>JAUMJJ010000038.1:8462500-9815625 GCA_033556795.1 Tapera naevia
CATAGTATGATTGTTAGAGTTTAAGATCACCCAGCAGAAGAAGAATTCTGTCAGCATGATTTCCATTTACATCTAGTATTTGGTCCTAGCTTTGTATCACGATCTGCTCCCGGGAACTTCCTGGAAGCACACAGGTGTTGCTAATTGCATTCAAATACCGGCATTTTGCCAGTGTAAGCCACCCTCCTTGGACTTATGTAGTTCTTTTGCTTCTTCTTGTAGACAAATAGTATTTTTTTAAGACATTAAATAATGATCTTCACCTTGAAGCTATTTAAATGGGGACTTGATAAAGGAATTAGCACTACATTCCATGCCCTAGGCTCCCCAAAAATGGAGAGGAAGTGCATTAACAAAGCCTATTTAATGGATCAGTACTTGCTACAAGGACCTTAATTCAGTCGGGTTTGCAGCAGAATTGTAGATATAACCAAGTGTCACTACGACTCTAATACAGAGCATCTGCTCTTCACCTTATTGAACAAAGAAGAGTTATTTTTTGTTTATTTTGCAAGTTGGTGTACGGTAAAGAGGAGACTAAGTAGCATAAATAAATACATCACAAAGACATGTGAATGAGTTTTTATTTTTTTTAGTCAAAATTCCAGCACTGAACTAAGCCCTTTTTTGAGGTTCTTACCTACCTCCTAGTAGTTTGATTATTTTTTCTTATCATCAGTACAATTTGTACTCTTGACAGCATTTTGATGTTTAGAGTTTCTGTAATAGCTTTTCTTGAGAAAGCCCAGTGTTTGTGGACTACTGCGCTGAAATCAGGAGCAAACTTTGTCTCAGCAGGGGCTGTGGGCAATTGAGAGCTGAGTTTTGACCCTTCCAGTTATACTGCCATTAAATGGCATTTAGATTGGAAAGGGAATTTGAGCAAGAAATCGTCAGATTTCAAATCCCAGGCCTCAGCAAGCAGAAAATACTGTCGGCGTACACCATGCATTGGGAAATGCAAACTTTGAAGACTGAGAGGTTTTGCCCTTGAATTGGCTTTCTTTTGTGTTATACTGTGGTATCTAACTTTGTAAGCTGGGGGGCAGGTAAGGTGCTCATTTTTTTTGCACAATCCATAGATCAAAAGTGCCTGATCCTGCATTAATGGAGGAAACTGAGGGTGCAGCATGAGCACTCGTAACTCTGCTTCTCTCATCTCTGAGTCAGTGAGAGAGATCACAGTAAGTGAGACACATCAGCCAAAACCAGGGTGCTTTGCTTTTCATTTTGGCATTTTTAGAGAAGTGACGGCAAATTTAAAATGTCTCCAGAAAGGAAGGAAACCCAAATAGATCTGAGTCAGGAGGTTACCTGTTTGCTGCTTCATCTCCTTTTCTCCGAGATGTACCCAACAGGACTAGGTAGCACTTATAAGGTGACTGAAGAGGAGCTGAACAGTGAATTCAAACTTTGAGTGTTGTACATCTTGCTGCAGCTGCTTTCCTGTTCCTGTTGCTCCCTTAGGTTTCTCCGTGAGTAATTCCGGCTTTCAGACTGTTGATTTGCGTGATGTATGTGCCATATTTGGAGCTGAATTTTTCTTGGATGTTGGGCACATCAGCAGGAACAAAGACTTACTGGCTTTTTGTTCACACAGCTGTAGTCCTCGCACAGGAGGTCAGTGTGGAACTTGGGAAGAGACAGAGTGCACTGTCCCCCATCGCACCCTGCCAGAGCTCTCGTCCCTGCTGTGTAGGGGCCATCCCAGGCAGAGGAAAGGCCATTTCTGAACTGGTCACCACTGGCAGTGGATTTTGCTGTTCCCCTTGTACAACCAAAGCAATGTAGTGTGATAGGAAACAGAGCCAGCTGAGCACTGATCTCATTCACCTCCTGTCCTCAGAATGGTTTTCCCCTACTCCTCTTCCCATGTCTTCTCTTCATCCATCTTGTTCACAGGACCTTCTCATCTGACCTGTCTCTCCTCCGGCGACAGGCACAGATCAGGCATGATCCTGATTGCTTAATTCCATATTGCACTAACATGGATTGAGTAAAGACGTTCTGCATGCACCTTGCCATGCTGTCCCTGATTTCTGCCTCTCCCAGACCCTAAGAGCACAAGGCTTGGTTTGCGGGGGTAGAGAAAGACCTGCTGAGGCAAGAGTGGCTGGAAGGAAGCTGAGGTGCTATGGTTCACTAGGTCTGCCTGAAGGAGGTTGGCCTGCGCTGGGCTGGGTGAGAGGAGACTTGTGGTTTTTTTCCTGGCTGGTTCTGTCTCTGCTTTTCCCTGCAGTTCAGGGCACCGTGCTGCCATTTTTCTATCCATAAAATGGGGTTAACAGTGCTTCCACCTCTGCAAAAGCATGCTGAGGCTACCAGAGGAAAGCACAATGCACGGGGGTAAGTACTTATTCTAACAAGACACCTATCTTGGAGGCACTCAAAATAAGAGCCTAGATAGAGCAGAGGAATGTAAACACTCTGGCTTTGAAGGCTAAGGCCATCTTATTCAGTTTAGATCAAACACCAGCTTCCAGGCATGGGCATGTGCCCAAGAGTGCACAAAGTGCATGCACAGTTCAGTGAGCATATTGGCGTCCCTGGGCTGCACTGGGCAGACATTAATGACAAAGGAGGAATTAAACACCAGAGTGCAGTGACAGAGTTATGTTTCCTTAGAAATCATTAAACCCAAAGGCAAGTTGTTTTATAAAGGAAACACCCTGTATAAAGTGCAAGAGATGAGAAATGACAGGGAATTGGCTCCTAACCATACTACACGCTCAGAAAAATCAGCAGATGTAAACTTGTGCAGTTTCCTAGCTTTTACATTATGTATAACTTGACGTAAAATGTGCTGAGACCCCCACCCCACAGCTTTTGAGTTACACAAACAGGCAGTATGGCTGTGCAAAGGTGGTAACTAACGCCTATCTTCCTCCCATAGAGCCAGCTTCTCTGAGGGCAGGCAGTATGTGTATGAGAAAGAAGTGCACTGAGTCCTGTTTTCTCCACTGCCCACAGCAGCTGAGAGCCCAAAAGCTTCTCCAGGGCCATAACCAGCCCAGAATCAGGGGTTGTAAGGAGTCCACATATTCAAGCTGTACCATAAAGGCTCTTTTTTGACTCTACTCTGATAAGAAGCACACGTGCTCCAAAGGACCTGGACCTCTCCTCCACTCCCAAGTAGGCAAAAAGATGAGGAGCTGTGCAGGCTGCTTTGTCCAGCTCCATGATTCTGTCGTGGAAGAGGATAAATCCAGCTTTTGCAGGACAGCTGGAAGAAAAATCTGCTCACATTGTTTCGTCTTTGTATATTGTAAAGACCAAATGGATGCTTTAAATCTTTTCTTGTTTTTATTTCTGGATGGGAGAAAACCACAAGAAAGACTGAGATTGAAGTTTCACTGGATGTCTTTTCCGTGTGCATGTATATTCAAACTTGCATCCTGAGACAACACTGGTTATCTTCAGTGCAAAATATCTGCCACCCATCTGAGCTCATGAACTGCAGTTTATATAGCTGTGCTCTCAGCACCTACTCCCAAAACAGCATTTTATTTCCAGTGTTGAAGCTCTTTATGTTCCATATTTTAACATTAACTAAAACTTTTTCACTTTTATTTTTGTTTGGTTGGGTTTTTCAAACATTTCTTGAAGCCTGACATCAGTTGTTGATAGGCTTGGTTGATTCGCACCAGTTAATGGGCTAAAGGGAGGTCTACAGTACTTTTATGCACAGTCTTAATCCCTTTGAATGAATAACAAGAAGAAAAAGATGGGTTGACAGAGGCAGTTAGAAGAGATCATGCTTACACATGTTTGTTTTCAGTAATTAGTCACAGTGTTAATAGAAACATCCACTTTAAGCAAAGACTGCTGATTTGCACAAACAGAGGGCCATATGCTCTGGTGGGTGTGGAAGGGGGTTGATAAAACTAAAAACTTTTCAGGAATTTTTATATGTGAAAACTTGCTGGTTTATTTATTCATTTATTTATCCAGCTTAATTATTTTCACATCAGTTAGGTTTTGCAATATTTTCCACTTTAAAATGTCAGAATAAAAACGAGGGTTCCATGTTCACCTTTTCTTGCTCTCTCTTTCTCACAGAGAATGAGTTTTTAAGTGGCTTTCTGTTGCTAAAGGCTTACATATGGAAAGCGTATGAAAATGAATTAGGCTATAGGTGTTTTAACAATGTAATTTAGAGTATGTTGCTTTTTTCACTTTTACCAGACGGGATTTGCCACTGGGCTATGAAAGCAACTGCTGTCTTTTGCAAAGATTTATTATTTTTTAGCAATATGATTAATACTGGTTCCAAAGGGGAAGATAGGCTGAGTTGTAAACATACTCCTTTGATTCTCTTCCTGTCAAGTGTAATGGGGAAACTTCCTATATGTTATGAAATGCTATGCAGTTGCACCTTTCTTTCTTTCTTTCTTTCTTTCTTTCTTTCTTTCTTTCTTTCTTTCTTTCTTTCTTTCTTTCTTTCTTTCTTTCTTTCTTGTTCTTTCGTTCTTTCTTTCGTTGTCTCTCTTTCTCTCTTTCTTTCTCTCTCTCTTTCTTTCTTTCCTTCTCTCTTTCTTTCTTTCTTTCTCTCTCTCTCTTTCTCTCTTTCTTTCTTAAA
Source organism: Tapera naevia (assembly GCA_033556795.1). Taxonomy (NCBI): domain Eukaryota; kingdom Metazoa; phylum Chordata; class Aves; order Cuculiformes; family Neomorphidae; genus Tapera; species Tapera naevia. The sequence goes on from JAUMJJ010000038.1 coordinate 8,467,080, forward strand.
AAGTAAGTTAATGACTGTTTAACTTCAAACAGAAGTCTTTTTTTCTCAGACAAAATCATAACTTCACTTTCATAAGGAGCTTGTAATCAGTATAGGTTTTCGACAGAAAGGAAGATGTTTGAGTTTGTATGTTTGTTTTTGCTCATTGCTGTGTTTTGGGCACATTTACAATTTACTTAGCATGGTGTCTTGACTTTGCTTATGTGAAAGATAAGTTATCTGCAAATCGTCTTCCTGAAAAGATCCCAGATACTCCAAGCAGTATCTGGGACACTTGAATCAAAGCCCTCAGCACTGGGATGCATTCCTGATTGCCTGTAGGGAGGTGCCAGTGGAACAAGCACCTTCCTCCTCTGTGGTTTCTCTGCAACTGATTTTCTGCCACCCAACCTTAGCGGAGCCTGGACACTTGCTAAGTAATTTGTTCATCTCCAAATCATAATAGTCAAGCTAAAAAGAAATATACCATTGAATCTACTGCCTGTTGCAAAATATTATTATTGGGTTTATTTAGAAGAATAATGTAGAGAAGAGAAAAAATGCATATCCATTTGCAAACTTTTTAGTGCAACAGAAATGAATCACCATTTCTAAAACCTAAAAAAGCAGCCCCAAATCATGCAGGTACACACACACAAGGACTATGACAGAAACAGTTCTGGCCTGCTGCACACATAGAATATCTTAGACTTCCTTTCAGAGGCCTCTTTGGTCTTCCACATCTTCTGTATTATTGTTATGGTTTGTTACACAAATTGCATACTGTCTCTCTGTCAAGTAACTGACCATGGAGGCTGATCTTCACGTAGAGGTCAAGTCCATAGTAAATAGGCTGAGAAAGGTGACTGTTGATAATGCTCAGATATTGCCACATGAGAGAAGAGAAAACTGGTAAGGAAACATGGTTGTGCAGCAGGAAAACAAGCTGGCGCAGAACAAAGATCTGTCTTCATGTCCATGTGTGAGGGGAAAAGAAACAATGGGTAGAAAATATAGCAATGCTTTAGGTAAGATGTTGGGAGAAGCTTTTTCCTGGGACGGATGTGGAACTACCTTTGAGGGTGTGAAATTTTTATGACAAGAGGGAGTTTAGGGTCAGGCTATACAAATATCTGCCCAGCTGGTGAGCTAGAACTGATCCTGCCTTGGGCCTGGGATGGACTAGATGAGTTCTGAGGTCCTGAAGACACTTTCTCTCCTGGTTACTACAATAAATCACAAGGCACCCTGCATTGCCCTTCGCTCCATACAGACAATGTTGTTTTTAAATGCCTCCTGGACAAAGACTTTAACATTTAGACATGGAAGATTAGAGACTTTTGTTGGCTCTATCTTCGGCTGTTTCCACAAGAGTGTTGCTGCATCTGGCTGCCGTTGGCCTTGGTTTGTGTAGTGTTGGTAAGTTCTTTCATATTGAAGCATTGTGGCTAAGGCGATGAGTAAAGGTAGATAAACAAATGAGCCACATCTTTGGCTACAACAGCGATGTTTTGCAAGAAGCTGGCAGCTGGTGTGGTTTGAGTATGTCTGTGTCTTTACTAATCTGGCTGGCTTTCCTTTGGGATGGCTTGGTGCTTTAAGCCTTGGGTTGTGCATGTCTTACTGAGGGATGTGCTATGAGCAGAGGTGAGAACCATAGACGGGATATCAGACTTCATTAGGAAATGCTGGAGTCAAATCTGGGCTGCTTTTGGCTTGCTTGTCATCCCAGGGTAGAGGCCTCCCCGCAATTTGGCTTTGAGTCACTGTGGTAGTTCATGGTTAGAATCATGATTCTTGGCATTTCCACCAAAGATTAAAAGAAAACAGGAAAAAATTATCTCTGAATGACAGATTTACATACCAGGAGGAAAAAAAAACTCTACACAAAAATCTGATTTGAACAGCACAATTATAATATTTTACCCTCATTTCACTGACCTTTTTATTGGCTGAAAAGGGAGCTACCTCAAGACTACAGATCTAAAGTGCTAACAAATTAAAACCATTCTCGAAGGAAAAAGACTGCTAATCTGAAGCACGCCTCCCAGAAGAATTTCCAAAGATCTATAAATGCCATATGCTGAATAGACAGTATTCCTTTTAAGGTACAAGCAATTATTTTTTTTTCCTGAGTGACTGACCAAGCACAGTCAAAAAGGGAAGGAAAAAAGACAAAGGACACCACATAAGAAAAACAAGAATACTGTACCAGCATGAAATACCAGCCAACATGCATATGGGAACACTTATTTGATAATTTAAATATGCTTATTTTGTACAATGGATGTCTAAAAGTGATGGCATTTGCACTGATTCACTTAGTAAAAGAAATAAAATTGGCCCAATATCCTTATTCCATAAACAAAGGTACTAAATTAAAAACACTGAAGCTCTTCTTGCTGCCAAAGCATATTTAAAATATGAGCCAGAAACAAAGCACAGCTAAGAATTTTTGGAGAATAACAGAGAGAAAGAAAAAAGCTGTTGTTTTGTAAATATATTTACTCTCTGAAGTGCAGGAAAAGGACGGTAAGTGAAGACTCCGCGAGCTCCGGAAGTCGTGGCAGTGTTTCCTCTGACAGGTCCAGGGAGGTACAATGCCGTTTTCCTGATAGGGACACCTGTTCCTCACTCATGCTCATGCTCACCTATACCTGTGGGTCTCCCAGGCTCAGACGATGAAGTCATACGTTGTCATGACATGCCTGCAGGGTTTCATCTAATGCTGGGTGCACTTTCACCTCCTTAATATCTTAAAATTGCACTTTACACTGGAAAGAAACGCACTTAGGTTACAAAATACATAAATATAAAATGACAATACACATGTGCTTTAATAGAAGCCAGAGAATATATAATATATTCTTAGTGGCCATTCAACTACCTGAAAATAAACACCTTCATTACAGCTCTGGGAGGAGCTCCCAGTCCCAAAGAACAGCAAGGGACAAAACTACCAACCCTTTCAGTAGAATCCTCCTCTACATGAAGTAGGCTTTTATAATTTCATATGATGACAGATGTCCAGGAAAGCTCTCTTGAAAAGCCTCAAGGTCACTCAGAAACAGAGACATGAAAATGTCATGTCTACCTTGGTATTTGCATAAACGCAGCTACCTGCTGCTTTCCCTTCTCTGTGAACACCTAAGCCAATATTTCTAGGTGCTGAAATCCAATATAGTCACTCAGAATATTTTTGAGCTATGCATCATACCCTGTACCACCTAATGTAAGATGAAGTTATCAGATGTGCTACCTCTGTTTACGCTTAACGATCTTCATTTTGGCCATGTGTGCTGTGGAAGGCAACAGGGTTTCTTTCTAGCAGCTGACTTCCAGTTTTCATGTATGTGAGGCAAAACGTTGCCGGCCCATTATTTTTTGGAAGGAACTTCTGATTTGACAGCAATAACATAAAAGTATTCAGAGGAATGGGTCCCTGCTTTTATAAAGCACTACCTGGAAGTGTAGTTCACTCACGTGCATGACTGACAGAGCCATTCCTATTCCAGTTGACCTCCTCCATGTTGCTTTGATAATGATTTTCTACTCAGTAGTGACTGAAGTTGGTGAGCAAGCTCCTGCACTGCAAACTGGAGTGGAGATGGTGTCATGCAAATATGTTTTACATGAGCTTGTGAGTAGGTGGGATGAGGCACCGTCATCCACCACACAGTACCGAAGCAAGCAAGGAGCTACTGAGCAGAACAGGAGTGGAGGAGTAGGCTCCAGAGGGTTCAAAGATGGAGCCAGGAAAAGAAACAGCTGTCAGCAGGCATGGGCACGGCTTGCACCTTGAAACTAGGGTACAGACCTCTTCAGGGAAGCAAACTATTCTTGGATAACATCCACTTGGAAACTCTTCCTCACAAGAACGCAGAGGTTTCCACTCAGCAGACTGCTCAGGAAGGTTTTCATCCCTTTTATTTTCAGTCATTTCTTCCTCTCCTTGTACCAAGTGCTAGCCTCAAGCCTGCTTTCCCTCCAGTTCTGATGCAAGCCATGTAGGCTGGAGAGCTGTACTGCAGTAGAGACTGAGAACCATATTCGTGTTCATTATAAGTATTTGGCACTCTTCAGGCCATAAAATTCCCAAGGAGTCTAATTTTTCCTGTTAATATGACAACTGAAAATTACAGGAACTCCTCACTAGAATGATGATGTTAGCTTATTTCCTGTGTAACATGGATTGACATGTACATATGCTGCTGATATGTTAGAAAAAAATGGCTATCTGCTCTCAAACTTCCTAGAGCCCACTCATAGGACACAGATCCAGATTGAACGAAAAAAAGGGTTGTTACTGTGAAAAATCAAAGTGCTCCAGGGTACATTTCATAAAGGCAAGAAACCTACTTAATTTCAAGATTAAGAAAAAATTCCCCTGCAAATCACAGAATCGTAGAATCATCTGGTTGGAAAAGACCTCTGAGATCAAGTCCAACTGTACCTATCCGCTTACTAAACCATGTCCCTAAGAAACTCATCTACCTGCCTTTTAAACACCTCCAGGGATGGCGACTCAACCACCTCCCTGCGCAGCTGTTCCAATGCCTGACCACACTTTCAGTGAAGAAATTTCTTCTGATGTCTAATCTGAACCTCCCTGGTGCAATTTACGGCAACTTAGAGTGCTTAAGAGTAGGTATCTAATGCAGTCCACTGAAAGAAGCTCTAGCATTGAAGTGTATGCTGTCTCGCTAAAACTGTCTCTTATACATGCCTATAAGGATATGTTACCTCGCTAAAACTGTCTCTTATACATGCCTATAAGGATATGTTACCCCATTCTACTCCTCAGTCCACACTGGGATAATGGCTAATACCGAAACAAGCACATACCAATATCTCCGTTTTCATTTTCTCTTTCATCTGCACATATATATCAACTCTAAGATTTTTTGCCCCATTTGATCCCAAGCCAAAAATATTGAAAAATTTCAAATGTTTACAATAAACCAATTGACCAAACCAAATTTCTAGCTGTCCTAATAAAACATTTAATTTTAATAATTTTAGAACATTTTGGTTCTGTCTTAAATATTTATACTTTTAAATTCCTTTAAGAATATAAATTAACTCTCTTGAAAAACAAGGGATCATCTCAAAATCACAATCCATTTTGTTTCGAACAGATAGGATCTGAGTAAGTCCTTACCATTGCTGTTGCTTAAAGCCATTGCTCAAATAAGTCTCAACAAAAAAGGCTTTTTGCTATAAGTATATTGAAGGTTTGGTGACCTGCTACTCACTAACCAAAACCAACAATTTTTTATTGGAAAATTATCTTTATCTCTTTCCTATGTATTGTCATTAACTTATATTTTTTACTGCCCTATTGGTGCAAGGGGCATGTCTGCAAATATCACTTGAGTAGAAGATAGGCAGCTCCAAAATCTCCCATTCTTTCTCTTGCACAGTGGAAGAAGCACAGCCACAAAATCTGGTCAGGCAGCTGACTTTCTTCACAGTGTTAACAAGAGAACCTAAGATTTTTTTTTTTTTTTTTTTTTTTTTACTTTCTGGGTAAACAAGCCATGCTTGTGAGAGGTTGTTCATATTGCTTACATTTCCTGGTGAAAAAAGCAGGTTGTGCCACTGATGACTCCAGACATATTGCAGGTGGAAGAGAAAGGGGAGAGGCATTAGGCAGGCTTTGGGCAAGTGGATAGGTGATACAGTCAATCCATGGAAAAGAGTTCTTTCCCAGGAGGGTCTCACATTAGCTATGTGTCTAAGCAGTCTACCAGATCTCAAGGATTTCATACTTGCTTGATAGTTTTTTCATTAGCATCATTAGGATTTGCCTTTAGGTCATGCAAGGGCTGTTTAAGAAAGTTCACCTTCAAAACATACTGTTTGAACACCACCACAATTCCCTGCCGCCCACACCCCCATGGCTAATGTTTATTGCAGAATTTCCTGACAGTGTTTTGAGGAGGGAAAAGTTACACAGACCTCCTGTGACAGGAGCAAGACATTGATTTCATCTGCACGGGTTGTGATATATTGTATTTTCTGGCAACTAGAGCTATACATCTAAATGTACCAAGGGACATAAAGCTTCTTAAAGCTATGATTAACCCACACAGATGAAGAAAACAACAAAATCAGGGGAAAAAAAGGGATAGGTGTATTTGTATACTATCACCAACTGGTATAGATAGAAATCGATTTAACCTCAGTTATATATTGGCTGGTCAAGTTTCTAACAAACTCCTCTTCTTGGGGAAGTTTTGCCACTGTAGGAATTTTGTGCTATTAGACTGAATTCTGCAATAGATTCCTTCTAATGGTACCAAAAAGATCTCAATGCGAATGAAAGTCCTTATTGAGGAATGAGTGCAACTTGGTAGAGAGCTTTGGGGACAGACTTTATTTGCAGTGAAATGAGAAAACAAAATGAAATTATTTCTCCTGCTCATGTTTTTTTTTCTAATAATGAAGCTTGAAGAAGCAGTGTGAAGACTTTTGATTATTTTTTTTTATTAAAAGATCAAATCCTGCTCTCCACTGTAATGCACACAAATGCTGTGGGTGCATCCCTGTTATCTTCAACAAACTGAAACCATTGTCATCTATTTACTCTGGAGAGAGAACTGAATCTGGCTATAGAGTCAAAAGATCCAGTTGTACCCCAAGGCCTAATCTGTCCTTTCTAAAAAGTGACCTAAATACAGCATTGATGCCACCAGGAGAAGAACAGGTTTTGAGTAAGGCATAAAAACAATTTACTATGTGACTGTTCCTTGTCTTTGTAATGCATAGCTGCATGTATGGAAAGGTAGAGTGAATGGCATCTCTGCTGTCACCGAGTCTGAAAACCCTCTGCCATTTAGAGGTCTACTCTTCTAAATGCTTTAAATCCCCTAAAATTGAGTGTGCTTCACAGGGATGTAGAGCAGGCAGGGCTAGGGTTCAGCATTTAGGGAGATTTGAATTAGCTGGTCCATTTAGCAACATCTACAGAAGAATCAAGCAAATCCAGTTTGGGGGATGCATGATTTTACTGGGGTACGCAGTCAACTGTTTTTTGTACTGTCTAATGCAAAGTGTTGGAGAGCAACATTTGAAACACTAGTCAAGAAAGAAACAGGCTATTTCAAGAGACGCAAGCTCAGGAATTAAAAAAATCTCAGAATCACAGATTAACTGAATGTTGGAAGGGACCAGCTGCCAGTTGCCTGGGATCATGTCCAGGAACACTTACTCCTCTATTAAACAAATAAAAGTTCTACTGGAGTAGGAGTCAAACGCCGCTAACTTCCAAGCCAGATCGGAACGAACCATGAACAGCGATTTCTTCTTGTGTATAAATGTAATTTATCACAGTCTCTGTCAAACAAGAGTGTATTCCTGAGGAGACAGACAGTTATTTTAGAATATTGTGTTCTGAGGGCACCACAAAATCCAGATAGCTCAAGTTTTTCCTTCAGAGAGCTGGCAACTGTGACAGAGGCCGCTAGGGGAAAGGTGAAAGAAGAATAGAGAATGAGGAGTTTGGAGCTGCCACAAAAACTGTGTCAATTAGTACAAACAGAGGATAGATGAGTAGTGGAAAAGTAAAATCCTAAGAGAGGTGATCAGTTTAACAACAGCTGGGGGCGGGGAGAACTGTGATCCACCTATTCTCTTTCCCCCTGGGTTTATGGGTTTTACAGAGCCCTGGTTCTCCAGAGATGTCTGAGCTATACTTCCTCCACACATATGTGAACAACTCTCATCCCTCCCTTTATATATGCAAGCTTGAAAATCAGCTACATGGACAACACTTTTGAAGTCCTTCTCTCTGCTGTTCCTGACTGCTGGTGTCTCAGTGCCATCAGCTGAAACAAGATGAAGTATGAGTCAAGCTTGCTTCTTCATACTGTGTGAGTTCCTGCCCCTCTCCTTTCTCATACCATAGGGTTTGGGATCTGGGACTGCCCTGAAGAGTGCCTAAATTCAAACTTCGGAAAACACAGAGGTACAATATGACTGCAAATGCAAACCTAATGTTTACTGGAGGAACTCTAAGTGAAACATTACTTCTTTTTTTTTTTCACATAAGGTAGGAATTATCTGCAAGAACACTGTTTTATATATAGGACTGCAAAGGAATCAGGATAGTAATCAAACAGCATGTCAAGTGGTTCAAACCAAAAGTGCATAGCATTGTCAGGGAGGGAGGCTCTTGAATTATTAGAACCAGAGAAAAACAGGTCTGGAAGGGACTTCAGGAGGTCATGTAGTCCTTTTTCTGGCCCCTAGCCAGTTCAGTTATATGTGTTTTGCCCGACAGATGTTAGCCTAAATTGTTGAGACCGCCAGTGGTAGAGGCTTCATAACTTCCCCAGGCATTCTATCCTAGTGCTTCCCTAATTGTACCATTACAAAGTTTTCCCTAATGCCTCAGAAAATTTTTATACACTTCCTTTGCAGCAGTTGAACTCCACCACTTCTTGACCTATCCCCTGTGGATGCAGAGGGCAGGTTATGCCTTTCCTGTTCACAGCAGTCCTTATGTACTGAAAAAAGCTGCTACCACCCCCTCCCCCCATCTATTTTTCTTGAGACCACACCAAGCTCATTCCTTCACTATTTCCTCCAAGGTCATGCTTTTTTAGACCTCTTGTTGCTTTCCTTTGGACATTCTCAAATTTGTCCACACATCTCAAATTACAGCTGTATCTACACCGAGGAACAAATAGATAGTATTTCTCCAAGTATCTCTCTGTGATGCTGCTTTTTATACAGGCCACACAACATTTGCCTTTTTCATCACACAGATTTACTACTTAATTTTGTGCTCACCTACCTCAGATTTGTGATCAGTCCTGTTGAAGTGTGGCATCTTGCAATTTCACTGTAGAATTTTATCCTGTGAGTTTCACAGGCTATTCCACCAGTTTCCCAAGGGCACTATGAATTCAAATGCAACCCTGCTATGTACTTGCAGCTCCTCCCAGTAGTAACATCTGCTAATTTATCCAGCACACTCCTTTCCCACCATCCAGATAGGCAGTGATAACATTGGGCAAAACCGGCTCTAGCATCTCACATCATTGCGTCCAAGCATCCTCTCACTTCGAGAACAAACCTTTGCCAAAATGTTCTGTGGGTACAGGTACATCTTGCAAACAGCCTATAGATTATCTTGCCTGTTTGTGGGATTGTGAGCCATGTGCAGCTGTCAGAGTCTGATTAAAGCAAAGATAGATGCTATCCGCTGCTTGAGCACCTATTTCAAATGATTAGTACTTGGTAGAACCAAGCTGGATGCTAACCTTTTCACCTTCCAGTTTCTCCAAGAAGTTTGTTCGCTTATTTGTGAAGAATTTTGCAGACACTGCATCTAATCTGATGACTCTATGGTCATCTAACTCTGCTTTCTCTTTTTTTTATTGCCCTTTCCTTTTCCCTGACCTTTTCCAGACTCCTGATACCCCATCTTGCTCCCCACAAGGCCTCAGTGATAACTGTTGACAAGCCAGAGATAGTCTTGTGTCAGAGGAGGAAGCTCAGCCTTGAAAATGCAAGCCAATCTAATTCCTCTCTGGTTTATCCTTTTCCTATTACGGTCTTATGTCCTTGGAATTAATGATGTTAACAACCTGATCATTGCTATAGGGACAATAGATACAAAAAAATCATTAAACACTTTGACTTTCATCTGTAATGTTTCCCTCTCCACCAGCCTTTTCCTTGCTAGAAATGCACTTGTAGAGTGATTTCTTCTTGCCCTTGATGCTTCTGTTTTTACATGGCTGACTTATTCTTTTATACTCACCTTTAGTATTCCCACATACTGTTTACTTCCTACATTCCATCATGAGTTTCAGATCAATGAAGATCTCATGATTTTACTAAATTTATATCTTCCTGTCACTAGTTTCTTCCTCTGATTCTTTGAGAAGCTGCCAGCTTGTTTTGTCTTTTCCTCAAACTGCCTTACATGAGATTTTGTCGCTCAATCCTTTGTGGTTACTGAAGTTTGCCTTCTTGCATTTCAGGTTTTTTATTTGCTTTATGAAGATCATAAACTTTGTAATTTCATGTTCACTCACACTTTTTACTTTTATATTCTCAACTCCTCCTTCTCTATTGGTTAGGATCAAAACTAGATAATATTTACTGTTTCATCTTTCTTATAAAAAATTGTCATCCAAAGAGTCACTGAACAATTTGGCTTTTGCTATATTGTTTCCCTTTTGTATAGTTAAAATCCCCCACTATTTCCAAATCTTGCTTAATGTGATTCTGTTAAAAAAAGCTTCTAAAAGTGTCTTGTTAATCTGATCCGCTCTAGAGGCCTCTCCTTCCACTGAGAGGTGGCAAGCTTTCTTCTTTTCCTCCTCAATGATTTTAAGAGACTACTGGAGGTCTAACTCCCTCTACCTCACAGTGAATTTAGGAGCTGAGTGTATGTAAGGCAATAGCTTCTATCTTCCCTATGCCTGTGTTTCAAGAATGATTTATAAGTTATATTAATACTCAGACCATTTTAGATAATCAGCCTCTTCTTTGTTGTGGTGACAACACAATTATGTACTAAGATTTCCATCTCAGTTTCAAAATAATGATGTTATACTTTGTCAACTGAAATGCAGTCATCGGTTATCCAGCAAAGAAAGCTTCATGATGAAAATGCAACATCAAAACAGTAACCGCAGGCTAGAGCCACAGCACCACTGAGCATTGCACTCTCTGTGTATTTTTAGGGTCAGATTCTGAGACTTCTCTCCCAGACCGAGCTCCACGTGTGGGAACGGGACTCACAGATGTCCAGGTGCAAGGCAGCGATCTGCTTGCACAGTGTAACCATGTATTTTTCAAGGAAGTATCCCTGGAGAGAGCGGATGCTAAGTCTTGTTGAAAAGCACTGAGGATTCACAGACACAACCTGCCAAGAGCAAAATGCTTAAACCAGCTCTTTCACATGGAGAATAGGGATGGGAAGCTCCAATACCAGTAACTGACTGTTAGAAGATTCAGGAGAGGAGAAGACAAATCCGGCATGAAGCATCCACCTCTGTGTGTGCAGATATGTGTCCTTATCACCAGACCAGTAAACTGAATAGCCCAAAATGTTGAGCTAGAGCACCACATGCCTCCAGGGTGGGGCAGCAGCTAATTGGAGAATCCAGAGGTCAACATGTCTGAAAATGCCCGAAATGTGAGTTAGTGAGAGAAGTTCCATATCTCATCCCTTCCTCCTTAAGCGACCCAGCAGGGAGAGTTCAGCCTCCATTCAAGTGATTTTACTATTACTCATCATACTTTATCCCATGAAAAAAAATAAAACAATTTGCTCTTGTGATATTCCCAAGCTGTAGTCTCAAGGCTATATTATTACATGTACACATAGCTGCCATTAACTCTAATAATGTGTGCATTGTTCAGGATGCAAACTGAGAGCTCTGCTGCCACCACCCCTTACAGCGAGTAGCACTTTCTGGCTTCAATGGCCCTGTAAATTGCCTGAGGAACCACGGCTTATCTAAATTTGTGCCTAATGTTCGTATTTTTCAAAGCACAGAGATGCTCAGTCCTGGAGAGATTCTGCAAACTTAAGCAGTGGTAAGAATGACAGAAGCTGTCTTCATCAGATGGCACTGTCCAGCTGGTCAGTCAGAATGATGCAGAAGTGCCAAAGGAAAGCATTCTTTTTTTCTCCTCTGAAAAGACATGTGGTACAGCTGCCTACATAGCAAGGAGAGATCTGGCTGAGTAAGTGAGGCTGGGTGAAACATCTGGTTTGAGTTTCCCAGGTTTTTGACAGCAAAACAAAGTTATTTTGGGGTTTTTACAAGTCTTGTAGTAATTTTAAACAGTGATTTTGCCAAGTTTTCCACGTTTTGCTAAATGAGATTGCTCTTGCTATTGAGGTGTGACTTTACTTCAGAAAAAAAGTCATGTCTGCCATTACCCACGTTCCCTTCCCCTAGCTTTTTTTTTTTTCTTTCCTAGCCCAGCTTTTAAATATCCATTCCAGAACTTTGTGAGAATTTCTGCTGGTGATACAAGGAGAAAGATTTCTTTCATGAACAAATGAATGGTTTCTCTTAGAACAGAATAACATATGCTACTGCCTTATTTTTTCCCTTACCCTCTAACTCTTGGATTCCAGATGTAGAAAAAGCTGGTTTGAGCAGAACATATGTTTTCAGCATGAATTCTGTTGGCAGAGTCCTGCTGCACAGTACTGCAGAGTTGCTGCAAGCCATCCCTGACCAGCATACATGTATAATGTGCTCTAGAGATTATCTCGCTCCATTTTTATCCACCTTCCCCTCCCTTTAGCAAGTTTCGCTTTAATACAACACTCCAGACTCTGTATTCTGCTCCACTGTTGAACACCTGAGTGCTCCTATCAATAAAAATGCTACAAACTAAGCTCTTCCAGAGGTAGTGAATAGGAAGCTAACCTTAATCCATGCCTTCAGCATCCTGCTTCTTTGATCTGCATATGAAGCATGTGGCCATTCATATTTGTTAATTTAAAACATATTTCTTGTTGTCTAGTGTTCTAGTTTTGGGCTGAAATAGTCATAACAAGGAAGAACCTTACATGTGGTCCTCAGTGTTTATAGAGATATTTCTCTCTGCATATTAAAAATTAATAGGATCTTTTATATTTATCTGATGATATTTGGCTCAATACAGTTTTGCTGAGCTTCTAGCTCACTTGCTCTTTTTGAATAGTCTCTTGTTCCAGGAGGAGTGGATTTGTTTTGAGGTGAAGTACAATTCAGCAAGAGCAAGTGTGCCAAAATCTAGTCCTACAGCAGCATCACAGTGAAACTGTACTATAAACATGTCTTATCTTAGCAAGCAATATATCAGAATGATAATGTTTCCATTAAATATATTTTCAATGACAGAAGGTTAGAATCACACTTTGTTCAGTCATAGATGCTTGACTGAGTCATCTGCTAACTTGCTGCTTGCCTTACGCCTGTCATATATTATCCATGAATGAACACAGCAATTTCCATCCCTATTATTCTTTGGGTTCAATCATTTAGTGCACTCTGCAAGGCAGCTATGAGGCCATCTTTCCATCATAACCTCTATTACTTCAGCTGCTAGTGAATTATCAAACCAGCAATCCATAAAGCCCTTGGAGTTAATATTAATTATCAGAAACTGATGAGATATAAGTACTTTAATTGATTTCTTCCATATGCATGCTTTTATATACAAAACCAGCCCAAGACGAACTTTTGTGAGATCTGCTATGGTGCATATTATGCTAGCTAGGCTGCAGAACTGAAGGTTTTTGGCTTACAACTATTATTTCACTATTCTTAATTCATCATGTAGTAAAAATACATACAACTCAAGACAACACTGTTTGTTAGAGTAGTTTCCCTGAAGTATTTTATGAATCTTGAACAGTGGTTCTGGGGAAACACAGTATTACCCTTTGAAACTGAAGGCTATATAATTTTTTTTTGTGTGTGGGTGCAGTTTATGAAGAGGAAGGAATAATATGGTGTATGGATAGATATGGTGACAGACTTGGAATGGCGTAAGCTGTTACCATCTCTGATTTGAGATGTGAGCATGTGGATGCATTTCCTCTACCACAATGCAAGAACAAGATAGATGAGCTGAAAGATCTTCAGAAAATTATTGTAGAAGTCAGTGTTTCTTTTAAGCCTAAGTGCTGATTTACAATGAGAATGTGATGTTTAGTTTCCCCAGTTCTTATGAAACAAAACATGAAGATGTTTGCAGATTACTCCCAGCCTGTCTCTGCCAGCAACTGATAATCACAGTTTGGGCCAGAAGAGGAGGAAAGCAGGTAAATTAGGACATATATAGAACCTTAAGGCCTGGAATTTAAATCTGGGACCCAGAAACGATGTTGCTGAGCTGTTAGCTGATTCTTTAGGTGCATAGACAGTATAGACGCTTGACATTCTGCATGTGGGTTATTTTCTAAACCTCAAGTCAGGGCAGCTAGCTGACTCACTCACCTCTCAAACCAGTCAGGTCCCTGGTAATGTTCAAGGTCAGGCTGGGTGAAGCTCTGAGCAACCTGATCTAATTGAAGATGTCCCTGATCACTGCAAGGGGGTTGGACTAGGTGAACTTTGAAGGTCACTTCCAACCCAAACTCTTCTATGATTCTATGATTAAACCACAGGATGCTGAAGAGAAATTTTTCCAACAGTTGTGCTGAAACCACACCACCATGCAGCAGAGAAGCCTTGTTTCTGTGGGATGGATTAGGAAAGCACAAAAAGTGAAGCTGCAGTACACTGATTATATTGCTTCCATGGGGCAGGAGTGGTTTGAAATTTTTGCCTGTTAATTTGAGATGCAGAAATGGAGTTTAAAACAAAGATAAATAAAGAATTATTTTTTAAAAAAGTTTAAGCTCTGAAAAAAAAGCCAATAAACACCATGTAAAGAGAATGTATAGATGGAACATGGCTGAGATACCTAAATATACTTCCAACCTTAAGAGAGCCATTACACCTCAGAGAGCTAAGTCAGCTCCTCTGCTTAACGCAGGGAAAGGGCTTGCACAGAGCCCCTAACAGCTCCAAAGACCAAACTTTGAAGACTGGAAATCATTTCTAGCAAAGTTAATCATGCTAAAATACACCAGCTGCTTTACTTTCTGCTTGCACACAACAAGCAGTTAGTTAAGCCACACTCTGGTGCTGGTAAGGTTGTCTCCAGGCCCCTAGGGGCTTGACAGGCTGTGGAGGGCATGGGGAAAACATGTCACTTGCACTGTGAGATGGGAATCTAGCCTTCCCATGCAGACTTGCACAGCTTGTTGTAACTGCTAACCTGCTTTTAAGGCTCAAACCCTCAAACAAAGCCAGAAATAATGAATATCCAGGGAGACCTCATAGCAGCTGAATTACTCTGTGAAATGTTTGGGGTTTTTTTCTCACAAAAAGAAGTGGAGGAGAAAATGAGGCTGCTGCCCAAAGGCCACGCGGAAACTTTCTTTTTCAGGTTTCTGCTGATGTTAGAGTAGCCCTGGGGAAGCCCTGGGACTAAATCCTAAACGTAAAGGACAGATCTTTTACCTTGTAAATGAGAGAGAACTGCAAGTTTATTCCTGACAAAGAAAACCTCAGTTTTGCCTTTATGCCTGTGTTGTTCTGTCTCTGCACAGAGAATGATCCATTGGAGTAACACAAACAAGTAGCTGTAGTTAATGCCACAGAGATAAAAACCCGTAACTTATACTGTATCCACACCCCGAATTACTAGGTACCTACTTATGGCTGGATCAGTACTTTGGTGTACGTCTTGTGCTTGCATCTACAAATTCGAGGGAATATTGTATCTGTTAATATTGCCATGGGCTACCCACCTTGTCAAAGGCAGGTAAGGATCTGAGACTCACAGATTGCATTAAAACAAGAGCAAAGATGGTTTTTGGGTCTCTGAAGTGTCAGGACTTCTGGTACAGCCTGAAAAGAGGCACTACAGAAGCCTATGGAGTGGCCTGGTCAAGCAGAGATTTGTGTGATTCCCAGAATCAGGAGCCAGAATTAGCCCCAGAACAAAGAATGGTCTCGGTATCTAATATTTATCCATAATTTCTGTTTAAAATATTCTCAAATCATATTTCTTCACAAGTAATCCCAAGTATCCCAAGTCCTGAGGTCATTTGGCTACGAGAAGGAGAACTGAGATATTGTTATGACACAACCTTGGATAAGAGTCACAGTCTCATAATTTCTTCTACTGTGGACATGATAAAGAAACAGTGTGCTTGCTTCTTGAGAGTCTATTTTTGTATGTGAAATAGGTTTGCACTTATACACAAAATAGGCAGTGACTTGTATCTATCAGAGGTAAAATAAAATATGATTGGGTCATTTGGTCCTGTTTGTCTTCAGACCTAATAGTGACAATTGGAGACAGAGAAGACCATGACAGCAGTCTCCTGACATGACCAAAAATGTTGTTATTGCAATGTCAAAAAATACACACAATGGTTTTCTCATTTAACAATCATCTTTTATATGAAGAAAGTAAAACAATATCCCGTGATGGTGTGACAAATCTTCTCCAAATCAGCAGGACAACCTCAGTAACATCTCAGACTGGACTTACTATCCATGTTACATTGATGGATCCTTTTTTTAGCCAATGGTAGCAATTTCCACTATTTTTTTAAAAAGTTAGGAAATCTGCCAAGTAACCACCTAAAAACCCACCAGACCTAAAAGAGAAGGATAATTCTCTCTGTGATAACTGTTGCAGCCTCTGGTATTAGGTCAGCCATTTTTTTTCCTATTGAATAACCTTCAGGTGTGCTATACCAAGTAATATACTTTCCTGGTCAGTTTTTAAGATGAACATATGTAATAAGAAATGATTCAATGATGGCAGGATGGGCCATAGAGGTGCATGTAACAGACTACCTCACAAGATAGTCATGAATAAATTAAGATGTGAAATTATGAGTTACTTAAATTCATAAAGGGAATTTGGTTCTTAAACAGCCTCAGAACAGGGCTGTGGCAGCCCTGTAAAATGGGGCAGGATGCTTTGATACAAGTGTCTATGACAGCAGTGGACAACTTGAGACCCAGGAGCTCTCTTCCACACCTCTTTCTATATGGATATTTTTAGGTAAATGTTCTTCTTCATCCCTCATATTTAGCTTTTCCGATTTGTAAGCAGGATTCTAACTTTGCAAGACTGATGTCTTTACTCTGTAGAGAAATAAAAAGAATAAAAGGATTTGTCTGTGGAAGAAAACTAGAAAAAGACCAAGAATTTATGGAGCCAATTGTTTCTTTGATCAAGTCAATTGAATGTAATAGATTTAAAGTCAAGACTCAGTAGTTTATATACCAAAACCATTCAAAGAAATAGGTTAAGCTATGTCATAGAAGCTTCTCTAAGAGTTTTCACAGGGTCAAGAGGAACATCCCAGAAATAGCTCACAGTAATCATTCTCAACTTTCTATGGGAAGTAATTTGCAGTGAGAATTTAGTATTATGATGCAAGTTTTTCATTCTCTGAGAAACTATTCCTTGAGCTTCTGTATACAAATGATTTTATTTGCATGACAAAGGGCCCCAACCAAGATAAGTGCCTCATTGTTTCAAGACCACAAGTGTAGCATAAGAAATTGTCTCAGAGGAGCTACAGCAACCTGGCCTGCATTAACCTGTTGCACACAAGAAACTGCTATTCTGATGTTCACAGGTACAACCATAATAATGGAAGTCCAACAGAGGGGAGCTCCAGCCTCCTGGGTAACATGGACCGGCAGTTTTAAATCTGACTTTAAATAGGTGCAAGACTGATGGGATAGGGGTACAGGAGGAATTTTTTATTTTGCAGAATTCATTCTCTTATTAAGAAGAATAGAGCTACTGTATAAGCACAGATAGAAACACAAACATCAAGACTGAGCAGCCAATGCCCAACCTATTGTTGCCAGCACAAAATGTTCTTTCATCTTGTACTGTTTTATTCTTGTAATGACCTATTCTAATTGCTTTTTAGCTCAATGCACTGGAAGTCATTTGCTAACCAGAATTTTAAATATTAATGCAAGAGTGTTTAAGATGTGTCCATTAAGGCTGGTAAAGTTGTGTTTGATTAACGGGCTTTTCATAAATGCACTGACACAAACTCTTTTTTTTTTAATTAATTCAGCCTGCAAATGAACATCATCCATTTTGCTATCATATTTTATCAGTCTGTAAAGTGCATTCTCACTTCAATTTTCAGCCCTGAATGCAGAACACTTTGTGAAAAATGACAGAATTTTAATGGGAAAGTGAACAACATGCCATCAACACCCTTTCGCCAGTAAAAATGGAAAAACATCAAGCTTTAAATCACGTTCTCTCCACACCTTTGGACATCTGCGATTCTTTCTGAGTCCTCAAAATCTGCTATATCTATCACCAGGTGCAGCCTTTAAATGCTGGGGAACTTTCTGTTTCATTGGTTGGCATGGCAACAGTTGTCAAATCATCCCTTGATAATGCTCTTTAATTGATTGTATAAATTATTTCTGAGATATGTGATTGCAAAATGATGTACTGAAGCTCTTAATTGAACTGATCAGACTATGTGCATTTAAAAATTCACTGACCCTAGCAAAGAACCTGACCCTCTTACAAACCTGGAATTCTTTAGATGAAGCATAAACATTAAGCATTAAGCAAAAGTTTGAAATGATCGTAAAGATATATTCTGCTCCAAGTGCATGTTAACAGTTGTACCAGGAAAGGTCACTAATAAAAACATCAACAGCAATAAGGCAATTGTTAATACGTCTGGTTCTGCATAAAGAGCTAAAGGGTCAGGGAGTGAAGAGGTGCTTTCTTACCCATTATAGTCTGAACCTTTTTAGATCTCTGACTAGGGTAAACTCTGAGAATAATATTCCTCTGGCCAAAAGAGATATTTGCAGTGGAAATGCATGTGTTTGAGCTGATTCTCTAGGTTTACTTTTACAGGGAACAGACAGAAATACGTATTTCTAGGACAGATTGGTAAATATCTCAAGAAAATCAGAAGATTTGCTGAACTCAAAAGGCCTATCTTCCCTACATTGGTTATAAAGGGCTCTTGGAGGTAGCTAGCTCAGATGGAGGTACCTACATTCCACATATCTGAAGTTAGTGGAAATGATTAATTTTTGTTCTGCTGTATTTTTCATCCCTTTTTTTTTCAACACAAGGGTAAAACTTGTTCCATGGTTTATGCATAACTGACAAACTCTTTTAAATCCATGCCTAAAATGATAACTTTTTTCAAACTTTGTTTCCATTGCAGTGAAATGTCTGAATATTGAGGATTTTTCTTTTATATGAATAAAGTGATATCTAGATCAAGAGGTATCCATGTAACTAAGATGAATAGTTTCCCTAGTGCTTACAAGAGCTACAGTTGTCACCTGTCTGGATTTCTGTAAAGCTTTTGACACAGTCCCCAAGAACATCTTTCCCCCTAAATTGGAGAGATATAGTTTGGATGGATGGACTGTTTGGAGAATGAGGAATTCATCAGATGGTGGCATCTAGAGGGTAGTGGTCAATGCCTCATTTTCCAGAAGGAGGTTAGTGACAAGTGTTGTCATTTGGGGGTCTGCATTTGGATAAATACAGTTTAATATCTCCATCAATGACGTGGAAAGAGGAATTAAGTGCACCCTCAGCAAGTCTGCAGACAACACCAAGATGAGTTTTACAGTTGACACCTAAGGGATGAGATGCCACCCAGAGGGACCTGGACAAGTTTGAGAAGTGGGCCCATGTAAACCTCAGGAGGTTCAACAGGGCCAAGTGCAAGGCCCTGTACCTGGGTAGGGCAACCCCCCGATATCAATACAGGCTAGGGGATAAAGGAATTAGTAGCAGCTCTGCTGAGAAGGATTTGGGGTACTCATGGATGAAAAGCTGGATGTGAGCCGACAATGTGTTCTTGCAGCCCAGAAAGAAAGCATGTCCTGAACTGCATCAAAAGAAGCACGGCCAGCAGGTCAAGGGAAGTGATTCTCCCCCTCTACTCCATTCTGGTAAGACTCAGCCTAAAGTACTGTCCAGCTCTGGAGCCCTCAGCACAGGAAAGGCATGGACCTGTTGGAGAGGGTCCAGAGGAGGGACACAAAAAATTAGCAGAGGGAAGGAACAACTTTCCTATGAAGAATGGCTGAGACAGTTGTTCATCCTAAAGAAGAGGAGGCTTTGGGGAGTCCTTATTGCAGCCTTTCAGTACTTAAAAGGGGCATATAAGAAAGATGGGGACAAACTTTTTATCAGGGTCTGATGCAACAAGACAAGGGGTAATGGTTTCAATCTAAAAGAGAGTAGATTTAGACTAGATGTAAGAAAAAAACATTTTTACAATGAGGGTGGTGAAACACAAGAACGGGTTGCCTAGAGAAGTGGTAGATGACCCTTCCCTGGAACCATTCAAGGACAGGTTGGACAGGGCTCTGTGCAACCTGATCTAGTTGTAGATGTCCCTGCTCACTGCAGTTGGACTAGATGATCTTTAAAGGTCCTTTCTAATCCAAACCACTGTATGTTTCTATGAATTATTAAACTGTTTTTGTCCCTATGTTTTAATGTCAAAAATACCAATCATGAATAGGCTGTTGGTATCAGCAAACTGCCGTTGTACCTTGTAACACGTTGAACAAGATTTAAATCCAGCTAACATATGAACACATGGATGAGCACAGATAATAATTTATAAGCATGTGCAGAAAGAGAAGGGCTTATCTGAGCTATAATGCACAAATATTGTTTCACTGACTCTCAAACTGAAATTTGACCACTTTCTATGGGACACTCTCAGTCTCCATGAAGCAGGGAAGAAGGTGTTTGTCGGTAAGAAAAGGATCATTTAAAAATAAAACCATGGCTAACAGATAATTTAAATGGTCTTCATTTTAGATTTAAAGGATTTTAATGCAATGCAAAATCCCACACCCACAGATGGAGAAAAGACCCTGTAGAGGAGAGGTGTTTGTGAAGATAAATAACCACATCTGTTGTATATTTACTTTCCAAAATGTAGGTCATAAGACAAGACATGTCTTACAACATCATAACACTCCCCACACGAATAATTTTCTAGTGGTCTATGGTCATCACTGTTATGTCCTAAGTCTGGCACAAAGGGATTAAACGTGTGCACAGACTCACGTATGTATTTCTCTTCATGCCTGTAATTGGAAAATGGCAGAGAAAGGGCTCATTCATCTGCTGTCTAAAAACACACAAGATATTCTGTACTAAATGGGTATATTCACAGTCATCTAGTAGCCCCAGCATACTCGATTAATTCACTATTGCCATTACACTCAAGTTTCTGCATCCTCTTTCTTGGATAGGTTATATGACTTTGAAGACAAAGAGGGAGTAAGACACTAAATAGAGTAAAAGATGATTTCGCTGTTAAATGTATCTCCTTCCACAGGGAATACGCCCACCAGGAGGATATAGTGCCTGAGCAGTGACTCTGGAAGGGTCAAGTTGCTTTCAGGCTGTACTTTAATGATCTCACCAGCGTTTGTCAAGTGAGGTGCAAGTGGCAAAGAATGGCTAACCCCTGGTGTGACAAAGAGGCAGGCACCAGGCTCCAGTACTTGCGGTATCCGGTGCTTTTCAGCAGTGGGGCAGAGCCCCTTGACTGCCCCCTCCCCCCACCCCCAGCACACCAGGAAGGAGATGCTCAGCTAGGACAGGGACCTGCTGAGCCCGTTTGCCCTGTGCATGGATAAATTTTCAGTGGGAAGAGCTCTCTCATTGGTCCCAGCTTCTTCCCTTCTGGAGTCCCAGTCACCTGGGTCCAAAGCTAATGAGCTCAGCTGGGATAAGAATGCTTTCAGTGTCACACAGACCCACGTGAAAGGGCTTTGAATGACTTTTAGGTTCCAGCCATGTGCAGAGCTCTGGACTGGCAATACCCCATGCTCCTTGCACAGCTTGGTGCCACACTTATTAGCTGAGGGTAATCTTGCATTTATCTGCTCTGTGCTACACTCTGTTTGCTGCCTGCAGTGTGCGAAGGCAAAGAGGAATGGGGGAATTTCACTTTTGTTATATACCCAGTAATGAATATGTTGCTCTCCTTTCTGAAAGCTGTAAGTTTTCCAGCACACAAAAATACGTAATGAAGGTATAAAATGATCATAAAATGAGAGATAAAGAAGTGAGGTGGGATACACATCACTGGCCTGACCTGAATTTTTCTCTCTAACCTGAGACTGAAGACCTTCAGAAGCTGAGTTTTGTTTCTTGCTTTTGCTGTCGTTTTAAATTCAGTTTTCATTTCCTATCTATTGTCAGAAATATTCTAAATTGAACGCCAATCACAAGTTTTTCAACATCTAATCAGAGAACAGATAAATACATATGCCAAGCCTCATTAACAAAAACTGTTACTGATGAATGCCTGTTTTCCCTCCCCTTATATCCTACCATACCTCATGCAGCTGATGAACAACTGCTGCTACTTGATGAGCCTGAATTTTCAGCACTGGCCCCTCAGATAGGCCAGGTGCTGCAACACCTCTGAAAACTTAAAAAACAAACAAACCGGCCATTTTGTACCTGAAAAAAAGGATTTTCTGAAAGGAAGTATCTATCCTGGAGGAAGGACTTTCTCAGCCTGAGTGCTTCTGCTGAACTCAGCGCAGGAATATTTCATGGCTGAGAGCGAAAGACATTGTAAAGGTGGGAAATCCCCACTGGGGCTCACAGCTGAAAGCCAAACATCCTAAACTCCATCTGGCAGTGGCAGGCAGGCCGTGAAGGTGCTGGGAGGCCAGGTAGCAAGTGCCTGCAACAAGTGACCCACTTAGGTGGCAGTCTGCTGTGTCCACACTTGCTGTGGTGCCACAGGGGTGCGTGATGAATAGCCTTGTGCAGGGCCATTGGCGTGCCTGCTCCTCTCCCTGAAGCAGCTGAGACCCGCTCTCCTAGCAGCCCCTGTCCTCCCACCATCTGAATCTGCTGCCCTCTGTGTCCAGCTGCAATAATAAGAAATGAGGTTAAAGCAAATGAGATTATATTAAAAATTAGAACCTTTCTTCTCACAGTATCACAGTATTACAAGGTTGGAAAGGACCTCTGAGATCATCAAGTCCAACCTATAACCCTACACTAACACCAACACTAACACCAACCCATTCTCCCCACCTCTCAGGATTGTTAAACCCAGAGTTGATGGATGAAGGTAGTATCGCACCTCCAGCACTGGAAATCTCCCAGAATGGGTTAGAATGGGTGGACACTGCGGCAGTATTACTGATCCTGCCTCCCTATGTCTCCCTGGCCCCTGATTATAGCAAGTGTGGGTCTTTTCCAGTTACACACATCATCTATGCAGATTGTTAAAGCATGTACTTACATATACATACTTACAGACTTCTGCTGAAAAACTGCAGATCTCTATATAAGTAGGGATTTAACACAAAAATGTCTCTGAAGGCTGAAACAAGCTGGAAGCAAAAGTTATTAGGGATGTCCCTCTCCTCTGTGTGGGTCCCTTAAAGATTTCTAGTTATTCTGAAATCACATTTCCACTCCAGCATTTTGCCTTGCTTGGAGGCAGCTGTGAAATAGCAGCAGCAGCAGATTAATGCCAGGTGTACATTCAAACCCACACATCTGTATTTGTTGCTGTAAACTTAAGTAAACAATGACCAAATGTGGCTTTCCTAAGTGCAGTTTGAACTGTGTGTGCATACAGAAACTTAATCACTGTCAGCCACTACGTTGTGGGCTCAGAGGATCCTAACCACAGAAGAAAGCTCAAAGGAAAGTTCAAAAGGTATTAACCACTTGACACATCTTGTGTTATGGGGGATATTTTCCGATGACTGGGAAGTGATAACAATTTTTATTCTCAGGTTTGTTTTCCTTTTTATGGAAGAAAGATAGAAAGAGTTTTTGGTGTTTTTTTTTCCCAGTTTGTCTTGGTTTATTATTTTATGGCCCATATCACCAGTTGAAGAAGACACAGAAGGCTTGTCTTTAGAGTGCAGCTAATGCGCAACATCAGGGAAATTCCTCTTACCAGTAGAGTCACCTTTCTTTGTCCCTGTGACTGCGGGCTTCCTGATGAGTTGTTTAATATCTTTAAGACAAAACAGGGAAAACAAACAATGCTATTTTCTGGAAAACGACAACTCAACATTGTACAATCTGTGACAAAGATGATGAGAAAAGCCTGTCCTAAGTGAAGTCAGTGCTGAGATTCCCACTGTTTTCAACAGGGTCAAAATTTTATCTGGCATTCTGTGTGAATGAGTTATCCACCTTATCTTCAGGTGTTCAGACAGTAATAATAGTAATAAACAAAAAACATGAACAATCTCAAAAACACCTGGCTATATATAAAAATTCTTATCAGTAAAAGAAAGCTATTTTTGATGCCTGAACAAGAAAATGAAAGAAAGGACTAACTGAGTACATTGTGAACAAATGCGTGCGAGAAAAGGAGAGAGGGAGTGAAAGTTACTTCTGAAGCTGTACTGGTGGAGTATGAGGACTTAGCAAAACAAGTCACATATGTATGTCATCAGTAACTTGATGTCTCTGAGTAATGTGAAGTTAGAGCAGATGCTGACTTGAAATCTCATTTGTAGCAGGGTTAAATCATGTGTGGGTAATTATTAAATATTAAAAGCACAAGTCAAAAAGATTACTCAAAGAAGGAAAAAATGGAATATTTCATAAAACTTCTTGATGAGGAGGTGCTGATGAATGAAGACAGGCATAGGGATGGATTTAAGCGCCAGACCGAAACATTATCAATTTTGCATGCCAGGTATTTGATAAAGGCTACAGAATTCCCACTGTATAGCCCTTGTCTCAGGTATTGTCCTTTCCTGTACTTAAACTCCATCTTTTCAGTTCCTTACAGGGAAGGAAGAGTATAAAACCAGCACTTTGGACTGGCAAAGTCTTGCTCCTGTTTAACCTGATTTGTCTGTCTTGACATAGTGGACAGGAAGAAAAAATCTCTAAGGCTTCTGTGACTTTGAGTCCAATGAAAATGTGCTTTACTGAGCGTAAAACCAGGTTCTTAAGGATCATGTCAGCTCTTATATGATTACAACCATTAGGAAGACGGTGGCAATGAAAGAAGCATGGAGTTTCTAAAGACATTGGCAAAGGTCTTATTGCAGAAGCATGTGAGACCATCTAGCCCTCCACTGTAACTGGGTAAATAGGGACTGAGACCACTTGCTTACCCAAAAATGTTTTCTGCATTTTAGGGGTGAGTCATTTTGTGAAGTCAAGAAAGATGGATGATATTTTATTATTAAAATTAGCGAACAAGCATCCAAATATCAAAATCACAACAAATATCCATTGAACTATAACACTCCCATCATTTTTCAAGTACAGTATTAATCTGTGAAGAGCTAGAACAGAAATAAATATTATTCCAAGACTTATTTTAAGCTGATATTTATTTTTTTTAATTTCCCTTCCTTTTATTACTCATGGACTAGATGTAAGCAGGAGTGCAAAAAGCAGGAGTGCATAGAAAAGGGAAAGAATTCAGTTGTAAACTCCTGAACACTCTTTGTTTACCAAACATACCCCTATAATTCTTATGGTACTCCCAAAGTTCCTACTAAAAATTCTCAATACACCTATAGCTTACCTATAACCGAACCTTTTGTTCAGTCATAGCATTTTGATTACATCTTGAAAAAACTGTGTTTGAGCATAGTTCATGAGTTCATAAAGAAGTTCATAAATTATGGATATTCTATTTTTTTGCAGATGGATTTTGAGATTTTTTTTTTTTCATTTTCAATGTGGCTTGAAAGTTCAGAGTCTTATCCAAGTACAGTATCAGACACCTGAATAATTTTCTGCTTTCAGAAGAGAAAATAATAGTGGTATCAGCCAGCCAATGATAAGTTGCAATGTTTATCAAATGGTGGGATTTGATTGTGTCAGCTACTGTGTTTGAAGATTTACAGACTGGTATTCTCCTAAAAGTGCAGTTAAGTTGGATTTAAGAACAACAGCAGCTTAAAACATCAAAGCTACGGGGGAATATTCTTCAACATAAGCTCTGCTCTAGTTCTTCATGTCTTAACTGTCCCCATAAAAATCATTAACACTAAATATTAAAGGCAAGGGTAATTCCAGAAAAAAACCTGACCTGAGTTCAAAGAATGCTTGAGCATAGAAGTCGGAGGAGGGTTGATGGCAGATGTGGCAGTGTATGTTATGCTTTGCTGCAGAGATCCTGAGATCTCAGCTGGCCAGGTGTGAAGGCTGCCACTTCCATGGACATCCAAGCCTCTCCTGGTTGTCAATCCCAGCACCTGAATCCATTTGCAGCTGCACAACTTTCTTGGATAAATTCTTGAAAAGACAAAGGTCACATTGTGATGTCTGCTGTAAATAAATTCCTGCTGCACCTGCAGGAATGGAAATGGAAGCAGAAGCCAACAAAAGTTACTGCTGTAAAATTGAAAATCAGCATTTGGAAAATAAATTTTCATCAGAAGTTTTCACTTTGGACGATAGGCTGCCCAATCTGAGAATATAATCCCAGACGTCTTTTCTTGCTATCAGTTGTTTATTAGCGTAGCTCCATTGACTCAGCTATATTATTTCCAGAGTCCCTTGGATGAGAGAGAACATCTTTATTCTCTTGGTACATCTGATTGCAGCAATCCTTCTGCTCAACCTCTATGAGTGAAGCCAGAGAAGGAGATTGATCCTCCTCCCAAACAAGGCAAGCAGGCAGGCCATCTTGTTGCTCAAGCCACAATTCATGCCAATATCATGCTATGCCATAGCTGTGCAGAGAAAAAGAAGACCATGCTTCACAGAATAAAGATGGGTACATGAAAATTCACTAGCATGGAATTTATTATCCTCTGTCAAGAGCCTTTGAAAGAAATCAGCTAGATAGCACAAACCTTTGACCAAAGTAGGTAAAAGTATTAAGAATACACAAATATTTGTAGATACTCAAGGCAGAGAGAAAATTTCACCTTGGAAGCTCATATACTGTAATAAGATACATATTCTTTCAAAAGCCCACAAGTACAGTATTATATCTGAGAATGAAGGAGCATTTATTCAGTTTTCTTCTAATCTTTGGTAAGAGTAGGAACATGCCCCTCACACCCTCCACTGAAATCAGAACCCAATATATTTGGCTATTGGAAAATTATTCCAATCTTTCACTTCCCTCAACCTTTTTTTTCCTAGAATTGCCTTTTTACCAGGCTTATTGCTTATTTAGTTTCATGGAGTTTCAGTGGGAGCTACAGGCAGTTTGTATAATTTTCATTTACAATTTTACCATTCATTAATGTTTTATTATCTAGAGAGACTAATGTAAGGGTCCACCCTAAAGTCACTTCACATCTTACAAGACCACCCTAAGGTTACCCAGTGCATACTAAACATGATACTAGTTGTATTTATTAAAAGTATACCTTCATTAAGATTTTTCTCAGCCCCTTGCATAATTCCTCAAGATTGGTTTCATTGTACAAAGACTGCTGAATTATGGAAAAAAAAAAAAAAGAGTTCACAGCTGCATTCCCTTTTGGTGCATTATATGAACAACATCTACAGGTGGAGCAGAATCATGAATTTATCGCTAATGAAAGACCCTAATGTTGGTATTCATCATTCTTTGTGTTTTCCATTTCACAGACACACATAAAATTATATTTGAATCTATGCATTTAACTATTCCAATGGGAAAATATTGATAGTCATAGACTTTGCACATGATATTATTTTGAGCGCAGCTTTTTATTTTCTTCATTTGTTAGATATGGGTTTAATAACAGAGTGGGAGGATGAGGAAACTCCTGATGTACAAAAAATATTATTCAGCTGGCCTACTTGAAATCAAAGGTGGAACTTCGATGTTAAAATGGTAATGGTTGTTGTCTGTGAAGATTCAAAAACTACAGCTGGGTCTGAAATGTTCACCATTCCATGTTTATTATGAATTATTCTTTGTTTCCCCACCGCCTTCTTTTGAATGTTCATCATACATGCAAATGCATAATGCATTTCTCCTTATTCAGCCTAACACAGATTCTGTGATCACCCATAAACAATCAGTTTGTGAAAGGCTTTGTTGTCTTAACTCATCCCATACACTATAACTTTGTGCCTGTTTATTGTGCTCATTGTCCACACTCAGTGGAGAATTGAAATGCACGATTTTTCAGTCCTCACTTCTGAAGCACCAGATCCAAAGGTTTCCTAATTAATCAAAAAGATACAAAACTATCCCCAAGTGTGTGAATAGTCTCGCAGTCTCTAAATAACACTTGTGCTGCCTATAAGAAAAGCAACAGCAACTTCTGCAAAATGGAGCAGGATTTTGCCTTGCACACACAAACATGTAAAGTAGATGCATTATCCTTCGTCCATTTCCATAGCATCATTTTGAAGAATGCGTAATTGTTTTTCACCACTGTACTTTTAACCTGCAAGTCTTATGTAGTTCAATTAAGTGCAATCACAGCATTTTACCCATGTTGCAAAGCAGTTAGGAAGAGAATTATAACGCGGCCTTTACATGTTTATGAAAAGAACAGCTATAATGTAGAGTGGGTAAGTTTTCTTTGGCAACAGTCTGGGCAGATTTACTCCTAGGAACCTGTTTAGGAGAAGGTTTAGCACCAGACTTGAACATGCCACAACCCCTGTGCTACCAGATGAAGAAACTAATCTCTTCCAGTGGTGCTGGTGTTGTAAGCATCCAGCTTAGGTGCTGGCTCCCAGGAACTGAGGCTCAAAAGAAGCTGCAGTTCACTGACAATATTCATGCTAGCCAATTATGATTACTCTCCTTCTTTAATTACTTTTCAATTGAGGTGGAACCCATGGTGTTATCATCCTCTGCTCCTCTGACTAAGGCAGCTGACATAGGGATTGTATATCAGCATCTGGAAAACCTTCAGAAAGGTGACTAAAGAATGCAGCATGAAAGTACATTTTTTGAAAACTTGATATGGTCTTTGTTGGACATTTCCTCTCCTTATCTGCTTGTATTTTCACTTTCAAGTTGATAACACCAGACTGAGTTGAAACACGGTGATATTTCTGCCATTCTCTTCTGAGCTCATTGTGACTTTTTTATCATCAGCAGAAATAGAGGGAGACTGAATTAAACAGGAGCTGCAGAACTTGGAGCTTGCGATAACAATACAAATGGATTTTCTCTAACAGAGAAAAACAGCTGTCTCCATTATTTGAATGCTTCACCTTTCTCCATTCCATTAATTGGGTCTTTGATCACAAGCTGAGGTGGAGAGGCCCTGATAAGGAATAGGTTATTAGTAAAGTAGCCTAAAGGAATGAATTGGGCCTAGCACTTGCTGCAGAAGATGAGATAAACCCATAATGCCTGTGTATGTGAGTGGTAGAGAGTGATAGGGTCCTCAGACTGCCCTGAACTGCTTGCAAGAAGACTAATACTCTAGTGCTATGATAGCTAATGCAGGATATAAATTTAGCTCCCGGGAATGGAATAGGATAAAAATTCCATAAAGAGTTTTCTGTAAATGGCTTACACTTTTATATCAAACTGTGTCAGAGTATTCAAGAAAAAAAAAAACATTTTCTTGATCTCACTATATGTTGAACACAACTGGAGGCTTTCAGTATAAGAAGGGAGAAAAATTACTGTTACATTTTTTCACCAAGACATTAATAAGAACACCCTTTGAAGTGCGGTAAAGCTAAATTGGAGGAATTAAATTTGATTGAATCTAAGCCTGTTTATTTTTCATTTCTGCAGAGCAGGCGTTGAGTGATTTGTAATACTTCATTGGAAATCTTCAGGAACTTGCTATCATGTAATCCATTTTTTGCTGAAGAATACGACCGCAGGGGACAAGGCCATATTGGTTTGTTGTTAATGTACTGGAAAGAGGTACTATGGAGAAAACAGTTAATATTAAATTACGAACACAAGGTTATCTTTCTGCTGCACATGCTCCACTGCCCTAGGCAGGGGTAATCTGTTAATAGCATTCAGCCAAAATGACACCATTAAGGAACTGAAGCTACACATCTTTTGCAAGCTGCATGATGTATAAAGCTGGTTTTCTATCATCCTAGATGCAATAAATTATCCATGCTGCTAAAAATTGATACAAGACAGAAGTTTGATAGAACTGCACCCCAACACAAATGGAAGTGCTGCTTGTCAGGAAAGGACACAGAGATGTGAGTGCTGCAGGGCTACCTTTTATTTGTGTCTCTCTTTCCCCTTTTCTGATTTTTCATGTTTTAAGTGCCAATCTGGCACATTGCCTACAGTGGCATGTAAATTGTGGGAGACCAAATTTTGAAAGAAAAAGGCAGAATGTATGTAGTCCATAAAAGAGTGTAGATGAGGAAACAAGAAAGATGTTTGGTCTACCTTGAATGAATCACTGCTTTTTACTATCTGTTCTTTGCAGATGTCTCTGTGAAAAAAAAAATAAAAAAGGAAAGACTATGTTAAACACCTTCTATTTAAAAGCAGCTACTTAAGAACACAGGTTCAGATTTGTTCAGAATCATCTCAGGATGCATGAAGTCTCAGTTTCTTCCACTGAAACTCTTCCATGCTGTTATGGTATAACACAAGCTTTTATAATGACAGAGAAGAGAAAAACCAAACCAGAGCGTTAGGAGACCTTTTAACAGCAGGATCTTACAGGATATTTCTCCCTAGTGTTTTAGTCATTTTCTCCTCCCTTTTTTGTCCATCTATGGTGAAATGACACAGTTGAATACTGTGGGATAACGTGATAGCAACTTGACCAGAACAAGGAAAGTGGTATCTATATAATGAGGGGGAAAAGTGACCTTGGTCCATATGCTTCAGGAGAAACATATTTTCCTGAAGAGCGGCCTCTGTATTCCTGTTTTCTATTCAGCTGTGACACTTGGCTTCCCCTAAAGTGGCATAGCCTGTTCAGATCTGTAGTGTCTGTTGTACAGCAGTTTCTACTGAAACAGAAGGTAGTGTCTAGATAATGTGATGGACTGTCCACATTAGCTGTTTTCATTCTGCTCTCTGAAGGGGATCCATCCCTAGTATTAGGATCCGTTGGTCAGAAATGTATATTTTCCCAATTTTAGTAGAGCTTTTTAAGTAGAGTTGTTTTTTTTAAAGTATGATCTTCATGAGGGCCAAGCCAAAGGCAGCAAAGGTTAAGCTTTTGCCAGTCCAATTTTTGCATATTCAAGGTCGCTTACATACCAGTATAGCATAGAAAAGGGATCCCTATGCAGACTTAAGTAAGTTTTCTGTGGTTTTAGAGTAGTGCAATGTACACAGAAAAATTCATCCTGCTGAGTGACAGTTATCCTCTGCTCTCTGCATTTGTGGCAAGCTCTCTTGTGGTACTCCAGCAACATGTATCAGCCAGACCAGGTTATCTCCACAAAGAGAATCAATATGTGTAAAGAATTGTTCTATTGTTCCATTGCTTGTATTTTTAAAAGACGTAACATAATTAGTTCTATCAGTCCTCACTCATCATCAAATTATCCCATGCCCAAACGCATCCGCATAGCATGAAACACACTGGCAGATTTGCAATAGCTACAACAAGGAAAGAAAGTGATTAAGGCACTTAGTAACAGATGGGAAGGATGAATATTTTCAAAGACAGCGTGAAGACTCTCAGATAATTATTTAATACATACTGTTACTTGAAAGATGGAGAGAGGAATTATTCTGGTATATTAGAACAAAATAGAACAGACAAAACTGGGAGGGCAGATGACTTTGAAAGAGAAAAAAAATATTTGTAAGGGGATAGTCTAAATGAGCCTCCCAAAAGTCATTAAAAAGGCCTAGATTCTGAGTGATGAGATAAATTAGGTTCCTGAGTTCAATATGTGAGCATAGCTTCTTGTACACCCATTGAAATTGTTAGTTGTATAGTATTTATTTCTTGAAGCTGTATAGCGAATTTATTTTAACCACGGAAACCCAAATTTACAGCCTGATTTTTTGTTTTGTTTTTCACTTTTCAATGAGTTTAAAACTGTCTCTTTCTCCAAATCTAGGAAAGATGATTTGGATAAATGACATGATTGCTGATGCAGTTTTTAAATCTCAAGATAAACTGAAGACCTCATATATGATATATGACTGTAATTTAAATCATATCTCTTGAGAGGAACATGCTGTAAGTCTGACTGTCATTTACAGCTACCGAAAGTAATTGAAAAAGTACTATTAGATTAAAATGGCATCCTTTTAATCTGCCTCAGCACAGGTCGAGGTGGCTGAGGGTCCCTCTTATGAGTTGGTAAGGAAGGACTAAGTCTGCTTAAAAACAGAACATTTCCCCACAAAAATTTCCTTTGTATTTCAGAAAAAGCAATTTTTGCTGTGAAAAGGGAAGCAAGGGAGAGAACACACAGTGGCCCCCCTCAGTGTTGTGCAGCAGACACCTGTTTCACAGCCAGTGTAACCTCCTCACCTTCTGCCCATGTCAGGCTTAAGTTTGCCTGTGTGTTCTGGGGTGAGGAGGTACATCATGGGACATCAAATATCTATTTACAGGACAGGGTTCCTATGCGTTTGGCAACACAGGAAGAACAGTGAGATTCGATGAGGAGCTCTCCAGAGCCACAGCCTGGATGAGTCTCAGAAAACTTCACTGCTAGTGTTTGTTCTCTACTCTTCTGTAAAGAGCAGAACTGTAAGCAATATTTGCAGCCCTTGGCAAATTTAGAGACATGCAAACTAAAGTAGTTTTCTCAGAAGTGAATGCCTGTTCTGTGACTTCAGAAATTTAGAGGTGGAATGCATCCAAGTGGTCTAATCTACCCACAAATATTCCCACAATAACAAAGAGAAATGTGCGTATCAGCAAAGGTCCATTTCTTCTGTCTGGGTAGGTCTGGCCTTTTCAGTATCCTCCTCAGTGCTGTGCTCAGCAGAGCAATCAGTGCTTGTCTGATTTTAAACCAAGGAGTCTACCCTACAAACCAGAGGTTTCTTTTTCACTTGAGACTTGTGATCATGAAAAGGAATTTGCCTCATTTTATAGTTATAATGGAATATTATTCTCCCTAATTACTTATTTAAGGTACTATTAATGTTATCAAACTATGAGTAAAATATACAGTAGTCAGAACTAACAGAAAAGATGTTTAAGCCTTAATAAAATAATATGCATTTTGCACATTACTTAGCTGCACAGGTAGAAGCAAATATTGCACTAACTAATTTATCTTAAGATAGCATCTGAGTGTGTTAAAAAGTCTGTTGTTAATAGGAGAAACATTACCTATCATGCATCTTTTACTGTCATTGACAGAATCTGATATGAGCTGAAATGTCTGATGTTTCCATGAGATCAAAATTGCAGATCTAAGTGATCCAGAGCTAAGGAATATTATCAAAGTAGATACTATTGTTGACTACAAGTCTTTACAGGAGTGAAGTCATGTCAGTCAAAGGGAATACTTGGGCAGGAGCAAAGGAAACCTGCAGATCAGCATTGGGCTGCACTGCTGATGTCACAGGCAAAGCTTTGACTTGTCTTTCCAACAGACTGTCTTCAACAAACAAAGATTCCTGAGGACAGACAGGACTAACCTGAAAAAGTGGGGCAAGAGGTGTTTTGCCAACAGTTCAGAACCTTACAGGCAGACACTTGCAATAGCTTTTGATATTTGGGCTGATATGGTTCCAAAACCTTTTTCAGGGCCTTGGGTGACATCTGTCAATTTCATGTATGGTCTTGAACCGGGGGAGTGTTAATAATACCCTGAGGCATGGAGTGATGAGGAACTCAGCTTCAACAAAGCCGAAGTCCAAGTCATTCTCCTGGGCTGGAATAATACCACATAACACTCTATGTTGGGAGTTGCACCGTTAGGCAACAGCTCTGCAGAGAAAGAACTGCTGGTCTTGGTGTGCAACAAGTTGAATTTAAGTAAGCATTGAGCCCTTGAGGCAGTGGAGACTTACCCACTTACTGGGATATATTATCAGACTTTTCTGGTGCCAAGAGGTTGAAGGGAATGATGGTTCCCCTCTGTTCAGCTCTTGCAAGAAGCGCTGTACTTAGTTTTGAATCCATTAGTACAAGAAACATTGATAAGCTTCAAGTGCCACAAGTCAAGTGCCACTAAGATGGCTAGGGGCTGAAGCATGTAGTGTATGAGGAGAGACTGAGTATTTGTTTGGTCTAGGGAAGAAAAAGCAAAGGATGGATTTAGTTGTTGTCTTCCACTATGTAACAGGTGTTCACAGAGAAGATGGAGTCGGAATTTCCTCAGCAGTGCACAGTGAAAGGCAAGAACAACCATTGCACTTTTTGAAGGGAACATGCTGTCTGGATACAAATAAAGCTTTCCATAGCAATAGTGGTTTAGCAAAGAGACAGGCTACCCAGAGAGGCAGTAAAAATGTCCTTAGACTTTTTCCAAACTTTACTGGACAGTGTCTGGAGCAAATTGACCCAGCTTTTCTAGCCCTGTTTTGAGAAGGAGATAGGACAAGCTGACCTCTAGAGGTCTCTTCTGACCTGAATTATTCACTAATTTTTTAAAGGCTTCTCTTTGAGCTCTACAGAAACATTTTCTATGGAGAACAAGCTCCATCTTCTTAATTTTAACCATCTGAAAAATAGATTGGAGAATTTGAAGACTGTGAAGTTGAATTGCAACATCATCTACAGAACATGGTGTTTGCTTCTGTTTAAGTTACTGATAGCCAGATATCATCACACAGGTTGATGTTGCTGGCATTTTGACAGGTGATCAAAGAATGAAAGGAATAACCTATTAAATCACTCTGCATTTCTTTAAAGACACCAAGAAATGATGGAGTGACCAGAGTAGGGTATATTAAATACATTTTTAAAACCAAAGGATTTTGATTGTAGACATTTCAGGACAAAAATTTCAAAACAAGTAATTCCCATTTTAATGAGGAAAATCTGTGTACAAAAACAGATTTTGGACAAAAATCATAGTGATTGTGCCCCTAAGTAACCAATTGTTAATGTAAATCATGTGCTCAGAGGAACAAGTACTCTGAGTCATTTATTTTGGAGGGTAATTTTTGTGGATTCTAAATGGTTCCACACAAATCCCTTTGGAAAATCAGACCTCACATTCAACATGGCTTTTATTCTTTGTGGCCTGTGCAATTAGACATCTACTGTGTCAGTAAAGTAACTTCTCTAATTACTTCTATTCCATTCCCACTTCCCAAAATGGCATTCAGAAATACAGGTGTGTAAAAATCATTAAAGGGAATAATGTTTGCACTCCCCTCGTAACGGCTGCTTTAAGATTTATTCTCAGTATGTCAATCCACATGAGAACTTTGCAGATGTCGAAAACACATACACTCTATAAATTAATCTATGCCACTTGAGGGAGTTGAAGGAAAGAAAGAAAATTCACATAATTCAGTGTAATGAATTCAGATATCTAGTAACGTGGCT
The DNA here is from genome assembly GCA_033556795.1 of Tapera naevia. NCBI lineage: Eukaryota > Metazoa > Chordata > Aves > Cuculiformes > Neomorphidae > Tapera > Tapera naevia. The sequence continues at coordinate 8,501,990 of JAUMJJ010000038.1, forward strand.
TTACCACAAGCTCCATTTTAATTTTAGGTGAAGAAAATGGCAATCAAACTTAGCACAAAAGTGATAGTCTTTTTATAAATGCACATGCTTTTCTGTTAGATGCTTCTTGGCTGATAAGCATGGCTTCTCAAGAGTATTTTCAGAGAAAGTCAAAAGGCGATGCTGAATAGTTCAGATGCAAAAACTGAATAGGAAATGATGCTTCAGGCAAACAAAAGCCTCAGCAGTGCTTATTAATTGATTATAAATCATTTTATCTTAGAATAAAGAAAATGATTCCACTTGCAATTTTAGAAAAGGAGGCCACAGAGCAAGGGGAGGGGAGGGTGCAAATGAAAGAATAATCAAATATCAGCACCTCTATGCTGTCTGTGAAAACATAAATTGCAGTAGGTAAGCAGTGCAAAGAGAGATTTTCAAAAAATAGAATGAGGGTCTTTTTTTAAGTGAGAGAAGATTTTTTTTTGTGCGCTAAAGCACAGTCAGTCAATCAAATTATGCTTGCAGTGACCCCCACAAACCTCTCTTCATTTGTGTGTGGATTGCTGAGGAAGCATATCAGAAAGACTCCATTTAATATCCCCTTGTTTCTTTCTGTTCTGGAAGTCTTTAGGTCTCTTTAGCCCTGCAGACTGGACCGGAACCAGATGTTTCTCCATTTAGCTGGGGCCAAAATTTTTCCAGCTCAGTTTGATTTCTCATAAAAAATGAATTCAGAAGAACAGCTCAGATTCTTTTCCAGGGGAGACAAAAATAGTGGTTCAGTATGGTTTTCTGTTCTGGCACTGGATTTCTGTGCAACTTCATGCTTCTCTACCATGTGAATAGGATGGAAGGATCATTGACTGATCTCTGTAAGGAGACAGGGTGGGACTCTGATAAAGTGACATGAAGCAGTGCCACTGCATTTGTAGGACTATCACAGATGAACAAAGAGGCAGCGATGGGAGCAGTGGTTGCCAGTATTCAGAAGGTTGGTGTTGGTGTTACGGTGGGAGAGAGATCTGTGGCCACCTCTGGCAGTCACCATGTCCTGCCTCCTGCTCATAGCAGAGTTAGCATCACAGCTGGGTCTGGCTGCGCAGGGCCTCATTTAGTCATATTTTGAAGATCTGCAGTAACAAAGATTTCACAGACTCCCTGGGCAGCCTCAGTACTTTACAATCCTGGGGATATGTGGTTCTTCTCGCCCTGATGAGGACACGCCAATCCATTCAGGAGCCTGCTTTTGCAATAGTTCTCTCTTCCACAGGTATTTATACCAAGTGATAGATACTATTGATGATTCTCTGATCACATGCTATCCCACTTCATCGGCGTTAAGCTAGGTGGTTAGATCAGGGATTTGGGACTCTTATTTTATGCCAATACGTGCTGCCTTCCAAATCTGTAGTAATGTACAGGGTTTTCTGCAGAGTCAGGATAATCTAGCATTTTCATCATCGAATCTTTTCTTCATATCCTATCTGTGAATGTACCTAGGAAACTGGAGAGTGAATTTTGAAGACTAAACTTGAGCATTTGGTGGCTGGACATTTATGGACAATATGTTGGCATAGATGACAGAACTGGCTCCAAGACAAAAAGAAGCAAGACATGATGGAAGATGATTCGAACCGTGAGCACAAGGTCCATAGGCAAGCACAGATCCCTGTGAAATGGACAGTCAAGCAATGTGACCTGAATGATACAATTCAGTGCCTGTTCTAGACCTGATGATGTCTGTTATGCTCTTGGCTGGCCCAGAAGCCCAAGCAACGAATGAATTTGGAACCATCGGGTAGAAAAATAGTGGCATTTAGAAAGGAGGTTGATTAAACTATTGGGAAACAAAAATTTGGAGAAAAATATGCAGTCATTTTCCTGATGGGTAAACAGAGTGAAATGCTGTGCTGAGAGTGGTGGCAGACAACTGACAAGCCTGTATGAGCTGACATGACCAAAGAGATTAGGAAGAAAGAGAATTCCCATTTTGAATAAATATTGTCCTGTATGGTAGCTGTCTTATGATCGTGTTCAGGTTATCATCACAAGGAAATGGGAAAAAAATCATGAGAAGAATAAAAGGAAGACTCTCTAACAGACTTTGGAGAAATGCTGCCATGACAGTGATATCTCTCTGCACATCCAACCTTAGTGTCAACAATCATCCAAAATCACTGTTGAAACTGGAATACTGATGAAAATGGGTGCTGCCTTGTACAGTAACAAGAAATGCACTGTTCATTACTCATCAGAAAAATGTACTAACAGATCCTTTGTTGAGAATGAGCTTCTATTGAGGGAACATACCTGTTAGCAATGCTTGAAAATCCATGTGCCTACTTTAGACAAATCCCAATAAACTTTGAGTAAAAAGGTGTGAGGACTGGTGTATTTGAATGAACACGGTCACAGTGGTCATCTCTGAAATATGGCTTCAGTCCCCTCCTCAGTTCCATCTTTGCTACATATCTTTGTAAAATAACTTGATGTACCAGACAGAAAACAGAAAAATTGCCTACAACTTCAGAAGGCAAAGGGAGCGATAAATCTTTCACGTTATTGAAGATGAGCTCAAAGTTGTCATTTTCCTATCCTGCAAGATTTGTCTGTTTCCATGCTGTTCCTTATTATTCATTAATAACATAATACAAACCAACTTATCTTTGGCCTCGTGTAGTTTTTTATTTTATTTCACAGAGTTGTGATAAGAAGTCATCAAAATCATTGTTCCACCATATTGATATGCACTACACTGATTCAGTTTTCTGTTAGCTCATAGATGATGCTTTTCTGTAGCTACTTGTATTTTTCCTCATTTGTCATCATGGCTCTGTCATTCATTCTAACATTTCATTGTCTCTGTCTTCCCTTTTTTTTTTCTTGGTCTGGAGAATGATACTTCCTATGTCATGTAAATATTTTAAATGACATTTTCAAAATAGTTGTGCAAATTTTAACAATAAAATATTAGCAGGGTTCTATTTTTGACATCATCTCTATTTATCACCTTCTGCTTAAACACATCATGCATCTCTGTATTCTAACTTTCACTTGAATATTACAAATCACTTCTGAAGCATAATTGATTCAATCTCAAAATGCTTGTTGAAGGAAGAAAATAAAAATATCCTTATTTTATTAAAAGAGCAACTTGTAAAAATCATCCTGAAGTGACCTGGCCAGCAACTTGATTCAGGAAGACACAAGGAACTGTCCTCTCCATTCTCTGCAATGAGTACAGACAGTGTTAGATGGATGTTTCTCTTTCTGTTCATTAATGTTGTTTTCCTAACAATGAAGGTATTTTCACATTAAGCCCTGCAGACTTTGGAAGTATTGGACCCTCCTTATCATTCTAATGCCCCAACTTTGAAAGCTTCCTCAAAAAATGCAGATCCAGTCTGGAAGCCCATTTTATCATAGGGGACAAATTCAGGTTTTGATGTTTGCTACTTATGGAAAGGTATCTGTTTTCTGGATGATCTATGCTGCTTAGATGGAAGCAGCACCTGTTCATACTCTTGCCTCGTGTACTCAGCCTGCATTAGTACATTTGATTCTTGACATTCAGAAAGCAATTTTCTTGGTATTCTCTTTGGACAATAGTTTTTATTGATGATTTAATGGGAGATCAGTACCACTCACAGACCTGTGAGGCTTCCAACAAGAATATATGGTTGCAAATAACTGTTTCTTATTTAAGAAGGCGGCTTGACCACAGTAGATAAGAGCCAAAATTGTTCTAGTCAAATACTTTATTTTGGTCATGGCCTTAAAGAAGATACTTCAAAGAAAGTGTGAAAACCACAATACCTATTTAAACTCTGACAATAAAGGCATAGTATCTATTCCAAGATGTAAAAAAATCTTTACTATGTGTCCAGAGAACCAACTCATGCTTCAGAGCAAATATACTTTTGACATAAAACTTTCTTTGGCAAAACTTTGGCAACAGTTCATTGAAGCCAGCTACACACCAGATAGAAAAATATTTTAAAAAAGCTTTTATTACTTTTTATTGCTTATACTTCTAAATATCACTGAGATATGTTTAAATTCCATTTAAATGTCATTGGTCTTGTGCAGGGCTCCGGGGACGGTATAGCAATATAAAACAGAAAGGAACTTTCAGAGTCATCATTTGATATTTTCTGTAAACTAGTCAAAGTTCATTGTAAGCCTTGTTAGGATATTTCCTTTTTCCGCTTTCTTTCCTGCCCCAGGTACTCTGATCTGAAGATGGATCCAGGATCCCAGGGATCTGAAGACCGATCTTCTCAGCATTTCTATATCTGGCCACCTATTCAATCTTTTCTATGCTCTTAATTAAATCCTATTTTTAATTAATTTTAGCTTATCAGTCTTTACTGCAAAGACCCAAATATTTGTAGTATCACCATGAGACAATGCTAGAGAATGATATGTTGCAGATAAATTGAGTCTAAAGTGTAAACAAGTATAAAAGTTGCTCATAACCCAACTTTTTGGGGATTTGATAGGTATTATTTCCAAACACACACATTTATATATGTATATATATTTTACCTGGATATAAGCATCTTATGTATTGGAACAGTGCCAATTAGACCAATTCATTAAGTTGCACTGTAACTGAGTTGACTTTTTATCCCAGAAGAGAATTTTTATCTTTTGTAAATTGTGTCTTCAGATTCTAAGCTTATGAAACTCATGTCCACTGAGAATAGTATAGATTTTTCAGCGTCAAACACTGAGCCGGGTTGTGTCATTGATTTTTAAGTAGGACTCCACATTAAAATCAGTTTTTCAGAGGGGAAAAAAAGGAAAATATCAATAAAAACATATCAATTCTCGCCTTAAAGAAACAACCCATAAAACTGGCAGAAAGTCCCTGAAAGTCTTTTCTAAATGCAAATAAATCAAAAACATCAGAGGACTGAAAGACTAAATGGTGTGAGTCAAGTGCAATTTATAACTCATTTTTTCAAGCATTAAGTTATGAACTTGTGAAAAGGCCAAGGAGCAAAAAAAAGTAACTGTACCTAAAAATACATAAATCACTCTTAAGTATGCAGAAGGGCATGGCATAACATTAAGAAATAAAAAAAAAAAAAATCAGACATTTCGGAAAGACTTCAGCGAATCAAACATCATCATGAAACAAAATAGTCTTCTGTGTATCATTGCATGTACAAGCCTGAAGAAGTTCCTGGAGTCTTTGGCTATGATGGAACCACTGCAGCTCCCACTAAAAGTAGCAGAATGAGTTGACTGAAGCATCAGTACATTACAAAATAACAGAAGACACCCAAACCCAAAGAGTCATCCTATCAAGACACTTCATAAAAGGGTTTCACAGTGCACCCTTAGACATTCTGCAGTGACAGTACAGAATTAAACGAATATCATCCTTTCCCATCAAAAGGTAAAGTTCCATTAAAAATTATTATGAAACCCCATCTAGGTCAAGAGACATGTCAATTCTCTCTGGTCAGAGGAAAATAAAGGTATATCCATCTTTAGCTGTAATTTTTCTTTTTAAAAATGCATTTAAATTTGCATTTAAAAGGTTTGTTCCCTTCCCAGCTACTCCATGATCTGCGATCTTGTCCAGAACAAGTAAACCACTTATGTAGCTTTGTTAAATATAATCTTGTTAGAATAAATCTACTGAGATTTGTTTCTGAATCTTCCATTTTATAAAGATACGTGCCAAATAAGAATTTATTACCACACTTGTCCATCATATTTTGCTTCTTTCGCTGTCTCACAATTACTAGTTATTTTAATAGGAATTTGAAAAGTGTAAGCAAATCTTACATGGTATTTTAAGCATCAATTTCATAAAATTGTTATTACACTCCACAAGACTGGGGAGACAGAAGCAATATACTCAAGAAGAATAAAGAAACACAACAGATACTTATCATCTGGTAAAAATTAAGGAAAATGTGATGTTAAATTAAGAGTTTAATAATAAAAATATGGTGGTGTAATAGCAATTCCTGAAAAAAAAAATCCAAATACATTTTAATAACAGTAAAATTTAACATATTTCAGAGCACTAGTGTTGTTTTATTTTAACTTTTAAAATAATAAATATAGTAAATCTTTCCTAAGTACTTCTTTTACGAAAAGGTGGCATGTGTTTAAGATATGAGCAGTTGCATGCAATTCTATCTTACAGTTTACAGGAGTAATATAGGCTGTAGAAGCAGTGATTTTGACCTGACATAAATTCTAGTCATTCCATAGTGAGTACAGAGCCTGAATCAAACATTTTAAAATTTTAAGTCTCTCTAGGGGTTTGAATGTATGAATCAGACTACTCCAATTCCACCTGCAATTACCTTCAAATCCACATGCAGTTTTAACATTATCATTGCAAGTTATTTTGCTTATTATTTGTGTGCTTACATCTTGAAGTTATGACAAATATGCAGTGTCACTTCAAGCTGTTCTTTGATCCAAACCCTTTTTCTATTGTTCCGTGCTGTTTGTAGTGGGCAGAATAAACAGAAATAATCTCTATAGCTAAGTGGTCTTCAAGCTTGAGAAACCTATTCTACATTGTATTATCACTCTCTTTACTCCCAGGATGGTGTGAACAAATACGTATCTTCATGTTGTACAAAACTCAGTTGGCAATTCCTGACTTTTGAGATTGAATTTAGACTTGTCCACTTCTAAGTTCTACACTTTTTGCCTTTTGGTGTTAAATGTGCTCAATCAGATTTTCAAGTATGAGTTCAAGGGCTTCATATAACCAAGGAGTTGTTTTCAATACATTTCTCTATGAGACATAAGAACAAAGAATAATTGCACAGAAAAACATTTTTACATGAAATTTAGATGAAAACCTAAGCCGAGTTAACAGTAACGACTTCAGAAAACACAGAGAGAAAAGAGTGTTGTGTTTAGCTGACCCATACTGGTGGGCAGAGAAGGGGCCAGCCATGTGATTCCAGTACCACAATCCAAAAGATTCTGGGAAAATCAATACATTTTTGTACTATCCGACTCCATAAAGAAAAATGAACACTTTTTCAGCCTCTAACACATCTCCCCCAGGGTCTTCCAAGGCTGTAATCAAATGTACAGACTGACTCAGACCAGTTGGTGAGCTGGGATCATTTGAGCAACGTGGATCTTGACACAGTTGAGTGTCAAGACTGCAAAACAAAGCAAATGGTAATGTGTGACCTGCTGCAACTAAGCAATGTTGAATTACACTGCTCCACTTTTAAGGGATTGTTAGTGATGTGTTTGAGAGTTACACCAAGGGCACTTTAGATCACAGTCCTGATACAATAAAAAGATATACTAACTGGACAATACGAACTGAACTGGTTTGTAATTTGCAGTGTACTACAAGTGGTAATAATTACTAAAGAATTCATAACAAAAAAATGGCACTATCTTTTAAAAGATAAATCAAGGAAAAAGAGTTATAGTTTAATTAATTTTGTTTTCTTTTAGAAACCAAAATAAGAGCCCATCCCACATCCTAGGACTCTGCAACAATAGTTCAGTTTTCATAATGTAGTAAAACAATGGACAGTTCGTCCTTCTCCAAAAATAAATGCACAAACAAGAAAAGTAGTCAAATAAATCCCCTCACAGCAGGCAAAACCTCAAAGTTAGGCTTTCTGCTTAATTCTGCATCTCCTGTTCTCTGACTGCTTGAGGTCTCAGCTTTGAACTGAATGCATGCGAACTGCCATGTTAGGCAAACAAAATTGTATTTAGGTCAACATCCGCCACAACCCATTTTCTGTACATATTCTCAGAGAGAATGACTCAGGTCCACAGATTCTGCATGAAGGTAATATAATCCTATGGAGGAGATCAGTCAAATCACCAGAACGTTCTGGGACAATCAAGTTGTTTTCATGCATTATTAGTGGATATCATAATTTTTCAAAAGAGAAGTTTAAAGAAGAAAGTTACTGTTGCAAATTTCCAAAAGGAAGTTGTATTTGATTAGAGTGCAGCTGTGAGATCCTAATTTTCTCTTCGTGGACATTACTGAGAAAGCCAGAGAACTTCTGGTCATGTTGATCTAAAAGGAGATGATATATATATAAAACAGGCAGGAATAACGACCCTTAGACATGTCATCTCTCTCCTCTCATTATAACACAAGTTCAGCTAAGTGAGTTACACTGAATCTCTAGCTTAAATATGGCTAAAACTGAGATAAATCCAAAAGTTTTTTTTAAGACTCGTAAGCATCACTAATGTATGTTAAGCAAATCTTTTATGGGTCACACAAGCTAGAATCATGTCATTTAATGGCAGGATGTCTGAAGTTTCCTTAAGAGAAAAACAAGACTTAGACCCTCAAGATCTGAAACAAACATCTTCTCCAATAATGTGTAAACAGAACAACACAGAATCCTGAAGCATCCTACTGTACGCTTCTGACAAATGTGTGAATTTTAGAAAATGGTGGAGAATGTTCTGAACGTACAAGTTATGTTATCAGTACCTATTGTATTTTTCCTCTGAATATGGAAGACGGACTTTTAGAGGCCTGGAACAGCTGACTGGTACCAGCTCTAGTTGGGGCAAAGGCTGTTGAATCCACCAGTCAGGCAGACACAAACTTTCTCCTTCCTTTTTCCTCCACTTTCAGCCTCCAAAACTCTGTTGTTATGTTGCAGATAGTGACTGAGTTGGAACGGTTATTAATCACTATTTAGGGGCATTAGTGTTTTTTATTCTTCCCTTCCCCTTCTCCTTGCTTCCCCTCCCTCCCTGCTAGCAATCAGAAATATGTCTCTTCTTCTCCTCTCCATGAGAAGAAGAGCTGGCAAGAGAACTGTCTTTGGAAAAAAAAAAAGAAGATATGGGTCAATGACAATCTTCTCAAGCACAACCACCCACTGTGCCTTGAGCTGGCAGAAAGAATTTCACCTGAAACTAAGTTTTTATCTCCTTTTTCTGCACCAGCTGCTGCTTTCCATTCCCAGAAATGAGTTATCAATCAGGGAGGTAAGAGGTACTATAAATAAAATAGGGAGTAGTGTTTCCCAGTTCGTCTTCTCCATGCTCTCTACTTGTGAGTAAACAGGGACTTGCCAGCCAGAGCTTCTTAAGGTCACAGAGGTATAGCATCTTCACCTTACATCTCTGTTTATTACTGAAGCAATGGGTGAACACTCAAGAGAGGTATTATATGATATTATTCATTAAGAGGAAATCTCACATTGAATGTTATTTGATCTTTACCGCTTGCTTTTTTGTACATTCTTTCTTTTTCTGTATTGTTGACAAGATACAGTGCTGGTGTTAATAACCATGTTCTTTGTCTTGTGACTGTAATATTCCTTTGCTAAGATTATTTAGGAAACTCTTTAGGTAACAGAAAGGAGATGTTTATTCTTCTACTTATGCCTCTGATTTATTTCATTTTCTCCACAGTTCTGTTCCTTCCTGTTCATACTTATTCAATTTCAAACCCTTCATTCTCCCTCAGGTCCCAGCTGTCTCTAAAAGGGCAATTTCATAGACTGAGACTCATCTTTACCCCCACTCATGTTGAGGCCTTTTAGAAGAAAGTGAACTTCTTGTGGTACAAACCACATGGAAAGGGTTAGAGCTGAACAATATTTATGTAAGCATGTTGCTCCTTGACAGAGCCACAGAGAGAAAACCGTTAGGGGCCTTTCTGTCTAAAGGCTCACAGGGCTTTGTGAAGGAGAACACAGAAATTTTTGGACTCACAATGCTGTGAGTCACTTGAAGTCAAATCTCAAGGGTGGTCTTTTTGGAAACCTCACAAAAAAAAAATAATTTTCTGTTTCCCCTCAGTAAATCCTTGAATAGCATATTTTGATCAAATGGACAACAGCAGGGATAAGGTCAGGAGTTCAGACAGACGTGAGGCTGGCAGAGGTGTGGGTGTGCTCACAACACAAGGAGAAAAGGCCAATAAAAATTTTGGCCAAGGTCAAACCTCATCAGAGAAATCTAGAGCTGTGAGAACTGGAGAGGAATTTAGAAGGAAGTCAAGGGAAATGAAATTTAGAAAGTGAAAAGGGACTCGAAGATTAACATCAAAGTTCTTTTTGAAAATGAGGTAAAATTCTGAAAAGACAAGGAGGAGAGATGAGATGGGAAAGTTTACCTTTATGGTTTAAATCTCTATTGGGTCATCCATTTGTATCTTCCATAGACATCTCACCATCCCAAAAGCTACTTGAATCAGAGTCACTGAAATACTTCTCAGGGAAGAAGAGTCAAAATAAGGGTTTTTTTTGAGGACTGTGGATCACTGTTCTCCTTACTAAGAGGTCAGAGTGGATTCTACACATTGTCTTTCTAATATTTATATAGTTAACTGTTTTCTGCAAAGAGTTGTTAAATTTTGTTTTAATTTTCTTCTCGTTTCCAATCAGCTCTACAGTTTTTGATCCCAAGTTTATCCTATTATCACTATCCTGTTCTAATTATCTTCCTTACTGCCTAAATTACCATACATGCATTCTTTTCCCCTCTAGGACTTGGTTTCTCATACTTTGATCTGCTAATTGGCTTTTTAATCATCTCACTTTGTTTTCTTTTCTTTTTGATACTTAAAAAGGAATTATTGACAGTAATGACCTGAAAGGTACCAGTTTGATAACACTGGCTCCTGAGACCTCAGAGTCAGCCCCAGATATGCTGATTCCAAGGCAACTAGTACAACTTCACAGCCAAGATGCAGAGCATTTCTACCTCTGGGTAAGTGATTTACGCTCCATCTCCATGATGTTTCTTGTTTCCCCTTGGAACCCTCATAGTTTAAATACCTCTCCACATTTTTTTGGACTGGGACTGTCAGCTCACTGCAACCTCTGCATATCTCTTGGTCCTGCTTCCCTCCTCCCCCCACCCCTCTTTTCAATTCTGTTTCTTCTTGCCAGTGTTTCCTTCTTTTTCATAATTCATGTTAAATTCAATGTCTCCAGTTTTCTTATTTTACTCACCCTTTTCATAGAACCCTGCTTTTCCTTTTTACAGTTATGTCTACGCATTGTCAAAGCATGTAGGACCACACTACAAGGGGTTGTGGGCTGAAGGTCAAACCAGTCACTGAGTAGAGAAGTTCACAATCTTTTGGGAAGTGAACATCCACATATACCATTCTGCTGTACTGGTATTTCAGACTCTAATAACCTTCACTTGGCATTCCTGGATTTGCCTAGTGATGACAGTCTCTGTATATTAAGGCTAGTAAATGTCTCTATTGCAAATCGCATTTATGATTTTTTTAATGCCTTGAAGACTGTCAGAGGCAGACATCTGAAGGGTGTGATTTCTTGACAGACTGTTTATGTACTAATGTGTAAAATTTCCCTAAAATCTGCTGTGCCATTTCTGTTGCCCGTAGGGTTGAGAAATTCAGTAGTGCCTTATGTTAGTGGCTGTCTAATTGTCTTGAATACAAGTTCCTCCCATTGTGCTATCATCACACCGTAAAATGGTTCATTGAAGTTTCCTAGAAATTGAAAAGGAGTTTAAAAAGTAAAAATCACTGCTGGGTTTCCTTCTGCAAAATAAAGATTTAATTTAACAAATTTCAGTGCTTATGCATAAAATAAAATGTGCGCTTTGGGGGATTTTTAATTGGAAGAAGATTTTGAATCAAAGTTATAAGCAAAATAAAGTTTAAAGAATCATTTTGTGAATATAAAGGTAAAACATTGCCTTTCTGCACAGAAGATATGGTGCCTGGAGAAAGAGAGGAGCGATGCTTATCTTTGTGCTAGGTCAGACCTTTCTGATAAAGACTAGCACAGGAGAGGGCAGATAAACACATAACGGAATCCACACCATTGTTTTTACTATCTCTCTAGCAGAGGTTACTGGCACTCCTACCCCCATGAATCCAGCCATGTCCTCTCTGAAAAGCTAATCAAGCAGAGAGGAAGGACAGGGGATGAGTAGTCTTAGCTACAATTAAAAATATTTGGAATTATTATGCTTAATATTTTATTGTGTTTAAACACTGAAAAATTCGACTAATAACAGCAACATATTTTTATAAGGAAGGCTTTGTTTCCAGCAGGGTTCTACAGGTATCCAGGTACCAATTACAACCTATCAGATTTTCCATAACACAATATTTTTCCCTGATGTGAGCTTTCACGGTCTATGGATCTAAATAGTTATACCAAGGGGATGAAGACTTTCAAACAGGGAAGTATTCATTTCAAATCAGAGTGAAACAAAACAACAAAATTTTTCATTAAATACAATGACCAAGCTACTTTCTCTATTTCTGCAATACAGAAAACAAATCCTTCTCTTCCCACCCATGTATTACACATGTAAGACATATAAATCACTTTTTAAGCCTATTCATAGTACTTGACTTTGAGGCTATTCCAAACTTAACAAACTTCTCCCTTGAAATATTGGTAAAACAAAGGAAACATATTTAATGAAACAAGGATGCATGTTAAAATAACCAAACAAAACCCCAACAAAAGTGTGTACAGGACAGAGAGCTGCCACAGAGAAACTTAGAGATGAGTTGTAGTATGAAATGGCTTAATAAGTCTGAGAGATGCCACAATGAGGTCAGTGTCATACACACAGTCATTTCAGTCCCAAGATCATAGAATCATTTAGGTTGGAAAAGACCTTTAGGATCATCAAGTCCACAGTGAATATATCAAGTCACAGCTAAGAAAGAGATAGCATTTGTATTTGAAGTTAATTAAAAATAAATAATTAAATAAGTAATGAGATACATTAAAGCACATAAAATAGCAACCCATATTGATGATCTGTGCATTAAAAATAAAGCTTTTGATACTGGTTGTTTCATCATGTTACAACTCAGTAATAGCTGGTAAATGCAGCTCCATGATAGAAAAAGATGACAGAGGAGTATGTGTCTACCTAGTGTTTCAACAGCTTCATATTTTCATCAAAGCAAACTTAATTTCATGGAGTATAAGGTGGTAAATTCTCTTTTCTATTAATTTGTTCGTATAAGGAAAAAGAATCTTAATTTTAAATGTATTTTCTATCACAAAAGAAAACAAATTAAAATTTGATTATGTAATTTCACTGCTATAAAGTTTGAAGCGTACTTAAGCTAAACATTAAAGGTATCATTATCTGTATATATTTATGTCATAAGGAGAGCCAAACAGCTACTTCAACTAAACTTAGTTTAGTTAATTTTCCACAGGGTTGATAAGGCATCCGAAAATGTTAAGATTTATTATTTCTTAAATGTAATAGAACAAAAAAAATAAAGTATTTTTTACATCCCTCAATACACCTTTTTTCCTTTTGCTTTGCCTTGGAAATGTTATGAATTAATAGTTTTGGGTGAGGAGGTGAATCAGCAAAACAAATCTAATTGCACGTCTGATGCTAGAAGGGTACATCTGGACCTCCTCCACGCCCTGAAAATGGTCTTCTTCTACTGAAAGAGATAAACCAACACAATTTATCATAAAAGTCACTGGATTTAAGACAGAGAAACATTTTTAACCAGTGTGGTAAAACATACACTATGAAGTTGAAATTTTTTTCTGAGTGAAACTACTGTCCTCTGGTTTGAAGAAAAATGCTCTTCTGCGGAAATAGATACCGTGCTATATCTATCAATCAATCAATCAATCAATCAATCATTTGCTTGATCAATGTCTTTCACTCCTTGAAGAAATGACAATACACAAGACTTAGCTCAAGTGGAACAAATGTTCACTTGCTCATCTTTAATGTAAAAGTACCTTATGGATTGTTGAACTTTCCAGAGACTACTGCTGTGTTGATTAATTGCTAATGAATGCTAATGAAGGAGTGAGGTGAATATACACAGTGATGTATTTAAGACATGATTGATTGGATTAAACACTAGCTGTCAGGAGAGTACTTACCACATGCACAACAAGTCCATAAATATGCACAGAACTGAGAGTTGTCTTCCTGCATGTCTCTCTGGTCTTTTAAGTTGATCTGTGACGGGGAAAGAACTGCCCCTCTAGACTTCCACTGCTAAAGTAAATTCATTCCTTAGGAAGTTCATCACCTTTCAATGACAAGTTTTAATTAAACATTGATGATCAGACTACAATTGCAAGATAAAATGTCATTCAGCGAGTTTGCTCTTAAAGGCAAAAGTAAAATTTTAGAGAATTTTAATAATTAAGAAAATGCTAAGAGGCTGACAAAATTAGAAAGAGACTCTGCTCATTAAAACTCAAAAATACAGAAGTGATATTAGGATAAATGGAAGAAAGAAATGTCACTTCCAATTTAATAAGAGCAATACCATATTATTTCTTTATGAGATGGAGGAAAATAAATTGAAGCAGCAAACTTTTTCTGGCAAGTGTTAAGCAGCTGGTTAGATACTATGCTGGCTAAGAAAAAAAAAAACACAAAACCAACACATGCTGACCAAATAAAGAAAAAGAAAAAGAAGAGAAGTGTGTGCTTGGCTCAAGTGCAGAGAAGGAGAGAATAGCAGGTGGAGGGTACAGTGGAAGAGACCCCAGAGGCAGGATGGTAGATGCTCTGTGGAGATTGATGCCAGCTCAGAATAAATGGCCCAAGGGGGAATTATTTTTGTCATTTAGATGACAAATGCTCAATGTTCAGCCATCAATATCCAAGTTTCTATTGTGCTAAGGTCTTTTGAAACACCTACCATAACTGCATGAGGATTTCTCCCAAACACTAGTCTCTGGTGAATTCAGAATGACGATAATGATCATTTAAAATTACTTTCAAAATAAAAGTTAAATCCCCTTTTTCAAAAAGAGTTATTTTTCAATAATAAATACATCCTTCACACAGTCAAACTAAAGCTAATCAAGTGGTTTATTTTATACGACCCACAAGAAAGAAATGGATAGGAATATCTATTTCTAAACATTTAGGAGGCAATCACATATTACCACAGCTGCAATTTTCAGCCACCTTTGATTTTCAACTCCTTAAGCACTTCCCAGTAGGCATACAGACCCTCATACAGATAATTTAAACCTACTGGTAGTTAACAGCTGTCTGTTGAAGGTAGTTGGTATACTTGTAGGAATAAGAACTGAAATTCTGACAATGGCAGGAACATATTCAAATATTTCCAATGATACAGAAAATTTAATTTAGAATCAGCTTTTCTGCCGCAGCTGAAATTTGTACTAAGTGGAGGTGACATCCACTTTTAAGAACTTCACAACTATGGCAGTGAGTTTGCTGCTGTAAAAGGTAGACCCAGACCTTTTGCTAAAAGAAAGGAAGGAGGACACAAATTGCCCTTGTATCAGTGCAAAACTTCTTCAGAAGTAGAAAATACATTTCAGTGTTTTTCACAAATGAAAATCTGCATAACTGAGATGTTAAAATAATTCATTGTAACCTATTTTTGCAAAATGGACAAATGAGGAAGAGAAATGCTTTGTGTGGCAAGACTTGCTTCCAAGTTACTGGCATCTCAAAAGCAGATCACTCAGATCAGCTGGAATAAAAGAATTTAAACAAACAACGGAAAATGAGAATTGAAAACTGGTTTTAAAAAGTTGTCTAGTCGTAATCTTGCAATTTAAGGAGAGAGCCACAAGGGAAAAAAATATAAAAAAACAATGAACTTGATTTAGAATGTAAAAAAAAACCCAAGAATTAATTACAGAATAGTATAAAGTGGCTCAGCAGAAAAGAGGATGTTCATAGTGATTAATGTGAATTAGAAGCTATGAACAATAGAAAACAGATAAGGGAGACAAAAGAACATGAGCAATTGTCTAGGGTCAACTGATAAGAAGATACAAAGGAGATTTTTAAATATACTAGGAATGCTCAAAAGCTACTGGAAGTGGGGAAAAATCCCAATATTGAAGTACAATAAACATGTTTCTGTCCTGTAGTTACTAAAAGAAGTAACCTTATCATATGCTGACAGTGAAGTGACTTATGTTCCAATGAAAATATATAAAAAAAGAAAATACTAAACAGTAGATATTATAGGCAGTTTTTTCAACAGTGACAAACCCTATGCATTTGCATATAAGGGTTTAGACAAGTTAGTCTGAGAGTAGTCTGGATCAGTTGGCATGTTTTTCAGTATGTTTGGAACACCGGCAAGATCCCAAGGAATGAAAGAAAGAATGCAAAGAGACATAACTATGTTTTCTTTAGTCTGATGTCAGTTCTAAACAAAAATGATGCATACTTGCATTTGATACTACTTGGTTAATGAAGGCTATTACTAGAACCACACAACATCTTTTAAAAAGTCTACAGTCTTAGCTGTCACCTGCTATTTTTAAATAAATACTGACCTAAACATATCGCATACGCTCAATTTTATAGTGAAATTTTTACCATACAAATTTTCAATTAGGAACACAAAAAAAAAAACCCAAACCCTAAAAATTGTCATTAAGTGGCTTAAAATTTTGCTGCATGATACGTCTCAAAATGCAATTAGGAATGGGGAGTTTTATAAAAGGTAAAGTTTCTAAAGGAATCAAAAATCTTTCATTATAGTACTATTTTACTCATGTGTTATATTTTTTTTCTGGCATATTCTTGAAGAAATCCACATTGGCAGAAAGAAAAGGTGAACTTCTTGTTCAATTTTTTGATAAGCTGACATGAGTGACAACTGCTGAGCTCCTGAAGAAAATATTATCAGACCTAGCACATTTTTTTTTTCTCTGTCCTGTCTTCTCATTCATTTCACTCCGTTTCTAAACCAGAATTTTGTAGGGACTCTTGTCATTGCCTTCTTCTTTATCCAGTCAAATGCACACATAACCCAGCTTCTCTGAAACACTGTGGTTACCCAAATCACTATGTTTAAAAATCCCATGATTACTGGAGGCCATTGTGCCTTATGAAGAACTGCATCAACTGACAGTCTATTTTCAGCAGCTAAACAGAAAGTCTCTAAAATAGAGTCTTTTTAATGGGATAATTCCTTTGAAGAGATTTGTCAGAAAGAAGGTAGAAAGAAGGTAGAAATCTGTCTGCGTTTGAAATTTTCAAGTTCTTCAGTGACTGTATATTGAAGGTCCGGGTTTGAAAAAGGGCACGGAGCATGTGCAATTGAGGAGGGACTTTCAGGCTCTCTTGGCCATCTTAGTAGCATTTTTGTTAACTAGGGAGATTTTCAAAGGTGCCTCCTGCAGAGCTTCCAATAGGAGCTCCTTGATACCATCTTGCTGTGAGAACATTGCTCTAAATTTGAAACATTAGATTGAATAAATAGGCTGTCCTTTTTGGGCAGGAGACCATGTTAATCTTTACACTCTTACACAGAACAATTAATTATAATAGTTAACTCCCCCAGTTTTTATTATCTTTCTCTTTGTTTAATTAATCTTCTCCCAAACTGCATGATCAGCACTCATAAGAGACCCTTCAGGGAGCACCATTCATATATGTTGTATAAGGCAGCCCGTGCTACCGCAGTATATTGTTTTATTTTATACCAACTGTATGAAATCAAGGTTTCTCTTGAGCATAATGTGTTTTGGATTTGTGATAGACCCATGTGTCTCATTATTTCACTGATAACTGCCGGAAAGCTGCCAGCCTGCTCTCTGGGCCCTGTGTCCATGTCTGGATTGACACGCTGTCAAGTTCTCTGGTTTTAAACATCCCTGTGATGCAGCGCTCTTCTTAGCTTTTCTGACACCTCTCCAGAAGACAAGCACTCTATTTGAAGGTGACAAGATAGAGTCCTGAATAATTCTTCAAAAGAGTGAAGAGAAATTCTATCCAACCCAGTGTCTTCATAGAAAGTTGTAAAGGAAGCAACAAAGGCACATCCAAACTTATTTGTCTACACACACAAAAAAATCAAAATAACTAGGGATTTATTATGTCAAAATTACTGCAATGACTTCCCTCGGCAGCCTGTTCCAATGCTTGACAGCACTTTCAGTGAAGAATTTTTTTGTAATATCTATTCTAAACCTCCTTGGTGTAACTTGAGGCCATTTTCATCTTTCTTCATCACTATTTACTTGGGAAAAGACATCAACACTTGCTTCAGTACTATCTCCTTTCAGATAGTTGTGGAGAGTGATGGAATCACCACTCAGCATCCTCTTCTCCAGATCAAACAGCGCCAGTTTTCTCAGCTGCTCCTCATAAGACTTTTTTTGTAGACTTCACCAGTTTCATTGCCCTTCTCTGGATGCCCTCCAGCAGCTCAATGTCTTTCCTGTATTGAGGGGCCCAAGACTGAACACAGTATTCAAGATGCGGCCTCACCAGTGCCAAGTACAAGGGCACAATCACTTCCCTACTCCTGCTGGCCATACCGTTTCTGATACAGGCCAGAATGCAGTTGGCCTCCTTGTCCACCTGAGCACACTGCTGGCTTATATTCAGCTGGCTATTGACCAATACTCCCAGGTCCTTTTCTACTGAGCAGCTTTCCAGTTGTTCATACCTAACCCTGCAGTGTTGCATGGGGTTGCTGGGGTCCAAGTATGGTATCCAGGACTTAATCTTTTTGAACTCCATACAGGTGTCCTTGACCCTTCGATCCAGTTTTCCAGATCCCTCTGCCGAGCCTTCCTTCCCTCGAGCAGATCAACAGTCCCGCATAACTTGGTGTCATCTGCAAAGTTACTGAAGGGGTACTCATCCCCTCATCCAGATCATCGATCAAGTTATTAAACAGAACAGGCCTCAACACTGAGCCCTGGGGAACACCACTTGTGACTGGCTGCCAACTGGGTTTAACTCCATTCACCACACCTCTTTGGGCCTGACCATCTAGACAGTTTTTTACCCAGCAAAGAGTAAACCCAAAGTCCATGTCTTTTACCCAAGCCATGAGCAGCTAGTTTTTCCAGATGAATGTTGAAGGGAACAGTGTCAAACGCTTTACTAAAGTCTAGGTAGACAATGCCCACAGGCTTTCCCTCATCTACTGAGTGAATCTTGTTGTCCTAGAAGGACATCAAGTTAGCCAAGTAGGACCTACCTTTCCTACATCCATGCTGACTGGGCCCGATTATCTGGTTGTCCTGTATGTATCATGTGATAGTACTCAAGATGATCTGCTCCATAATCTTCCGCAGCATTAAGGTTAGGCTGACAAGCCTGTAGTTCCTCAGATCCTTCTTCCAGTCCTTCTGGTACACAGGCATCACACTTGCTAACCTCCAGTAAAACAAAACCTCCCTGTTTAGACAGGTCTGCTAATACATGATGGAAAGAGGTTTGGTGGGAACTTCTGTCAGTTGGTGGGAACTCAGTACCCCGGGAGAATCCCATCTGGACACACGGCCTTGTGTGTATTTAAGTGCTGTAAAAGATCACTCACCGTTTCCTCTTGGGTTATGGGTCTTCACCCAGCTTCCTGACCCTGACTTCCAGCTCAGGGGGCTGGGTACCCTGAGAACTGATGTTGGTGATAAAGGCTGAGGCAAAAAAGGCATTAAGTATCTCAGACTTTTCCCCAACTTTTTTCACTATGTTTCCCCCCCGTGTCCAATAAAGGCTGGAGATTTTCCTTAGCCCTTCTTTTGCTGTTGATATATCTATAGAAATATTTTTTGTTGTTCTTTATCCCAGTAGCCAGATGAAATTCCACTTGGGTTTTGGCCCTTCTAATTTTCTTCCCGCACAATCTCACAATATCCATATAGTCCTCCTGAGCTGACTGCCCATTCTTTCAAAGGTCATAAACTCTCCTTTTTTTCCTGAGTTCTAGCCAAATCCGTCTGTTCAGTCATGCAAGTCTTCTTGCCCACTGATTCTTTTTTTGGCACATGCAGATGGCCGTCTCCTGCAGGTTTAAGATTTCCTTCTTAAAGAATGTCCAGCCTTCCTGGATATTTTTGCCCTTCTGGACCGCCACCCAAGGGACGCTGTCGACCAGTTTCCTAAACAGGCCAATGTCTGCCCTCTTGAAGTCCAAGGTGGCAGTTCTGCTGACCCTCCTCCTCAGTTCTCCAAGAATCTTAGATCTGTGTAATTTTGTGACCACTATGCCCAAGGTGGCCTCCAGCCATCTCATCACATCCCACCCAAGTTCTCTGTGAGCAACAAGTCCAGTGGCGTGACTTCCCTGGATGGCTCACTCATCAGCTGTGTCAGGAAGTTATCTATCTGCCACATGCTCCATGAACATCCTAGACTGGATTCTCTCCACTGTATTGAATTTCCAGCAGGCAATTGGTAGGTTGAAGTCCCCTACAAGAACAAAGGCTAACAACTGTGAGACTTCTCCCATCTGCTTATAGAATATTTCATCTGCCTCCTCACCTTGGTTGGGTGGTCTGTAATAAAATCCCACCATGATACCTGCCTTGTTGGCCTTCCCCCTGAAATTCAGCCATAAACACTCTACCCTATTGTCTCTGTCATTAAGCTCTAGATAATCCAAACGCTCCCTAACATCTTTCAGGAAGCTCCACACAAGAAGAAGAACAACAGTGGCTTTATGTCGCCAGTGCTCCAAGCTGCCGAAGGAATTGGGAGGCTTCTCACATAAGCTAGGGTATGTCTGAGGAAGTTTCCCCATGAGTGTCCTTATGTTGTGTCTGTTTATTTTGGACCCAGATTTCTACACCTGATTATAAAAGAGGCAAAGCTTTAGATATTAAATGCTGTGGAAATCAGAAGCTAACATTATAAATCACACACAAACATACCGTGGCCACTGCTCAGTTTTTCTACTCCAGGACCTTATTTTTAACACTAATCTAAGATTTGAACTGAATTCACCAATCTGTTAATCCTGAACTTTAATTCAACTGGGCAACTGCTGCTGCAACCAGTGAAAATTTGGAAATGCAAATTGCCAGCCTTTTATTTTTGCAGGAAAAAAATCCTTGGATTTTAATTACATAAACATAATTTAAAGCCATATGAGATAGGCGAAACAATATGAACACAAATGAATTACAACTCTTATGCCAGGTTACACAGCTGTGTTGGTAATACTGCAAATGAAAACTGTTCATTTCCTAATATTGATCAATATTGATCACACCGAAGAAACCAAGCCCATTTAAAATGTTAACCAGGTATATTTGTTCCAATTCTTTAAAAAAAAATAGTTCCCTATCCATTACAGTTAAAAGAGACTTCATCGTTAACTGAAATGAAAACCGATTTCAAATTTAAATTAAAATTACAGGGCAGAATTATCCGCATTCTGGTTGTGTCTTTGATAGAGTTCATCTAATATTTATGTTATTGCTTCTTTGATTAGTTTTAATATTTGCTTTGGTTTAAAACCATGTTTCAAGTATGTGAATCATGCCTCAGCAAGTTCAGGGCTGCCTAAAATCCACATTTTCCAAAGGAGACTGGTTAGAGTCAGCTGAGCTATTGCTGTGCTGCATCAGGAACAGATTAAATTGTCAGAATTTGTTCCAAAACCTGAGATTATTTTTTCCCAAGTTTTCTAATCCAATGGGATATTGGGCAATAATGAGGACTTCTGTACTCTTCAGAGAATGGAAATTAGAAAAAAGACATTTCTTCTTGTGTAACCCACATACATTATCTCAACTCTGCCCACAATGTCAAACAGGGCACCCCAAGACCTTGTACTTTATTTTAAACTGTATTCCCAATCCTGCTGTTCCACCTACTTTGCACATTTGTGAAGTTTTTTGGGCAATACGTTACAGCACGAGATCTAGATTTACACAGTTTTCTATTCTTATTGTGCGTGTAATCTGCTATGTTCTTTTCAAGTGGAGTTTTTAAGAGTATTGGTGAATCTGTGTATGAGTTCCAAGGAAGTTTTGTGTTTAAGGATAAGTCTGGGTCTGTCAAGAAGATTCATCATATGATTATCTTATAGATCTTCCATCACCACAGATTGTTTTCCATGCTTTTCTGAAGTAAACCATCAATCTTATATAGTCCTTATACTTCCTGATAGAAAAGGAGTAATTGGAACTTCTTCAAAAAATTATTTCAGGTCTTCTTTTAGCAGAAAAAAAAAATTCTCAAACTCACAATCCTTTTGCAGCAAAGTCATTCTTCCTTTGATGATCCTTACAGAGGCTCTCACCTTATTAATATTTAATCTTGTTCTTAATGATAATCATATCATTAGTTCCTTTGAATTTACTGGAACTATCCCTGTATTTGAATTGCAGAGGCACAGAAAAGTTTACAGGTTTCATTTTAGACCTAGGAAATGAAGAACTAAATGAAACTAGAGATAAAAACGTGATGTGCTTCAGGCTTTATTTTTTCCCCCTGCAGCTCAAAACCTGAGACTTCTGTTCTGTTGCATTTGCTTCCTAATTTATTCCATGTTATTTTAAAAACAAAATGTGGCAGGTGAGTCACAAGCGGATGGCATAATATACTTCAGTAGCTTATTCACCCCTGATCATGTAAGCCATTTTACAATGGAAATATCTGTTAAGTTGTGAGAACATTTTGTCTCATCCAGAGAACAGCAGGTTTCCTATTAAGGATCGTTATCCAAAATCAGGATAGCAAAGAGAAGTCCCTAGCAATAGTGAGTAAGATTACTGAGATAAATAAATGTCAGCAGCTGTTCATGAAAAATAATCTAAAATGCATTCAGACCATAATTAATATAAGGATGAGCAGCCACTCTTTCACCACCGTGCAAGACTACATGTTAAAAGGAATATCTCTAGTAAATAATATTAAACTTCTCGACCATACTCCAAGGGAATTGCTTGCCTTTTCTAACATTGATAGTTTCTGTCATCAAAAACTTTTCCAGATTGTTAAAGTCAGTCCTGCTGTCTTACTTTTCACCTACTGTGTCTCTGCCTGTGTTTCAAACCTCATTAACCCTGGCATCAACAGCAAGCTACATACCTTGTCCTTTAGCTCCACCCCATTTTTCACTCTTGGAGTTTAAGACACAGTGGCAAGACAAAGGCTGTTATCTGGCTCTACAGTTCCCTAAGCTGATTCAACGTGCTACAATAGAGACAGGACAGCGAGGTGTGCAACTGGAACTTTGCCATTTGATTAATTTACAGCATTATTCACCTTATGCAATTGTAATTTCTGTAACACAGATGGTCTTTCTAGACTGTTTATTAAGTCAATTACAATACGGGAAATATTATTTAAAGGTACTTGGGACCCCTAACACATAGAATCACTAGAAGTAATGCTATATATTTTAAAAAACATCTTTCCCGCAAACAAAGACATAGACAAAGGAACTTTCTCTTTTAAGAGTTACAACCACACTGTATGAGGTATTTAGTATGTTTCTATCTTTCTTCTTTTGATCTTCATTTAGTTAATCAAAGTCAGCTGTTTTTTTCCACAAGAAAGTGCAAGAAAGAAATACTGGTTTATTAAACTTTTCTGAAACTGATGTGTTCCTGAGCTGAGCACTGTCTGAACTTGGAATGATTTATGTTTTTCTTTATTACAAAAAAAGGTTTTATATGTCTTATTATTTCCCCCCTAGCAGTCCAAATAATTTTCAGAGTGGTAAAATCCTCACCTATGAAGCAAGTGAAGTTAAGCATATTCCTATTCAAGATTAATCTCATTTTTTTTCACACATCTTTGTTGTTGATGAATTTGAAAAATAAGAGAAAGAACATAGCAATAAATGCTCTACATTACGTTTTTTCAATATGTTTATTCTTTTTTCTTTGACATTGAACATAAATTCACCAGAAGATACTGGACCAAAGTTTGAGATCTTTTATGCTTATGTAACACCACCGAATGGAGAAAGCTCATATAATTTAGCAGTTCAGTACCATAAGGCACCTTGGCTTAAAATCTATACACAATATGCTAGCATGGCTTTTCTGCAGCCAGCAATTTTCAGTGCTTGGTAAACAAATAGCTTAATAGCACAAGATATTGCATTGTATACGATAAAATAATTAGGGTATAAAAGGCATTTTTGTGTGCTGATGTTTACGTAGTAGTTAATCTTCTGGTAAGTTTTCCTGGAGTTCAGGACAGCCGGTTGCTGGCCAGGGCCTCTACACTTACCGGTGGTTTATTGAATGCATTTGTTTGGCTGCTGTGTCCCTGTGCTGCTCTGTCTCAGCAGGAGTTTTGAATCCAGATGCAATGCAGGGAGCCCTCCATCTCTGATGCATCATTCACTGGCATCTTCCTCTAAGATCAGTGTGAAGCTTTCATGTCTGCAAGACAAGACACGATGCACCCTTGTGCATGAGAGGACCACGTGCCAGTGGTCAAAAGGCTGATCAGGACATATGCATTTTGAAGGCTTACATGGAATTTTAAGTAGCTGAAGGAAGGTAGCTAAATTTAATTAACTGAGGGTACTAGCTGCCTCTCTAGCCTTCCCTCCTCCTTTAAAGTAATTTAGTAAGGAGCTATATGGTCTATTCCAGCAAAGGCAACAAACCAAAGATGATTGCCTTCAACTTACCACTGTGTCCTTTTCTCTGTCCCTTTTGATGAAACAAAACAGAGACGTATCTGTTGGTGCAATGATACATTTCTTACTCCTGTTTTCTTTCAGCCCACTGCCCAAGTCACAAGGAGCTTATTTAGAAAAAAAATTACTTTAAATTCCTAATGTAAAAAATGCCCTTCAGTCATTTTATTCCAGATCAGGGCAATCACACTCAGTCAGCAAAATCTCCCACCTGTACACCCACTCTGACTCAAATGGGGAGCAACGTGTCTTACATCAATGCAGGAAAATCACAGCAGGCCGAAAACACAACTTGGGAAACCCTGCCATGCTGGGGAGGGAAAGTAAGCAGCAAACATCCATCAGAACAACTGCAAAAGATGGACAGGGAAAGTGAGTTCACTCCTCAGTGCTCCTGGGAGTATGTGTGTGTGTGCGCCACACTCCTCATCTTTGGGAACAGCTTGAGGCAAGGGGATGGGGAGAGAAAGGAAAATCCTCTAGCAATGCCTGGTCTGTCTCAGTGAAGGACACAACTTTTCCCATGGCCAGCAAGGCTAACTGAGCTCTCACGCTGGTTCAGGTGAGACTTCAATGCTTCTAATGATAAAACACAATGGACACAATTTAAAAATTACCCAGCAGTTTAGATTATGCATTCCAGTTTGGAGCAGTAAAAATAGGGACGCATCCATGTAGTAGTAACACGAGTGGTGTTTCTCTTCACTAGTAGATTCAGGATGCAAATCTTCTGCTCAGCTCTTGAGAGATTTACAAGTTGCAGTGCAGACATTCTCCCAAGTAACTGAAGGATTCATGTTCACTAACAAAAAGCTTGGAAAAGATGTGTGCTAAGCTGTCACAGCTTCCAGGACAGGAAAAGCTAGGCCTGGTGGCAATGCATTATTACTGGTATGTTTTCTGGTTAAATCAAACTTTGGGCAGCTAGAGCTGTAAAATGGACAATAAACTTTTTATAACATATCATAAATAAGAATGTTCATGCTGACTGTTTGATTGAAATGGACACTTCTTTATACCTCATATTTTGTGCTGTCCTGGCACTTGCATTCCTTCCTTTATGGCTACATTGACTGGATATTTCCCTCTGCTTAGAGAGGAGAGCTTATGGAAGGAAGCAAATTTTCTAAATGTTATTAGTATGCCAGCTACTCAATGTCTGGAGGCTACTACTCTCAAATGCTGCGTGTCCATCATTTATTGTTCTGTGCTTGTGACTTCCAGGCAGGTTTGTAATATGAGATGTAGTAGCAATACAGCAAATGTCACCAAAAAGTAGTGTAATCCAAAGTCATGAATTTGCTTCCTTCTTCCTTATTCTTTCAGTTCAGTTTCTTGAAATATTCAATGAATGAGTTTTTGTTCATGGGCATGCTTTTAGATCTAGGCAGTTATTTACAGGCGCATCTGCGGCATTTATCACTGGTATTTCAGCAGCCCTGAGAGGAAGGCATGAATTCATCCCCCTGTTGAGCGGAAGACAACTTTAGCAATGAGGAGATTAGGTATTTTAGTCATACACAAGCACCCTGTGACAGAAAGTCCTCTAGCAGCTCTGGTCCCTGCACAGTCTCATATGTGACCAGGGAGGAGAACCATTGAACTGGAGATGATCATACCTCTAGCCCAGGAATGGTAGAAATACAGAATGTGGACCAGGAAGAGCCAGCTGAGATCAGTGCTGTTGCAACTCAGGTCAGCTGAGGGTGAGGAGCTCAACTCAGTGTGCTCAAAGACATGTTTCCAGGTCTGTTCCAAATCTCAGGGTGTGCCTAAAGAAGGCTGAGTGGGTATCAGAAAGCTCTTGCAGAGTAAAGTGAGTGATATTTCTCTTGATGATGGTGAATGGAGGATTTCTCTTTATGATGGTGAATGGAGGAGACTAGCCACCCCTTAAAGGTGGGACTTCTGGTCTCGTCCCTCGTGTGAGCAACAGATACGAGAAGGGAGCTACCTTTTGAAACATATGAGCTGAACAACATATGCAAATCATACTATGCAACTCCTGTTCTGAACTGGTGGTGGTGGGCAGAGATGCCGGTGTGCATGCACATGAGTACGGACCCAAATTACTTCAAAAGCACCCAATGGATTTTGCATTGCATCGTACGATTCTCCTGGGCACTGACAACTTTAATATCAAATTGCAGCCCAGGCAAGCATTTAATGGACACATTTATAAACCATTAAACACAAGGAATTCTATTGGAAATACTGACACAGCCCAAAATCGAGCAGCTCCTGTGAGATCTATGCTAATTATGACAGCGCTGTATAAATCATAACTTTCCGCCTGTCGCCACTCAAAGCCCCAGTGAGAGTCCAGGATAGGTCAATGTGTGGGGATGATCTGAAGGAGAATGACAGCACACACTTGAGCTCCCATGGTTTCAATTGCAGTGATTATTAATGTGAGAAAGCCAGAATGATGGAAAGTGGCCCAAGTTCCACTAGAATTTATAGCTTTTAATGCTGATGACCCTCAGCCTTGACCAGCAGTTACACACTTGGAAGTGGAATATCATAATATTCTCCTTCAATTTATCTTTCTTATTCTTTATGGGAATAATGATGGACAGAGCAATAGGTAGTAAAATTATAGTCACCCACTTGTAGACACGAATTTCATGCATGCATTTCATTTTGCATGAATTTCATGCAAAAATACTGCACTGTACAACCAAAAAGCTTCCTGGACAATCCCGCATGTTAAAGCTACATTATACCAATAGTATAATTTTATTCCTCTAGGAGTAGCATTTGAAGTTTTATTTCTATTTATATATATATTTATATAAATGGTGACAGACTAATGAAAGAGAAAGTAATTCGTACACTAAAAGTAATTCTTAAATGAAAAATTGCTAAAGCATGTGAAAAATATTACTCACAATCCTTTTTATGAGTGCAGGGTATGCTGCATCTCTTATGGAACAATTCGCATTCTCAGTTATAAGGCATTTCCAGGAACAATACAAAACAGAGTTACCCAAATGACAAATAAAAAAAATCACAAACATATATATAATTTTATGCCACATAGAATCATAGAATAGTTTAGGTTGGAAGGTACCTTTAAAGCTCAACTAGTCCAACTCCCCTGCTGGAAGAAGAGACATCTTCAACTAGATCAAGTTGCTCAGAGTCCCTATCCAACCTGACATTGAATTGTTCCAAGGATGAGGAATGCATCACCTCTCCAGGCAACGTGTTCCAGTGTTTTACTCATTGTGAAATATTCTTTCCTTATGTCTTGTCTAAATCTACCCTCTTTTAGTTTGAAACCATTACCCCTTGTCCTTTGTCTACAGGCCCTGATAAAACATTTGTTCTCGTTTTTCTTATAAGCCCCCTTTAAGCACTGAAAGGCCACAATAAGTACTCCCCAGAGCCTTCTCTTTACCAGGATGAACAACTTCAGCTTTCTCAATCTGTCTTCATAGAAGAGGTGTTCTATCCTTCTGATTATTTTTGTGTTCCTCCTCTGGACATGATCCAGCAGGTCCATGTCTTTCCTGTACTAAGGGCTCCAGAGCTGGACACCACACTCCAGGTGGAGTCTTGCAGGAGCGAAGCAGAGGGGCAGAATCATCTCCCTCAACCATCTAGTCATGCTTATTTTCATTCAGCCCAGGATATGGTTGCCCTCCTTGCCTATGAGCACACATTGTCAGTTTGTGTCCAGATTTTCATCCAGCAGTAACCCAAGTCCTTCTCAGCAGGGGTGTTCTTAATCCCTTCATCCCCCAGTTTATTGAAAACGACCTATCCCCTAACCCAGGTGTAGGACCTTGCATGTGTTGAACTTCATGATGTTCACATGAGCCTACTTCTCAAGCTTGTCCAGGACCTGCTGGCATCCCATCCTTCAGGTGTGTCACCCACAACACTCAGCTTGGTGGTATCTGAAAACTTACAGAGCACGCACACGAAATCCCTGTCTGTGCCGTCGATGAAGATATTAAACAGTATTGGTCCTAATATAGACCTCTGAGGGACACTGCTTATCACTGGTCTCCATCTGGATCTTGAGCCATTTACTACCCTCTGAATGTGATCAATGAACAAGTCCCTTTTCACCAAACAGTCCATTCATCAAATCCATATGTCTCAAATTTAGCTAGAAGGATGTTGTGGGGGACTGTGTCAAACGCCTTACAGAATTCCAGATAGACAACATCTGTAGATTTTCCCTTGTCCAGTGATGTAGTCACTCCATCAAAGAAGGTCATTAGGTTGGTCAGGCAACATTATTTCATGAAATTCATACTTAAAATAATGAAAGGCATAAGCAGATTAAAACATAATAAAGTAACCCTCTCTTTTGTCTTTCTGCCAGTCACAGCATTTATCATCAACATATGAATATAATGGTCAAACAAATTCAAAATGACACAGTTAAATTTGTAATCAGATCTTAGGGAAAAAATATCTGCATTTCTTCACATAAAATACAAGATTTCCCTTGACTACAGTGGAACAAGAATCTTATTCTAAGTTCATTCCCTTTAATGAAACCTCTTTGTCTATTTTACATGCTCTAATTAGTGCAAGGACAACCTGTATTTTGTGAATTCTGAAATACAGATATGCAGCCTTTGCTGAATGAAGACGAGAGGACAAAGAGTTTTGTTATATGTAGCAGAACAAGAAAATTCTTCTAAAGAGAGGCATCTTTCTGACTCAAGAGCATCAAATGCTGGTGATCTCTAAAAAAGTAATAGGACAATATTTATGACAGCAAAAATGTACGATGAGTAAAATATGTGGTAGACTCAAAACTGTCATTGCTCTCCAATGGGCCTTCACTTGAAGTGTGATGCACCCACATAATAACAATTGTGCATCAAACCTTTCTATGCTGCATCTTCTTGAATGAGAATCATCCTCTTTCTACCCTCCCAAGTGATAATCTATAGCATCTCCAAGTGTACTTACAATTGCTTCTCTACCTTTGTTAAAACCAGAAGTTTAAAAATGAACTTAACACAAATGCAGAAAAAAATAAAGTGGTTGTATGTATTTTAAGGAATTGATAGCTGTTTGTTAAAGCCTCCTCATGACTTGTCTGAGATTCTGAGATCTTGAAATAATTTGTTTAGTTAAAGGATGGCAATGAATCACAGCTTCTCTAATAGAGTTGTTTTCATTTATGTTGTAAGCAGACACAGCTCTGTTAATAAAAAACATGTATAAATAAAGTAGCTCTAGAAAAGAATGCTGATTCGTATAAGAAAACCCAGGACAATTAAGAACTAATGTCTGTAAAGTATTCTGTTGCCACAAGACACACACAAACTGATTGAAGACAGATACTTCTATGAGAGTTTTGTTGAGGCTAGCTTTATAAATAGATGCTCAATAATAGCAGGCCAGATGTTCAAGATGAGTTGTCAAGCAAGGTTTCTAGTAACCAAGCTGAGGAAAACCATCAAAGCAATTGTTTCACAACTTCAGATCGTATTCTGAGCCTGTTAACCTATTGTCAAATGATGCTCTTAGAGACAATGAAATGCTCTGTTCTGTCAGAAGAGCTAATGCCACTTTTGAAAGAGTGACTAAAATAAAAAATGGGACTGAACTTCATTATTGAGCTGAATTTAGACAGGACATTTGAAACAAACCATAGTGTTTCTTTAGAGATGTCACTCTTATGAAGTTATTGTTACTACTTAGCTGACAGCTTGTGTATGCTCTGCATACTACTCTGATCATCACATAAATAATACGTCCACCAGCTTACTCATAGAGGTACATGCTGAGGGGTTGTAATACCAACCAAAAAAAAAATCAAAGATTTTTTTCTACCATGAATATAGACCTCTGAAAATCAACATCAGACATCAGACTCACAGTGTAGTCACTGGAGAAACATCTGTCTCCAAAGGGTCACTTGTCTTCTCCAAAGTTTAGTATAAGTCACTTTCTGATGGTGGTTGTCATTTTCCATTAACTGTAGCAACTAGATCACAGTATCATAAGGTTGGAAAGGACTTCTGAGATCATCGAGTCCAACCTATAACCCAACACTAACACCAACACTAACACCAACATATCATCTAAACCATGGCACTCATTGCCTCATCCAATCTCCCCTTAAACACTTCCAGGGTCTGCGACTCCACCACCTCCCTGGGCAGCGCATTCCAATGGCCAATCACCCTTTCAGTGAAGAACCTTTTCCTCACATCAAACCTAAACTTTCCATGACGAACCTTGAGTCCATGCCTTCTAGTTCTGTCACTGGTCACCTGAGAGAAGAGACCAACCCCTGCCCGACTACAACCTCCTTTTAGGTAGTTGTAGAGAGCAATGAGGTCTCGCCTGAGCCTCCTCTTCTTCTAAACAACCCCAGCTCCCTCAGTCGCTCCTCATAGGGCTTGTGCTCCAGCCCCTTCACCATCTTCGTTGCCCTCCTCTGAACACACTCCAGCATCCTAACATCTTTCCCAAACTGGGGGGCCGAGAACTGTACACAGAATTCAAGATGAGGCCTGACCAGTGCCGAGTACAGGGGGACGATAACTTCTCTGGTCCTGCTCACCACACTATTCCTGATGCAGGCCAGAATGCCATTGGCTTTCTTAGCCACCTGGTCACACTACTGGCTCATGTTGAGCTTCCTGTCAACCAGCACTCCCAGGTCCCTTTCTGCCTGACTACTCTCCAGCCACTCTGTTCCCAGCCTATAGCTATGCATGAGATTGTTGTGTCCAAAATGAAGTACCCAACATTTGGACTTATTAAACATCATCCCATTAGAATCAGCCCATCTCTCCAATCTGTCCAGGTCCTTCTGTAGGGCCATCCTACCTCTAACAGATCAACCCTTCCTCCCAGCTTGGTATCATACCAAGATACTTAGATACTTTCTGTGACAGGGTTGTGACATGATCTCAAAAGCCAAAACTCTGAGGTACATCTGCTAGTAAAATTTCCTTTAAGGAACACTACAAAAGCACCAGAAGGAATTTGTATGTTATCTGAAAAGTGAAGATCTCTTAGACCATACATTCTAAATCAGGTAAAAATCCAGATGTGCTGGGTAGAATTGAACTAAAACAAATGGGTATGGAACCAACTCTTTCTGCCCTGCCCCTTGCTCCTTGTATGCCAAGGCTTTTCCTACAGGGTTTCCCATAATCCAGCAATTTTTATGTAAGTTTCCAAGTTACAACAAATTCTAGAAGATTTTCTATGGGTCCTTTAGAAAATTCTCTTTCTTTCCATCACCTTTGAGAGCTGCTTGTGTTAGCTCCCTGATCTTTCCCAGTCTGGTGTCATTTTTTCTATCCCATGTCACCTCTCAGAATCTTCCAGATCAGACAGCATTTGGTTGTTCCACAGGGAAGAAAAGTCTTCTCCTTGTTCCAGAGGTTTCATTTAACCCAGAGTGAAGGAGCCAAGGAAGGTAAAATAGCAGCCTTCTTACTGGTTTCCTACTTTTCCAGTTAATAATTACATATCAAGAGTTAAGTGAGACAAAAAGTCATATTTTATTTGCATAAGCAGAACAATACTACAACAACTCCTCTGGTTTTGTATGTCAAACAATAACAAATAACAAGATTTCCTCAAGAAAAAAAACATTGTGTATGTGTGCATGTCTGGTATTTTTGTTCCAATCTGGTAACAAATTCCACTGGCTAACACTGCAGCATGTAGGGAAGAGTATTTAATTCCTTTACTTTAAATCTGCTGCCTGGCAATTTCATTTGATGTTCTTTGAAAAGAATACAAATATTGTGGGAAACATTGAATAAACATTCTTCACTCATCATCACCATAATATTCGTAATTTTATATATATATCAGTCATATCATTAAATCATCTCATTCCCAAACAGGGTCATTGTGGTCTGCAAAATCAAAGTCATAAGAAGTGAAAAGAATTAGCACAAGCCCTAGAATTTCACTTGTTGCTGAAAGGCAATCATGCAGCGAAACAAAAGCAAAATTCTCACTACATGTTGCCCATAGTTCTGGAAGTCAGAGGATTTCATGTTCTCTTCATGTGGCTGAGATCTTAATTTAAAAACCTCCTCTGAAGGAAAGCATACCTCTGTTAGTAATAAATAAATAAATAAGTGCTATATACCGCAGTTGACTAAATGCCATTTTTTTTTTCAGCATTATCCTTTCTACCATATGTTTAGCGTCACCGGGACTACAGCACTGTGAATACCAGCCATGCAAGCTATCAATTAACTATTTCTGAATGCTTCCACGTTCTTGCTACACATCACCATGGCTCCTCTAACCTTTGCAAGATGTTTTCTTCAGACTTTTTTTTTTTTAATAGCATTTTGATGCAGTTGATCATTTGAAGTCTAACCATTGCAGTGGTACCATGTGAACGTCATCATGGCCTCGAACCCTGTTACATTAGGCTCTCTACAGATCCAGGAGGTACGGATATAAAATTGCTTGCAATCACATATAGTGTAAAAACTAAGACAAAATACTTCAAAACCACAAAAAAAGTGGGATTCTTCTCAATAGTTTCAGATATCTCAGCTGCAGATACTGGCATCTGAGCTAGTTGTTCCTAGATTACTTTACAGACAGTGAGAGGAAACAGGCACTTTTAGGTACCGATGCATCAGCTCTTATCTGGAAATGCCTTGTTTCTTTTTGTCCACTAAAGAGCAAGTTGAAATTAGCTCTTTCAGACACATCTGTATCTATAGATGTCTGTGTCTGGTCAGACATAATCTACAAAATATGGTGCTAGTCGGATAGATTTTGCAGAAAAAAACCCCTACTTTAATGCAGCCCTGTGGATGCTTTGGAGAGCTGTTCATTATCATGAGAAGCCAAAGAAAGGTCATGGAAAATGTCAGTATACTTACAGAGATATAAGATGATGATATTTATAAGGAAATCTCAGGTGTCTTCATGGTTAGGAAGTTCCTCTTGGAGAAGCTATTAGGAGACTCTGCAACATCAAGGTATGATATGGGGTGGGGATCTAGAGATACCCTGAAGAAGATCACATCTATTTAAGAGCAGTATGGCAATACAATGAAAAGCAGTTGTGAAAAGTCTGGCAAACAAGTACAAGGAAGAGAATTTATGAGGTTTGTTTTCACTGAGTTCAGCTTTGCCTGATTGTTGGATTTAAAGAGACATGAAAAGATTTGAATTTGAACGTAAGAAAATAGATTCCAAGTAAAGACATATATGAAAGACACCTTTTTAACACAGACCTACTGGTTTATCTTGAGTTCACAGATGAGGCATAGCACAAAGTGAGAAGAATCAAACAAAAAAGAACATTTTTAAAAATAGAGCCTTACTAAACACCACTCTTCTCACCTCAGTAATCAGGGAGGAGAATGAGAAAATACTCCAGAGGACTTTCTGAACAAGGAGTTAGGGAAAAAGGAAAAAAAAGTGGAAAGAAGGAAAATACACTGAAGCCAAAAAAAAGAGATGAGTTTTCCAAAAGTATGTGTTCATTTGTGTTCAAGTCTAAGACAGACAGAGTGGCAGAGGGAAGAAGAGCAGCTGAAGCTCAGAGGGGAACAGAGAGAGAATGAGCAGGGGCTGGAGGGGTACTGTGCCGTGGCCTAAGCAAGAATAAACCTGCTTTTATGATGATGGAAAAGAGACAAAGCATACTGAGAAGCTAAAAGAAGACCAAGGAATGTAATGGGATAAGATGTAACAACTGGAGGAATAAGAAGAAAAGGCATTATGGCAACAGTCTGCATTATGACGGGCAAGGAGAAAAGGAAAGGAAGGTCAGACTATATTTTGGGTTTTGTGTTTTTGTATTAAATATATACTTTTTCTTTGAGAGAACTGGAGAATTGCAGTCCAGGCAGAAAGAAATAAAAGCAGGAATGGGGAGGAGTCAGAAAAATGAGTGACGGGTGGTGAAAAGGCAGCTGCTATTACAGATATAGGCACAAGTGGAAATAGTAATTTATCACTGAAAATGACAGAGACAAGAGATTGTCTGAGGTGAGATCTAGAAAAAAGCAAGCAGCAGTGCTTTACTAGCCATTTTTAAAGGTCATCTTGCTGTGATACCTAGAGACAGATGAAATGCATTTATAATTTGATGATTCAAAAGAACACTAAAACAGCGACCCTAATTTGCAGTTCATTGGAAACTAGAGCAAAACTCTATTATTATTTTTTAAAGTGGCAAAAATATGGTCACAAAGCTTCCATTAACTGAGTTTTAGGCTAGACTGGTACTTTGAACTTCCTGATTATAGTTTTTTAGACAGTCAGGGTTAAAATCTAAACAGACATGCTGCTTGTTTCTGTGATTGAGGAAAGCATATCCAGTACTTATAAAAATGCTTACTTACTTCAATGGTATAAAATGTTGTTAATATTTTTTTTTTATTTTAAAAGCCCTTCCAGAAAAATCTTCATATCCTGTCATTCCATATTGCAGTTATTTCTGGCATTTCATTTCAGTAAAGTGTTGAAGAGCAGAGCTATACAGGTTTGTTTAATGCATATCTGTAAGGTATTTCACCTTATACAATATTGGTTGGAGTGGTTAAAACATACTTAGAATTATTTCTCATGTAATTGACATTTGTCACTAAGAAAGCCAAAGTCAAAACCACAACTATTTTAAGAATCTTGGGTCCCAGCTAGCAAAAATCTGTTTGGAAGTAGGTTGAGACACTCAGTCTATGAGAAAAGCAGATTTAAGTTCCTCTTCTATCTGATTTAGAGAAGTAATTCTGAGTGACTAATGGATGCTTTTGGCTCTAGCAGTTCCTGAAAGACTTGGCTGTTTTTATTCAAGTTAAGAACATTTCTGAATTTCAGAATGTTCAAAACGGCTTGCTAACAAAATAGCTACTAAATGATAGATCACATACAGAAGACTCAGACTTTTTTATTTTTTCATTTACATATAAGACCCTAGAGATTTGTTTTTTACCTTCTGAAGATAAAAATCCTGTTACCTCTCCATGCAAAGATTCAAGAGTTATGTAGATTCCCTAATTAAAAGAAGATAGAAATGCATATGTATTTAAGTCAGAACCATTCTTAAAAACATGAAAAAGAAAAGTACAAATCTCACAATCCAAACAAAATCTTCTTCCTTTCAGAAAAATATGTTCATAGATTTCATTCTGGTCAGCAATTTTAGACAGCTGGAGCCTACAGCTAAGAAAAAATACATTCCTAAAATTGTATAAATTAGAGCAAGAATGATTGTAACTGCCCACATTTGTTTCCAATATGTTTCTACAGGTTCAAATCAGAAAACTTTTTGATAGGCTTAGGAGGGCAAATTGTTGCCATTTAGGAAAATAATTATTAAGTTTTGGACATTGCACAAGAAAATAAAGTTTTGTTTAAATGAGCAAAAATTTTTTTTGAAGTATAACATGATTTGACAAGTCAGATACACAGAACCTATCAATTATCTGTCATGGGAAAAATATAATTTATGAATAACCCCTAACATCTGCATTGTGCATACTTGTACATTACTTAAAAGCCTAAGAATCTGAAGGCTGACATGATTCATGCCAGTTACTGGTAAGTCCTTAAAAATGCTTCTTTCTCACTTAGTGTGGTTCTTTCAGAGGTCTGGGGGTGCTACAGGAAGAAGGAAGGGCATCATTCTTCCTATTTTACAGCTGAGAAAGCAGAAGTAAGCAGAAGCACTGCAATTTGTCTACCTTCCTGAAGAAGCTAATGGGGAATTTGTGGAGAAAAATCATGTTCTTGTCTCTGCAGTTAACTCTGTCCCCAGAACACTTGGATTTTACTTGAACTGAATAACTGCTGAGTAGTGCATTCACAACTATGCACAAAAAAACACAGTTCCTGATTTGATTCAGCTGCATTCCTGCCCTTTCTTGTTAGTCTTGTTTCAATCTATTTTCTCTGCATATGAATGTTGGTGAAGTCAACTTATACAGAGGAGTACATATATTCATGAGGAACAGGATTATGAAAAAGTGTGCTCATCTTCTGCTTATTATTCATGATTCAGTATTCATCATTCACTTTTTTCTCTATTCATAAACTTTCAGGCATCAGAGTGGAGCCTGTGATGAATAATGGAAATACACAGTTCACAGATAATATTCAGGCTGTAATTTTTACGGGCAAATGATCTGATGAACATTTATAAATAACTCAAACAGTATTTTGGGGGCACAAAAGAAAATCTACCCTCAAGCAAGGAGGCAGAGAAATGAACTTGATTATGGCTTGGGGCTCTAAGTGAATAACCAGAATAGATAGCAGTGTTCTCTGTTATAACCTGGCCTATCCTAGGATGATAGAAAGCCATTAAGCTACAAAACCCACTCTGTCTTATGAGGGTGCAGGCGTATCACTTTAACAGCCATCCCTGGGGAAAGATGGACCAGTATCCACAATTGGATTGAGAGTGATCAGGCCCCAGATCTAACAAGACTGGTGAAAAATTCTTCTCTACTAAGTACGTGGTTCCTGCTAGATTGTTCCTCTAGGAACAAGAGCTTTACATCACAACCTGCTGTTCTGAAAATCAAGAGGGTTACTTTCTGTGGTATGTATTCAACTCCTAACCAACGAAGAAAGGGTCACTCCTCACCTTCCCAGCTACTATGTTTGCTCTGAGGCATTTAATAGTGCACCTTTCATTCAGGGGCTCAAAACTTCTAAAGGGTAGTGGATACACAAATCCTTTCCCAGGCTACAGGGTAAGTGTTCTCATAGAAATATTGAGGGAACCACTCCAAAAGACAGAAAGGTCCAAAGTCCTCAGCAATAACTTGCTGGTTCAGGTAAGGGATTGGCTTCTTTGGTCACGAAAAAAAAAACGTGATGAGGCAGAGCGGTGACTGTGTCTGCCAGCATTCTCTTCTGTGGTGGTGTGGACACGGTCCAGCTCCATATCCCAGACTGGTTGCTTTCTTATCATATGCTACAGAATTGTGTTCAGGTCACCATCAAAACACAAACACTTCAAGCGAACCTACCACCTTTTTGATCCACTTTAACAGAAAAAAATAGGTACCATGAAGGGAATATATAAGCATTGTGGGACACAGCAAACTACAGTTCAAATTATTAGTGTCAACCATAGCTAATCTTCTAGCACTTAGGATGCCAGGCTATGTTAACAATCATCGATCTACTTACCCAAAAGAGCTGTTATATTTTTACCCTATCACTTTCTCCAGGAGAGAAAATTGGAGAAACAGAGATATGAAGAGAATCAGGTCAGTGAAAAAAACCTTTAATAATCATAGGCAAGGCATGGCATACCAATGTCTTTAAAAAATGATTAACTTAAAAGTACTCGAAGCTCCATAGTAAACAGCATTCAAACCCTTAAAGAGAAGTCTCCATATATTGGATGGGGTCCCTCATGTTTGCATCCTCTTCGCCCCATCCTACGTGCCCAGTAATCTCCCTCTGCTATCCCTCACTACACAGAGAAGAAGCAGAACTACAGCCAATCCACTTACGGCTGTACTTATATTTAGGTATTTTCCCTCCTTTCTTTGTACGAGGGAGAACTGATCCAAAGTGACTGGACGGAAGGACAATATGAAGAGGAGTCGAAGAAAGCAGAATGGGGGCAAGAGGAAATAAAAACTCAGCCTGAGGTCAACGACATAAGCATGGAAGAGGTAGGCATCCTGTAAGTTTTTTAGGAGCTGCAGGGAGCTGAATTTTTGTCTATGTTTATAGCTCCTTCCACTTGGGAGATTTCCATTATATCTACCCAAGGAAACCAATAATGACTTAATCACATCAGGAAATTTCCCAGTGAGAAAGGTTGGGGTTGAGGAGGGACGTGTATTAGAAGCAGACTGAGGAATAAGGTTATTGCACAGCAGCCAGGGTAGTTCGCTTGTTCTAGCTGGCAAAGTTAATTCAAGAATCATGCTTAAAACCACTGTCTGGCATTTTTTTTATATTTTCTCCTTTTTTGTTTTCTAAATTGTTTGAGGTTGGTCAGCAAATTAGCTGGCAGTCTTCTCTGAGAGGTTAATTAGAGGAGACTACTTCGGAACGTTACCCAGACGTGAGCAAAGGCTGCCTGGTGAGGAGCTAACAAAGGTATAAGAAGCTTGGAAATCTCTATTTTTTAACTGGGGAATCCTTTTCTCTGCAGGACCCAAGTTCAGGCAGAGGTCAGATCCTTGTTTCCTCCCAGTGAGGATCAAAGTCTGTTGAAACTGAGTAATTCTTAGAGCGGAAATCAGAGACTTGGCTTATCACAATAGAAACTGGAGAGGTTTTGCAGCTCTCCTCAGTGCAATGTTATTGATTTCCAGAGTAAGAAATTACTACTCCTACGGTTTAAACTTTTTTCTGTTCTCTGACGTTTGAACAATTGACATGTAATATAAGATGATTTTGTTGTCATTAGTCAGCAAATGTTTGACCTCAGCAGAGAATGTGAATTTGAAGCACAAAGCTATAGAATTACTCGTTTTGACTGTGCTTGGTATGGAAATGACTCCAAATCCAGCTTAGTCATTTGTTGCAAAAGGACTGAAAAAGAGCCAGTCAGGCTTTTCCCTGAAATTTTGGGTAGGATTTGGATCAGGCAGCATTCGCTTAGTCAGGGAGCTCCAGACAATAGTGTGAAATACGATTTACCTGCTCAGTCTCAAGCAGACAATGGCAAGTACAGGCCTACAGACACTTGATACTTGCTACTAGTTCCTTCTGATCTCTTCTCCTCTCTCCCTCCAGAGGCAGCTAACACCATTAATATAACTGAAAACTCATCCTGGGAATAGGAGCACAGTTAGAAGCCCTTGTTCTGACATGCATTCATTTACCTTTGCAGGTCTGGCTACTTGTTAATACAAAATTCCTGGAGATCCTGGTATTAACTTTCCTTTGGCGTGTTAATTCGTGCATGCAGAGAGTGAAAAAGAGCAAGATTAGAAGAACAGGAGGTGTCACGACCTTGCAGTGACTGCACTGTCTATTCAGGTAACAACTAAACCCTAGCATTAGCTCTGAGGAAGTCCATCTCCTCCTTTCTTCTGCTTGCTGACAACATACTTGGGCATGAGGAGGGAAACTTGCACCTCCACACTGAATAGCCCAATTAAGCTGAATAAATAAGAAACAAGGCATGAGAGAGAGTCCTGAGGCAGTGAAGGAACCTCCTACCCATTCAATTCTAAGAAGTTCAAGGTTACATTGATTTATTTATTTACATTCACTAGTGAGTCAGGTTAATTAAAGAAGAGCTCCTGCAAATGTCCCATGAGATGCTTCAGTGGCTCATGGTACTACATGTTATTTCTATTGGGAATAATGACTTGTAGATGCAGCAGAACATAAAGGTTCAGCATTTATGTTCAGCAGAACATAAATCTTTACTGTTTTTTTTTTCTTCATACCAAAAATGCAATTTCTACACAACTCCTTTTGGCTTTATATTAAAAAGGGAAGCTAAGTGAACCTTGACTAGGTTTAAGCAAGTGCCCTTAAAATTATCCCACTACTTTT
Source organism: Tapera naevia (assembly GCA_033556795.1). Taxonomy (NCBI): domain Eukaryota; kingdom Metazoa; phylum Chordata; class Aves; order Cuculiformes; family Neomorphidae; genus Tapera; species Tapera naevia. Next base: position 8,541,780 of record JAUMJJ010000038.1, read on the forward strand.
GCTTTCATCTTTTTGCAGGACCAGCTTAAGGTAAACACTCATAGGCACACCTGTGCTCACTTGTGCTCCTATAGCTACATCGACTCCTTTTGAAAAAAGTGGTTGCAGACTCCTCTGAGTACAAACACAAGTGGTTGCTCTGAAGTTTTCTCTTTCCTGTAAAGTCACAAAGTGTCTACTGATTTTTGCAGAAGGTGAAGCAACTGCCTCATCAAAGGTTTTGCCTCAATGAAATTCTTCATCAAAGAGTCAGAGACACTTTCATTCACTGAGTGCAGTGAATGAATGGTGCATGGAAGAGGTACAGTCTTTTTAGTTACATTTCTTCCTGCAAGCAGAAGCCACCGCATGGAGTGCTGTGGGCATCACCACACAACTGGATGCTGACCTGAAACCTATGGTGCCAGGACACATGTACTGATATTTTGCAATAAGATCCCACTCTGTGAGAGCTCTCAGACTGCATGAATAGGTGAAATAGGAGATGATTAATTTATTTACCCAAGTGCATAGTTGTCATAACACTTCTCCAAGGAGAGATACTGGCACTCTATGTTCTCTGGAATGGGTATAAGCTGAGAGTGAGTGAAAGAGTAAGGACAGACTGATGAAGGAGGTCATGTGTGTTTAGGTTCCATTCAACAGAGAGGAAATTTGAAAATCGATTTCCCTGATGCCAGGTCAAAGCACAGATCCCAGGCTACCGACTGAAGGGTGAGCAGTGGGATGAGTCCTCTTGCTGCTCTTTATGCAGGCATAGAGTCTGCCCCGCCCATGGGCTCTTCTTTCTCCCCTGCATTTACCTACTTGTGAAAACTGTGCATGTAATTATATTCCAACAGTCTCTGCTAGGATCATCAGTCTTTGGGGAAAAAGCCACTTTTGAAAAATCCTGTTTGTAAAATAGAAGTGAAGTAGCTTCTAAGGAAGCTTATGTTGTAATTTTTCCATCCTTCCTCAGTCGTACACAATATTACTTTGTAATAGTTCTCTGTTTCACTTTCTACATCCTAGCTGTGTATTTCATGATAGCAACACTGGGTTGGCTGGTGGCTCGCTGACACCATGAACTCAACTAAAACATCCTCCTCTTCCGCCTCTCCTTCCACGTTCACCTGATTAACGTCCTGGCAATTTCATGTTTCTGAGTGCATGCTGTTGTTTCAGGCAATCAGAAAGAATTATAAATGTCAAATGTAAATCATGAAAATATCTGTTTTCGCTGTTGTTCAAAAGAGTTATTAAAAAACTCATTTGCCTTTGTGTAAAAATATCCCGCAAAATCTCACATAATAGCTGAGTTTGTAAAGCAAATGTTGCTAATCACTGACAATATCTTTATTAGAATTTATGCTACAAAATTGCTGCATATAAATTCTTTCCCTGCACACCACCCCCACCCCACCCCCCCACCCCCCCCGGCGGCCTTTTGGATAGCTCTCTTTGTGCCATGCACAAAACTTCTAGAGAACTGTATCATACTCTTCTCTATAAAGGGAGTTTTGCTACGCATGAGCACCAAGAGTCTCTGCGTTCAGAGGTGCTTTGAGGCTGGTGAAATTACTTTAGCCAGATCCAGATAATAGCATTTTGTGTCATAATTTCAGCAGTTCCAAATTATATGGCAAATTACAAAAATCTGGTTGCTGTCTAGCGTTTTTATTTTTTTTTTTTTAAATCTGTGCTCTTTCAGACTCTTTCTTTGCTGTCATAAAAAACTTTAATTGTAAGAGTAAAGACTTTGATCCCTGCTGGTCTGCTAGAAGAATATAAATACATAAGCAATATTGAAAGAAAAGAAACCATGAAAAGTGTAAATAAAGGATGGTGGAAAAGCTCAGCTTGCTCATTTTTTTCTGCTCTCTATCTGTGGCTACAGTTATTTCCCTGGGGACTAAGATAGTGAAGGAATGCAAGGTTCATCATTACTCCTCTATCCAGGGAGACTGCATGAGAATGAGAAAAGCAGATGACCATCCCTGTAAGTCAGAAATAAAACCTGTGGCATTCCAAGGGGAGAAGGAAAGAAAAAAAAAACCAAGAAGGCAAACAAATGGACTCCTTTAAAAGTAGGTTACAGCCTACCCAGAGAATATACAAGAAGAGGAGATACGTAAGATCTCCATTTTGTCTTATGTTATTCCTCTGAGATCTGAAATTAGATTCATAAATTGCTTTCACATTCTAGCTTCATAGACTCAGTAGTTCGGCACATAGAGTTTAAGATGTTCTGCACATTTGCACAAAACTTGTTGAGAAAGGTGAGTTACCTGGACCTCTACAAGGGCATTCAGAGCTATGCAGGGGACATGGGTATTGCAAGTCTGAGATTTAGACTTAAACCGCTTGTGAAAGGGGGAGCCAACTTCCTTTCTGAAGAAGAAATAAGTAAATATTTTCTTTCCTTTTAAGCCCATAAGGAAGTAAATTTTCTTATTGTACTTCAGCAGATACATTCTCCTCTAACTATTTTCTACCAGAAAGCTGTCTACCAAAGAGTGAGATAGAGCACAGATTATCTGGAACAAAGAAAAGACCTGATCCTAAGAAAGGCAATGACGCTGCACCTTTTTATCTGCTCTGAATGAAGCACATGCTGGGTTCTTATATAAATGTTAGTCTGTCCTCATTCATCCACCAGAGCTATGACTTCATTTTGTGAAGAATCCACTATGGCTCGTGTACACCTGTGCATATGTGTGCGTATGTGTGACACTGAGATATCCTACTGACTGCAGTCCTCGGAGAGAATTGCCATAAGAAATTCCTTGTTCATAGTTACGTTCAGTTTCAAGCTCAGTGATGGTTGTTATCAGTATATGGTAGAAACACGATCTGCAGTACAGAAAATTTCAAAATTATAAGAGTGTGGTAACATCATACAAATGTGATATCAGTGCGCACTCTCTGCTGTTCTGTATGGGCTTCCCTAAACCTGACCTTCACTAGTTGGCCACATTACGCAGATTTGTCTCCATGATCCCCACAGAGCCATCTTTTACCTTCCATCAGCTAGAATCAGCTGCTTCTGCACCCATTTTCTCCGCCAGCACTTAGAATGGGAGCAATGTGAGATGCTGTATAATGTCAGTGAGAGTCACCAAGGAAGAGTCTTTTTCTGGGAGAGTTTTTCACATGCACTCCAGGAGACAGTTGTTTTTTTTTTATGGAAGGTCAAATCACCTGAATGGCGAAGAAGTTAGTGAGGAGAAAGAGATCTTTGCTTCCAGACACAATGAATCCCACTAATGCCTCAGATGTAATAGCACTGTATTTCCTGACAGTACCTTTGGTATTGCAAAAGATTCAATTGTTTGTGTCTGCTTCTATGCAGGTAGGAAAAAAGTCCTGAGCTGTGCTTCTTCTTGAGCTACTCTGATTAAGCACAAAGCAGAACTTCATCTTCCCTGGAGTTTATACAGCCCCAAAATGCAACGTTGTCAGTATCTCACCATCAGACCTTGCTGCCTGAATCACACCAGAGCCTTAATCCAGATCACAAATCTGATTTTACTTTGGTTTTATGGGAATCCTCTTACTTGATTTTTCACTACTGATTACCCCTAACTCTCACTTTGCACATACTTTTTATATGGGATACTAATGCTTTGAATAAAACAAAATATTTTTTTCTTCATCTAACTGTCCTTAAATCAATCTATTTTTTGTATTTTTACCACAGGTAGCTCTTGTCTTCCCTCACTTCTCTTACCTAAGCTGTGCAATGTATCTTCCTACTTTGTGTGGGTGTCTTAGCAGACATAAACTGTGTTTCAGTCAATTAATTTTTGATTCCTTCTGGCTTCATCCTTTTCTCTCCAGAGTTTGCCTTTTATTTTTTTTATATTTGTAGTGTACGGAAGGGGCGCTGACAGTAACAAGGAGCCCCTCAAACACCTCAGCCACCCATACACATCAGAATCAGGAAGCAATTTACTCTTTGAAGAGATTAACTGATCTATTCAGGATCTACAAGGAAAGTCTGTGGTAGAAACAGTTGTCAGATCCTTTGCAAAGCTAAGCAGGTAGGGACTTACAAACAAAACCATGCTCTCTCCCTGGTTATGAAATTTATCTTCCCCAAGAGCTCTTCACTCACTCTCATTTACTCAGAATTCCAGATAATATTGTCTGGCAGAAATTCAGTATGTGCTATCCTACTGTCACTTGTAATTTTCTGGTTACAGCATAATCTTCCCTAGTTCCACAGCTGCCCTAAATCTGCAGTTTCCTAAATCTTCCCTTGAAACCAGTTGATGTTAGGGACAAGACTATTGGACTATCTATTCTGGTAGAGTATGAAAACACTGCCCTTTCTTTTAACAGCACAGCCACTTGTTGATGTTCTCTCCGAAAGATCTGAAATCCCTAACACTTGGCAGCTGGACTGATCTAGTAAGCAGGCTTTTGCAGAAGGGGTCTGGATCTGATATTGGTTACCAAATACTTTTGTTAAAGACTTAGATGGTGACATGAATTCATATAGCAAACTCTCCAAATGGCTTTTATAAATTAAAAAAAATCATGAAATAAATAGGATGCAGTTTAATAATGCAAGTAAAACATGTAGGCGTACTCAGATGTGTGCTTAGAGGAGCCGGACTGCAGGTCTGCAGAAAGACAGTGAATCCCAGCCAGAGCAAATGCAAACACAAAAAAATGTGTGCTAGACATGCGAAGTAATTTTTTTTGTTATTCTTCCTGCTTTTGATGACTCACCTTACGTACTGTGTCCTGTTTTGCACGCTGAATCTCAGGACACAGTTATGACGTAACTGAAAAGTCTGCAGTAAACTAGCCTGAATGCTCAGTAGTTGAGGGATCTCAGCCTATGTGGAAAAAAATGAGCAGACCTAGGATGTTTCTTCTGACAAGGATCATCATTTCTAAGATCCACCAAACTAGTCCTTCCTCCATTTCTTACTATATTATTCCCTGTAATTACCAGCGAAGTACACTCTCTTCAGGTTTAAATGCTGTCTCCAAGACATATGTCTCTGAATTCAATGCCTATTTGCTGGGAAATCTTGCATATCTTTCCTGAAAGGCATTTCAGAACGTTTGGAATGTTAATTTCAAAGAAAGGAAGACTTTTACTCTCCTCACACTAGAATGATGCCTATCACAACCCCAAATTTTAATACTTCTTAGCAACACTTCAAGCTCCTTGAAGAAGTGAAACTTCTCTCTCTGGCATTTGTCCATCTCCAATCATAAAAACGGCCTTCAGTGGTTTGATTGACAAATAATGGCACAGGATAATTTTCATCTATTTGCCCTTTGTACAGTTTCTTTTTATTTTTGGATATTTTATGGGATTAATTTTTGATTTCTAAATGTAATAAAGGCCAAGGACATGACTATTAGCATAAGATTATGGGCTCTAACATTTTATTACTCACACAAAGGTTTTCTGGATGCGACTTCTAAAACCAAAATGTGTTCTTTCATAAGTTTAAGGGCTGGTAGTACACTGAGTAAGGCTGGAGATACCTGAGATATTGCTTCAATTTCTACAACCTTGGAAACGCTTCCTCCCCTGCCCCCCACGGAAAAGTCTTATTAAAAAAAGAGACCTTGGTTAAGCTCAAAACAATCTCTGAAAGCTATAAATCTTTATTAAATTATGTGCTAAAACTCAGCTGAGAAGGAATGAAGACACACTTTTATCTGGGTATGTTTTTGCTACAAAGTATTTGGAGGCCTATAATAAGCACAGAGTTCATCTGTTGCTAATGATTTGGAGGAAAGATTCTTCCGCATTGCAGGAGGATATTAAGGGCACTGTGCTACAGTAGTAGTATTATACTTCATCTGTGACTTAGCTGAGGCCTGACATTTGATATGTATGTAAAACATCACTTACATATGGTGCTGTAGCTGAGGCTCCTGGGCTACATTCAGCCCACGGGACACGTCCATCTGGCCTGCAGCCTCGGCACTGAGAAATTGCATCCATGTGGGAGCCACGATCGGGGCTGAAGAAAAGCTGCCAGGCACCTTTTGGAGGGCCAAATACTGAAGACCTTGGGGAACTGCTGCCACCGTCATTTGGCCTACAAGTACAGACAAAACAGAAATCCCCACTCGCTATTAAAAGGCGTGGTCTAGTCTGTGATGATGGAAGAAATGGAGAAACTGGTTTGGGGAAGGGCTGCTCGGGCACTGTGGGCCTCTTCCTCCCTCTAGTGGTTTGCCTACATATCAAAATATTGCAAATCTACTGCTGCCTCTGCGCTAAAGGACTTGACCAGGAGGTTCAAGCATTTCAAAGTTCAGTTTTGCAGTTTTAAAGTGTAGGTCTAGAGTTAAACAGCTACTGAGAGCCTCATCGTTGTGAGAAGTCCTCACAGTGTGGAGCTGAGGAACTGTGTCCCTTGAGGAACCCAGGATCTCCTGGGCAGCCCTAGTGTGAATCCTGTACTAATACAGTGTGCCCTCTTAATCCTCCCTATCGACAAGAGTTAGAGCCTCTTGTGCTTTTGGTTGTTGTGGCTGTTTCTATAACATCGAGGGATCCATCACATAAATCCTGGCTGACGTCTAACAGGATTGTTAAAACAATACCAAAATCCACAAATAACACCATTTCTGCAATATATCTGTTATAAAGACTAAGGTAGCTATGGTATCAAGAGTTTCAGTCTTCATAAAGGAGTAACGCAATCAAGAAAAAAAATAACAGAGTGTAGAAACCCAGACAGAGGGAGAGAGAGGGCTTCTGGTGTGAGATGTTACAGGTTTGTTTGACTGCACAGCTTGGTTTAGATGCTGCATCTGTCAAGGTATTTGTACTTGGCAAGTGAACTGCTATTTTGGTTTTTGTTTTCAAGGTCAATCACTTCAAAGCTGGATTTGGAAATACTAGAGAGAGGAGAAAAAGTGTGAAGGGGGAGGAGAAGAGATGGGAAAGAGGGGGAGGGGTGGAAATGAGCTGAAATACTAGTTTCAAAATTATCCGAACAGTGTGCATTTTCATTCTTTTTCAGCTGAGAGAGCATGGCAAGTGCAGACACTTTGCAAAAGGAAAACAGTACTCAGAGCTGCTGTATGAAATATGGGATCGTAGTACTACAAAAGAGCAGGCACATGCAAGACCTGATCTTCCTGTTGCTGGGAAATGCTGTATCCTTGAGGATGAAATTCTCCTGCAGCAGAAGCCAACAAGTGTTTGTTGTTGATTTTAGTGTACCAGAATTTCATTCTGCTGCTTAGTGTCATGTTGTACTGTTCTGGTAAATATGTGTTCTCTCTTATAGCTCATATGGCTGTGGGAGAAGTCTGCCCTAGGAGTCCTTGGCTGGTCCCACCCTGCCAGTAGATGTAGCTGCAATGCTTTCTGAAGGCAAAACTAAAACCTGTCATCTCCTGCTCTACCAGCTTCTTTTCAACAAGAACTGTTTACTCATTACAAAGCAATATATGTGTAAAAATATGGCCACTGCTTTACAATGGTTACCACAATGTTTCAGCTGAAATGTTAGCACACTGGGAGAATGTGACAGATTCTGTGAGTCAGACCCCTGAGACAAACACTAGAAGTATCACTTAAAAATTAAGTCTAATTCTAAATCTCTTTGAGCATGTACTGAACCAATGAAGAAGTGTTGCATCAAAACACTACGAGGAAAACAAAGTGCTGCAGTGTTTCAAGTGCAAGAGAATAAAAGCAGGCAAACAGCTTGATTAAATCTGATAGATACCATTACTTTTGTTTCAGCAGCGGAAAGAAAAATTCAGATGGTGCTTTCATCTCTTTTTTGCCTCCTTGTAAAGATCCAAAAATAACCTCCGAGAGTGAGAAGCACGTGTTGTTTCTTCCTGTCGGGCTAGCTAAGCCGAATCACAAACCTACAGGACTGTCTTCCTTTTTGATGGAGAGTGATACTGTTAGCCCTGCAATGCAGAAGTGAAATTGAGGCACACAATTGGACTAGTCCAACATCACTAAGAAAGCCTGAAATTAAGTCTGAAAGCAGATTCTTTTATGTCTTGGGCTCATAACTTAGCCACTTCGCCCTCCTTCCAACCTGATGTTATTGAAAACATTTTTTCAAGAAGCAAATATTTGTTCGTTCTGCCCAAAGTGTGAAACATGCTCTGTGTAACCATGAATAAACTGTCAGTCAGCTGCGAATGTGACTCTAAGTTCTAATCCAGACAAACTCTTTGTCTCCTGAATTCTAGGAACACATTTGCCACTTCAAGTTAAATGAAAGAGTCATAACTCTAATCTTCTGCTGTATGCCACAGCTGCTATTAGAGAGTTGGAGAATATAAGAAACAGGACAAACACAGACTGGTCCTTTCCTGATTTATTCTCCCATTATTCAGTGTAAGTGCTTAATAATTTAAGAACTTGCTTGGTAAAATAAACACATATCATTTACATGATATCAGAACTGATATTTTTTGCATTTGCATTTGTGTTAATGTACTAATTTGTTGACAATAGATGTCTGATTATTTGCTATATCTGTAAAATGTCATATAACATTAAAAAGATATAACTGGCATTTATCTGAAACGTTTCACTGTTAACATTTTTGTGCTGCTTCCATTTGGGTCTTCATTTCCCTTTGTAATCTAGAGTTTAAAGTTGAGTTTTGTAATCTTATGTATGATTCAAGAATTCAGAGTTTATTCTGAAGCCAAAGTTCTACCAGATATGTCCTGGATCAAAAAGTCTGATGTTTCTTGTCATATTCAGGCACCCAAATTGTTCACTGTTCCATTTCTGGAAGCATTAAAACCTTTTGTTTACCTATAGGTCAAGAAGCTGCAAATCTGAACTGTGCCCACGTTGAAATGTGATTCAGACTAGTTTGTCCTTGGCCTCTTACGAGCTCAGACTACCACTTGAGTCCAATTACATGCTATGTCTTTGTGCTACTGACCTACAATCTACAGGGAGCTGAACTGAGAGCATCTTGTCTACCTAAAGGATTTTGGGATAATAATTTTGAGTGTTTCGTGTGACATGAAGCCAATGATTATATCTTCACTATTTTGATTTATGAGCAATGTTAGGCAGGAGTGGAGAGAGAACCCTTTTGTAAAGGTGTTTTTAAGTATGCTGATTTTATATAGTGGAAGGAAATGACAGACTCAAGCGCTTTTAGCAATGATTAAGATCTACATTACAAAGTCAGTAGTGTATGTATCCAACATTTCCTATGCAGTTCCACATCTCTTTTTTACCTAGGAGGTTTTTCAGCTTACTTTTACAGGATTTATTAATAGAGATTATTATGCTCTAATAATCAAAGGCTCAATATATATCTTAATGTAGTTGTAAAAGATGTCATAATGGGACTCCTTTTAACATAGAAACCTTTGAATCAAACATGGAAAGAAGAAAAAGAAAAAGAAAACATTGGCAAAATGGAAAAGATGTTCTCTGCTCAATGAAACATGCTTTGTATGGAGTCTCCTTGGCAGCTAACCATGAGTTCCTGGTTACCTGAAGAAGAAACTTCCATGATGGCAGACTTGTCTTTGACTGACTTCTGGTAAGGTTCTGGTACAAACCCAATTGCAATTTGTGCAGTCATTCCAATAGCAGGGAGGATAGAAAAGCAATTATAAAATGGGAACTGTCCAGGTTACATATTTTTCATGGATTTCAGCAGGTAGCATAGCCTGATGGCCTGTTATAACCGTCCCTTTGCAGAGTTTGTTGTAATCAATCTTCTCTCTGTTAAATCTCCCTCCTGGTAGTCTAGTCTCACCAGTTTCCAAAAATCTATTTTGGCATTTTTACAAATCCTGGAGGGATGCAAAGTCACGGAATTACCAATGTCAACTCTGAAGTCACTCAACATTTTGACTGTTTTATTAAATGAAATAAACTATTTCCTTCTTGTGTTGCTCAGTTTTCATATTTTATGTGGATATCTGAAAACAGAATGAAACAGAAGTGATACCAATATGGATTTCATTAATAAACTCATTAGTATGTTGAGCTTCTGTTGGTTCAAAGTCTTATTTGAATACATTTGAAACTGTTTATCTTAGAATATTTCCTGAATGTGAAAAAAGGGAGAAAAGTCCTCCTCTTTGCTCTTCTTCAAGGTTAGTTAGCAAGGTGAAATGTATGTGATAGAAAGCAATCAATGTAGCAGCACCCTCACAGCTATTTATGGAAAATAAGTATGGATTACAGATGTGCTGTCTCATTGCAAAATAAAGTGGGTGATTTATAAATTGTCAGTTATCACTCAGAAATACCAGTCCTCACAGAGCATCTGAGCTGGATTTATTTTCAAGAAATGATCTGGAGCAGAAGGTTTTACAACTTGTTGTTCTCCTTGAAAGCACTGAGACAAAACAGTGTATGCTATAAATCACATGCAGTATACCAAATATTATTTACATGTTTTCAAGTGAGTTGTTAAACTTGTACAAAAGAGACAATATTCCTGTTGTTTTTCAATAGCTACTTTAGGAATTATATTCTCATTTCTCTTAGGGGAGTGTATTCATAAATCGATCTGTGGTTTAATCCCTACAGAGAACGTATTTCTTCTAAGAACCTTGTCTATGTGTTTGAAGACAAATGTAATTGATTTTACAAGGCTGATCTTTTGATCAGATTAGTTTATTGGATTAGCCTTTTATGATCATCAGGATTTATTTGTTTATTATGATATGTTATTTAGGTATTTTTTCAAGGGTTTTCGAAACTACATGACTGTCTCTTAAAAGATCAGTACTTCTAATTAGTTTTTTGGAAAGAAAATTTGCATACGTAACAAATGGTTGGTTAGGGTTCATTGAGAGCCACACTCTGTTGTGCCTCTTGTAAGAGGGTTGAAAGGGAACAGTCAGTTCGAATTTCCAAGGAACATCCCACATCACCTGCATGGGAAGTTTGACCTGGGTGGGAATCCTGAGGACGCACAGAGAGGCTCTTCTCCAAGGGGTACAAGCTGACACCACAGGCATGGATGAGGTCAAAATCACTGACAAAATTTGCAGTGAGGCACTTTTAGCACCACAGTCAGCTATAGTAAGAAATAACTTCAGTTTGAGCTTCACATATACAGATTGTTTTTTTTCTTTCATTCTGTCTATGCCTTGCCCAGCCTTTACTTTCAGAGTCTACTTCTCATGTTGTGAAGTAGTACTTTTGTCTTCCATTTACATTAACATCACTTTCATTAAGGGTTATTTGAAGGTAATTCATTTACATAAAGGCATTTTTCTTTGAAAGGGAGGTAAATCAGAAAAATAGGGAATTAACATAAGAAGCATGCTGTATCCTCACTGCTATTCAGCTGTGCGCCCCTGCAGATGTACACAGACCGTTTAAGAGTTGGTATTTTAGGAACTATAAAGGGAAGCACCTTTTGGTGACCATTGACCAAGAGGAGGACTCATAAGTGTACAGCACTTGGTGCTGATGCTTGTACTGTTAGCTGCTAGTCTCTTGCTATTCTAACTGCTCTATAGTAAGAAACTCCAGAAATGGAAGAGGGGCATTTTAAAACCAACCCTCTGCTTAATTGATAATTTAGGGTCTTGTGGTTGGGTTTTCTTCTTTCATTTTACTTCATGTAAGTCAATTAGAAAAGAAGCTAAACAGAAATTTTGGAAGGACAGTTATAGGGATTCTTAGAACCTCTCTTTAGTCTAAAACAGGTTAAAAACAAACACAGATAATTCCAGTCTATTTCAACTGATGTTATTCTTGATCATATTTGTGTTGCTGGGACAAAAGACAAAGTTGTAATTTAATAGATTTTGACATGAGAAAATACCATTTTTGTCAAGTATTCTGATTTTGCACACAGGAATTATATAATGTTAATCTGCAGTTCCTGCAGTAGGCTTCTGCTTCTGGGCTGGTCCAGAGCATGTCTTTCAAAATCGTAATTTAAAACCCGAAATGATGGAGAATTAGGTTGCTGCAGTTATATTAGCATCTATAACAGATGAAATGTGCAGTAAAATAAAGATCCTCATACTGAAAAAATCCATAAAACCAGAATGTGTTACCTATGCATATAATGAACTAGTTTATAGTCCAAGTCATCCCACTGAGATTACTGTGATCTCATGGGGCAAAATACTATGGTTCAGAGGGAATAAAAACATCACTGTGTAGCCCAGTGTGAATCACGAACCTGCTTATATTCATACTTAACTATAGTCTCTCGCTGTAAGCACATCATCTTAATAGTCTCAGAAAAAATAAAATACAAGTAGTGAGGAAAGCAGAAAACTATTCAGAAAGACTTCAAGCACCAGCATGCTTACACTGTTACTTGTATAGAGGAAGAAACTAGTATGTGCTCAGAAATGTTTCTGGAAAACAATTCTCAACAAAACAATTTTCTAGGAGAAAACCCCCAAATTTTTAATGCTAAAATATTCCTTCTGCTACTTTTCTAAGAAAAAGATGCATTTTTACTATGTTTCAATATAAACTGTTTACAACACATAAATTAAATTATGTTCAGCTACTCTAACAAATCAGATTATTTTTCTTTTGGTTTTCCTTAGTACTGCTCTGAAGCAAGCATTTTCATGCGTATGATAGAGCTGCTATGCTCACCTTTGAATCAGAGAATTAAAAATATCTTAGAACAAAACAGAGTACTGATGTGGGATCTAGGCATATAAGCCTTTATCTTTCTGAAGGAGAATTGTTTCTCGTTATCAGCATCCATTAAGAAACCTGTATCAACTATTTCTCCAATCTAATTACTGTTTTGTTAGAAAACTTTTTCCTACTAGTCAACAGGTAACTTCTCCTGTCAGATAGAAAGTTGGAAGAATATAAAGCATCAATCAAGCAAACAATTGGAAGTTGATAGAATTTTTACCAGAAAAACTAGATATGTTGATTAACTCTTTCTCTAACAACCCCTCCAGTTAACTTCAATTTGAAATTAAAAAGGAAGGAAAATGTAAATAAAAGGGAAAAGAAATTTACAAAATCTTCGCTTCCTCTGAATGATGCTTCTTTCAGATTTTTCACATGCCTTGTTTGAAGCAGGTTGCAAGCATCAAATCATATTAGACTTGTCTCACTCTAATGCAACATGAAAGATACAGCCTGAAGTAATGCATTACAATGTGACTTGTTATATGTGGGAAAATTTAAAAGAAAGCAATTTGCTGATAAAAAAACACAATTAAATAATGACTGGTTTGAATAAAAATGCAATATTTTTGTGTTGTGTCTCAGTTTGGGGTTATGAGAGACACTTTGGTCCAAGAAAACGATGAGTTTTTGTCCGCTGGGAAATTACTGAGGTCATTTAAAGCATTCTACATAGTAGCTGCCCTCTGTAAAGGCAATGGTCTGAGGTAGCCAGTGCACATGAATGAATACTTCCACTGCAGTAATGGTCAACACAGCCTTATTGGAAAAGCAATGCTTGGAGGGTGTACATGTAATTATACATCATAAACATCTGCTGCTTGTGGTCATTAGATACCTTGAGGCTCTTTACTCAGTCTCAGTGCCCTAACATAATCCCAGTTTACGAAGATGTGTCAGGTGGTGGATATTCTCACAGTGGTTTTGTTTTCTGCAGTTATTTTCCTTGCTTGCTACTCTGCCTTGCCCTTCACAGGCACTTCCCTGTGGACCACAGAACAGAGGACTTAAAGAGGACAGGACTTTGGGATTCTCACAAAATTACGTGTACTATCAGCTGCACATGGGATGTGCCAAGATCCCTTTAACAAGGTTTTCATTCCTTGCTCATTCTGGTACTTTTAAAAAATCCCTTCAAAGGAAGAGGCTGCTTGTTTCAATTGCATAAAGCAGTAGTTCTCACCAGGTTAAGGCTGGGCACACGGTGTTAGAGACCACAGGAGTTTAGGCTTATTCAAGCAAAGCTTTACCTTTTGCTCTTCCTGACAGCACCAGCTGGTTGCTCCAGCCTGTGCTGCTGTCACCTGCACCTAGAGTAAACAAAGAAGATTTGGAATAAGCCTGAGTGGGGTGTGCAGCTGCACAAATGCCATGTGGTTAGCAGAGGAGTTTAATATAGACGGTAGACATAATCTGGTACAAGGGAAAAGCAAGCTTTAAGAGAGAAGAAAAGGCAAAGGGACTGCATGGGAGGGGAAGGGGAGCAGAAGCAGTGTTTATGGTAGAAAAAAGGGATGGGGAGAGCAAGAGATTGAGCAGCAAGCACAAACAAAAAAAAAAAAAAGGGCAAAATCCTGTTTGCCTTACCAGATGATGACGGAATAATTCACAGCATGGTATTGCTGAGAGCCTCAGCAGTCGGAGCAAGACTTTCTTTCTGCAAGGAGAAAGGGTCTCAGGTCTTCTAAGGCAGCGGGTGCTCTGGATCCGATGCATTTAGTGCACACACATATGCACAGCAGTAAAACTGTACCAAGCTGTGAGCATAGGAAAAGACAGCTCGTAACAGCCTGCAGCCAACTGTGCAGGGGTGCCCATGGTTAAAGTGCAGTAAGGAACAGAAAGGGGTCTTAGGAGTTCCTGGTCTTCAACAGCTGTATTTAACAACTGTTCTTCAAAAACCTGCATTAACAATCTGGTTTTGCTCACATTTGTGGCTGCAGTTACCGCCAGAGTTTTCCGAGCAGGAAGAGGTTGTCATGCTGTGTCACCTCAATGAAGTGACTGTGCTGTCCATCACGTACTTCAGAGTGAGGTTGTTGTTCCTATACACAACTGCAGAATACTAGAAAGCTGTTTAAACTAGAAGGGATTTCTCTTCCTCATTCTGAATTTCAGAAAACACAGAAGAAAACTAAAGCATATATTTTTAGCAACTGAAACCATTGTCTATTTGTATAAAACCCACTAAACCATCACACATGATTGACAGTGTACTTAAGAGAAGCCAAGCTGGGAATAAAAAGGGTTAGACTTCAAGGATGATTTAGCAAGCAGCAGAAAAATATTTGCATATGTAGTGTCTGAAATAGGAGTACAAAAGTGAAAGACAAGGATCAGCATGTCCAGCCATGGCCATTGACAGGCACGTCACAACATTTGTTCTCTACTCTTTACAGCCTCTGAAACACTTCTGTGCTCCTTGTTACCAACTAATGGGCTACAGTGAGAAAGCAAAAAAAAACATAAGTATGGCAGAGGAATAAAGCAGGAGATGGATAAAAATTATGGTTAGTCTCACGTCCCACAATGGCAGTTCAACCCTGCAGTTCTTCTTAAGGCACAATTTTCACTGCTTTCAGTGGACATTGAGATCCCTGGCTTTGAGTCTCCGTTCTCTCTCTTTCTTAGTGCTTAGACAAGGAGAGAGAATCAACCACCATTTCAACACTAAAGACCTTGGGATGGCAGAGACAGAGATGGAGAGACACACTTGTGTATCTGTCTCCACAAGTTATGTCCTCAATTCTTCATATTCATGGGAATGGTCAAGGGTTAGAAGGACTGTATTTGTGGATGTGTTCCAGTAACAGATTATTTTATTCTGAAAATATATGGTCTGTGGACAAAATTAATCTCTAATGTAAAACTGTGTCACTTTAATGATGTATTGTCAAAGATATATTTGGGTCTAACCCATTTAAATTAGATCCCAGTGACTAGAAAGCCCCAAGAACAATTTTAAATAAAAAATAAGAACTGGTAAATAAAAACATCTGGTAGATGATTAAGTTCCACATATTGAGCTTTTATTAGGAGTAGTTGATGTAACTCTAAGGGAGAGCTTGCATGTAAGCAGTGTTCATTTACATATGGTGCTTGACCAAGAGTGGTAAAAAACCATAGGCAGGCAGCAAAACCTCTCTGTAAGATTTCTTTAACAGTGACCTTGAAATGTGCTGCTTCTTCACTTATTTATCTTCTTTTGACTGTGGTGTGATCATAATTTTCAGGAAAAAAAAACCCACCAAATTCACTCCTCCCTCCTCCTTTTATACTTGATGTATTTAAATTAGACATCTATATTGTATTTGCGTAAATGGGCTGATAGGGACAGGAGAGGGAAGATTTTGGGCCACACGGTTTTCGTCAGAAGATCCCTGAGATGACTTGGATCTTTCTGACCTGCCACATGCTGAAGGCACTTTGTGGTATGTGTCAGCTTGAGAAGTAAACTTGTTCCCAATTAGAAGTGACTGTAAGTACAACAGCTTGCACATTAGAGGTACTCTCCCAATGAAAACACTACCAAGAGCAGTTTTTGTCCATCAAAAGCCAAAAAAGGAGACATTTCCAGCCAGCCAGCAAACTCAGCAAGAGACCTAAGAGAACTTTTGTTATTCCTTTAATGTGAAAAAAGGCCCTGGACTACACCCAAAGGTGTGGTAAACTATCAGTGCTCTCAATATGTCTTAGTTAATTTATACATCCTTACCTTAAAATATACTCTTGACATTCCTAATTAAGGAAATCATATAGCCGTACAAACTCGACTTCCTTTATTAATGTTCTGCACAACTTTGCCAAATGAGAGGCGTTAACCCAGATGAAATGCAAGGGAGTAAAATATCCAGGTCTCTCCTCTGTGAGCTGGTTGTGCACCACTTCCGTCAGTGAAGGGGTTTGTGTGCCTGCACAAGGGACATTCAGTGTAACAGTATCACAAAGATTTCTGCCATCCCAAACCTACAGAAATGCCTGCCAGCAAGGACTGACACCCTATGTGCCTTTCGCTTCCCCTCCTGCCCTAAGACAAGGGCATGAGGGATAAGAATGTGCTGTGGTTGCTTCTCCTGAGCTGTAGTAACACAATAACACACCAAGGATGCTCAGGCTTTCACAGACCCAGTACCACCATTGCTGAAGCCATGAAAACACAGGCATCCATTTGGATTACACAAAAGCTGAGCCAAGTGTCATCCTGCCTGCACAAGGAACCTTCTTTGGAAACTTTTGCAGGAGATATATCTTTCTTTTACCAAAAACGGATGCAATTTCATTTCAGTAGGGCAGTCTAAGGTAGGGAAAAAAAAAGTTTGATACTCTTTTCCTTCATTGTCTTTTTCTAGTAGTGCTATCTCAGATTAGCATCTTTGCTTTTGCATTACACTTTCTCAAATGGGAAGCCTGAAAGGCTTTTTTACTGTGTATGTTCTTGATTATTTTTATTTTTAGGCTTCTATCCTCCAGTCTTATTTAAACCAAGAGTGACATTAATTATAACAGGACCTCCTTACTTGCGTGAGTAAGAACTATTCAAAGTTTTATCAGATTGTATCCAAGATCCAAAATAGAGAAGAATATGTAAGCCAAGTGTTTGTGAACTTTAACACTTTCCTCGTTTTTAAGCAACTAAATCACACCATAAATAAAATAGACTAACAGGATAATTAAACAGTCTGAATGTAGCAAGGGGGAATATTTCAATAACAAATATTGCTACCCATATACCTCAACAGAATGTGCTAAAGTAAACAAAATGATAGCATAATTACAGTCGTTCCAGTTATGTTAATTAGGCTATATATACGCTTCATTGATAAGCAACTGTGGTGCAGAGAAATGCTGTAAGCCTGATATTTCCTCAGTTAGCAGCTTTGTTGTGCATATGCTGCTGTTATGATCTTGGTTACATTAATGCAGAGCAAAAAAAAAAAAGCAAACCCAACCAATACTAAAAATAATAGTAATAATAATGGTATGCGTAATGACAGACATAGTGCAAAGTCCAAGCTGAACAACCCATTGTGATTTTTCTCTAGCATTGCATTCAGATTCCCAGAGAAGATTGCCAGCAAGATTCCCCGAGACAACATCCCAATAAACTCAAATACACAGTAAACACAACAGCTAGTACTGCTCTGCAGAGAGAGCCCTTTACACCTGTGTTTTGCTGCCTCCATAGCTATAATTTCTTGACACTCTGCAAGGTGTTGCTTTGGATTGCAGCTGCTCAGGATTTAACATCACATCTCTTTTTTTTTTACAGAAGTATGACTTCTTTTCTGTGTGGATTTTTTTTTTCCTGAAATGTAATATTTTACAAAAACTGGTTTTGATTTCTTAAAATATTAAATTTTTTTGGGGTAAATAATCTTCCAATGTAATGAAATATGACTTTGCTCATTTTATATGACCCTTTATTGAGAATTTAAATTGAAAAAAATTAATTTGAAAATTTTCAGGAACTGGAACGAGAAAAAAACACTGTACAAAAAAATTTAAAAGATAGGCTTAACAATTTTAACAGAACATTTTATAGCAGAAAAATGTCTTATTTTTAAAAACAAACAAACAATATTTTTAAGAAGGTGCCTGTTTATACACCCTAGAACCTCTAATTTTTGAATCTTAAGCTCTCCCACTCTGAGTTGCAGTTTGCACAAACCATGTTATATTTTTGCCTGTATCAGGCAGTTACTCTCCCGTCTCCTTTCTGCAGGTAGAAGCCATGACCTCTGTGTCTTGGCCTCTAGATTATTTTGGACAGCATGTTGGTGTTTGCCTCATTTCTAGTCTCGTTTACCACCAATATAAAAAAACCCAACGTCTCAAACTCTAAAAAATTTTTGAGACTGGTTAAAAATATCAGAAATATACCTATAATAATGATAATTCAGAGTCCAGTTTTGTTTTCTTCAGCTGCTGATGTGGCTAGTACATTTCAGACTAATTGGTGTTTCTTGTAGAAGGACAGTACCCCAACTGAGTGTCCTGGCTTGCTCAGCAGTAAGACCAAGCTGCAGGCTCAGTGCTGCACAATAAATTTTGTGGAACAAGAAATAAACATGGCAAAACATCCCTAAAGCCAGATGTTTGCTTAAAGGAACATTCAGAAACATTTGTCCGGAAGTTGCAAGTAAAAAGAATTACAATTTCAAGAGAAAACATACTTTTGAAAAACACTTTTTTACCTCTCAGACCTGAAGATTTACACTCTTTATAATGGTATGAAATAAAGAGTTTTTTCTAGTTACCTGATCTGAAATATTATATATCAATCATATTAACCCCCTATATGTTAGTCTCTTTCTCTATAAAAAGCTTTTCAAGAAATTCCAGATGTAACCAATCACTCCAGAACTAATAAAAGGTCTCCAATGAATAAAGAGATCAAATCCTGTAAGATACTAAGATACACAGCATTGCCTAAAATTTGCTGAATATAAAGACCAACTTTCAAGAGGCATCCAGTAATTCCCTTCTCTGACTACATGCCTGGAAATCTGAATCATAATTAAATGTGCATGTGGTATTTTTTGTGTTTGTGGTTTTAATTATCATCGTAAGCACCACAGTTAATCTGTAGTTCAACATGTGAAAACGTTTATATAGTTTTACATGATGGTTTGGTAACACATACAAACATTTAGGTTTAAAGGAACATCGAAGACCGGGCCTTCAGTATTTTATGAACGCTTACATTAGACATCTGGAGACCCTTTGGGCTCTTTCACCACCTGCGGGTTGGCCACCCAAAGTCTTTTTCCTCCTGACCTGGCCTCCTCTAGCCAACAAGAGAAAGAAATCCTTCTCTGCCTAAGCAGAGAGGAAAACCAAAGGTGAAAGCTACTCAGAAAGGAGGGATTGTATGATGCCAAGGCCATCAGAGAACAATATATAAGAAGTAATTCAAAATGACAATGCTCACGATCAGTGCTTAAGGCTGGCAGTGAGTTATCCTGAGCACATGAAAAGAACTGCTCACAGACCAACAACCAGAAATAGTAATATATGCCAAATCTTCATAAAACCTGTCAGAGAGTTCTAAGCAAAGCTGATATGCTCTGAGTTTCTCGTGTTGGACGTTTGCAGGGGAAAAAAAACATTGGTACTAGCTTTTATGTGTTTTCTCAAACACTTCTTTAGTACTGACATCAGACATGGCAGAACTCCATACAGGCTTGAGTTATTTGGGCTGCCAGTTGCCAGTGGCTCCTAGGTAAACTGATTCTTTATCACAGGGATAAATGTTACTGGAAAATGCAATAACAAATAATACAACTATGGAAACCAATTAGTAGAGTAGTAGTTTTTCTTGAAGCAAGGAGTTGTAAGAACTAAAACCATCAGCTACTCATGCTTGGTCAATCCAACTTTAGTACAAATGGTTTAAAGGTAATGAAGAGCAGGTCTGGACCATAAAACAGACACTGGAGGAAATCCTTGCTCTTCCTCCTGAAAATCTTTGTGTGTAGTCTGTGGGAGTAGTATGTTGCATGTAGGGTAGGCAGCACTAATTGACGCCACCCCAATTTAACTTAAAGAGCAACTCCAGAATCTAGGAGATCAAAAGACTTCCTTCTGTTTTATCACAAAGGCATTACCAGATTGCTTAATATCCCTGTGTCCATTCCAGCAACTCAGAGGCTGAGATCACAGACTTTAAAAAGAGGTTGCTCCCACTTAAAGAAGTTCTCCTAAAACACTGTTCATGCAGATGCAGCAAAACCAAACCACTTCCTTCAGCATCATGAGTCCGACCAACAGCACTGGAGTGATGAGGGAGATATCATAAATCTAAGTGTTCATGGAAATCTGCAGTGCAAACCAAGAGGGCACAGTTTAAACATCTGTGAAGAAGCCTCTGTGTGTATGTATCAACTGAACATCAGTCTTCCGTATGATAAATCATCAACATATTCACACAAACCCAGAGTGTATATATATATAAGACATCAAGTTCATTATGATTCCAGATAAATCATATAATACTCAAGAACTGTCTCTCATAACATTTTAACAATACTCCTTGTTGAAAAGGCAATGAAGAAAGAATGCACTACTACAGTGTATGTATGTGTGTGTGTGTACTCAAAACAATGACGTTTTTGTTCTAGGAAAAGATTTGACTTTCCTTATTTGTCTCTCCTGATTCCTTCATGGTTGATATGGACATATCCAAGCTATTTCTCAGTATAATTTATTCTAAGCTCCTCTTTCGTTGCAGCCAACAGGCTACTTATTGATTTTATTGCAACAACAACATTCCCACTATGGGTCTGTTCAAGGTGCTCCTGCATACACGTTCTGTAGTCATTACTTTTGCTAATAGATAGATAAATGAAGTCATAATCCAGTAGAGAGTAATGTTTTTTTTACCACAAAAGATGTCCCTTTCATTCAGCAGTTTCATTTGGACCAGGACAAGAAATATAGGAAAATAATGAAAGCATCACAATGTAGACTCTGACAAGAAACCCATGGGGAATTTTCTGGGCCATTTTAAAGCTCCTAGATGCTTACAGTTATCTGCCAGCAGTTATCAGCCCACAGCAGAGATCGCAGAAGGAAACATGTGCCAATGAATACCCCCAAGAACCGCCCTCAGCCACAGTGCAAAGTCACCTTTGCTGGGCATTTCAGTGTGCCAACTACAAAGACTGGTTTCCCTGAGGCACAAGCATGTGGTCCTTCCCACTGAAGCACAGCAGCTCTGACAGAGAAAAACTGGCATGAGGGAAAAGCGGGAATTTTTAAACCAGCACAGCAGCCTCATGCTCATGTGGATCTCCACATATCCATCAGTGCACCCAGGAGATATGGGCACTGGATCCCAAATACAAAGTGACTCTAAGGAGGACTGTAATTACTTTGTATAGAGCTGAGAATATTATTCACAATCTGATGTGGCTGGTAAATACCCAACTGGCGATCTCTTTCAAACTATTACAAGTGAACAATGTTTGACCTGTAAAAATTATGACAACAGCTTCTGGGATATGCACAGATCTGTCTGTAGTGTTGTGTCTGGATATGTCCTCATCTCATATTATTTCTTTCTTAACATATTCTACAGTGGACAATTCCTTGCAATGTAACTATACTTTATAAAGAAACTCCCACAAGGCGGGGTTGCCCAAGCATTGGAGGTGCTGAAAGAGAGACAACAAGATGATGTAGCTCTGTCTGTCATGCTGACACTTTTAAAACATATCGCACATTGCTATAAATGTGTTGGGGAACAACACAGTAACAGATTCATGTTGAGTCATTTCTTGCTGCCTCTTTAGGAAAGAAGGTAAAGTATTTTCTAATGAGCCAAATTAAATTAAAACCAGGCAAATTATAGCAGCACCACCTCGTGGTTCCCAGTTAATATGCCCTGGACTAGGGCAACCATTTGTTGTAAACTTATATTTGCATCACAAAAAAAGTTAGAATACTATTTAACTGGTATTCTTTCCAATTTATTAAATTTCAGCTTTCATTCAAAAATAAAACAATCTGCAGTATATCATTGGCTTAGGACAGAAAAAAAATAGAGAACCTCATTTTTGGTTGGAAATCAAATGTCCTTTGTCTTCCAGGAAGGATTTTAATTGGCATCATTGTTTGTGTGCAACTATTACAGAAAATTTTGCTATTACTGGAAAAAAAAATTACAGGACATTGTTGCCACCAGAAAACAGAGGGTGTGAATGCATGGCAAGTACTTCGATGGGCTGAAAAAGACCTGGATGTCCTTTAATTTTCCTCAGAGATGGGGACAGAACATGTCCAGTATCTTTACAGCTCCAAAGTCCTGGCTGTGTGAAGGGCTGTTGAATATATTTTGCCCCTGCAAGTATTTACAATATTATTGACTTTCAATCATCATAGCTTTTATTAGCCACTTTCAGATAGCTTTAGATTTCAGAGCACAAACAAATCCTTAAAAGAAATAAACTTCTAACTGTATGTTGCAGAAAAAGCAGAAAAATTTTGCTGCTGTCAAAGCGCATGTAAGAATTCTTCATGGGCAAGCTTACAAGGAGTATACCATCTCTTGAAACAACCTGAAACAGATGCTGAACTACTTGAGGCTTAGTTCCTTGAGGCATTTTTTGTACTGAAATGTAGCACAACCAGATGTCGCTACCTGGAAAGCCTTCAGCATCCATTGTACATAACATAATGTGAAGATGACCAAACATTGTTTAGAGCTGAAGAACAAATACAGCAGAAAATGTAATTCACCATTAGTTCAGCATGGAATTCTCTACAGAATCACTAATATTTGGAGCCCGGCCTCTGATACAGGTGTCACTGGTATAGCTGAAAAGTGCAGCACACCTTCACAGTGCAGCAGAAAAGAAAATATTGGAGTGAAGACCTCACCAGAAGTGTTTAAGTGCTGAAGAGCTGCTACCTCAAAGACTATTTCTCCTGCATTGATCCTGTAGTGTTATTGCCCAACAACATTTTCACTTCTCTCTAGGAAGAGGGTGCAGGATCCTCCAACATGTACCAAGTAGGGTACATCTATACATGCTATTTTCAAGGTACCTTTTTTTTCTTGGCTGTACTTCCTGATAATTGTGTTGATATAGGCTTTTTTTCACCCCATTCCTGTTTTGCAGAATTTTGTCCTGCTTTTATCCTCTGCAACCTATAGCTCCATTCTCTTATTAATCACCCTTTTGTTCATGTTTTTGTTAGCTTCAGGGGATTTTTTTCCTCCATCTTCTCTCCCAGCGCTACTGGTCTTCACATCAAGGCAAGTGGAATCCACTGCAAGAACTGTTCCACTTTCCCTCCTAAAATTGATTCTAACATCTCCATCTTTCCCACCTTTTCTTCCCTAACTTTCACATCCTCATTCCTAGGCTAATTCACATCTCTCATTTCTGTCAACGTCAAGACCCCAAGTTCCTGATTCTCACAGAGGTTTGGATGTCTTTGCCTGAATCTACCTTTTATATGTTTCCATTTCTGAGAGCCCTCTTATACATCCATAGCCCTGTGGATTAAGCAAGAATCCAGCAGGAGATGACAATGGTGTAAGACCCTATTATAACACTTCTTGTTGTGAGTCAAACATTTCAGATTAAAGTGGTAGAAAATAGCTAGTGCAGCCTTTGTTTTCCCCATTCCCATAGCAACCAATTCCAGCCATTACCACGTGCAAGACTGCATTTTGGTCAGCTTTTCTATATATTTCTCTCTCTCCCCTCACTTTCTGAGCCATGCAATAGTTGACTTCGGCTTTATGTTGTTTCCACTGACTTGCCACCTAATATTTCTATATCTTCACTATTTGCTTTACTACAGAGTTCAATCATGCATTCAACCATGGCCTAATCTCTTTCACTATCAGTCATCAATATCCTATAACTTGGTTTTTCAGTTTGTCAGTATCAGTAAACTAAACCCATCCTCTCTGTTTCCTGCTTTTCCTTCCATTGTGTGGGTTTGGTTTTCTCCATTTTTTTTGCTCTCCCTCATTTGCTTCTTCTTTCACTAAGGCCCAGCACTGCTAATGTCAGACCTTACATTTGGTTACTCCAGTCATGCATGGTTTTGACAAAACATTTCTGACAGAATTATTGCGATCCCACAGACTTTTTCCAGTCTTAATTTGTTCTCTCTTTCTTGACTTATCTTCCCTCCTAAACCTTGCTCTACCTCCAAGTCTTAGACCTCCCATCCCTGCATAATTTTCTGCATTCCTCATTCATTCCTCAATCATTCTTCAGATTCCCACTTCTCCCTGTCCCTACGAGAGCCTGCCTGCTTTCTCTAAAAGAAAAAGCCAAAACAGGACATGAGTCCCTTATATCTGGCCTCACCTTTCAAAGTTGACTTCAATATGCACTGAAATAAAGCTGGTTTAGGAGTGAGTGCATTGGTTTTTTTTAGATGAAAAATTGAAGCATAAATAACTGAAATAGCTGAAATGGTTACTTATGTTTGTGTCCAGGTTCTGAAAACACTTACTCTTGTGATGTGCGTTAAGCTCACTACCACATTATGGAGTCTAATGTAAATTTTCGAACATAATTGTTTCTAGACATTTTTGCAGATATTTTACTGGGCCACCCAAAACTGACAACTGGAAATAGAAAATGACCAGACTGTAACTAGCTTTGGAGTTTGTTGCTTTGGGGTCTGCTCTGAAAAGACCTAACATTAAAAGACATTGTAAGCGCCAGTGGTCTGCCAAGATATAGTCCTTAATGTTACATTAAGAGTTTATTTTCATTTAATTTTCCTTATTTCATTTTTCTATTCTGACTGGGGCTGTGACATATTTGAAGCTGGTTTTTCTTCATCTTTCAAGCTGAGCTTAAAGGGTACCAACCTGCTGAATTCCTCTGAATCTGCTGAGACTTTACAACAGCAAGGTTTCTTTCATGGCTCAAACCAGCGTTTAAAGGAACAGCAAACAGTGACATTTCCTGAGAAAAAAATCTCCTTCTGGAATTTTATCTCAAATCTAATTTTTATTTCAAGTAAGAGTGCATCATGGAAGCATGTTTCATTGTGCAAATTACTTTTTTGAAAAGGATTCCAAAATGAGCCCTGGATTCTCTTCATTCATCTTTATATAAATCAGAAAAAAAAAATAGGAAGAGACACAAAACAAAGGTTCAGTATTCTAAAATCTTATTTAAGAAAATAGATTCTCAATTTATTTCTCTCCTTACTAATTGAAAATTCAGGTATTAGCTATTTCTATATACCCTCCACTAAAATTAATTTTATTTTCATTTTAAAAAAACTATGGAAGAACAGTCGTTCTTTCTACTGACAACCTCATTAGGAGAGTGTGTCAGACTTTCTAAGAAGTATCATCTGCTGTGCAAAACTCAAGCACAATGCAAGATTGCAGGGCTTCAGAGGAAGCCCACTGACAACAGAAAACAATGAGTTATCTGTGGTAAAGACCCCTAGGAGTTTTTGTTTGTTAGAACAGAGGTTTCTAATATAACCTCTTTCCCACATAAAACAGTAGAGTGTGGCTTTGTGCCTCCTGCATAACACCGCTAATCTGCATTGGCCACTTCCTGCAAACTTATTTTTCCCTAATCATGTATAAAATGCTCCCAAATCAAATCCCTGCTGAAGGCTCAGAACCGAGATTCAGTAACATTTATAGCAGAAATCAGGGTTAATATTAGAGGAGCACACACCACCTTAAATGTAGCAATGCTTTAATAAATGACACTTCTAAAATACAGCAACAGAATTCTACCGGCGTTATTAGTAAAGCTGTCTTCTGCACTGAAGGAATGAACAAGGACAATATTGTTACTTATAATTCAGAGCTAGCTTCTATGAAAAAGACATGTGGCATCAGGAAAATGTAATTAATTTGGTGGTGTAAGCCTTCATAAATTATCAAGTATTCCCAATAGTAGTCCTGCAAAACTTACAGAGAACATGAGTTGCCTTTAAATTACACAGTTTGCTTGCTACCAGAATCCTTTAAGGTGGTTAGACGCTGACACAGTGTCAAAAATGCTCAAACTAGTGCAACAGCTGCCATACTGAGCCACCTTTAATTAAGACCATAATGTTCCTTTGGGCCATACATAAGACAGTAATCTGTGTCCAGAGGCTGTCACTCTCTTCTCTAATGGACTACAGCACACAAAAATTAATTATAGGGGAAAGGTTATTGTTCCAACTGGGACTGGAATCTCAAGATTCGAAGGCAAATGTTTTGCTGTTGATCAAAATGAGCAGCAGATCCTTTTGCAATAGCTAGTACAGTTTCTGTCACATTGCACTTAACCCTCAATCCCAGCATTAAAATCAGCAAATTTCTTGCCTGAGGGGAAATTTTTATATTTTTATTCATTCATTCATTACGATGCCATCACAGAAGCTTCCCAGCACAATTTTGCCTGTCAAAAATGGGGAAAAACTTTGATTTGAAGAACTCAAATGGAAACATCTAATGAGCTCCCAGCCAGGAGATTCTTGTAGGTTTATGTCAACAGAAACAGGCAACAGTTAAACAAAGAGTTCGAGATATTTTTCACTGCTCTTTGTTTAAAATGTTAAACAAATTAACTTGGAATGTTAAAATGCTTTTTGTGTTTACTTCCAGCAAATATTCAAAGGTAAATAATTTTACAGATGGAGTTGCTTGCAGACACAGTAGATGTTAAATGAACATTAAAAAATATTAGTTGAAACAAAATTTCGGATCGTGGCTACTATTGTATATCACCCAAGACTGTTGTAAACTTGTGGATCTCTGAACCAGAGCAAGCAGTGCTCTAGGAAATAGAGGGAAAACCAGTCCCTAACAAAGATACCTTCATGGTAAATTCCAGTTACTTATGTTTACCAAAGAATCTTCTGGTTAATTTTACCACATAGATTTCATAACTCACCATCAAGCTCACTGAAATAATCTGCTGGGTTAAAGCATATCTGCACAGTGTTGACACTGCATATTTGTTCCTACCTACAAGAGGAAACAGTGAGAGGTAAGTATGTGTTACTGCAAATATTTAAGCTGAAATAAGGGCTTAGGGATGAAGAAGAAAAAGACATACCCTAAGTAGCAAGCCTGAAGAGAAATTGCTGACTAAAAGGAGGAGACAGCAATGATGATCTCGGCACAGGACGCCCCATATGATTTTTCAACAGATGATCATCAAAATTCAGAGCTACACTGCCAGAATGTATCTGCAGACCCCCTCCTTCAGCCTCAGGATACAAGCAGCTCCCATAAACCACAGGGGAAATTTTTCAAGCAGCAACATTCCTTATTTCAGTAACACCTGAGATGATTAAATGAACAATGAAACTCAGCTGTAAATGTGCAGCAAGGTTACAGTCTGCAATCTGAATTGTATTAGGAGGAATGAAATAAAAATGGAATCAATTCTCATAAGGATAATGTAAATCAGATGCAAATAAGCTTCTATTTTATTTGTCTTTCCTTTGTTTCTTTCTAATAATGGCATAGTTAATTGATCAGATGCTCAACACCTATTATAAAACTCAACGCTTCTGTTATTCCAGGAGATTTCCTGGAGTGTAAGGGCATAGCAAGTTCTCAATCCCCTGAACAAAATGAACCCATGTCTGCCTGTGAATGACTTCAAAATGCAAGCCAGGATTGTATATATGAATACGAAGTGACAAAAGTACTATTCTTGACAAATAAATGAAAATCACAGAAGCGAGCATTTGTCTATTTGGGCCTTCTTCACAAAAGCAACGGTGGTATAGGGAGCATTTTTGTAAAAGTTCTTTTCTTGTTACTTCCATCTCACATAGACATATATGTGTCAGATAGTATATGTACCACTGATCCATGTACCATGTGTTCTCATTTTCACTGACCAAAGTGCCTGAAAGAGTTATCCTAATCATTATTGTTTAAAGAACAATCTAAACACACCATGCTAGCAATGTTTGTCCTGAGGATCTTAAGGGTGCAGGCTTCAGGTTTGGTTCTGCCATTGAACTGTTGTACAGGTTTGATCAAATTCCTTAATGTCAATAAACCAGTTTCCTAGTCTGTTATATGTAAATATTACATATTTCAGTCTTTCCTGAGCTGCAGTATAATTTACTGCTCTAACACAAGCCCCCTATTCATCACACTGCCTATTTTGTCTGTACCTCTGAAGATAATGGCTAATGAAAAAAATCAAAGTCAAAGCTCCTAATAATTTCCTAATGTCACAGCAGCATCATGTAAGTACTCCAGTCTTACTAAAAATATTTTGAAGCAAGCAGTCACTCCTCAACCTGTTCGAGGCCAGCCTGACACAAGCCAGTGCCACAGTGGCCCAAAGCATGCTTGAAATCGTTCATGAGTGTTTGTACCTTGGTAGATCTCCCACTACATGAGAATCAATCTTTCCCATATTTCCTTCATTTGCAAAATTAACCAACTCTTTGACTGACTATAAAGCAATATGCAACAACTGAAGAAGCCAGCACACAGCAAGATTGTGGTGCTCATTTCTGTTCTCTTTCAACATCTGAGTATCTGACAAGACTACATAACCAGTCCTTCAAGTCCCTCATGGCTCCTGACTCGGGACACAAGCAGACATGACTGTGAGGCAAATATTACACCTCTGTCTTAAAATTAATTTTTTATTCCTGGTATTAAAGCTTTCTTAGTAATGTGTAATCTGTTCCAGGACAGGCACAAAACAAGGTTTAAAAGCTACATAGTGTTTTTTCACATTCAGCTGTCTTGAACAGTTTGAGGCCAACACAAATGTTTAAGAATGCCCTGAAAATCTCTCATGGAGCTTGTCAGATCAATATCAACAACCAGCAGGAAAGATGTTTGGACTGAGACAATTGGAAGCAAAACTGTTATTATCCTGCTTTAGTCTTTGAAGTACAGTGTACAGCCAAGCTGAAAGCCAGGAGAGAGAACAGGAACTTCAAAGTAGTTCAAATCAAAGGAACTTCTCTTTCCTTTTACTACCACTCTTCGCTCAGCAGAAGTTCGTGCACTTGGCTTTTAGCTATATGTTTCTGCTGGAATAATCTGTTCTGATGCTGTGAAATGTATGACATTATGATATGCAGAACTTGTCATTGTCAACTATATACACAATTAAGTATTGAAATAAATAAAAAATCTCCGATGAGGAATAATGTCCATCAGTTTGCAGTCTTCATGGCTTTTTAGTAGGCTGAGTCAGAAAAATGCTCCCAGGATTCTTCTACATATCAAATCTTTTGGGATTTTTATCTTCATCTGCCAATACAGGCTGAGGGAACAAGGAAATAAATGGAAAGGACCATTGATCTATTTTATTAGTTTCCCAAATAGAATCATAGAATCGTTTAGGTTGGAAGAGGCCTTTAAGATCAATTCCAACCATTAATGTAGCACTGCCAAGCCAAAACTAAGCCATGTCCCTAAGCATTACCTCTGCACATCTTTTAAATACCTCCAGGAACAGTGAGTGTGTATGAAAACACTTTAGAATTAGTTTGTTCCTAGCTCTGAATAGCTGAATATCCCTCTCAGTTCCTTTTTGCCTGGTGGATTGCTAAAAGGATGACTGCAGCCCTTTTCATTAGCCGTCAGTATGGAAGAATATTGAGGAAAAATGTAAGCTGAGACACCAAAAAGGAGTGAGTGCAGCAGCAGCCCAGGTAACTGGCATCAGCAGGGAGGCATTTCTGCTGGCCGTCCCTTAACTACACTGCAGGGCTGAACAGCTTGGTCGGGAGCAGGAATGAAACCACTCAACTTGACCAGTATTGGAACACAAGGACCAGCAAAGCAGCAAATAAGCAGCTCCTTCTGCTGGGTCTTCCTCCACACAGAATCACTTTCCTTTGTGCCGCAGTCCTGTCCCTCTGCATTTCCAAAACCTTTGCATGACCTGATCTGCTCAGAGTCTTCCTTCAGGCTTTTTCAAGTTTACTGTTCTAATTCATACAAACAGAAAGGACAAAAGACCCGTTTCAAAACTAAAAAAGTTTGCTTTGGGATTTAATCCCTGCACTGAGTCTGGGCTGCTCTACATAGTGAAGTGACAGTGGAAGAGGGCTCTACCACGCATTATCACTATCATCCTATTTCTTTGTCATTATCTCTTAGTTATCTTGTCTTGTTTATTTAAACAACAAGGCAATTAAGAGACATTGTCAATGGAACAGAACCCTGGCACAAGCCAATGGTCTCTGCTGTGAGATAAATTCCAAGATACTTAACAGGCAGCAGCATAACATGAGAGTGTTTATTTCCAAAGCATTGGGCAGTGATTGCTAGAAAATATGTGCCATTGCTACTGCAGGATGCCTTACAATCCTTGTCATAGTCATTAATTGTCTGTTGCTGGGAAGTCCCTCGGTGCCTTCTCCAGATGTGACTATACTTTAGGAATATACCTGAAACACTAAGATGGAGTTTAGAATTACTAAAAGGATGCTGTAAATACTGAATGATACAAACCAGAAAGAACTCAGAGAATAACAACTGAAATTAACAGTGGACTGACGGAAAGTAGCTAAATACAATTTCAATATAGGATTACTTAGGGAACAGACAGGGTGGTGTAAAGACACCTGTCCTACCATGTCAGACCAAAAATATATCTAAACCAGTAACTGTCCTCTGGCAGCAAATTTTTCCATGTGAATTAGATCTTTACACTAGATAATGATAGGACAGTATGTCTGTAGGAAAAGTTTCTGCCTAAAGTCTAGACTTGCCACTGTTTTCCATCCTGAAGTAGGAAGAAGGATTTATCCTTTCACTATTTATTCTAATGTAATCATGTTAACCATATAGAATCATAGAATGGTTTGGATTGGAAGAAACCCTAAAGATCATCCAGTTCCAATTCTCCTGCCTTGGACAGGGACGCCCTACAGTAGATCAGGCTGCTCGAAGTCCCATCTCAATTGACCTTGGACTTCTTGACGGATGGAGCTTCCATGACTTCTCTGGGCAACCTGTTCCTGTGCCTCACCACCCTCAGATAAAAAATTCTTTGTAATATCTAGTCTAAACTTCCCTTCTTTTGGCTTAAAAACATTATCCCTTTTCCTGTCACTATGCTCCCTGATAAAGAACGCCTCCTCAGCTTTCTGTAGGCTCCCTTTAAGTACAGGAAGGTTTCTTTTCCTTAAGTACCTTCTCTTCTCTGGTTTGAACAAACTCAACTCTCCCAGCCTGTTCTCATAGAGAAGGTGGTCCAGCCTTCTGATTCTCTTCGTGGCCCTCCTCTGGACTCACTCTAACAGATCCATGCCCTTCCTATGCTGAGAACTGCAGAGCTGAACACAGTACTCCAAGTGAGGTTTCACAAGAGCAGAGTAGAGAGGCAGAATCATCTCCTTCGACCTGCTGGTCGCACCTCTTTTGGTGCAACCCAGGATACCGTTGGCTTTCTGGGCTGGAAGCATGCACTGGCAGCTCATGTTGAGCTTCTCATCCCCAGCACTCCCAAGTCCTTCTTTCCTCCATTCTCCACTCATCCTGTAACTGTGCTTGGCCTGACTCGACCCAGGTGCAGGACCTTGCACTTGGCCTTGTTGAATTTCATGAGGTTAGCACAGGCCCACCTCTCAAGTCTGTCAAGGTCCCTCTGGATGGTATCACTCCCGTCTAGCGTGTTGACTGCATCGCACAGCTGATATAAATGTGGTGTTCCCAGGTAAAAATTTTCTCTAGCCTCATGACATGCTTATTTTGACAAAATTGACCAAAGTGACCTGAAAATATCTTTCCCGTTTGTACTTAATGGTACAAAGCTCAGGTTTTGGGTTTACTTTCATTTCTGTATGCCCACTTTTATACAATAGAAATAATTGTATATTACCCTACAGGGTAGTACTTAAAAAAAATAATATTTTTAAAAAAAAATATTAATATTTTTAGGTACTTACTTATTCCTGGTTGTTCTCTGAGTCAAAATGTCCACCTCAGAAACATAACACTTACTTAGGATTCCAGTTTTGAGCTTAGAAAGATGCAATTGGAGAAATGTTTTCCACTTTGGAATGGAAGAATGGAAAGTACTGGGAGCTACCTACTGTTTTGATATTCTACCTGTGGGTGTTGTATATTTTGGGTTTTGTTGTGTCAGTTTTTCTCAGTGATTCCAAACACTGGGGAAATACCAATATTTATGTTGTTTAGATTGTTATGACAAACAGCACTATGACTTCTTCTTACTCTGTCAGACAAGCAAGCTTGATTGCTTATCTAAAGATCATGTCTAACTCCAATTATCATTACTTATTAAATCAAGTTTGACATAGAGAAATTATTAAATGCTTAAATCAAGGCATTCTACTTTGTCACACTTGGGTCTGCTGGCAAGTCTATGGAACAGTTGTTAATATTGAAAATTATATGAAAGATGTTCTAAATTTATCTCCCAGTATTTCCATTCAGCATAATAATGGACGTTTGACAGTAACACACTGTTGTTGAGCCACTAAGAATAATTTCTGAAATGAAATGAACACACACCTTCAAAGCAGTCTCATAGAGACATGGAATCATTCAGGGTGGAACAGATAAATGTTCGCTCACCTGGGAGCTGTATTTTGGCTGCCTTATGGCTTAAATAAAAATGAGCAATTTTCAAATGAATATAAAAATCATACTTAAAGGGCTTCAAACAGAAAGTATATATGTATTTTCCAGTATTCATATATAAATTAATATGCACCATCTGGGTTACATCTGGTGATATTAAAGTGTTGTCTCATGAGCAGAATAGGTGTGAGAACCATGAAGCAAAACTGAGCAGTTCTGGCACTTAAATTGCAAAATAGACAACATTCACGTGTAGCCCCAAAAGTACACTGCCCTTGTCCCTTCGCTGCAGCTGCTTTTAAATCCCTGTTTCCCTTCTTTTCTCCAGTATTACTACTTTCAAATTTTAATTTTTTTTTTTCCCTAAGAACTACTTACAGCACCTTCATGATCCAGGCTGCCATTTCCTCTAGGTCCTCGGTTCAGCTTTGGCAGTAGGTCTTCAGTTAGGGTACTAGTCACCCTGCATTTGAAACCCTCCAGTCTCCCATTTTCTCTGGTGCTCCCACAATGAACCTCGTCCTTTCCTCATTCTTTAAAAATTCTGCTGGGAAAAGTACACATGTTTTGTTTCTCTGCCTTCAGTCTCTCAGTAAATGTTTCCAGTGGCTTGCCTCTTTGTATTCCACCCTTTTCCATTATTCTAAAGACTGTTACCCATCTGGACTTCTCCTCACCCTTACTTTTCTCTCTTTTCTTAAATTATCCATCTCGCCTAAACTGTATGTGTAGGTCCTTAATTTCTTTCCCTGATTGATCTGGACCTCTAAAGATGTGGACTCCTAGAGTTTCTAATGAGCAGTTGTTTGGCGGTTAGGGTTGTCTCCTAAAGCATCCTTGCAGAACTGGTAAAATATGATCTTTGACATGTAATCGTGGATTCAGATACTTGACGTTGATGTCAGAGGATTTTCTTTTCACCACTTGCTTTCCTTCCCACCACAACCAAGTAATTATTGTTGGTGGTTTTCATTTTTCTCTACATTTGCACGCTAAGCCCTGTAGGATGAATGAGGCATTTTTGACCATGTAAGAGAAATTGGAATAATTGGCTCCACTGCAACATTTAGGAAGTAACAAAAGGAACATGCCATACATGAAGGAAAATGCCTATGGTAGCCCATTGCTTCCTCTCTGTTTGTTTTTTTTTTTTCAAAATGGGAAACTTTCACTTAATGAACTAATGTCTGAAATAAGTGTCTTAAATGTGTTCAAGCTGACAACTTCTACACATCTAGAAACATCACACCAAAGTTGTCTGACACCTCACCATGCCCAGACATCCCCATGTACTTTATAAAAGTCTGTGCTATGGATCAAACATGTGGTCTATAGTTCCAACATAAGGACTGAAGATAAAGACTGATGATAAAACAAACCAAATCCTCATTACTGATTTTAAGAGTGATCTACATATGACCTAGGATAAGACTAGGAGGTCAGCATTGTCTACAGTGTAGAAAGTGCAAGATGGAAACATGGAAAGATAAAAGGACTACTTCATGTCTTGCTCTGGACCTTAGATTCTGAGGTGGGCTGCACTCTGTACCACCTCTCAGAAGTCAAGTTATACAGCTGAAAGAGGAACATTCTTATCATCCTTATAAGTAATGAAATTTTATTTTCGGATAGAATCAAGAGAAGTATTAGTTGATAACACTGATCTTCCCATGAAGCAAAAAAATGGATTAAATGGCCTTTCCTGCTCTTTTTCAGTCCCATTTCCTTTTCTTCTGTGGGCTATACATATTGTGAGTATGGCCTTTTGCCCTGTGTTAAGTCAAAACCACCCAGTTGAGGAATATTCACATTTGTAAAAAGTCTGTAAGTCTTTATGCAGAAATCAGACCTCAGTTACCTTACATTGAACTCAGTGCAGGAGTAGACACCAGACTTCTGATTTATGCCATGTGAAAATCAAGTACTTCAGGACAAGTCCTCATACAAGAGAGGGAGAAAATCACACCATTATTCATCTAAGAAGATTAATCAGTTTGTGTATGCAAACAAAAAGTACGTCTGTTCCTCTGCCTTTTCATATAGAACCTGTTCTTCAGTAGGATCTGCTCTCACAGACCTGTAGCTTCCCTATACAAGAATATCAATGTGCAAAGAAGTTTTCTTTAACTCTGACTCAAGAGACACTAAGTTACACACGAGCCTGGCAAGTGTTTCTCTCTTAGCAATGCACGGAGCATCGTGTCAGGCCTTATGCTTTCCCAAGATGTTGATGTTTGGGAGATTCTGTTAGCTCAGGAACTTCCTTAGGTCCTTTCCTGGGTTTAGCACTTTACGTGGAGAACTGTTTAGTTTTAAGAAATTAAGATATCATACCTTTTTATTTGCTTCATTAAGCAAATGAACAATCATATTTTAACCTCCAGAAGCAGATTTTCAAACTGCTGTCTATTGCTTTAAATTATGCCAAAAAAACAGTTTTCTCTGCAAAAGGCATTACACGAAAAAGATAAAATAACAGCCCAAATTTCTTCCCAGCGTACCTAAATGAATCAGGTAGAAGAAATATATTTTCTCTCCATTTTATATTTTTACAGTTAAACAAAAGGCTCACTGCTGTTGTGGACCAGGGACTGGTCTCAGTGCTTCTTCTGTGGTCCTCATTATGAAAGCAGTCCCTTCTTTTCAGGCAAGGTAAATTGTCCTGTATTTAGGCTCCTTGCAGCCAGGAGGGATGGAATGAAAGGTGTCTCTTTCACTTGGATGAACTATGGTAGATGTGGAAGGCTAACAACATTTTTTATTTTTTATTTTACTTTTAAATGAAGCATTAAAAAATCTGCCAGGCAGAATATTTTTTCAGCTTTCTTTCCTAACTCTAGAGTGGCTGTAAAACCTCAGCAGTTAAAAATGTTTTCTCTGGCTCCAAGTCTGATGCATCCATAAAAATTTCATTTTAAATAAAGAAAACATGTCTTGTTCCAACTCCAGAATGACTCTAAGACTTACATATTTTCTAAGAATGCATTTAAATCCCTGTTTGAAAAATTCTTCAATACACTGTGACTGAATAATTCGTTGAAAACTCTGTATATGTTTTAATCTCCAATTTATCAACCTTAAACCAGTATTTTGGGATCGGGTAAAAGCAAAGTCTTAGATTAAAAACCTGTCATTTTTTCCCCTCAAGACCACATTTAGTTCACGGCCTCTCTGAGGGTGTCCAGGACTGGATTTTTTATTCCGTGAGTTCCCTTTGTTTTTAAGTCAAGTCAAGATATTTCTCAGACAATATGAGAGGTTTGAGATCTTAGTACTAAGAGAAATGTCACTGAACACTTCTGTCTCTTTGACTTGAAGCTGTGATTGTCCCTGTCTCAGCAGAAGAGTCTTATGAGATAGGTCCTTCAAAAAGAAATCACCCTGGGAAATGCGCTGTGTAATTTTGACTGTCTCTTCCAAGCTCCTCTTCGTTCTTTAGCAAATCTCTTAACAGGTTTCATTTCCTTCTTTGTAGTATGGGAAAACTCATTTTTACTGTCCTTAAGGCATATTGTGCAGAGAGACCAATTCACATGCTTTCAGGAAGCAGCATCTTGCAAATGCCTGTTTTAATGGAGCAGTTCTGGGAGCAGCGACAGGGCAGAAGAGTGGATGCTCAGACTGCCCATGAGGAAGGCTGCAGCTGCCAGGGCTCAAACCTTCAAAGCAGTGCAGAGAGGCTGTGCCCTCTCTCAGTGCTGGTCCCTGAACACTACTGTGTCCCATTGCAGGCAGGGAACAAAGACAAAGTCAGGACAGAGAGTAAGATCTTCCTCTAAGGATAGATGCAACTGTATAAAGCTGTTCTCTGCATTTTCCCTTTGTTCTTAACTGTTTTATGAAGTCCCAACAAACTGTCTGCCTCCAAGGCTTCTTCTCTGAGAGCTGACATACATTCTGGATTGTTTTTCCCTTGTTGCCTCACCTCGTGCTTGCCAAGATGCTCTACCGTAAAATTCTCCTGTAACCCACCACCAGCAGCTTGAGTCTTGGCTATCATTCAGAATTATGTATGACCAAATAACTGTCATCCCACGCTCCATTCCTCAGTTCAAATACTTGCTGACCAGCACAGGCTTTGGTACATATCATGTTAATGCAGGGCTCTGAAACATAAGCGTGAGGAAGGAGAAATGTGAAGAGCCGCAAAAAAAAAGAAGAGTAACATTGTTTGGATTTCTTTATGTTCACCCAGCCCCCTCCCACTGAAACTGACTGGGAGTATTTTGCTACCCTGGAGCGCATGTCCATGGATTTTCAGCTCCAACTGCCTTCCCAACTCTTGCTGTTGCCATAGGACAACAGGAGCTGCAAGGTAAGAGTTGCTGCCTCACCAGAAGCAACTTGCTCTGCAGCTCCCATAAGATCAGAGTACAACAAAACTGGGCCCAGGGAGTCTCTGTCTCTCCCAGGAGCAAGAAACCGGGTACATAGGGCCAGCAATACCCTACCTTCACAGTCACCCTTGCTGCTCACTGCTCACTGAGCTCAGCCAGTGCCCTGCCTCTTATTGGAGCTCTTCTGGGGACTCCTGGAGGTGGTTTGCATTTGTCTTCAAAATCTCTTAATAAGCCTTTTTAAACACTAAAGATAAAAATGTTACCAGCAAGAACAAGTGAACGATCATAATCTATACTTAAAATACAGTGAAAGGTATATGTCCTTCTTCTTTCTTTTTTTCGTAAAATTGTTCTATCTAGAATAGCCTTCTGACCTCCTTAAAGATGCTTAGTTCTGTGTAGTACTAAGTGATATAAACATGGTTATGCAGAATCTGTTTATATTGGAAGTCTAATGGAATAAAAAATACATTCATAGGTCTACAAAAAAAATGTCATGGTCAGCTCTATCTCAAGCTAAAGAGCATTGACGTCAGGGATGGCCATACAAGCCACAGTCTCTCCTTAACAGAGAGGAACCAGAATAATAACCAGAATATTTGATTTTTTTTCCACAAAAGATTGCCATGTTCTTCCCGAAACAATAAGCATTGTTTTATTCATACCTAAATGATTTTGGCTAGGTTCTGATGAAGTCGTCCCAAACATTATCTACTAGTCAAAGACCAGAAAGATAGCCAAAAATACTCCAATACTGTTCTGTTAGATTCCTGGTTCCTGCTTCCTAGGCATAAGCAGCACATCATCACCCCTTGCTTGAATTACAGAATCAAAAAATCATCTGGTTGGAAAAGACCTCTGAGATCATGGAGTCCAACCGTACCAGTACACTACTAATGCACGTCCCCAAGAAGTTCATCAACCTGTCTTTTAAACACCTCTGGGGATGGTGACTCAATCACGTCCCTGGGCAGCCTGTTCCAGTGCCTGACCACCATTTCTGTGAAGAAATTCTTCCTAATATCCAGTTTAAATTTGCCCTGGTGCAATTTGTGGCCATTTCATCTTGTCCTATAACCTGTCACTTGAGAGAAGAGATCAACATTCACCTTGCTACAGCCTCCTTTCAGGCAGTTGTAGACAATGATGAAGTCTCCCCTCAGCCTCCTCTTCTCTAGGCTAAACAATCCCAGTTCCCTCAGCCGCTCCACATTGGACTTGTTCTCCAGCCCCTTCACCAGCCTCGTTGCTCTTCTCTGGATGCACTCCAACACCTCAATGTCCTTCTTGTACTGAGGGGTCTATGAGAGCTGTAAGAACAACAGACAAGTGTGTGCTTACTCATGTGTACTCACTGCGTACTGGAGATCCTGCATTGAGAGCTTCACCTGACCTATTGCCTATGAGATCTCAGCAATCCCCCGCTACCATGAGGTAGGGGGTCTGTGATGGGAGCACATCTATTAGCAGTACAAAGTTTTGCCACTCAGAATTAATTGTCTTCTGTAACATCAATTTAATGAATTCAGTTTTGGGGACATCTGACTTCCTTGCCTGAGTTGGGGGAAAGGGTGGACTGCCTACAAGGTAGGAAAATGTTGTTCTTTAGCACGTGTATCTCCAAATATTCCTATTGTTATTGCTTCCTGCTGCAGCCCCACTCTTTCACATGGTCCTGTGTTGCTCATATTTACACTGAACTGAGTCCACCAGAGGCTTTTCCCTGGCTTTCATGATCTCTGCTAAGCTCTTTTCTCATCTAAGAAGCCCTCACCACAACACACAGGAAAGGCAGGCACTGACCAGGACAGAGTGACTCTTGCCACTATTTCCTGCATTAGTACACAAAATTAATGTTTCTCTAGGAGAACTGGAACCTTATTTTTACTAAATGACCCATAAAAGCATTTCCACTAGAGGTGATTTGGTATATTATAACTAAGTGGATGGAACAGAGTGAGCATTTATTTACCCAGGAAAGTCTGAATCAGATGGAACATCTGGTTTTCATTGAAATCCTCAATTTTACAAAAAAAAAAAAAAAAGTCCAGCTGGGTTAATAGAGACTCAGGGAAGGCAGGTGGCTGACATCTGATTGCAAGTGAACCAAAGCATGACCATCTTCAGAAGTCCCAGTTCAAACCATGCCTTGGGAGCATTTTGGGATCCAGTTTGCAGGTCTGAATACGTAAAGACTGCTTATAAGTGCTGAGTGCACAAAAATTACATCGTATTTCCCTGAAATGTTTTTGTTTTCTTTCCTTTCATCATAAATCGTATTATCATGTGGGTCAACCTAACCATTGCAAAAGTTTGAAAAAATGCATGAGCTGACATATTTTGCAGTGGGTAATACTACAACACTCAGCTTTCTAGGAGCCACAGAACAGGCATACCAGACAGACTGACTATTATTTGTTCAGAGGAGCAGGCACAGGATATCCAACTTCACTGTCAGTACTAGGAAAGAGTTTTCAGAGGGATGAAAACTGCTCAGACTCGTGCCTGGCTGAAAGATTTGTTCTGAAAGCAGTCACAACGTGTGGCATCTGCTGTTACCACCTCAAGAAACAGCTTGTGATGGAAAGAGAAACTTTTTCCCAGTCTGTTGGTGCTCACCACTGTTCCCAGCAATGTGGGTCACCTTTCAGTCCCTAGGATCCCAGGAGAACAAAGTAATTTCTGACAAAGTTATACCTCCTGTGCAGTGTGGGGGATGTGCGCTGCACAGTGCAGCAGTCTGTCCTAGCTATCTCATTTGAACCAGAAAATATTTTTTGAGGAAACAGGAAATAATGTTGGGACCAGCAGAGCCTGTTGCTTTTCTCAGATACCATGAGGTGCTTTGAAATGGTCTTTTGCACATTCTACGCAATAGTGTTACGTCTAGGCATGGTGTTAACATGAAAAGTAATATGAAGAGGTGCCCTGCTTGTGTATGGGCATATGTGTAAGTTTTGCTGGCTATGTTGGGCTGCTATCCTGGGACCTAAAATTGTGTGGCCCTGAAACTGTGAGTCAGGACCAAGTAGTACCAATCCATGAATATCAAAGTGATGTTTAAGTTAATATTTTCCAGATCAGCTATAGATTCCATGAAAGAGTCAAAGAAAGAATTTAAGCCTCTTGATCCTCAGTCTCTGCCATAATAAAGGAGTGGTTAAGGTTACAGTTTATTACTACTTTCAATTTCAACTCCCATAGGAAGCTAGAGGCACCACAGTACTAGTCAGAATCTTATTTTCTGCCTGTCAGTTAAGCAAATGAAGTCCCAAAACAGTCTGACTCGCCTTTATACATAAAATATTTTTTTTTTTCTAACACCTGTGTCTTTCTTAAAATGTATCTTTATTCTGAAAAGCAACTTCCAAAAAATTGCATCCTTTCACTCAATCTATTCCCTGTCTGTATTTTTATCCAATGTATTTAGTACTAAAATAAATGCTTACATTTTTTTTTTCACCTCTTAGTGTTGACAAAGGTATGAGTGAAAAAGCTGATTTCTATTCTGGTTCACATATCACCAAAGGATTTGTTAAATGTTTTCCAATTTCCAAATGC
Source organism: Tapera naevia (assembly GCA_033556795.1). Lineage (NCBI taxonomy): Eukaryota > Metazoa > Chordata > Aves > Cuculiformes > Neomorphidae > Tapera > Tapera naevia. Next base: position 8,582,329 of record JAUMJJ010000038.1, read on the forward strand.
TGTCTCCTCAACTATTCTTTTGCAAACTCAGAGGATAATTTACTTGCAAAATATTAATTGTGAGAAGAATTTGATGTAATGAAGTTTTAATGGCAAAGCTGTATGAGCCAGAAAATGCACAGCTTGACTTTCAGATCCCAAGCTGATTTCTGCAAGTGGAGATGCTTCTAAACTGAGAAAATGTCATTCAAGTCACTCAGGCACAATAAATGCGAATCCCTCACCACCCTTTTTATAGTCAACAACATGCTTATATGAACACTAATGCAGGACTAAGATGCTGATGGCTACTTCTTCATAACCAAGATAGGAGTTAACGACAAGACTCAGAGAAGCATTGTGCAAATCTGTCAAGCTCAATACACACAAATGGGCAAATGTGTTTTCTTCAGAGTAGAACAACTTCAGTGCACCAAAAGTGTCTCATCTTTCCAGTTTACCAGTCGTTTGTTTAAAGAAAGATGTCTGCTTAGAAATCTTATTATCCCTTGGACTGTCATGGCTGCAGCAACACTTATACTCCTTTGCTCAAGGACTCATCTGGAAAGGAAAGTTCTAATAAAGCCTCAGAGAATGATGGCCACAAAAATTCTTGAGTTGGTGTGAAGGACAGTGAAGTGTGGCAGCCAAAGGAGTTCAAGATTGTGTTCTAGGCAACAATAGCACATACGGCAATGTTCCTATGGAAAATGACAAAGCTAAGAATTTCTGCCAGATAAGAGTACCTAACAACCTTCCTAATTCCTCATTCAATTTACAGGCGTGTTATGAAGATGATTTTCATAAAAACTATGCATTTTGAGTCTGTTCACAGTATCACAGTATCACAAGGTTGGAAAAGACCTTTGAGATCATCGAGTCCAACCTATGACCCAACACCAACACCTACTCGTCATCTAAACCATGGCACTAAGTGCCTCATCCGATCTGCTTTTAAACACCTCCAGGGACGATGACTCCACCACCTCCTTGGGAAGTGCATTCCAATGGGCAATCAGCCTTTCAGTGAAGAATTTTTTCCTAATATCAAGCCGAAATATCTCCCGATGAAACTTGAGACATTGTCCTCTTGTTCTGTCACTTGTCGCCTGAGAGAAGAGACCAACCCCTGCCTGCCTACAACCTCCTTTTAAGTACTTGTAGAGGAGGTTCACTTATCTTTCCTGCCCTAAGTTCCTTCTCCAACCAGCCCAAAAATAGCAGCTAACACCATCACTGTTTACAAAGGCAGGTACTTAGTATCTTGAGTCTCTTGGCCTCTGGAAATAATTCCAGGAAAAACCACGCTGGTTAAATAGCCATCCAAAGAGTATTGAAGATGGGAGGTGAGAAGGTAACAGCAGATTCTGACACTAGAGTGGTTCTAATCTATGAGCAGAACATTTTATTCTGTAATTATTTTTTGGTTAGCACCATTATGTTATTGCCAAGGACAGAGGACATCCCTGTGGTAGGTTTTTAATTCTTTGTATGCTGTGAGCTGAATATCAAAGGACCCTTCAGGTAAGTACTTTATAATATCATATTTATATCTAAACAAACACATTAAACAAAATTAATTAGAGGCCAGCTTTTCTGTTTTGCTAACTGATGCCATTGTATTTATTGACATTTGGTAAATTGATAGAGATGTCTTCAAAAGTGCTCCATAGTAGCTCAGTTCGGCTGTCATGTAGTCAGTTATAACTTACCCTATTTATATATAATTAATTTCCCCTGATATTCTTATTTATTTGACCAACTACACCAGTGCTACTGTAATGCTGACTAATTTACTTGTTTCAAAATATATATATATATATAGTTCCTGCCTGGTTTATCAGTCATTCCAACAGAGTAGAAAGACAGAGTGACCCTGTACTTCAAAATGTTGCATGAGGTTTTAGCCACTCGTCTCTCATTAAATTCAATGGTACTCAAGTTAAAAACATGAATAGTTCCTTCTCTTTACTGCCCTCTTACCTGCAGATAAAAGACAGGCAAGCCCATGATCATCCTTTTCTTCAAGTGCCCTATGTTAACCTGAAACTCAGTAAATATAGTTTTTGTTGTGCAAGTCACAGTCTTTTCAAGCATTAGTCAAAGCAACACAATGCTCATTGTTTAGCTTCACAGTATAGGGAGAGAAAATACACTCACTGCTTGTCATACTTTCTGTGTGGTTGCCAGTCTTTCAGTGGTAATGTGCTATATATGCTATGAATTTGTCTACCAGCAACTTCCCTGCATATGGATGTGTGTAACAAGCATCAAGCAAGTTAAAATTTATGTTTCCCAACATTTTCTGAATGACCATACTCCAGTGAAATTAATTCCAATGTGTGCTGGTTTTGGCTGGGATAGAGTTAGTTTTCTTCATAGTAGCTAGTATGAGACTTTGGTTTGGATTGTGCTAAAAACATGTTAATTACACAAGGATGTTTTCATTATTGTTGCACAGTGCTTACATGGAGTCAAGGCCTTTTCTGCTTCTTAACCCAACAGCAAGGCGGCCAGGGTGCACAAGAACTTGGGAGGTGATACAGCCAGGATAGCTGACCACAGCTGACCAAAGGGATATTCCATACCATATAAAGTCATGCTTGGCATATAAATGTCAAGGAAGAAGAAGGAAGGGAAGGACATTTGGAGATACGGTGTTTGTCTTCCCAAATAACGATTATGACTGATAGAGCCTTGCTTTCCTGGAGGTAGCTTAACACCCATCTGTTGATGGGAAGTGGTGAATTAAGTCCTTATTTTGCTTTGTTTGCATGCGTGGCTTTTGCTTTACCTATTAAACTGTCTTTATCTCAATCCACCAGTTTTCCTCACATTTACCATTTCTATTCTCTCCCCTATTCCACCATGGAGGAAATGAGGAAACAGCTGTGTGGTGATCAGTTGCCAGCTGGAGTTAAACCATGGCACAATGTCAATATTTTAACCATCTTATATAATTAAAAATGGATATGTGATACTCCGAATAGCATATCTCCTTAGTATTTTTTATTCCTTAAATAAAGATGGATCCCACAGCAGTAATTAGCAGTCTTCACCAGAAAGTAAAAATACACACTCTTTTCACCGTATTTACTGCCCTGTAACCCAATATCTCTCCTTTCTAACCATACGTTCATACCCACCCAGGAAACGAAAGGAGGGCTTCCATTTTCCCACATGTCGTTGTATGGCATGAGCAGAGACAAAGGCTTTGAGCGACGAGCTCCTGCTCAGAGCAGCCTGCTATCCTTAATAAGAAAAGATGAGCAATGACTTCGCCAGCTGCTGTTGGAAGCAGCTCTAACCCTTGTTTCTCCCAGTCTGCTTGCCCAAGACTACTTAGGGAATGAGTTAAGCTCCATGTGTCAAATATTTGCATCATGTACCCATTTTCCAAAGAACACACTCAAGTGAAGGGCATTCTGATTCAATCAATTTCCTTCTTTCTCTTCCCTTTTCAAGAAGCAGTAAGGTTATTCTATTCATGGATGCCTTTAAAATTTGTTCTGTTCATTCTGTGGCATAGCTATCAAAGAATGAATAATATTATACATATGAATTAGAAATGAATTTTTCTGCTGTAAAATTCAGGTGGAGCCAGTGACTTCCTATGAAGAACCAATCAGGCCAGTCTTTAACAATAGATTCTTCTTCCTATTTAAATTGGCTTCTAGAAAGCAAAAAAGCCTTTCAAATAATTTAAGGCAAGTTTACATCTGTATCTAAAATATAGTTGTGTGATGCTATTCCCAGTAATTAAATACTTCATCACTGGAAACAAAAATAAGAAATATGTGATAATTTCAGTTCACAGGATTGCTCAAAGGCAATAAATTACAACTCTCTATCACCCCACCCCTCCCTTTTACTATTATTATTATTCTGCTATGGAACTAATACATTTTCTCTTGATGTCAAGTGATTGTCTTCTGTTACCACAACCTTATAAAATTTTTTTAAGTCTAACAGAAATAAAATGTTTGTTACGAAATGTGAATTTCTGGATTCTGTTAGACACTCTCCTAAATTGCTGATGGCAAGCAAATAAGACAGTTGCATCAAGGAATTACAGTAATGCTCACAGACACATTTCATTTGCCAAGTATTCTACTGATGGTAAGAACAAATCATAACTTCTACTAAAGAGGAGGACGTCTTTGTCTTAAATGTCATCTTTCTGATACCTGACTTCTTTGAACTGGTCTGAAGACACAGGAATGTTGTCTTTAAGATTGGGGAAATCCTGGTTGTTCTGAAAGCATCCTAACAGATACTGGAAAGATTGATGCAAACACCAGAGGAAAAGCACTTTTTGTTCAGATTTCTTTCTTGACATTTCTCTTCTCACAAATACATTTTCACAAATCTAAGTCCATAAACTTCTTTCAGAACACAAGAAACAATTGCCTGTGGTTATGCTTTCCTTCACATTCCCTCCACTCAAAGTATCATCTCATATTAACGGATCGGAAACAGATTAAGGCTTTCTTTTGTCTTAATTTTCTAAAAAGAATTTTTAAATGGATGCCACAAGTACAAGTACTCTAGTCCACTCCCCTTATAGAAAATATATTGTTCCTTCCAACTTTTAAAGTTGACTCCATTGCAGATTCATTTCCTATACATCACCACAGTGGTGCATAATATGTATACAAATGTATGACTCTTGAATCTCATTTCTACCTTAAAGTAGCTGCAATGTATCCTCCAGATTGCCAACAGAACTGGAAGCAGATGGTTTGGAAACCATTTGGATTTCAATAACGGAAGGAACCTTTATTTTGTTAATAGATTATGTGCAGATTTCAGTGGTTGAACTGGAGTCATAAAACTAGAACTTGAGGTAATGAAATTCAGTACATTGCTTGTTCAGAGACTTTGAGCAAGTAATTTAGACTGATATGGAAGTTAAGTATTTCTAGTACATTTGAGGAGGCATGTCTAGGTTTTTCTGTTATTTAGAACAATAGAACCATCTCATAGTACTTTTGCTGGTTAGATTCTTCAGAGGTCCCGAAGTGTCCAGATAATATAATGTGATCTCAGAAATTCTTTTGTTGAAGCCTCCTTTCCTTTTTTTTGTGAAATTATATTTGTGTATGATAAAGAAAATTTTGCATGTGCAGAAAACTGCTTTCTTCCTATCTACATCTCTTCTAAGCTGGATAAAACATTGACTTCTTAAAAAAAGTAATAATTTACCAGCTCATTAGAAGTGTCTTCTCCTTTTGATGCAATACAGGGCCATGCACAGGGGAAGAGGCAGGTCACACATGATTTGAAGAGCTGTCATTTTTTTTAAGGAACTGCCCAGAAAGTCTCCCATCATATCTAAGCATTTGCTACCACCCTGCCGGTCAGAGCTACCAGCCATAACACTCATTTGGCTACATTTCCCAAAGCATCTGTTTATGGTAACTCTCTGCAGGAATCTGTGTTCAAAAAGCTCTGAAGACCTTAGCGGTTACTGATTTCACGTCTGAAAATTATTTGACCAGCTCAGCCTTTGACTAATGACCTTTGCAGAAGGAAAGGGGCATGCAGGTCCTGCAGCAAATACGTATCAAGTCTTACGACTAACAATCATTGAATAGCTTAAAAACATTCAAGTTTCTAAGATGTTTACAAATTGCAAGAGGAACATTTTGTAGAATAAAACTGCAGTCCTGGAGCTTAATAATCACTCTACTATTTCATTACTGCCCTGTTTTATATTAGCACACCAAGCAATTTGTATGCATCTATGGACCTTTTGGTAATGTATACCCAGAGCAATTGCCAAATGTTATTCAGTGCTGCTAATACGTAATAGTTCTAATGAATAATGTTTTTGTTAAAAAATGAGGCAAACTGCTATTTATTCAGATGAATTCCAACCAACCATAATGCCTGGGTCTTACTTCTGAGGTATGAATGCAATAATTACCAAACACAGTTCTAAAATGCAATTTGTTAACTTGGAGGAGATTGTGAAATCGTGACATACATGTAAATTATCCCATAGTTGCTTTTGGTTGTTTTTTTTCATGAGTCTTTGTTTATGTAGGCAGGATTTGTGCTTACTCAATTCGCCAGATGAGTGTCTCCACATCCACTTACGCTACATGCATCAAGATTCAATAACTGAACATGGGATATCAAAGCAAGCAGTAAGATTACCTAGAAGTCAAAGGAGGAAAGGAATTTTCAAAATTGTCCAACTCTTTTTCAATTTCCGTTATGTTTAGGCCCCTAAGTAACTTATGGCGATTTTGAAAATGTCCTCAGACTACGTCTCAGAACCAGCAGATCATTTAAGGTAGCAAGAAGGATCACTAGGTGCAAAAGCTGTAAATTAGAAATGAAAACTATGCATTTTGATAATGGGCTTAATGAGAGAGTTCCACAAAGCTGTCAGAACTGGAACAGAACCGTAACCGTAACCAGTTGGATGAGCCCTGAGGGGAACGGAGGAGAACAAGAAAGGCATTGAGTGGCATCATTCAGAATTAAATCAAATAGAAAATTAAAAGTTATGTATTTATTAATTTTAAATAAACATTTTCAAGGTTGATGTCTTATTGTGGCACCATGGACTGAAAATTATTTAAAATATTATAAAAACGGAATATTTTTATTTGGCATAAAACTGGAACTAGCGCTGACAAAAGTGATCGAGAACAAAGTTGCTGCAAACAAAAAAGAATAATAGAATCTAATTCATTACTGTAAAACTAACATTGTTTGAGCACAACAGTATTTTGGAGACTGGTCTAAAAAGCTTGAAATCGTGTGATTTTAAATCTAAATCTGTTCATGTGAATCTGAATAACCTGTATAATGTATGTACTTCCCATCGCTCAGGATTATTGAGGACATACACTTTCTCTTGTCCCTTTGCCCAGTTTCTGCAGAGCTTGCAGAGTTGCAGGCATGTTTTATGCTGGCAGAAAATTATAAGTTTATAATTTATGCACAGATAATTGCAGAAATTTGCAGCCTCATAGCTGGGAGACAGAAAATACTGCAGGTGCATTTGTACAAATACAAGTGCCACACTATTTTTATCGTGACTCATTTGGGAATTTAAAGAACAGGCAGTCTTCCCTTCTGAGAAAGTCCAGGAGAAAACCTCTGGGGAACACAAGCAGCTGGGCTGGAGAAACATTTTGGTTTTGTACAACTCATAACTTCTAGCATTTAGAAAGTACAACAAATATTGAGTCAAGGGACAAAAAAAGACTTGAACACGTAACTAGTTAATAAAAGAAGGGTGTTACAATAGATTGAGGAACTTACCTGAGAATTGTGTATAGCCATTTTTTTTTCCATTATTAGTTTAGACTTTTATAATACTAGAAGAAAGTGATATTACTTGGAGGATCTTGTCATATACATGACCATAAGAAGGCAATTAACAGTTACGGATAACAGAGCCTATTTTTTGGAAATACAGAAGGCAACGTCTCTGGAGTTGTGACACTAATTGTTGTGAAGCAAGTGCTCCTGACTTCGGGCCCACAGGAAAAATTTGAGCTTAAAAAGGAAAAAAATGGATTACCTTTGCATGTGAGCACACGTGTTTTATCCTGGATCCTTCTCCTGATTTATTTGACATAACTCTCCCACAGCTCATTCCATCAGTGCAATTGAGGGGAAGGGAGAAGACAGATAAGGATGTAAGGCTGATGGGAAGAAAGTGAAAACCTTTAAAACTTGTTGCACGTCTTTAAATACACCAGAAAATTTCCGGATATCTGCTGGGAATTTAACACTGCAGAGAGGAGGCAGTCCAGGAGGTTCTTAGAGTGTATTGAGGACTGTTTTCTGTCACAGCTGGTGAGTGAGCCCACCAGGGGTGAGGCTCTTCTTGACCTGCTGTTTACGAACAAAGAAGGGCTGGTGGGTGATGTTACTGTCGGAAGCTGTCTGGGGTGTAGTGATCATGAGATAATTGAGTTCTCTCTAAACAATGTAACAAGAAAAGCCAGGAACAGAACATCGATGCTGGACTTTCGGTGGGCAGATTTTGGATTATTTAAGGAACTGGTCAGGAAAGTACCCTGGGAAATAGTTCTTCGTGGCAAGGGGGTCCAGGAAGGCTGGATGCACTTCAAGAATGAAATCTTGAAGGCGCAGGAGCGGGCTGTCCCCATGTGTTGTAAGAAGAGTCGTAGGGGCAGACGGCCGGCCTGGATGAGCAGGGAGCTTCTGAAGGAACTAAGTAAGAAAAAGAGGATGTATCATCGATGGAAAGAAGGGGACGCAACCCACGTCGTTTTCAAAGATGTTGTTAAGTCGTGTAGGAGGAAAATCAGGGAAGCAAAAGCCCAGCTGGAGCTCAAATTGGCCACTTCCGTTAAGAATAATAAGAGTTTTTATAAATATATCAATGGTAGAAAGAAGGGCGGCAGCGACCTCCACTCCTTGTTGGATGTGGAGGGAAATATAGTAACCAAAGATGAAGAGAAGGCTGAGGTACTTAATGCCTTCTTTGCCTCAGTTTTTAACAGCAAGGATGTCAGCTCTCTTGACAGTTGGCCCTCTAAAGTGGTTGATGGGGGCATGGTGAAATATGGCCCTCCTGCAATCCATGAGGAGGAAGTTAGAGACCTGCTGAGCCACTTGGACCCTCATAAGTCTATGGGGCCGGATGGGATCCATCCTAGGGTGCTGAGAGAGCTGGCGGATGAGCTTGCTAAGCCGCTCTCCATCATCTTTCAGCAGTCCTGGCTCACTGGAGAGGTCCCGGAAGATTGGAAGTTGTCCAATGTGACGCCCATCCATAAGAAGGGCCGTAAGGACGATCCAGGTAATTACAGACCTGTCAGCCTGACCTCGGTCCCAGGTAAAATCATGGAACAGATAATCCTGGGTGAAATCATGCGGCACTTGCAGAACGGCCAAGAGATCAGGCCCAGCCAGCATGGGTTTAGGAGGGGTAGGTCCTGCCTGACCAACCTGATCTTCTTTTATGACCATGTGACTCACCTGGTGGATGAGAGGAAGGCTGTGGATGTGGTATACCTGGACTTCAGCAAGGCCTTTGACACTGTCTCCCACAGTAGACTCCTAGGGAAGCTGGCAGCCCGTAGCTTAGATGGGAGCACTCTGTGCTGGATTAGGAATTGGCTGGATGGCCGAGCCCAGAGAGTGGTGGTGAATGGTGTTTCATCCAGTTGGCGGCCGGTCACCAGTGGTGTTCCCCAGGGATCGGTGTTGGGTCCCGTCCTGTTTAATATCTTTATTGATGATCTGGATGAGGGGATTGAGTCCATCATCAGCAAGTTTGCAGACAATACAAAGCTGGGAGGAACGGTTGATCTGCTAGAGGGTAGGATGGCCCTACAGAGGGACCTGGACAGATTGGAGAGATGGGTTGATTCTAATGGGATGATGTTTAATAAGTCCCAATGTTAGGTACTTCATTTTGGACGCAACAATCCCATGCAGAGCTATAGACTGGGGACAGAGTGGCTGGAGAGTAGTCAGGCAGAAAAGGACCTGGGAGTACTGGTTGACATGAAGCTCAACATGAGGCAGCAGTGTGCCCAGATGGCCAAGAAGGCCAATGGCATTCTGGCCTGCATCAGGAATAGTGTGGCGAGCAGGACCAGGGATGTTATTGTCCCCCTGTACTCGGCACTGGTCAGGTCTCATCTTGAATATTGTGTACAATTCTGGGCTCCCCAGTTTGGGAAAGATGTTAAGATACCGGAATGTGTTCAGAGGAAGGCAATGAAGATGGTGAGGGGGCTGGAGCACAAGCCCTATGAGAAGCGACTGAGGGAGTTGGGGCTATTTAGTCTAGAGAAGAGGAGGCTCAGGGGAGACCTCATTGCTCTCTACAACTACCTAAAAGGAGGTTATAGTCAGGCAGGGATTGGTCTCTTCTGTCAGGTGACCAGTGGCAGAACCAGAGGGCATGGACTTAAGCTTCGTCAGGGAAAGTTTAGACTTGATATGAGGAAAAAATTCTTCACTGAAAGGGTGATTGGCCATTGGAATGGGCTGCCCAGGGAGGTGGTGGAGTCGCCAACCCTGGAGGTGTTTAAAGGGAGACTGGATGAGGCACTGAGTGCCATGGTTTAGATGATGGTTGGTGTTAGTGTTGGTGTTAGTGTTGGGTTATAGGTTGGACTTGATGATCTCAGAGGTCCTTTCCAACCTTGTGATACTGTGATACTGTGATTTTTTAATTTTTATTGGAAAAAATTTGAAACCTACTTTTTCAATTTTGAAAATTGTAGTATAATTTTAAAACATGTCATCCAACTGTTTTAAGTTGTTAAATAAATACTTGTAAAATCTGCATTCTTCAGTAATATGCACACTATTATTATGTTCCACAAGCAAAATAACTATGAAGGACCAATTATACACTGCCTTTCATGTTAGGTGAGTAATTTCCAAGTGTGAGAAGTGTAATAAGTTTCTTTTCATTTCTTTCTGAGGGGAGAGCTTTGAGTAGTAGTGCTTTTTATCTACTTCATACTTACATTTTGTTGGTAGCAATGACTACGTAAGGAGTTCAGAAGAGAAGAGATGGAACTTAAAATCTCAAAGTCAGATTTTACAATCTCCACCAACTGCATGTTCTTTCCTCAGTTATGTCCAGTAACATAAGAAACTTGAATTTATGAAATAGTGAAGTGAAAACCATCTAGTGAGTAAGCCAGATGCAGCCCCAGATGCAGGATCTCTTGGTATCATCTACATCAAGAAGAGTTTAAGACAGACAGTGTAAGGTTGATCTGGACTAATAAACTGATGAAGGACCCTGGATAGGCTCAGCTCCATTACAAACAAGGGAAGTAAACAGTTGAGTGCTGGCAACAACAGCAAGAAGAATCTGCAGCAGGGCTAAAAGCAGGACAGAATGTCTCCTCCGCAGGGATGTCCCCAGCAGACTGTGCACAGTACATGTGACTGAGAAGTTGGAAGGAATGGTTCATGAAACTCTGCTTCATCTACCAACTTCACAGTGGACCTGCAGGATGAAAAAATAATCCTTCTACATTCCAGGTGTGAGTGAGTCCAAACCTGCATTCTCTTTGAAACAGTGTTGGCTTCTCCATGCTATGGAAAAGTGGTGTGCAAGAAGGAATATGCAGAGTGACAGCAGTCGGCAGCCATTTAAGCCCAAGCAACTATTTCATTCATTAGTCTAAGCACACAGTCATGCAAACTGATCACATTTGTTGCTGATTTTGTTTGTGCTTGTGTATACTGGGGGGGTTTCAGTCAAGAGTAACTGCCTTGTTCAGACCTACCTCATTTGCAACAGAAGTGATCCTCAACCCTTCTACATCTGTGTGCACCCTTGCAAAAACGGAGAGTGGGTGGCAACAGCAGTGGGAGCAACGCCAATCTTGCCTTGCCAACGTGGATGTGTGCTCTAAAATATCCAGAGCTACCGTATACGGGGAACTGTGGTGAAAAGGACGAGCAGATGTGATTTACCTAATTGACAGACTAATTAAGATCTGAAGAAGAGGTGGATGATTTAGTGCTGTTGGAAAACAAGTTATTGAAAGGATTGAAAATTAGCTTAAAAGGTCTCAGTGGTGTTTAATAAACAGAATTTACTCAAAAATGTTTTTAAGTGTTCCAGATCTCATCTTCTACAACAGCTCTGCCAGCCTATGATCACCATGTTTAGAACAGAGCCAAGAGAGCACAGCTGGGGTGAGGAGGCTTGCCACTGATTTTTCTTGTTTTCAACTGTTTGACGTGATGCCTGCCCCTTAGACTGTGGCATTAGTAGATGGGTGAAACAGAGCACAACATGTCTCTCACTTCAGTGAAACCCCCATGCTCTTTATAACATGTTTTGTTCAGCAATTTTCACTCAGTTGCATACTTAAATGCTTCAAAATAAGTCACTCTGCACTGAAAGTACTTTTAAGAGCAGGGAATTGCTGTGCTCAGACTTGAGGTGGTCCCCTTTGAACTCACCTCCTCTTTTTATTTGTTCATTTGCCACTTTTCCATTTTTTTCCATTTCACACACAAAAATAAACCACTGGATCTCACAAGGTGTCATCAAAGTCTAACCACCATCCATGAGTGGATTCTATACCATGAAGGTGGGGCAACCTTGCATTAGATCTTTAAAACAGACACTTGGGCAGCAGATGCTGGGAAGTGACTCAAAGAAGTCTTCTGCTTGGCTGTTCGGGAAATCAGTAGGTTTATTTTTATAAGGGATGGTCTTGAGACAAGCATGGAAGGAAGGCAACGTTTGTAGGTGACATCTTGCACGGTCTGAGTCACTCAGCCATTTGCCCCATGGGAAAATCCAGGGAAGTCCAGGGAAGCACTGGTGATGGGATATCTTTGAAGGCAGCTTTGGTACCACAGCCAAGCAAAGGCAGTGACTGTGAGAACAATCTTGGCCTCCTGTGTAAAATGATCCTACTTGTAAGTTACCTCTCATTTTGTATCTGGATAGCTCATCAAGCTATGCCATATTCATACCGCACTTGTTGTATGGGGGGATGGGATCCCACATCTGTGGGATACTGCACAGCTAGGATCAGCAGACACTAGTCTCTTATCACTTAGAAAGGGAGATTATTAAAGCATCACGGTTCCTGCATTACCATCTGCAGGTGTTTAGCAAGCCCAGCTTCCCACACAGACACAAAGGTTTTTGATCCTTCTGGATTGATTCAACCAAATTTGACACAGACGTAGAGGTTTCAAATGTAACTGATAACTTTAAAGAATAAGAGCGGTTAAGCAGAGAGATACCTTAAAAGGTGCTCATGTGAAAACAATCAAAGAATCTGCTCTGGATAGAAACTTCATGATTCTCTCACTACAAGGGAAAAAAAGGGAAAAACCACAAAACCAGGAAAAATTTTCCCCCAAATGTCAATCAAAACGTCACCCTTTTAGACACCGAAGTCAATCTCAAGACATTATTTAGTAGAAACTCTTACTCTGGTAGTTCCAATGTTCGCAGAATAACTTGTTCTCTGTGGGAGGCCTTCTCCTTTGAACTTGCTTCCTGCACTTAGTAAAAAAATAGGTTTTAATGATCTTCCGTTTACAGTGCTTGCCTTTAAAGACTTGGGGGTTGTTGCAGGGAAGACCTTGAAAGAATGAATGAAAGATATTTTTTGCTAATATTTGAAATTACTTAGATTTTAGGTTGATTTTATTTTAGCTTTATGACAAAGAAGTCTGGAGTACGAGATGTATTTTCTTGTACGTTTGTACAAGAAAATGAAATGGAATATAAAAATCTAAGAATAAGCATTATCCAGTCCTTAGTTTATAAGCTCATAGAAATTTAGGCCATAAAATAAATGAACACGTTTTAACGGAGTGCTGCACTTTGTTCAAAGTTAGCTGAAACTCACGCAAAATCATGAGTCCTGCTAGCTTAAGCAAGAAGGACATTAGTGTCCAGTCACTCATTTTCTGCCCTTCCCTTCTGCACTTTGTTTATTTCAGAAAGCCTACAATGTTCTGATCTTCAGAAATGCAGCCTGTACTTTGGAGTGGAGCAAAATATGAGGAATTGTTGATGCGGCTTCACTATGGATTTTGAAGTGAAACAAGGTGTTGCCTGTGTTCTCTTCGCTAATTGTCCCCAGTTTAGAACTGATCTCATTCAGCACAATAGAAAGAGCATTGTTCAGTTGTTCAGACAGATTTAAAAAGGAATTTTTTTTTTTTTAAGACATCACCTCCTGATCCTACTTTCCTACTGGGAAAAATTATTCATGAAATTTTCAGTTATAGGTAGAGTCAGGAAGGGTGTTGGCACCTGTCTCTACTCCTTTAGAGTTCTCTAATTTGATGATTTATTCTGGAGGTGTCCGAGATACACAGGTTACTAAATGCCTTAAACTGGAAAATGCTGACATGCTATCAGTGCCAAACAAATTTTTTCTCTGCAATTCTGGCAGAAGTCCCCAAGGAGGCAACATTCAAGAACCTGTGACTTCCATGGGTCAGTACCACCGCTTCAGTTGCACAAAAGGAGGTTTGGCCCTCCAATTTCTGCTGCTTAAACCCATGAAATTCTGCTTTCCCCATGAAATCTTTTTTCCAGTCATCACTCTCAGCTAGATGATAAGTTAAATTTAGGGCTTTCCATCCTAGCTCTGAAGTTGCTCCCTCGCCAGAACAATATATAAATGACACTTAATATATAAACATATTAAGTATGTGGCTTCAGATACTCTCTTACTGATTAAGACCTCAGATCTACAATTTTCTAACCCTGAAGAGAGATACATGGCACAGCTTGGCACAGATCTCTTTCGGGATCTGCTAGTTCAGCCATAACATGTCAAAAAAAAAACAATAAAAATTGCCCCTTCAAATCAGAACAGCTTTCTACAAATCCCTAAGATTATCAAAACCAGAACTCATCGGATCTGAAAGCCCTCAGAATGTCCATCTGCCCGAATCTGGAGAGATTTTGAATGTTGCAGCTAAGTATTGACTGAAGCTATGACTGTCTGGACAAGAGAGGATTGAAAAGATATTAAAGGGAACAGCTCTATATAAAAAAACGGTAACATTTCAACACCATCTTATTTCTCTGGAAGCCAAGCACATTTCCTCCACATTCATCTCTGGTGAGAAGTACCCTGGAATTTTTTCCCCTGAAATGCTAACTAGACTGCTGTAAAAGAAACCCTTTGAGGTAGTATGTACGCTTAAATTTGCTGCAGGCTTCGGTACCCCTGAGAGTCCTAAGACCTACAAATTATTTTTATTCATTTTAAATGAAATAGAAACTAGATAAAAACCTCAATACAACTAAAAGAAAGACACTGGAGAGTTTTGCAACCCCTTCACTCTCCCTGTACTATCCTGTCTTCTATCTAATAGGATCTTCCCTATCATTTATTCAAAAGAGAATTCTTCTCTTATTCATAGCAAAGCACAATTTGACACATGATCCGGAAAAGACAAAAAATATTATTGCCATAACTTCTCTGGCTGGTGTGAATTAGGGCTGTTGGTGTGTTTGCTTGTGTATTCTGCCAGCAGTGTACATAGAGAGTGAAGGTGCTGTCACAGAGCAACTTACTGCTGCATACAAAGCTGTGACTGCAGCAACGATGCCATGTTTTGACCAGCCCCAGTAACACTGCACTGAAGACCTTGGGTTACTCTTCTAATTTGAGAAGAGTGCTTAGCTGATACTTTATGCAGATATCCACAACGCTGCACCTGCCTTTCTGCTACTTCATGTCCTTGTCTGGGGCCAAGACTGTGGAAGACGTGCATGTCAGACCCCCAGTTACACTGCAAGAGCATGACAAACTGACCCAGTGGGAGCACAGATTTAATGTTTGAAGGTAGTTTTCATTGCAGTTGGTGGAAACTGATTAGCTCAAGGAACAAAAGTGTCATCCAGCCAACGTGTATCAATAGGTAAAATACTGTAACTCTATCCTCTAACCTATAGATGTCTCTGCCTAATCCAGCTAAATATTCCCCAAAACAGATGAATTTTTTTCTAAGAACTGCTTACCACCACATGTTTGGTTTAGGCATCCATCCTACGAGCCCTCCTTAATCTCCCTACATTTGCCCCACATTTCAAGTGCATTAGTTCCTCTGGCAATGGGGATGACCTTAGCATGAGAGAGTTCAATGGCTTTCATAATTGATCTTTGAAGTCCTTTTATAAAATTGAAAGTAATTTATACTATGGTTTGTTATATAAAGAAAGTGTTTAAGGGCCAGGTTCAGACCTGCTGATGTGGGTGGGAATTTTGCCGTTGCTTTCAGTTGCATCCAGTTTGGTCCTTATGGTGTACAACATATGTCTTGCTAACCACCACACAATCCCTCATCCCAAACTGCTAGCTCCTCTTTTTTTTGAAGGAGAACTAGTGAGACTGATTCATGGGAAGTACCCTCATTTTTTATAATGAAGATTAAAGCATAATTGTTTTTAGGAGCTCTTCAGTGATCGGAAATTTTAGACTTCAGAGAGAGATGCCAGATGATCTAGTACTTCATTTAAAAAAAAATGTTTCCACAGGTACTGTGCTGTCTTCAGTTTCACGTCACTGCATCCGCTTCTCACTAACTCCTGGCTGCCATTATAAAGAATAGCATGGGTATTATTTCAGACACATAGAAGATGAGGTGTGATTCGGTTCAAGATCTCAGTGGGTTGCAGGGATGAAACTGGCGATTGTGAAAAATTTTCCTACATATTTTCCATTTATTTCACATGTCATCCCACAAAAGGAATGAAAATAGAAGAGTCCCTTTCACTGAAGCTATGAGAAGAAGAGGATGGAACCCAGAGAGGTGAGTGAAGTGTGCCAGAATGTCTCCATTTTACCAAGCCATTCCAGAAAGTCTAGGGATAAGTTGTCTCCCACAGACAATATTTCTTAAAATCTGTGCCACCAGAGCTCACAGTATGAGAAAAAAAAATCTATGACACTAATAAAATGCCTTCATTATTTATCACGTGCAAGCAGTATGCTCAGGGTAGAGAAGAAATTCAGAAAGAACAAGACTGCTGCCCAAGAAAGCCCAAGAAAGCTAAAAGTGGAATCAACAGCCAACAGTAAGTAAATAAACAGTGTTTTGACTTGTTTGAACTGGCAGATCGATATTACTGGAATTCTAGAGAAGGTATTTTGGAAGGAGATTTGGAAATAGTGAAGGAGTTCCCTCATATACTGCAAGGAGGAAAGACTTTCATATGTAAAAGGAAGTGTTAAGATGACAGTGTTAAAAGGGCTTTATTCTACAATGCCCTTAGAGACTCCTGAAAAATACTGCCTTTTTAGGCCTCTCTAAGTCAGTTTCCAGCATCCCACTGGGGCATCTAGTATGGGGCAATTACAGGTATGAAGGCAACTAAGGACCTCGCAGAGGGTTCATATTGAATCTCAGGAAGCAGCATGTGTTTGTCAAGATCCAGGTCCGTGGTAGAGAAGGGTGTTAAATTTTAGAAATACAATGCTAAATAGGGAAGGCTACAAGAAGTTTTAATGTCTTGCATTAACTTTCTCTTGAACTCTGTTCAGCTCTGCCTGACTCTTTATACAATATGGGACATATTGATATGTGTCAGTTCTGTCTGGAGGGGTGTACCAAAAATATATCAATCTTGGTACATTCTGAGACTGAATTGAATATTAAATTGTTACTCTACACAGGCAACACATTGCCTAGGTTGACTCACACATACAAAAGGAAATGTCTGACAATTTCTGTGCTTTTTGTGTCATTTCTGTGTATTTCTGTCATTTGAGAAAAAAACTGCTCTGCTTTCACATGTGAAGCTTGTTTCCTCTGAAAGAGAAACAGTGACATCCTGTGGTTCAGCTGTAGGAAAAGTGTATGTTTTGTCATTACCCTTTCTCAAACAAAATTTCTTTTTTTCTATATAACAGCATGAACAATCTAGATTTTAGCTATGAAAAGATTATTGATTAGACAGTCCCAAACAGCACTTTACAAGTGCAATAACCTCTCCACATATGTAGGATTTCACGTTAATCAAAAAAGACCAGGGCTAGTTTAAAATAGATAGTAATAATAATAGAAAATAATTTAGATAATAATACTTTTAAAGTAGATTTGACAAGTGCATGTGACAAGTGCCTTTTGAAAAACAAAGTCACATCAGGCTTAGAATCTAGCCCTTTCTTTCAAAAATGCCTTCAGGGCTTGCTGTCTTTGGAAATACCTTGATTACATTTGTTACCACAATGTATTTGAAGGAACAGATCTTAATCAGAATATGACAACATCTGCAGAGTAAGCTGAGAGCAGTAGCAAACATATTAATTGAGTGAAGAATCGTCATACTGATGAAGGAAACAAAATTATTCTAATATATTGATTTGAAAGAGAATTTCCTCACATGAGGAATTTTAAAATACATTTTGAATTATATTACTTTGGTCATTACAGAACTTCTGATGATCCTGTACTGAAGCTCTTTAGACAGAGCTGTAACAATTTAAAATGATATCTCAAAAATCATGCCAACAGAAGTCCGCAAAGACCTTGCAATAGTATTAAAATCACATGTCTATAAGAGAAAAGAACCGCAGAATTCCTCCCTCTTGACATAAATTTAATGATGTCATACACTGGTCACATACTTAAGAACTTACCTTAAAATTCTATTTTTTTTTCAGATATTTAAATCAGAAAGACTATTTCTGCACTTTTCCTCTTACAACAGTCATATTGGGATTTTTTTCCCAATGTATGTTTTGCTGTTTGCATATTTCTCAGTTACAAGGTTGTCCTTTACCTAAATTTAGTTAGCTTCTATTAAGATTCCCAGAGACAAATAGTCATGGGAACTGTTATAATATGACTCTCCAGTTTCCACTACAGCTCAATGGTGGTGAGCAATACGAAGAGAAAATGTTCTCCTGTCTCCTGGCTTCCCAAATACAAATGGTCGAGTGGATGGGTGACAATAATGAAGGATGAAGTTGGAAAACAAAACAAACCTGTTCAGACAGAAAGGTTGAAATGTGTTTCTTGAGCATAATTGATTTCTCCAGGGTTTCAATTGCATGACTTTTTTTTCTCCCTTCAATGCAAATAGACTCCAAACAAGCATGTTTATAGAAAAAGGGGCATCTCTACTCCATGTCAATGCTGTGCAGGATGCAGACATCCCTGATGAAAGGTGTGAATGTCAAACAATAAATAATAAGCAATAAAGAAAACATTGTTGTCAATGGATTATTTTAACCTTTCTTATCATTCAAAAGGTACACACTTGTATAGGCACTTTTTGTAAATAAAAAGCCAAATAACTATGGAAAACCTCCAACACAATGTGGAGAGTGTTCACTGATATTGCTAATTCCAGAGACAAAGGAACGTACCATCTAACATTTGCATGTATTTCATTACGTTTGACTGGCATATGGTGATCCATAAGCTTGCTGTTAATATAGTGGCTGTGTTTTTTAATTAAATTGACGGTCTTAAAAAATGATACCTATTCTCCTGAGTAAGGTATAATCTCTTCAATTTTGAATATTGTCTGGTCTCACACCAGCACTGCAGTAGTCCTAAAATTGCCTCAGACCCTAGGAGTTGATTCAGAATAAGTTTTAAATATAAGCTTGCAAAATTATAGTAAAGGACAAAACAAAATTATAACCAAGGATTTCCCCAAAGAAAAATGAAGCAAAGAACAATGTAGGCTATAATTCAAATTTTCAATTAGATTTGACTCAGAGGAGTTTGAAAATTAAGATTTTAATTTCTGTATGCTCCTTCCACTAATCTGTTTATGAACTTTAGACTGTCAGATGAGAAACAAAAAAAGAGAAATACTAGACTCTTTTGAACCAGAGCTTTAATAACTCCCTTAGGTCACAGTGCTCGTTATAAAGGGAATGAAGTGCTGGTTCTTGGGCAACAGAGCAAACATCTGCATCCTGCAACAAGCCAGGTGCTCTCAATCAGGACAAAACCAAGGCATCCCAAGCAGCAAAAACAGAGCATGTCCTCTTTCTCTCCAGTCTGCCTGGGTCCCTGCTAAGATTGTGTCTGCAGCTGGAGCGACCTCCCAACCGAATAAGCACACCTGGAAACACTGATGGGCAGCAGCTGTCTGGCACCCACAGCAAAATTCCCAGCAGGCATCAGGTGTTTGCCTGGCTTTTCCTAGGGGAGCTGTATGCATGTGCATTGTGAGTTTGTGTGTCAGTGAATAACGTTTGGGTTTTGAATTGAAATGACAAAGGAGAGAAGCATTCTGCAAGAAGTTCTGTTATTGGCAAAAACGCTCACAATAGTGATATTTCCTTTCTGTAAATCTCTCAAGCGTCTCTCCTTGTGCACAATAAAATTTTAACTTACACACAGGTGAAAAAGGTGCATAACTATCACAATGAGCAATGTATCATCTCCATTATATTTTATTTCCTAGACAGTACATTACAAAGTATAGAATCGATTTTCACACATTTCTTCAAATATTTCTGTGTAACAGTTTATATGAACTACTTATCTCCTCTGTTCTTCTAACTCTGCATTTGCCCACCAAAACTATGTACTGACAGCTTCCTGAATCCCAAAATGAAGAGAAGCATTTAAGATAGTCATTACAGTAGGTGCCTATTTGTACAGAGGTCTGCATACATACATAATTTTTAATACCAGCAGTGTACATGTAGGGGCATTCACAGCCCTGCAGATATACTCATGAACAAAAGCTTCCATGCCTGAATGTTTGCAAGCCAAAAGCAGAGCAAATGCCACCAAAGGCTGCTTTTATGAATGGGGATCATGTGGTTTTATTTTACTCCAAATGTTTAGTCATCTGGGAGCTGTGTTGCATTGCTTGAACAGCGCATTTTTGCTTTGATACGATTTCATTCTCAGCTTGGTCCAGAAGCCATGAATTAACCACTTTCTTTCACTGGATGAACAAAGAATTGGTTTTGCTCATGCTATCTGTGTCCCAGTCTGTAAATGCACAACAGGTATCTTCCAAATTCTACAAAATCATATTTTGGATAAATCATAAGTAAGAAAGAATGTTCCCCATTTGTCTGGGTTGTCCCAGGCTTGTTTTTTTTATCCCTGTGCAGAATCTTAGGATGTAGGAAATCCAAAACAACAAGAAATCCTATGTTGTGTACATGTGCCATATGCTTCATTACTCCAGTAGTTTATAGACTGTACAGATGACAGTAAATGCTGTGCGTACTGGATCCATCTGACTGACTATGCATGCACAGCTGCATAGCACATGCACAGTCCATCAGATACGCTGAGGCTGGGATGCACTTTCAGTGCATATGTAACCCATCTGGGTGGTGCATGCACACATATTTCTGGCCAGGAAGACCTTGTCACAAATACAGCAGTCCTAATCTAATCCAGGAGCAGATCTTGAAACAAGGACCAATCACTGCAGCTTTCTGCTTCCTCCTTTAGGCATGTCTTTGGCGTTGCAGATCAGAAATGTATTACCCATCCACATCAGACTGTAGAGAATTATGTTTGTCTTTCTTCTAATGTTGCTATGTCTCCCTCCTTTTCCCATTTGTAATTTATAGTGACTTCAAGATTTATTAGGCCTATATCATCTTTTAAAGGTATTTTTATGAAAGGAAATATATTTACTTGATATAGAATGTGTTTGGCATTCCCAGGGGGCAGGGAGTGGGGTGGTGTCCAACTCCATGTTCCTAACCATTTGAGAGACAGCAGCAGACAAAAAGCTAATACTTTTGTGCAGACATTATCACTACTATGAGAATCAGTCACTGAGAATGTTACACACAACATGTCAAACAGAGCTCAGTTGTGTATTGGCAAAGCCACTCTGAAACCCTTTGCCATGCTGAAAGTCCTGTAAATATTTTGGCTTGTCTTCGACCATTTCACTGGATTACTTGATGTAAACACTGAGTACTTCTTGCTTGCTGTCACATAGTGCTCTCCAATTAGTCATTCAGAAATTAGAGGTGAAAGTAAACTAATACTTTGCTGGTCTTTTCTGCTCCTTTTCTCCTCTTTTACTTATACATTGTTCATAAAAATAAGAAAAACCCTTAAAACAACATGAACGCCATCAATGTAGTTTCCCTTGGATTAAAACCAGAACATTAGATACATATTTAATCATTTTTTCTGTCCCTGGGAGTGTTAATATTTGGCACTCTCCCCCTTTCTATTAAGAGCTGTTTCTCTAGTTCTTAAATAAAACTAGTCAGGAAATTTCCATGAATGCTTTCTCATAGAAAATACCTTTTCTGCAAAACTGAACTTTACTGCAAGGAAATATTAATATTCCTGAAGTTTCTAAATCTGCACCAGGCAACACTGATTCCAAAGGAAATGTTTTGATTAGTTAAAGCACTTCAGAAAAGATCAGTTAGACTTTACATCACGATCACAAAAGTCACCGCAAAGCCTCACGAGAGCTTAACTCAAGGTAATATACCCCTCAGTTTGCCTTTTTGCTGGACTCAGCTGAAGCCAAAACATTGGACAAAACCCAGTTCATCTGGAGAACCCATGGAAAAATGGGAATGCTGCATTTAAACTACAGTTCCCATGAGGACTCAGAGTCCCTCTGACTCCTGAACTAGAATGCTGAATTCAACAAACCAAGATTACTCCTTTTTTTTTGTATTGAAATGTTAGGGCATTTAACTTCAGTTAAAGGAAATGAAAGATCCTGCTGAAGTGCATTTTAACTATTTCTGAAAAAAAGATTGGTATTCATTGTTTTCATCCTTTTAAAAGTGAAGACAAATAATCTCTCGGTGTTCCACCTTTATGTGTGAAGCAAGAGGTGACAGAAGTCATGCCTGAGCCAGAAAGTCATCTGCCAGGTTTTGAAAGTTTAAGGTCAAAATGCACCAACATCTCTTTTCAGTATGTTCTCCCGCACATCCCAGAGCACAATATTCTATCCAGTTTTCACATACTGAGTGAGCTAAGTAATGTGTGACTAAAGTAAAACTCATGTTGAGTAAACACAAGCCTTTCAGAAAAACATTCAGAATAATTTAGGCAATACAACTTTTTTTTTTTTTTTTAATATTGTGTTGCAGTAGTTATTGCCATTGCTCCTCATGTTTTCTCCTGATTTCATCTGGCCAGAGCTTCCAGCTATATCTGTTGTTTTGACCATATCTGTTTGATTAAAGACTACCTCAACATCCATCTTTTCACTTCAATAAACAGCTTCAAGTTTGTGAAGGCGAAGTAACTTCTCTGGATCACAGACAATCCTATTTACTCTTTTTCCTCATTTTCCTTTACTATTTTTCTTCTGGTTGCTCAATAACTTGTTTAAAAAGCTGACTGTAACCTGTGTGCAGTGTTATCATATCACATCATACTGTGTGCACACACAGGAGAAAAGAAATTCTTAATTTCTATTTATCGTTATCCTGTTTATATACCTGGAGGCTTCATAAGTCAGTTGGCCTCAACATCACAGCTGTAGATTTTCATGAACTTTAATGTATTTCCATGTCCTATGTCTTATATTCCCCTCCTTATAGCTACAGTTCCATTCCATGTGCTACATAAATTCTACTAGAGAACCCCAACCTTTTATAAAATACTGTAATTCTCCCTTGATGAATTTACCATACAGGAATAAACATTATATGTTCTGTACTCCAAAAAGCAATCTGAACTTTGACTTCTTTTCCTATAGAATATATCATTCTCTTGACAGAAGATTTTTATGAAGTACTGATGTGTCCATACCATTTTCCATCTCCTTCCCACTATTTTTGACAGAACAACACAAAGCAGAACAGCCAGAATACAACAGCCAGAATGCACTCAGATTAAAGGTCAGTGGAGAGAAGTTTTCAAATTTTTCTACTTTTTCTACCTTTTTCTTTGTTTTCCCCCTATTTTTTAATTGCTATGAGATAATAAAATATGCAACTTTGATCAACTCTGGAAGAAACGAGAGAAGCAAAAAAAGGCTGGAATCGTTTTCCATAAAGAGAACAGAACAGAAGAGAGCTTGTAGAAAAACAGAATAAAAAGAAATAAGTAAAAAGCTTACCAAGAGAATCAGACTGAGTCGAGTGAAAAAAAGAAAGAGATCTGTAAAGTACAAGCTGCTCAGCTTAAAGGAACTCATATATCTTCTCAGAAACAACTGCATTGCAGTCAGGGAAGGCAGGGTGGAATGCACGGGGGTTCCTGGTCTGATTTTGCAGATTGAGGTGGGAGCAGAAGAGATCATCCTGAATTTCTTTCACATGGAGACAAAATTCTTAGTGCTCTAGAGGTGCTCCAGGCTAGCAAGAGGACAGGAATCCGCTCTGAACTAACCCTTGAATAGCAGTTGTCAGGCTTGCAGAGTGGCTCTTCTCTGGAAAGGGTCTCTAAAACTATGACACTCCCTGATGATATCTCAGTAGCCTCCAGAGCAACCCTGACAGCAAGAACTCTTTTCATGCACTTACTAATGTTGCCAACCCAAGCTGCTTCAAAACCTAACTCCTTAACGCCTTGGTGGTAGCAAAGCTACCAAGAAAATTCCCATAGATTTCAGTAAATACAAAATTTTGCCTACTGTGCCTTTGTGCTGTGCCACTGTTAACAAAACCTCTACAAACACATCCAGTTACAAAGAATCCAGTTCATTTCTCCTGTCCTTGTTTCGGCATCTGAAAGGGATGAAAACCAGCATCAGAACTGTGAGTGAACCAAATACTGTGTGACTAAATATACCAATGCAAGGCAGTGGTTTTTCATATCTGCTTTTCAGCTGCAGCAACGCAAAATTGATAGAAAGCTGAGTGACACTCCTGAGCTTTTGCTAATCAGAGTATTTGAAGAGCACTCAAATAAAAGAAGGTGGTGTTCCTGATTTTTTCATGCCATGCAAATACAAGTAACTCGTCCTCTTCATCAAGCGTAGCCAGGAAGTGGCTCTCCAGAATTTTTTTGGTCAGTTGTTCTATACATCAGCTAAGAATCAAACTGCTTTTGTTTTCATTCTTCAGTTTTAAAAGTAAGGTGTACCAGGAGTAATTGACTTTGCGTGTGAGGGTGTCTGTGCATAAATCTACATAGAAAATCTTAGTACAAATCTTGGGATAATAACTTGAATACTAGACAACAGAAGCAAAAAAAGCAACCCAATTCCTTCACTTCAATGAAGTTACAGAAAAGCACAACAAGGTATAAAACCCAAAGCTGTCATTGACCCTGTTTGTAGATGCTGGTTCTGAACTGTCAGTGGACGTTATATCAGATAAGCTGTGAGCCTAAGCCAAAGTCTGAAGAGTTAAAAGGTCAGGAAGGTAGAGAGAATCAGGGCCACTGCCAGCTTTATAAGTCAGTAAAAGAATTTTAAGGCCATATGCTGCTTAACAGGCACCAGGATAGAGGGAACGTGAGACTGGAGAAATATGATCTGTAGATCAAGTCCTAGTAACAGTTCTGGCAGCAGCATCATTCAAAACCATCTGCAGCCAGTTTAGCAAACAATCTGGAACGCCACCAGGAACAAATTAAAATAGTCAATCCTGGAAGTTATGAAAGCCTGAACAAGAACCTGAGCAAATGAAATGGTGTTTTCTTGAGAATATCTTGCAATATTCTCAAAAACATCAAAAGAATTTTTTGCCTTCTCTTTCATGTGAAGACAAAAAGCTGAAAGGAGAGTCATATGGGTAAGCAGAGAGAAAAGTGTTTCAGCATTGGAGCTCCAAAGCAATCAAAATGCCACAGACCTCACTGACAGCAATATTAATACATATCAGGACAAGTCCTCCTGTACGCTGCAGGGCCTCAGACCCGGATATTCCACTACACTTTGCACCACATGTTGAGTGAAGGAGCTGGGAAGCAAGTGTGCTGAGAAGTCCCACGGAGAGGGGTGTGGGTGAGAAAACTGGCTAGCATATGCAGTGTTCCGACATACAGCAACTGAACTCTCACTACATGGATCTCATTGTGCAGCACCTCTCAGCAAGTGAAAAAAATATGCATTTGTGTAAGAGGTTAGGAGTTTAGGATGCTGTGCCAACAGGAAACGGAAAAGGGAAGAGAAGCAGAAAACCAGACGGTTGCAGAAACTGCAAGGAAACACACATCCACTAACACTATCCAGCAAGGAGCACTGCCTTGGCAATCGTCTGGGACAGCAAATTGTCAAAGAGAACATGAGAGAAAGTGTCTTCACAAAGGCCCACGCACTGGATGCAACACAGACAAGGATCTCTCTTGTAGGCTAGATTAGCTCTTTTTAGCGTCTTCTGTCTGCTAAGTATCACTCCAGGCACGAGAGGCAGCTCCCACTCCTGCTGCTCTAGCACCATGCCCCCACTACCCTCCAGTAGCGAGGACAAAGATCTTCCTGCTATTGCTCCAACTCACTCTCCTTTTCACCTGGGAAAAGAGGAGAAGGTTTTCAGTTGTGTGATTGTCTGGATTTTTTTAATAAAAAGGTAACATGAGTTCAATTCAAATTCCTGACACTCCAGATTCTTGACAGTTTAGCTGAATATGAGTAGCTATCGGAGAGCTCTTTTCACAGTGCAGTTTGACCCTCCAGCACAGATGGAGACGCAGAACGTATGGTCTGGGCCAGGTTCTCATTCAGACACTGCAGGATGTGAATAGGCAAGTTTCATGCAGTCTCTATGAATCTATGAAAAGGAACATTAGCATGATATGTGAGAGCAAAAAGACTTTGGATTAATCTGCTGTGACTCTGTTTTAGTCATTCTCCTCTCAGCTTTGTTACTCTGTGTTTAATAGACATTTATTCAGATTTTTGCACAGTTTAATTGTAGCTGTAAGTCCTTTCTTCTTTGCCTTTGACTGCCAAAAGTGACATTGAACATTTTTTTTCCAGTTCTTGAGGAGAGGTTGTGCTCGGGGTTTGCGTTCAGGGGTTCCTGTAGCAGAGCTGTGATGGAGCTGGCTCATTCCCAAGCCCTACTGCAGTTTTACTTTGTCCAGGAGAAGGGTGGTAAGCTCCCAACACAGCCAAGGCTAGTCTTGCACCCAGCTGTGAAGAACCACATAGCTCCCACTGGCTGACTGTTTCATCGCCTTTTGCTCTCTGTTGCTTATGTCATGGCAATTCTTAAATTAGCCCTAAATCTGCAGTCAGAATGAAATAAAATAAAATAAAAGAGTGATTTATACCCAAGAAAGCATTTTCTGATGGACTGGAGTAGAGGAGAGGAAGCAAAGCAGGCACCTATAAAATGCTATTTCAATTTGTGTATCAAGATTTTATTAACAGAGCTGATGGCAAGCGGCACTCTGGGCTGATGAAGTTCACAATAAAAAAACCCATAGAGACTGTTCTCTGGCTTTTTAATTGTCCTTTCTAAATCACCCATGGTATGGATTTTGGAATTAAGTGGTTTAATATCTGACTCAACCGAATGGTTTTGATGGTGGTTTTATTCAAATGAAGGACAAGCTGTGTCTACAGTGCAAGCGGGGGAGAGGCAGTGGAGGGGGCCGCAATCCGATGGGAGCTGCAGGACGCTGGGAAGTGTTTGTGCCCTCACGCAGGACCTGGCACAACTCGAACTGGCAGGTGTGAGGGCCAGAGCGCCCACATTGTCCTTGCTGCTCCGGGCCAACAGCAGCCACCCCCGAGGACACAGAGCTGTCTGTTTTGCCTTTTCCAGGTGAATAAAAGGAGCAGGACAGTGTTGATGGCTGCAGGATTTCAGGGACAGACAACTACCCGAGCACCATCACAGGCTGGCAGCATCCTCAGCAGCACTGCTGGGGAGAGCCCGGTGAGCTGGACAAGGGAGAGGAAAAACGTGCAGCTCTCTGACGCTCTGAAACACCAAGATTACTAAATCCTACCTAGCAAGACAACAAAGATAGGTTTAAAATAGAAGGAAAGCCCTGTATTCATTCTAACTTGTACCCTAACTCCTCATTTCATGCCTGAACTTCAGTACATCCCTGCATCACTACGCGGGTGGTGAGACACTGGAACAGGTTGCTCAGAGAAGCTGTGGATGCCCCTTCCCTGGAAGTGTTCAAGGCCGTGTTGGATGGGGTCTTGTGCAGCCTGGTCTGGTGGGAGGTGCCCCTCCCCATGGCAGGGGAGTTGGAACTGGATGGTCTTTAAAGTCCTTTCCAACCCATACCATTCTATGATTCTACCTCACTATAGCATAAATTTTACTTGACAACACAAGCCCATACTCAACAAGGTCGATACCAGAGTAGACACAGAGAGTAAGATGTGTGCCAAGAAAATATTGGGCGAAAGCCATAACTCCAGTTCATGTATCCTGTCCTCTGTCCCTCCCTCTTTGCAGCAGGAGCAGGAGGGATGAGATATTGGTCAAAAGGGTCACTGAAGGGAGACACCCAAATTTTGTCTGCAGTTTAGGTGTCCAGTAAGCCTGTCTTGCTAAAGGAATATCCTGTGTAAATTGTAGAAAACCCTAGATTCCTTTGAAGACTATCAGAAGGGGAGGCTCTGGTATGCCTCGACTTGCCAGAAAAATCTGCCTCTGGAGATCTTCAAAGCTCCTTACCTTTCTAGGTCATCTGGGGAATACAAGCACTGAGTTTAGCAGGACTGTTTCATTACATACTCATTTGGTACCTATAATATGGATCTAAATCTGGCAGACTGTACCAGACCTGTCACATCCCATCTTTTGCAGAATACTGCTCACAATATTTTAAAAGTGCTTTATTCATATTTGTAACTATATCTATCTTGCTTTGAAAGCACAGAGGACTTGGAGTCAACTAAATGAACATATGAAAACAAGGATGAGAACCATTTCTCATTTTCTCTGCATGGCTCCCAAGCCACCATGATATCTAATAGACTATAGGAAAAAAAAAATTTCCCACAATTGTTAAAACCCCAGCAAATTAATTTAAAATATTGAAATAAAGATAAAAATACTTACCACTTTTACACAATATCATTGTATTGTATTGTTTTTTTCAGTTCAGAAAGGCCCAGAACTTTGAAAAATTAATAAAGCACAATATTCAGGGCAGATTCATGAGATATACCAAATCTTCAGGAACAAGACATAAAATAAATTGAAAAAAGAGAGGAAATCATAGCTAGAATTCTTGCTATGTTTCTTGGAAAAGACATCTCACCTACTACTTTCAACACAACATGGGGAGCATAAAAGAAAACAGCCTTTTTCCCCCCATCTTTAAAGGAAAATATTTTCATTTACTTTCTGTATATTTTGAGAAAACATGAATAAAGTGTCAATATTTTTAAGGGGGAAATTGATCACACTGGTAAAATTAGGCAGGGCTGTGTCCTGAGTCTTAGGAGACAATTCAGATCTTTAAGCCCCTGGGAGAGGAGCACCAAACACCGCAGTAGGAAATTCTAGACAAATGAAGTCAGACCCAAAAATACGTAACTGGATGTCTGCAGTGGGAGTATTCTATGTTCATAGAAATATTTCATGAATGCTGGATGAAACTCTGAGGTTGAATGTAAAAAAAATTCTTTATTACACTTTATTAGTAAAATTGCTTCCTTGCTAGGAAACATTTATTGAAAGAACTTAAAATTATTGTAATTAAGTACTTAGAAGCCCATTGATTAAGAAGTATCCTAATCATATGGTATTTTAAATGGAAAATCTGCTCTATGAAAGAAATACCCAGTTTTCTAAAATTTGTCTAGATTTCTGACCCCCAGAGGGGGCAATTATTATTTGAACTATTCAGAGATTTGCTATTGAGTAACTCTGCATTAAACCACTGTCTCACACGTGTACTGACATCCATCAGTTAAAATCATTCTGTCGTCATCAATCACCTTGTAAAAGAAATAATATTGTTATTGTGATAGTACACAATCAATATCTTGTGCTTTGAAGATAAATCTCATTTCAGTAAACACCTTGCTTGCCTGACAGCAGGAAACTATTACTCTATAAAAACATACCGTTTCATTCAGATTATCCCTTAATTAAAAGTTTATGGCTCTTCTATTAAATCTATAGTTGGGAAGGCAATTTCTTACATAAAGTTGAAGATAACTACCTCTGTGGTAGAATCGAAAGGAAGACAGAAAAGCTGCTTTCCCCTGTCCCTGGCTGCACATGCTACCTCTTGGTTATAGAGAATCATAGAATCATAGAAAGGTTTGAGTTGTAAGGGACTTTAAAGATCATCTAGTTCCAACCCCCCGCCATGGGGAAGGACACCTCCTACCAGACCAGGCTGCTCAAGACACCATCCAACCCTTCTTGAACACTTCCAGGGAACGGGCATCCATAACCTCCCTGGGCAACCAGTGCCGGTGACTCACCACCCTCATTGTGAAAAATTTCTTCCTCATGTCTAATCTAAATCTTCCCCTTCCAATTTAAAACCCTCCCCCCTCGTCCTATCATTACCTGCCCTTGTAAAAAATCCCTCGCCAGCTTTCTTGTAGCCCCTTTCAGGTACTGGAAAGCCACTATAAGGTCTCCCTGGAGCCTTCTCTTCTCCAGTCTGAACAAACCCAACTCTTTCAATCTGTCCTCATAGCAGAGGTGCTCCAGCCCTGTGATGAACTTCACAGCCTTCCTCTGGACCCATTACAACAATTCCATATCCCTTTTTTGTTGGGGATTCCAGAACTGGACACAATACTCCAGGTGGGATGTCATGAGAGTGAAGTAGAGAGGGAGAATTAGCTCCCTCGACCTGCTGGCCACACTTCTTTTGATGCAGCCCAGGACTGTTGGCCTCCTGGGCTTTGAGTGCACATTGCTGGCTCGTGTCTAGTTTCTCATAAACCAGCAACCCCAAGTCCTTCTCCACCGGGCTGCTCTCAATCATGTCATCTCCCATCCTGTATTGAAAATTTGGATTGCCCTCACCCAGCCTTAGGACTTTGCACTTGGCCTTGTTGAACCTCATGAAGTTCACACAGACTCATTTCTCCAGCTTGTCCAGGTCCCGCTGGATGACATCCCATCATTCTGGTGTGACAACTGCCCCACTCAGATTGATGTCAACTGCAAAGTTGTTGAGGGCGCACTCAATTTCACTGTCTATATCATCGATGAAAATATTAAGTGGTACTGGTCCCAGTATGAACCCCTGAGGGACACCACTTGTCACAGATCTCCATCCTAACATCAAGCCATTGACCACTACTCTCTGAATGTGACCATCCAGCCTATTCCTTATCCATTAAACAGTCCACTCATCAAATCTATACCTCTTTAATTCAGAGAGAAGGACACTGTTGGGGACCATGTCAAAGGCTTTACAGAAGTCCAGAAAGATTACATCCATTGCTTTTCTGATGCCCACTGATGGGTCATCCCATCATAGAGAGGCAGTAGGATGTGCATCAGGAAGGACTTGCCCTTGGTGAAGCCATATTGACTGTCTCAATTTACCTCCATGTCCTCCATGTGCTTTCACGTTGGCTATCTAGAAGGGTTACTGATAGATTTTGACCTGTTTTTATACCTCCCATCCAGATGTGTCTTTAAAAATAGATTTTCCACCCCAGCCTAACTTTAGTTCAATCTAAATTAAAACTGTTAACCTCAGATAAGGTTTCTATTAAAACGGTGAAAATAGTATCTCAGAAATTGCTTCAGGCAAAATGTTTTTTAATTATTTGAAATATTTTTATAATCTTAGAATCCTTGCTGTTTTTAATAGAAAAGGAAGATAGTTTAGAAATAAAAAGTAATTATAAAGTCAGTAACAGGTTTATCAATATTTCTAGGTGTTCTTGAAATAATATTTTGGAAAACATTTCCATTCCATTTTTAATTAGATATTCTGAAGGTTCCACTGGCAGGAGAGAAGTCCAACCGCTTGAGCAGAGTGAATTCTGCTCAGCACCTAATTCAGTTGCAAAAACTCTGGCAAGTACTACTCTCCAAAAATTTGAATTTCCATCATTGCAGTCATTGCCCTGGCAAATACTTCCCAGTATACCTTTACATTTTCTATATAAAGTATCTTTTGCTGTAAAATGATCTCCTGTCATTTTAGAGCAGAAATATTTTATATAAGAGTTGCCTCCATTAAAAGATAAAATACAATTTTTTCCCCATATTTCTTTCTTTCTTGGCAGGAAATCCACATAAGGCTCAAAAAAAAAGAGGATTAGCACCATGAAATTCAAATAAATTATACAAGTGGAAGTGGAGAGAAAAGCTATGGTTCTGAAAATTTACAGCAAGTGAAAAGCTATGGATCAAGTAACCAAACTTCCTTCCAGATATGGAAATGGGAATGATTCATAATTCCATTAGACAATTCACATGATATATCCCCAATTACTACCAATATTTAAATGGATATAAATCTTAGGGTACTCTGTGAGATTTCAAGATGGCTTTAATTGATTTTGGTGGAAATTGAATTTATGTATCTAAGGGGAGAATTCAGCTGTTCATATTTGAAAAGTAGAATCTCAACATACTTTAATGTTACAAGAATCTGAGAGAGTGATTAGCTTAGGTTTTACCCAAGAGACACGAAGACCCTGCAGCTTACATGGGGTATATAATAATAATTTGAAAATATGGATATTTGTGTTTATTTGGAGCAGTTTGGTAGGCTGACTTGTCTCGCTTTCTTTCTCCTCTGCAAAGAATGGCAATGCATATGTGGTAAAGAGCATCCTCAGGGGCTGAGGGATTTCAGCCAGCTCTATGGAGAGGACAATGTTGTCCAGCTCTATTATATTGAATTCAGTTGAGGAATGAGTAACCTGCATCTCCTTCATTTCAATACACTTTCCTCACTGTTTTTGGGGGGTTGGGAGGAGGGAAGTGAGAAGCAGCAGCATTGCAGACCACTCTCAGAAGTTTGCTAAGTCACTTGTGATTTTGCCTTTGGTAGGATGGCTGCAGGTCATGCACAGAAGTGTGTGTGGAGGGGAGTGTTTATCAGGTGAACTGTCTGATGGCCAGGGAGATTAGTACCTTTTAGAGTATGCATTTGTGCCTTTTATTCTCAGCAGATGCCAAATCAATGGGCACCAGGACAGCTAGCATAGTTTTTACTTCCTTCCTAAATATTTTCCTTAGCATAATGTACAGCCAGTAGTATTACTCATTTATGTTAGTATGATTTGTATCTATTGGGCACTAAGTAAAGCAAGTGTACCCTTTTTAATTTCAGGCTTGTGAAGGAACTTTATTTCATGCTATATTCTTCTTTCAAGAAAATCTAAACAATATTTTAGAAGGAAAGCTTGTCTGTCCCATTTACCCTCTTGCATTCAGTCTCTTGACTTGAGATACTCTTTAGCTCGCCGCTGTCTCACTAAATCTTCTTTGGGCAGTGGTAGAATAGTTAAAAGCTCAAAGATTTATGAATTCTGTTGTTTAGCTCACTGGCAATAATGCATCATGACAGAAGCAATTGTTGGAACAGACAGCTATAATACCATTCTTTTATGAAAAACTGTAGTTGGAGATAAGGAAGGCAAAAGAACTCTCTTGTGAATATTATTATCCTCTGGAAATTATCCCAAAAAGATTTGCAGTTTCTCTATAGACTATAGCTAGAGCTCATTGATCCACAGACTATCATCCTGAATAGCAGATTAAAAACAGATGGCCATAGATCTGCTCTTGGATACAAATCTCAAAAGAAATGAGAGGCAGTACAGTGGTGACTGTCGACAAATGAAAGCATAGAAGGGATTCTTTTTTTTTTAATTCCCTTTTTTGTTCCTCTGTAGTTTCATACAAAGTCCATTGTAGTTAAAACTCAAGTAATATCAACATTGAGAAGGTATGCAAAGTATATCGAAGTAGATCAAAATTATACAAAGTATTCTAAAAATACACTGCAGAGTCTTTTATGTGGGGCCTTTGTTAGGTTATTGTGCTGGAGCAGTTCACTGTCAGTGAAAAGAGTCTTTGTATAAACTGGCTTGAATTGATGGTAATCCGTTTGCTTTAGTGGCTCGGGTCAAGTCAAGAGTAGGTATAAATTAAGTGCCCACATAACAGTGATAAATATACTCTGCAAGCTAAGGCGATACAAAGGATGAATCCATGAATACTCTAACAGTCGTGTCAAAATCCTTATTTTCACTTAACATATGCACATATGCAGATTTGTTAATGTAATAAGTAATGTCTGTCCTTATGCATATAAGTGCAACCTCACAGACCAAGATTTTCCATTTTTTCGTTTCACAGCTTTTAATTCCATGTATTGGGCAGTGCCATTCAAGCTTGAGTAATATTTTTCTTTTTCTCTGCTCTGAAATGGAGAGCTAAAATTCCAAAATTTCTCATGGAATAAAAAATTCCAGAAAATTTTGGTACATGCTTATTGAAGCAATCTATTTCAGCAACTTATTTATTATTATTTTATTCTGACCTCAGTAACATCATTCTAATAATATAAAAATCCCTCAACTTAGTATTGTAAAGATTCTGAATTTCTAGTTATTATTTTAGGTATTTTTTTAGGTATTATAAGTTTACATTAAAATATTCATTACATACAATATTCAATGCACTTGAATAGGATAGTAAATTAAACCAATGAAAGAAGCTATAAATCTTGGTTTTACCTTTTTTTCTCAGAATGAATAGAGTAAGCATTTTGATAAGGATGAGAATGTACTTTTATCAGTTCTATAAAATTTTTTTCAGGCAGTGCTACTCAGATAGCAGGTCACGAATCCAGTTAATAGGTTAAATTCCCACACAGTTTGTTACTTGGTTTTAGTTCAGCATTTTGTAAACATTTTCAAACACAAATCAAAGTGCAAACTGATTTCAGTGGGAGTCTACTTAGTACCAAAAAAAATAATGGAATTAATAATATTCATTCTAACTGTATAATAATGCATGAATTGTGTAATCAAGAGTATTGTTATAAGCTTCTAGTATAAATGGTCAGAGCAGTCAAATGACATTGTTTCTGTTCTTAGATTAGGAATATTTTTATTTTTTTATTTCGTTCTTGGAAATCATGTCCAAGCATAGCTGTGCATACTTCAAACTCTATCAATGAGCTACAGTATTTGTACAAGTCTGTTGTCCAAATGTTAGTAAGAATTAGATGCAAAATACTGGCCAAAACTCACTTTTTTCAATACTGACTCCATAAAATACGTGGATTAATTAGCTGGGTTTCCTGTTTTGCTGCTTTTGGAGCTAGATGACCTTTAAGGTCCCCTCCAACCCAAACTAGTCTATGTTTCTGTCATGGGTGGAAGATGAAAAAAAAACAAAAATAAAATCATCTCAGTTCAGTTAGTATTTGTGGAACAGCAAAGTATTGGAAGGTGTCTGCCCTTCACAGTCTCCCTGTGTTAGCATCCCCTGGAATGGGCAACAATTTGGAAACATGACACAGCAGAATTTTTGTTCAAGACAGTTCCATCTTCTGAATTAAAATCTGGATCTCATAAGCAGCTAAAACATCGGATGCAACTCAGGCTGAGTCTTTGGAAGGATGTTAAAGATTTTCAGCCGAACAGCCACGGAGACTCTTGCCTCTCATACATTAAACTTGTTTTTCCCCAGTACATCATAATTTTGTTTCTGTCATTGTTATTCTCCAGCAACATGGAAGGATTTAATTCTAATTTACATGAGGATAAACTGACAATTTTATGTCAAAATGTTTTCCCCTGTGAAAAATGATTTTGTAATTAACATAAAAGTTTTACTAAAAGAATTCAAGAATGTTGATTCTTTTAATTAATGATACAAAAATTCAGATGGGAAAATCTAAATATAACTTCTGTCACTGGCATACAAGTACTTTACTTTCATGTTTTATGCACCACACCAATTTAAATGGTGGAACAGGGTGTTTTTTCATCAGAACAGCTACTTTTCCCTCCCCAAGCTGTTCTTAAATAATGAAAATAATGATTATTTCAGAATAAAATATAAGAATTAATTCGTTCTGACATACTTATCCTCTTTTTAACCATCTATGTTTTACAATGCTGCTGGGTAGTGTCAGAATTTACCTTCTAGACAGTGCAGGGAATATCTCAGACATGTCAGCTCTTCTTTAGCGCTCTTCTCTGGCACTTCTCCAATATTTTTTGATGATCAGTGAACTGATACTTGGTGTCTCAGGGATGCTCTGCCTTTTCTGCCACTGCAAGGACCAGCTCCCTTCAAATCCCGTATCGGTGAAGGCAACACTATTGTCTTTATTCCAGATGCCACTCCACAAATACATTTTGAAGTATTCTTACAATTCCAAAAAATGTCACCTTTAATAACGAATTTTTTCATATTCTCTCTCTATTCTATTTTCTCTCCTTTGTGACTGCCTCTTATCTGGAGTATTTCTTACACCTGTATGAGAAAGTTACTACTTAGATGACATTCTATTAAGTTTTCCTCCAAAATATGGAGACAAGTGTTTGCATATTTAGGAAATGGTGAGCAATTGGAAGAAGTGAAGTATAGAGGATCCTATTGGTCTTGTTCAGTAAGTTTGTGCAAAGGATGCTAATTCTAATGCATTCATCCTGTTATAAAATGAATAATCTTTCGATCCTTGTGAACTAAGTTAGGTCTACAAGTCTATGGACTTAAGCAAAGAGGTCACTCTGTAGGCTGGACATAGTTTGAAAAATGGGAACTCATAATCCATTTATTCCTCTGTTGGTGAAACAGGCCCAGTCCTTCAACGCAAAATATTAGTCAATTTGGAGATCATCTACACAGTTTTGAACTCCATGGAGTATCTGGACAACAATGAAAGTCTTTCATTAAAGCGAATGTCAGCCAAGATCGCAATGCCCCTTTAATTAGCAAAAATGGTTTTGCATGTTATGCCTTATAGTGCTTCCTCAAGGTTCCATTGGCCTAATTTTCTAAATATGAGGTTATTGACTCTTCATGTACTGACTCTTTGTCACTGGTGCAGTAATGAGCATTCTTCCTCCCTTTCTGTGCTGATCACCAAATGCAAAAAAAAATAATTCCTGACTCTCAACTGCTAAGACAAATTCTTTGTTATCCATTAAACTTTCTTATAACTTTCTCTCATTCATTTGATATAGTATCATCCTCCAAAGGAAAAACTGATCCCATATCATGCCTAGTAATGTATTTTGTGGGAGGTTTTTACCTATATATATTTCCAGGCTCAGACAGCACATGAGATTTGCATGGAGATCTCAGGTGGGATTCTGAATACTCCTCCAAGCCTCCAAACCTTCCTGACGTAGTGTCTGGCTCAGTGTATCATTAGTCCAATGGTTGAGAATAATTTTGAACACAGAAATAGCCCAGACTCATATCCTGAAGTGTTTATTATGTGAACACTAAATCTGAACAATGAATTAAAACAGTCTGCTGTTAAAATCACTGATGTATCATCACATTTTTAAGGACAGTCACTATTTTTCTGTAATTTACAATGTGTTACACCTTGCAAAGCCAAATAACCATTCAGCCAAAGGTGGCAGGGAATGTTAACTAGCTGTTCCTGTCTCCAGAGATCCGTTATGTCATTGATTGTGCTGTTATGTAAAGAGGGAATTATGGAACCCACATTAATTTCAGTTTTGTTGAATACCCATCATAGAGAAGGATCAAAGAAGAAGGAATCCCTAACTAAAACAAGTGGAAACATTATTCACAAGATCAGAATGAAAAAAACCTACATAGGGGGTTGTGTATTTGTGTGTAGTAAATGATATTAACGACTACTAAGTCTAGAGAGGAATGAGATGTATTTAGACCACCTATTTTGGTCTATAATGCAAACATAAATGTTTAGAATTGCATCTACTGTCATAAAAATGATGGTAGAGTCAATCTTACTAGTCAGAGTCAGTAAAGTCATGTGTATTTATACATTCAATAGACAACGTTTGCTTCTCTCTTTAACTGGTCTCTCAAGCAGCTGGTCATGCAAGTCCATTTTAAGCATTATAGCAGCAGGTCAGAATATGCCTTCTTACCACTAACTGGCTGTGTGACGAGTTTCAAGAAGTATCTACACTGAAAAGTCTATCGACAAAACTAGTGCTAAATAAACTGCTGCAACTTCTGCACGCAGATATAGGCCTGGCCAGGGATTATGAATTAATTCTCCCTGGGACTGAGACAATTGTCGGCAAAGCAGAGAGAGGTTTTCACTGATGTTTTTTCTTTTGTTTTGTTTTTGTAGGAGGAAGGCCGGCTGTGAACCAGTCTCTAGTAACCATTGATTTCATGCCTAAGTAATTACCTTTCCTGAGAGTACGCAAAAATCTCAACCTTCTAGATTTATCTTTTTTTTTTAATTTATTGTATTGTACGAGAAATCAGATGACAGCACAAATTAAATCATGAGCGAGTCCTCCACAAGAATTTTAAGGAACAGAAATATTTTCAGTAATAGGACATTTGCTTAAAGGCCTTTAGAAAAAACTCTCTCCTCTTCTTTTGCCTTTAGGTCTATTTTGAAACATAACATGGTTGTTTTGACCTTCTACCTTTCTACTATCTCTGTTTTTATCTGGAAATATTTTTCATCAGATAAGAGTGTCCTGTACAAGACGGAAATAAAATATTTTTGCTCATTCAAACAAAATCCAAAATTTTCACTGTGGAATGAGAAAGGGTCTGATGACATTTTCTAGCAGCCAGCAAATCAAGCTGTCATGCATAGGGAAAAAGCCTCTAAAATATCCCCAGCTAAAATATCACAAAATTATGTAGAGCTCAATCCTAGGGAGCCATCTGCCATGTGAAAGCTCCACTGATTTCTAAAGGCGTTCATCGCAGACAGGCTTGCAGGACTGGACGCATAATTTGTCCCTTTCAGAAACTGTAGCTGTTGAAAAGAAGCCTTCATCAAAAACACTTGAGTGGCAGAGGCTGCCTGAAAAAAATGTCTGTGAATTCAATTGGGCAAAAATCCCCACCACATATCCTCAAAATAACTTTGTGTGCTGGCTGAAAATGCACCACAGCTACAGGTGTAGAAATGAGCTACCCATGAAAGGTCTGATCCTGCCACATGAATGCATGGGCATCTGCCTGGTGTCAAGGAGTTTTCTGTTCAGAGAGTGCACAGATAAGGTTCCTTCTAGGTAATCATTCTTTTCTTATTTGTAAGCTCTTTAAAACAAAAAATGAAATAATACCAGACAATGTGGAGGAATTTTTGACATGCACTACACACATATGGAGAGATGTGTACGTGTATATGCATATAATATTTCAGTATTGCTTTTCATTTTGTTAATAAATACCTGCTGGCAATGGTTTAGTGGGTCTTGCCTTGGGACAGAGAGGAAGCTAAACAGTCTTTCAAGGTCCTTCTCCCAGCTCTGTGTTTTTGGAAGAACTGAATCTCTGTGTGGAGGAAACAATCTGCAGAGAGGCAGAAGGGGATGTGTTTTACAAATCGCAGCCTGATGAGCTCTGCAACATCATTAAACACCCATGGAGAGTTACTATAGCACAAACACTAAATTAAAAATCTTTTATGGCAGTAGTGAAAGCCAAGCCTTTGATATACATATAAAATAGATAAAATTCTATTAATTTTCAACTTGGGACAGACGGTATATTTGAATTTACAGACATGCCAAATGGTAATTTTGGCTTCCAATCTTTGAGATGTGGCTGATGTATTACGGGTGATAACAGCATATGCTACTTTCTGAGTCAATTTCTGTTATGTCATGAGAAGCACCCACCACTAGTAATTGGAGGTGTTTTTGCATTAGCTAAATTACCAAATCAGGATCATAACACAGAAAATAGGTGGGTTCCAAAGATACATTTAATATTTCAGATGGATATCAAATTCAATACTGAGGAAATAAATCAACAAAAGAAAAGCTCACATGACAAATCGACATGGCATGGTACTTGTTCAGAATTTTTTCTTTCATGATGTCAAAGGGTTGTCCATGTTGACAACTTTCTTTAGCTGGTCATGCCTGGGAGACTTAATGGAGACATTTGGCCTTTGTCGGTCTGTGCCCTAACTTGTATGTCCTGGGGAGGCAAGTAGCTGCTTGAGACATAGTGGACAGTAGTGAATAGCTGAGGAATGGGAGCATCTGAGTGCAATTTTGATGGAGCATATGTTGCATGCCGGCACTCCACAGCTGCCTCAAGGCTTTGTCTGGTGTCAGTCCTTTCCTAAATGAGTTTTCATAATGAATTTATCTGTTAATTGACACATAAAAATCTATGTTAATATAACATTAAGGACCTATCTTAAATATACAAATGCCATGAAACTGGAGGGGGAAAAAAAAGCCTAAGCTTGACTCACAAAAACTTACCTGCTGTTTTCCATGGGGAAGAAACCACTGATGCATATACAGTTCACATACCACAAAATTAAACATCAATTCATTTTTTTGCTGATACTTGCTAAAAGAAAAAGTGTTTCTGCAGAAAGATT
Organism: Tapera naevia; assembly: GCA_033556795.1. Classification (NCBI taxonomy): domain Eukaryota; kingdom Metazoa; phylum Chordata; class Aves; order Cuculiformes; family Neomorphidae; genus Tapera; species Tapera naevia. The sequence goes on from JAUMJJ010000038.1 coordinate 8,622,121, forward strand.
CTTTTTGGAAACTGCATGGGCAAAGACAGCACCTCCAATGTCTGGTAAAGGTTTTGGCCGCTCCTCCTGACTTTGAGGGGCGTTGCAACATTAAAACATTACTTTGTTTTTAGCTGGTACCCAGGCTCTGGTGTCACTAGAGTTGTTCCACCACTGACCAGGGCAAGCAGTGAGGCACTTTCCTTACTCCTTGCAGAAATATAAAACCGTTTCCTCTCATTCTTTCAGTGTTTCCACTATTTCAACAGCAGTTAACAAAACATAGTAGTGGCCCTCATTTCAGACCTAAATTAAGGCAACCCCTTTGATAAAACAGCCCAGGTTTTAACATATAAGACGAGAAATCCAGAAACGATCTCCTTCTCAGGCTGATAAGAATCAAATCTACCATTTTACTTTCAGGGAATACCCTCTGTGAAGCAAACTGCACTTCTGAAGAAAACAACCCTGCCTGCTCACCAAGGGCCTGCCAACTGCATACGGTTCTGATTTTTATGGTCAATACCACACTGTCTCATTCTCTTGAGATGTCTTTCCCCATATACTCTCTTCCCACGCCCTCCTGCCCACCCAGTTCCTTCCTTCTGCTGCACCAAAGCCTCACAGCCCACCAGCATCTTAGCCCTGGTCTCCAGCTCTGTGTCTGCGCTGTCTCTCATATGGTTCAGTCACTACTGCACCCACCCACACTTGTGATGCGCAGTCTGTAGAGCAGACTGTGTGCCAACAGGAGAGATAGAAAGCAGGAAGGAGAAAAGCAAGCAATCCTCTGGTCTGCAGAGCATTATGGGTCCCCTGCATGTCACCATCTCCGTTTCATGGAATTGTGAGCTGAAGAGAAGAGGCATACAGGAGATGTATGAAATGAGGGTAACAGTAGAGCCAGCTCAGCACTGAATCTGAGCTATGACTGGCAGATTTAAATACAATTTTACTACTGAGAATAAAATGACAATGATCACAAATTGCAGACTGCAAATGTAATATTCCAAAACCTGTTTCAAATCTGGAAACAATCCAAGACCAAAAAAAGTGCACTTTTTTTTATTATCAGTTAGGATTGCTCTCATTCTTTCAAAACATGTCTTCCTTTATGGAGGTATTCTAAACTGGGAATTTGGCTATAGGAACGAAGCTAAAACAGAAAGGAATACATTCCAGAGATTTAAAAACAGTCACAGAGAGAGGAAAGAGAAAAAGGAACCTGAAGCAAAATACATTTGAAATTGAGTGTTTGAAATCATGACTTTGTACTGGGGTATAAAGTAACTACACTGGAGTACCAACTAACAGTTCCAGTACTGTGATGACTAAAGACTCTTCAATAGGAAATGTCATTATATTATTTGAAAACATATTTTAAAAGCACTTTACTAATAGAAACGTAAACACAGCAGGTCCACAAAGGCAGAACCAAAAATCAGCTACAGATGTTACAGCAAAATACTGCAATGATCAGTGATACCAAGATGAGCTGGAGCTGGATAAGACAGGATTGATGTTCAGTGTCTGATCCATGATATAGAGAAATAGACAATCCTCATAATGACAGGACTAGCAAGACACTGCACTTCTTTTTTTGCTATAGTGAGCAAGCAGGATCGATGTGGTCTACCAATTACTTTATTCTCAAGACTGAATTAGCAAATACCATCTACTCCTTCCTGCTTCTATTCAGGAGAACAAAAGACGGCAATATAATTCCCCTCAGCTCATAGGCCAAATTACAGTCTGTTTCAGCAGTTTACAGATCGATGAAGTTGCATGAGGCGTGTGTGTATGTAAGCCATTAGAAATGGGGCATGTAACTGGGAGTGGAAGTGTATGAAGTAATTCATGGTGGAGAGGTACAACTGTTCTTTGGGTAATACTACTTATCTCTCCACTCATAAAATGCCACAAACAAATTGTTGCTATAATACTATAGTCTGTTCAAGCTGCAAACATTTGAAACGGCAAGTCACGTCCTAAGCAATCGTGAGTGTAGAGATCATTCTTTGAGATTATAACGTATGATTACCAAATCACACAAAAATACAACTCAGTGATGGAAGGATGGTCCTTTTCAGTTCTCTGTTTCTAAAATCATCTACTTTTTCTGTCAATTTAGTGGTTCAGTCACCCCAGAAGCTACAAATGCTTCAAATCTGAAGCAATACAAGAGTTGTTATATATCATTTTGTGATACTCTGCCACTTTCCCTGTGGACTAACAGAGACCTTATTTCCTGAACTGATGAGCAGCAAGCATTTTAACTGTGTTACCTGGGTCTACAAATGGCAGCATAAGTTTTGTATTATCTGATGGCTTTGTTTATATAATGTCTGTGATTTATTCAATAAAGCAAAAAAAGTGCAAAAAATACCTTCAACAAAAATTAAGTAACAATTAAGGGATCAAATAATTTTGTCTCTCAAATGGAGTATAAGACAGTTCATCTAGTTAGTGGGATATACTTTGTGGTATTTAAGTGAATGTAAGAATGTGGTTTAACTCAGCTTTGTAGAGATTTAGCTGGATTTTTAAACTGTGACAGTGTCACAAAGCACAAAGGGGATAAAAAGTATTTACCATCACCAAGCCAGTCAGAGTAACAATATGGATTTTCATGACAGCTTGAGCAACACTGTGATCCACACCCTCTGTTCTTCTTAACCACTTGAATGTACCCAGCACAAAAGATGTCTTTATTGGAAAACACATCAGGAAAAAATTAACCAAACAGCCATTTCTTTGCTTTTGTATGTCATGCTCTCCAGAAATGCTGTGGAACCATAGGATTCCTATCAGGGAAGAAGTTCCTTCTCAAATTACCTTTCAAGCACCTTGCAAGAGCTGATCTTGGATTTCTACGTGCCTGTTCTGGGATTTAAAAGAATGATGTTGCTCAGCTATCTCACTCCAAAGTTGTTTCCTTGCTTTTGTGAGTGTAATTGAGAAGCATAGTTCTAGAATACAGCTTTTATCATTAAGAATATCATTAAGAATATTCAGCTGTATAGCAGCTAGGAATTTATGGCACTGCAATTTGTTTGTACTTTTGCAAATCAGTGTAAAATCAGAAATGTTGAGGTTGTATTAATTTTGACAGAGGAAAATGCTTTCATAAATTACCAGGTGTGAAAAATTAAGCTGCTACTTTTAAGGTCCAATTTTAAAAGACATGTCAATCTATTTTCCATTAATGCCACCCCAGTTATTGGGGCAGAGGGTTTGCCCACAATTTCCTCCCTACTGGGGTAAGACACAGGCTGTATATAAGAAATACCATCAGCATGCATAAATTGAATATGAGGTACACTATCTGTAGGTGTAAATGACAATCAAAAAAAGATGTGTTTAAAGGACTATGTATGCATAGAAGCAACATCAGAAATCTGAGCCAAAGACTTCTATCTCTCTTACAGAGGTAAAAATGTCTGTTAGGTGTCATACTTCCCTAAGACTGGCAAGGAAGCCAGTCAAAGGAAGCCAAACTTCTGGATGTAATGCAATTTATTCTTTCCCATTATTAAGATTTAATACATTTTTGAGGTTGGAGAAGGCAATATATCACATTATAGACTGGTTAGTACAGAATGTAAGAAAAAAACTTCTAAGTATTGAAATAATTAGGACATTTTCCTCCTTCCACATGTAAATTGTCTCATATTCCAATTTACTTCCATGTAAATTTATTGTTATATATGCTAATACACAAAATTGAAACAAGAAAAAAATTAAATGTCTTGTAAAACATATGGAAACATACAGGTTATGTGATCTTTACTAAAAATCCATCTTAATGATGAAAGTATCATTTAGCAGCCACTCTGAATTTTCACTCATTCATTTATTTATGAGACACTACTTTCTGTAGACAAAGAATCATCCAAAAATAGGAACGCCATATTTTCAAGGCATACTGTCTATTTTATTTTTGTAACTTGCAAATGTCAAACAGTATTCATACACAGTATTCATGCACTAATGTTTTCATTCAACAGTGAAGGTACCTTTCCTTGTTACGTTATATGTTTATGACACACAGAGGTATCAAATAAATTATGTCAAAGCAGCTGAAGTCAGACCTTGTGACACTTGAATCATAGAACCAAGGCAAATAACCTTCAAAATGAAAGACATATGATGAGAATTAGAAACATTTAATTTGCATAAATACAAAGTTAGCAGTCTTTTCCTTGTTAAGTATTTTATGTCTAATTTATAATTGCCACTATATTCATTTCTTAACATCAGTTCGAACTCCATTTTTTTTCCTCATTGCTTGCTTTGTTTTGGAATGTATGAAACACAGATTCTGCAAGAAGCATATGATCTGATCCTGATTTAAAAATACTCTGATTAGCACATCCTAAATTTTGCTGAAAATTCTTCATTCACATAATGTATTATCAAACATTTAGAATTCTCTGAATTTGACACTGGGCCGTCTCTTGAAAACAGTCTTATATTAATGTTTTCCTTTGAAGTTTAGAATACTCCAAAATATGCAAAATTGAAGCATTAATTTTCATAAACTAGATGATTAATGTATTTTCAATGTAGGAATGTAAAATCTGAGAATTGATGCATGCATACAGGGATCGAAGTGAAAAATCAGATTTTCAGAATTGCTTACTACTTGGAGTACTAAACGTTTTGGTTTCGTTATCTGAAAATGAGACACTTCCTCAAGCCTCTGCTGTGGAGCTTGGAGTAGCTCACACACCTTTAGACATCAACACGAATGAAGAGAGCTAAGCACTTCACAGAACTTGGCCCCTACTTCCAGCACAAGCTTACATATGCAAGCACAGCTAATAAAACTTTGCATTACTCTGAAAGCTCTCTATTCTATTTTACAATATTCTATTATTTTATAGTAATGGTATTTGGACTAGATGGTCATTGTATATACCATTCAACTGAGCTATTCTATTCTATTCTATTCTATTCTATTCTATTCTATTCTATTCTATTGAAGCTAATTGGGATGCTTTGGGTTAAGCTCCTATACATTTACATAGAGATTCTTACTGAGACCCAGAGGGAAGCCAGTGGATAATCTATACAAAGAAGCATTGAGGAAAGTGTTGATATTTATTGTAAACTCCAAAACATTATCTAGGTTGTTTAGGGCGTTTCTTTCAATTTTCACCAAAGAACCGAGCAGTTGTTTGTTGACTCTGCAAGTGAAGCAAATACACTACCACTAGAGATTTGCAGAGAGCAACTCAGGCAAGGTGCTAAGCAACTCCCAGCCCACCAGCAGAGTAATCAGTAAGTCAGAGTCAGTCACTCATGTGTGAAATCCAGCGGTGTACTATCCTGGTCACTTGAAGACAAGCAAGGTGCAATCACCAGTTTTGGTAAATGTCAATAGTTTGGAGGGTTGCTGCTGGAAGAACAGAAACTGCATCAGAAGTGATTTGCCCTCTTAGGCCAATGGTAAAAAAGTAAATGATGCACCCTCACCCGCTAACCATGGTTCTGTAAAGCAGTTCTGGTCTGACAGGACTTCAACTCAGTACAGATTGTGTAGAAGTAATTGAAAGGGCAGATATGTTCATAGGCGCCTTGAAAGCTCCATTCTGCTGAGAAACAGCTATCCTAAGTGGTGCTACTTACTGGAAAGGGAATCTAATTAACAATGCATATTCTCAGATATAGAAAGAAATTTAGGTTAATTTTATGAAGTAAAATACATTACAGGAGTATTAGAAGTATGTCAAAGCCCAATGTTGGTAGGTTAGGAAACTTGGAGTTATGATCAAATAGTTTAGAAGTCTGCTTGATAAAGTCCAGTGGGAGATGGTTCTAAATGACAAAGGAGCCCAAGAGTGCTGGATGCTCCTCAAGAGGGAAATTCTGGCTGCGCAATAGCAGGCCATCCCCAGTATGCCATAAAATGAGTCAGCGGGGAAGAAGGCCAGCTTGGCTTAACAGAGAGCTCTGTGTTGGTCTAAGGAGAAAGAGGAAAATATATGAACTTTGGAAGAGGGGGCAGGCATCTCAGGAAGACTACAAGGAGCAAGTTGAGGCAAATAATTAGAAGGGCTAAAGCCCGACTAGAACTCCATCTGGCCAGTTCAGTGAAAGACAACAAAAATGTTTCTTCAAGTATATTAACAACGGGAGGACCAAGGAGAATCTCCCTTCTTTACTGGATGCAAGGGAAATGGTAGTAACAAAGAATGAGGACAAGGCAGAGGTACTTAACGCCTTCTTTGCCTCAGTCTTTAATAGGAAGGTAAGATGTTCTCTGGGCTCCAAGCCTCCTGAGCCAGAAGGCTGTGAAGGTGAGCCCTCAATGTTCCAAGAAGACTTGGTTAAAGACCTGCTCAGCCAATTAGATGTCCACAAGTCTATGAGGCCAGATGGGATATACCCAAGGATATTAAGGGAGCTGGCAGAGGTCCTTACCAAACCCCTTTCCCTCATTTATGAACAGTCCTGGCTGACTGGGGAAGTGCCGCTCGACTGGAGACTGGCAAATGTAACTCCCATTTACAAGAAGGTTCAGAGGGAGGATCGAGGGAATTACAGGCCTGTCAGCTTGACCTTGGTACTGGGGAAGGTCATGGAGCAGATCACATTGAATGCTGTCACACAGCACATGCAGGACAGCCAGGTGATCAGACCCAGTCAACATGGGTCTGTGAAAGGCAGGTCCTGCCGGACCAATATGATCCTCCAACTACTACAAGGTTACCCGGCTAATGGACGAGGGAAAGGCTGTGGATGTGGTGCACCTGGACTTCAGTAAAGCCTTTGACACTGTTTCTCACAGTATTCTGATTGAGAAACTGGCTGTGGTTGGCCTGGACAGGTACACCCTCTGCTGGGTAAAAAAATGGCTGGATGGCTGGGCCCAGAGGATGGTGGTAAATGGAGTTAAATCCAGTTGGAGGCCGGTCACGAATGGTGTTCCCCGGGGTTCAGTGCTGGATCCAGTCCTATTCAATATCATTATTAATGATCTGGACAAAGGGATCGAGTGTACCCTTAGCAAGTTTGCAGATGGCTGAGTGGCAGCGTTGATCTGCTTGAAGAAAGGGAGGCTCTGCAAATGGATCTGAACAGGCTGTATCTGTGGGCTGAGACCAACGAGATGAGATTTAACAAGACCAAATGCTGAGTCTGCACTTGGGACAAAACAACCCTGTGCAGCGTTACAGGCTTGGGGATGAATGACTGGAGAGCTGCCTGGCAGAGAAGGACTTGGGGGTGCTGGTTGACAACCAGCTGAATATGAGCCAGCAGTGTGTCCAGGTGGCCAAGAGGGCCAATGGCATCTTGGCCTGTATCAAGAACAGTGTGGTCAGCAGGAAAAGGGAGGTGATTGTGCCCCTGTACTCCTCACTGGTGAGGCTGCACCTCGAGTACTGTGTTCATTTCTGGGCCCCTCACTACAAGAAGGACATTGAGGTGCTGGAGCGCGTTCAGAGAAGGGTGACAAGGCTGGTGAAGGGGCTGGAGAACAAGTACCATGAGGAGTGACTGAGGGAACTGGGGTTGTTTATCTTGGAGAAGAGGAGGCTGAGGGGAGACCTCATCGCTGTCTATGGTGCCTGAAAGGAGACTGTGGGAGAGTGAGTGTTGATCTCTTCTCTAAAGTGACAGGTGATAGGACAAGGGGAAATGGCCATAAGTTGGGCCAGGGGAGGTTCAGACTGGATATTAGGAAGAATATCTTCACCAAAAGGGTGGTCAGGCACTGGAACAGGCTGCCCAGGGAGGTGGTTGAGTCACCATCCTGGAGGTGTTTAAAAAACAGGTAGATGAGTTTCTTAGGGACATGTTTTAGCAGATGATGGGTGTGGTTGGACTCGATGATCTCAAAGGTCTTTTCCAACCGGAAGATTCTATAATTCTAAGAAATATTTTAAGGGAAGAAATGTATTTCATCCCTGATTCTTCCAGAGAGATAATTGAGCAGCAATCACAGTATTATTTTGAATTTGATAACTTATAGTTATGAAACACTTTTTAAAGTGACACTAGCTTTGGGCTAATGGGATAAACATCCATCACATAACAGCCATTTAGCTATGCAAATATTATTCCTATTAAAAGCAGTGGCAAGTGGAAGCCATTTTGATTAGCACTACAGAACTACTAGTTTGACGCAAAGATGCAGAGAATTTCATCAAGGGCTGATGTTACAAAGAATTTTAAATACATCTGTGTTTTTCCATTTACAAAATCATTCAAAACAAACCCAAAAGTCTCCTGATAGATGCAATTTTTTGCTAAAGACTCTATTTTAACCATTTCATTATTGAACTTGTCTGTAAATTTTCAGAAAAAAATCATTTGGGTGTCAAAAAATAAATAGTGAACTTAGTAGAAAAGATGTCTTTATTCATTTATTCAGATAGCAGTTGAGATCTCCATTCAGCTGTGACACACAATTGATGCTTCTACAATTAATGTACAACGCAAATAGTTTTGAAAGGGTTAATAAATTACTAAAACTGTTTGAGGAATTTATTAATCAAATGTTATAGCCTGTTACTGAGTCTAAGGATGTAACGAGTCATCTGCAATCAACTACAGCAAAAAAATTAATGCACTTGCTACAATGCACAGAATTTATTTCTCCTGTGTATAAGCTTCTAACAGTTACTAATCAACCCTTTATATAGTATTTATAAAAGCAGTCTTAGTAGAACTTGTACAGCACATTTCTGGTCATCTGTAAGAAAAAGTGGGGAATAACTCCAGGGGTCTCTTATAACTGAAAGGATAAAACACCCCTTGACGCATTCCTGTTGTCTTCTACTGATGTGGAATCACCAAGACCAGAAGAAAAGCCAATCAATGTCTTAACACAAGTATGCAGAGACATGAAAATCACTCTGTGAGCCACCTCATCTACTGCAGGCAGCTGCTTTGGGCAGGGAGAGTAAAGAGAGTTCAGACAAATGTGTTATTTATGTATCTGTTGCTGAAAATGGGATGCTTAGCACTAGAATTTGCCTATGCACAAAGAACCCTTGTAGTTCTCTCCTCTCTATAGTGCTGAGATGGCCTTTATGGCTGAGCCATATTCGTTTACCTTTTAGTTTCCATAGTTTTTTTTAAGTTGGTAAGAAAAAACCCTACTCCTCATCCTTTCTTATTTTTTTGACTGGCATTCATTTAACTCTTTCATGTTACTACTGGTGTTCATGTACAACAACAAAGAAAAGGGGAAAAAATTCATACCTGTTACCACATAACATGATACCAACACGATAGCGTATTCTGATTGATTGCAATGTGTAATTACAAACCAAGTACTTGACCCATGAATTCTTCCAACCCATCAGACTAGATATTAGGAAGAATTTCTTTACTGAAAGGGTGGTCAGGCACTGGAACAGGCTGCCCAGGGATGTGGTTGAGTCACCATCCCTGGAGGTGTTTAAAAAACGGGTGGATGAGTTTTTGAGGGATATGGTTTAGTGGATGATGGGTGCAGTTGGACTCAATGATCTCAAAGGTCTTTTCCAACCAGAAGATTCGATTCGATTCGATTCTATTCTATTCTATTCTATTCTATTCTATTCTATTCTATTCTATTCTATTCTATTCTATTCTATTCTATTCTATTCTATTCTATTCTATTCTATTCTATTCTATTATCTGTGTGCTCATACACAGTGCTGCACACCAGAATTGGGGTTGAAATATGGGACACACCTGATGTGTTTCTCCATTGCTGCTTCTCAACTGCCATAGCTTAAGATTTCAACACCAAACAAATCACAGCTCAAGCTGGAGATACAGACTACTCTATGCTGAAAATAAGAGCAAATTTTGAAAAAATATTACCAGTATTTCTTCTTCAATTTGAGCTAATGAATATCTGTGGCTTTGAAAATGTAAGAAATTATAATAACTCATGCCAACTACTAGAGGGAAAGACAATCCAGTGCACTTAGCCTACATACATCTACCTTCTCTGAATATACAGTGCTCCCACTGACCTTGGCAAGCATTAAACAGATTTCAAAACAAAGTATGAAAAATGGAAGAATAAGATAGCTGTGATATGACACTGTTACTGCAAATGACTATCTTTAACAGGAAAAAAAATAATAAGTAAAGCCATTAAAAATATTATGCACTGGTATACGGTTTCCTGCATATACTGTATCAATTATAATACACTGCTTTTAAGAATTCATAATGTCTCGTTATTCCATGCACAAAGCTACAATTGCATATTACAATTAATGTTACAAAAGAAGATATCTAAAATAACATACCTCACTGGTAAAGAGTCAGTACCTATGACTGCTTCCTAATAAATTGTACCTAAATGTATATAAAAATATTGTATGAAATCATTATAGAACACTTGTATAAACATCGTCTGAGTGATGGAAAATGAAAGATTTTTTTTTCTGAATGGCAGATCTGTCATTATGGAATACAGTAAATATATATGACATACAAAAGATCATCCATGAGATCCTCTGGAGTAAAAAGCTAAGGAGAAACCATGACGTAGTTCATTCCGAATATGAGTACATCAAACTAGCCATATCTAATGGGTAGACATCACACTTCACTCTGTTCACTGAACTTGCTGTAATTCTAAATTGAGAGAGACAAAAAAAAAAATTATAGTATTTTCTAGAATGCCACATAAAAGTAGCAGATGAAGCAGTGCTAGTTTGAAAACTGCACCATTAAAAAGACTATAAACCAAGAACTTCTTTATGATGAGGGTGAACTGCATAAAGTAACAGACAAGTTTCATCAACTTATCGAAGTAAAAATTAGAACTGCATAACATTATCCTTGGAGGATGCAGATAACAGCGCCTTTGCATTTCCAAACAGCAGCAGAGATGAAAACAAACCACAAAGCTTACTTGCTTCTACCTTTCTGCTTTGGGGGAAAACTGAAATGTAAATATGAACAATCACTTTCCATGAATCTCCAACTTCTTCCTCTGTTCTTTCCTATCCTAATCCTATCCTACCCTATCCTACCATTATTCTTCCATGTAAACATTCAAAATTCCTGCTGACCTCAGCATCTTAAAAACACCCAGGGAGAGTACATAGGCTGTGGTTACACTGTGATGCTGCTTTTGCTGTCACATTGGCTTTTTACTCCTGTCCATATCTTCAGGTATTAAATATGAAAAAAAAATACTAAAAAAACCCCAAATCACATACTTTGAATGCTCTGAAGAGGTATCAGCAGCATATATACACTGTTCACAATTACATCCAAAATTTGAGGCTGCATGCAAGCCTTTTGGACTAATTCACTAACCCATCGTTCAGATTTTCGATTTGCTTAGCAGCTTTGGTAGAAAAACAGGAACAGTTCAGAAGTGGTCTTCTGAGTTCTAATTTCCTCTTTTCTCTTTGAACATTTATCCTGGTCTTTCTATGTCCTGTTTTATGGAAGTAGGAATGCTAGTAATAACTTAGAAGAATGTTAGGAAGGTTAATTAATGTCTATAAAGAATGCAGACATTTTCTAACATGACAATTATCCTATGTCATCTAATCAGAGCCAGATAAAATATATAAAAGTCATCTCCATTATTTTTGCCCTGTGGTTACAATTTAGTAAATTTTTCCTTTTTTTTTGCAGGGCAATAAAATGAAAAATGCTGAAAAGCTCTGAAGGAAACATGTGTTTCTGGTCATTTCACTAGACTGACTGTGCCAGCTCACCTTATCCAGATAAATCAATGGAAAGTGATTTTGTCCATAGGCAAATCTAATTTAATTAGTAAAATATGAAGTGGAGAAAAAAACCCAAAACCACAGACCATGATGAGTTTAATGTCCCTTGGAAAAGGCTCTGAGCCAAGCTCTAGCCACGTCTGGGATCATAAACAAAACCATGGGAAAGCACACTACTTGTAATAGATGCTTATTTACTGTGAGTTTGCAATGGAAGAGGCTCATACAGTTTACGAGGAAAGCCTGGGTTTACAGCCTTTTAACAAAGAAAGCAAGAATTATTATTGAGCAAATAAATATGTGTTCAAGAAAATGCATATTCAAGCCTCAGTTTCTGAGCCAAGCCTTTCTTCTTCCTCTAGCTCTCTCTTCCAACCTCGTGCAATTCCTTTCCTCTCTTTCCACCAGTGTCCACCAGCACTCTCCAGTGCAGGGTAGAGACAAGCTCATTAGCTAGAAAACAATGCACTAAGGATCCAGAAATGTTTGGTTAGAAAAGTGTGGTGCTGTGTGAAGTAGCTTTAAGCAACCCAGGCTGAGGAACCGAGTATAGTTTCAGCTGTGCAGAACTGGGTGTGAGTTAATGTGCCTCACCAAGAAGCTACATTAAGTGTTTCTAGATGACCTTATGCTTTTCCAGTGGAGAATGCACCTTGGTGAGTTCACCACAACACAATGCCTCTGGATCTAGCATAGAACAGCGAGAAGTTGCTGGTACAAGAGAGAAGGTGATGGGAAGAGAGTGCTAGCAGGGAAAACTTGATAACTGCAGTCTTGCGGCTGAGGACTGGTTGAAAAGAATAGACAAAAGCTGTCTGCACAAAACGTTCACTAGGTTACTAAGATTTACCCAGACTTTAACAAATCGCTGTTGTCATCCAAGAAGCTCTCCAGACTTCACCTACCCCTGCTGTCAGTCTCACTCGGTGAATTTGAATGGCATCAATTGCTGAAGAAACAGATTCAAAGAAGACAGGATTTTCAGATTCAAGATTTCCACCATACTGCATTGCCTTTATCAAGGAAGCTACAATAAAACAAACATGAGCACTGATAAGGTAATGAGTATAGATGAACCATCATGTTAAAAATGCTGCTGCAAGTTGATACTTGCCTTTGCAGTGTGCTAGCAACACATCGATGTGTCTGTTTTTACAGTCCATGTAAATCTATATGTGTGAAAACATGAAATAATGAAAAGTTTAAAACACCAACAGAGAATAAAATATGCAAAAGGAACATGTTCAAAGCAAGCAGGGTATGAAGCGCTGCCGTTGAAGCTATACTGTCAGTAGCCACCAGAGTGAGCCCTTCTATAATGCAAATAACACAAACTCAAAACAATTTCCTCCCCCTCCTCAAAATCTGAATTTGATTTACAATTTTGCATTTTTTTTACTATATTTTTTAAAGGGTTTTTCTCAGTTTTCGGTTTTTTTCAGCAAGTTTTTTCTGTCTTCTCGCCATATGCTTACTTACAATCTGACAAGGGCTTGAACTGGACTTAGGAAAAATTGAAACATCCAGCAATCTAGCAGAAAAACACCATAACAAATAAAGAACATTCTACAGTAAGTTGTTCTTCATTCTTTTTTTTAAAATGTTAAATTTCACAGAGACTAAATATCTAATAAGCTAGAAAGTTAAAAAATGTGAAAATAAATCTAGAACAGGAGCAGGGCTTTTTGTTCTGGAAAATGAGGAACATCCAAAGCAGTTCCTACTAAATAATCCATGTAAAGTGGAATGATTTTGAGAGAAGAGATCCAACAAAATCCACATATGAATAACTTATTTTAAAAAATAAAGCAAAGGCCTGACTCTGTCTAAAATTCCCTCCAACTCCAGCAGCAGTGATGATATTTTGGGAAGGAATGTAACAACAAGGACGCAGTGAGGGTGTTCCTTCTCTGCGTAACTTAGTTTTGGACCAGTCTTTCATTCAGAGGCTGCACTCTCAACCTGGGCATTTCACATGATGGGTTTAACTTTCATAAAATTGTCAGTCACTTTTTCATTATCACTTGCAGTTCTGAGGTCTGTTGTAAGATCTTTTGGAAATTAGTTTCACAATTTTTTTTTTAATTTTGAATTTTTATTTTATTTTATTTAATGCCCTATATTTTGAAGGGATACATAATAAAGAGTAACTTCCACTAAACTTATTTTTCCAGTTTTCTTTTTGACTGTATCCCTACCTGTATATGTAGTATTAATTTAACGTTCTTAAGGCAACATTTACTTCACTGCTTAATCTCTGCAGTAAATTAAGGGAACGGTTAGGATAAGAAAAGTCCTGGGCTGAGACCCAAGCTCACATCTAGTCTTCTGTCTTACTTAGAAAAATTATATGAACCAAACCTTGCATACCCACTTAAATCTGTACCCACTACACAGCTAATGCCAGACCCAACAGAAACGTAAGAAATAGAATTTGAACATAATTTTTCATCTACTATATAGAACTGTTCATTATGTAGTTACTGGTTTTGGTCTTCTGGGAGCTTTTCAGAGCTCCTGTAATGCCATAGGATCCCAGCCTGCTAGGTATGTAACCCACAGGAAAAAACATGGAGATCATTAAAACCTCTGGCTTAGCAGAGAGCAGGACTTAGAGATAAAATTTCAGAATTAAAAGCTAAAATTTTAAAGCAGTTAATCCACACATGACTCCACTACAACTGACAACTGACACGACAGGGACAAATATGACCTAAAACAACTTTAATTTTTGTTTTGTTTAAAAAACAATCTGTTCAGAAACTCATCTCTGTTGTATAAGGAGACTTATATTTACACTGAATGTCACTCAAAATCTTTAGATTTTTTTTTATACTGTCTATATGAACACATGTGGTTTAATACCATATCTGCATCCACTGGTTTAAGCAAGGTGACTAGTAGCTGGCCCAAGTAATTTATGTGTGTAATTATATTTCTATATACAAAATTTGTCTGATATGAATACCTGAAGCAGCACAGAGACTCCTGTGTAGTCAAAGAAATTCAGTTCACCGCAGTCTAGTATCAAAACACGTTGCTCAATGTGACATGACTGCAATGACTCACCTATATATTTGATAAATGAAAAACTTTAATTAAATGGGAGAATAGTCAAGAAATGCGTATGAGAATAATGACAGTCCAACAAAATAAGTCCAAACTAGCACAATAAAATTTTTACTATTATGTACTGAGGTTTCAGTCAAGTAAATGTCACATTTTAAAAGCACAAATAAAGAAAATGGGGACAAAGTGATGACAAGCAGAATGTATTATTAGTGAGGTGTTTTAAAGAGGAAGACTCTCTCAAGAATTAAAGAACAGTGTCTTCAGATGTGAAATTCTAAATGAGCCAGGACAGTATCTTGGCTTCTTTGGAAGAGTTTACATGTCATACATAGATAATATATTCATTTCTGTGGTACCTAAATGCCTGCTTATGGCTTAACTAATACCCTCCTGTAAGGAAGAAAAATACATGAAGTGGAGTGTTCAATTTTCCTAAGGTTTTACTGTGTTGGGTTTTGTTTGGTTAGTTTTTTATATACTACCATGTATTGATGCTGGAGAAAAAACATGTTGGTAAACTTTGCAAAGGTCGTATACACATTCCACAACCTTAGGCCAGCTGTTTAATTTGAAACTGATACAGACCAATGGCGAATTGGTACTCCCCAGAGGGAGAAAGGAAAGATTCTGACAAATATGTTGCAATCCCCAGGACAACTGCTGTAAGAATTATGGATTACGTCTTCCTGTTCCCCTCTTTCCTAGAAATTTAGGCCCTGAGATTTGTTTACCCTTTTATAGGAATTTTCCTTTTTTCTCTCTGGGTTTTCTTTGTTTTTTTTTTAAAGCTCCCATTAAGAGTTTCCATAGACTGGTTGGTATAAGGAACAACAGAGCATTTAAATCCTTAAGGCAGGACTTAAGCAAAAACAAAAGAGATTTTGTGCTGTCACTTCAGTAATGTGAGAAACTCATTTATCCAAAAAAACACTGACTTACATATTGCCAAGACCTTCAAAGAATCTCCTCACATGTCAAGTGCTTTGGAGTCTTTTAGTATTTTACAGTATAGCCCTTTATATTCTTCAGTAGCCATAATCATTGTGTTATTACGTGTTACAGCAAAGCATTCTATCACAGCCAAGTAAAGTAAACACTGTGGTATCACAAAAATGTCATGAGTCTTCTCAATAAATGTAAACAACAGTCAGACAATAGCCCCCAGGTCAGTTTCTTTACTGTGTCCTTAATGCTTCTAAGTGTTTTAAATAAATATAATATTTTAATTCTGTCCACGATAAAGTCATCTGTACAAAGTATCTTCTGCAAAATGTTGCTGCAACTGTCCCATAGGAACATATGTACTCCGGTTTGATTTAAGTGCTATAAAATATGGGAAGAGTGGAATTATCCAGCTTAATCCTTAATTGAAAGCAAACCATTAGTTTTTCCTTTGTTCTTGCCTTTACTGATTTACAGTAGTATATTGGTTCTCAGTGTCACTGATAATTCAATTGATGTTTTCTGAGAATTTTCTCCCAAGTAGCTTCAAAGATCACAAAGATTTAACATGAATTTGTTTTCCTATTTTTACTTTTGCATACTAATACTCAAGTTCCACAGTGAACGCAAAAAACCAAGACCAGAGTACAGCAAAACAGCCTCTTAGGCCTTTGTCTAAACAGCAGTCTAGGCAATGACGTGGGAAGTGGTTTCCCCCACTATGTCTCTGTCTCAGGATGCACATAGTGATTACTGGGAAATAAACAGACTCTTGCAGTAAAGGTGCATTGAAGGTTCCCTGGTTTTGAAATCTTAAAAAGTCAGTCAAGAACAGAATAAAAATAAGATCTGATAAGTCAAGGTTAACAGAGTTAACACTATCTAGCTCCCATAGTTCATTGAACGTTTGACCTAGCTGAAAACATTAATCTCTAGACAACTTGAGTTCACCTAGAAATAAGTAGAAAAGCATGGAACCATTTTGCACACTTGCATCCATCTTGGTTTTAATATGATTTGTAGATTATAAACTCACCATGGCAACTTCCATTGGAAAATGAACAGAGCAATGTGTTCTGCTCACACTGAAATAAAAGCAGTAAACTATTAACATAGCAAGGAAAACAAGTCCAATGTACAGTAAGCCAAGAAAATCAATGCAATACATAAGAATTCTATTTCTCAACATCAAAGTTAAATCCTTCTCTCAAAAATCATGTTGTATATGATGGACTACTGGATATATAGTATTTGCTCTCAGTATTTTTCTAAAGTTATACCAAACCGATACTTCTTTTTAGATCACTCAACCTCTGCCATGTTTGAATCTGCTAGAAAGCATGTTACAGACATAATACTCTTGGAAAAGCAGGCCTTGGTTAGGAAGTAGTCAAAGGATGGGAAAGATGCTCTTGAAAAGATAAATTCTAGCCAGCGATTTTATAAGATTAACTTTTGATTTCTTTTATACTTGCTCCAATTTCATCAATTATACTAAAATTTTAGTAAGAACATTTTTGACATGTAAATTTACTAAACAATTACCTTAACTGGGGAAATAGTTTTATAATTATTTCAATGGGGAAGTTATATTCTCAGTATAAATACGAGTTAAAACCAGAAATAAAGCACAGAAACAAAACACAATTTTGGGGATTTTGTAGCAGTTTTTATCACTCCCATTATGTGTTACAGAAAGATCTTCATTCCAACAGAAAATCAGGCACTGTACTTTAGGCAGCTGTACTGCCAAGCACCTTACAGAAGAGACAAAGGATAAAACTTCGCTCCTAAGTAACTTCGAAATTAACTTAATAAATTAACATATTACACTTACTAAATTGGCTCAAAAATTAATTCCATGCAAATCGTAAGTAATTTCTCTCTGTTTGGGTTTTTGTTATGATACGGATCCAACTCAGTTAGCCTTGCAGAGCCAAGGAAAAAAAGTAGTATAATTTCTGAGCTGAATTTCTGAACAATGAGGAGATGCCACCCATCAAAGCAGGTATGAGTGCCACAGCTCTTCTGCAGAAATTGCTAAACATTGTCTTAACAACCCATCTAAGAAATGGTTGAGATTTTCACAGCTCAATTTGCCAAACTGGGTGAAACTGCCTACAGTAAGCATTGTGTAGTATTGGAATGTCTTCATTGTAATTGTAGGAAAATAAAAGGAGGGGATTTTTTCCTCTTTTATGAAGTATTGTAGGAAGTTGTAGTTGTTACATACAGATAAAGTAAAAAAATACTATACTTACGGAGATTTCGTGTACTGTTTCTTTTTCCAGTATAATTGATGCAGAATATGAAAAAGAAACACTACCTTTGATAAAAATTTTAGCCAGTTTGTGCCTTCTTCCTAGTTCTCCTGGAACAATTTATAGTTTGAAACAGAAATGTAGTGTTTATCTCTCATACACCTATCTCCAGCAAAAAAAAACCCCACAATTTATTCAAGCAAATTTGTAGCTACTCATTGTCTTTTTCACATCACAACCTTATATTAGCTGACATTATGTAAGTACTGCCCGAAATTTTGAAGAGTTTTGGATGTTTCTTACAGGATAATACACAGAAATAGTAGATATATGTTTTTCAAGTAATAATAAGAAAGTAATCTATGTTGGTTCTGATTAAGATAAGGATTAACTTTATTCTGTTCTAAACTAATCATTTGCAATATTACCTTATTATAACTGCTTCAGTGTCTCATTGTATTATTTAAGAAGCGCAAGGGAAGCGATCAGGATCTTCAACCATGTCCCCATCATTACCGCAGAATATAGTACATCCTACCTTGTTTACATCTTCACACCCCTGGCTGCTTGTGTTATCCTTTTCAATTATCTTTATCAGGTCAGCATGAAATTTCGTGGCATTCAGAAACACTAATGGGTTGTTGACTGAAACTATTTTTACCTGTTTTAATGATTCCTGTGGAAAGAAATAGACATAATGCTGAAAAGATTATTGTGCTTTTGGAGACTACAAACCAAAGTTATAAGGAAAATTATCCTTAATTCACATTAGCGTGAAAGAAAAATCATATTCATTATGATGTGTAATACTAAGAGCCATTATCTGGCAAAGAAAACTAGTACTGTTTCAGCTGGTATGATCCAACAAGCAAGATAAGTTTGGGAGACAGGGGATATCTTTTTTTAGAAAATTGGGTGTATAGGAAAAATTACTCAATGTTTTGGGGCAAACACTCCAGGTGATCTGGGGAATGCCAAAAATGTTCATTTCAGTCATCTGAAGATGACTTCAGTACAACAGGGATAATTTCTCCATGGAAATGCTTAGTGGATCCAAGCTAAGTTTGAGCAAAATATTTAAAAGTTTGCCAGCACATATCTACAACCAACACAATAAATAATTTACAGAAGAGCTATCAGCTGCGTTTTCTACATTTTCTACTTGACAAGCACCTATGCAACTAGAGGATCTAAAATAGCCACAATAACACTGTTCATAAGTACCACTTGCGAAAAATGAAATACCTTTCATTTGCCTTTCAGGCATGTCTTTCATGGAAGCCAGTGGATCTACAGGTAATGTGTGAAGTTCAGAGCCTTCTCTTTCCAGTTGAGAGGAAAAGAGAATCCTTGAATGCACCTCCTGAACACTGCACAGCAATGATTCCCACTAGGTATTTTCACAGGCAAATCACAGTATCACCAAGCACCAGCTTGAAAAGTCTCATAAAAATATTTGCCCAGTTTGAAAGAATGAGAACTTCAAAAAAGACATAATTCTGCTGATATTAATGGGACAACACCTCAGCAGGTCAGCAGCAGACCATGAGGGGAGATAGCATTCTGATTCTGAGAAGTTCTTCAAAAGTGTTTAAGTCCATAGCAGTGTTATATGCAATAAAATATTCCATCACTGCAAAAAGGGGATTGGATACAGGAGGTATCTGTTTACTACTGAGATAAAACATCTGATTTAGAATCATAGATTCAAAAAGACCTCTGAGATCATCCAGTCCAACCATACCCTTAGTAAACCATGTCTCTGCGAAACTCATCTACCCATCTTTTAAATACCTCCAGGGATGGTGACTCAACCACCTCCCTGGGCAGCCTCTTCCAGTGCCTGGCAACCCTTTCAGTGACGAAATTTTTCCTAATGTCTAATATGAACCTCCCCTGGCGCAACTTACAGCCATTTCCTCTCGCCCTATCTTCTGTCACTCACCAGTGACAAGTACAGGGGCACAATCACCTCCCTGGTCCTGCTGGCCACACTGTTCTGATGGCCGTTCTTGGCCATCTGGGCACACAGCTGGCTCATATTCAGCCGGTTGTAAATCAACATCCCCAGATCCTTCTCTGCCAGGCAGCTTTCCAGTCACTCGTCCCCAAGCCTGTAACACTGCATGGGGTTGTTGTGCCCCAAGTGCAGTACTCGGTACCTAGTCTTGTTGAAACTCATCCTGTTGATCTCAGTCCATCAATGCAGCCTGTTCAGATCGCTCTGCAGAGCCTCCCTTCCTTCAAGCAGATCAGCACTTCCACCCAGTTTAGTGTCATCTGCAAACTTGCTAAGGGTGCTCTCGATCCCTTTCATCCAAATCATTGATAAAGATATTGAACAGGACTGGACCCAGCACTGAACCCTGGAGAACACAATTTGTGTCCGTCCTCCAACTGGATTTAACTCCATTTACCATCACTCTTTGGGCCCGGCCATCCAGCCACTTTTTTACCCAGCAGAGGGCGTGCCTGTCCAGGCCAACCGCAGCCAGTTTCGCAATCAGAATGCTGTGAGAAACGGTGTCAAAGGCTTTAGTGAAATCCAAGTACACCACATCCACAGATTTATGTGAGTATTGGCTCTCAAAGATGCACTTCTGACGATGGGAAACAGGTACAAACCCCAAGAATCCACAAAAGAATATGGGCTCAAAAAGCCTTTCTTCTTCCTAGCAAAACCAGGTCACACTCAAACACAAGTCAGTGAAGCTGACACACAAACTGTTTTTCAAGTAGTTCAAAAAAGCATGGGATTGCACTGAAGATATACAGTTTTCTCAACAGACTTTTAGTTGAAACGAGAATGGAAATCTTCACCATAAACCACACAAACTACGTCCTTATTGTAGACTGCTATTCAGACTTCTGGGAACCAGACAGTCTCTCAGACACCACCACAGCCACCATCATACAAACTAAGGAAACATTCCAAATATACAAAACTGAGGCAATGAACCCCAGGAACTTTGTATAGGGACTTTGCATCATTTACCTATGAATGTGATTGTGGTAAATATCACATCACCCACATACCTTGGTCAGTCAAGTGGCAAAGGCTAACTGGCAGTTAAAACGGCTATGATTATATGAAACAAAACTCTAAAATAGGAGTTAAACAGAGAGCAATATGTACTCGAATGGATAAATACTCAGGTAGCCCACAGATTTCCATAAAAACAATGTTACGCACAGCTTGTTGTGGAGATTTGGGCCCATACCAGAATTGGCAACATGGAAGATGAAAATTAAGAAAAAGGAAGAGTGATATGCAAGGATCAAAGCCTGTGGTTATCAAGAAGATAATGATCTTCCAAAAATACAAGGTGTAAAACATGACAGTCGCAAATCATAATACCAAATCAGGCAGAGGGCAGACTTAGGTATAAAGTTTTGACCAGGATGGGCAAGGACAACTGACAATTTTGGCTCCATTATTCCTGGCTCAGGTTTGGTTATAGCTTCTTTCTTAATAGGAGCTGTTTTGAGAAAAATGGACTTCTGTTTGTTATGTTATCTCTGGTGGTCTATTCCCGCTGTCACCTAGAAGTATATTTGCAATTGCCCCATGCAGTCTGCACAGCACTGCCTCTGCTTCAGTAAGAGTTCAGTGAATGCCTGCGATGCAATATGTTTCACATAAGCTTCTAAATACCCTCTTGATTTTTTTTTCCAGGTTAGTGTCTTTTCTTCTATTGATTAAATAACCCCTATGAATCCACAGACCTTAATGGCAGAGTAGATCATTAAGCTTGCATATTTCCATATTTAGAAGTCCTGTTACTTATGTCTAAGATGTTATTTACCAGAGGAAGTTGATTCAGTCTAATATTCATACATTAAAAATTACCTTAAATGTCTCCTGCAACCCAGTGACTCTAAATTCAATTAAAGATGTTTTTCTAACTCTTAAAAATATTTTCCTTCCTTGTTTTGTGTAATGAGCTCTTGAGCAATTTTCTTTCTTAACAAAATATTATTTTCCCCACTGGCTGCAGACACTAGTTTGTTATTACATGGTTACTGGCATTAATCTTAAGGATTAACAGAAAGAAAAAGCAGGGAAGTAGTTAATTTTAAAAAAATCTCACAGGGATTTGGACAAAATATTTTCTGTACTGATACAAAATGAAGCAAGTGAATCAAATTTTGCTCACCCGTCTCTGACAAAGTTACTCCAATATTTTTCCTAAGAATGAAAAGTGATAGCTGGGCCAGCCTCAACAACAGTGTTTTTAATTCACACTTCAGAATCCTCTTTCTCATGTACCTTACACATTCCAGTATTGTTCAGTATGCCAAAATAGGAAACCCCCCAATCCAAGTTCAGGTTTCGAGCCTCAGATAGCTCTGATCGAAAAAAATTTGCAAGAAAAAAATTTCTTTAGAGGAGAACTTCTTAATGGTGAGGTAATAAAGCTGAACATGTTGCTTACTGATATTAAGACCTCTAATACCCATTAGGAAAGGAAAGATGATATAGAAACTGCCACATTAGAGAAGGCAGGATATCCTGATGATGGGACTTTGTGCTGAAAAGACACATTGTTCTATTTCTCTCTTGGCTGCTGACCTACCATATCATTTTGGAGGAGGGAGTTCACCTCTCTGGGTAGTTACCCTTCTTATAATCTGCCTAACCACAAGCAACTTGCATGATAATTGCAATGAAAATAAATTAAAGAATTAAAAATCTCTGAGTGGTAGGTTTATGTTTATAAGGAGTGCAATTTGAAAAGCAGTCTTTTAAAAAGATTCTTCCAGTTATTTTCAAATGAGGGTACCCTTGATAAAGCACAGGGTACTGAGAAGTGTGAAGTAGTCTGTGACAATTTCATGATGCTGCCCCTCCTTCCCCAGTAACACACAGTGTCATAGAATCGCTGAATCATAGAATGGTTTGGTTTGGAAGGGACCTTAAAGATCATCCAATTCCACCTCCCCTGTCATGGGCAAGGACACCTTCCACCAGATCAGGCTGCTCAAGGCCCCATCCTGCCTGGCCTTGAACACTTCCAGGGTGGGGGCAGCCACAGCTTCCCAGGACAACCTGTGCCTGTGTCTCGCCGCTCTTATTGTGAATAAGTCCTCTGGGACAGTCCTCTGGGATAGTCCTGTCACAAGGGCTGGTGGTAGAAATGGCGTCAGAAAAGAGACTGTGGAGGATGAGAGTATCAAAGGACTTTCAAGAAATATGGAAATTTTATAAGGATATGGAAACAGCTATTGTCTGCTCAGATGGCCCTTGCCCTTTCTGAGAAGAGATTTCCTTAGACATAGGAATTAGTAAACTTTTACAAGGAATAAGTACCAACTTAAAAGTTACCAATAAACTAAGATAAATAGATCTAAGAGGATTTGCCTAATTTCACTTTCAAGGTCAGCAGCAGAACCAGGAAATCATTCCAATTTCCTATACTCAGACTAGTTTTGTATTTACTATGTCATACTGGCTTTAGATTTCAAGTGGTCATTTCACAAATACTTTCCCTTGACTAACTGATTACAATCTGGTAATTAATTAAAGAAAATAAGAACACACACGCTGAAGAACACACACACACAAAGATAATTTAACTTACACAATCTTCTTCTCTTCTGTATTTATATTCCAACTCTTTAACATTTTTCAAAGTCAGTGTCTTTGCTCTGTAATAAGACACAGAGAAAAACTGTAAGGCAAATCATTGTGAGTCTTGAGTAGAAACAGGAAGCAACATACCCCAAAACTACAGTGTAGAAGATTAAAGTTGCAACAATGTAATCTGTATGTATTTTTGTGCATACGGAATTTATTCTTTGTGATAATGATCCAGTTAAAGGGTAAAAAAGCATATTTTAAAATTATAACATATCACTTTGAAAATATAAATAATGGAAATTTCTGGTATAGAAAATTTTAATTTTAAGTTTTATTACTGTTTTGTATCTGGCCAGAGAGCTATTCTCAAGTAAATGTAGCTAATACGTAATAAGAAATACAGAGTTTAGCTAAGATTTTTTACCTGCAAAATCATATTCATAGAATCACACAATTGTTTAGGTTAGAAAAGATCTTTAAGGTCACCAAGTCCAACCATAAACCTAACGCTGCCAAGTTCTCCACTAAACCACGTTTCTAAGTGCCACATTTACATGCCCTTTAAATAACTCCAGTGATTGTGACTCAACCACTTCCCTAGGAAGCCCATTCCAATGTTTGAAAACCCTTTTGGTGAAGAACCTTCCGTGGTGCAATCTGAGAGCATTTCGTCTCATTCTATCACATTACCTGGGAGAAGAGACCAAATCACACCACACTACATCCTCTTTTCAGGTAGCTGTAAAGAGTGATGAGGTATCCCCTCAGCCCTATTTTCTCAGAACAACGTCAGTTCCCTCAGCCACTCCTCACCAGCATCATTGTCCTTCTCTGGACACGCTCCAGCACCTCAAGATCTTTTGTGTAGTGAGAGGCCCAAACCTGAACACAGTATTCGAGGTGTGGCCTCAGCAGACATTAGAATAGTTGTGCAGTTACGTTTTATTAATACATATTAGCAGTGAAAATGTCAACTATTATGTCCTTAGCAACACAGTATCTAGAAGTTTATAAAGGTGCTTAGTTACTAAGGCTTGTGAGACATACTTTCCCCTTAAGGAGCAAATAAATATCTAATGGAAACAAAAACTATATTATTTATCTTCCTTTTGATCTTATGGTGCCTTCACCTAATGAGTTATAGACCTGTAATACTAAGTGATATCATAAAACTTTGCAATATTATGAAATATTTTAGAGATCCTTAGCTGACAGTAAATGCAGAAGTGTGACTTTTCTTTTTGAATTGTCTTGTGGTTTTTTGCCACTAAACCCCTGAATTTTCACTATTAAATTTAATGAACTGTACACCTATTCTGAATGTGAAGAAATATACTAGAAGGTAGGCATAATTATGTGCTAGAACATTTGAATACGTTTATTTCTCACCTGGGAAAGCGGAAAATCACGATTACTATAGTGCAGATCACACCATACAGCAGTCCCACGTTAGCAGCAAAGCATATAGTAAACATGTAGGTACTAATCCATATGCTCTTTAAGGAGGGAAACAGAAAGAGGTGATCAGTTTTAATTTTTGTAACAATGTGTATTTCATGAATCAAAAGTAAAGATTTTAAAAACTATCATAGTTTCTCAGAGATCAATATTTGAATCTTTGAGCCGGGAAATAAATACTGAAGACTGAATTAGTGATTAAAATAATGTCTCCTTGATAGCACATTTAGTTCAGTGGTTTTATAAAAACTATATTTGGTGTTTCACATTGTAAGCTTTTGCCATCTTCTTCACTGAACACCTCTTCAATCTTTCCTTTTAGACCATAAAGTACCCTGAAAGTCACAAGAGCTCTTCTTCCAGTAATTGTGTAAGTAGGATTTATAATTTGCAATGAGGTCAATTAAAAGTGGCAATTATCATGGTACAACTGACTAAACCAGTTCTATAATAAATACAGAATTTGAGGGAATTTATTTCTACACATGGAAATGGTGAGATTTCAGGTTACTCCTGCATCTTGCAATATTTAATTAGTAAAACTTTTGATTACTTTTAAATACAATTTAAAAAAACCCAAAAAAACACAAAGAAGCCTATCTGAAACAAAAATAACTTTCAAAAATTGTTTAAAATATTAAAAACCCAAAAGATTTTAACATTCCAAAGTTTTTTCTTATTTCCTAAATGAAACAGTCACATCTATTTCCATACAACAATGTTGCATATAGCAAAGACATATCCAAATTTTACAATTAAACAGACAAAAATACAAATTTCTTGATTTCTTATAAAAACCTAACCTTAGCACATATTTCTTTCCCTGATGTAACCTTGAGCAAAGACTGCCACCTAATCTTAATATTAAAAAAAGTGTTAACAAAGTATGGAAAGTATTTTTACTCCTGTGTATATACTTAACTCCACAGATGTCTGTTTCAGCTGCTACAGTGCTTCTTGCTAATGGTTGCAGAGGAACAGACCATATGACAATGGCATAATATGTGTTAAATTTATCCTTTCTGATGCTTCTACTTAGCTCAGAAAAGTCAAAGACAATAGAATGCTTTCAGCCTAACCACAGGAATTTTACTTGGGCAGATTTCAGAGTTGTTATTTTATAATTATAGAATGTACGTCAAACTGTACTAACTCGTGCTTCACAGAGCACAGAGTGTTACGTGGCTCCACCAAGAAACCTTTTCCTCCCTCACCTTCAAAATTCTAAACTACTGCAAAAGAGCTTGCAGTCTCTTCAACAGCACAGCTGCTAGGTAAAGAGGTAGCTCATTCTCTGAAACAGTGTTCAAACTCCAGTTATATTTTAAAATGACAGCTTATACAAATTGATGTATATATATTTGCAAAGAATGTCTTTGTGAACAACAAACATTGAGTTCTGATTAATCAGTGAGAAAGTAATTCTAAGATTTATCAATCCAGTATATGTTTATAAAGGACCTCACTGAACACGAAGGGGCTAACAGAAGTACTACAAACCCGAAAATCAAGAGATCAAGAATCAGCCCATTCTAATAAGGCTGAACATTTAACAACACATGAGATCAAGCAATCCAGCTCAGCTGCAGACCTAAGGCTCATCATACCTGACTAAATCACTGCTGCAAGACCTGTAAATTTTTTCTGTCTCGTAAAAAAATAGAAATCATGAAAACCCAATACAAAGTCTACACAGGAAGCATACAAGCCAAAAATGTTTAAGTGCTGCTGAGTAGTGAGAAATCTAGTTGAGTGCCTCTTTAGCAGGCGAGTATCTTAAACCTTAACTGTAACCAGAAACTGCCATTTTTCTAGAGGATGAGCCAAAACAATCATATTCTCATTTGTCAATCACCCTTTTAGTGCTTTGTCTTGGCCTGTAGTCAGTACTTTTTTACATAGAATAGCATCAAGCTTGTAGAAAGAATTTATGTTGATCTGACAGACTTTTTTTAGTTCATAGGTTGCCACAAGGTTCAACAAATAAGTCATAAAAATATTGAAGCTTTTGTTGGCAACTTACTTTGAGAGGGTTATTACATATTCCTGGACAGATAGAATCAAATCTTTCTTCAAATCTTAGCAATAATGTATTATAGGAACATGTTACTCTCAAGACTCGAAACAAAATCCAACTTCAAAATATGCTTGCACTGTACTAATTGAAAAAATATTCTAAAGAGGAAGACAAGAAACAAGTAGGAGATATGGATTTATATTGAATTTGAATATATCGAAAAGTATCTGAAACATTGAGAGGTACTGTGACTATATATATATATATATATATATATATATATATAGCAAGTGCCTCCAAAAGTCTGTGGACAGTGTGTTTCCATGTAGATCTTTTCATTTCATAAAGTCTACCCATTCACCATTGAGGGTAGAACTTGGAGGGGAAGAAAAAACATATTAACAGGACAAACAGAGAAGTAGGAGAATACTATCTCAGCCAGTGTCTAAACAATGCAATACAAACTTACTATGATACTGAATGTTTCTATTCCATTTTGAAACCAGATTATAAACTTCCCTTTTTGTTGCAAAGTGAGAAGATCATCAGCGATTGCCTGTATGGGTAGTGTTCATTAACTATCTACTGCATAGATGTCTGCAGCTAGGTGAGTATCTCGATCCTTGCCATAATCAATGGAGATTTGGTTATCAGAATGAGGGGAATTTAGGATGCAGTTCACCTGACTCCTGCCTGTTTTAGGAAGAGAGAAGTCATACCCTATCATGACTTGATTGACCATCTCTGTACTGTACTTACCTTTCAAGTGCTGAAGAACATCATAGCCATAAAACCGGAACTGCTTAATAGTAGAGTGGTACAGTAGTTCTTTAATACAATTTTTCACAGGCATTCCATACACAATGGTTGAGAAGGTATTTGTTTGCACAGACAGCCCTCAAGACAGATAGGCTGATATAAGTATTATTCTTTAAAAAGAATATATTTAGCATTCAAAATTTCAATGGATTAAGTACTTGCAAATTCCTTCCCACACCGCTGAGACTAACTACAGTAAAGCTAATATGACTCAGGCACTAATGTGGGAAGGATAGAAAATCTCCCTTGGATGTCATAAACTGGAAATGTTCAGGTAAAATTATTATCATGGAAGAGATGGCTTCCTACTCTTTGGAAAACTGTTTATATAGTAAAGCCCCTATGTGATGAGTACCTGAAAAAATCTAGAAGTTCATCTCCTTCCTGAGGACAATATGATAAAAGTTCTAAAAATACATGAAATTGCATCAGTGAGCTCCAAAACTCCACGGACAACCCTCCCTGGGTCCCCTACTCCAGTGTATTATGACAAAATAAATTGATGGCGTGGTGGCTCCACATGTTTGAAACTCACATTGGTAAGATCTTGGAGGATATTGGTTGCAAGTGAGACCCTCTTTGTCGGATCTACTTTAATTGCTGCATTAGCAGCACTCTTTACATCCCTACAATGTGCTTACAATTCATATATCCATAACTACATCCTCCATCACAGCACTATGCAGAGAATGTCTAATTTTTACCATAGATTGTTGCCATTCCTCCTGCTATACAAGTCAGGTATACAGCTTAGCTCTGCCTCAGCTGTGGTCAGTTCCTGGTGAAGTCATTTGTACAATTTTTAACCATTTTTTCTCTTTAAATGCCATAGTATTTCTCTGTTGAACATCCCAAGTCCTTGTTACATATCTAACTCATGAAAATAATCCTTGTTCTATTGTCATTTTTCACTTAGAAGGTCATCATCTGGAATACTTTTTTTCCCTCTTTGGTCTCTTTCAAGTCCAACCGTTAACAGCTTGAAGAATACTTTAACAGTTCATTATCAGACAGCCCTCTTTTCCTAGTTTAAATGGCCACAGCTCATCTGGGATGCTCAGCCTTGAAAAGAACAGGGTTGATGTTTTTTTTCCTGGTACTAGCAAAGCACTCTGTCAAGCTGGAGAATAAAAAAGGGAAGGGAAGTTAGTCATGAAGTAGGTCTGCATAAGAAATTAGGCTTGCAGGAAGGATATGGAAGTCAACTTTTGATCTAAGGACCTGAAAAGTGAGATACTCTTACAGAAGAATTCCAGATCAACTTCCTGGTAGTTCCCCAAAAACAGGCAAAAATTTAAGACAAATCATTCTCAGGTTAATGTACAAATCACAGATAAGACAGGAATCAACACCATGGAAATAGCCAAAATATGGAGACAGCAGAGGGAGTACAAATGCTATTATGCATACAGTTATGTATTTAGCATACATAGAGGGTAGAGCAATTATTGATCTGAAATTCTTGAAGTCATCCAAGAAGGTTCAGGGTCTGATAGAAGACCTTAACTTAAGCCAAAAACTTTTGAAGTTCAGGAGAGTTGTGAATGGCAGGAAAAGGCTCTTTGAAATAAGGGCAGTGAGCTTCTAGTTGGAAACTGAATGTGATTTGAGAGGTGTGATGTTAAAACAGGACACTCCTGACGGTTGGTAAAAAACAAGTTGAAATAAACCTGAAATAAATATATATAATAATACTTAGCTGATAATATTTAGTATTAACAAATTAAGTCTGTCAGCCTAGCTGCTCGTTTGAACTTAGATGCTCCTGAATATTAAATCTGCAAGAAAAAGCAATCCATGGCTGAGTTTTTATAGACTCACAGAATATCCTGAGTTGGAAGGGACTCATGAGGAATTCAACTCCTAGCTGTGCCTTTTACATTTAACATGGTTATATTTTATAAAGAATTACTCAACCAATAAATATTACTGCTTGTGTTCAATGAGAAGCTTAAAGAAGTCTAAAGAAAAAAAGTAACAAAAGCCATGATATTCTGTTTCTACACTCTCGTTTGCCAGACTTATAAGCTCAACAATCCTCACTTCTATGTTACATGACACATGCCCTTCAAAGAGTCAGTTCCAGAAAAGACAGTTGCCAATTATTTCCAATTGTTTGTTTTTTTTTCCAGAGTTTCTGTCTTCAAAATACTTTGGATAACCTGGGTAATGGAACTGATTAATTTCCAATGTGTTGTCAATTGCTGGGATGAACGTTTTTAGGCCAAAATCAGCTCAAATCACTGGACCTGGTAGGGCTCCTCAGACTAGGCAGTAATGTAAGATCAGCATTTATAGC
Organism: Tapera naevia; assembly: GCA_033556795.1. Classification (NCBI taxonomy): domain Eukaryota; kingdom Metazoa; phylum Chordata; class Aves; order Cuculiformes; family Neomorphidae; genus Tapera; species Tapera naevia. The sequence continues at coordinate 8,652,251 of JAUMJJ010000038.1, forward strand.
CTTATTTTAGATCAGGGGTGTCAAATTTATTTTCATCAGGGGCCACATCAGCCTGCTCCTGCTGCTTAACACGCATCACATGCTGCACATGTGACCAGCGCACTGGCAAGAGCGCAGGAGCAAGGAGCTCGGTGCTGCCACTGGGCAGCTACAAGGTACCGGGCTGGATAAAACAAGTCGGAGGGCCAGATTCAGCCCATGGGCTTTGATACCTATATTTTAGATGATGCCATTTACAGAAAGATGATTTACGCTGTCAGGCTGAGGACTGATGGTACAACTACTTGAAGATACTTGAAGATACTTGTTCAAGTATGTCCAGTCAAAGAGATACGCCCAGCAAACTCTCCCTCTTATAACCTTTCTTAGAAATAATGACAGATGCCAGAGAAGTAGTAACTGTCTACTTGCCATCGTTTTCTGCCACAAGCACAAACATAAAAATCAGTCAGGCTACTCTAGCTATGAAGATGCATCAAGTCAAGTTAGCTTCCAGAATATCCTGCTGGAAAACTTAACTACTTATTAACTCAATACACTTGTAAAGAAGCTGTCACAAGCCCTTCCCATAAATAAGAAGTCTCTCCCATAAATACCAATTTTATTGAGTCTTCTGTCCCTAAAATAATTCCTGATTTACATCATCCACTCCTTGGGTCACTGGAAATATAAGTTAAAATGAAGACCAAATACAGTGCAAGTGGTAGAAAATATTTTCAGAATTTTGCTGCTTCAGGAATCTAAGTTTTCATGAAAGATATATCTTTTCTTCTAGATGATACAACCCTCTTCCACGCCTCTGGTCTTCTGTGACAAAATACAAAAATCTCACATAGCCAAACTTCACGTTGTTTACTCAGTTCTACTTTCCATACTGAAATCTAGTACTCTATAAAAAATGTCTAATTCAGTCTAGACTTACTGCTGTAGAATACTACGTCACTGGTTAGATCAACAAAGTCCAACATTACCACCAGTAACCTGTATCTCCCACTGCATTCGAGGAAGATATGGCCCCAAATACCTTTCTGAATATTTGTTAATTGTAACTACATAAATAGAAATTTCAAAGAGATGTCAATATGAATTTATGTAAATGGTTAGAGGTTTTGGTTCCTGTAATTGGCCAATAGTTTCAAAACTCCCACCGAAGAGAAATCTAGGATTCTTCCTAAACATGGACTCATCTGTAATGTTTACTAGGAATTCTGTCCAAATATATGTCAGACCATTCAGACTTTGCATTGAGCTAGATTTCTGTACTATGTTTATTGCTATCTGCTTTTTCTGAAGTATTTCTTCTCTTATACAGCAGAATCTTTCATTATGATCAAACAATAAATACTCTGTTTTGCAAAATCTGAAAGAGTTAGGGCAATTTACCTACAACACCCTATGACATGTATCTTCCTGCATCTCTAGTGTTTCCAGTTCTGGTTGTCTTATATGGTCATTCCATATCCCCAGAAGACAAAGATCCAGGACTTCTTCAATAATACTACAGTAGCAAAAGAATGCTAATCAGCTAGAGAAGGCATACAAAATTAGACATACATCTGCTCGGGTTAACCTGGTCTATCCATACAAATATCTTTAGCATTATATTAGATTTGATTCTTTACCATTTGCTAGAATTCCATTTTTTTAAATACAATTGACATTACAGATTATGTTAATCTTAGAAAATAAGCTAACATTACACAAATTCCCTAATTATAATGGCTTACACTTAACTCTTCTAGGGCCACAGAACTATTAAAGTTTATTTAGCCGATATTTGATAAAAGTTCTCAGGAAAACCTCCTTAGATCAAGTTTCACTTACCCAGTCTATTTTATCCACATTCCAGTATTTTTTTAAGTCACGGAACTGCATTAACATCCCCTTCAAGCCCACAACAATAATGCTTGCTAGCACACACTGCAAATAAATAGAAAACAAAAGCCATTTGCAGAATTGGTAGTGAAAACTGATGACCTTTCTTCAGTTTAGTGGTCAATATTATAATTAAAATACCAAAAAAAATGAAGCTAATTATTCAAAAATGAGATAAGCACAGGTTTTCTTGTGGCACAAATGTAGTACAGTAGAACCGATTTTTTTTTTTTTTCCTGAAGGTAATCTATAGGTTACCTAATTGTGTGAAAAATGACTGAAACTTCAGGACTTCCTGAGACATACTCCACATGTAGCCAGCCCAACTACATTCTGCCATAGTCTGGGGGACTCAGAAGCAAACCAGAACTCAACTTCTACCCAGAGAAGAATTTTATTTCCCCTTCTTCATCACCTAGAGAAAGCCTCTAGAGCAGAAAAAAATCCATTAACTTTGAGGCAAACAAGATAATTGCTTGTTCTTCAAATCAGAAAGGGGGAGCAGGTGAATGAGAATAACACCTGGAACCCAAAAGCATGGAGTACATAGTGACAGACTTGACTTGCATTGCATAGGTAGGGAGGACTGAAAAAGCATAGCAGAAAAGGAAGAAAATATCAAGAACATATACCAAAAAAGGGTTTTTTTAAAATATGGGAAAGAAAGCCTACAGGAAATGACCCAAAATGTACATATAATCCTTAGAAAAAATGAAGGGATAAAACCACTATAGTAAGAAAAAGGATCTATTGTGCTCTCCTCTTCAAGTGTCCTTACTTTTCATGATTAAAATAAGCTAGAAAAGGATCTGTGTTTGAAAAGTGAGAGCTTTCATGTGACACTGGGTAAACAATAGCACAAAGTACATTTAATTTCACCTGCAAACATGGTAGAATTATGGATAATTTTGGAGCTATATTTGAATTTTTTTTAATATTTGACATGCCTCTAGTTAAAATTAAGTATTTATTTGTAATACCAACAGCTAGATATAGCTTATGCAAAAACACACCATATCGCTTTAAAATCTCAGTGAGAAAGATGCACTCTATGCCAGAGATGTACAAATGCCTCATAAGCAATTAAGCTTAGGTCACTGTCTACAATAGTTTGTGTCAAATTTATTCAAAAAATAAAGTCACACATCTTACACATAGCTCGAGAAAAATTGTGGCTCCTTATTAATTTCTAAGCACTTTGTCAATTTACAAATCCACAGCAATCTAGGTGTATATTTTTCATAAGCCACATGCTAAAAGTAAGTAGAATAGAAATGTTTTATTATATTCTTATGCGATAGCCTACATATGTAACTATATATATGCAAAACCTACATATATATTACATTGTCACCTCTGTATTGTGTGATTTCGACTTGCCGTGCCCTTGCTATTCTTTCTCCCATTGAAAGTAAATAAAGCTGGTTTAGAGGTAGCATTATCTTTCCCTGAAAGAAATTAAGTCATTATAAAATGTTTGACATAACCTTTTAAAAAGAAAAGTACCATACCATAGGTAGCCAGTATAGCATAGGTCCAATTGCATAGATCACCACAAGAATTAATACACAAGAGATAAGGCAAGCCACCTAAAACAATAAAAAAGTATTTCAGTCTAACAAAAAAATTAAAATATGTGAAAAGAATTAAGTATCAAGTATTATAGGCAAAGTGAAGAATGAGACATTGACAATGTTAGCTATTAAAGTATCTTCGGATTGCAGATGCATATAATTTCAGCTTTATTCTCTGGTGATTACTTTCAGCCAACTCCAGTAAAAAGAGAAAAACTTCTCAACATCTGTGGTTGACCCTGCTGACAGCACACAGATATAGACAACAGCATTACTTACACACTCAGTTATTAAAGGGATTGTGTGTGTGAAATATCATCCCAGAAGTTTTGCAGCACCCACTGTCATTCTGTGACATATTTATAGCCATACACTCTACGTTGCACTAAATAACAGATCTGCCATAGCACTGAGTAAAAATTATAGACTCAGAACTGTGTTGTCATTTTTGCATAAGAGAAGATTTCTAACTTCTTTTACTGGGATCAACACTAAAAAGAAACTACTGTTAAGTCAGAAACCACCAATGATTTCATGTGAATATCAGTGGAGTTTACTTTAGAAAATGTAAAAATTTTTTTAATAGAATATTAAAACTTTAATACAAGCAGGTGACATGAGTCCAAACATGTGGGGTTCTGATTTGGGCTAAAGCAGAACTAGTTTTCTAACGTCCAGCTAAACCTAGTCTAAGTAACAATTTCTCAGAAGTTAACTGCACTGTTTTCAGACAATGGTTGTCTCTAGAAGTGATAACACTGGGCATTGGTATGCAGAAAGGCTATTGCTTACATCTATCACTATGGAGACAGAGATCACCCTGGAGCTCGTGGAATGCTGTAAGTGAAAAAGTTGAAAAAGAGTCACAGACCCAGAGAGCAGAGGACGGGATAGGTGACCCAAAACTGACCGACAGAGTATTACATTCCACATACTTCATACTTAGTATAAAACTGAGGGGTCACAAGGATCAAGACCTCTTCTTTGATGGCTAGCATCTAAAGTGGACCTCATCTGTCTTTTTATTCCTGATTCTGGATCCATGCAGTCCTGAATCCAGTTCTTGAGCCCAGCTTCCATCCGCTGCTGAGTTCAGCCCTGGACCTATCCCCAAGCCTGCTCTGTAGTATCAGTGGTGGCATAGTCTTCAAGCGGGGAAGCGAGGGTAGGGGGGAGGAGGGCTATTTCATATATTTGTATATATTTCATTCTTTTCTTATTAATACTGTTTTCCTTGTTATCATTGCTTTTCATTAAAGCTGTTTTATTTTTAGTTTCTAACCCACAAATCTCTCTCTTTCATTTCCCTTTCCCAGAGTCGAGGGATGGGATTGGGACACACAACTGCTCAAGTTTAGCTGCCGATTACTCAGGTCAGGGCTAACTTGTGACATATGGTCTAAGAATTATATGTTTTTTTCTCAGCATTATATGGTATTAACCTGATAGAAAACTACAATAAAAATGCAGCCTCCTACTCCACTCTGACTGCTCACAAAGTAGAGTACTTCTGGTCTCATTAAGATACAGTCCAGATTCACAGAAGGTTTTTGGTGATAAGTAGACAGATGTTTACTTTATTTTTATATTGGTAGTATGTTTCTTTACTAAAATAATCAAGTTTCATTTTAAAAGACAAGTTGTTAAAAACAAAACCAGGCAAGTTGTTAAAACACTGGAAAATTAAAGCCATGGTGTACTTAAAAATACCATCAAGAAGTACATACAGAGTGTTTACAGAAAAGGAACACAAAATCTGCTGGAAAAGTTATGAGGAACTTTTCCCTCTTTCTGCATTCCCCAAAAGCAGAAAAAAACATTGATTCTATTTGAAGGACACTTATACCCATGATACAGTCCTTCATCTCTGTTTTCTCTCAGGAAAAAGATATCACTGAAGAATAAATGACATCAATGAATCCCAAGTATAGCCACTGGAGAAAAAGGGCTGCTCTGAGCCCCTGAAAGACTCCTCACATTTCTTTCATAAAGGATATCAAATTAAACTGACTTCTCTCTACATAGTCAAAGCAACCCCTTATCTATGATCTGATCAACACTTATTAGTGATTTTTTTTCACATCTCTTCATTCTGCCTAGATATCACCAAAAGTAGAGATTTGAGCGGATGTGCTGCTTTCCAAAGAGAAGGCAGGAGAGAGAATTTTATGTTAACTGAAGTACTCTCATAATGCTAATACAAGGCCACACTCTAACTTTTGAATGCAGCCCCTGCTATACTGTGAAACCAATGGATAAAACCAAGCAGGTACTTGTTATTTTTACCATGTACTTCCTACCCTGGTGGTTTCTTTTTCCATTTTATATAGTGAATAACCTCCTGTTGGGTCCTTTGCCTATCTATACCAGAGCCACAGTCCTCAAATACCCTATATGACTTCAGGTTACCCATATAGGTCTTCAGGTTATCCATATAGGTCTTCAGGTTACCCTAAAACTCCCTTGGAAAAGGCATGATGCAATATAATGGCAAATTTTACAGGCAATACATGAACAGGTAACAGAAGAAGACATCTGTGTGGATGAGGACACATGGTATGACATTTAATCCAACTCGAAGATATAAAATATCTAATAGCAATGTACCAGCTAGACTATTTGCATATAAATACTTTAAAAGATGATTTTTAGAGAAACTATTCATTATGATTAATTGAATTCAGAGTACTGTGCAGGCTAACTGGCAAGTAATTGATATACAGATGTTTGAAATAAAACACTGTATCATATTCTTAGTACTGCATGAGAAATTATTGTAGGACATGGTCCAGAAGAAACAGTAGAATGTGCTTAGCCTTGTCAGTTGTATCTGGTTACCCTATCTCTTGTAATTAACAACCTTTATACCAGAAAGAGAAACAGTATATAAAAAGACAATAGCAACAGACTCCAAGGAACTTAACATTTACATAGCAGGGTGCCACCGATGGACCCTTGAGTTTCAGAGGAAACAGGGAGAGGCAATGTCTGTGGGGGCTGCCCGAGAGCTGTCCCAGCCACATAATGCCACCATATGCAGAGGTCACAGATGAGCAGTTTGCTACCTCTCTTGTTCACAAGCATAATTTGAACAGGTAACAGCCTTTCAGGGTCATTATTATAATTGTCATAAATTCCAGTTCCCTCATTCCTGAACTACTGCATTAAGAACTTCTGGTGTTGGTTTCCAACAGTAGGGAATAGCCCAAAAAGTTCAAAGTCATCTCTGTGGGCTCAAGGCTCCGTATGCTGAGGGATGGGCAAATATACCATCTCACAGGGCAGAAGCTGGAAGATTGCTTGGTTTTAGTGGCAGGTTACTTTGTCTTTATTTTGCAAACCACATAGAAGCACTGTATTAGATTTTCTTCTAAAACTTCAGCTTAGGCTGTTATATTAAATCCATTAAACTCCGTTAGAGGGCACTTTTGTTACAGCGCTTAAAAATTGCCATGAAACTGAAAGTGCTTGTGTGTAGTTTCCTGCAGTCTTAATACACAAGTCCTAAGCTCCTTATTGCCACCGACTTTAGAGTTTATATTGGATTAAACTGGTAGAAATTAATAAGAGGAACTAGATTTTATAGTAAGAGAGTTGCTTATCAGATGCAATTCCATGCAAATTGTTAAAAAAAAAAAAAAAAAAAGACAGGATAGAGCCATTTCCCAGGAAATACAATCGCTAAATCTGTACAAGTTCCAATGAACAGTATCATAGCCTCAGGTCTCCAACATTCTTCACTCTTAACCATTACCTGTGTTTTGGCGCCTGTGCTGTATAAAAGTGTCGTCCTTCCCATCGCTGCAGCACTTGGTATGCAAAAGAAAAATGAAGGAATCACGTTGCTGAGGCCATGAGCCAAAAATTCCTGCAAAGTTTTTAAACAGAATATGTTTTTTTCCTATTGTTCTGTCATTTCAATGCTTCTTACCACAAAGGAGTTCTCATGTAAATATTAGCAATGACAAAGGATGGCCATATTTTTCAGAGGAAAAAATCACACATGTCCATGATAAAACACCTCCCAACATAATATGTCTTCTCACAACTCAGAACTAATTTGAATGCTAGAGCTGCTGAACCAGACTCATCAAAAACAGAAGGCACATTCACAAAATAAATGATATTGCTAAGTTTTGAAGATGAAATTCAGCCAAAATATTTACATCTTGATCCACATCTGCTTTTTAACAGGCCAGAGTCACAAGCAGTGGGATCTGGACAGTGTCCAGACTGTTTCTGGCTTATGACTCTACTTGAAAAAGACAACCAGTGATTATTTTTCTTTTAGGGCATGCTTTAGTGAAAGGGAAGTATGGTAGCAATATTATCTGCATGCTGTCTTTCATTACAAATATACTTGCGGCTTATTCACTGTCAAAATGCAGATATACCTGAACAAAGATTTATAAGGGAACAAGTGGAGAAGACATCTTGTATCTGCAGCCTAAGCCGGGCAGTGTTTTCCAAGAAAGCAGCCCAGCTTGGATATTCAGTCTCCCTCTCCAGACTATGTGGAACTCAATTGTCTCTTGGGGACAATGTGTAAGGAAAGACCTCAGTACTGCTAGAAGTGCTTGGGACACAAACAATATTGTATCCGGCCACAGTAACACCTGATCATAAGTTTGCCTTCACAGCATGGGACACCTTAAATCTCCCCAGATAGCCTTGCACACCTACATACCACCATGCAGAGCCCTGTGCCTGACCCCTGAATGTAATACAGCCACCCCATCCCACTGCTGCTTTAACCTCTGTTCTTGTGGAATTTTTGCTCTTTTTCTCCTTTATTTGATGCAGACATTCAGTCTCCAACACTCTGGTAATTTAACTGTATAAGCTACATGCTTTCCAAAGGTGCAGGAAGACATAGAGGTTGCTGTGCCATTTAGTGTTCTTGAGACAGTACAATATATTGCCCTGAAGCTTAGCTCATACTAAGCTCAAAGTATTTTCCCTCTGCTCCCTAGAAGACATGGTTCTGAAGCATCAACAGAAACACATCGCACAATAGATTCATTCTGAAAAAATGTTTAGAGACCCGAGTAGATAAAAACATTCACACTGTATTTTCCAATACCACAAAGAGTGGTAAAAAACGTGCACTGATATAGCAAGACTGACTTGGGTAGATAGGGTGTTCAAATCGACCTCCAGCTGAAAAATCAACTGTTCTTCATTCAACCTTGTATAATTTATCCCAAGCACTGTGTTAAGAAATACTTAATTCTAGCTGTCAATAATACCATGTGAAGAAAATCCTGCCTCTACCTATGTCTTTAGTGGTTTCGGATAAATTATACAAGGTTGAATGAAGAACAGTTGATTTTTCAGCTGGAGGTCCAGATATCCAAATGCCTTGGAGTTACCCACCCACAGTGACCAGCAGTGGGGTAGTTGAGAAAATAAACTTTTAAACTTGTCCACTGTAAAGTGGAACTCTGCACAGAAAGCTGCTATAGCTGCAAATTTCACAGCACTCTCAGAACCCGCTCTGCTTTGTTTATACAAATAAACCTTTATTTCAGATGAGACTTTTACTTTTAATAAGCTTAATTTTATAATATCAGGTATGTCCTGGGGCTATAAGTACCTAATTTATTTTTAGAGCTACTTTGTGTCTTTAATCAGTGGCTGATTTAACATCATCATTGTTCTTTAAGAGCTCAGCCACCAGAGGAGAATCTGTCTTATGTTAGAACACTGGAAAAATGCATTAACACCCAAACTGTCTGCTGGCTGCACCAAATGCAGTATTATGAAAGACCTGGCAGATGTGTTAACCAACTATCATGTTCTGCAGGGCTGGTTTGGACTAGATTAGGGGTTTGCTCTAATAAGTGAAAGGCCTTAGGATGCCATAGGGAACTCAGCCTTCCCTCCTGGCCATTCATCTATAGTACATTTTGATAATGTGAAGCAATTTCCAGACTTATTAACAATAAAGAGAAAAAGCTTTACCTGGTTATCATCCACAGCATATTTAAACTTTTTAGCAGAGGCTTTTGCAAGCGCTAGCGATGCTACATAACCAACCAGTGCTACCCCAAAAGCTTCAGTGACTACTTCGGACAGGACGCTCATGGGTGGTGGTTTTGGTGATGGTAATCTATAAAAAATCAAATTACGCCAGACTGTCTCAGTACTTCACGGAAAACTTCATTCTCTCCAGAGCACAAGTCACACCACCTAAGAGCTAATCTGCACTCTGAAGTTTTCTAAAACTCTCAACTGACAAGGCAGACAGTTAGATGTTTCAGATAAGTGCCTAAAAATACATAAGAATGATCTAGACTTCTGCCGGGATCGAGTATACCCTTAGCAAGTTTGCAGATGACACCAAGTTGAGTGGAAGTGTTGATCTGCTTGAAGGAAGGGAGGCACTGCAGAGAGATCTGAACAGGTTGGATCGATGAGCTGAGACCAGATGGATGAGGTTTAACAAGACCAAATGCCGAGTCCTGTACTCGGGACACAACAACCCCATGCAGCGTTACAGGCTTGGGGAAGAGTGGCTGGAGACCTGCCTGGCAGAGAAGGACATTGGGGTGTTGGTTGACAGCCGGCTGAATATGAGCCAGCAGTGTGCCCAGGTGGCCAAGAAGGCCAATGGCATCTTGGCCTGTATCAGAAACAGCATGGCCAGCAGGACAAGGGAGGTGATTGTGCCCCTGTACTCAGCACTTCTGAGGCCACACCTCGAGTACTGTGTGCAGTTCTGGGCCCCTCACTACAAGAAGGACATTGAGGTGCTGGAGAGCATCCAGAGAAGGGCAATGAGGCTGGTGAAGGGACTGGAGAACAAATCCTACAAGGAGCAGCTGAGGGAACCGGGTTTGTTTAGCTCAGAAAAGAGGAGGCTGAGGGGAGACCTCATCTCTGTCTACAGCTGCCTGAAAGAGGGCTATGGGAGAGCGAGAGTTGATCTCTTCTCTCAAGTGACAGGTGATAGGACAAGAGGAAATGGCCGTAAGTTGTGCGAGGGGAGGTTCAGACTGGATATTAGGAAGAATTTCTTCACTGAAAGGGTGAACAGGCAGTGGAACAGCTGCCCAGGGAGGTGGCTGAGTCACCATCCCTGGAGGTGTTTAAAAAATGGGTGGATGAGTTTCTTAGGGACATGGTTTAGCAGAAGATGGGTACGGTTGGACTCGGTGATCTGAAAGGTATTTTCCAACCAAAAGATTCTATGATTCTGTGATTCTATTTTTCAACACTACAGAATCTTCTCCTGTGAGGTTAAGCAGAAAATAACTACCTGATTAAAGCTGCACCAATACAGTTCAGCTGTTCATAACACACATCAAAAGGGCACACTTATCCTTGTTTAATCTCAGATATGTAACATGTCATAGCATGCCCTGAATACTTAAAAAAAAATCATTCTCAGTGACTTTTCTTATTTTATTTCTATCCGTGGTAGCTGCCACATAGGTACTCATGCTGTCTTTAACTTGTATTTTTGAAATTTAGGGAAACATCACTATTTCAAAGAAGGAGCTTACACAACAGTTGTGCTATCCTTTACCAGCCCTCAGAATCTGAACATCCTCTCTGACATCAATCTAAATTGTTTCCAGGTAACTATACTGAATATTTTTTTTCTTCTCATCAAGGACATGGAGAAAAAGGTATCACTATCTATAGTTAGAGTGCTCTTTTCTAGATTAAGAGCATCTAAACCCTTTACATTTCCTCAGAAATCACATTTTCTAAAATTACTATATAAATGAGTGGAGTAGAATGAAGTGTAATAATCTACAAGACTTATTGCAAGTTCTTTCTGCTACAATAACCCAAGGTAGTCCTCAAAAAGCAGGTTGCAATAATCTTGTGAAGGGTGTGCTGTTCTCCTGTCATACATCCATCAGTCATCATCAGGTACTTAGCATCTACTTTTATTCCATAAAACAATGAAAAACTATGAAAACATACAAGAAAGTCTGAATTTTTATGACAATATCTGTACAGATATGACTTTTTAACATGGGGCTGAACTGTGAGAGAGCATTTGAGGAGACTGGAAATGAACATAACATATTTTTCCCGTTTCTTATATCAGAAAACTACTTTGACCTCTTCAGAGTCTGTTCTCAGAAGTAAACATATTTAAAACCCACAAGCTGATAAAAAACACATTACCCTTCAGGAATATGTCCCACAATTTCTAGTCCATAGACATATTCCACATCGGCATAGTAGGAGGCAACGGATGTAGCAATTATCTATTGATTCAACACAGAAAAAAGATGTTAATATTGCTGTTGCTTTTAGGTTCTCACGTGGTCCCTGTTATTGACATACCTAAAAACATGACAATGTTCATGCATTTATACTTAGATCAACCTAGTAAGATGGGGAAGTAGTATTATGAAAATCTTTGCAAATATGGAAGAGAGTCAAAAGAAATTAAGATATGGACATAATAATGAAGTTGGAAAAGATGACTGAAGCAGGACTATATTGGAGTTGGGATATTCTATGTTAATGAAAGAAATCTGTGTAAGTCTCTGCAAAACCTCAGAAATTTTGCCAATCAGGGTCCAAATCGCCTCTATGCAGCATGTACCCCAGACCACTGTCATTTCTGTGAGTAGCTTAAGATAATTCATAATTTAAATGCTGCTGAGTGTTCTGATTCAGCTGATATTCTCTAAGCTCATCTAATACAGACTGGCAGTGTTGACTTCAGCAAAAAACATCACAGAAGATGTGGTTGCCTCTTATATTTATTTTCTTGAAGGTATAAATGTTGCTTGAGAGAGTGGAAAGTTTGTTTCTGAGAAGGTTCAGACTCACTTAAAGTACATTTTATAAAATGTACATAAAAATCCTAATAGAACAGGCACAGGTTCCAGTCTGAGCTCTTCAGTTTGCTTGTGCATTCTAGGCTTCATGTTCTTGTGATTATGTAAAAAGTAGTAAACACACGAAAAATATTACACAAATTGGGAACGTATATCACTTCTTTCTTAATTATTTAGCGAGACTATTTCCCGTTCTTACATTTAACATACAGCCATGAAAATTAGCTATCCATTTAATAAATGGCAGGTGTGGCTGTGGGTAACTGTAGACAACGCAGTAAACTTCAGCAAATTAGCTGATCTATTGAAAGCTTTGTAAAGCAAAAAGTCTGATATTTGATTTTGTACTTACCAAAACCAGGTCAATGGGAAGAACAAATTTAATATTGCTCTGAAATTTCTCATTCAGTTCTTTAACAAGAACAAGCACCACAATGCTCAGTAAGGAGAGAAGTAAGGCCTCCAGCTGAACTGATCTGATATTCTCAAATATGTAGGCATAAATCTACAGTGAACAGCAAATAACAATCACAGATCAAAAAAGATATAATTTTGGGTCACATACTACAACATATTCTACATGAATTCAGACATCTCAAATGATCAGTGAAAGTTGAATCAATACAGCAGGAACTGAGTCAGCCGAAAACCTAGCTTACAGTTAAGATTTTGCAAGGAAGAAAATCTTCAATTTACAATTGTTACAACACTATGGACATCTGAAAACTCAAAAAAATCAGTGAATATATATAAATTTACAAATTTGTATTGGTAGAAACAAGCAAGAGAATTCCAGTAAATGTGATATGTATCTTTTTCATATTTAGTCTCATTAAATTCAGTGGGATAAATGAGTTTTGTAAAAAATGTTGAGAGAAGTCTACACATAAAAAAATTTATTTTCAGTGTCTATAGCTCATAACATCCATCAGCTCTAATAGTAAAAGTTAATTCTGACAAAAAATTTTAAGACGGAAAGGACGAAGGAGAAGGAGAAGGAGAAGGGGAAGGAGAAGGAGAAGGAGAGAAAGAAGAAGGAGAGAAGGGAAGAAGGAAAAGGGAAACAAAAATGCAGTAGTGGCTGGATGGAAAATGAACAACAGGAATCTTCCCAGATCATCCTCTTCAAGACATCCTTTCCAGTGCACAAGGGGATCCATCCAAGTACATTTCCAGAGTAGCTGTATAGTTTCAGCAGAGCACAATCAGTCTCCCTGTTGGTCTTGCCCAGCACACAAACAGTACTCTGTGGAGCTTGCTTTGATCAGGTCCAGATGCTGCACACTCTAATTAGCTTCCAAGCTTTATGTATGTAGAATAATATCTAGTTAAATAACTACTATTATCTATTATGCCCTGTTCCTTTCACTAGTATAAATTTAAAAGGTAAAAGCTGCAAGGAAGAGGTATGAAGAGAGCAGAGGAAGGAGTGATTCCCACATCAGTGGCAAATGCTTTCCAGGAGATACTCTCTATGGCAAGTTGGGAGTTGCAAATTCAAGCATGTGAGGGGTGGGGGGACTCTGGCCCATGAGGTTCAAAGTCCTTCCACAGTAGGCGCTGGGTTGTTGGGGAACAGCTATATCGCTGCATGTAGGAGGCAGAGTGCAGTTTTAAAACAGAAAAGATACTGGAGCAGAGCTATGGAGCAGCAAAAGGGAATGGTAAGCCCTCAGCTTTTTAGAAGTTTTTTTTCTTAATTGTGGTGCAGCCCACTGTAAAGTATGGTTAAAACAATATAGTTGGGTCTATGATGAAGAAAGGAAATAAAGTGCTGAATATAAGGAACATGAGGAATAGAAACAGGAGCAGACTGACCAATGGTGGTGAGTAACAGTGACCTCTGATGAAGAATACGATATTTTAAGTAACAGACTCAGAAGGAGGCAGTTGCTCACACATCAGCACAGATGACACTTTTCAGGGAATTGTAATTTCAATCCTACTTGGAATTTGAAAGTCCAGAAAATGAGGCATAAAAGCATATCATAACAGATTAAGAGAAAGTAATGAAGAATTCACAATGGTTAGAAGGAATGGTTAGAAGGTACTAGAAAAATTATCTTAGGAAAGAACTACATTCTAGAAGAAAGGTGATCAATGTGATAAATCTTTTTTCCCCCACAATTCTGATTCTGTCACTCCTTGAAGAGGTTATGCATTTTGAAGACTGAGTAAATTACGAATAACTTCTTGTTTTTTCCTCTTTCACCCTTTCTAAGAATATTTTCATAGTTTGCATGGGGAAAAAAAAACAACCCAAACAATTAAAACCCATCTAAAAATGGTTACAGGAAAAAGACAAAATGTACTTTTCCTTAAAGAGGAAAATTTAGTCTAGTCCTTTGTGATTTAGCCCTCGGACTTTCAATTAAGGATGCACAGTATAACCCATGTTTCTCAGAATCCAGGAAAACATATTAAAATCAACTTGTTAAATATTATGATCTATACATGTCAAAAATGCGAAGAATGGTAATGAAACCACAGCATTAACCACGTATTTCCCCACTGTAATCAAACAATAAGGATTGTGTCTTGAGTGGCTTGGGACTAGTCTCTGTACCCCTGATTTTCCTAGAGTATACTTTCAAGAGAGCACAGAACTTGGCACAGTATCCAAGCAGAAGGAGTAATTAATTTTGATGAAAGGAGGCAATCTGGAAAACTATGCTGCAAACTCTTCCCACATCTCAGCAAAGGCTGAGCTAGCAAAGGCTAGACTCAAGTTGAAGCAGTAAGAAAATGGAATAAATTGATTTATTCCTAACTGTTGAAGTCAAAGAGATGTGGGCTTATTTTGAAATGAAAGATGTCTATTGAAGAGTCAATATTAACTATGTATGTTTATGTCTTTGAATTTAATTTTCCTAGAGAAAATCATTTCACTCATGGGCTCTTAAGAAAAAAAGAGCATGTAGATCTTAACATGAATGTGGTTAATGTACGCTATAGCTATCTCTCTATACAATACAGTTCCCATGTTATACTGTCCAGTGAGTACTCACCCAAGGTGAGAGTGTAAATCCTAAATGTACTCACCTAAAGCTGGCACCTGATTCAAAAGAAATATTTATAAATGTTTTCATAATAAGCATCATTATGAATCCAGTATTTTACATATTTTGATGTTGTATTTACTGAAATAACTTAGTAATTCTGTAACAGAGTTTTGTTTCATATTGCAGTATACAAAGCAATTCTTGTATCATTCTATAATTAACAAAGTTTTAAATTACAACAATAATAAATTAACAGCTATTTGCCTCTTGTGTATTTATTTTTTATTGCTAGCTTTGTGTAAATCTTTTAATGGAAATGTTTTGGTAATACTATGATGAACCAGTGAACATTTTGACAATTAATGTAAATTTGCTTTAAGTGAAGAAAACAATATTCTAACTCTGCACATATATATTCACAGAGACTAAATGTCTTTGAGTTCTGCTATGTTTTCAGGTAAGTTCATTAAGTAATAACGAATATCATAATGGTTTACATTCCAGAAAGCATTTGTATTCTGATGTAACAATGAAATCTTCTGAATTCTTTTTCTTTAATGTATACATAGAAAGCCAAAAGATCACTTCTAAAATTAGAATAGAAGCGAAAGCAAACAAAAGAATTTAACATATTAGTGAAAACACTTAATACAGCTTAATAGCAGATGACCTCATTGCATTTTCATGTTTCATTCTGATATTTGTTATACAAATATAATACACTGTGGGGTAAAAAACAACAGGCAGCTATTGTGAACTGTATAGGGAACAAACTGGGAATAAAGGGTGTGGGGGGGAAGGAGTGACAGTGGGAACATGAAGATTTTTTCCAGCTAATTGCTGCACAAACACAAGGATTTTGCAGCAAACTTCCAACACAACCAAAAAAGGCTTGTGGATGATAAATATATCTGCACATCTATAAAGGGTAAATACAGATATTTTCTTCTGGTTTCAGACACTACGTAAAACTTGACAACTATTTCTTGTCCCTTGTAAAAATTAGATTTCACATGCAGCCTTCCCTCACCATTTTTCTTCTTTACCTTGACTTTCCCATTTGTAAAATAGCAATTGATGCTATTTTGCAGCTCTATTACAGTGTTATAAACCATGCACAGGGAAAATGTAATTTAGTAAATTACATAAAGTACGTGTAAACACAAAAATGCCATAGGCTCAAAGCCAGTGTTATAGATTTCTTTTCCATATACAAAGCTCATTTATACATATTTAATTGTGATCTCACTTAACGCAAAGAAACCATTTCACTGGCTTCCTTTACTTTCAACTCTCCTACCACACTTTATTAAACATTCTTATTCTTGCTTTGCCAACCTAAATGCTGCCTAAGGCAAAGCAATTGGCTTTGAGTAGGAGGTGTTGTGGAGAATGAAGAAAAAAAATGTAAGTAAAAACCAGTCTTGGGTTTCAAGAATTTGGAGTAACAAACATGTCCAGAGAAACATGCCAAATTTGCCTTTCACTCTCTAATTACATGTGCACATTAACATATATCTAATTAGTATAATTTTCATATAAAACTGCTACCACATGAAAAAATTGTTGTTAACACCTAAATCTGATGCTTCTAACTGAGACACTGAACCTTCTTAAAGCAACCCATAAGATTCAAAAGACATCAGAAGCTTTTCAAAATACTTATATAGTAAAACTGTCCCTTCTGTTATTTTTTATTATTCTTTTAAGTTTTACAGAGGGTTTCTTTTTTGTTCATTTGCTTTCACACAATTCTACAGAGCAGTTCAGAACATAAAAAAAATCAGGTATATTTTTCTTTGGAAAATATTCAAAGAGGTCTGAATTCAAAAGCAAAGCAAAGGGCAAAGGACTTGTTTAACATGTGTTAAAAAATACAAGGGATAAGGGAATAGATTTCTTTCGAAGCATTTGAATGACCTCATTTATGATACCATCAATACACCAATGTGGAAATATTTCTTCATATCACTGCTGTTCTTTATTATTGCTTGTAAGGTATGTTTTGATTATGTCTTGGCTGTGGTACTTAACACCAGTCATCTCTACAAGATGACAATATTCCTATATGTAAGTATAGTCTCCATGGAAACGCCATGAAAAAGAGAATAGACACATTTTACATTAAGAAGTACTTATGAAAAGGTTTTTTTAAATAATTAAAAAATATTTTAATGCATGAAAAATCATTTGTAATACCCTCACAGGCCAACTGCCTACTCATAAAAATGGCTGACACTTTTAGTTATGTCCCTATAAAATAAATTACTTGTGTCTGTTGCATGCCCCTAATTCTCATTAAAAAATTGGTCCTATAAAAAAACTTACCAGAGGGTTACACATACTGTCATCAAATTTATAAAATACTGTGAAATGGCATTCTAAAAGGCAATATCATGTTATCACAGAGTTCACATTGACAAATTTCAAAAAAAAAAAAAAGAAAAAAAAAAGCAGAGCAGTGTAAGAAAAATACATTCAAGCATTTTCAAATAAGTTTTCCTAATTAAGTAGCTAACTAGATAAAGCCTCAGTTCATCAGGTAATCAATTCATTTATTTCTATCAGTGCAATATATATATTGCCTCAGTAAGTAAATAAAGTTGTACTAGAAGTAAAATATCATTTTGACAGATACTATTGTAATGCTACTGCTTCTGCCAAGAGATTATGCTCACAACACCTGAACCCAGGTTTTGCTGGAATAAGTTGCCATAAAGACTACATTCTCATATCTTTTGTGCAATAAGGTTATACAGCTTTGCCCTTTGAGGTTTCAGCCAATTATATCTACTTTCCAAAGAGAGTAACCATAATAGTGTATAAAAGGCTGCATGCATTTTGTAAAGCTGTAAAGTTGCTATGTATATGACAAAATAATATGATGCCATAAAGCACCAAGTAACATATCTAGGGTAAATCTTGCATGTGAGATTCACAAATCATTTTCCTTTTATCACAATAATGGTCAGGTTTCGTTCAATGAAAAATGAAGAAAAGGTGTTTAGAATTATATTTGGATATATCCCTCCCACATGTTGATCCAGAAAGAGTTAAATCTCCCCATAAAATTGTGTGATCGCTCAAGATAGTAAATGGAATTATTGATGCTATAATACACATATTTTAGATTGATTACTGTATCCTTTCAAAACAAGACACTTTCCTGCTAATTCTCCAACAGGTTTTCCTAAAACAGACCTAGGAACATGAACACTTTGGTATTATATCTTCTGTTCATTCACACAGATGCATGATAAATTTCTTACACTTATATATAGCCAAGTAGCATAATTATTTGAAAAAATGCTAGCTAGTGGAATAACACATCTCTCACAAAACTCACGTTAAAAAATCCCAACGGTCCTGATATATACGGCACTTTCATTCCCAGCAGGTACTTCACTTGTGAAGTCACAACATGTGTAGCTGCTCCTGTTGTCATTGCGCTTATCACTGGTTCTGTTAACAAGAAAGTGGCACTCCCCAACTGCAACATAAACATTGTTACCTAAAAGGCAAAGGCATGAGTATCAGCAGTTATAATAAAATGCAGCTTCCTGGAGATAAGAAAATGAGCCAGTTTCCTTTTAATACACTGTAAGATAAATGAGATAAAGATAAAAGGCAAAAGTCCTTTGAAGGACAACTACAGATGAAAATACAACCCACTGAAGCTCTATGGGTTTATCTGCATTGTCTTGCTTACATCACTAGTTTAACAGACTCTGACACTAGTTTTGTACCAAAAGTGGACTGAGAAACTGTCTTCATGCAATGCTTAGTGTTCTGCCTTGCTCAAATATGTGAGCACAATCGATACTATAGAAACTTAATCTCAACACAGCAACTTGAAGTCAAACAACTCCAAAGGTGAAGGTGGTGCTAAGACTTATTCCTACCTCACTGCTATTTAGGCTGAGTAGGCACAGGGCAGTATCTTGGTCCAGCTTACCAATTGCCAACAGGCCAATATCAGGATTCCCAATATTAGTAATTTTAACAGCTAGAAAATTTATGAGGTGGTAAAACTACAGAGAGATGAAGCTCACAGTAAGACCTCTGTCATCCCACAGAATCTTGCCCTACCCAGGCTGCTGTGTCATTAGATTTCCCTTCCCATGCAGTCCAACAATGGCGTTGTTCCTCCTGCAAATACTTTCGCCCTGATAGACCAATGACCCTGCACATACAGTCCAATATACTGTGATATTTAGTGCTGTCACGCTACAATATCGTAATATCAAATACATTAAGTATCGCCATTGCACTACCTCTGGTAATATCAGGTTCAAACACTGAGGTTTCTGTTCATGCAGGGAGCAATAGGAGTTGTTTCAGATGACAGAGGATATAAAAATACTTCTTTACAGAGAAACAGGGAAGTTCATATAGCTTTTTGTTTTGCATGAACAAACTTTAGAAGCTTTTACTGTAAGTGAACTATTTTAATGACTACTAAAATCTACTTTGTGTACATTTGAGAAATATTAGAATTAACTTAAAGTAGAATATTTGTATATACAATCAGAAAATTTAAAACAGGAAGAAAAATTCAACACCCAATTTCATACACACAATCCCATATACAAACTGGATTTCTTTGCTAGGAAAAAAGAGTAGACTTTGGCTCAGCTATATTTGATCTTGAAGATTATTTCAGATATATTGCAACTCATACAGAAGTGATTTCAGTGTACATGCATATAATGAAAAAGTAATATTCCTCTCTAATACAGGAGTATGGACTGCAGTTGAATCTACAACTACTGTAGATACTTCCTATGTATATAGGACAAGTACCCAGAGTAGTACTGTGTGCTGCTTCTCTCCTTATCCCAGACTGTAATCAGTCTTTTCCTCTGAAGAATGAGATTTGACAGCTCAATTCTTGGAAAAAGGTTGTTGCATACCTACAGATTCTACTGTGGTTAGCACAACACTTAAACGTTTTCTGACCCATATTAACATATTATGCATTTAAATTATCTCCCCTTACAACGAGCGCTGCAGATTCATTTAATAAAAAAAAAAACAGTTTCTTACTTCCATAATGTTCCGCATTTGCTGTTCTTCTGCCTGAAAATTGCATGACCTTGGCATGGAGTTTTTTGTTACAATATTTTCCAAGGGGATTAGTTTCTCTTTACAATACAAAATACCATCCTTTTAGAATATATCACAGCCTTCCTTGCTTTAATTTATTTTGTCATGGAGCTAAAAGAATAATTTCCAAATGTTATTATTCTTTATGCCTGAACACCATATATTTTTAACCATAAAACTCACCTGTATTCAGTGAGTTATGAGTTTAATAGCACAAAAAATATCAGAAATATCACAGTGAGCGGTTTTTAATTTACCACAAAAGTCTCTAGGAAGCAATTTCCTCTTCCATCTGGGAGACTAAATCTGATATTTTTTTTTTCTACTTCCCAGCTCTGTATTATGAACAATTTGAACATTGATTGCCATTAAAGATTGGACCCTAATAATGATAATTACTGTTATACCCTCAGTGAGTAGTAAATTAGCTACTCGGGCCAAAAAATTATAATTGATAATTTCGGATATATTGTTTAGCTCTTTGTTCTAACAGTGTGCCTAGCCATATATTTAAAACATTGCTCACAGCAGCAAAGTTCAAAAAGAAACAAATTCTTCCTTTTCTAGTGAATTATCGTTAGTTTTTTAACATCAGTTTTTATTGTATGGATGTGAAATTTCTGACTAACTGTGTAATCACTAAGTTCCCAGAGAATGAGATGGATGTTTATTCAGTTGTGGATTCAAAACCACAGAGAAAATTCTGTGAAGGACATAATATCACAGAGAAATATTAGTTAATATTAGCATTTCAAAGAAAGATATTACGGTGAATTACAGGGAAATGGTGCCATGACTGTGGAACTTTACAACATCAGAATCACACTCACATTTACTTTTTTTCACTTTAATTTTTTTACTTTGAATATTGAGCATTTTAGGGGGATGTGAATAACTAGAGGGGTTCTTTTGTGAAGTTTTTTAGTACATTAAAAGGCTCAGCAAGAAGTAACAACCTTGAGATGAATTCTGCTTTCACTAGGTACACAGTCTTAATTAACGTCATGTGAATTTAGTTCTTGTCCATTTTCCATACTGTCTTCCCATGACAACACACTCAGTTTATTATTATTAAAATTCCACTCTCACTGTGTGCTTGATCTAATTCTGTGGCTAGTAAAAATTTTTATCACCTAACAGGCACTTTGGAAACCACTAATATCAAACCTTCTGTCCACAGTAACTGGAAGGCTGATGTTATTTTACCTGCTGCATGAATTCAGATTTGGAGAAGGAATCTTAAATCCCTCAAAACTCCACGATCTGGAAAGTGCGCCTTTTTTTCACTGTTGAACCAAACAAGAAGTGGTGATACTCTTTCTGTATCATTTGCTGCGTGGGCCAAGAGGACAAAGACAGTCACAGGGAATATTTGATGGAACGAAACAGTACAGAATATGAGATTCTCAATTAGTATGTTATATCGGTTATCTCAAAGTTGAAGGCTGAAAAAGCAAGTACATCTGTCTAGAGACCAACACAGATAGTTGAGCTTGACTGTCACCACTTTAAAACTCTTTTTGCCCTATTTCAATAGACATAATTGGGACCTTTTGGTTTTTTTGGATTACAGCTCTTAAGTTCACTGTGGATAGCTCGATAATGTTTGATAGCATCTGACCATGAGTGGAGTGAGCTCTTCTCACTCCAGGACCTGAAAAAGACTTCTTTCTGTGGTCTTTCTGGATTAATGTATAGCATGCTGTGACGTAACTGTGATAACCAGGGCTACCCTCTATCATAGTTGTCCTTTCTAAGATACAGAATATGAACCTATGGTTGAGTCACTGTCCCTGGAGGTGCCTAAAAGACGGGTAGATGAGTTTCTGAGAGACATGGTTTAGTAAGGGGACAGGTACAATTGGACTCAATGATCTCAGAGGTCTTTTCCAACCAGATGATTCTAACCTGTAAGAAGTTATTTCCACTGTGAAAGAATAATGAACTCTTTTCCTGACTGTCACTGTATGTTTGTACTTCATGAATAACTATGTACAACATAGGATAGTGCAATGTACTTTTCCCCAAAGGGAAACAAAGCTTTGGACAAGAATATTATCCTTACAGAAACACACACAGTATTCAAATAGCTGCCTTCATCATTAAGCAAACTGAAAATAGATGAGGTAAATTTATTCTCCAGAAAACCAGAAAGATTTTTTTTTCTTTCCAATACTGTACATCAGAAACTAATTATATGTAAGATTTTAAAATACAGTAGCTGAAAATCTTACCAGTAAAAATATAGAAGGCTGGAACAATAACCACCCATTTCTCACTTATAGAAGAGTAGTGCAACTGAAATCTGTAGCACTTTGAACTGCAAGCAGCTTCTCTTTATTTATTCAGCAAATTTAGTGTTGAATTGCAGTTTAGTATGTTGGGGTTTGTTACAGACACATATATTTATGCAAGCATTCTTGCACATATCATGTACTAATAGGAAAAAAACTCCTAACCCCAAACCTTTTTTTGAGGGTTTTTTTGTGTTATAAAAGCATTATGCAATTCTAATTACATAATTATTTGATAGACATCTGTTATATTCTGTCATTTCTTCTCTTCATCAATATCTCTCAGGTATTCAATATAAGGGAATAATTCCATTAACTTGATTAGCTTTCCATGCTCTATGTATCTTTATGGAGTAACAGTTACATAAACACAAACTCCCCTACATTACACTTTTCATTCTGCCTTTAAAATTGAAATGTGAATGCATTGTATTTAATGCTTTTGTTAATTAAAGTATTTTATGTTTATTTATTTTCTTTTTTAATATTATGTTTTCTTCATCAGGATGTCTCTTACGATAAGTAAATATCTTCCTTCTTCCATGAACTCTCAGGAATCTGAAATTAATTGATTGAAAAATTGGGCAGCTAAGCCCCAAATTTCAAATTTTATAAGCTCCTATTTATCAAAAAACAGTTCCAATTTTTTTCATGCTTTGACAGCACTGAGCTTCACAGAGCCTACTCAGAGCTTGCCTCACACACAAATGCACACTTTGAGTCTTCACAAAACATAAAGCAGTCAACAGCAGTTCATGTCACAAAAAAAAAACCACTTCCCTTCCCTCTGTGACTCAATATTTTATACATTTTTCCTTTCTTTCTTTTTCTTTAATATTATTTGCTAATAGAGTACTTAGCCAGGCTGTTGGGAAATATGGTATCAGATTGTTCTGGCCAAGGAGATTCAAGTCTTTGCCTTCTTGTCCTAAGAAGGAAAGAGCTGTTTTGGAGGGGAGCATTTCATCGCTCCCATGGAAGCTGCCTAAGGTATGGAAAAGTCATTTTTGTGTCATTAGTGGCCTGTTAGAGCACTGCACTTTTACTCTTTTTCAGTATATGAAACAATTCTATGGGCAGACACCACAACAGAGGTCTGTTCCGTTCCCAAAGAAGTACCATCCCAACTACACTGACAGTTCTACTTCGTATTTCAGGATGCCTTCAACAGAAAACTGTTGCTCCAAAACACATCATACTGTTGTTCTTGTCCAAGAGTACCTTGTCCATTCCAGACTATTCATTATTTTTTACTTTTGCTTGATAAGCAGAATCAGATCACTGACTTAACTCTCCATTAGCACCTTATCTGGGAACTGCAGCAAATGTCAGCCAGGAGACTGGGAATCATGATGAGAAACACAGATTCTCACGCTCAACAGCACCTGGGATGATGGTGAAGTTTAATCACAGCCTTGATTGAGACTTTCACTTGAATATCGCGGATCAGAAGTTTCAAGGCACTCTCTAGGAAAGAAGAGTTTTAATCTGGTCTCTAACCATTAAATTCGCATAAAGGACTTGGCACTACAAGCACCAGCTGTATTAGTGTGACTGTAATGTGACATTACTGACGTGGCAGAGAAACCCGTGCATGTAGCACATTTCCCTATCAGAATTGCTTTGAAGATGCAGGAAGAGGATTTTCTAGCTCTTCTCATTCTGATTAGGTTTGAATAGGACATAGGCTTAGATAGGTCAGCTGGTGCAGTTGAAGGCATATGAAAAAGGAGAACTTTTCAGAATGAAAGAATAAGAGGTCTAAAGGTTTACACACCTGATAGGATTCTGCAACAGCCAAGCAAAAACTTTCTGCATCAGATTTTGAAGTTAGACAAAATGCAACTCCCCACTTGAGGCATTTTGGACTTTCTGGGGAAGATGTAGAAGATTATCTGGCTGTGAGCACAGCAGTCCCACATGAAGAATTCTGTGAATGCTCAGAGGAATTTGCTTTTACAAGCACCCTGCAGTTGCTGCAATATTGTGTTGCACACACTGGTGGAGCTGGACTGCACATGCAGCAGCCAGGCACAATCAGCATCAGCTCTACTCAGTGTATTGTCTGTAGCATTTCTCTCATGCTGCTGCCACTAGTCATAGTTCTTTAATCAATAAAATAATGAAAAAATGCAACAGAAATAACTGTGCTTCTTGATTTCCTGCTGACTAATGTGAGCATATGCCCCAGCTCCCATCAAGTGTATGAACCACTGGAGATCCCATTCTGGGCTCCTTCACTCATACTTTGCATGTAGGGGTATCCAAAGCACCAAGTGGAGGCATTTGGGTTCCTTTCAGAAGGACAGTTACCCAGAAGCTGTTGCAATGTTGAGTGCTGGAACACTTCTCCATTTTAATACTTACCAGGAAAGAAGGAAGCCTTCTTTGAAAGCAAGCAACTGACGATGGAGAAAGGAACTCTCAATCACATCATCCCTCAATACAAGCTGGGGGACAACATGATTGAGAGCAGTCCTGCAGAGGAGGACTTGGGGGTGCTGATTGACAAGAAGCTTGACGTGAGCTGGCAATATGCACTTGGAGCCCAAAAGGCCCACAGTGTCCTGGGCTGCATCAGCATGGCCAGCAGAGCAAGGGAGGTGATTCTCCCCTTCTACTCTGCTCTCGTGAGACCCCTCTCCCCCAGCTGAAGTATTTGGTCCAGTTCTGGAATCCCTAACATAAGAAGGATACGGAACTGTTGGAACAGGTCCAGAGAAGGGCTACAAAGATGATCAGAGGGCTGGAGCACCCCTGCTATGAGGACAGGCTGAGGGAGTTGGGCTTGTTCAGCCTGGAGAAGAGAAGGCTGCGGGGACACCTGATAGCAGCCTTTTGGTACCTGAATGAGGCTTATAAGAAAGCTGAGGAGGGACTTACTACAAAGGCATGTGGTAATACGACAAAGGAGAATAGCTTTAAATTGGAAGGGGAAAGATTTAGATTAGACATTAGGAAGAAATTTCTTCATTATGAAGGTGGTGAGACACAGGCACAGGCTGCTCAGGGAAGCTGTGGATGCCCCCTCTCTGGAAGTGTTCAAGGCCAGGTTGGATGGGGTCTTGAGCAGCCTGGTCTGGTGGGAGGTGACCCTGACCATGGTAGGGAGGTAAGAACCAGACGATTTTTAAACTCTGTTCCAACGCAAACCGTTGTACGAATCTATGATTCTACGAATTCAGTGCTTGTGGTCAGAATAGAAAAATAGAAGAAATCATTTGAACAAACTTTCAAGAATCGAAGACTATTTTACTTTGTTTTAATGATGGGCGTGTGAACTCTGCAGAGAATTTAAAGATGTTTTCCCCACTGTTTTTTATTATTCAATATTGAATAGTATTTCTCTGGAAGCCAAGAGCAATAGAAACACTCAGGAACATGTCACTGCTTACCAGGAGCTGATTCATGTTTTGTTTCTGAAGGACAAGGAAAGGGAGCACCAACAGTAACTGAATATTAGAGCTGCCTGAATGTGGGTTTACTTCATATTGCAATGCCCTAGGAGCATGTATACACACAATTACAAACTACATTTCAACAAAGTACCAGTAGATACTTAAAAGACATAAGTTTCATCGTTCATGAGTGTTGGACCAGACCCATGGTCATTCTTTCTCAGAGCAATGAAAAATATATATTACAAAAGTCATAGTTGTGGCAAATGCAGTGCATCAGTAGTATGCAGAATATAAGTTCACCACTGACCTGAATGATCCCTCCTAGAAATGAAACTGCTGCTGCAACTCCAATTCTCTGCATTTCGAACTCTGAAAGGCCCCAAACTTCCGAATTATTGTTTGTAGTGAAATTAGTGTTGACTGAAGGAACAAGACGTTCAACTGCATTTGCAGATATTAAGGACGTTAAAGCAAAAGTTCCTACAAAAAACCCCATATGCATTAGTCACCAATAGTTCTGTATCTGCCTGTACTCATAAATCATAGTGTCTTTTTCAAAACTTGGCTTTTATGAGTAGAAATGTCATTTTGTGCATTCCTGTCATGGTAAGAAAAATTTCTAAGGTGATTGTTTAATGTAACACATATTTCTTCATGGAAAATACCTTTTGTAAAGCGACTTAAATGCAAATTTTCTGTGAGCACTTTCATTTTAGACATGTAAACAAGAAGATTTGAATACAACAACTCACAATTATTTCAAGTTATCAGAAATGCTTTTAACTCACCCTTGATGTGACAAAACACTCTTTTGTCTGAAAATCCCAAATGTTCACCATTCAAATTTCTAAAGCAATTAATTTCATATATATATGAAAAATACGTACTCCATTATAGTTTACCAATATGTAAGTTTGAAAATTCAACCATCTGCACTCTAATAAATGGAGGCAGATTACGAGAAACATTTGCTGAGAGAGGTAAAGCAAGTTTAATGACACACAGATAAATAATGAAGATAATTCAATATTAAAAAACACAAAGACTTTCACACAGAAAGAAATGCCCTAGTAGTCTGTCTTGCAGAGTACTCTGCCTCTAGCTGTGGCAATATCAGAGGTGTTAACCAGGCAAAGCACATAAGTCTGGCCATTTTCTGCAGGGCATTCCCCTCATAATCCCTTACCACTCATAGCTGTGTGTTAGGAAAGCACATCCTTGTCTGGCTCTTTTAGATTTTGTTTATTGACTTGCATTCATTAATTTATCAAAGATTTCTTTGAACCTGCTTGTATTTTCTACCTCCACAATATCCTCTGGGAGCAGATTCATGAAGTTCATCATCTGCTGGAGTACTTTCTTTAATCTGTATTTTTAAAGTAATTTTAAGTGATCTTTTACCAGTTTCATTGAGCTCGCCTCACTTTACTGTTGCAGGATCTACTGAACAGAGTTCTGCCTTCACCTTGGCCTTCACGGAGTAAACCTCCCAGCATGAATTCCTTAGGAACTTACCAGGGACACCTCCACCCTGGAAAATGACCACTAAGTCCTACCTTTTTCTTCTTATCCTTTAACTCGCTTATAATTAATTGAAGTATTTTTTTTTCTATCACAAGGGCAACTAAGTTTCTTTAATAGCTTTTTGTGTGGAATCTTATCAGTAGCTGTTTGACCATTCTGATATGGTATATACAAAGTATTTTCCTTTTCCATGTGCTTTCTGACACTCATACAGTACTCTAGGAGATTAGTGAGGTAGGAATTTCTTTACAGGAGTCACATTAACTCCTATGCAGCAGACTGTGATTATGCATATCTGTTAGTGATCTTATTTTCTATTATAGTCTGCAATAATAGGAGTGCAAGACAGGATGCAGTTCCCAGGATTTCCTCCAGAGCCCTCCAACAGATTAAATTACACTGCTAACTTGGTAGTCCTGTGGCCTTGTCACAGAATTTCCCCGTTACACCTTTGTCAGAAAGGTGTCCCACCAGTTTCTTTCCTGTCTTCCTAATTTAGATGTATTTAAAAAACTTGAAATATCAGTTTGATCATCCTTTCCTTGGCACTCTTCAGATCCTTTTTTAGCCTTCTAAACTTCCTGGGTATGTTTGATCTACCACATTTAACCGTGTCATTTGGTCATTTTTCAAGTGCCAAACCCTACCCTATGATAATCCTCTTAATTTTCCAGTTGAGCGATGAAAGATTTTCTTGGATCACATTTTATTTTTTGAATCATGATAAACATTATGCTTGGGCCTAGAACTCATTTTTTTTCAAGCAACATTCAGGATAGCTGTAGAGATTATTCTTTTCAGATTGTTCGTTTTTCTTTTAAAACTGTTCTCTTATTTTTACTTTTGAAACAAATTTACATAAAATCAAATTTGAAAAGAGTTTACATAAAATTCTATCTGATCAAAGACCTATATGTGGTATTATGACAAATGATGCTGTCTCAGAGGATGCTCCAAGATAAATTATCAAGAAAAAACTATCAAGAAAAATGTTTAGGGGTTAGTTGCTCTGCTACTTAATCTTTTCAAGTAGATCAGCTGTGTCACAGAAGAGACATTTCAAATGAGTAAAAGTTGACACAACTGGGCCATTGACGATTTTTCCATTTCATATTAACATAATGGATTTCACTAACAAAGGGCACTTTTATAGCCTTATACATATGGACAACCCTGCTGATCTTGCAGAAAATGTTGGTAGGGGAAGAGATTGTCACCAATGAACATGAATTACAGAGCACGTGGGCATCCGAAGAAGGCAGTAGAACTCCAGTTCAGTCTACACACCATAACACCTTAAGGGAGACAAGTGGGATGAACACAAGACATTTTTATTGAAAGGCTAAACAGCATATGTCACACACTTTCATTTAAAAAAAATCTTCACTACTGCAAGATAACATTTTGTTTCCTTTTTTCTTAAGATTAAATTCTGGAATAGACACCTGTGAAAGGAACAGGTTTCCACATCAGGGACAGTGCAGGAATCTGTGGCCACGGAGTTGCAGGACACTCAAGAAATAGCTCTCTGAACAGTATTCTCTCCCAAGGATAAAACATCAGACTAAGTTTCTCAAATGTATCCATTTTATTATCTGTTTTCATTACTGGAATTTATGTCAGACAGATACTTATTTATCTACTTTTCCACATACGATCATATATATGATTCTTGTCCTCCTAAAAATCTTACACCATCAAATTGCTGACAACACACTGCCAAAGTATTATTTTTTAATAATAGTTCATATTTTAATAAGTTTAATGAAAAGAAGTTCAGAAAATTACACTGATCTATCTCTACTTGATTGTCAAAATTATTTTCCAAATTCTAAACTTTTACTTCTTTTTAAATGCTTCTCTTTCTTGAGCTGAGCATGTGTCACCACTCATTACAGCATCAAGTCACTAACAGCATCCACAGATTCTTCTCAAGCATCAAAAGACCCAAATACTTTCTGTGCCTTTAAGGAAAATAAATTTTCAGCTTTCATTTTGTGTATGATTACCTAGAACCATCTTTCTTAATTTCAGGAGATTTTCTCCTCCACAAAGAAAATATACCTTCTCCCTGCTTAAATCTTCTGGTGTCCACAGTCATTGCTTCCCTTTACCCAGTCCTACCATGCTTTCCTACCAGGCCTACCTCAACCTTCCTGCAAACTTCAGAGGCCACCAAGCGCCTACTTTACACAACAAAGAATAATTGTAAAAAGAAGCACAAAACCTTATTATTTCTGTTTGATAAATTTCCTTCCATTGACCTTATAATAAACAAATGTTTCCAATTCCTTTTTTCTGAAAATGTTTTTACCAAATGGACACTTACCCGTCGCAACATGATGTCCCATTCCAAATACGGCATATATAATGACAGGGAAGAAAGAGCCATATAAACCAAAAACTGGATGGACTGAAGACAGAACTGCAAAAGCCAGCCCTATAGAAAGTTAAATGGAAATACTTCACTATATGAAGATACAACTGTCCTATATTCAAATTTTTTAATGATAAAACATATACAACTTTATTAAGAGCAGGAAAAACTCCACCCACATTAACAAAAACCAAGACTATAGGCCAGCTGCTGTACAATGAGGGCCAGGAAGAATGGTGGAAGGTTTTTCATCTGTTGTCTGTCATCGAAGTCCTCACACTTTCTTCTGAGTTTCAGTCACCAGCAAAGGGGAAGGGGTCACAGATACAATCTATGGCACCAGCTATCATGTTTCCAGGTTGTCTCCACCGGTGGTTACAAACTTTTTTTAATAGACCATCCTCACAGGAGGAGGCAGCACTATTTCACTGCCACCCTCACAAACAAGGACTGGAGACTGCCAGGGCTCCAGGTGATCGGATGGTGATTTCTTACAAACAATTCAAAACCTATAATTTTGTTTTGGATGAAGCCCATTCAGTCTGTTTTCTTCTAGTTTCTTAAGTAAAAAAATATTCCAGAGTTCATTGTCATTAGGTATCTGGGTTGTTAATGGTTTAGATATTAACATTTTTGTTTGGTTGGTTTTGTTACATAAAGCTGTCAATCCAGAAACGGAAAGTATTTGACTTCCATGTTGAGATGGAGAATGAACTGAATTGGTTAGGATTTATTTTACAGACATAATAGTTGCCCTCATTGCTTAGCTATAGATGACAGCATCCATCTTTTTTTTTTTAGAAAGCCTCAGAATATACCAAGAAAACATCTTTTATCAGAGATATTCCTCTAAAGAAGCAGCTTTGGTTTCTGTTAAACTTTAGATACTTAAGATAGCAAGCAAGCCTACACTGGTTTCTTGAAAGTCAGCAGAGAGAGACTCCCTAGACTATGCTTCAGACCAGCAGCCTCTACTGCCATTTCATAATTTTTATTCCTAGAAACTAAGAGTGGGAGAAACTGCCTGGCAGAGTTGCTCCGCAAATCTTGGTGAATATCCTGTTATGCAGTAAGGAAGACAAGATTGGTTTGTGTAACACACAAGGCGCCTTTCTGAAGTCCACATTCAACCTGAATGACCAGCCTCAGCTGTGGTATATGTGTGTGTGTTGGGAGAACAACCATGCATGCTCTGCAATAGAGGTGTTTCAGATATATGAAAAGGAGTTGCTTTCTGTGTACTTTTGAAATGTTCAAAGAAAATTGAATTTGTGGGATTAATTGTTCTCACCAAAATTTCTTGACTGCTACAGAAAGCATTTTTTTGCCTGAAACTTTGGTGTATGGGGTTTTAATTATATGGAGAGTGACAAAATATCTTTGCTTACACAATTTCAGTGGCATTTCTGAACATTTTGACTCAAGAACTCTCTTCTTGAACTTGCACTTTAGTCTGTAATAAAGAGCACATGGTGAGGGGAGGGAATGAAATGCCAAAAGTCCGGAAGAGTCAAGTTTCCCATGGAGCAGACATCTAGAAGTTCACCTGTTCTTAGAAAAATATCACAGTGAAGATTTTGCTGAGATGGATCATGCATGGATCATCTTCATCTACACAGCGTTCAGTAAAGTAGCACTATCAGTTATGACTTGGAGAGAAACTATTTCGAAACATATCTGTTTTAAAACTTTCATGCCTTCTTTTAAACAGAATCGGACATCACTTCTCTCTTGCCTTCTAATTAGTGTAGCTACTGATAATCACTCCTGTTTTTTCTAACATGCTACTATCATGAACCAGAAAGATCTTTGAAATTGTAGTTCTATACTCATGTTCACATTATCAACACATGTAAAAGAAGATTCTGACCCAAGACCAACACAGAAGGGTGTGCCTGAGAATATAATGAGCAGAGAACTGCATAACCTTATCCAGACATAACTGATCATTGGGAAAAAAAAATAGAGAAAAGGAGAGAGTTTTAAAGCTTGTTCAACACTGGAAACTTCTTCCATTATAACCATTTTATGAACAAAATCAAAACCAAATTAAAAATTTCTAATTAATCCACTAATATAATAGAATGCCACTCATGCAGGTGTTCCAGTCTTGCAAAGCTCATTTATTCTACACTCAAAAAACAAAAGCAACAAGCAAAAAGCCACACTTCAATTATAGCAACATAACTGAAATGAAGTGACCTCTCTATGTGGACGAGCATAAGGGAAATACACAATATTCTGTACTGAATACTGAGCCAGTATGTACTTTACAAACACTGTCAGGAAGATGTTTATAAAACCTGGTTAAGATGACCTGCAAAATTCTCAATGCTTAGGATACTGACTCATTAAATGAAATGAATACTCTAACACTGAACCAGAGAATTACAAATATAGAATATTTTCATCTGAAAACATCTCATTTTTCCAGAAGTTCCTATTTACACACTGCAGAACAGCTACACAATACATAGTCAACTCAGTACAGTGAGTTCCTTTTCATACTCTCCTCCTTGTATTTGTTTTTTTAATGTTTGGACTCCATCAGTTATTGCAAGGGAAGCACAAAAACTCTCTCTTCGCTAGGATAGGTTAAAATTTTGAAATATATATTTTGTAATATGAAATCTATTTTTCAGAACATTTTTAAGTTTATGATTCAATTGTTCTCATTTTGGACCTTGAAGTTTTTCTTACAAAATCTGCATGGTTCACTTTTAACAGGTTTTCACCCTGAATAACTTTACCACTCAGTTCAGGATGAGGTTAGCTTAGAAGCTGTACAAAACAAAACTGAAGGATATAGTAACACACCACAGGCTAAGCTAAAATATTTCTAAAAGAAGGACTGCTAGTTTTTTTATTATTCAATATTTCAAATTAATCTAGGTTTAAGAACCCTATACATTATACTTTGTTCTCCACACTTACAAGGAAAATAAAAGTTCAGCTACCACAAAATATTGTGTCATTATCTGGCTGTAAAAGCCAACTCTCACTTCTCTACATGTGTTTACTTTGGTTTTATGTTTCCTGGGACCTTCTGAATCTGAAACTTTTGGCAGTTATGGGGAAGCTGTGTTTGATCCAGCATAAAACATACATGTTGTGGGTAGAGCACCAGAAGCACAACCCAGCCCTAGATCATGCACTCAGAAACTGAGCCAACATCTCAGTTCAGCTCTCTGAACAGGGCTGAGGAGAACGGAAAGGCACGACCTTAATGAACCCTTATGGTTAGAACAAGTGTCCATCAGAAATCTAGCATGGGTCCTGTATACCTGTGGAAACGGGGCTACCCTGTCCAGCAAACCCCCATCATTTAACAGAAATTTTGCTTTCCTGACAGATTTGCTGCTGAGAAAAATCTCATGTTTACAGCTAGATAATGTAAACATAAATCTGGCCCTTGTTTTTTTTTCCCTTTTACGCAGAGACCTTTCACAGTCTTTTTACATAAAGTATCTAGAAGCAGTGTCTCATTTTTTTTTTTGTGGTGAGGTC
Organism: Tapera naevia; assembly: GCA_033556795.1. Classification (NCBI taxonomy): domain Eukaryota; kingdom Metazoa; phylum Chordata; class Aves; order Cuculiformes; family Neomorphidae; genus Tapera; species Tapera naevia. The sequence continues at coordinate 8,685,721 of JAUMJJ010000038.1, forward strand.
ATGGCAGCCAGGACAGAGCTAAAATTGCCAGCCTTGGAATCCAGTCCTGGCTCTGTTTGTTAGCTTGTTGCTCCCTTTACTGAAACATAATATTATACAACAAAACTAGCAAAGACTTCAGGCTTCTGATTAGGCGTATAATGTCCTAAAGGTTCAAATATTTTAAAGATATAATCAGTAGTATATTTCAGCTTATTTCATTAGTTTTCATTTTAAACATTGCTACAATGCATTCCATATGCTTAAGCACTTGTCAAAAGACAGGAAACATTATTTTATCACAAAATAGCGATCCCACATAATCTTCACTGCTAATATGAAGAAGCCTCCGTGGCAATGACATTAAGGTTTTCAAATAAGAATACAAATTCCATGGAAATAAATGCAAACAAGGAATGAACAGTAAGTTTGGATACAGTACATTAATGTTACAGTTCTTTGTTTTAACTACCTCCTTATCATAAGATAACATTGCATGACACACTTTCATTGAAAACCTTGCTCTCTGACTAGAACGAGATGCATAACAAACCCTTGGCACACCACACTGAAGAGCAAGAGATGATGCACCATTGCTGGTAAAGATCAAATGCATATAACTACAAAATAACAAGCTTGATACTGATAGAAACAAGTCCAACCACAGGAGAAAGGTCTCAGTTCAAGTCGATAGTTTCTGCTAATTAGGTCAGTGCCAAAACTATAGCAATAAAGAAATATTTTCCATAGAAATAGCTATGAATCATGAGAATATGGTCAATTAGTTAACAATTTTCTGCATCAGAAAATATGCTTACAATACATACAGAAGTTCTGAGGAAGGCTATCATTTGGGATTACAACAGGTGAACCATTCCTCAAATGAAGAACTGGGAAAAGTGGTAAGTCTATAATTAATGTAAGGGGTTTCAAAATTTGTATAATTTACTATTTACTGTGAAAAGCTATACATTTAGAAGATTTTCCGGTAAGTGCATACATTCAAATAATTTTTTTTTATTGTAAACTTTCATTCTTAAATGTGACAATCTTACGATGGTGACACTCTAAGTATAGGGAACCCAAAATGACACTAATAAATCTTATCCCACTTAAAATACTTTCTGGAGTTGTGGTCGCTCTCTGATACTTCAGAAAAAGACAATTTTTCCCTTTGTCTACAAAGCTGAATTACATAGTAATAAAGGTATTCCTTGCTGATACCATAAAATGTAGAATTAACACATATTTAATGAGCCTCCTATCAATCCTACTTGGAGAACCAACAAATCAGACACTAATTTATATTGTAGGCTTTAATTTTTACATCCAGGATAGTTAACTTCTACCGAAAGAAAAAAAAATCTCAGAAAGCATTTTTAATATTACATTTCATGACAATTTTCCCATACAAACCTACAGTTCTGGTAGGTCTTAGACACTGGCTTGTTAAAAACTATTAACACAAAATAATCTTTTGGAATTAATGTCATTCAACTCCAAAAGCTGGACAGTATCAGTTCTCTCACTGGTGCACACATAACCTCATGCTTGCAAGATCTCTGTTTCCCCCGCTGCTTCCTGGGGCTACATGTGTGGATTGTACCTTCTATCTGAATTATTTAAGGACAACATACCAAGAGTTTAGAGTCATTCCTTAGTTCTTCTGTCATTCAGAGCCTGAGGCAAATTAAGAATGTAAAAGGAAGATGGGAGGACAGATAATGAAAAATGTACCATGAATCTTTCAGAGATCACACAATGTTGTGTTAACAACCATTCTCTTTTTTTGATGGATGTTTCAGTACAGTTTCTTCCCATGCAGCTGTCTCCTTTAGTCTTGTGAGAAGTAAGAATTTCAGCTATATTAGTTATAGTACTTGAATTCACAGTATTTTGCAGTATCCGAAATGCAGCTTTCCCAGTGTATCACAACTACATCAAAGATATATTTGAGAAAGCATTGTTCCAATCTGCCTCTTTGCAGATGTCCAGATGCTGACACTTGTATCTTGATGATCAAAAGAAAGGACATGCAAATATTTAGGTAGAAGAAACAAGTGGACTCCGTGACCCATTCATGAATTTTCCGTTCAAGATAGCTCGACCCATTTATACATAAAAAAGCTTGAATACACTCAAAAGCAGACAGAAAAAAAACCAAAATCTAATATTTTCTTTTCTTTTAATAGAGCTTCTGGAAAAAAAGCTATGACTCCTTATAGACAATCAGAGATTAAATATTTAGACAACTTTAAAATAAATTTGACACAATGTCTTCACATCACAGAGATTTTATAAACTATAACATTATACAGAGAATTCCATGAACTAGTATAGATTGGTCAGCTATAATACCTGAAGAATATGGACATCTTCAAAATAAAATTAAGGAGACATTTTGAAAGTGAGTTATAGGGAAATTCAACTGCACCTCAATAAGAATAAACATGAATGACATGAAAAGGACATCCTTTTTGACAAATTGGTGGCCAAAGATCTTGGCACTAAAACTTTTCCTGATCTCTCTGATCTGGAAGATTATCTGGAATAACCTTACTAGGTCATTTCTTCTTTTTCCTTTAGGGAACCTACGTTTCCTGGCTTTGTCAGTCTCTGTCCATGGTGCTCAGACATCCCCCAGGCACAGGGCTTGGACATTGTGCAGTTTATCTGGTCACGCTAAGGCAAGGGTAACTGGACATTAGGCTCCAAACGATTCAGAGGACATTCAGAAGCTGCATTCACGTTTCTAGTAGTCTGTCAGTCAGATATGTATTAGCAGATATGTAACTCAGGAAATCTGAATAGACATTAGAAATGAAATATTGCAGGCACAGCAGCATCAGTGCCTTTCTCCTCTGCTGGAAATTTGTATAAATATGAAATATTGCCCTACATTTACTTACTAACATGTTACACTTCATGATCAGCTTACATCATTACTCCTTGTATGAGAGAACCATAACAGAGTTCAGCTGGATACTCTCTTCTACAAACCACTTATGAATTGCATAGAGTCTCCAATGCATTCTCCGAGAGATTTTTCTGGATCTGTTTCCAAAAGCGCTTATTCAATTTCATCTACACATGCTATTTTTATGCCAGATATACATTTACAAGATAGCTCTACCCCTCAATAAAATTACTAGCTCCAGTTAGTCTGCTCAGAGTATATTTATGTCTACATTAATGATCAGAACCTGAAAAAAAAATCCTGGCAACCCTCAACCTTGAGAAGACCCAGCTGGGGTTCTTCCATGAAAATCTAAAAAATACATATGTATAAAAAAGTTTTTGGCATCATGCCTTCCAAAACACTGGACATGGATTCTGGAATGCAGAAAGGCAGTATAGATCATTTTCTTAATGGCAAGGTTTCCAGTCAGTGTTAAGGAATTAGTTGTTCAGCAATAAAACCAGCCTGAGATTAAATTAACTTTAATTAAAACATACAAACCACATCAATCCTCCATGAGCTATTATCGGGTCTACAGAATGAAGAAAGATTTGGCAGGAATAAAAATATTGATTTCATCAGATGCCAACTACATATTTCAATTTTAGAGGAAATATGTCTCAAGGGCTCTCCACCCCCCATAAAAACAGCCCACTGAAACCTGCTTGAGCCAAAGTATTTCTTGTTCATGATAGGTCATCAGAAAGCCAGAAAATGCGTAACACTACATGTAGATTCTATATGAAGTACATCCATGTGCTAGCTGACTACAAAAATATTTTAATTACAAACACTACTATCACCCCAAATCTGATAAATCTGAAAGTTTCAATCTTTATACCTCCATGCTTCCACAAGGGCAATTTTGAGTATATGCAGTATAGCACATAGACAGATGTCTATTTCAAAACAAATAGTATAATGTTTATGAATCCAGCCAAACATCAAGAACTCAGTAAGGTAAAGATTGAATCCAGAAATACAGTGACAGCATTTTAGTTTGAAAAATCCCCACATATTTACCTTAACTTATTAATACATCCACCTCAATTCAAAACTTCCCAGTTTTTTTGATACTGAAAGTAAACACAAACTTGTGAAGGAACTCCCTTGTGCCTTTGTTATAATTTAGCACATCTATGAATGGAATCATGTGATAAGAAGATACATATTCTTATCTATATATTTTAATGGAATAGTTTTAGAAATACTTCCAATTTTAACTCTAAACATATTCATGCTACTTTATACTCATTTGTTCATGTGCTGCAACTGTCTTTTACTTTAAATGCCTTTCCTTATAAGGAAAAAAACTTCTCAGGTTATAATTAACCTGTCCAAATCATTTAAATCTTCTTTCAAACATTTTATTTTTTTCTGATCCTTCTAGCTTTTTTTTTTCTCTTACTGAAGTTTGAAATCTTTTTCCGTGAATAAAGGCAACAAAAATTACACACTGTATTTCAGATAATGGATCAAGAGTCAGCACTACCAGTGGTCATCAGCATCTTTGCAGCTCCTCATCCACCTAAAAATCCATTTTTTCCAAATAGACTGATGACTTTCCAGCAGATCATTAAAACTACCCCTAAATGAGAGTATCAGCAGAGTTGTTTTCAGAATGCATATACAAATAAGAAGCTAAAATCATTAGTTGTCCTAGAGCCTTGCTTCAGAATTAGGTAGCAGAATCATTCACTCTGGTTTCCTTTATTGATTTCCACACAAATATTATTTTATTATCATTAAAGGGAATACACCTCTATTGTTTATATCTGGTGCAGTCCCTGATCTGCAATGCAGACCTGAAACTTGGATACAACACTATATTCACTATGATCCTGTCATAGATTATCCTTCCAAATTTGACAGAATCATCAAAAGTACTTGTTACTGGATCTACAATGTCATTTACCTACTCTTTCAGCATTTTGAGATGACCATTACCTATTTCTACCCTTGATCTGAGTTGTGTTTCATTTTCTGTGTTTAATCCTAGATATAAATCCATGAGCTTGACCACTTCCCATAAGGGTAAAACCGAGACAAAGTACTAATATCATACTGAAGCTTCAGTTTAGACCAAATACTTAAGTGTCATGGGTTTTTTGGTCCTCTATTTTCTCTAACAGTTGAAAAAACATTTGTGGTTTGTTTTTTTTTAAAGGATCTAACTCAGTTTGATGTTGGACATTTATATTACCAGCAAACAATAGAAACCTCTATTCTTTGCACCATAAACTGGCAATACAATATTGCATGAGTAATTTCTGTGTCTCAGGTACTTTTGTGTCTCTAATTTCCCTTTCCATATACTTTTCTATTCATTCACAGCCTGAAGAGTTCCAAGATGCTATAATGAGAAATGCAGGGTGCGAGCATCATCATCACCCTGCAAATGACAAAACAGATATTAAGTCATGTACTTGTCTAAGTAGGAGCATTTCTTGTCATTAATGGCTTGCAGAAGAGAATTTTAATTACCAAAACCTTAAGTGAGATCTTGGAAGAAGCTTGGGGGAAGAGTTGATATTGTCTGAAGTTAGGTACTCACATTAGGCATTTACAGAAAGAGTAAGGCAACTGTTAAGCACAGCACTTCATTTTCACGTTATATAATGTCCTAATCAAAATACAGTAGATATATTTGTGTCCCCTAACTATACAGAGAACTTATGTACACTAACATATATATTCAAGCAGACTAACTTTGGGGATAATTTCTCTGGTGAAATTAGCAGCATGACAGAGAATACATTTGTATAGATTTTTTGAGACAAATCAGACTTACTTTATCTATAGTTTATGACATTCAGAGAAGCTTAGTGATGGGTTTTAGTATTACCTACATGACTTCTAGATGCCAGTCTTTGTGGACAGTATGAATAGTTCTGCCCAGAAAAAAAAAACAAAAAACACCAAAACAAACAAACAAACAACAAAGAAACACATCCTATATAATAATCAAAAGCAAATACTGAGATGTGATGTACCAACCAACATAGACTGTATAGTTTAAGTCCTGAGAGAAGCCACAAAACTATTTGTTTGGAGACATGATTAGATGAAGAAGACTAGAAAATGGTTTAATGAGAGATGGATCCACAGCTTGCTAATGAATAAATTATGCCAGAAAAGATCACCTATGAAAGGCCTTGAAAGTAAAGATGAATAATTTGCTTCCTGCAATAAAAAGTTACCGCAGACAGTGAAAATGAGCTAAGCAGCTGCATTCTGAATAGATACGAAGGAATTATAACACCCCTTCAGAAAAAATATGTTGACAGCTTTATGAGATTTAGCTACCTGGAAAACTGCATCATAATACATCTTAATATTATCATGCAAGGAAAGTGAGAAAAATTCATACACAGTTTGATTAAAGTACGCTTCTCATACAAACAACTGTTGTCCAGGTCAACAACAACAACAACAAAAAAGCATAAAAAGGATTCTGGTATTATTGTGACAGGTCAATAGTGGAAAACTTACCAATATAACCAACTAGCCTTAACAAAGTAGATTATTAGATTTAGTCAGATGAATCACATTTTGGTGGGTTGATCCTGGCCTACAGCTAAGAACCAAACCAGCCACAGACTCACTCCCCTCAAAGGACAGGGAGAGAATCAGAAAACTAAAAGTGAGAAAAAACATGCGTCAAGATAAAGACACTTTAATAAGTGAAGAAAAGAAAAAAAAAAGTGATGTAAAAAGAGTCATTCACCATCTCTCACAAGCAGATTGAACACCATAAACTTCACTAACTCTTATCAACTAGATCTAGCAAGGAACCAAGATCTCTATTGACTACCAAGGAACCAAGAGTGGCTTGCTGAGCACTAGATACCTACACTGCTGAATCTTTGTTTTATTGGCACAATTTCAATTTGGAGAGGCAAAAACTAGGCACTTACAAGACCTCTATCTGGACCTAGCAATTGTATTTATGTGTATGAGTGAGGAAACCAGAATAAAACAGAAAGAAAAATTTTCATATGATGACTGTTGATGGGCCATTAATAAGTTTTAAAGAGAAAGGAAGGAGAACAATGAACTGCTAGTCCATAAAGCAAATTAAGGATTTATTTGTTAATTTAGAGACATATTCCTATAGTCTATCAACAACAGATTTTTGGGAAACACAGTGATTACCAAATCGTGAAAGCTCAAATTTTGTAACTGTCTGTGAAAATATATAGCAGACTTCAAGACTGGATGACTGAATTTTATATTCAAAGGTTATATTTCAACCTTAAGTGTCAGAATAAGAATAAGGACTCAATATCTGAAAGATAAGGTGTTGAGCTCTGTGTTATTAAATGATAGCTGGTATTAATATTAAATGATAGCTGGAACTAATGAAACCAAGTTTCTTTTACTGATTTTGACTCATGGCTGACTGACTTTGTAGTCTGAGATAGTGCAAGATCCAACAGAATCTTTCCAGACATTGGTGCGTTTGAAGGGGTGCCTTTTTTCAACACTGTTTATCCAATGCCTAACAAGGTCTGTGTTTCTTTTAGCACTTTTTAAAAATCGTAGGGTCTGTTTCCATTGGCCATTTTCATTTGTAGAAACATAATTATCTTTGACAGTTCTTTCTGCATCATCTGTAGACTTAACTAAAGGACACTAAAACTAGAGGACATACACAGAGACAATGCAAGTTTTGTCTCAACAGGTACATAGGAGAGAAGAGTTCAGCAATGAATTTTGGGACTCAGGAATTAAGTTGGCATTTCTAGCAGATGATGAAACAACTATAAAAACACTTGGAAAATGACTGGTTTCAGCGATGACTCTCTCCTCATAAATGCTACACAGCACATCGTGGTAATCTCATATCTTTCCTTCCCATCTCCTTATACTCCTCGATCTCTGCGTTCCCACAAAAGTACTGAATCCCTTCATGCTATTGAATGCTGTTGATAATGGATTCCCTCTAAATGCCAAATATGACTTAGGCATGTTATAAATAGTTTTCAAAAGCATTTGAAAAGTAGCATCAGAAGAAGCACTCTCTGCATAAATTATTACATAATTTTTTATGGATTCTTTGATAATTATTATATTGTTTATCAGATAACATTGACAAGAGCCATATGGTTTCGCCTTAGCTCAGTGTTAGGCAAGGTAACAGTTTACAATGTAAGGATCCATTTCTTCCACAGTGTACATGGAAAAAAAACCCCAATTAAATACTCATGTAGCGTCTCTTTCTTATACACCATTCCTAGACTCTCTCATCACAGGACATAGTTTCTAGTTTATGTGTGTCATGATGGAAGACATTTAAACCTAAACTGATACATGAGCTCTAATGTTTCAGTTTTCAGTTAGCTTACTTGGAGGTAACTTACAGGAGTTTTAAGGCTTAAGTCACATTTAGAAACAATTTTGACCCTGGCAATCAGGAGATGAATGGTAGAAGCTCTTTAAAATTTAATCTAAAATAAAAGCTGGCATAAGAACAGCTATTCTAAATTGTCTTATACCTTTTTTAAAGACTTTTTGGAAGCAAACTTTATCTGCATACATTGATTGCTGATATTCTATTAATTTGCTCTATCGTTTTTCTCACTTACAAGGCAGACTCCAAAAACTATGTTATTGCATAGGAATTCCCCAGAAACAATTTCTAAAAACTGTGAGGAGCAGTTATGAGCATTATCTCTCTTGCATGTATTACGACACACTAAGGACAGTGACTTCCTTCCTTCCTTCCTTTACAAGTGGAAGCCAGCTATATCATCTAATATTTAGATGAGAAGTTGGAACATGGACACATTACACCAGATCATGGCAGTTACCAGCCTGAATAGTCTGAACACAGCCAATGCCAGATGACTGAGAAATCCCACAGTAGGAAACTGTGAAAGACACAGCTCAGTTGGAAGGTCTTTCTTAATTATTCTCAAGATATTGGACTGCTCTCTACCATGGAGTATGCATCTTTCATCACTCAGAAAAACGTTGCATACAAATACAACTGCAGATTTTTGCATATAGTTCCATAGCTCAAGTTCTTTTCCATGTATTTGAATTTACTTCTGTTGCTGTAACTCCACGACACTGTCCTCTGCATGTCAGTTATCACTGCTTACTAAATATTCCTGCCACAGTTAGAATTTCTGTCTTTCATTTAATTACAAAACTTCTTGTTTTATTTTGTGGGTGGAAGTAAACAGATATACAACTAGACCTCTCAAAATTGGGATCTTTTCCCTTCATAATATATAATGAATGGGAATTTTTATTTTCATACATAACCCTCTCTGCAAAAGCACTGAAGGATAGCCCTGGTAACTGAAAGGCTTACAACATTAGGAAAAGAGATAATGCAAGCATGGTCTAAATAAATACATTGTGTTCAAGTTAAAGCACCACAAACACAATAAAATACTTTGGTATCTCATTCTCCTCCTTTTACATCCCCTAAAATAATTTTGAAATCTTGAGAAGCAGTGAGAAGAGAGAAAGGAAAAACAGGTCAGCAGGAGAGAAAAGTTTCAATCTGTTTGGTTTTAAACATTATAAAATAGGTTTATGTTACTAGGGTACTTAAAAATAATCTAGAAAAGCAAACCTAGTATTTTATGTCTTCACTGGATCATGTTAAATTTCTCTGTTACATTAAATTACTTCTTGGTGCAAGATTCAAACATGAAAATCCTGGCTAAAACTACCAGCAGTGCAGAACTGCTGTTTAACTTTATATTTTTAATGCATATCAACATACTGTTATTAGCAGCATTTTAGTTACAATTGTTGTATACACACATACCAGTGAAATTAGACTGTAGTGTTATAGTATTACAGTTCTTAAAGTTAAATCATGCCAATACAGATGTTCCTAATTAGTTTGAAAGCACAAATACACAAATCGGTTGTTTCCAGCCCCAGCATAATTCAATTAAAGGAGTGCATATAATTTAACAACATGGATGATAGCTAAGCATAGCTGATATGGGAAATTGCTAAGAAATCATATGCATAGTTTACATGAGGGAAGGAGTTAAAGCCCTTTGAAGCAAAGAAGAAGCTGTGATTTTCCTGAGACAAAAGCATTTATTTCCCAGTGGCAATCACTTTACAAATGCTTATTACTGGGACTTTAGGTTTCTGCAGGTCATTGTGCAGGCTTTTTTTTTTTGAGAGTTTTTTCATTTTTAATTTTCTTTTTTTTTTTTAAGCTGCCAAATGGAGTCTAACTCCACTCCTACTTTGTACTGCTGCTTGAAAAGGACACGGTAGGTAATCTAATACAGCATTAAATCAACATGGAAACTGAAGTATGCACGCTGTGGATGCAGACATATCCTCTCTAGGGTTAATGCCTCTCGCAGGAGCACTCTTTATGCATGGAAAGTTGTGTATTTCTCATGCTGTGGTATGGGTTTCCACAGGCAGTAGTTTCTTACAGAACAGCATCTCTTACAATGGCCTTGTCATACAGATATATTTTACTTTCCATATGAAACAGGGAAAAATGTGGTCAATTAACTGATAAAATATTGTATATAATCTTAAGCTATGTGAACAGAATTACTACTCTTTTATCTTCTATATTAAGTCCTGAAAAATTGTCAGAGGGATGGAATATATAGTAAAGTTTCAGTTCACAGAAATGAGCTACAACAACACAAGGCATTTCTATCCATATTTGCATATCGACTATAGATACTTAAGAGTTACATTATTTTCTTTATATTTTTATTTAGATTAATTCAAGATTAGATATATAAATATATGTTTATTTTAACCAAACTTTATGATAATATTAAATAAGAAAGAAAGAAAAATAAAAGATGATGACCAGCAACTCAGCATGACCAGATTTCAAACTATGAATCTGAAATGAATTAATTGTACCTTGAGTCACCTGTTGGATGGCTAACATCATCCCAGAAACTGTATCAGGAATCAAATTTTCCTTCCAGTTGTAGAGGGGCATCCATTCCAAGATGGGCAGCCTTCTCATACACCAGACTTTGATATCTTCAAAGCGAACAGCCTGGATCTTTCTCCAAATAACATTTCTTTTCCTTTTTGCTCCTGTCATCATTGCCACTCTCCAAAAGCAGTTCCTCTTTCAGAAGACCACACAGCTGAGGAATCACCCTGGTCTGCGTCAATCTCCAGTTTTCTTCTGAGATTTTGCAGTTCCGAAACTTCAGAGAAAAAAAAAAAAAACAAACAGGAGCACTTAAGATTTCTGCAGCTGCTCTCTAACTAAACTCAATAAAGCCAATTATTAAGCACCTCGATCATATAAATTGCTACATGAAATGTAAGAACTGTTTATAGCAAAGATACCATTTTCTGCTCTTTGCAAAAATTTGGTCCAGTCTCACATTAGTTTGTGATTCTTTCCAGTGACCTCCCACTTTATATTCCCTGCAATGCTTGTGCTTTTGGCCTCAGTTCAGTGGCAAAATGAGGCATTATTGGGGGTGTGTGTGATATAGGCTGGGCTATTCTAATATGAGTGGGAAGTGCCCAGCAGAGCAGGCATCTCCCTGCCAAGCCCGGGAGAACAGCCTTGCCTCTCCTGGGAGGAGCTTTTCTGGCTGTGGTCAGAAGGCATGAAACCCTCATTAACCCTGATGCTAGCAAACTTGTTCTACTCCATCAACATTTTATCTTCTAAACGACAGTAAAAAGCTTATTTATGTAGAAAATGCAGACCACCAGGTAGCAATAAGTGCTGTTGAAAACGTATACAAATTCTCCCTTGTAGGCTGAACCCTCAGACTTAAGTGTAACAAGCTCACAGCACAATGAAAGACTGCGAGCTATTGGCTCCATGTGGGACGTGCCAGAAACGCTTGTGATGATCACTCTTCTTCAAAGTTACTCCTTTCTGCTCTTCGTAGTCCGTCCAGCAAATGTTCTCTTAATGGCGACAGTTCACCAAGTAACTTTTGATCTTGTAATAGTGTTGTGTGCCTTGTGTACAATACAAAGTGCTCAGACGTGAAGTGATAAGAGCATGGAAAAGTTTTAAATACCAAGACATTTAAATGCCTTTCCTGATAATGGATCAAGGACACAGTGGATTTCCTCTAAGTTTTTTGTATCTATGGATGGGAAAGAAATTTAAATTAAAATGTAATATCCATCAGATGGGTAAATTGTTTTTCCAATCACTACTCTGCAGCAAGCAATGAAAATATTTTTAAATATTTCCATTTTATTTACATAAATTAATGATCATTTTATTGTTTAGATTAAAATGGAAAAAATGAAGCATTGTTCATCCAAAACAGAAAAATGAATCTTTAATTCCAGATGCAAGAGGGAGAAAAGATCAAGGACAAATGAATCACAGCTCATTCTACTGAGTGACATTCAGGTTGTATCCACTGTTGTGCCCCTTACAAGTGCAAAGGGCAAAAAGGAAAAAAAGAAATAGCAGGAAAAGGTTGTTTAGGCTAGACTTTCACTTTCAGCTATTCCAGTTATTCTTTGCCCTGCCCTTCCTTTAACCATACACACTTTTTAAAGAACAGAAGAAACACAAGACAGGTTTATCTCACTTCTGTTCACTGGAATAAACCTCTAAGCATAGACCCCTTTCCCTTTTCCCTTTTCCCTTTCTGTGGGGTTTGTAGCTTGGGTTTTGTGTGTCTGTGTGTCCCAGCTTTTAGCCTGAAAGTACAGTTCAAGGACTTCATAATCAAGGCTTTCATAGCTGCTAAGTGTTCACAGTGCAGACCTTTCCCTACTTTCAGTGATTAGAAGTGGACAGGAATCCTTCCAGCTACAGTGAGAGTTACTCAGGCTGCTTAGTTTTGATAAAATGTTTAGTACCTCTAACTGCAATTGATTTACTAGGAGAAAAGAACACACATAAATATATATGTACAAATATTTACTCAGATATGGGTACTTGTGTAAAAGAGACTGGTCTCATTCATAAAAAAAAACAACCCCAAATGTGATTCTCTAGAAGCTCTGAATATTCTGAAACAGACAAAGAATTCCATCATGAAAAAAAACAAACATCACTCAACACGTAAGAACATACTCTCCATTCTTCAAAATTCTTGTATTGAAATGCTGCAGTTGTTTGAAAAATTCTGAGATTGAGATTTTCCCACCTCATATTTCCAGAGTCAGTAAATCTGGACAGTTTTCATCAGTCCCAGATTGGTATCTGAACTTCTAGGATTAGCTATATAAACAGACTTTAGTCCCAAACCAAAAAAAAAGGGATAGTTTCTCTCTATGGATGTGTGTACGCGTGAGTGCAAACATCTACAACTAATAGTCGAAAATAAGCCTTGTTAAACAGAACCACACATGCAGAGTCTTTGGGATGTCCGCACTGATGTGGAATATGTGTGGCACTTTTTTTCACTCCAATGATTACTTTTGTGAGTAAAAAATCGAATTATCATTAAATCTGGAGTTGATAACGTCATCACTAGTCTTGAAAAACATTGTTCCTTGTTGATACTTTGAAATTACTAAGGTTTTAGTTAGCGATGACACAAAGCAACATATCATTTACAACCCCCAGATTAAGAAACCAAAATTTTCAAGGGAAAACACATGTACAATATGTGTGACAGTAACATAAGAAGCATATGTTTAAGCATTCAAATTAGTTACTGTAGAAATTTAAGGACCTTCCCCCTCTGAAATTCTGGTATATCAAAACCAAATATAATTCATAAACTATGAAGCTTGCCAATATACCTTCTACAGTTGGATGTAACACATTTATTTTCAGTAACATCTAACTTTAAAACTACTCCTGATTTCAATCATCAAATATTATACTTAAATTTTGGACCTAAATTGAAAAAATATTATTCTTGCCCTTCACAAAACAGATAAAGTTGTATTCTCCACCCCTTTCTCATATAGTATACCATCTTTGCCACAGAATACTCAGATTATCATAAGAATAAAGTGAGCATCCAGGCAACAGAGAAGTCAGACCTGATTGAAACGGCTTGGTTTTGACTTTAACGTCTCTGTAAATGCGCTTTTCAACACGGTTACTGTTACTGTGTTCTACGAAAATGTGTGAAGCAACACTGACATCGTGTGTCCTTGCTTGGTATTTTACCTGGGTGACTGCAGGGTCTAAGAGCGCTGTCTAGATCTGATGCTGCCTCACGACATGGGTTTAGAACTGGATTATGTTAAATACACAGTTTAATAACATGGTATGTTAAAAATCAATGATCTGTAGCATCAATAAAAGTTTTATTTGCTACATTCCAAATGTGTTTACTGGTCTGAAACTCAAAACACCAGGCTGACTGATAGATTAGCAAAATACTGAACCATGAGAGCTCCTAATGCTCAGGTACATCATGGTTCCAGTTCGTCTAATGAATGCAACATGCAAGAGTAGAACAGACAAAAATAAATCTGATAATGCAACCATCATCTTAAGGTCTATTCCTTACAGCTGTCTGCTAATGCATTGCCACACAGTTGCTAATGAAAAAGAAACATAAAATTATTGGAAAGTTATATTAAATTATTTTAGTACACCTAAAATCTCTTAAGGAAAACTTCTGTAAAGAAAATCTAATTTTTTCATTCTCTTTTAGGATTGTTTCTAGCAGTTGTCTGAGGGTCAGCTTACCTTCAAATTAGTAAAAAAAAAAACCAAAAAAAAAAAAGGCTATTAACACATACACTGACATAAAGCACAGAAATATTTTGTGGTAACCCTCAGCCTAAAGAGATGCTGTTTAAGGTCTAAATATCAAAAACACAGCTTGAAAAAAAAGCTTAAATCACAAGCATCAGTTTCTTCATATTATTTTGTTTACCCGGACATTAAGACAGAATGCATAAACCAGATTTTCTAGTTATTGAGTGCACAAATCAGCAAGCTAAACAATGAAGGAGACACTTTTAACTTTGGAAACCAACAGATCCAAACCCAAACGACCTCCTTCCTTTGTGTAACTCATGGGCTGGTGAGTGCTCAGCAGCCTGTGGAACAGGGCATCCACACCACAGAGGAGTGTCTTCAGTGGTTTTGATTCTAGCTTTGACTGCCAGAGAATGAGATTCAAAACCTCTGCTCACTCCAGATCTCCTTCCATTCCAAATTGGCGGGTACTGAGCATTTAGATACAGTTTGAAGATGTATGCATCTTCCTGTCTGAGACTTAATCTGTAAATGATGATGAGGAGCCCTGGCCCAGCACAGGCTGCAGTCCTGATGCAGCTGGGGAGAACAAAATCTGACCTCCCATGACAGGGCTCCATTTTTCCTGGAATTCATGTGCAACCACCTTGCAAGTTAGACAAACAGCAGACAGGGCTCAACTGTAACCCTGTTCAAGAATTGCAACCCACCATTCCCAAGCCACCAAAGGGTCAACATATCGTTACATTTTACCTGAATTAACATAATGTTCTCATCAACTACAGAACATATATGTTCTCACTGACTACAGCTTGTCTTGTGGGGCAATTATTTGGGAACAACTATGATGAAACAAGCATTACAGAAGAACTATATATCTGGATATCCTTAGAATCATAGATCACATTAAGAAGGGAAGGACCGCTAAAGGTCATTTCACCCAAACACTTTCTCAAAGAAGGGGTAACTTTAAAGCTAGATCAAGTTGCTCAGGGCCTTGCTCAGGAGTGTTTTGCAGATATCCAAGGACAGAGATTCCACCAGTCCTTGGGACAAACTATTATTGTGCTTAACCCCTCTTGCTGCGCTTGCCCCATGCCCCCCATAGGTATTCAAAGAGAATTTCCCTTGCTACTGCTAATGACATGCCTCTTGTCCTTCTGCTATACAATTCTGACAACAGATTGGTTCTGTTTACTCAGTTTCCTTCCTTTACTCATTACTCAGACTCAAGACTCCTTTGCTTCAGTCCACTTTCGGGTGGATTCAAAAAATAAGGCAGTCCTATTAGAAAAAAAGAAACACAGGAAGCTAATCAAAACGGTAATTGTCTTTTATACCAACAGACAACACAAATCGATTCTAAGCCTTGAGACACAAAAAGTATATTAAAGGTAAGTGCAACAAACTTCATTTAGTGGAGGAGCAGCAATTTGTGACTACAAACAGAGCCACGTACCTGCCTGTCTGTGCGTCTGCTGAAAATGTAAAAACCTTAGCTGAAATCGTAAAAAACTGGTAAAAACCAGGATCATGAAAAAGAATAGTTTGAATAGTCATAAAATAGAATGATAAAACTAATTTTAATTTTAAGTAAGAGGAAAAGAATGCTGAAATATGATATCGCTCCCCTTTGGCTTCAAAGGTAGTGCAGGAAGAGTTAAGTCTCCTGTAGCGCCTTCTGGTTACAGAAGAAAACACTACATTTAACACTATGGGCAATGTAGAAAGTTTTTCACATTCTTTCTCTCGAATGATACATCATCTTATGGCAGAGGGATGGATACCAAATCAAAGATTATGCCAATTTCGGTAGCCTTCCTTCAATAGTAAGTTTTCATTCTGACATTCTTACAGAGAGAAGATACTACTACCTGAATAATCAGCAATATCTTGCCTCCAGACCATTCAGCAGACAAAGTCTATTATTTTGCATCCCATTATAATCTTATCACACTTCTTTTGCTCTGTGTGAAAGCTTCTAAATGCTTTGTTTCTACTCGTGGTTACCATGCACTGTGCTGCTCCTAACTATTTTACAGACACACATCATTTGGTGTAAGTCTTAGTTAGAAGAACCTGCGATTGTAGTGTGTCCCATGTACTTTACTCATTGACTTAATTTCATCCACTTGAAATGGACACTCACTGAGGAAACTAAGTTAACAGTGTGTTAACAGGCAACATATTAATCCAGATCTGTAGACTGTCATAATATAAATCACAGCAGTAACAGATTTTACAACATGCAACAGAAAATATAGCCATTCAAAAAGGAAAACCTATGAAATGTAATAATTAAAATTTAGTATTTAAATAGCTAGCATGTTGCTGCCCTCAGAGACAGCAAACCAAGGGAATTCCAGGGCCATAGCCAAGTAAATTCCATGAAGTCTGTGGGACAGCTGAAACAGCTCTTGAAAACCCCAATCTAAAAGCATTAACAAATTCACATAATCCTTTGCTTCCTCATTTTAATTTAAAATATCTGAAAAGGTATTTTATGAGACTACTGCCTTATAGTCTGCATACTTTACAGAAATTTTCACAATGCATACTGAATAAAAAAGAGGCTTCCCTCCCCAGATTTGTTGTTACCCCATTGACTTAATGATCATCAGCAAGTACATATGAGAATCCAGTGTACTGTACACGACGCCACCCTCATGGCTAAGAAGCTGGAGAAGACAAAAACTTCTGTGCTAATAATAATCTAAATTGTAACATCAACTTTTACCAGCTCTAGAAATAAGTCTGAAAGATACATATAGGCATAAAAATTTTTCTAAAAAACTTTACTACTGAAGAAGATAGGAAATTCTAAAAACTTAGAAAACAAACAATTGTACTGAACTATCTTGCTTACTTCAATAAAACCTCTCAGCTTTGCTTTGGATTTAGTGAACTAGGCACACACAAAATACTTAAGTTTGAAAGAAAGTACTTCAAATTACTCCAAACATGCATCCACAACTAATTAAAAAAACAAAAAATTAAGTCCAAATTCCAGCATCTTAGAAATAAGTCTAACTAAATCTCCCAGTATACTTGCCAGCTGCTTTCACACAAGGAACCTTGTTGTTGCCTCTCCAGCATTTTCTTCCAAAGTGGCAGGAACAAAAACAACCCAATCTGTGTACAGTAACTCAGAACACAGTGAGTGACCCAGCATGCCAGGTCCTTAAGAAGCCATGAAAATAAAAAAAAAAGAGACAGCACATTCAAAGAGTCATCCACATGTGTCCATATACTTTATTCAAAGTTCTCGCTACGCAGATACATATTCCCCAATTCCCAAAACACAGATCATTTTTTTAATTTGCATAAAAAATACAGAATAATCGAAATGAGAACCCAACCAAGTGCAGCTACTTGCACATTTTATGCAGCTGTATACATTTATACCACTGACTACATGTATGATCAGACTGGCATGGCCTGGACTCATATCATTTGGACATTTTTTGCCCCAGTTGCTATTCACCTATAATTACTGTAGATAAATCTGTTTAGGCGATCTTGAGCAATGCATTCTGCCTTTATATCTCTGCTTCATGTGCTAATTAAGATATTCACCTGTTCTCTTCTTATTAGATTATGAATGACCTCATTGATGAAGAAAAGGCTGTCAATTTGCTGCTTTCTTAAGTATCAACTGTTACTCAGATTGGACAAATTAAAACTAGACTGTGGCAAATCAGGAGATAGTCTCTGTAAATGCTTTATGAATTACCCCTTTCCTGGGGTTCTAGGAAGATTATCTATATCACATAACACAGTATGTCTCATTTTTCCTAGGAATACAAAAATGGTATCAAGTAGAAGGTGGAGAACAGCTGATAAATGATGTTTGACAAGTTAGTTTGAAATATGCTTATTAAGGGAAGTAAAACACTCTACAGCTACTGGACCAACAGGTTTAGAACTTCAGTTGTTTTTCAAAATAATCACTATCTGCCCTAGACAGATCTAACTTTTACAAAATTGTCACCTTGTCACGGTGAAGGAGCACAGACAACTGAGAACATTCCATGCCAGTGCTCTCTCTTACATACATTTAAACTTGTATTTTTAAGATGTATTGCCAAAACAGAAAACCATCGATTGAGTATATGCAAATTTTTCAAATACATTTTGGAAAGCAATCAGGAAGACTGTGCTTTCCATTGGATATTCATTTAGAATTTTGCATATAAACTTCAAATATTTTTTTCTTATTTATTCAGTCTTATTTTCTGTAATCCCATAAGCAACAAGACCACAAAACCTGTGTCCTACTGAATTACAAAAAAAAACCTTCTAAGGGACTAAACTCATTCTCATGATGGTTATGGAAAAATTTCTCCTGACTCCAGCAATTGCTTAATTGACTGTGTAGTGCTTTGTTAAATAAAAATGCACTTGAGCATATGGCTGGCTAGTTTGCTGATTCAGGTGCTTAGCAGATCCTTTTGTTTAGTTTATTATTGTCACAAGTGATCCAAACCACTTTCTTTTGCCTTTTCCCCTCATAGTTCCTTTTATATTGCCACTTCTTAAATTTTGAATTTCTAGCTCTAATGTGGATTTTGTCTTCTTTTCTACTAGTTTACAATTCATTCTTTCTGCTCCTATGCATGATTTCTATATTCTTAATCTCATATTCCATACAGGTATTCCTTTTCCATCCTGTTAAAATCTGTCCCATATGCTCAAATGTACTGATGCAATTATTTACTGATTTTCTCCTCTCACATAGGAGTTTTGAACTTCCTGGTTTAGAATTGCTTCCCTCAAATGAATGTTTCATTCAGAAATTTGTAATGTTTGTAAGATAGAAGTTAGGCAGAACAGTACACAAAATAAGGCTTATACAGCACAAATTTGCTGTTTCATGTTATAATTACTTTGAGTAAATTTTGCCAAATCTGGAATTGTAAGATTTCTGCAAGATATTTTACAATAAAAACCACCTTTCATTAAAACACATCTCAAGACTATTTCTGCAGAAAATGTAGCGTCCAGAATGAGAGTGAGAGAAACAGATTAATTTAGAGAGCGTCTTTTCAGACTTCAAAGAAATTTGGTGTACTTACTTACACATTTTGAATTAGAAATGAGATTAAGTTCACCTATGTGTTTTGACAGCAATTTGCCACTTCCATCTACCATTTCGGTCTCCGTGGACAGAAGAGCCCTGTCTGCGCTCCTCTCCTATGTTACAGGTGATCTCTGGCCATCCGTAAAGGATGAAGTTCATGAGAAGGTAAAGCAGTGAGATGTCTGATGACGTTCCTTTACACAGTGTACATTTAGAAAGAACTAAAAAGAAGGGAACATACACTGGAAGATCAATTTGGGCAGCTGTTAAAGCAGGTACTGACTTTGCCGCACCATGACTTCATTTTTGAGCTCTTCTTTTACCTCCTGCTGCCTTCAGTCATCTTAGATGACAGTGTCTGATAAATGAGGGCCATCGAAGACTTATTTTATCTGCACATATAATTAATATCTACTATTTTGATGTTGTCTTATTTGCATTTGTATGTTTATTTGTAAAGTGCATTATTTAAAGCACCAACAAATTAAAACAAAGTCAGTATAACATCGTATAGGAAACACTATGAAACTTGATGCCATAACAAAGCAGCAATTGAAAGCAAAACAGGACAAACTTGAATTGGACAGGATTTTTTATATATAAATTACAGAGAATTTTTTAAATTCTAAAAAATCTTCTATATACATACATTTTCCCAAGTTTTCTAAGTTATAAACTTGTATGTGTGGGTGTGTCTTTCCACATGTAGACAAAATTTGTGCATGTGTCTGCACAAACATTCACTCTGTGACAGCACTTGTATAAACTCAAGTAATGTGTTTTTCTCCTTATCATAAACGTATTTTGATTTATGCCATACCCAAAAGAAAAGCACTATATACATCACATAAATTAATTCAATGTAAAAAATAAAATCTCCATGGCTTTTCTTTAAACTTATGAAGTAATTTATTTTTATATCATACACAATGTTATCTCTCAGACCAGTAAGCTATAAAATTAGTCTGACTCTAATCTTTTTGTATTTGGAAATATGATCTGATGGTACATAAAATGTTGCTCTCTACAGACCTTAAGGGGAAAGCACAACTAGGGTCCCTCAATCAGCTCAAGTTTTGTCAGTTTCATACGTATGGGCATCTCTGATTGCCTTTTTAACATCCTCTTAATGTGATAAGGATATGAACTTAGTATGCTGTGTCTACATTTTTATTCTACTTCAAAATCAGAAAAGAATGCAGTGTTTTTAAACCACTCTCTTGCAAAAACATTCAGAATCAGGAAGATATCAGACTATTTGGAGCATTACAGAGATCCCCATCTCAGTTTGCACAGCAGTATAAAAGAAGTTCATCATCTCTCAGCCACTCTCATTGTTCAAAGTGAAAAGATGATGCCAAAAGCCTTCCTTTGGCTCCACCACGCAGCCAAATGTCTCCAAAAATGTTCGCATTCCAGCGACTCTTTATTCTTAACAGAAAACCCATAGAAAAAAACCCTGCATCTGTTTATGCAACTTTTATTTATTTATTCTTAACCCTTGCAAGTATTTATTTCAGAAGCACTACTTTAGTAGAATCATTTCAAAATAAGTAACGTTGGACCACTTAGAGAGGCTTACTAAGCACACTCTGGAATCCAAGCACATTGAGAAACCCACTGATACTACTGACTAATTATACATTTATGTTTAGAAATATATATCCTGAATTAGTTTTGTCTTTGTAACATCATGATCATTTCAAAAGGGCGAGAAATATCAAACAATTGTAATTTCAGATGAGAGAGAAATGACATGAAATATCAAGCTCAGCATAAAAGAAAGAAACAATAATTTTTCTTCCACGTGAAATCATCCATAGAAATAAAAAATAGAGTATAAATATAGAATTTCTAAAAAAGTAATTCATATTTTTTCAATGTTTTCCATGAGATACATGAACCTCTTTAAGTTCTAGAAAACAAACAAACAAATAAAAAACCTCCAAAGATTCCAACCTGATCTTTTTTCTTCATTTTTAAGAATGTATCTGTTTCTATAGTAAGACATCTATACACATTTGAAAAGCCAATTTCAAAACCAAGTAAAAGCAGAACTTATGACAATACTGAAGCATATTAGACGTCACAATTGAGGCACATCCAAACATTTTCTGCAGCTTTAAAATTTGAACTCCATGTCTCTAAATAAAAAAAATATTTATCACCATATCAAATCACAACCCATGGAAGAAGCCAGTTCAAAAGCAATCACATATCAGTTCTTTATGTGGTTTACCATAAGCAACGTCATCTGCTTGATCTGTCTGCTGCAATTTAAATAGCCCAAACCACTACCATTACAGAGTTACCAGGAATAATTACATATATGAATAGTTTACTACTTCAGAATTCATTTCTCTCCATCTGGTGTATATTTTGTTTTGACCACAACTGAGGTACTATCCTATGAAACTAATTAACAATCATTATAAACAACACCAAAGAGCACAATCTGATCAATCTACTGAGTGCATTCCTTGCTTGCTCTATGGCACAGCAACAGTAACCAGACTATGACCACACTGGGGAGGAGTACAGCACCCTCCCTACAGGTAGCAGGTGTACCTTTCAGTTTAGTTTCATGTCCTTCTGAAAATAACAGACATTGCACATCTCTTTTTTAAGAAAAGCTGTAACACCAATATTTCAAAATCACTTTCCACAAATTTGTACCACAAATACTGCTGAATTCTTATTCTGCCAAACGGCCTGTATAGTACTGCTTTTTTTTAAAAAAAATAGCTTCCAAGAGCACATTTTGAACTCAAATTTTATCTTCAAGACTAATAATTAAATTTAAGGATCCTTAGGACAAGGACCACTGTTCTCTTCCATGTCATGTGAAACACTAAATGAGGAGTGGACAGAAATATTACTTCAGAAGTTTTCTGAAACCACAAACCCAACTTAGATGTAATTCCAATTTAGGAAGAAGGAATTAATTTATTATTTGTACAGCAGTACAGTACTAATTGGAATTGGACTTCATGGGAAACATTCACACTGATAAATAACTCAGGGACAGAAAATGACTTATGCATTGTATCCTTTAGTGTCCACACTGCTCCATTTTTTGCTCACTCCCTGGATGTGTTTGGGCTGTTCCAAGTTACTTAGCAAAGTATGGAGGAGGGTTCACTCCAAAAGAAAACATGGCTAAAAGGCAGTATGGATAAGGTTACATCAGTTCTGTCGTTTTCTGCATGCCCAATCTTTCAATAATACGTCCTAGAGATTTTTCCATCCTCACAAACTCCTAAAACCCCTCCTTGCTGCACTCTAAAACATGCATACCTACCTTCATTTCCATCCTATAAAACCATTTAAAATGAGAGGAGGAGACAAAGAACAACGGCTGTTTCTTAGAGCCACAGCCACACCATGCAAGGCTTAGCAGAGAGCCAAAGCCAACTGCTGTGTGACGTAGTGTCAGACAGGCTGCTGCGAAGAGCAACACAAACAACGGCCAGCCTGTGCCTTTCGGCTTCACAGCCAGGGCCTGACTACCCATATAGCTAGAGGTGGGTTTCATACTGAAGAGTCTAAGGTTGAAGAGACAGGACAGACAGACAAATAGTCAGAGTGGCAACAGAGAAAGACCTCACTTACTTCTTGTAGTGGGCTGCAGCAGTCTGCTGCCCTGCTTTCCCCATCAAGGTCTAGCCATGTGATGTTTCCAGCAGACTAGTAACTCCTCACTTCAAAATTTAAGTTACTGTAAATATTATTCCCTATCCAACATTCAGTTTAACATTTTTATAACCTAACTCCACTTCTACCCACAGTTAACACACCTAGAAATTTCATTTGACTGGGTTACACTGGATGAACTCAGGAGATCCCTTCTAATCAAGACAATTCTCTATAGGAGGCGCTATAGATATGCCATAAACTGATCTTCAATTTTCTCACTCTTTTTTTTTTTATAATGCGACCTGTATCTACACAAATGGCATCAGAAGCAACATCCAGCTGGGAAGTTGTTCAAGCCACTGTGAAATCCAGCTGTTATAGTTGGCTGAGGGGAGTTCCACTATCAAATGGTTCTTAAAGAGATTCAGTTTACGAAGGTGTAGACGGTCTTTGATCCTCATTTCCACCACCTACATAGAGAATCAAAATCCATTCATATGTGATGTCTTAAAAATTCTTTATAAACCTAGAAATTATGAACCAGAGTAAGGACTTTGATTAGACAGCTGTACAAGAAACCAAACAAATACTAAGTCATTCATAAAAAGTACAGTCTTGCTATCTAGGATCATCCAGAATCAGAAAAACAACAAAGTTTTAAAATCCAAATACTTCAGCACTTTAAAATCCATTTATTTCCATAGAAATGTAGGCTCATATTGAACAGTACACATTCAGAATTTCCCTTTTCTCAGTACTGAATATTCAAATGCTTCCTACAGATTTATAGTTTCACCTCAATTTCTCATCCCACATCCACGTAACCCAATTCGCTTTCCTGTTGCATAAATCATATTACAGACAAACCATTTAACCTCTACGACTTTACCTACTATAGCAACTCAATGGTCTGTATAACAAGCATAAAGATGCACCTGTGTTCAACTGATGACATCATTAATTCACAACACTTTTAAAAACTAGGTTTGCATAAGAGCACACCCTTTACAGCTTAGTCATAAAAAAACCCTGAGCATAACTGCAAACTGGTTACCAAATCAGACATTTGTCTTTTCCTATATTCACTGGTGCTCGTACCCTTAAGCAACTTAAGCCATGACTAAAAAGCCAACTGTGTTCTCTTTGAAATCTTGGACTAAGATATTGCTCCAAGTTGTTACAGAACGTCAAACAACAACCAAAAAAATTAAACACATATGGGTTTCCTTTTCCTCCAAATTTTAGCCTTGAATTACTGTTTCTATTTCTTTTAAATGAAATTGTTCATCTGATTTCAATTATAAAATGCCCAAAAAATTAACAAATTGACAAGCCCATCTTGGACAATGATGCTATAAAAACTGTCCCAAAGGCCAAATTTAAAAGAAGGTATTTGTTGGTTGATGAAATGCAATTATCTCATTTTATGCTAAAATGCTTGAAAATAGCCCAGTAAGTATAAAAGTTGTACATTTTAGCTAAACAGTAACTATCTTCAAATGGAAAATGTAGATGAATACATAAGTTGATTTTTCTGGTATTACGAAGATTCCCAGTTCCTGTCACCACCACTTTGACTTCCCTCAGATGAGAAAGATAGCAAGAAAAATGCCTAAACAAAAACATTGTCTCCCAGTCAATACAGACAGAAATGTTTTAAATCACCCCCTACAAACAGTGAAGTTCTCTTTTGTTCTTTTGCTTCCAGGGGTTCTCAGAATTTCAAAGCTGGAGATATTTAACATAAAATCTTAGCACATTCTAATGGAACTCTCCAAATGAAATAAAAACCTATGTATTTACAGTTATGAAATATGTGAAATGTGTTTCATTGGAACATGGTCATAACAGGACCAATCAGAGCGAAAAGAAAATAATTTCATCTTGTCTTTTAGTACTTATATACGTTACAATTACATATATTAAGCAGTTAACAGAATTTTCACTTTGTTTAGCTTAATTATTGAACTTAGCTGCTTTTCACTGACTTCATTCTGTCTAACCTAGTGAGGCAATTCTAGCTTGCATGGTATAAATCATTGGCAAAATTAACAATATGTATTATAATTATGTATGTTTTATTGCTGCTCAGCTAAACATGTCAGCTAAAGTAATTACGGCTAATTCCATAACGGGACCCTTTAAGTCTTAAGGCATCTCAGTCTCTTTCAGGAGAGTTTTTTACTGCATTACATCATTTAATATGAGGTCGAAAGTTCATTACACAACACACAAATAATTTACTCTCAAAACTCTGTAACTTTAAGGGGGTCAAGAGAAAAGGTAGGATTATCGGTGCTACAGAAAGTAAATATACATGAAAGTGTGTCTTGAGGACTGGATGACTGAAGAAGATGGCAGTGGAATTTAGGACGTTCCAATTCCAAGTCACTCTTCCCATTCACTACTCTATATGAGTAATAATCAAGAGTTATTAATACAAAACTATTTGATGTTAGCTCCCTGGTCTGAATCCAGATACTCATGGATGAAGTCCAGATTTTGGAAAAAATCATCATATGATTGGGACTCTTACTGGCAGTCAAACCAGAGGCAGAAGGAACTGCATGTGCAGAGAAATCATTACCTACTCTGAGATTTAGAAGTCCTTTCAAATGAGGCGAAAGGAACACAAAATGCGTGATTCCTGTGTAATAATTGGCATAGTCTATGGCCAACTGATGAGGCATTTGATCCCACATAACAAATTCTGCCAGAAATGCTCCATACTTGGTTTGGACTCATGCTCCATGACGTAGATAAACTCTTGAATTACAAAAGTTCAAGGCATCTGCTGAGTGAGATAGCTAATGATGTATGACAAAGTCCATTACTGCTGTCCAGACCCATTTTATATTGCCTTCATTCAATGTGATGCAAATAGAAAATGCTTTAATGAGATGTGCAACAGCTGCTAAAATAGAGGGAGGTGCAATTGTAAAAAGATCCTTGGAAGAACAAAAAATAACAAAAAAATTCCAAGTGGAAATTGAAGGATATGTTGCTCATCATCTGCCCAAATGTGGTAAGAAGATCTCTTTCAATGGGATGTGTTCACAGCTGCCATGGTTACAGGTGAGAGCTCCAGAAGTCTCAACCAAGGACTGATGTCAAACGGGTGAAGTTCTTCAGTAACAACTTCAACAGTCCCTAGCCCCAACAGAGAGACTAAAGCCTGTTGCTGCAAATGCTTCAACTATCTTCCAATGCGAGGATTTATCTGAAAAGCCCTAAATACAATAGCTCATACAAGAAATGATGGATAAGAGTAAGAATGAAATAGAAAACATGTCTAAGGGAATAAGCATCAGGTGAGTTAATACTGCCAAATACAACATAACAGCATAATAAACAGCCTGAATAACCAGACATACCTTCAGAGCTGTTCTAATCTGCCAGCTGGCTCTATCAAAACACAGAAAATTCCAAATATCTCCCTCCCTATGACTTAGGATGCTGACCCTGAAGAAGCTGTAAAACTCTGCTCAAACTAAGGAAATCCTCAGCTAAAGAATTTCTGAGAAGTGTGGTCCCTTTGACCAGCATGGCCACAGGAACAAGGGACCTGCAGCCTGAAGTAAACACACAGAACAAGCTTTTCTCATCTGTTCATGTCTACAGAGCCTTTCCTCCCCTTTTTTCCACATACAGAAGGATGGTGCTCATAAAGTGAAAGACAGAAGAATATGATCAATCTGCTTAGTTTAATAATAATGTATGTTATTGTGGTCACTGCCAACCTTGTCAAGAATTTTTTGCCTGGCTTTGAGATCCACATTCCAATCCAACATTCCACCACCTTACATTTCAATTTACGATATTTTAAAAATAAGTTATGATATTCAAGAAAGTAAAGGATATTTAATACATATCTCTAATCTTGGTATACAGTCCTTCAAATACTTGTTAAACTATCCTTGAAGCGATTAATTGAATGAATAGAACGTCATGTGCTTTGTGCGCCAGTAATATGTTCAGTACTGACCCAGAAATTTGCTTATCTATTGCTTTACTTTAGAGAACAAACTGGAAAAAAAGAAGTACCAAATATGAGGAATATTTTCATCTATTTTAATACATCTATATATTTTTGTATGTTCATGGTCAGATGAGCAATATGCAGAATCATAGTTTCATAATTGAAAATACGAGTTATCTATTCCCAGGCATTTAAATTTCAAAAGCAAATATTTGTGAGGTGTACTATATGCAAAATTAGAAGTCAAGTTGCTTCTATATTTTTTCAGGCTCTTCAATTAACATTTAGTGACAGTTTTATTCTTGACAATATATAATTGATTTGTACAGTGCTTTAATAAATAATGTCAACTTTCATTTGAAAAATTGGAAGCAAGAAGTGTCTCAGTACTGAGACAGTCTACTATTAAAACTGCTGTGATTTTCACTGAAATCCTTATAGATAACAAAATTGAAGTGCATCTAAAATCAGTCAAGTAGGAGCCATTTTAATGTTAATCTCAAATATTCTGATCATCTTTTGAGTCTTAAATGGTCTGAGTTTGACAATTTCTAGCTCTCCAGTAAACTGTCACTTAAGTGGCAAGATTAATCTAGTACAGTAAATGAGGATTAGCTGATTAAAATTATTTATTAGAATTATTTATTAGAAGCACAAGAGGACTGCATGCTCCTAAATTTTTGCAAAGGAAGATGTGCTTTAACTTAGCATACTGCTTGAAGCATGTCTTTATTTCTTTATCATTAATCAGCTTTTTAATATGTAAAACTGTTGATGTAAACCGAAGCAGCAAAACTGCTTAGTTATTAACTGTTGCAAACTTTTCTGTTGAAATAAAGGGAGGACCTTACGCTAGGGGTATTACACTGTAAGAAAAATGCACTGCTTTAGAAAAAACCCATCAGTATCATTTAGAAAGAAGAGGTTTGTCCTCTGAAGACAAATGAGATAATTAGAATATTCCATTTTTTCACTTGAATAGTGATCCAAACTCAAATATTTTAAAAAAATCTTCAATAATACAGAGCATTTTAAGAATCTTAAGATTATCTTTTTTATTGGGGCACTTCTGTTCTATTTATTCAGATGATGTCTACTCACCTGATGGCAGGAATGCATCCATAAATAAAGCAGAGACGCATGCAGACAATTGGATGGGCATTCATTTTTTTCCTCATACTAAAGCTGCATTTCGCATGATTTTTAATGTACTGTTGTCAGTTGCAGATCTTTTAAACCAATTGGTGTAAATGAAATCGTAGACTTTGTGTCAGTGCTTTCTGAGAAACAAAGAATAAGTCTGACAAATGAGCAAATGGTTTTACAGATATTTGCTAAGTTCCTTTTAAAATTTAATTATAGAAACTTCAGGAATCCATTTTCTATTTAATATTGTATCCTAATTATGCTTTTCTATTTAAGGTGATGGTTTTAATTAGTTAAAATAAATTTTAGCTCACAAAATGTGTTTTTAATGTAACTTATGCACAAATAATTATGCATAAGAGATTCTGCTTACAGGTTTACCAGATATTCGTTTCTTTCTCCACCTGTTTACTTAGCTTATATTATAATAGTAGTCAGCAGTTCTCATCTCTCTTTATGGTACACAATACAGGGTTAGATTTTCCCCTTTACTAAAATGCATATTTGATTACAGTCCTTGAAATTATCTTTTCTAAGTGCTCTGATCAGGAAAATGGTGCATACCAATGCAGCTGAAATTTATAAAAACTATTTCAGGATTCTTAAATCATATAACTTTTCTTACCAATTTTTGAAAGCCCACTCTCTGAAGGTAATACCTTAGCTGGATAGGAATAAGTTGTTTAAGAACTCACACTGCTGTAGGACCCTAAAGCCGTACAAAATAAATTAGTAAACTCATTAATACTACTAGGAACTAAGAAGTGAACAATCCAAATACCGTAAAAAAAGTGACCACAACAAATTTGCCACAAATTAGCCAATTTATTACTTTTTGGCAAATCCCATACAACAGGAGCGAAGATCTTTCACTCACTATCTTAAAACATTACTTTGCTTTATACAAATTGTAAACATCTCCAACAGGACAAACTGTTGGTATGGGCGTTCCACAATTCTGGCATCTTTTCTATCAGTTAGTCAAACAAGAGAAAACCCAATAAACCAAAGCACTTTTTCCACAGGTTATCTATAAAATACAGCACATGCATTTCATATCACATCAATTCTAAGCAACACACAGAAGAGTATTTCTGATCATTTTTTTTAGTGAAATTCACAGTGGCATTAGGAATAGAGACACTTTTTTTCCATACTGTTGTATCCAATTTTTGGTTTTAAATTAAAAAACATTGTTTTATACAATCAAGGTAGTAAACCACATTCTACAGTAAATCAGCTGCCGTAAATACAGCTATATTTGCAATACTGTATCAGAAAAATAAGGACGTATAAACTCCTGATCTGGTAAATACTTTGTTTTCCTGGCAAGCACCAGTCTAAAGAAGCCATAATTCAAGTTTGCTTCTTCAAACCCACCTGCTATAACTGTTTGATTTTTTTTCCCTCCCTCTCTCAAAGTGCTTTAAATCAGACAATCTGATCCATAAAGTGAACACTTATCTCCTACTTAAAAGCAGATTTTTCTTTCAAAATCCCAGGAATGTCAATCTGCTGGCCAGCTTGACTGAAGGACTACAAGATGCACACTGTTAAATCAATTCTCAAAACAAGGCAAAGGTGTTTAAACTTGAATAACATGAATGCTTTCCTCCAACCCAACTCATCAGCACCAAAATACAATTATTATGGTACTGACTACAGGGTTTTTTTAAAAAAAAAAAACACTTCAATTATTAGCAAACAATTGCATTACAACTTTCATGTCAGTATGCTGCTAATTTTGGAGCCACTTTTACAGTGACTAAAAGACAAAAATCTCTATATATAATGTAAAATGTCAAGCCATATTAAACCAACTCCACTTTTCAAGTCTCTGCATCATAAGGAGCAAAGGAAATAAACTTGATTCCTCTGCAGATCACCTTTAAAGTTACTGACAAAACCCAAGGTTGTTATTTTTACATTTGTATGCAACAGGCTGTTGAAAGCATTACTTTAGATCACAAAGTGCTTAGATCAGTAGATCCATAAATGATGAGTTCAGATGAGTTTCACTACCTGAAGCAACGACACTGGGGTGCTATTTGTAAGATTTCTGTATTATCAAAACACACAGAGGAAGGAATATGAAGGATGCACAGCACAGTTAACTTGCATCTTTTCTACAACATATATTCATAAACAACAATTCTCCTTCCTACAGATTCATTATTAGGAACAGCATTGAGAGTTCAGATCCTATCAATCGCAAAAAAAACCCTGAAGTCCTCAAACCTTGGTAAAGATCCTTGAGGTCCCTTCCAACCTGACGTTCTATGATTCTATGTAAACAAAAATATTGTGCAGTTCCTTCAGCCAAGCAAGATACTCTAGCACTAGATTTGCCTCTAGTTCTTCTCTGCCCAAATAAAGCAGGGGATCCCTACTGCAGCATTAAAGCCAGATCCTGACAGAACTGAAGAAACACTGCAGAGGGAATCCCAGCAATCAAAATAAAACCACTTATATTAAATGTCTTAACTCTTCCACGATCATCAAGATCTGCCAGAAAAAAACGTAATAGGAATCTTCACGTAATCTTAATTCTTCAGCAGAAATGCTGATTAACCAAAACATTTACAACTCGGTATTTTCACTGCAGCATGGGATGAAGTTCTGCTAAAAACAACCTTCCGATCTACACAGCCACCATTTTAGAGAAGATTTTCTAAACTTGATTAACACCACCAGGTTCAAAGTACTATTATGTGGGTTTTAGTTTTGTTTTGAATCAAGAGCTATTTCTGATTTATAGTCAAACCTTGTATGTCTTTTTTTTCAGTTTTAAACCATTCCATTTAGTTTTTTACTTTCCAGTCTGTCTGGAGCCCAACACATCAAGATGCAACTGTTATCCATGTGGATTTAACTTTTGTATGCTAGCTGCCATTTTCTGTAGCAGCATCTGTTAGAAGTTTTACAGAATTGTAATGTTCTCCTAATCCATAGGCATGTCTCATGTACCTAAAAGCAAAGAAGTTACAGAATTAGTGTTCAGTTTAAATAATAGAATACACCATGCCAAACATTAACAGCACTGGAAAAAAGATTAAAATAAATCAAGTTTTAGCACAGAAAACATATAGAGTCATTAAATAGGACAGTATTAATAAAGACACTTCTAAATTCTGGTGACTTCCAGGCACAAACTGACATAAACTTTAAAGAGAAAAAAAAGTTTCCTGCTGCATCCTAGATCAATTTCCTAGTGTTTTGTAATTATCTAACAAATAAAATGACCTTGTAGCATTCTATGAAGCAGTAACTGAATCACACTTTAGATGGATTGTCAATTTTCTAAGAACTTCAATTACAATATTTTTAAACTTAGTGTGTCAATCATAAATATAATTTCTGATGTTTCAATGTCAAATACATAAAAGAAAACGAAAGAGTGGGTGAGAATCAAAGCTGAGCCTTCTGATATAGAAATAAGTGCACTAATTTTAAGAAGGGATAAAATTACATACTTACACAAGTATTATTGGTTTGCCTGAATATTCTTCACCAACAATAATGGGAGGGGAATCCATTTGCAGTATTTCAATAGGTGTTTGCAAAATGTGCGACAAAGCTCTTAGCTTTAAGGCATAAAAACAATTCAATAACAAGATTTAATCCAATGTAGGGAGGAGAGACGAAGACATGGCATTTAGTTTTAGCAGATATAAGTTCAGCCATAACATTTCAAATACCATTAGAAAATAAACTTTATTGAAATAAGCAAAAATACTCTAACTTTTTAAACTTTAATTGAAAACAGGTTGCCTTAAATTAATCATTGTTTTTATGATCCAACACAGGTAACATTGAGCTAGCTTCAGTACTTTGGTAACTACTCTTTCATAAAACAACAAATAAGACAAACTGAAATATTTTCTCCACCTCAAGTTATGGTTTACATTACAAAAATCTAATATTGTTCTACTTTAGTCAACTTTGCTACCATCTAAGTCAGCATAATAAAATTCTTTCTCCTTAAAAAGTCTTCCCTGCTCACATTGTCAGTCTCTCTAATGACACTTAGAACTACTGAATTCATTAACTCAAATGTCATCAAATACATCTGAACAGCAGTACACCATCAGAAAAGCTACTAATTTGGGAGAAAGTTCTTGATGAACCAGTTACTGCTATGTCCCTTAGGCCTTCAGGTATTCTTTCTTAAAAAGTCCCTTTTTGAAGGTATATTCACTCACTTCATAATTCCACAAATAAAAATGATCCACACAACACTTACTTCCAGCTGACCACCCCATGCAGCTGTATTTGCTATATCATCACAGTATTTTTCAAATTCCTCTGCAGGGAAAGAAAAGACAACTTTTAGTACATCTCTTATTTGAGAATAAGCAACTGAGGAAAAATACTGGTTTTACAAAGAAGAACTAGAACCTCAAAAGCCCAAACACATTATACAGGAAAATAACTATGTTCGCTGAAGAGAAGGAAAGGAAAAGGAAACCACCAGAAGCCAAAAAAAAAAAAAAAAAAAAAAATCAACCATAAAAGTTTTAGAAAGAAAAATTAAGACTGAAAACAGGAATGGAAACACATACGAGAATAAAAAGTAGAGGCTTATATTTTATACTTTTTATTCAAGGAACTGTTACCAACAAGCATGAAATTGCAGTTTTCTCTCTATTAAGTTTCAGAGGGTGTTGTTTTGAAACTCTAAGCAAGATGTATGCTTAATTCTTACATTACCTAGGTGTCAGACATGTTTTGAAAATCCTGTATGTAGTTCAGCTGTTGGGTTTTTTGAGGTTCTGTTTTTGGGGGTTTGTTTATTTTTTTTATTTCTAAATTAGCTGTCAGTTATATGTTAATAACTAAATAAACCTTTTGCAATTGAGGTCTATAGAAACCAAGCTTTCAAATTAATAAATTACAACCATTCAGGTTTCTGAACCCCATTAATAGCTTCTGATAAAGGAGGAACAGATTTCCTGAAGCCTGTTCAGAATTGTTTTTCATACATGCCCCTTACAACAGACTTTAGATATCTAAGAGAACCATAACTCCCTGCTGCTCTGCAGAACTTCCTTCATTCTGTCTTCTCTTGGGGTACATTTATCCTGTGACAATTCTCTCTGTCAACACAGAAAAGATGCCTCCTACTTCACAAGAGCCCCCAGTCACCAAATTAAATCCACACCAATAACTATTCTGTGAATGTAGCGGTAAGTTAAAAAAATATTATAAAGTCATTTGTATGGTGTCCCAGACACATAATAAGAAATTAATAAAACCTCCGTTGCTCAAATAAGCGGCACATAAATTCTATTAAACTGCATTTATTCAGCTTACACCATTGCTCCACACTAAACGCTCATATATTAAGTCTGTTCATAAGAAAGGCCTCCAAAAGACCTAGAGCAAACAGTGAAAAGGGTAGAATAAGAAAAAGCATCTACACAAACTATCATAAAATGGATTTGGTTGAATTTCATACTCAATTTTAACAGCTTTCCCATGTAAATTGAAAACACCAATATAAAAGTTGTCAAAAAGTCATCCCTAACTTAGCACACAAACTGCTTATAATACAACTCAAATCACATCCCAGAGCATGATTACTATCTAGTAACCAGCAAGTTCTGACTACCTTTTTTTAAAATGCTGAATAAATTACAAAGATTCAAGTGTACCAAGTTTCATAGCAGATCGTATTTCTGTGTTCCATAGAACACAATCAAACCAACAAAGTTCAGGAACAAACACCATAACGAGTTAGTACTGATTCAGCTGTAACTGAGATCAAGATGTACTATAAATAGCTGCAACAGTTTTTAAAAGCCCTTATGCCGCAAGTCTTACCTCTGCTATACATGTCTCCAGTATTAAGGTTTGTAAGAAATGGCAGGAAGTCATCAGAGTGACTTTGCATATACTTTGCTGTTTGGTTCCTCAGAGTTGTAACAGTCCAGGAATTTTGATCCTTGAGCTGATCTTCAATAGCTCTGTACATGCAATGGCCATCTGAAGGGATCTGTTTAATCTCTAAGTGCCTTGCTGCCAATAGGGAGGCAAGTTTCTGACTTTCAAGATGTCTAGCACCGGTTAGATTTTCTATCTCAGCTTCAGCTATCCTTTCTTCTCTTTCTTTCTCCAAGGCAGCTTTTTTTTCCTTAGATTAAAAACACATAAACATAAAAAACAAAATGTTAAAATTTAGATGTCTGTACAATTCTTGGCTTAGTGCTTGCTTCTAACTCTTCAAATGTTTTCTCACTACATCCATATCTGTGAAATGTTCTCCCAAATCAGTACAAAATCTTAAGAGACCTCCTAAACTCAAACATTACAAATGACCAATATTTCCTAACTGCCTCTGACACCAAAATTATGTGACAGAAGAAATCTTAATTATAGCTGCATGCAGAGTAACACTTTACAACACCCGTACAAAGCCTATTAATAGAAGTCATTTCTTCAGGATTACCTATTTCACTACATTGACAAACAACTAAAGTATAGAATTCTAATTAAACAAGAGAAATTACTGCTCTTTCATAATAAGCGTGAGGTCTAACACTTATGCATATGAATGCATAAGGGAGCTCATGTCATGAAACTGAAAATCCCTCAGACTAGGTACTATACATCATAAAAGACTGCTCCTAATGTAAAGTATGAATAAGAATGCCAACAGAGAATACAAGAAGGGATGTAATAATAAAAAACTTAAAAATTACTCTTAT
Source organism: Tapera naevia (assembly GCA_033556795.1). Lineage (NCBI taxonomy): Eukaryota > Metazoa > Chordata > Aves > Cuculiformes > Neomorphidae > Tapera > Tapera naevia. The sequence continues at coordinate 8,720,833 of JAUMJJ010000038.1, forward strand.
AGAATGCATTTTAAATTTACACTTACGTTAACAAGGGAATAAGTCAAAGTAAATGAGCAAATAAAAACTGAAGCAGTACAGAAAATGACCTTTCCACTTTCACACTTAAAATCCACCAAAAATCAAAGCTAGACTAATATATGTGACCACAATCTAGGAAATATAGACTACAGAGTTTCTAGTTTTCCTAGATACAGCGCAATGAATTAAGAACATTCTTTTATCATGCTTATTACAAGGCAGCTCTGCAGCAGCAATCACATAACAGGGGATGGACTCTGCAAAACAGCTGCGCTCCTCTGGCCCTGGTCCATTTATGCAGGTACAGTAACAATGTTAGCCCATCACAATTTAACTCTAATGGCCTAAACATCACAAAGTGTTTCTTAACAACAAAATTTACAAGAATTTCCATATTTATATCTTCATTAACTGTGTATTCTATTACTTGCGTATTTTCCACATACTATTTTTCCATTATGTTAATTACTTTTTTTCTCTATTAATGTTTTTAGAGAAATTAATTTCAAATAACTTGCTTTACATAGTTTTCTTGGCTCCCATCTTCTGAACTATTCTGATTCCTACCTCATGGCTGAGAGAAAAAAATACGAGTATTTATAAAATGCATACAATATCTCTAGGCAGCAGCTTTAAAGATTTTCAAGGCATCCAGTAGGTACAGCATCAATACTGAGTTAGCCAAGTAATATACCCTGAAAAATTGTTTAACTTTGGTTATAACAACTAAGCTTAAGTGAATATAACTTCAATCAAATATTTGCAAAGTTTTCAAATTTTAAGTCATACCCGCCTCTTCTGTGCTTTTGATACTCGAGGTTGCTGAATTCGTTCTCCATCAAGCTCTAAATTTGCAACTCCATCAGCTATAGAATCTGTCTAAAAAGAAAAAAAGTTAAATATTCTTATTAACATAAATGATAACTAAGATGTGCATCTCCTGAAACAGTTTTAAGTTCTTCTCCTAGGTAAATCCAGGTTAGAACTATGAAGTTTAACCACAAAGATCTGTGTATAGAGCAGAACCTGTCACAGCCAGAAGCAAAGCATTTCACATCCCAAATCACTGTCATGCATTTTATAAATATTTTTGTAGTCTCAAAAAAGAGACAGTTATGAGCTGCACACTTCAAATTTAATCCGTGTGTCCTCTCACAAGTAAGCATGAACACTGCTTACTGGCTGAAAGGGAAAGCTTTGCTTACAACACCCAAAACTGAAGTATCCAAACAGTCATTATCAAGTTGTATGACAATTAAAGCAGGAGAAGGCTCCATCTTCCACATCAAAGCCTAACCAGCATTTGAAAAAGACAGGGAGTTGACATTTCTCAATAGAAGTGACAAAGCTAGCCCCATAATGATATGAACTAAATGTCACCCTTGGAAGCATGGATTTGTTTCAATCCAAAAATACAGTTGAGCAGTCAAAGAAACAATAAATCTCAAAACAAAATCCTCACAGGCAAAGCTATGCCCAGGACAAGAATTTTAGTTTGAAAGGTCCTCTATTGTGAAGTTTTGACAGGTCCTGTAGCAAAATAAAACTAACTCTTGAAACTTAAGTAAGATACAGGTAAACAGAAGTATTATGTTTAATTCTTATGCATCTGATTGTTACAGAGTCATAACGCTCATGATTGAAAACATTTTTTCCACAAGGATTCTCAGCAGATTCTTCTCAATCAACCCTATTTCCCAAAAAGTCATTCAGAAATGTTTTCACTCTCATTTTTATAGAAAAGTACATTTTGCTTAACTCTTCTGTTAGGTCACTAATCAGAAAACATCCAGTCCAGAAAGCGTCAGGCAGGCAGGTTTCTGTTTGTTTCTTTAGCAGATATAAACAGCTAAAAGATACTAACTGTTAAGGAAATACTTAAGGAGATGTATGAGCATGGAACATTAGCATCATTCACAGACAATTGTATTGCACCAATTTAGCCATAATCTCTACACCCGTTTAGGTAGAGGAAAGTATACAAACAAGCCTACTTGCACAAATAGTCCTTGAATTCAGGCACATGATGCAAATAGACTTCTTTTCAGTACTGGATATACAAAATTAAGTCAATGGATTGCAAAGTCACTATGACAGGAGTTTCCAATACTATACTTATTAAGAGCAAGAACAGAGGAGAATTCTTATACGTCACACAAGTGTTTAACAATATCTAGTTTACTCAGGTGATCATAATTTCTGCAGCTCAATTTGAATAATAAAGTCTCTGCTAAAAATTAAGTGGTTTGCCATCAACAGCAAACCGAAGCATTTAAGTATGCAGCCAACATGGCAGATGAGTGGCACGTCAGATGACAATTCTCATCATAACAAAAAGGGTCTTCTTACAAAAAGGTCATTAAATTGTTGACAGAATTGGAAGACAAAACACACTGAATCAGCCAAATGCATACTGAAGGCCAACAATACTCTGGTAGTCTACAAAAGATAATTAGAGCGACAATATAACAAACTTTTATTTAAAAAAAAAGAAAATCTGTAAGACGACTGAGCTACTAACGCAGCCTTAAGAGCAAAACCACAAAACAATAACAACAAAAAAATCCTTCTGATAAATGCTCCTTCTAGCAACGCCTGCTCACCAACCATAACAGCTCTTTCCTTCCAAAGATCAAAAGAGTTACTAATACTGCAAGGAAAAAGAGCAATACTTTAAAGTGTTACTTCATTATAATTTTTAAGTTAAAGAAGCCCTAACACAAATTGTCTGTACAAATTCATCCAAAGTTAAGGTACCTACCTTATTCTGCTCAGGTGAAGCTTCCTTCAGCTGCTTTAATTCCTCCATGTGCTTCTGTTCAAGTTCTGCCTCTAGTTTGGCAACTTCATCAGCCAGTTGTTTTCGTCTCTTTTTATCATTCTTGGGAACAGCATTTTTCATGCCTTGAATTTTTGCTGTTAGAGAAGTAGTATAATAAAACATTACCTATAAATATAGATATTCCACAGTCACTGCAGAAATGATAACTGGAAGTCATACAAAGAGTTCACAAATATCAACATATCAGATGCAAATGTTGTATCTGAAGAAGAGAAAATCCTGTCCTGGGTTACTACTATAAACACTTGTGAACTTCAACAACACTGCCTATTTCAGCCTGTTGATTTCAAAAACACTATGTGGTCACTGAGATCTCAAATCCTATCACAGGAAAAGTATCTAAGTTAAATCAAACAAGCAGCAGACTAGAAGTAAAAACATAGTTTACCTGCCCTTAAAATAAAGTTTCTAAAAGCAAGATCAGTATTCAAGAAGGAAAAAAAAAAAACCGTCAACTTGCTTAAATCCCAAACCTTTTTTCAGGTTGCAAGTCAAGGATCCATTTCACACAATCACAAAATGGTTTGGGTCAGAAGGGACAGTATTTTTCCAATGTTTAACCATTCTTGTTAAGAAAATATTTTTCCTTCTTCCTCCTATGAGGGTTTTTCTTGTTACCACATTCAGCCATTGCCTCTAGTCCATTCTTTACACTTTACTTTGAAGAGTCTGGCTCCACTCATTACACAGAGGAAAATAAAACCACATCCCCTCCTAGTCTTCTTTTCTTCTCCAGCTTGAACAAATACAGCTTCCACAGCCTGTGCTGTCACATGAGCACTCCCTGGTAGCCCTCATCACTTCTGTATTCACCATTTTAGAGCTACAGCAGCAATTATTTAACAATTGAACTGAAGATGATGGTGATGATAATGAAACTTTTCAAGAGGAGGCAGCAAGAATAAACACACTGAAAAATTTATGTTAAGCATTCAGCCTCACAGATGAATCAAAGTAAGTGATTCCAAGTGTGACAGCCAGAAAAACAGTTTTGATAATAAAAAAAGTGTGATGGGGGAGTAGAAAATCCAGGACTTAAGAGGCACAACCAAATACACAAGCAGAGTGGGGGAGGTGGGAAGGGGCTGGAAAGAACGATCATCAACTAGATTAATCCTGAATTTTCAGAGACTGACATGCATCTTATGTTAATTCTTATGAACAAACTGGTTTGCTATCTGTCAAAAAATTAATCATTGCACTTATGTTCAGATATGGCACTGTAATACCAGTCTTCTACTATAGGTACTTTACTGTGGCTGGACAGACCATGGAAGTTCATTTCAGATCAACTGCACTTCTAATGAAGAAATCCTAGAATGGAATCAAGTAATGGTTTGGGTTGGAAGGGACCTCAAAGGTTCCAGTTCCAACACCTCCCACGGGCAGTGACACCTTCTACTAGATCGTCCAACCTCGCCTTGAACATTTCCAGAGATGGGACATCCACGACTTTTCTGGGCAACCTGTTCGAGTGCCTCACCACCCTAACAGTAAAAAAATGTCTTCCTAATGTCTAATCTAAATCTTTCCTCTTTCAGTTTAAAACCCTAACCTTTCATCCTATCACTGCACTCCCTGATTAAGAGCCTCTCCTCAGCTTTCCTGTAGGCCCTCTTTAAGTAGCTGCCTGGGCAGCAAGAACCCTTATGCAGGTTTCTTAATCTAAAATTCTTTAGAAAAACACACCTCCTTTATACTTAAAAAGCGGTCTACCTTACTGCTAAGTGAACTGGGGTCGCTTAGTCTAGAGAAGAGGAGGCCGAAGGGAGACCTCACTGCTGTCTACAACTGTCTGAACGGAGATTGCAGCGAGGTGGGTGTTGGTCTCTTCTCCCAAATGACAGGTAACAGAACGGGAGGAAATGGCCTCAAGTGGCACCGAGGAGGTTCAGATTAGACATCAGGAACAATTTCTTCACTGAAAGGGTGATCAGGCACTGGAACAGCTGCTCTGGGTCAGGGAGGTGGCTGAGTCACCATCCCTGGAGGTGTTTAGAAAATGGGTGGATGAGTAGCTCAGGGATATGGTTTAGCAGTGGGCAGGTATGGTTGGATTCGATAATCTCAAAGACCTTTTCCAAGCGATTCTATGGCTCTCAGGCACTGTCAGGCTCCTACGATGACAGCGGGGCGAACTCGGTAGACCGCCTGCATGACCAGAACCGCACCTCGCAGCAACAACGGGCTCTGAGACCTCTGCTAAGCCGCGACTCCTCCACCGCCGAAGCCTTCGCCGCAGCGCAAGGGCTGCTCCCTCCCTTTCCCTCGCGGCCGCTCCAAGCTTCCCCGGCTGCCGCCCGACTCCTCCAGATTCCCCCGGGGAAGGCGGAGAGCGGGACGCCGGCCCAGCCCGCGCCTCCCGGGCACCGGGGGTAGCCTCTCACCCTGGAGCTCCCGCTTCTCCTTGCGCTGCCGTTTCATCAGCTGCTGCAGCGGCCCCTCGGCCTCCGGCCCCTCGTCCCCAGAGCCCTCCATGGATGCGCGCCCTCGCCCCGCCGCGGCGCGCGTGACCCCCAACCCCGGCGCGAGGCGGGAGCTCGCGGCGCTTCCGCCCCGCCTGGCCCCGCCCGCCGCCGCGGCCCTCGCGCGCCCCCTGCGGGTTCCCCGCCCCGTGGGTCCCCCTCGTGCCCCGCCCGCAAGGACCGGTCGCTTTCCGTGCACCGCCGGCTCTTGCGCCCCGGCCTCACGGGCGGTGAGCTCGGGTCGAAGTAGGGAAGGGAGGCGCACCTTTCGTTCATAGAAACATAAACCCATAGAATCGCTTGGCTGGAAAAGACCTTTGAGATCACCGAGTCCAACCGTACCCGCCCACTGCTAAACCATCCCTGAGCACCTCATCTACACCTCCAGAGATGGTGACTCCACCACCTCCCTGGGCAGCTGTTCCAGTGCCTGACAACCCTTTCAGTGAAAAAAAAAAAATTTCCTGATGTCTAATCTCAACCTCCCTGATGGAACCTGAGGCCATTTCCTCTCATCGTATCACCTGTCACTTGGGAAAAGAGACCAGCACCCACCTTACTACAGCCTCCTTTCAGGCAGTTGTAGACAGCGATGGGGTCACCCCTCAGGCTTCTCTTCTCCCAGCTAAACAACCCCTGTTTGCTCAGCCACTCCTCCTAAGACTTGTTCTGCGACCCCTTCACCAGCCTCGTTGCCCTTCTCTGGAAGTGCTCCAGCAGCTCAATGTACTTCTTGTACTGAGGGGCCCAGAATTGAACACAGTACTTGAGGTGCAGCCTCACCAGTGCAGAGTACAGGGGCACAATCACTTCCCTGGTCCTGCTGGCCACACTATTTCTGATACAGGCCAAGATGCCATTGGCCTTTTTGGCTACTTGGGCACACTGCTAGCTCATGTTCAGCTGGCTGTCAACCAGCACCTCAAGGTCCTTCTCTGTTCTTGGGCTGTGAGAGGTGGTGAGCAAGGGCAAGGCCATTTCTAGGGGAAAGTGGCTCCCTCCTCATTTCTATCATCCAACAACTGTAGCTGCGGGGCTGTCCTGGCACATAAAAGACTTCATGGACTGGTTTTAGCCAAGATAAAAGGATATCGTTAGCTCAACCAGTGATGAATCCTATTAAAGGGGAAAGGTAGAAGTGAAAAAGGAATTGCTTAAGGTTTTAACTTCTGTGCAAAACATCCTGTGCCCTGCATGTGCAAGTTTTGTACCTGAAATTGCCTAAAGTTAAAAAATACCCAGAAAGACTCCGGATTGTCCAAGCTGTAACGTTTGTGACCCGTGTCTCCTCACTACAGTGAAATTATGTCACGTGAAGTATTACATTTTTACTGTGGTAAAATCCAAATTTCTCGCTTCGATCAAATCCCCACCTCAAAATGGGAACTACAAATTCTTGTTGAGCATTAGTGGGGATTGAGATGCTGAGGAGAAGCAGGCGCTGATCTCTTCTCTCACATGACCAATTATAAGACTCAAGGGAATGGCAGGAAGATGTGCCAGGGGAGGTTTAGTTTGAGTGGTGGAGCACTGGAACAGCTTCCCAGGGAAGTAATCATGCCGCCAAGCCTGACAACATTCAAGAAGCATTTGGACGATGCTCTCAGACACATGGTGTGAATTTTGTTGTTGTCCTGTACAGGGACAGGACTTGGACTCGATGATCCCTGTGGGTCCCTTCGTACTTGGGATGTTCTGTGATTCTCAGTCCACTGCAGTGACCAATATTATTTGGTGGAACATTGAGGTCATCTGGGCAAAATATAGTTTATAGACTTTTGTATTTTAATTGGGTTTAAAATTATTCAAATTGAGCAAAAACTTTGGTAATGGAAACAGTAGTTTTGTGCTTAACTGTTACCTCATTGATATTATTCTTTTACATTTTTATCAATAGAACCTCTACAAGAATACCTCCCTGGAGATATTTAAAAGTTATGTAGACATGGTGCTTACAGTCATGGTTTAGTGGTGAACTTGGCAGTGTTAGGTTTATGGTTGGACTCAACGATCTTAAAGGTCTTTTTCAACCTAAACGTTTCTATGATTCTATGAAGTACAGTCAGGTGCAAAGAAAGGAAATTAATCCAAAGCAAAATTGTACGATGATGGATCAAACTCTCTTGCTTTACAGAACCACCCAATTTTTAGATCTCCTTTACAATTACATTGCAGTATAAATAATTTTTAGCTTTGTATATTAATACCTGGAAATATATTTTTCCTTTACCTCTACCTGCATTTTCCAGCCTGTTAGAATAAAATAAATCACAGGTATGGGAAAAAAAGGTCTCATAAAAAAAAGAATGAGAGGGAGACAGTTGTCTTTTAGATAGGAAAATAGATTAGCACTGGAAATTACTAGAGTGCCTCTATAAATATTTCCGTATACTACCAACAAATCCAGAATAAGGACAAATGCGGGTTCGATTTGCCTTGACTAACCTATCTATGATGTGCTCTGTATCAGTTCATCAATGACATATATTTGTCCATGCATGTATATATATATTAATATGCTATTCTTAAAATGCTGTATATTTTAAAATAATAAATACTGGTTTATACCTTATGCATTCTAGTTTATTTTAGAACTTTATAAAATTACAGCAAAGAAAAAAGAATTGTCTTTTTACCATAATAAAACACTGTAATTAGATGCTCAGACAAATGACCCGATCCCATTCTTCAAGCAGGCTGAGCTTTTCAGTGTTCTGGGAGACTACAGACTTAGATCTTACAGAAGAAAAGGTAGCACAGACTGCTTCTCTCCAATGTAACTATCCCCACTCAAAGGGTATGTCTACTGAGGTCCTTTTAGTGACTACTGGTTTTAGTCCAGAATTCTGCTGTTATCTTCAGCATTAATCCAAAAGAGAATACAGAATAAATACCAACAACCAAATAAATAAATACCTCAGGTGACCAAATGTGAAGTGCTAAGTGATGGTGAAGTTAGGTTGATTAACCTGATCTTACGATGTGTTAGCCTCATTTGAACAACACATCTCAATAGAGTTGAACTCAAAATCAGGCAGGAATGGAAGGTTTTAGGGCACACTGAGTATAGGGGAGAATAGTGGTATGATTAATGCTGGGGAGGTCACATTGCACAGCCATCTAAAGATGAGTTTTCTCTGCTACCATGCAACCTGCAGTAAATGGAATCTGTTAAGAAGAGTACTATCCTTGCTAGCAGCAGACCACAGGCTCAATGCCTATTTCCCAAGTCCTGTCCTGCGGGGCTTGTTACCAGCCTGCGGTGAGAACCTGTGCTGTGAACTGGAGCTTTGTGCCAGACAGCTGTTATGAACTGGAGTTTAATGTGGGATAACAGCAAAGGCCTAGGAAATACCACTGAAAACAGAAGACCCAACCTTATATACAGCTAACTGATGGGCAGCTGAAAAAAACCACATCACAAGTTGTGAAGACAACTGCTTTAAGCATGCCAAAGTAAAGCAGCAGCTGAGCAAGAGAAAAACAACCAAGCAACAGGAGGAGGCATTTACTAAGAGCTGAGAAAGTAGTACTCACCAAATCACAAGGTATGTGTATGGCTCAGGGGTGGAGATGAAAGTCTGCTGACTCTCTAGAAAGCATCTTATAAATGGAAAAAATATTAATTGGAGGAAATCATCAAAATGGGGATCTAAGCTGTGGTGTCTGTGTGGGACTGTCAGGGCCACGTCTGCCAGCTGCTTTCCCTGCCTGCGCACAGGGATCTCTTCAGGGAACTATTGACCTGCCAGCTCATCAAGACTGTGTATATCAAGAGCATATACATGTGTTTTCCCTCTACAAATTCTGTGTATTTTACCTCTCTGATGCTCTTATAACAAAACACTTATATGGAGCCTTACGATGTGTAAGCTCAGCTTGGCTAATCATGATTCCTGGGTGGAAAGGGTGATTTAACAGATAAGTTGTAATGAAATATAGAGTTTAGAAGCTGAAATGAAAAAAAGAACAGAACTGAAATCTGAAGTAACTGACTGTGAAGCACTTTATCAAGGAGGTATTAAGGTCACTGTCACAGAAGTCTTTAAATCAAGAATGAAAGCCTTCCTGTGGATATGCATTACCTCAGCTGAAAGTTACAGGATCCACGCAAGCAACATTTATTACATTCTCTCAGAATTCAAAGAAGTCCAACTGGATTGACATAACAGCCCTTTCTAATATTAAAGTTATGACTTCATTAAGCTGTTTTGTAAAAACTTGAACTTCCCATTCAAATCACTGATAGCTGTAAGATGCTCTATACTAAGCACAATCTGTCTCTTACACACTATCAAAACTGAAACTTTGAGAATTAAGGGGGCACTTTTGAAATGTGACTGAATTATTGTTGAGTTAGTCACTAAAGGCAGTGACTGAGGGTTATTTTTGTTAATGGTTGACTCAGACAGTGCAGCTAAGATCCCTCATGTGTGAAACTCTTTTCTAATAATTTTTCAACACAAATCAGACAAGTGTCAGGACCTAATGGAAACCCAATCACTTAATAAGGTCTGTGATTAGAATAAGGTCTGTGATTAGTCACATTGATCAGTTAAACAAAATAGTGGGGTTTATTTCTAGATTAGACATTTTGAAGCTCACAAAGCTCAGTGCATTTATTTGTAGCACTAGAAGATGTACGAGTCTCAAGTTTCTGTCAGTGTGGACAGGGTCAGGGTCACTCATTATTCACAGTTACCTTACCAATGCTGGGATGCAGAGAAACTGTGGCTGTTACCTGGAGACGTCCTTGATTTCTATGAAGATCGCTATTGATAAATCTGTGTGTTAGTGGTAGCATGATTTTGCCAGAGACTCTGCAGATGTACTATGAGCTTTGCAGTGTTTTGCTTTCTGAAATCTCAGCAGCTGGAATGGAAAGATTTAATAAAAACCCACAGGTCTGGATTTTAAAGCACTTTTCTTGGGTATATGACTAAAATGTGGCCTGTATTTGACAAAAGGTAACATGAATGCATCCTAAATGCTCAGAAACAGTAAGTAAAAAGAAGCCCAACACCAGCTCTTCACACTGCTTTTCAATAGACAAAAAATTACAAATTGGACACCTGGAATTTCCAGTACTTAAGTAAAGTCACTTAATGCAATCAGCAGAGACTGTCAGTCAGGTTTCAGGCAGTTAGCACTCAATGTCATCATATTTTCCTGGTGTAGTCTTCTTGGCAAGAATTTTTGCCAATAATCCACGCTCTGCTAAACTCCTTGAAGCTGCTGTCACTGTCATTTTCCCTTCAGTTTTTGTTTATTGTCTAGACTGCAGAGTTGCCAACTATAGTTCCTGTTATTGCTATAAAATAATGAAAGCAAGTGTCACACATAAGCAGGCACTTTTTTTGCCAGGAAAAAAATCTTCCCAGATCTCATGATAATGAAAGACAAAAAAAGAAGGACCCTCTGTACTCCTCAAACTGATAAAAAATACACCTGGACAATTGCTATAATCTCTGAGACTCTCAAAGGAGCATTCAGTAGTAGGCATTCCAGCTAAAATTGCATTTTACTTGTATATAGATGTCAAGACAAATATATGACTAAAAATTTGTACTGTGATTTGTGCAATATATTTTCATATATCTATAAAATATAATTATACCTTAGTCCAGGCCATTGCTGGCCAGCATACACACCACTGGTTAATTCTCTCCATCATTGTCACAACTTTACAAAAAAACATTTGTTGATGTCAGAAAAACTGCTGTTATACTTGAGCAGAGAATAAATACATGCATGCACATTCAACAGCATTGGGAGCTCATGGTGGGATTCAAGAGTAAACCTGTTGAGTGACAATCCTAAATGCTGCTGAACAGCGTCAAATTCCATCTAGTGTACAGAACCCCACACGTTTATATCTGTAAGCGGGACCTTCATCTGCAATGCTGTGTAAAGAACTCATAGTTAAGAGTAAGTTTTTGCCTACCTAATTTAATATTTGAGCACAAGAATGAGGGAGCCACCAAAATTAGCTATGATACCAGAAATATCTTTAGTATTGACATGCTAGATAGTACATTTACCAGAAAATTTTTATTCTCAGATTCATTTTTTTCCATGTTGCTTGTAAGCGTGCCAAATTGCATCAGCAGTCCTGACACTGCTCCAGCTGGGTATAACTGGTCCTGCAGGCTGGTGGAGCAGTCTGGCCAGGGCTGAAGCACCAAGTGAGACCTATCCTCTAATCCCAGTGCTGGGCTGCTGTTACACAGCACTGAGTACTGCAGCCCACCTATAGCACTCTCATCTGCTGGGTACCCTGGGAGAAAAGAAAGGAATCTGCCTAACATGTGTCATAAGGACAAGGAAAAGCAGAAGATCCAGAAAAGAAATCTGGAGACCTGCACATGGGGAAGGGAAAGAAAACATCTCTGACTGAGAGCTATGAAAGGGAACATTGGCCTAGAGAGGTGATGGTTAGAGAGAGGGATCATGGCTGTGACAAGAAGAAGGAAGGTCTGGATCTAGTACAGAACATGAAATTCCAATTGCCTTTTGGAGAAGCCTTTTTTTACAAAAGGAGAGGAATTTGGCGGACAGACTTTTTAGTAGGGCCTGTAGTGATAAGACAAGGAATAATGGTTTGAAACTAAAAGAGGGTAGATTTAAACTAGATATAAGGAAGAAATGTTTTACGATGAAGGTAATGAAGCACTGGAACAGCTTGCCCAGAGAGGTAGTAGTTGCCCCATCCCTGGAAACATTCAGAGTCAGGTTGGACAGGGCTCTGGGCAACCTGATCTAGTTGAAGGTGTCCCTGGTCACTACAGTTGAGTTGGACTGTTTAGGCTTCAAAGGTCCCTTCCAACCCAAACCATTCTATGATTCTATTAATTTTTAAATAGAGGATGAACAATGGGACTAGGACTAATCAGAGAAGGAGAGAGGGGATCATTGATCTCTGTCACAGATAGATGGAGTTGGGAGATAAGTCTGGCAAGAAGCAAGGTTGCAAGAGAAACCTGGGATATGCTGAGTGAGAAGCTGGAGAGAATCAAGGGTTCATGCATGTGGAGGACATAAGCAAGAGGTAAAACAAGGTAAAGACCTGGAGTGGAAAAATATGAGTACTGGGACAAGGAACAGGTTTCTTTTAATGACAGCAAAACAATAAACACACACACCACCAATTTCCACGAGGAGTATGTCTAAGACAACACATGCTTCCAAAGAAAGCAAGTCGTATATGCCCCATCCCTGGAGGTATCACAGTATCACAGTATCACAAGGTTGGAAAAGACCTCTGAGATCATCGAGTCCAACCTATGACCCAACACCAACACCTACTCGTCGTCTAAACCATGGCACTAAGTGCCTCATCCAATCAATTTTTAAACACCTGCCGTGATGATGATTCCACCACCTCCCTGGGCAGCACATTCCAATGGCCCTTTCAGTGAAAAATCTTTTCCTAATATCAAGCTTGAACCTCCCCTGATGAAGCTTGAGACCATGTCCTCTTGTTCTGTCACTTGTCACCTGAGAGAAGAGACCAACCCCTGCCTGCCTACAACCTCCTTTTAGGTAGTTATAGAGAGCAATAAGGTCTCCCCTGAGCCTCCTCTTCTCCAGGCTAAACAACCCCAGCTCCCTCAGTCTCTCTTCCTAGGGCTTGTGTTCAAGGCCAGGTTGGATGGGGCTTTGAACAACCTGATTTAGATCCAATTCCAGTGTGGAACGCAAAAAGAGAAGTTAGGTTATTTAAAATATGATCCAGTATCATTCTCCACTCTAACTGGTCTTTACATTGTAGAAAAAAAGATCGTCTACTTACTGTGCTATAATCTTTTGAATTTGAATACTGAACTCTTTCTATATTCAAGTAACAATTTTCCAACATAGCCAGTCTGAACACACTCAGGTCTAGAAACTGGTTGTTAAATGGTTACTCTCTGAATTAGAACGCTTGAGCTTAACCTAAGAAAAAAGTTCTGGTTTTCCCATGTTCTCAACTGAAACAGAAAGACTTGGAAGCTGAGTCAAAAGCAACAATGAAAATTCCTCCAGATGAATGAACTGAGACTACTGACATGGATGATATATTTCATTTTATCCAGATTAGGGATGCTTGTTTAAACTGTATTTATACTACATACTAAATTTCCACATAAAGTAATATGGTAATTGTAGTGGCATTGGAAGAAAAAAAACCCAAGTTTTCCTCCATACCCAAATTGCAAATGATATGCACACACTTTTTAAAAACAGGACAAACAGTTTAAGAGGCTGACTAGCTTTCAGAAAGTACCACACTCACATTTTTGAAAGAGTTTTCCTGTTGATAAAAACAAGATGACTTATGATGATAGCAAAACAATACACACCCCACATCAACTTCCATGAGGAGATGTCTAAGACAACATATATTCCTAAAGAAAGGAAACCAGAAGAGAATATGAGAGGAAGAGGGGAGTTTGGGAAGGGGTGAAACCAAGTACATGTTGTAACATTTCACAAAAATCCTTTTCCATACTTATAAGAAAATTATACTGACAGAAACAAGTGGCATTATTCCATCTGGTTTGGCTTTTTTTTGGAGGAAGAGAAAGAGGAAAAAACCCTGCTTTTAGAGGTTGAATCTGTGGCAGAACTGAATTTTTCATGTCCTTGGAAATCCTAATCAGTGCCATTGAACACCCAACTCCTCAACTTCCAATAGCATGCTCTCAAAAATACACTGGAGAATTATATTCAAATCTACTCTGTCATCTGTTCTAGTCACATGCCCAGAGATGACGCCTTGTCTGATAGCTAAAGACATATCAGAGAATATAAGTATTATAAAGTTCTTGCAGAAGTTTTTTGTTTTTTCTTGTGATCTGTAAAAGATGCATTAGAGGCCTCAAATTATGTATCAGATCATTTGATAGGGGTTATGGAAGAAAGGCAGAGTTGGAATTGCAATAGCTGCCTGCAGGAAATAAGGGAAGTGGAAGCTATCCATACTGGCTATATGCAAATTAAATAGGAGCACAAAGCAAGGTCTTCCAGTTCTACAGGGAGAGACCAAAATATTCTAACTTAGGTTAGTAACCCAACAGCAAGATCACAAGAAAATTGTGTCATTGGCTCCCAAAGCTGATGCACATCAAAATAGCTTTTGCAGAGATACACTGGAGCAATAAGTCTCTTTCCCCCCCCCAAGGTAAAAAGAACACTGGAATCATGTTTCATGAATTATGTGCTGAATAATAGTGTGCAAAGACTCCCTGTTTATTAGCTCTTCATTAACAGAACTACTTATAAAGATGCTGCAATGGCATTAAGTACGCTCATTTCATTGCACCTTTTTCAATTGTATGTATCTCGAAACTTGTTCGTAGTATTGATAAAGAGATTTTTTTCCCATTTAGTTGCACCATTTTGCATTCTTTGTCCTTGTAATACATCCCGCATCTTTTTCTTACAATCTCAAGATTGGTCAGTTGATAAGTAGCTCCTTGCTGTGTTTTGACCTTCCCTGGGAGGCTATTGGGTTTTTTTATCAAAAAAAATATATTATTCTTCTGTTGAAGATCACAATACTATTGGCATGCCTCTGACATTGTTTGCATCACTAGGAGAATAATCTATGTCTCCACTTTTCCATTTTTAATCTATAATGATAAGATTTAGATACAGGCAAAAAAAAAAATATTTCTGTTATTTTTATTCTTATAGTGGGAAATTCAGCTTTCTAGTAGCTGGAGTCCCTCCAGGCTTCTAATTTGTCTGGTTTCTATTGCTACTATGTTTTGCAGTTAATTACAATTTTACTCTTGGCTGTGATTAGACTAGTTGTTGCCACCCTTACATCACATGCTGAGAGACACACAATAGGGCTCCGTATCTGTAAAATTAATTTTGTTATGAAAATAATCCCTTAAAGAGGTTCTGCAGATACAGCTAATATTTAGATGCAAACATGCAAACAGTTTAATTTCTGGGTAACTACAGTAAACTCATCTCCTCCTCAACTTCTATTCTTTCCCATCCAGTTATGTGGAGGTTTTCTAACTCACAAAAGTCTTGCAGAACCCTGAGCCATAGCAGAGTGAAGCTCCAGGCATCCAATGATCAATCGTATTTCCAACATCTGCATGTTCCCTCAGCAGCAATATCTATTTTGGCATCTCCCAGCACTAAAGCTTATCTTGGAGACAGACAGTGACTAGCATTTTCACTCCAGCAGCCTGATTTCAAATGTTTACTTCCAAAGATTCAAATATCACCAGTTAACTATGATTAGTCTCAATCACATTTAAGCACCATGTTAATAAACACAATTATGTTTAAAAAGCTGCACCATGCCACTTCAATCTACACAATCTATATCTACAGTCTTTGCAATAAAGTTTGCAATATTGTCATGAATCATCAGCAAAACTGCTACTTATCAGAAATAGAGATTGGTGCTCACATAAAAACAGTCAGAGTAACAGGCTTTATTACTCTTTTTTTTATTGTCCTGGACAAATAATGGAATATGTTAATCACTTCATCCACTCCTAAAATGGAGCAATACTTTAATGAACATGTTGCATGAAACACAAGTTCTGGTTGAAAGTCAAAAAGGCTGGTCATTGGGACTGACACGGTGAAGAGAATTCAAGTCAGACCAGTAATCATCCAAAGTGAATTTTGACCAAGATGCTGCTATTCTTGTGATATGAGTCATGGCATATCTCATAATTAAAACCTGTAATAACCTTGACTTCAGTTTTAAGCTTGCTTCTTTATATTTTGTCTCCATCTGGTACCAGGAGGATACAATGGTTCCACTCTTCCTCAGAGCAAAGGATACTGTCTACTGAAGCATCTGAGTATCTTTAAGTCCTTGCTTGTTTTACTATGATGTCTCTTATCTAGGCATTGACTAAACCTGATATTGTTTAGTTTCATGACTAAAGACTCAGAGGTATTTCTGATGAAAAAGTAACTCCAATCAAGACTGAAAAAATGCTCAAATAAAAATGTAAGTCTACTTTTTCCAAGTTGTCTCCCCCAACTCCCCACCCTCAGAATTAAAAATTAGAGATCAATTGAAAATCGTATATGATGCCAACATCTAGAAATGTCTACAAATTTAGAAGTATCTAATAATCTCTGTAATATTTATCCATTCAGGAATAGAAAAGAAAGTAGAATAAAAAAAAAGGAAACAAAAGGTTATTTAAAAGCTACCAGTACAACACCATTTGATATTAGCAAATAAATGGAAATATTTTACAGAAGGAAGGCATCTAGACTCTGATAAATATTGAGTGGCAACCTCTGACAAATAGTAAAGGAATGAATCTTCAGAATATGTAATGTGATTAGAAGGAGGTGAATATATTAAGATTTTTGAAAGCAGCTAGTGTCTTCAAGAGGACCAAGAAAGTGCTCAGCAGTTATGGTAATACACTGATACGGAGTTGGGATGGAAAGGAGTTTAAAACCCATGAGTAATTTTCCTGCCAATCAAGATTACATTTGCCAGTGTGAACTGCTTCTGAACTGAGATTGAAAAATCCTCCATTATTCTAAAAATAAGGTTAGCTAAGACATAGCACCAAGACTGTAAAAAAAAAGACAGATGTGCAATCAGAAAAAGATGATAACAAGAATAAGCTTTACGAGAATCACAATTCCAATTAGGAATAACAGAAGAGGTTTCCTTTTGTGTAAATGAAGGCATCTTTACCATGATAATTTGTCTGTCACAATCCACTGTAGTAAAATTGATGCAATCCAGCAAATTGTGGCTTTGTAACAACAGCCTCTATACATACATTTGCATGAGTACTCTGTAGTGTAGGAATAGAATATATGGGATAAAAAGTTACCAAAAATAGACTTGTCGAGTCACTGGCCAAATGCTACCCATCACATTTGGGAACAGAGGGTGGTGACAAGCAGAGGTTGTCAGTGCAGTGACCAATGACCCTTCCTGCTGCTCTGGTGTTCTGTTCTCCTGCCTTCATAGCCCTGCAGGTGGGAAGGAGTGGGTTGGAAGGAACAATGAATTTCTGCAACATTGGTCACTGTCAGCCTCCTAAGTCATCACCGAGTAACATCATGTTCTCTTTGTTTTTCCAGTGAGAGGGTGACTTATCCAATGGCATGAGCAGTGTTGATAGGACTAGAGATAAAATTATTCTGCACATAAGAGGTTCATATTTAATTCCTGTGCTCTGTAGATCGACTATTTAATTTCTGCTGTATGAGAAGGAATCAGCCTTTTCCCAAATACAGATAAATATGTAACTCTATGATGTTCCATTTTCATGGTGCTTGTATAATTTTCCATATGAATAAATGACAAACAGACACTTACATGAAAATAAAGAAAAAATTAAACATATCAACCTGATAACAGTTCCAGAGGATATCACATGGTTGTGTATATCAACGCCAATTTACAATCCTGAGTCAGAAGTCCACGCTAGGATGTGGCATGGCACAAACGGCAAAAGTGAGAATAGTGAGATTTGCCAGGCTGTCAAAATATGTGCCCCAAATACTATCCTGGATACTGTATCTTAGATATGATATTAGGTTATGTTGCATCACCTTACCTGAAACCGCATATGCAAACCTATAGTTAGTTATTTTTATAATTGATGCTTATTATCATATTCTGTATTTCGTTCTATACTAAATACATTATTACATTTTTCAGACTGTATACAGTACAAAATTTTATCTTATTATAGACTTAGTCTTGCAGCACAGGATATCTCTGCTAATGAAAATCATGAGGGGCTTTTGTGTATACAGTATATGCTGCTCCTATACACTTTGTATTACAATTTCAAAAAATAAGGCAGGTCTTGGATTACCTTTCTAATGTAGTGGACCTGGGAAAATGTAAGAATAAGCACTTTTTCTTCTACTTTTATTCAACATACTTGCCAAATAGCAGAAGATAAATTAATGTATTTCAGTAACACAGGAAAAGGGACAGAAATCAATATCAGAAAGCTTTAGTCCAGTTTACCTTCTCCTTCACAACATAGCCATATTCAATATCCGACATCTCTCGAAAATATGATTTTGAAGGATCTGGCTATGGTCTACGGCTGTTATAATATCATATATTATAGGCCCAGCCAGCATGGGTTTAGGAGGGGTAGGTCCTGCCTGACCAACCTGATCTCCTTTTATGACCATATGACTCGCCTGGTGGATGAGAGGAAGGCTGTGGATGTGGTATACCTGGACTTTAGCAAGGCCTTTGACACTGTCTCCCACAGTAGACTCCTAGGGAAGCTGGCAGCCCGTGGCTTAGATGGGAGCACTCTGTGCTGGGTTAGGAATTGGCTGGATGGCCGAGCCCAAAGGGTGGCGGTGAATGGTGTCTCATCCAGTTGGCGGCCGGTCACCAGTGGTGTCCCCCAGGAATCGGTATTGGATCCCATCCTGTTTAATATCTTTATTGATGATCTGGATGAGGGGATTGAGTCCATCATCAGCAAGTTTGCAGATGATACCAAGCTGGGAGGAAGGGTTGATCTGCTAGAGGGTAGGATGGCCCTACAGAGGGACCTGGACAGATTGGAGAGCTGGGCTGATTCTAATGGGATGATGTTTAATAAGTCCAAATGTCGGGTACTTCATTTTGGACACAACAATCCCATGCAGAGCTATAGACTGGGGAAGGAGAAGCTGGAGAGTAGTCAGGCAGAAAAGGACCTGGGAGTGCTGGTGGACAGGAAGCTCAACATGATCCAGCAGTGTGCCCAAGTGGCCAAGAAGGCCAACGGCATTCTGGCCTGCATCAGGAATAGTGTAGCGAGCAGGACCAGAGAAGTTATCGTCTCCCTGTACTCGGCACTGGTCAGGCCTCATCTTGAATATTGTGTACAGTTCTGGGCCCCTCAGTTTGGGAAAGATGTCAGGATACTGGAATGTGTTCAGAGGAGAGCAACAAAGATGGTGAAGGGGCTGGAGCACAAGCCCTATGAGGAGCGACTGAGGGAGTTGGGGCTGTTTAGTCTGAAGAAGAGGAGGCTCAGGGGAGACCACATTGCTCTCTACAACTACCTAAAAGGAGGTTGTAGTCGGGCAGGGGTTGGTCTCTTCTCTCAGGTGACCAGTGGCAGAACCAGAGGGCATGGACTTAAGCTTCGTCAGGGAAAGTTTAGGCTTGATGTTAGGAAAAAGTTCTTCACTGAAAGGGGTTAAGGGTCATTGGAATGCGCTGCCCAGGGAGGTGGTGGAGTCGATGACCCTGGAGGTGTTTAAGGGGAGACTGGATGAGGCACTGAGTGCCATGGTTTAGATGATGGTTGGTGTTGGTGTTGGTGTTAGTGTTGGGTTATAGGTTGGACTTGATGATCTCAGAGGTCCTTTCCAACCTTATGATACTGTGATACTGTGATACTGTGAACAATAAAAAAAAATAACCAGTGAAAATGATAATATGAACTCAAAATACTGAAAAACAGAGGCAGGTATCATCTGAACTATTACATAATTTCTGCTATTTAGACTGTTTAGCAGCTCAGGTAGGTGACTATAGGGTTTAAAGGACTTGTGACAAGTTAAACCACAGAGGCTGGAGGAATGCATATTTTTCTAATCCTGAATGTGTGTACATGTTTAGATGATGATCATATTTCCAAGAATAGGTCAGCATGCTGGGATGCTTAATGACAATAATTCTCAGGTGTATGTGCAGTGTTGAGCTGTCAGGCTGAGTGGTGACATAGCTTTCCCTGAAGGCCCCTTGTATTGATCTTAAGGTTTTCAGTCTTCTTCTGAGGCACAGAACAGCAATTCAGTGGAGAAGGGAAGTGCCACACAGACAATCTATTGTAATTGCAGCAGGATGGACCGCATGTTGGTGGAACTTGGTGCTAGTTGGTAGTTTTAACATTATATAAAATCTTTTCTCTTTGTCCAAACAGGAAAAATAGTAAAGAAACGGA
This sequence comes from Tapera naevia, assembly GCA_033556795.1. Classification (NCBI taxonomy): domain Eukaryota; kingdom Metazoa; phylum Chordata; class Aves; order Cuculiformes; family Neomorphidae; genus Tapera; species Tapera naevia. The sequence goes on from JAUMJJ010000038.1 coordinate 8,741,073, forward strand.
CTCCAAAAGAAAGCCTATGGCTCTGTACTTGTCGAAAACTAGGCATGTGATAGCACAATTGTAGGCTGAAGATGCACTGAAGTAGCAATATTAAGGATTTTCTTTTGAGCTGCCAAATGACAGCCTTACAGTACCTCATCAAGACGAAGGATTTGGGGGCACAAAACACTGTGAGCCCTAAAAATCCACAAAAAAAAACCCCTTTTAAATATTGTTTTGAGATTGAAAGTTCTTTTTAAACTGACTGGAAACTAAAAGCTCCATTAAATTCATACCAAAAAAACATCTTCCAAGTTACTTGCCACATTTGCCAAGGGAAGAACACTTTGACCAGGCATGACTGCATTTCTTGCATGATGAAGACAGTTGGTGTAACACAACGAGTGCCTTGTAGTGTATTATTCCTTACATGGCAACACAAGAGCTAACCCAAATTTGAAGTTTATTCCCACAAGAAATAACAATTTTGTCCCAAATGAGAAAAAATTAACAATATTTCAAAATTTGTTTCAAAAAAATTTTTAAGCATTAAAATAATCTCTGAAAACATTGTGTTTTGCCATCACAGTATTACCATATCTTATTAATCCCATATTATAGTTATTAAAGTAAAAATGAATCCTTTTAATCTTATAGAAATAAAATATACTTGCCTCCATTTAATTTAATGTTTTGATTATTTTTATCTGACCCTCAAATACATAAATCTGTTGGGTTTTTTTTGTAGAACAGTTTGATTTCCTATATTAAAAATCTTTTGGTGAAAAACAGCTCCCACAGAAAATATTCAACATGATCCAAGAAATACTGTTTTATTTTATAGAATGTATTATTAAAGAAGGAACATGAGCAGTTTGTGAACTCTTCAGGCAGGATTTCATCTTTACCTAGTTCTTACGAAAACGTCTGCATGCCTTCCATGTGATGCGTTTCAAGAATTGGCTTGGTGCTGGGTAACTGTGCCATGAGGATGCCACCTGGCATTTGGCAGTCATGTCTGCTTCTGTACAAATTAACTGCTTATCTTCTGGTATTACAACAGCCTGGTAGTCTCTGTGTTATGGACAATGGAAGGAGATGACACAAGGGTGACAAACATCTGTTTTATCTCAGTATAGGCTGAAAAATTCACCGGGGAAGGCTATTTTTCCTCTTTGCTGGAGACTTCCAGATGGTGCCTGAGTGGGCTGTCTAGCAGAAGGAAATTAAGTCCTTATGTCCTCAGAGAGTCCAGTGATACCAAGGGAGAGACTTCTCAGTTGAGCCGCAGATGTGATAATGCGTAGATTTATCTCCTCGCCTTTGTAGTGGCTTTTAAGGGCTACCACCATCTTCGCACCTCAGTAAGTCATCCTCAGATCCCTGGAAAAGGAGACTCATAGCAGTTAAATCAAATAGAGTACCTCCTTTGCATTGGTATTTATAACTACAACGTTTAAAAAAACCCCAAACAAACAACCAACAAAAGTCCTTTTTTTTGAAAAGAGAATCATAGAATCATAGAATGGCTTGGGTTGGAAGGGATCTTAAAGATCATCTGGTTCCAACCCCCCTGCCATGGGGAGGGACACCTCCCACCAGATCAGGCTGCTCAAAACCCCATCCAACCTGGCCTTGAACACTTCCAGAGACGGGGCATCCACAGCTTCTCTGAGCAACCTGTTCCAGCGTCTCACCACCCTCACTGTGAAGAATTTCTTCCTAATGTCTAATCTAAATCTTCTCCCATCGAATTTAAAGCCCTTCCCCCTCATCCTATCACTACTTGCCCTTGTAGAAAGTCCCTCCCCGACTTTCCTGGAGCCCCTTCAGGTACTGGAAAGCTGCTATGAGGTCCCCCCAGAGCCTTCTCTTCTCCAGGCTGAACAAGTCCAACTCTCTCAGCCTGTCCTCATAGCAGAGGTGCTCCAGCCTTCTCATAATCTTCGTGTCCCTCCTCTGGACCTGTTCCAACAGTTCCGTATCATTCTTATGTTGGGGATTCCAGAACTGGACACAATACTCCAGCTGGGGTCTAATGAGAGTGGAGCAGAGGGGGAAAATCACCTCCCTCGACCTGCTGGCCACGCTTCTTTTGATGCAGCCCAGGACACGGTTGGCCTTCCAGGCTGTGAGTGCATGCTGCTGACTCATGTCGAGCTTCTTATCAACAAGTACCCCCAGTCCTCCACAGGGCTGATCTCAATCACATTGTCCTTCATCCTGTATTGAAACCCCGGATATTCTGGAGCCAGGTGTAGGATCTTGCACTTGGTCTTGTTGAGCCTTATGAGGTTCACACAAGGCCACTTCTCCAGCTTGTCCAGGTCCCTCTGGATGACATCGCATCCTTTTGGTGTGTCCCCTGTCCCACTCAGCTTCCTGTCATCTGCAAACAGAAGGTTATTGCGTTTCTCCTTCACAGTGCTGAGCCTGCCCTCGGTTCACCGCTCTGTGCGGGTCAGGCGGGTGGCCCTTAGATATGGAATAACTGAGTTGGAAGGGTCCCGCAAAGATCATCAAGCCACCTCCTGTCCCTGCACAAGACAACCCCAACGTTCACACTGTGCGTCCGAGGTCGTTGCGCAAATGCTTCTTGAATGTTGTCCTATGCAGGGACGTGAACTGGACCCGATGATCCTTCTAGGTCCCTTGCAACCCAGGTCATTCTGTGATTCTGTGATTGTCAGGCTTGGCGCCGTGATTACTTCCCTGGGGAGCTGTTCCAGTGCTCTACCGCCCTTTGAGTGAAGAACCTTTTCCTAATATCCAGCCTAACCCTTCCCTGGCACACCTTCCTGCCATTCCCTCAGCTCGTATCACTGACCACTACCGAGCAGAGACCGGCGCCTTCTCCTCCTGCCCCGACGAGGAAACAGTGAACTGCTGCGAGCTCCCCCCTCGCGCTCCTCCTCTCGAGGGGCCGAAGGCGGCCGCGCCCGGCCCGCCCCGCTCCGCAGCCCTTGCCGGGGAGCGGCGGGAGGCGGGCTCGGCGCGCGCAGCTCCCGCCCCCTGCTCCCCGCCCCGGTCCCATTCATTCCCAGCCCCTTCCTCTGCGCTCCTTCCCCTTCTCTGGCGCTGCCCGCCCCGCGCCGAGAACCCGGCAGCGGGAAGGGCTCTTCTGCGCCGCAGCCATGGCCGCCAAGGGGGCGGACGAGCGTTCCCCGCTGCTCTCCGCGCCCGGCTCCGGCAATGTCACCCCTACCGCGCCGCCCTATTTGCCCGACAGCAGCCCCCGAGGTAACGCGGCCGCCGCACCCGCCCGGCGCCGGGCTCGGGGGGGAGGGGCAGCCGGCCCGGGCACGGCGGGGCGGGGGTCTTGAGGCGGGGGACCGGGGCAAGCGGCGGGGGGGAGCTCTGGGGAACAACAGGTACCGCCGCGCAGGGGTGAGCTCTGCGGTAAAAAGGGGAAAAATAAATAAAGAATTGCAGTAATTGTTTGCAGTGGCGCAACGAGCCTGAGCCGGTCGTGCTCGTTACAGCGCGCTCGCGTGTCGGAGCATGCAAGGCGGGGTTGGGCTTGGGTTCCCCCCATTAATTAGGAGCAGGATTAACCGAGAGGTGGTTTCTCTGGGAGCCACTGAACGCGGTGCTGTTGCTGGCAGGGGTGAAACGCAGCTGCGTTAAAGCAGCGCAAAGCACGCGCATCTGCGTGCCCATTGCGGTGCGCGATCCCCATCGGCTCCTGTCCTGGCGCTCGGGTCCCAGCAGCCGCTTGCTCTGTGCCGTGTGGTCGACGGAGCCCAGAGCTACCGGGATGTCCTTGCAAACGCGTCTCAAGGCCATAGCTGGTTTGGGCTGTAACAGTAAGGCAGATAGTGTGCTTGCAGATCTGGAATCGTGGCCTAACAATATGGGATTAACTTTCTCTAACAGGCTTAGGAAAAATCATCTTGTTGGTCAATACTGAGTATTTAATAAGGAAGTGAAAAATTTTTACTTAGAAAATGTAAATCAGGATGTTTACGGAATGTATTAGTAGACTTGTTTTTTTTTTCCAGTTAAGCGTTTTAAAGCGGAAAGTGAGGGGAGAGAAAGCTGAACAAATCAAGACTAAATAAGATTAGTGTAGCTTTGCTTTCAGCAGCCTTTAAAATGTAAGATTACAGCCCTGTTCTCACTGGCTACAGTGTGTTAGCCCTTAAAGATTTTTTATATAATTATGTAGTTTTATTACATGTATATGTAGCTAGAATGCTGCTAGTAAGCATCTGTCAGCTTTGAGGAAAATTTAGACCTGTGGAAAGCCAGTTCTCTTTGCCTTGATATGAAAATATGTTTCAATTAGTGCTATTCACTTTCAGTTTACTATTCACTTTAATTTGAATTGCACAAATGATTATCAGCCTGCAAAAACAGCAAAGGGTTTGTTTTTTTTTTTTCTATCAAATTACATAGGATTGGCATCATCCCTTCAGTTTTGTAGTTTGAAAAAAATCCTTAGTTTAAATTCTGGTATTTGATGTTTTTATTCTTAGTAGTCCTTACTTTTGCACACACTTCAATTTATTTATAAGAAATTCTTTATAGATTTAAAAAAAAAATGAAAATGCATTGGATCAGTGACTCTTGTTTGAACGCAGGGTAAAATTCATGACCTGGAAACAAGTTGGGCCCCAAATGCTCATTTCAGTTTGTCGCTGCATCCTGCTGTGCCTTCAACTCATGCCTTCAACTCCTGCCTTCAGCTCCTGTTAACTAGTTTGGCAGCAAGGGTGGGGCTCTGGAGAGGCTTATTCCCAAAAGTCAGGAGGAACCATGGAGCTTTTTTAAGGTCAAACGTCCTCACAAGTTGAGGTTTTCTTGTTTGATTGGTCTACAGGCGTAGACCAATTTCACAACTGTGCTACAGAACTTACAAAAAAAATCTGCAGAACAAAATTTTACACAGCTGCGTCATAAACGGGATAGCTGTAGTTTCCTTGCTCTGTGAGTTATCCTTAATGAAAAGATCTATGCAAGCTAAACTGCATTTTTAGGTAACGGGCAGTTTCTATCTCTCTCCTTAGTGCAAGTCTAGACATAGAGGGAGGAAACACACTCATGGGGAGATGGGGTTTTCTTCCAGACCTCAGCTTTCTGCATTGGTTCCTTGCTCAACATCACTAGACTGGTGTGGAGCTGCAGAGGAAGGAGGAAGAAGCTATTCGCCCTCCAAACTACCACCTGAATGTACATTAATAGACTTATCCCTTTAATTATCTACTTTGCCCAATATGTCATCCTGAGCTTTAAATTAGAGAGGCCATGGTTAGAAATAGGTGCCTTCCCTTGTTGGGCTGCAGCTGAGACCCTGTTCACCCTTTTCAGGGTGAGCTGGTCTATGGTTGAATCCTGGCAATGGCTCGTTGTATATTCCTAATGATGAAAGCAAGCAAGAAAAATCTTTTCCATGTTGACGCAGGGCACAGTAACTTTTTACTTAAAGGATGAGACCATCAGCTCTGTTCCCTGTAGTAAGGTGGTTATTTAGCACACCTTTCTCTTTTCTTTTTTATTCACACACACACTCCACACACACACCCCCCCCCCCCCCCCCCCCCAGTTTTTCTCAGCAATCTCAGTTCCAAACTACCTGTCTCTGTCACCCAGCCCCTCCCAGGTCAGGCTAAAGAATCTTTCTTTTTTATTTTTTTAAACCAAATAAACAAAACTAACCTCAAAACAAACACACTTTTGTTTGAGCCAGGCAAGCCACAAGTGGTTCCATGTGCTTTCTGCCCTTTGAATACCTAGGGAGGAAAGTATGTTTCTGATTTTGAATGTGATATCTCTGGTGGTCAGGAGAGAATCGTAGGTTAGAGTCAGATGTACTGCATGGTAGGGCACTCTGCTAACCTTATGAACTAATTACTGTTGGGGTTTATTTTTATTTTTTTTAAAGAAAAACTGATATTATAACTAAATTAGTATGTCAGCAGCAGGAAATTCAGTATCTTGCTATGCGTGTAGTGAAACCTCTGGTGTGTATGTGAAACTTGCCTACCATCCAGTCGCATCCAACATGATGGACCTTTGAGTTAGCCTGAAAGTCAAGCTGTCAAAAAAAAAAGTCATACCGAAGTATGTTAATGTGCTTTGAAATCTTTTTATTAAGAGGTAATGAGCAGCAAACTCTGAGACAAGGCCTCTGTTTTGCTTTTCACTTCCCCCCCCCTCCCCCCCCCCCCTTTTTTCTTCAAACTTAATTTTGGTGGCTTTCACTGGTTTGGTTTTGGAGCTTTTCCAAATGCACTTTTTCTTTAAGCATGAAGGTTGCAGTGCCAAGGAACCTCTGGCTTTCTGCTTCATAGCAAATGTTATCTGCTGCAGCACCACTCTGAAAAGCAGCCATTATTCACTTGCTATCTGAAATTTGCTGAGCCAGCAGAACAGGAATGAAGAAGCTGCTTACCTGGAAGCCAAGTAGCTTCAGTATGAGGCTGGAGAAGTGGCTGGTGCTGCCTGCAGGTGCTCACTCACCTCAGTTAACTAGGAAAATCCTGGGAGCTGTCACTTACAAGTAGGGTATGGAATATTGCAAATGTGTAGAAGGGGATAGTTACCAATTCTTAAAGTATTCCAGTATCATGGAAAGCTGGAAGGTTGGGTTGTGTGTGTCTGTGTGTCTCTCTTTGCTTCCTGGTACCCTTCAAGATACTGCTTGCCTTTCCAAAGTACAGCTGCCTGGTGCACAGTTTAAATGCAGAGTGCAAAGCAAAAGTTCTGTAACATGATTGAGGTTGCTTTTCTGAAAAGCAACAAAGCTGGGACTGAACTGTAGGGGGTTTCTTGGCAGTGAGTTTGGTATTCAGTCTGCTGGATGTGCCTTTTGTTTTACAGCTACCTGTTCTCGCCAAAAAGTATGTCAGCTGCTCGCTGCAGGAGCACTTAAGCAGGCTGCTTACAGCCAGCTCCCCCCCTGCAGCAGCCTTGGCTTTGCTCCTTACAACTAAGATACCACTGTTCCCCTCATCTGATTCTCAAACCTTGAGATTGTTTCCAGTTGCCAAAGAGTGTGGGGCTTGGGGTTTCCGTCCTGTGTGTGTTTTTAATATCTCCTGTTGCATGTGGTAGTCCTGTGCTGAAGATAGGGTATCACATTACTGCAAAATTTTGTTATCCTTAAGAATTTTTGACTGGATGCTGTATTTTCTTAGAGAGTAGTTCCTCAGAAACAAAAAATCAGAACAACATTCTGAAGTTACCTGATATTTCTTAAGGAAGTTGGTTTCTGCAACTGGTATATCAAAGCTGAGGTGGTGAAGTTCATTTGCTCAAGTAACAGAGCATTGGTTTGTATGATGGCTTCAGAATTGCTTTGCTGCATTTAAGTTTTTCTGTGTGAACTGATTCAAGTATATTGGATGTGATTCTGAGACCCTCAAGGTGTCCACTTTCCCTCTGCTGTCTCTGTGAGTTAAAATTACGTACAGGTCCAGATCATTTGTAGGCCAAGCAGCAAAGAGTGCACTGAGCAGCAATGCTGTTCCAAAAGTTTGTGATGGTTTTTTTTTGATTTGAAGGGCAGGCAAGGTTTCTTCCCTCCAGCTTATGACATTCACTTTAAAACAGAGTGAAGGAGTAATGAGTGCTTTCTTATAGGCTTACATTTAATACTTGGGCTTGTCAGCTTTGATAGGAGTCTGTGATTTCCCTCCCCACTCCTCCAGCAGATCCTGCTCTGTTCAGTGCTGCATGTAAACTGAAAGTAAGCTGATCTCTCATCACTTCTCTGGAGATTGTATTCGCTACTTGCATGAAATTATGAGGTAATTTATGGAAGTACAAGGCTAGTAAATTCAAATTATTAGTATGAAAAAAGCGAACAGTTAACTATTAAATATGTCCATTCTTTGTTTGCTTACCTGAACAACCCTGACAACGATGAAATAAAAACTGTGTCACTACATGCCAAATAATTGTGGTAATAAGCTCATGAGAGGTTGCTGGGTTGAATTGTTTTCATTCCATGGATTCTTAAACCTATGAGGATCTCCGGTGTTTTCTTCCTGGTTTGCCCTAGGCTCAGGACTGGCAAAGCTGAAATCCCCTCTTCCACAGGGGCCTGAGGCCTGTGTATTATTACTTCTGTTAGCCTGTTTTAAATGACTAAAAATGTCTTTTTACATCTGTGCTTTGGTTCTTGGACAAAAAAAAATATTTTGAACACTTAAAAGATGAAGCTCTGAGGGTTCCGTTCACCTTCTTTCTTCATGATAGCATAAATTTGCTGTTGCACTCAAAAAAGAAACAATTTGTGCCACCTCCCATCCAAGACCTGTTTCGTTTCTGGAATGATTTACAGTCTGTTTGTGATGCTGGTTTGCTTTATGTACAAATAGAGCTGATGTTTGGATACATGGAAGTTGTGGGGAAGGGGAAAACAAACTTACTTTTGTCTTATGTTTATATTTTTTTAAAATATTTTTTATTTTTTTGACTGTTAGTGACCATCTTTGCTGATGGTGTTTTAGGATCCTCTGTTTTTTCACCTGAGATTTCCTGATCTCTTGCAGCAGAGCTTCCTCCGCCCTATACTGCAATTGCAAGTCCAGATGCCAGCGGTGTTCCTGTTATAAACTGCCGTGTGTGCCAGTCACTAATCAATTTGGATGGCAAGCTACACCAACATGTTGTTAAGTGCACAGTTTGCAATGAAGCTACGGTAAAATAGATTTTTAGCATTTTCTTTTTCAGGAGGGGCGTGGGGGGAAGTTGAAGCACACCTTTGGTAGAATTCATGTCCTCACCTACAAAGGGTGAGTCCCTTCCTGCCATCTCTGCAAAGGACCTGTTGGTGCAACTGGCTGCTAGTGCAGCTAGCGTGCATGTTCAAGGGTTGCTGGCACAAGGATGGCCATAGGCAGAAAGAGTAAGTCTTTGTGCTCTTGATGAGACTGCATAGGATTTTTCCTTCTGAGGCAAAGAATAAAAAGCAAAGATGGTGTTTCAGTTGTTACTCTTCTGTGAAGAAGGGTGAAACTGGTTTTGGTGGGATGAAGAGAAATGAATAATTTAATTACTTTAGGAGTGAAAGAAAGTAACTAACCCACATCCTTCCCTGGATGTGCGTTTACCTGCTGGAATACCATTCACACAATTTGTGAGCTTGCTAACAAACCACACCAGTTTTGAAATGCAGGAATTGTAGGTTCTGTCTCTGATCACAGACCTTTTTGCTCTTCCTCCCCTTTTCTTAATTCAAGTGTTCGGCTTTTGGCCTCCTGCTTGTATTTTTTTTTTCCTTCCTGCCAGTTTTAGTTTCAGGATCTGATACAGCAGTGCTCCACAGCTGGGAGCATTTGCATGAAAAACATTGGATTTGATGTATTTTATGAAAAGAACTTCAAATTATATACAGAAAACAGGAAACCTTAAATCGTTAGGAAAACATTTTCTCTTTTCGCTTAAAGAGTAAAGAACATGCCATTAATACTATCACTGCCAGTGTATAATGTATAATGGCCAAGCAAGGTATTTGCAGCTTTTGAAACTTGTGATTTGCTGTATGAAAGAGACCCAGAAACTTGACTCACAGGTTGAAGAAAGATAAATTCAATTCAGTTTAAAATAAGATTACTGTTAAGCGGTGTCTACATATTCTGTTAGTGATTGAAAGCCAGGCTGCGATCTTTTCATTGTTGAATTAAACCATTGTACCAGACATGGAGGCTTGTTTTATGTTTTAAGTCTTTCGGTTTTTTAAAATGTATGACTACTTAAGCTCACATTTTAAAAAAAAATGACTAAACTTGTCTTGACTTCTTCTTTGCTGAAATATGGGTTTTTTCCATTAGTTTGCAGAATCTTGTTTATTCTAGTGAGGAAATTTGCACCTCTTTCTCTAGGCAGAGAGGAAACTTCTAATTTTGTTTTGACTCTCAAGTTTCTTCTGTAAGAGGAACTGTTTTTCTCTGTTAGCAAGAACTTGTCACTGAAGTTGTTCTGCTTTGTCATATTGTTACAAGAAAAAAAGCAAATTGCTATGACTTCTGATGTTTGTTCTCTGGTGGTTCTTTTTGTTCTATTTAGCCAATCAAAAACCCTCCTTCGGGGAAGAAATATGTTAGATGTCAATGTAATTGTCTCCTTATCTGTAAGGATACATCTCGGAAAATAGGCTGTCCAAGACCAAACTGGTAAGAATAAAAAACTGTAAGTGCCTTGAGATGGTTTTCTTTAAAGCAATACTGCTTTTTGAGTATTTAAGACTAAAAGAGGTTCAAGCCTTGGCCTCTCTACAGGGACACTTAGAAAGCATTACTGAATTACTGCAGAGAAAGGCTGTGGTAGTGTCGATTTTGAGATTTTTTTTTTTAAGATTAAAGAAGAAAAAAACCTGTTTCTGTACTTAGTGGTAGTTTCAAATGTACATTTCCCATTTTAACATTGCTTTAAGGAACAAATGAAATAAAAAACAATGGAGAAGGTCACTTCTTGTTTCTGGGACTTAACATTGATAATTTCTTGCAAATTTAATTATTGTAAACATACACGTTGATAAGTTTGTCTGGCTCAAAGTGGGTACTTCAATATGAAATGGGAGAGGGAGGAGCAGGCTGTCCTTAGTCACTTATTTGGTGTGCTGCATTTCAGCTTCCTCTCAGCTCTTGACTTAGTTCTGTTATGACAAATGCGTAAAATTAATAAGCACAATTGACACATAGAGTGTTCTTACCATGGAGCTTAGGGTGTTAAAAGATCCCTCTGAGGTAGGAGTTACTTGATTTTAAGTGGTGCAGTTCTAACAGGAGAAACTGAGATGGAGGCTAGGTCTGCGACTACTTAAATGGGAGCTCTACCACACTAAGTGCCCTTGTCACCAGTCTTGTCTATTCTGGTTTTGAGACATAATTTGAGACTTGGGTTTGTATATTTGTTGGTTTGTTTTGGTTTGTTTTTTTTTTTTTGCTAATGGAGTGTTGGGGAGAACTTGAAAACATTCTAAATATTTTCTCAGAGTGAAAAAAATGTTCATGGTATACTTCACCTGTAATACATCATATGGTTGGTAACTAAGCTGAATCAGAAACTCCTCAATTTTATTAAAATTATCTTGGCAGTTTCCGTAAGACAGCCTATGTATTTGTCTTACTAGACGATGGCCAAAACTGGGGTACTTTGAAGGACAGTGGTGGGAGTCTGCCCTAAATGGAAGGCTCCACATTGAAGGGAGGCCATCCAGGACTGGAAGCCATCCAGAATTCACGACCATCCAGCATTCAGTTTTGGTTGTGTATGGAGAGAGGCGCAGAGCGAGTTGAATAATGCTTTAATTTTTATCTTCACATTTTTCATGCTAGAAAGTCTGATCCTCATTCTGCTTCAGGTTGTTTAGTTTAGGTACTGTCATTTTGGATGGACAGATTGTATAACTGAATTGAAAATATAGTGAACATAAAAGCAAAATTTTTGCAAACTGTTTTTTAAATTGATTGCATTTAGTCAGACTGGGGTGGTTTTCTTTTTTAGTTCACTCAATTTGAATGGAATTTTTACTGTAGAAATATGGATACGCAGCTTCTTGGCATGGTTGTCAGTAGTGTGGGAAGGAGGAGTATCTGATTTTAGAAGGAGTAGTAGGTTATGGAAGAGTCCTCTATCTTTCTCCATGTTTCACGTGGGTATGTACATTACAATTCATGGGCTTGCTTGGCCTAGGTATTAAGATTTCATTTTCCTGAGGAGCATTTCTGGCATGTGATGCAAGTGTTTGATCTCCACAAGGTTCTGGCTTGCATGGCTGATCTTACAGTGAAAGAGGATGTTTTCCAACCTGAAAAGGAAAACACTTAGGGAAACTAATATGGGGTGCACCATCTGTTTAAAAGTGTAAAATATTTGGTAGTGTCCGAGCTAATTGCTTAAACACGTTGTCCTTCTCTTTTGCTAGCTTAATTACATGTGCATCTAATGTTCTTAACACAGTAGACGCATCATTACTCTTGGTCCAGTAATGCTGATCCCAGAAGAGCAGCCAGCTCAACCTGCTTTGCCAGTTCAACCAGACGGAACTAGAGTGGTATGTGGGCACTGTGGAAATACGTTCCTTGTAAGTAAAGCACCTGATTCTCCTTCTCACGCTCAAGCTATTTGTTGTAAGCACTTTTAAGAGCATATTGCCTCACTCCATGGCATCATTGAGGAAGTAAAGCTCTCTGCCCATATCACTATGTATATATATAGTCTGTATTTGATTATCTTTAAAGGCATTTCAAGATTCTTCAGTCTTTCTGTGCATGCATGGATAAAGCCCAAAGTCAGTCTTATTATTTAGTGATGTAAGTGTGGATGGTCTTGGAAATGGGAGTTAGGTTTCTAGGTTCTCTTTAGGCTTGCAGTGATGGTTATGTTCTGCCAGTGCCATATGGACCCTGAAAGCTCTTCATTATAGCACTTGCCATTATCTGTCAGGTGTTACAGAACTAGAGATTTTGGCTTGTATGTGAGGCTGACAGTTCATCCCTTTTTTCACATTCTTCAATTTCAAAATACTCGTGCTTTTGAACTGTTTGTAGCCTTTTACATGGGTAAGGGGCTGCCATATTTGAATTTTGATTTAGGAACAGTCTCTGCAATGCAGAAGTAAATTAACTTCATAATTTAGCATTGCTTGAGTGTTTGTCAGGCTGTGAGTTATGAGAAACGGCTAAGATAAGTGGTACCACCTGCATGGTCACCAGAGTGGTGTTATATTGCTGAAACAAAGGATCATCAGATATATAAAGGCTAGAGAATATGCAAGTGTGTTCTGTGAAAGGAAAAAGGAAGCCCAGGAGATGGCACTCCATGTTGGCGTGTATCAGCAGTGAGAGAAGGGTTTGCTTGTGAACAGGCTCTGTGATGAAGTAGACTTGTTCCTTCAACTTTGCTTTAGGTTTATGGATCAGTGAGGTGTGCAACAATGGCTTAACTCCTATAGCAGATGATGAATGCAGGGAACCAGAGATGGCTCTTAATGTTTGTTTTTTTTGTTTAAATGGAAACTAAGGATTTGGTAATGTAGTATCTGAGAAACCATTAGATAGATGCTTAATAAATAATCTGTCTACTAATTCTGCCTATATATTAAAAAAATACATATATTCCTCTTATACCCCTCGATGAAGAACAGTAAGCTGTAACTGGAGACAGCTGGAGTGGGTTTTCTGTTTGCTGCTTTTAAAGTCACATAGACCTGCATATAACTAGTAAGAATATTGTATGCTATATAGAATAATGTTACTAACAAAACTACTGGATCTACCGAAGAAAAAGGCAATCTCAAGTACATATTCTAAATCAGGGAGCTTTTATTAAATGTTGCCTTTTAGCTTTTTTTTTTTTAGAATATAGTAGCATGTTACAAACTAAGTACTGTCATGAACACTCTAATTTGATACAGTGTCATAATTTAATTTTTTAATGAAATTATATTTATTAGCACAGCTCTAAAACTGCACAGGCAAAAGCAGTGCTGTAGAAGAGTTAGGGATTAAACTTTCATGTGGTCTCTTAACACAAAAGACCATCCATAGCGGGCTGTCAAACTCACGGCTCCTGCTGTTCTCCTGCTCCTGCAGTGTAACGCATATTGCACCCTGCACATGTGACCTGTGCTGGCAGGAGCGGAGGGGCAAGGAGCTCGGTGCTGCTGCCAGGTAGAAACAAGGTGCTGGACCAGATGAAACAAAGTGGGGGGCTGGATTCAGCCCACAGGTTGCGAGTCTGACACCCCTGCTCTATACTATATGAGTTCATCTTTTTTTTTTTCTTCTCAGAGAGTGCCAGTGTTACAAAGTAAAATTCTCATTGCTAAAATATTGACCTACTTTCATAAGCATGGGAGTTTTATTTATCGTTATCCCCTTTTACTGGCTTTAATTCTGCAGTATACATTATGAACCTCTTCAGGTGAACGTAAGGAAAAACTCCACAAACCCAAAAAGGCTGATTTTTCCCATAACTACTAGACACTGCCATAAAGGCTAAGTTTTCTAAATTGGAATTTGTGTGTGTGTCTTCAGATCTGATGGTTACTTTAAGGAACTGCATCAGTTTGAACTTCATAGTCCTATCTTCCAGTTAAAGCAATTTACCACTTCATAGTACATCACAAAAAAAATCATAGGAAATTTGAAGCTTGTGTTCTTATATGCTGAGTTATCAAGAAACAAACCCTTTCTTGCTTTACTCAGCCTTCCCTCCACTCTTTTGCTTCTGCCTTTTTCTGTTACTAAGTCTGAGATTATGCAAATTTTTTTAATTAAGAAAAATCAGAAAATTGCTTGGTTTTGAGAGTGAGCAGAGAAGCGGAAAACATAAAGTGCTTTAGCCAGCCTGGAAACTCAGCTACTGTGAGGGTGTTTCTGCCCTTTGATATCTCCACATTGTAAAGCAGATACACAATGCTAGATGCATCTCTCAGCAACTCAGTAAGAATCTCCTTTCCTTTACTTGGCAGTTAACAAATAAATAAAATAGACAAGCTAAGCTAGCATCCCTGGGGTGGAAAGTTCAAATTGTCAGATGTATGTTCTGTGTTCTTTTGAGAGTATCCAAGATTGTTTTTTCGTTTCATATGCAAGCATAAGTTTGTGCTGTGCTTTCCCTGCCTTTCTGTGTTGGGGGGTGTTTTTTACAAATTATTAAAAGCATGCTTCATGCTATGGAGTGCCCTAAAGTTGTTTCAGCTGGGAGAACGACTTAGTACTGAACTATCACTATACACATTTTGTTAATCAGATTATTTTTTTTCCTGGGGTAACCTGATAGGAGCCTTTTCTGTGTTAAGGTTTACACTGTTTCTGGCAGATTGGGAGTTCAGGCAAGTGCAATAAGTGGTAGAACAAAAAAAGGAGGGCAAGACAAGAGTTTAGCTGTCCTGCTCAATTACAATCTGATCTGGTTTGGGCTTTCTTTGAGAGCTTCTGGGGATGTGGTGGAGTTCCTGTTTCTGCCATCAGTAAGTCAGTCCCCCGCAATCCCTCTCCCAGGGAACTCTTCCTGTGATTATTTATTGCTGTTAGAGGCTGAGTTACCTTTGAAAATGGTGGCAGGCAGGGCAGAGGTGTCCCTGTGTTCCCCTTCATCCTCCTGCTTCTGTCCTGTTTTTGGAGAGATACTCAAGGACAAGAAGCCAGGAGCGAGCTATGTAAGCTACAGGCTGCAATCTTAAGCACTGTGGTTTGTCAGTTGTGCTCTCTGAGTTTTGTTTTTTAAACTAATTAAATATGAAAAGCATTTCTTCTTAAATAACTGAATAGAAAACCATTTAAGTTCTTTAGAGAACTAAGAAATGTTTTAATCTACGGAAGTATTTTACTTTCCCAAAGGACCTGGTGGAAGAGGGTGGCAAGGTTTTTTTTTTTTGGCAGAAGTAGCTGTATGTAGGGATGTCTGTGTACATATGTATATATTTGGCTTTTCTGTCTTCTATTGAACTAGTTAAGCTCAGAAAGTTTGACATTCTTCTAGTAAATCCCTTGATAAATGTCTATTTTCAACTGTCCACAATTGAAAAATTTAAGAGTTTTCTGAAATCCTTGTCTGTGTTTCAGTACATATACCTGGGGATTTGGGCTATTGTTTATTGTATTGTTTCAACTGGAAAAATATAGTTCATATTGTCAGCAGGGAGCTAAATTTCATGTAACTGTCAAGTTTTTGTGTCAAGCTTCTTAACAACATGAACCAAAATTAGGTAGTCTAAAGCATTCTGGAATATGAGTAAAACCACCAGCTTTAAGTGTGATCTAAACTACCTGTTGAACTCGCCAAAACTCCAAGAATTAGAGTGTGCATGAAAATAAACTTTCCTTACTCTGCTAATGTGATCTGAATTCTTGTAGTTTGAATGTCTTGTCACATTTTTGCTCTTTTTTTGGCAACTATTTCCAATGTTTGCAGAAGGAATCATAACAGTGCTTCTCTTGCTTCCAGGTGTTTATCAATGGAAATTACCAATGCCTCTTTTTTTTCATCAATATTTAGAGCTGAAGTGCATTTGAATTTGTATCCATTAATAATTATAGCTAATACTCAGAACTTTTAAAATAAATAAAACCCTAAAAAATTCTTACTGAGTAGCTTTGGAAGTGGAGTTACCTACTTTGGAATAAAACTAGTGTACAGGAGTGAAGTTGAATTACGAGTACATAAAATGTAAGTTCTGGATTTAGATTTGCTTCTGGTTCTGGAACTGCAGTTTAAAAAGCTGAAAGAAGAGCCCTGAAGAGGGCTCTCTCCATCTCCAGTACTGATAACCACACTTTATCCTACTTTTGCTGTGTAGAACTAAGCAAAACTGAGTAGTTTTTGACACGGATGCAGGCAAATAGCTAACTTTGTCCTCTGGAATGAATGTCAAAAATAGAAGTGATGCTTCTAAAATGCATTGCTCAGGTGTTGACTATTATAGAAGCTTTCATTTTATTAAGGGATAAAATACAACCATGCCAAATAGTTTGGCCAAGTCTTTGTAAACAAATCAATTTTGAAGAATAACTGTATAACTGATATTGTAATTAGATACTTCACAACCAAAAAAAAAAAATGATGATTTTCTTATTGGTGGAGAATTAGCCCGATTGGATGTAAATAAAACCAAATGAGACCTTTAGGAGGTGAAGAAGTGCTCTCTAAATACTACAGATCAGAATCTTGTTCACAGCAAAACCTGCTTGCACTGGCAAGGCATTAGAAGCAACATCCTCTTTCTTTGCACATAAAATCATATGTTCATTCTTAATGTTTAAATGGTGCTGTGCTGTAGCTGGGTCCTGTTTTCCATACAGGGTGGGTTCTGGTTTTGATTTCTTTGGAGCAGTTAACAACAGCACTACTCACTTCAGTAGACTGACTTCTGTTTTTCTCACAGAGATAAGGAGGATCTGAATTGGAGGCATTGGGGTCTCTGCTGTGGCTTCTTCCCCTGCTAGTAATATGCAGTATGACTTTTGCATAAATTAAGAGGGGAGGGGAGAAGAGAATTACATTTAACCAGGATTTTATGCTAACTGCCTCCAGTTGGGAAAGGCATCAGAAGAGAGCTGTAATTCCAATACAACCACTTGCAGAATGGCGAGCAATAATTTTATCCCCATGTTCAAGGCAAACATTTTTAAAATGCTTATTTAATATTTATATTATCACAGAATGAAATTTAACAAAACCTGCTGGTTTTTAAATGAGTATCCTCTGGCTGAGGTAATTTTAGGCAATACTTTAAGCAAGGCTGCTTCCCAGATAGGTTTTAGTCTGTGCATTGAAGGTTATGACCACACTGTGTATGGTTTTATGTATTGTCTTTTAAAATGTCATTTAAGTAGCTGATAGTGTTCTCTATTTTATTGATATAAAACTTGCAAAGACATCTGCTTTCTAAGATGTTTTTTAGCTAATCTTTCTGTGCACACTAAGTTTTCAGAAATGGTGCAAGGGTTGGTGAAGAATGGGAAAATGCATCTATGTGTAATTGTGCCAAAGAAAACACAATTTATTTCAATGCAAGGTATATTCATAGTTGTGGAAATAAGAAAAACTGTATTAATATCATCATGTTGCCCCTACTGTGCCTGTGGCTGAAACCACATTACGTCAAATAAATCTTGTAATACTGAGCCAAGTCATGGGAAATGTTCACATGGAAATCCCAATCCTATGTTGCCACTGACAAAAGGGCATCCCATTTACGGAAAAAAAGCAAGAAACAAGTCAAAGAAAGCCTGAGAAGCAAAATGTTTTTGCAGTGACATTTAGCATAAAGTACAACAAACATTTTCTCAGGCCAGTTTTTCAAGCTTTTCATTTTTTCTTTTTACAGTGGATGGAACTGAGGTTTAACACGCTAGCGAAATGCCCACACTGCAAAAAAATGTAAGTTCTCTGAAAGCAAGGTTGCGTAAATTAGCTGTTAAAGAAGTTGCTAATGTTTCTTCCGTAGAAGTGTTTGGAGTAAAATGTGTCTGTTCTGCTGATTATTTTGTCATACTCATCTGAATTTGAAGGCCAAGGAGCATGTTATGGGCACATGAATTCTCTCTCTGCACAAATCGGTAAATTTGACAAATCCAACCTGCATTTATTAAAATACTCTGGTTGAATTGCTAGAGGCAAAAAAAAAAGCTGCCAACAATGGACAGGAGTAGGTTGCTAAAATTAATGAAATTAAATAAAATTAATAAAATTAAAAAAATTAATAAAATTAATGTCCTTGAAATTTTACCACTTCTTGCAGTTAATCAGATGTCATGTTTAAATATTGAACTTGAATTGCCTTGTTGTTAACGGAGGACAGGGAGTAATTGTGTCTTAATTTGAAAGAGATTTTATTGATTACATAAACTCAGCAACTGATTTCTGTTACGCATCTTAATGCATTAGCTTGCTTAATGTTTGTGAATTACTCTGGAATGACTACTCATTTGGTATAACTTCAAGAAGAAGGAGAAAACTTAGAATACAAGAGCTATAAGAGTGTTTTGGTTTGGTTTTTGTTAGGGGCTTTTTGAGTATTTGTTTGGCCTTTCTGAGGTCAGGAATATTTGGTTTGAAGTGCTGTTAAAATTTGTATGGAATCTCGACCATGGGGTGTGAAATAAAACTTAGAAATGTTACTTCAGATACTTTATTGTCCTGCTGATTTATTTAAATATTTATCTTCATTTGATAGGGAAGCACAACTTCTAGTCCACTGGGAGTAAAGAACCATGGCTGTGTTATGTGTTGTAGGAAAACTACCAGGTCCCTTAGGAAGCAGAAGGCCTAGGATAAACGCACTATTATGTGTCGATATGCCCTGGCCTTCAACAGCGATTGAAATCTTTTACTGCAGTATTTGGTAGTCAATTGAGTGGTAGGATTAACCTCAGGAGTTTAACCTATCGTGTGGAATAGAGGGTATGTTCTCGTTTGCCTAGGTCAAATAAGCTCAGTATTGATGGGATGTTGCTTTGCAGTTTTTTTTTTTTTTACTGACTATAACTGCATTCAGTCTTTTCAGTCCTGGGAAGTGGGGTTGATGTTTTGTGGTTTGGTTTGTTTGGTTTTAAATTAATAGCAATATGTTTTGTATTTTATCATGTCACACTTGATAGCTGACCTCAGCTTTTTTCTTGACTCTCTTTAGGTACAAAATTATTTGCTTTTTACCATAAAAAAAACAACAAAACCAAACCAAAGACTAACCCAAACAATAACAAAAAAAAAACCAAACCACTCCAAGCAACAGTCAAAAAGTCATACCATGTGATCTTTTGGTCTGTCTTCTGTCAAATTATGTTGTTTTTATTTTAAAAATCCACCTGGAGTTCAAGGATTTCTTAGTATTTTTGTCTTCCAAATGCAAAACATGCCACCTGTATGCAATAAAACTGGAGCATCTCTGCAGTCCAGTTTGTGAAAATTAGAACTTGAGCGGTGACCCAGTTGCAGAATACAAAACACATTTTAACAATTGGGAATTTCTGTCCTTGGGCTGAAGATACAAACTATGGAATATTGTAATTTAAGCTTTGAATGGGTTGCTCGGTATCTTCCCGCATTTGAGATGCAATGGTCAGGAGTTCTGCACTTCCAGCAGTGTAAATGTTTCTAATTTAGGGATTTAGGGCACTGCATAGGTGAGGCAGAGCTTTGAGTTGTGATGACAGCATAAATAACTGCAGTGGCCTGCTGCTTCCATTTGCCCATGTCAGAGGCTGTCCTACCTGGAGCCAAGTAGTCAGAAGGGAATGTGGGTTTCATTATTTCAGCTAATTAATACAAAACCTCTTTCATTGAAACTGACTAGTCAGATGCAAAGCTATTAATTCCTTCTGTTGACTCAGTTGATGATTGTCACTGAAAAAGGTATAGTGTAGACTGAGGCAAAAGGCACCTTGAATCACTGCAGTAGTTTTTTCAATAAGATATATGCTGAGATTTTTAGATTCTCAAATAATTTTAATTATTTTGTTTAAATGGTTTTAGAAGTGCAGTGAATCTCTACAGATAGTTTGTTTGTGACCACCTATTTGGTTGGTGGAGACCAGACCTTAATATTAGGAATGCCTTGTAAAACTGCAGGGAAGTTAGGTGGTATTATACAAAAAGGTCAATAACAAAAGGATATTCAGTGAAAATAAAGTACATAAAGGAACCTTTCATATCTTGATGTTGAGGGAAGCAGTATTTAAGGTTTCTAGTTTGTTTCTAATCCCATCTTCCTGCTACCTTTGAGATCACAAACATTATTTTGTGGCATACTATTTTTTGTCCATGTTATCCTGTGTTTGCTGCTCCCCCCTGCCACAAGTAATTTTTTTGCAAAATGACTTGAGAAATATAGGAAATTAGTTGTGATGCAGAGAACAAAATCACTTATTTGGTAAGTGTCCAAGTCTCTTTGGAAATGAACTAAAAAACTGGTTATGCCAGTATAGGCAAGGTGTTTGCAGAAGCCCTACTGATGGTTAGCGGTTCTGCCTGACGCAGGCCCTTAGTTGCATGTTGTGTACAGCATTGGGAAAACAAATGAAATTAATGAGAAAATTGTTGCAATATAGATTTATTTTATAGTGTAGAGGATGACACCTGGGAATTGGGAATAAATAATTTCTTTTTACTGTTTTAGAGTTTTTCTATGTTTCAAAACACAAGATACCAGATGTTTAGTAGCCCACTTCCCAGAAGACAGAGGTTTAAGGAAGGCTGCTGATATTTTTGTCATTAAATGATGGAGAAGAATCTGGAACTGTTTTTGTCTGCTGCTCTTTCCCAAGCTGTATATTAAATCATCTAGAAACTTCAGGATAATTAATTCAGTTACTAGAAAGAGAATCGAAGGGTGCAAGTTTCTATTTCAGAATGCCAAATCTCTCTTTTTTTTTTTCCTTTAGAACCTACATATTTTTTTTTTAAGGCGTGACAAAATGGTGAACTGCAATGAATTTGTAACACTTTTGCCCCATAAAGCCTGCAGGACCTTTAGGAAAGAGAGAGAGATTGGAACCACAGTATCACAGTGTCATAAGGTTGGAAAGGACCTCTGAGATCATCAAGTCCAACCTATAACCCAACACTAACACCAACACCCACACTAACACCAACCATCATCTAAACCATGGCACTCAGTGCCTCATCCAGTCTCCCCTTAAACACCTCCAGGGTCAGCGACTCCACCGCCTCCCTGGGCAGCCCATTCCAATGACCAATCACCCTTCCTGTGAAGAACTTTTTTCTCACATCAAGCCTAAACTTTCCCTGACGAAGCTTGAGTCCATGCCCTCTGGTTCTGCCACTGGTCACCTGAGAGAAGAGACCAACCCCTGCCTGACTACAACCTCCTTTTAGGTAGTTGTAGAGAGCAATGAGGTCTCCCCTGAGCCTCCTCTTCTTTAGACTAAACAGCCCCAACTCCCTCAGTTGCTCCTCGTAGGGCTTGTACCCTGGCACTACTGTGGAGGCTAGTTTCAGCAGTGCTATTCACCTATTCACCCTCAATATACTGGCATTTTTATCTTCTTAAAATCCTTTCTAAAAGCATGTCTGAAATCCTGTCAATAATAGGAATTCTTTTGAGCACCCTGCTTTCTTTCCTTTGCTCCTTTAATAGCCTCTGTCCCTTGTGGCAGTTTTCCCCTCTTCTAATTACTACCTGATGCTAAATGGGCTTTGGTGTCTTTTATATCTGCTACTGCGGCCCAAAGGTCTGGCAGGTGCCCTTCTGGATAGCTTTGTAGTGAGTTCGCCCTCATTAGTCTCCCAGTGGACCCACCTGCTTCTGCAATGTAAAAATGTTTTATTGTTTCTGAATGGGCCTGTCAAAGTTGCTGCAGTTGGTAGGTTTTGGGGTGGGGTTTCAGCTGTCTTTTATTCAAAGCTAGTTTGGGTTTTTATGCGTAATTTGAGGTGGCTAGAGGGAAACCTGACTATTTAATGTGTCCCAGTAGCTAATACCACTGTCAGGAGATGAAAAATAATTTATGATTTATTAGGATTGCTAAATATTCCCAGTTCTGCAATGTGGCCATAGGAACTTATATGTTTATTTCATCTTTGCTTTCTGTGGAAAGAAAAAGACAGTTAAATTAAAACATTCTTTACATTTCCTTTTTGCAATATTTGAGGTGGTGGTTTTTCTCCCAGTGTTTTTTATTAGGTAGGAGGGGACAGAACTTGAGAGAAATATGGATGGAAATTCACAGGGCACCTGCAATAATATGGTTACAAAAACAAGATCCTAAGTCAGATAGCTCTGAAAGTGAAGGTCTTTTTCCCAAAATGAACTTTGTCTCCATGTGAAATACACAGTACAGTTAACATCATGTGTGTTTTAGGTGTATTGAATGTGACATTTTTACCAGCTTATCTTAAGGTATCCAGCTCTGTAATAGAATTAACTTTCTAAGTGCATAGCCAGGAAATCCTGCAAAGGAGGGAACCTAAGGTCAGTTTGGCAAGCACAATTCTCATCAGTTCAACTTTTGGAGAAGTCTCTTCCTTGTCCCCTTTTATAAAACTTCTAGTTTATTTGGGTTATTTCCATCATGTAACGTGGAATCAGACACAAAGTCTCTCTTACAGAATGACTGTAGAAGTATTTAGGGTGGATTTTGGGGAGTGAGGGTGTGTGTATGTGTGTGGGGGATGGTAGTAAGATACCATTATTTCCCCAGTTAGGATTTGCCCTGCTTTAATCACACCCTAAATGCATATGGTGAGGCTTTTGGTAAGAAGTAATTTCCCCATGGAAAATAATGAGCAGAACAATTTGGGGACTTTCTGAAAATGTGTAACAGATGGCTTGTGAGTAGTCACTGTATTCAACCCTCACCTTGCAAGATGAAACTCAACATGCTAGCTTGAGGACTGTGTGGGCTTTTTTTTTTTCCTTGGAGCACTTCAGAAATTCCTTGTAAAGAAATAATATTGTAGTAAAGCTGCTTAAACCAATCTATTTGAAGGCTTTCTAAGATGAATGCTTAAAAAATTCTGGTCACATGCTGAGCATATGAGGCCCTTCTATGAGGTTAATTAACTGGAGCCAGCAATTTGGTCAGTCATATGACTGATGTACTACTTCAGCAGTGCTTTCTTCTGTTTGCACATTTATCTTTAATATGTTGAACTATCATCAGATGAAAATTACTTTCCTTTGCATCTTTGAACACAGAGTATAAGCATCCCAGTATTTCCAAAGATTTGTTGATCTTCTAGCATGGGCTGAAGTACTTAAGTAATGATAGCATGTTTCAGGATGCTTCAAAGCTACCTCTAAAATAGATGGTACGAGCACGTCTGCCAATCTAGTCTTTTCAATGGACCTGTGTATTCACTGGGTTTCAATGGAATTAAATCATATTCCTATTTTCCTCATTAGTATAGCAGTATGTGATTGCAAATGTATGACTTGGGATGTATTTGCTAAACAATAATGAGCTTCTGGAATAATTTTTCTAACCTTTAGTAAAGAATGTAATGTATTATTTGCATTTTATATTGTCATTGACTGAAGCACTGTAATAGCTTAACACAACAGGTAGAGACAAAGCTGTCTGTCTTGGAGTTCATAGTCTAGATGATAACTGACAGAACATCCAAGGGATTTATTTACCTTGGTTGTCAGCAGTGATTTGTGCAGCTCATGTAACTTGTAGAAAGAAAGAAGAAAACGGGAAAGTAAAAACTTGTCATGTTTTTGAAGTTGCTGAAAATGACTTTAAACATGCCTAAAAAATTTCTTGATTGTGACTAAAACAGTTTGGGATTTTATCGTCAAGAAATGGAGTACATCTTAGCCACTCAACAGTACTGAGTGAACTATTCCAGGAAACAGATACTGCAGGTTGTCACTGTTAATAAGGTTTGGGGACAGTAGAAGTGATTTCCAGTTACTGAGATGCAGTGAATATATTCAAGCCGTGTATTGATGTATTAAAAATCTAAAGGGTTTCTTACAACCTACACAGAAGCTGCAAAGCAAACTTGAGGTTTGCAATCCAAAGGCTATTCATGATACTTAACTAGGTGCACTGGGAATGTAGGAGATAGACACACTTAAACTGTAGGTGTGGCACCACTCTGTAAGAACCTACCTTTTTAGATACTAGGTAATATTCACAAATAGTTGCCCTTTAAAACAAATGTGTGGGCTCTGTCTCTTACTCCTTGGTATAATTGTAGACTTTGGCTACAACTTTATAAACTTAAGATGGTGTATATGTATTGCCATTCTCTTCTCCTCTCCATTTAGACCAAACAGTTACTATAGGTACTTTGTTTTCTTTAAACTTAAAATACTGTTTATTTTCTAACAGTTCTTCTGTTGGAAGTGCACTGCCACGGAGACGCTGCTGTGCATATATTACAATTGGAATGATCTGCATCTTCATTGGAGTTGGATTAACTGTGAGTGATGTGCTGGGATATACTTGCAACTGTGTTTAGGATGCACTTGTACCAAGAAGCTGCCTTGGTTGACCCTTGCTCTTGCCCCAGTGTTTGAGTAGAATCTCCTAAGCTTGTATGGTTTGTCATATCTATTAAAACCATAGACTTAATCACCTGAGTTAGCCAGAAAAATGAAATGTTCCTAAAAAAAGTTCTGCCGCTTTGAGAGTCTCCTCTTCCTGGTATTAAATTTGACCTTGGTCTCTCTAATAACCTCAGTTTTACGAAAAATGGTTTTACTTCACTGTACCAGAACATTTTGCTAGGCCTCTCCAGAAATACTTGTTGCTCTATAGCCAGGACTGTAAGTTCCACTGCAGTGGAGGGGAATGGAGTTCCAGAAGTTAGAAATGTATTTATAATTTTTATAAGGAGTAAAACCAGGTAATAAACTGTTTACAAATCATTAGGCTCACATTGTTGTTACTGTATTACTCTGAAAACTATCTGACTTGCTTGGCTCTGAAATATCTGGTATGGGTTACTAGAGCCAAGTTGCTACCTGCCAATCCCATATGAGGAAATACCTGCAGTTGAATTCATATGTGTGATTCTCGTTATAACTCTAACTTGTGTTATAACGTGAATCAGTTGGGTTTTGTGAGCTTAAATGAGTTATGAAGAATTTTCCAGTGGAAGTGAGAGACTGATTTCTTTTTGTTTGGGTTTTTTTTGACAGCCTTACTGGGTTTAAAAATGAAAATATTTTGGCATGAGGTGTACCCAGCTTGTGTAGCCTCCGTCCTTGGAGTTTTTTGGGACCTAGCTGGGTTAAAGCCCTGGACAACTTGTTCTGACCCTGCTTTGATCAGGAAGTTGGCACTAGAGACCTCCTGATATCCCTTCCAAGCTCATTTATCTTGCATTTGTGTAAAATTAAACTAATAAAATACCTGAATTATCCTTAGCAGAGTAAAAAAGTGCCCAAATGGTTCTCCTTGATATAATTGTCTCTTCTGTGAAGAGCAGATAGTGCTGGTATGTTTGACACTTGTTTTCTCTTTGTAGGTTGGTACACAGGATTTTGCCAGGCGATTTCATGCAACCTATGTTTCTTGGGCTGTCGCTTATCTTTTAGGCTTAATCTGCCTCATTCGAGCCTGCTACTGGGGAGCCATTAAAGTCAGTTATCCAGAGCACAGTTTTGCATAGAGAAATTGTTAGCTTATAGCGGATGAACATTTAGTAATGCTGAATATTACATCTTGGACATTTTTAAAAGCTTTCCTGTAAGGATTCCATTCTGTTCAAAGTAGTTTTATGACTGGGGGTCTGTAAGAACAAATGTTCATTGCACTACATAATATGCAAATAGTTTGTTTTGCTGCTAGATTCCCTAGCTCTGAATAATAAAGCTGTGTTTACATGTTCATAACTCTGTCCTTATAGGTGTTGAATCTTATTTCAACAAACAGTATTACGTTTTACATTTCCTTTGTTACGTTGAAAGCCGTCTGCCATTTTTCTAGATGATCAGTAAGAATTCAAAAGCAAGAGTGTTTATAAGTGTTTCTACCGTAGCTTCACATTTGTACTTAACATTTTAACTAAAATTATATTGAAGTGGCTTGCTTTGAAACCTAAGCAATAAGCATTTTGCTTGAACTGCTAACTGTATCTTTTGCCTAAGATCATAGTGACCTTATTCAGGAAAGAAAGTTTTGAGTATACTTTAAAAGACTGACACTGTTGCTAGAGAGACATTTGTAA
The DNA here is from genome assembly GCA_033556795.1 of Tapera naevia. Classification (NCBI taxonomy): domain Eukaryota; kingdom Metazoa; phylum Chordata; class Aves; order Cuculiformes; family Neomorphidae; genus Tapera; species Tapera naevia. The sequence goes on from JAUMJJ010000038.1 coordinate 8,767,155, forward strand.
ACACTGTATGCTTTGAGATTTTTCAGTTAGAGAGATGCTATTTTGGTAGTCCAAATAAATTTCCTGTTATCCAGGGTTGGATTTCAGTTAGGATAAGTGCTTTCTTCTCAAGGATCCTGGGACTTAGATGTTGGGTTTTTTTGGGTTTTGGTTTTGTTTTTTTTTAACTGGCAAATTCTGAAAGCCATGCTCAGATTATGGAACTTAACTCCGGTTATTCATACAAGTTCCTTTACAGGGTCTAAGGGAAGCATTTCATATGACTTGTTTTGTAATACTTCAGTGTCAAGTAGGTGACAATAAGATGGTGATGGGTTGCCTCTTACTTTCCTCTGATCACGTCAGATTTTCCCTGTTTGGGAGAGTTATGCACTGGTCACTGCAAAGGGAGACACTGTAAATTCTTGTTAACTGCTGTAATAAGAAAATGGGTAAACTGTTACTTGGACCATTCCATCAAAGTACATCCAGTCAATTTAGCACTGACTTGCCAAGAGAATACGGAAACAGAATGCTTTTTCTAATGATGTATTCACAAAAAATTGAGGGACCAGTTCTTGCACTGCCCATCTTTATAGTTTTAAACAAGTTTTTGCTAAATTCAGAAGGAATTTCTTGGATGATTTAGATGACTGTAGTAATTTAGATAATGGGATCAGATGGGTAAATTAATGTGGATGTTTCAGGGATACATGTAATTTAAATTATCTGTTCCTGCTAGGACAAAATGATATTCAGATAAGGATTTTGGAGCACAACAACTGTAAATGATCAAACTGTAAATGATCTGTCTTTGTATGATGCTAAATGTATAAAAGCAGTAGCTCAGGATTACAATGTACCTTTTACAAATTAACTAATAAAGAAATAAAGATTATTATTCAAACTTAATATATATTGTTATTTGTATGTAAACAAAAATACACAAGTAGAAAAATTTCCTAGTGTGATACAGGAACAACAAAGGTATTGTGCAGCAGTGGTGGGCTCTGCATTTTTGCCAGATAGCAGCCTCAGGATGAGGAAGTAAATAAGGGATGAGACCAACTTTTAGGATTATGTCTTTTTTTTTTGTTTAGTCAATGGCTTATTGAGGGAATATGGTAATTACTCTATTTTCCTAATGCTATTTACATCTCTTTACTGTAGGGATTTGCTGTGCTCCTTTGCATCTTCTGAATAGTCTTTCCAGTTGTCTTTTATTTCAAAATACTGCCTGCACTTCACATTCTGAAATAAAGTAGGCTGGGGCTGTAAAGAAAGTCATCCCCTTTTTTTATAACTTAAGCCAGGGGAGGAGGGAGCAGGAAGCCTGCGTATAATGTTAAATTAATGATTCAAAGGAATTTGTGCTTTTTCTTCCTACGTTATGCTGTATTTGATTTCCTATCTTGTGTTGCTTCTTTTTCTCCTCAACCATTTGGAGCAGAAGCGAAGATAAGGGACAAAGTAATTTATTTTTTTCTAGATCAAGATAATGGCATGATATTTACCACTACTTCCTATTGCCAAGTGAACCATGGATGTTATTTCTATAAAATATGAAATTTATTGTGTTATTACATTTTATCTACTTCTGGGTACATGAGAATCATAGTATTTTAACTGTGTAAGAAAATTAATGGTAGAATCTGAAGGGCCTCTACAAGGGACTGGAATAGATCTGGCTATTTGTGAAGCAGGCTTCTTTGCAGACAGTCATGACATCTGTGCTTGACTGCATCTCAATCCATTAAATGTCTCTAAACTTTAAGTTAAAGAAAATATAATGCTGTCGTGTGCATACTGAACACTGGAAGAACTTTCAGCTTTTATAATCTCATTTATTTTGTTGCCTTTTAATGAAATTTTCCTCAAGGCATTATTTTTGTGTTAGATGGGAAAGGAGCTATCTGAACTAAAAATGAAGGGCTTCTGTACTTTGAGGTTTTATCTTCCCCCTTCCCTTGTCTCCTTCCACTTCTTCCCACCAAAGAGTTTATATAAAAACTGAGTGGTTTTGACTAGGAAATGCCTCAGGCTTTAAACTGTGTTTTATTTTTCAGTTACAAATCCACTGATCAGTGTTTTACTGGTCTTGTTTGTACTCCTCATACATGTTGTTATGTTGTCTTTTGAAAATAAAGACTAGATGGTAGTGTTTCTGAAAACTAAATTGTAGGATCTTTGTCATGAGTAGCATGTTGAAAGAAGCTGGAGGTTTCAAATCAGCTTGGTAAGAAATTCACCATGAATTCCTTGGAGAAGATGCTGAAGCAGCCATGGAGCCATTAGTGATTATTGCTGGGAAATGGATGATGAATAATACTTTATTTTCACTGGTCTTTCAAACAAAGCATATGTCTTTACAAATAAAGGGAAAGCCAAGGCAGCACCTTAACACCAAGTGCTAGAAAATCTCTGTAACTAACTAGAAGGATCTGATTAATCAAGTGAGTAGCAGCAAGAATGATTTGTCATGTTAGATCAGTCTGCCTATTCTGACAGAACAAAAATACCGCAATGCACACAATATGCCCTCTAAAAGTATTTGCAAAATGTTTTTTCATGCAAGGTTGAGAAATACATCAGTAAAATTATTCAAAGATAGTGATTATCAAACTGGATGATATGGTAAGTACGTGCCAGCTATTTGAAAATATTTTTTATAAAGTTAGTGTATTGTTTACTTCATCTATTCCACTTCTAGCTGATAAAAACTCAGAGCAAGCTGAACAACTGGATTAAGTTAATCCATCCTGTTTTCCTACTTATTTTCCTTCGTATATGTGATTCAGATTTATAGTAGTAGCAACTGAGCTTTCCCTTGCAAAATCACTTAACTACTTGGAACAGAAAATTGTAGTCATAATATTTAGTATACTGTGTAATGTTTGAAGATTGGACTCTTATTATATTAAATACCCCTTCATACCAAAGATGATTTTCTTTAATAAACCACTTCTGTCTCAGTAGCCATATCACATTAAGATGTTCCCATTCCTCAGTCTTCCAGTTGTGTCTGTCCCTATACTGTAGTTCGGCAGCAGAGCTGTACTGCTGGAGTGTGAGTGACCACACTGTAAACCCATCACTGCAGGTGGAAAAGCCTGCCTGAAAATAAAAGTGCTTCCTTAATTCAGATTTCTTTCAGTGATTTGTTTGGTGCAGTCAATGTGCAGCAGATTGCATGAAAGTGAAGGAACACAAAGCTGGAACTTGTGAAGGAGCAGAGACAGAGGAACTTAATCCGATTTAAGTTATTTGCTAAATTTTTTCATGGTTATTTGAGCCAACAAGAAAAGAATATCCAGGCTCAGTTTCCTACAGCTTTTACCACAAAAGGGCTTTTATTTTGCAACAATAAAGCTACTTGTTAGCCTGATCAGCTAGTACCTCATCATGTTACACTTCACTGGGAGCTGGAGAAGTCTACCAGGGAGGTATCCCTGTGTCCCTTTCTATATTCATCTGTATGCATTCACTGTTTGATTTGCATTATTTGCCTCCAAGAGTTTGCCTATGTAGTATTAACTGGAGTATTTTGAGTCTTCTTTATTTTTGTAATGGGATCATAACATTTTTCTTTGGGTATTTTTTATTTTACATCTGTAATTGATACTACTGTGCGTAGCATCTGCCAATTTCTCAAGTTAAACTTGTGACATACTTAAAAACTCGTGCCTTTACAACTTTGCAACACACTGATGACAAAGCACCTTGAATAAATTCATCTTTAATAACGAGACTTCTGCTGGACATCATTTTGAAAAGCGTAATATACCTCCTGGGAAGCTCTGCAAGCTTGGAGCCTCTCACACTGTGCAGGCTGTGTGGCAAGGAACCCCAGACACCCTTCAGATAAGCCAGCAGAGAGAATCCAGGTTTTCACATGGGTTCTTGTTTTTGACAAACTGGCATTCTCTGATTTTTTTTTTTTCCCCTCCCTAAAAAAAAAAAATTGCTCAGCCAGCTCGAATCAGAGCTGAAGAAGGCTGAAACTCTACACTGCTATTTATAGCTTGTGTACCTTTCCTATTTAGGAGGTAGAAAACAGTACTTTACATTCCTTTTAATGTAAATGCAAGGTATTGTTATTTTGATGAAAAAGTCTGTGAACTAGAAACCATGATTTAAAAATATTTTAACTTGTCTAATGTTTCCATTCTCTGAGCTTTAATTGTTTCTTATTTCTGTTTTGATGTTTATAATGCCAAACATTATCTTTTAAATCAAAAATTTCCATCCTAGGTGTCTGTCTCAGGCATAGTTTCTGTACAGTTTTAATTTAAATAGTACTGTTTTTACAGGAATGAGAGCAGGGGAAAACCTGCTTATTTGTTTATGCTTAAATAAAGCCACATAGCCAGAAAATTCCAGTTATCTCTGTGCCCTATACTTTGGAGCAGTCTGGCACCACCAGTGAGCATTTTGTCAGGCACATGTGTTCAGCTGTCCTGTTAAGTGAGCTGAACTGCAGCTACGTTATGAGACTCAGAAAAATGTCACGTATGTGTTCTCAGGACATGTTTGTTAGAAGTGTCCAATCCAGATTTGTACTGGATATCTGTCTCATCCGAACTGGTCAAATGGGCATCTTCATTCTGGAGGTGCAGGAAATACACATGGCTTCCCAGTAACAACTCCTCATACTGTACGGGAAAGAAAAAGACTGCCTCCTCTACTGCTGCGGCTGTTCTGTTTGCAATGGGGCAACATGAAGGGAAAAAAAAAAAGAAATGAATGTCAGGGTGAAGAAGCTGCCTAGAGAGGGGCAGCAATCCAAAAATATCGGCAGAAAACACAATCTGAGAGAGTCAGATCAATGTATAGGAACAGGAGAAATGTTATGGAAAATTATGACAAAATGCCTAATGATTTAAGAACATTAAATTCTGTGTAAACCAGCTTTGTACAGACTGCTACTTCTTTTCACATAATACTTAGTCCACAGAGGACTGCAGCATCCCTGAGAAGATGCTTCTAGTACTCCTCCATCATTTTCCACCTGACTTCACAACAAAATTATGAGGATGAAGAGGATCACAGAATGGTATGGGTCAGAAGGGACTTTTAAAGGCCATCTAGTAAAACTCACTGCAGGGACATCTTCAACTAGATGAAGATGCTCAGAGCCCTGTCCAACCTGGTCCTGAATGTTTACACTGTCTGCATAAATCTATCCTGTGGCAGGTAACGGGAGCTGGAAGAGTTGTAGAAGCAAGACATTACTCTCTGTGATTAAGAGCACATTTCTGACCTCGACAAGTTCCCTCCATCAGCACTATCCTATGTGACACAGGGACCTTGGAGTTCCTGGCAGAAATGCCCCAAGCTTGGCAGCACCCAGAGACATCATGTCCCATGGAAAAGGGGAGATAGTATGAAGTTCAGAGTTAAATCAACCCCCAGATGGGCAAAGCAACTAGGAAACAACAATTACAAGGGCAATCTTAATTTTTGTTGTTTAAGACTATAAATGAGTGACTGTCACAAAGCTGTTGCATTTAATGTTATGTTTAGATTGTCTTAATTGGACATTACAAAGCTAATGGAGCTAAGGAAAATTGTTAAAAATGCATGCATGGTGCTAAATAACAACTAAAAACAGAACCTGCTATGAAATAGCTTAGATTTTCCTCACACATCTGGCTCACAAAAAAAAATTCCTATTGTAATGCATTAATTTTTTCCTAAGTTTGTGTGCAGTCAGGCCTCTTTACTAGCCCTGAAAAGGTTAATGAAACACTCATCAGTATAAACATCACCATGTACCTGCTGTCTTATACATGTGCTAACATGAGAACTGTCCCCAAATTCATCAATTCTATTCTACTTAGAAAAATGCTAAAGTGGTTCCATTTACATATTGCTAAACAGAACAGATGCTGTAAAAATCCTAAAAAATCATTAAAATCTGAATTTCTATTGAAAATACTTCTAGTTTTGTTTAAAATGCCCTGTAACCAGTATCAGAAGTGGTCAATAGACTTCATTGACTGGTAGGCTACAGCAAATTAACCCATTTTGTGACTGTTCGCAATGAGAAGATGACACAACCTTACAGACAGGTTTTTCTTTCCAAATTTGGAAAACATAATGTAGCAGCTATTATTGATAATAAAAGTTCAGATCTACACACATATTGTAATGTACTTTGCAAATGAAGAAATGGCATAGACATAAGACACTAATATAGTTCTAGTATGACATCCGTAGCATGAAGCTTAACAAGAATGCTTTTTCCAGGTTACCAAGGTTACCTTTTTTCTTCATTTTGGTCTTAAAGTAACAAGCAGAAAACAGAATTAGTTAAATATAGTGATTAACCAATGTCACTAAACCAGACAAAATCACTCTGTAGCCCTTCTGTATCAATTTAGTTTAAAACAAAAAATTAGTGCAATTAGTTGGAAAAAATAAATGGCTTGGTTTGACTTGGTTTTTAGAAATCCAGACTGAAAGCTCAGGATATATCTCATTTTGGGAGAGAGTAAATGAAAGCTTTCCATACTTTCCTACCTGACAAGTTATAGAAACAATAGTGTTGCCTCCTCTAATTCAGGCTTTGTCAAACAAACTATTTAGTTTTACTACACTTGTTGCATTAAGAAGACAGAGCAGGTCAAGAGTGTGGAAAACTCAATGTTGTGCTTCGGTGCATGTGGGAAAAGCAATGTTCCTGTCGTGCACAGTGAGTGTGGCACTGTGTTGGGTCCAAGACTGCCCTTCTCTACACCAGAGAAGTAGGCCACTTTTAAACAGTAGCTGGCCATGAATACAGTGACAGCAGCAAAAACTTCTAGCACTGACAGAAAAAACAGTATGATCATAGCTCAATTTATGATCTTGTTATGCCCAAAACAACTCACGTATTTTTAATACAGCATCAAGTGTACTAGACTGTTGCTAATACTGCTTTGCTTTCTGAGAGCAGGCAGAGGAAGAAGAAAATGATAAAATTTACAATTTAAATGTTTATGTTTGTGAAATTTAATTTACTTCCCTGCTAGGATTATCTGCTTTTAGTTTCACAGTTGCAAGTGCATGGGCTAGCTGAGCTAGAAAGCTTGAATGGAATTTTCAAATAACAGAGGATCCTAATCTTGGCTTGAAGGAAAGCCTTGGTGTGAGCTGATTTAATGAGATATTTATGTGAACTGACTGAACCCAGAGTTTCCTATTTCATTATTATTCACGGAATCTCTGTCATTCTTATAAGTCTATAATCTTTTTTAAATTGATGAGGAATATGTGCTTTAAGGAATGTAACCATTTCTTTCTCTTTGATACGTTTTGACTTCAAGAATGAAATTTTGAAGGTGCAGGAGCGGGCTGTCCCTGTGTGTTGTAAGAAGAGTCGTAGGGGCAGACGGCCGGCCTGGATGAGTAGGGAGCTTCTGAAGGAACTAAGTAAGAAAAAGAGGATGTATCATCGTTGGAAAGAAGGGGATGTAGGCCAGGTCATGTTCAAGGATGTTGTTAAGTCGTGTAGGAGGAAAATCAGGGAAGCAAAAGCCCAGCTGGAGCTCAAATTGGCCACTTCTGTTAAGGACAATAAGAAGAGTTTTTATAAATACATCAATGGCAGAAAGAAGGGCTGCAGCGACCTCCACTCCTTGTTGGATGTGGAGGGAAATACAGTAACCAAAGATGCAGAGAAGGCTGAGGTACTTAATGCCTTCTTTGCCTCAGTTTTTAACAGCAAGGATGTCAGCTCGCTTGACAGTTGGCCCTCTGAAGTGGTTGATGGGGGCAGGGTGAAATATGGCCCTCCTGCAATCCATGAGGAGGAGGTTAGAGACCTGCTGAGCCGCTTGGACCCTCATAAGTCTATGGGGCCAGATGGGATCCATCCTAGGGTGTTGAGAGAGTTGGCGGATGAGCTTGCTAAGCCGCTCTCCATCATCTTTCAGCAGTCCTGGCTCACTGGAGAGGTCCCGGAAGATTGGAAGTTGGCCAATGTGACGCCCATCCATAAGAAGGGCCATAAGGATGATCCAGATAATACAGACCTGTCAGCCTGACCTCGGTCCCAGGTAAAATCATGGAGAAGATAATCCTGGGTGAAATCATGCGCCACCTGCAGAATGGTCAAGAAATCAGGCCCAGCCAGCATGGATTTAGGAGGGGTAGGTCCTGCCTGACCAACCTGATCTCCTTTTATGACCATGTGACTCGCCTGGTGGATGAGAGGAAGGCTGTGGATGTGGTATACCTGGACTTCAGCAAGGCCTTTGACACTGTCTCCCACAGTAGACTCCTAGGGAAGCTGGCAGCCCGTGGCCTAGATGGGAGCACTCTGTGCTGGGTTAGGAATTGGCTGGACGGCCGAGCCCAAAGAGTGATGGTGAATGGTGTTTCATCCAGTTGGCAGCCGGTCACCAGTGGTGTCCCCCAGGGATCGGTGTTGGGTCCCGTCCTGTTTAATATCTTTATTGACGATCTGGATGAGGGGATTGAGTCCATCATCAGCAAATTTGCAGATGATACCAAGCTGGGAGGAAGGGTTGATCTGTTAGAGGGTAGGATGGCCCTACAGAGGGACCTGGACAGATTGGAGAGCTGGGCTGATTCTAATGGGATGATGTTTAATAAGTCCAAATGTCGGGTACTTCATTTTGGACACAACAATCCCATGCAGAGCTATAGACTGGGGACAGAGTGGCTGGAGAGTAGTCAGGCAGAAAAGGACCTGGGAGTGCTGGTGGACAGGAAGCTCAACATGAGCCAGCAGTGTGCCCAGGTGGCCAAGAAGGCCAATGGCATCCTGGTCTGCATCAGGAATAGTGTGGCGAGCAGGACCAGAGAAGTTATCGTCTCCCTGTACTCGGCACTGGTCAGGCCTCACCTTGAATACTGTGTTCAGTTCTGGGCCCCCCAATTTGGGAAGGATGTTAGGATACTGGAATGTGTTCAGAGGAGGGCAACGAAGATGGTGAAGGGGCTGGAGCACAAGCCCTATGAGAAGCGACTGAGGGAATTGGGGCTGTTTAGTCTGGAGAAGAGGAGGCTCAGGGGAGACCACATTGCTCTCTACAACTACCTAAAAGGAGGTTGTAGTCGGGCAGGGATTGGTCTCTTCTCTCAGGTGACCAGTGGCAGAACCAGAGGGCATGGACTTAAGCTTCGTCAGGGAAAGTTTAGACTTGATATGAGGAAAAAATTCTTCACTGAAAGGGTGATTGGCCATTGGAATGGGCTGCCCAGGGAGGTGGTGGATTCACCGACCCTGGAGGTGTTTAAGGGGAGACTGGATGAGGCACTGAGTGCCATGGTTTAGATGATGGTTGGTGTTAGTGTTGGTGTTAGTGTTAGGTTATAGGTTGGACTTGATGATCTCAGAGGTCCTTTCCAACCTTGTGATACTGTGATACTGTGATACTGTGACTAGAGTTAACATTTTCTGCTCAGTACAACTATCTATAATACAGTTTCAACAACAGCCGTATTGCTAACTTTGCTTGAATTCAAGACATCAAAAGTTAGTATATATTTATCCTGCAAAAACTGGTATTGCTGATAAGAGACTGATACTACTGGAGTCCTTGGAAGTCACTTTCCAGGAGTGAGATCAGATCGAACAACAAATTCCTGCCCCAGTGGAACATCGGCTTAATGTTCAGAATGGGATATTGGAATTCACGTATCTACTTGGAGGGGTGGGAGGTGGGGGGGAGACAAGAACAAGAAAAGGTTGCAGCAGCTCAAAAGCTGTTTCGTTTCTCATTGAAACTGATTTTCAAAGATTACTACTAGACTTCAGCAAGGAATGGCTGACAAGACTCCTCCCAAAAATCTCAATTTCCTACTTTCATGCTTAATTAGAAACTTTGGATTAAAAACTAAATCCTAACACAGGTTATACTTCTAGATTAAACTGCAGTTAATATGTTATTAAAAATACTATTCCAGAAGAATACAGGTTTCCGTAAACCTCGCTTTTAATTGGCATGGCAGTTAAAAGACAGCAAGAAAAGTGAAAGACTTGCCTAAAAATCTTTTTTATGTTTACAGCTTTTGAGGAAAAATACAATTTTTTTTTTTTGCTACATCTTATATAAACAGAGACTTTTTTTTCAAATTTCTTTCACTAATATAAATATTAAATCTGGACTAAAGCTCTTCATAAAAATACTTATCCTCAAACATTTTTTTAAAACTAATCATAAAAGCTGTGGTCGAAAAGATAAGATGTATTGGTATAAATTTTTCCAGACCAAGGCATAGTATTACTGTAATATTTTTAAAGCCCTAGAAAATAAGATTTATAAATTAAAAAAAAGGAATACCTGTAACTACCTTATGGGGACGAATGCTTCTGTAAACATATGCTCGGAGAAGGGACTGATTAATGAACAGTATTTCCTATGTAGAAAAGAAAACAATTTTTTTTTTATTTTTCCTTTTTCTTGTTAGTAAGATGAATCTCAAATCCTTTAGTTTTAGCCAGGGCCACATTCTGTGCTTATTTGCAGTTAATTTCTTTGTCCAATTCATATACTAAAAAGCTAGTTTTGATTCCTGTGGTTCCTATACGGCTTCAGTTCCAGACCAGGGTTTCTCGGCACTACCTTTGATTTTTTGTGGGCTTTGTTTTAGTTAATTCTATGTTTTTTTAATGACGACAACAATTCTTCTGTTTATGGCCTGCTCTTTTTCTCATTTGCTGTTTTTGTGACCTTTGCTTTTTGCCTACCTTTGTCAGTGTTTAAGAGGCACACAGTAAATAAGAACCAGAGCATTTGGCTGAGAAAAAACACCTTCTTGGCCAGAACAACCTGCTGTCCTGGGTTACTTAAACAGCTGAAATTTGATGGGTCCGTTGCTACAATGAAGTGGCAAGCTTGGATAACTGAGAGTAAGTAAACGATTAGTGTATTGGAGCATAAACTGTACAGTTTCTGGCTTCTGTAGCAGGGTAACCTCCAGTAGGCAATGCCAAGACAAGCCCCACAATGCATTAGTTTTCCCTTAGTGCGTGCCAGTGCAAGTCTTCACTTGCCAGAGCCTTCCTACTTCTGACAATTAGTTTCTATTGCAATGAGTCCCTGCCTAGACAAGAGCTATTTCACTAACTCTGTCATGCTATTTCTGGCAGACGAAAGGCAGCCACTAAGTGGATAGATGAAATCTGCAGTGCTAGACTTTCTACTCTATTTCTCTTAACTGCTACTTCTTCCATTACTTCAATGCCTTGTCTTGGTTCTCTTGTGCTAGTCTGCAGGGCAAGAGATCGCAGTTCCATGCAGTGAAGCACAGAAAGATTTTCTGTCATTTTCACCATCTTTAACAATACACACAGCAGCCCTACAATCTCTACGGTGTAGACAGGTGTGTGCTCCAGACTCTGTGTTAGGACAAGACTAAAGGCTCGTCCCCTGCCTCTTCTTTATCCTGCTTCCAGAGGGAATGCGGAGCGTAAACAGCAAATAAGTTGCAGTAGTTCTCCCTGTCCTTTTCCACAATAATAATTATAAAGCATTATCTGTCCTGCGGCATATATGCAGGTGCAAAGACAGAAAGGGCTGGAAAGCACATTTGCTGTACAAAGCTTTTTAAACTGTGAGACATGCACAGAGAAGAACACAGAAATGGAGACACCACATTACATACTGCAGAAAGATCAACACATGCTAAAGTTATAGACAGCTGCCTTGGTAGTTCACTGTTACACGCTATTTGATACACACTATCACCTAGAATAAGAGTGAACTGACTAAAGATAAATACTAACTGAAAAGCTATAGCAATATTAATCGCTTTCATAAGCAAATTAAAAATTAAATGTCAATATAAGTAAGAAACTTTATTCTATTCCTTAATTTTCACTTTGGTCATTCTTACCCTTATATGTGTATACACACATCTGAACACATAAACATTTTATAATCCTGAAAACACACTTCCTATTTGGAATGTAAACTAAAATTGTCAACAATTTTTATAACAATTTCCCCCCACAGCTGTGACATAAACAGATTCTTATTGCAATCCAGGGAAACATGAATGGATAGTTTTAATGTGTGTAATTTTTATAATCACTACTCTTTTGCACACCTATTATGTGTTTCCTTGTGTCACATTCCAAATTTTGGGGTTTTTTCCTGTTACGCCCTTGGTCCTGATTCTTCTGTCCCCATTTTACTATATTTATCACCACAGGTTCTGGGGGTGCTTGCTGTATCATTCTAATTGAGTCTGAATCTAAATGTAGCGATGTCTTAGTCATAAGACACTACATATACAATAATCTCAAACAGTGTAAGAACTAAACCCGATGCCCATGACTGAAATATTGTAAGACAGACTCTGTTACCAACGTAAAACCTCTCTGACATAAAAGAGCCTACAGGTTTTATGGGCATTTCTGACTGTTAATCCTCCAGCCAGTAGCTTCTGGGATCCTCTTCAAGAAGCAGGACATGCAGGTTGTTTTTCTTAAATTATACAATAAGGTCAGCTGCAATGTTGGTGTCTGCAGTTATTGAAACTATTCAGTTCATACATCCTGAATGCACCATTCCGTTTAGGTGTTGTAATTAATCTCTGCAATTTGGTACTGCCATCTCTCAGTGAAGAGAGATGAGCAAGGTAGTTCTCCCCCAAAACAATGAATGTTTAATTTTGAGATGTTTTTAATATATTTATTTCTACAATTCTTTTGATTTTCCATTTGGGGATTTTCTGGTACTTATATGGCACCTTTGATCCACATTGTCTCCACATTCACAGAAATCAGAAATTTTGAAGAAAAATGTTGTGAATCTGTTACAACTAATGATCCCAGAAAATTAATTGTAAAGGAAAAAACAATATCCTAATCCAAGAGAAGCCTCATAGCCAACACAAGACAAAGATGTTTTGTATGTGAAGAAAATATATTTGCATATATTAATGTACATAGTATTTTATGCTGGTCATAAACACCCAAATCTCTTTTTAGTTACACATTTTAAGTGCTAAATGCCACAATAGCTTCCTAATTTTAACACAACAGTTCCTCTAGACAAAAAGAACAAGATTAATACTAATTATTAATTTCCATAATCTGTACATCAGCACCTGCATAGTAAATAGTTCAACTATTGGAACTACTTAGGCACAGAGTAGAATAGCTTTTGCATTCTTTCCCTCTGCTGCCATCATAGGACAAGTCACTAGTTTAGCTGAAGTAGGCACTTCACAAATGTACAACTAAAATATTCTGTGTGCACACATATAAAATACATCTAAATTCTTGTCTCTCAGTACTCTGCTGACTGACTTTTCTTGCTTTGTGATTAAATTACTTCGAAAGTGGCTTTAGAAAAAAAATAGTCTCCCAAAAATGTACTGCAAAATAAATCACAATTACATACACAAATAGGCTGATTACATCTTCTGCAAAACTGAGTAACAAATTACACTGAAAATGGCTTTTTAAACCTACAAGTGTGCCCCCAGGGTGACCCAAGGGTCCTTTCATTGCAGCACAAAGTTATGGCACTTGCTATTAAGTGCCATCCATCATAAAACTAAAATCATGTGCAATTACAATTACATGCTCATTTAGATGTGCAATTGCTCATTTTTACATGTGCAATATTGATACTGTCATTCATAAATGTTTTATGTTTTCTTGAACCATCTCTAGCAAAGGGAGTGAGTGTGACTATGTGGCTTTCTGCAGCCTACAGCCTTTAGGAACACAAGAAGTGTGTAAAAAAAAAAAGGAGATAAGCTCTCTGATTAGTTTGTCAAGTAGAAAGGCCAATTGTTCTAAGGGTGGTTTTTTCCACATATATGCATTTTGTTCACACATCAATAAAACCTTTAATATTTACACTCTGCAATGTAAAAACATAAAAAATACCAAATGAAGTAAAAATTTCAAGTAGGGTAATAATCAGCACCAGCAAACTGGGAGACAACTAATAAAGTAGAAGAAATGTTAGGTTATGTTTTCATTTCCCACAAACAGAAGCAGGATTCTCTCCAGGCACAGGCTAAGTTGTTTAAGATGGCAGGTTGCTGGGATCAGCAAAATGGCTGCAGTCCAGTGCTCCCTCTCCCTATGCCAGAATGCTGGAAAGCTGGCCTCAATGCTACTGCTGGTATTGCCAGCTCATGGGTGGCAGCGTGTGAGGTGATAACTGCTCCTGCTGGGACAGTCAGCACCTCAAAAACCAGCCATTACCAGCCCTAATAGTCCCATCTTCCCTGCAGGCCCAGGTACAACAAGCTTTCAAAATATCTGGCACACTCTATTCCTTTCCTTTTGCCCTACTTCTGCTCCTGCCCCTTTGACATTAAAAGCAGCAGCAGAGTCTACAGCCCCTTTGAAACATACAAGTGAGTTTTTTTACTGTTTAATTCATCCTTTGTATTATTTAAACCTGCAAAAAAAGATATGAAAGATATGTAATTTTACATCACTGTACATGCCACTTTGATAGGTCAACCAGAAAAAGGGTTATGTTGATCCTGTACAAATCTGGTTTGCAGCACCTTGTACACTTCTTTCAAAAACCACAACAATCCCATGAATACCTCTGCCTTTGTCTTGGTTGTTCCATTGACTTTCCTGTCAGTGACTGCTCTGGAGTTACAGCAGATATTTAATATTTATGTGCACTTACATATAATAATTGATAATTAGTGCTGGTTAACCTAAGGGAAAGGGTTGACAAGAGCAGGGGAGTAACTGTTTCTAACGATAACCTTGCGAAAATAGATGACAGATCAGAAGAAACATGATATGTCACCGTATAAGCTAACTTGGGAAATATTGCTTCAAACTAGACTGTAAGTAGTAGTGAGTGAGTCAATGAGTATGCAGATGTACTGCATCTGTAAAAAAACATGTTATGGCGCACCATGAGGGAACAGTCCAGGAAACTAACTGAAAGATGATGTGTTATGAGAAAAGACTGTATATAGAAGATACCTAAATAGTAGCCTCTACTTCAGTGACTGATTTAAGAAAAACAAAATTCAGAGATTGCTGCAAAGAACTAAGATGCTTGGTGGAATAAAAAGGTCTTTATATGTAACAAACTGGGATTGAAAATCTTAACATTGGATATAAATACTTAAATGTCAATTATTTAAGAACTTGCCATTTATATAATTAAGTTACATACTTGATGTTGCCTATCTTTTCTGAAACTCTGGAGTCTGAGTTAGTAGATGCTATGAAATACCCAAAAAACTTCTAAAATAAGGACTTTTCTTTAACATTGTGTACTGAAGTAATGTAAGTAAGGTGACTATCTGGAATATAGCAAATTAACTTCAGGGAATTTTAGTACATCCCTTTGGGAGTAAGCAAGGTGTATCCATTGTTACAGCTGATTACATGTTGTAAGAAAAAAACACATTTTCATCTCCAAAACCTGCAGCATACCACCACTCATACAAATGAAAAGCTGGCGGCTGTTTTCTGTCCCCCACAGCTGTGGATCTGGTTGAACTTGGGCACATTGCCAAGGGCTGTTTTCTGATCCACAAACCACATCTGACACCTTTCCCAGGCCTGTTGATTTTCCTTTTCTTTCCACTGAGTCTACTTCTGGAGGCCTCACTGTCGTGTTCAAAAGTCCCTTATTTTCTCCCAGTTTCCACTTCAAGGCCCTGATGAAACACAACTACACTTTATGGGATGGAGGAGCAGTTCTAAGCATAGACAGGCTTTGAAAGAGTGGGGCAATGTCATCAACCACAAAGGTAGGGAGAAAGAGCGTTATGAACTTCACAACAGCCAAATCTCTGCTAATGGGAGCTTTGGAGCCAGCTCTGTCTGTCCTTGCATTTTAGATAGGGAAAGACTGCCGACAGAGGTGATCATAGAAGAAGGCACATCTGTTCAGCACAACCATACTTAGCAAGAAATTACCATTTCTCTCTGAACTGCGTCTAGAAAAAAACTATTTGAAAAAAACAGCTACAAAGAAAACATGCTGTCAGAGGGACATTCTTCTAACTTCCAAATAACCCCAATTACTTAGATGAAACTTAACTCAGCTTTAGCATAAATCAAAATACTCCACTTTTTTTTGTGAGAAACAACTGCTTCTTGTGTCACACCGCCACCCCCGCGCCCCCGAAGCGCAGCCGCCGGCAGCAGCCGCAGGGGCGAGGGCGCCGCGGGCCGCCACGAGGCTGCACCCCGCCCGGCCCCGTCCGCTGGCGCGAGCGCGGAACGGCCGGCGGCGCGCGGCCCCGCGGCAGGCGGCCCCCGCTGACAATCGGCGCGCGAGGCCCGGCCCCGCCACGGCCGGCGCGGAGGGAGGAGCGGGCGCCGGGAGGCCGATCGGGGTGCGGGGGCTGCGGGAGGGGAGCCGCCCGGTGAGAGCTGGGCTCGGGCAGCCCCTGCGATCCCCCGGCCCAAAGAGGGGCGGCACGGGCTGGTGAGCGGAGAGGCGATGGTGTCGGGTGGGGCCCCGCGGGCTGCTCGGTACCGCTCAGGGGGTTGTGTCAGGGCAAAGGAATCATAGAATGGTTTGGATTGGAAGGGGCCTTAAAGATCATCCAGTTCCAGCTCCCCTGCCATGGGCAGGGACACCTCCCACCAGACCAGGCTGCGCAAGACCCATCCAGCCTGGCCTGGAACACTTGCACGGAGGGGCCTTCCACAGCTTCCCTGGGCAACCTGTGCCAGTGCCTCCCCACCCTCATCGTGGAGAATTTCTTACTGATGCCTAATCTCATCTTCCCCCTTCCAATATAAAGCCATTCCCTCTCATCCTTGCTTTCTTGTGGGTTGTGGTAGGGAGGACAGGGGAGGCTCCATGTAACACAGGGCTGTGCCTCTGTGGGCAAGGGGAGGTAGATGGTCGGTTTCTCCTGAGCTCAGGGAAATTATCACAAAAAGTGTGTTAATTCTCTTTCAGGAAAGTCTTCCGAAGAACATTTCTGACAGGCCCCCCATAAGCTGTCCACTCTTCTCCCAAATAACAGGCAATAGGATGAGAGAGAATGGCCTCAAGTTGTGCCAAGGGAAGTTCAGATTAGACATCAGGACATTCCTTCACTGAAAGGGTTGTCAGGCACTGGAACAGCTGCCCAGGAAGGTGATTGGGTCACCATCCCTGGAGGTATTTAAAAGATGTGTAAATGAGGTGGTCAGGGATATGGTTTAGAAGTAGACTGGTGTGGTTGGACTCAATGATCTCAAAGATCTTTTCCAACCAAGCAATTCTATGATTCTGTCATCTGTGACTTAAAAAAAACCCCATGGTACAGAATTTGTGCAGGGCCTGATGGCTACTGTGGCGGGCTTGCTTTCTGGTAAGCAGGTCATCAGTTGGAGCCACTCCTGAGAAGCCATGTGGTATTTATAAGGGGTAGGTCTTGGGGTGCAGGAGGTGACCCAACAGCAGTAGTCTCTCCTGGAAGCAGTTTGTCTTTCAGCTATTGAAACTAGTTTTTCTCCACTTTTTTTTATTAATCAGATAGATCACTTTATTGATCCAGAAGGTTGGGCTTGATAATTTCTTGAGATCTCTGTTAGCCTCTTCCTTCAACTTATAGAAGGAAAAAGAGCTGTTACAACCTGTACCTGGTTTCACCCTTTCCCAAACTCCCCTCTTCCTCTCATATTCTCTTTTGCTGTCATCATAAGTTATCTTGTTTTTATCAACAGGAGAACTCTAAAAATGTGAGTGGTACATTCTAGAAGCTAGTCAGCCTGTTGAACAGTTTGTCCTGTTTTTAAAAAGTGTGTGCATATCATTTGCAATTTGGGTATGGAGGAATACTTGATTTTGTTTCTTTTTCCAATGCCACTACCATTACCTTATTGCTTTGTGTGGAAATTTAGTATGTAGTATAAGTACAGTTTAAACAAGCATCCCTAAAACAAGTATCCCTAATCTGGATAAAATGAAATATGTCATCCATATCAGTAGTCTCAGTTCATTCACCTGGAGGAATTTTCATTGTTGCTTTTGACAATTTTCCAAGGCTGTCTTTTCCAGTTGAGAAGGTGAAAGACCCAGGGAATCATACCACAACTCTTTTCCTAGCTTTAGCTCAAATGTTCTAATTCAGAGAGTAACCATTTAACAACTGTTTTCTAGACCTGAATGGGTTCAGGCTGGCTATGTTGGAAAATTGTTGCTTGAATATAGCGAAAGTTCAGTATTCAAGTTCAAAAGATTATAGTGTATTAAACATGATTTTTTTTTTTATGATGTAAAGACCAGTTGAAGTGTAGAGTGATACTGAATTGTATTTTAAGTAGCCTAACTTCTCATTTTGTGTTCCATACTGGAACTGGATAATCTCTCTAATTCTAACTCTTGAAGTCATGATAATTTCCTTTGAAATTTTTCTTACATTAAGAAAAAGAATTTCAGTACTATTATTACTGTGTTGCAGGCTGTTTCATATGGCCGGTTAGCTCAGTTGGTTAGAGCGTGGTGCTAATAACGCCAAGGTCGCGGGTTCGATCCCCGTACGGGCCAGCTGCCATTTTAGAAGCTGGTGAAGGGACTGGAGAAAAAGTCTTACAAGAAGCAGCTGATAAGATGAGAGGAAATGGCCTCAGGTCCCATCAGGGGAGGTTAAGATTACACCGCAGGAAAGATTTCTTTCCCGAAAGGATTGTCAGGCGTTGGAACAGGCTGCCCAGAGTGGCCATCCCTGGAGGTGTTGAAGATGGATATAAGAAGTGCTCAGGGATTTGGTTTAGTAGTGGAGAAAGTAGCGTTGGACTCAGTAACTTCAAAGGTTTTTTCCAACCAAAGGATTCAATGATTCTGCTATTCTTTTTCTCTAAAAGGGAAAATCTTTACATGATGAAATCTCCCAGTTGACAAAGCACATGGGAGTGGGAAGGAGAATTTAAATATAGAGATCACAAATAAGGTTATTACGACTGATGGTTTACTTATAGTAGGAGTTTTGTCAGTCCAGCACCACTTTAGCAGATTTTGGTACTTCTGTAGCAGCCTAACTGAATGGGAAGATGCAAAAATATAGATTTAACTGAAGTAGATAATAAGAAACAATTATGAATGTTTATGTAGCTATAAAAATATAAAATTAAGTCCTGTGCAGCCAGCAGACTGCTGGCTATTGAATTAGATTAACTGTTAGAAGATATCTTCATTTCCAGTATGTGTCCTCATCTCCTTTCTTCAAGTGTACAGATATGCATAGAGGAAAATAATCCTTTTCAGAAGCAGCTGCAGTAACTCAATTGAAAGGAAGAATGAGAGAGGTGTCTGATTCTGCCTTTATGCAATTTTATCCAGCATATTCTGCCATCTAAGACAGCTTCTGTGTTAGGTCTTCTTTATTCCTACTCAGATAATAAAAAAATAATGTATCCTCTTGTCAAATGCAACTAACGAGTGGTAGACAGATAAACTGCTTGTCTGACCTAACATTTGTATGTGAAACTGAATGCTCTGTATTTCTGCTGCTTTTTTAAAGTGTGACGCTTCAAAATGTTAGCTAAAAAGTTTATTGGTAAATCCCTTCAGCCAGCACGACCTGTGCATCCTCAGTCTTCTAAACAAGGTGAGTAGCATGGCTAAAATACACTTCCCTTTTCCAAAGCTTCAGTTGCTTTTAAGGAAATAACAAGTACATGTAAGGTGACTGGGAATTTTTTCTTTACTGCCTTTGTTCAAAGTACAGTGATGTATAAATATCTCACTGTGTGTTGATCTTGCTACGTCACCTCTGCGATAAATTTTGACTTTAAACTAGATTTATGCAGAACTCTTTTTGGTGTTGTTCAACTCTGGTATCTGAAATTTTGGCTTCAGAAAGCTGGATCAGGCTTCTCTATTAAATTAGGATTTCTTGAGTTAGTTGACTCCTGCTATTGAAAATATAAAATACAGGTAGTTTAACAAATAATTTATTCTTAGGTTTTATTGCAAGTATGGTATACTGCACTGTACTTTCTTATCTAGCCTTCATGCAAATTTAAAACAAATTAAAAAAGCCTAATTAAAAACAATGCAGTATTTACATCAGGTGTGTATAATTTTATTTTGTTTTTAAATCTCTGTATGCCTTATAAATATTACAGTATTACAGATATCATTACTGGTAAGTTAGACATTTTTGGTGGCCAGAGAAAAAATGAGAGCAATGGCGATATGAACAGAAGCTAAGTGACATGAAAAAATTTACTTCCTTTAAAATTTGTGGAAGAAATGGGAAACTGGTCCTATGGTCATTTATAGCTTTTAAGTTGTGAACAAATGCTCATATAATCTCTTTGTAATTGGCTTTTGGTAGTGTTCTGGTGGCAAGTATCGCAAAATAAAAATGTAGGATCTATTTAAAATACTTAATGTTTTCTCTTCATTAGCATCAGTCATTGCAATGAACTTTCAGACTGAATTACCTAGCAGCCCTGGAGTATTTTTGCAGAGTGAGGTTGACTGGGTGAGTATTGAGTAAATAGTAGATGATAGAGTTGATGGAATGTATTCTAGAGTGCTGTAAATTGGAGGTCAGCTGATCTCTTATGTTAGCAACTGGAAAGTAAACGGTAATTCCAGCTAGGAGTGTTCTTGAATCCGTACGCTATAAACGTATAAAGTGTTAAGAAGAAATGAGTTTCAGGAATGCCTTTCCCTGCTATTTGCATGCACTAGTAGCTAAAAAATTCATCTTATGAGTTACTTATATAAGAGTCTTTTGAAAGTCAGTGTGGCGTTTCTTTAGTCTTCACTGAATTTAAGAAAACTGTTTTAAACTTAAAATACACATATTCAGTCTTTGCTTTTTATGTGTAATGAATAACATTAGAAATATTTTTTTTTTTTAGTTTTGTTAGCATGTGCACAAATTCATTTGAGGAAGCAGACTTCACGAAACTAGATAATTAAATAGCTCCGGTGCATTCTGTAGTTCTGTTTCATTGACTTTGCTGGACTGGTCAATAAATGGGCCTTAGCATTCAAAAAAACAGAAGCACTCTAATGCTTTAGTGCCAGAAATACCTGGGTTTAGATACAATAGAATGTGGCTTCAAGCGTTAACTGCTTTCTCTGTCCAGATTTTGACAAATGCTTCCCAAAATTTTCTGTTCTTCCTGCCCTCTTTTCTGCCCAAAAAATCTGTCTCAGAATGAGATTAAAATTTCTCAGCCAAATCTGTGGAGCCTTTTGGGAGCCAAAACAAATTGTTGAGGGTAAACACTGCTTTTGTACTTTCCAAAACACTTCAAGGTTTTGGTAGTTGGAAACAACTCAACATTATACACTAGACGTTGGTTCTTGATGCTTATCAAACCTTTTGTTAAGTGAGAGAATCCAAGTCATTCTCTTGGTTTTAAGGAAAGTCCTTCGTGCTTTTATTAGACCCCAGAATAGCAATGTCTGGCCACGTTCTGGGTGAGATCAGAGAAAATGCGGATATAATTGTGTTCTTTTTAAAAACTAGCAATAGCACTGTAAAATTTTGTGTAAAAATTGTTGTCTCACATGTGCTACTATGTAAGTGATTGAACTATTCCTTTATTATTTGTAATGAAGACTAACAAACATTCTACAGGTTTAAATTAAACATCTCAGGCATTTTGCATTATCAGTATTCCTGTTTACAGTTTTCTGCAGTTATTTTGCAGGATCTTCATCTTTCAATTTATAGATACCTCAACTGTTATAACTAGCTATAGTTTTGATTACAGTTTAATTTGTGCAAGACTGTTTTTATACTGTAAATAATTACTATTCAATTGCAAGGAGTAGAAAAAATGAACAGAATCCAGCTTTTTTTCATGCACAGAAATATTAATTGTCAAAAAACTTGGTGACTAGTGAAAGCAAAATTTTCAATAACTGAAACGGCACTACACCTTTTCTTTTTAACTAAAAAATTCAGAAACATACATCCTTGTTTTAATATGTTTAAAGGAAAAAAGTTTCATAACTTAATTTTGTGAACTATATAAAAAAAAATTTAACTTTCCTCTCTTCTGTCCTCCCTGTTTTAGTTACCTAAAATGACTGAAGTGAAGATGTTAACTCAGGGTATGATGCCTTGTCAACCAAACCAGCATGAATCAGAAGCAAAAAAAGGTAAAATATTGAATGGAGATCTGTGCCAGAGTTGTATTTTCTGGGTGGAAGACAACTGAACTTTGAACATAAGTGGGCTGCACATTATTTTCTGATTAGCAAATTGTCTTGGTTTAATTCCAGCTGACAACTAAGAAACACATAGCCACTCACTCCCTTTCCCACAGCAGGATAAGGTAGAAGAGAACTGGAAGGGTAAAAGTGAGGGGAAACTCATTGAGGGGTTGGGATAAGAACACTTTGATAGCTGAAATAAAATAACAATAATAATGATAATAATATTAAATTGTAATGAAAAGGAAAATAACAAAAGAGAGAGAAATTAAACCCAGGAAAGTCAAGTGATGCTAATAAAAAAAATTATTTGCCACCAACTGACTGATGCCCACATAGGAGCTGAGGAGTGGCCCTCCAGCCAACCTTCCCTCTATTTTTTCTTCTCCTCTTTCATCACACTCTGAAACTACCACTGGAACTCAGTTTTTATCTCCAGCTGTACCTTTAGTTCTAGATAATAATTTCGATTTGATATCTGTTCAGTGGTGGTATGCTTTCAGTTATCTGTCTCTGCAATTCCTAACTTTTTTACTGCTATCTCAGGCACTTCCTTGTTTTCTCTTAAGACTCATAGAATGGTTTACGTTGCAAGGTTCCTTTAAAGACCATCTAATCCACCCCCCCTGCAATGAGCAGGGACATCTTCAACTAGATCAAATTGGTCAAAGCTCCATCCACATGACCTTGAACATTTCCAGGTGTGGGTCATCTACCACTTCTCTGGGCAAACCTGTTGCAGTGTTTCCCCACCCTCATCATAAAACCATTCTTATATCTACCCTGGATCTATCATCTTTTAGTTTAAAACTATTACCCCTTGTCCTATTGCTGTAGGCCTTACTAAAAAGTCTATCCCCATCTTTCTTGTAAGCCCCCTTTAGGTACTGAAAGGCCACAATAATGGCTCCCTGGAGCTTTCTGTTCTCCAGGCTGAAAAACACCAACTGTCTCAGCCTTTCCTCACAGGAAAGAGGCTCCATTGCTCTCATCATTTCCGTGGCCCTCATCTGGACCCACTGCAACAGGTCCATGTCTTTCCTGTGATGAGGGCTCCAGAGCTGGACACAGTACTCCAGGTGGGGTTTCACCAGTACAAGGGCAGAATACCTCCCTTGATCTGTTGGCCATGCAGCTTTTGACGCAACCCAGGACACAGTTTGGCCACCTGGGATGCCAGTGCACATTGTTGGCTCATGTCCAGCTTTTCATCCACCAGTAGCTCCAAGTACTTCTCAGCAGGGCTACTCCCAATATCTTTGTGCCCCAGCCTGCATTGAGACCAGGGCTTTCCCCTACCCAGGTGCAGGACCTTGCACTTGGCCTTGTTGAACCTCATGAAGTTCTCATGGGCCCACGTCTGAAGCTTGTCTACTTCCCTCTGGATGGCATCCCTTCTCTCAGGTGTGCCAACCACACCACTCAGCTTGATGTCACCTGCAAAGTTGCTGAAGGTGCACTTGATCTTCCTATGTATGTCATTGATGAAGATATTAAAAAGTACTGGTTCCAGTATGGACCCCTGAGGGACACCACTCGCCTGTTATCTCCATCCAGACAGAGAGCCATTGACCATTACTCTCTGGATGCTACCATCCAACCAATTCCTTGTTCATCGAAAAGTTCAGCCATCAAATCCACATCTTTAAGTTAGAGAGAAGGATGTTGTGTGGGACCATGTCAAAGCCTTACAGGAAGTACTTACAGGAAGTACTGGGTCAGTTTAATAAAGTGAAATAACTCTGTAATTTACTCCAAATTCTTGTGATGCAAGGTCAGGCTTAAATTTCTGCTGGTCTTAAAATTGATTTTTATATTCTACAGGTAGCATTTCCACCATTCCGTAAGAAACTAAATCAGTACTCTTGAGTTACCAACCTTAATGCCTTAAACAACGTTGAACTTTGTAATTTTGTTTATTCACAGAAAGGATCAAATACAGCAGAGATTTCCTTCTGAAGCTTTCAAGGGTTTCTCTCTCTCAGAAGAAGCCAGAGTTTCTTCCTGATCATCCAGTCGTACTTCAAAAGCCAGTAAGTGTGTTTTTCATATTAAGTGAAGTTATAAAAATAGTCATGGAGGCTGTGACAGCACATTTGATAGGAAACATCTTTCTTCAGAATAGCCTGCCAAATTGATAAAACCTTCAAAAGACATATTGTGCAGTTCACCTCTGTTAATTTTGTGCATCACTTCCCTAGTGGGTGTTTGGTAGCTCACCATGGCAAGTACTGGACAAAGGAAAAGGTTTTTTTTTTTTGTTTTCAGGAAGAAGCTCAGGTATGTTTACAAGCTTAAAATCAACATGACATTATATTAATGCTTTCTACTACAAAGTCACAGTACATAGCTTTCGTATTTTATGTGAATTCTAACTCTTAAGAGCAGGCCTCACAATGACATACTCTTATTTCTAACTCTTTTCAAAACAAAAGAGAACAGTCTTGATAATTTCTGCTTGGTGAATGTCTGGTTCTAGTGTTTCAAGTTGTTCATACATCGGTGTCCACTACAAAACTATTAATGAGCTTAACGCAGTTGGTGTCATTGTTGTCTCTGGTCTGTGTTGTTGGGGAGAAACGAGTAGAAACGAATGATGAATGATGAATGTGAAGGATACCCAGGACTGCCACCTTGAACTTTGACATGAAATAATTCCTATAATACTTGAGAAAAAAATATAATGGCTCGCATTCCACACACCAAGTGTGGGAAAACATTCTTGGGCCATTATAGTACATTATAATATCAAATCATGCTACTTCCTGAGCTGCTTTTGAGGCCATCAGAGTGTAGCTCTTCTAGAAACAGAATTCCTATCCTGGACAAGTATGCCCAATTGACTACTGTGTTGGCTACTATTCAAGGCAGTTTTAAAGTTTTAGAATTTATATTCTTTGGAAAAAGAAAGTTAAAGTAATATATGACAGTTATTAGCTTTCCCTGATCTTACTTTTTACATTTTTCTGTTTTTCTTTGCCTGCAGATAGGGAAGTTTCAACTCTTGAATTTTCTGAGTTATTCCTCTCCTCTTCCTGTCGCTTGAGTTTCTAAGAGGGACAAATTTTGATTGTATTATCAAAAAAAAGACTTTCACATGGTTATGTTTGTAGGTAAAGGAGGACTCCTCCAGGAGTACAGTCAGTGGACAAACGAACTCTAAAATTACTCATGATACGGCTAAACTGCAAATACTTTCGGTAGATGGAAAGAAGGATAGTAAAAGTTGGTGCAAGGCAAGATGTCCTGCCTGTGTTCTAAGACATTATTTTCGGGTTGGAGGGTCTGTGTCTGTAGAACGATGATGTAAGTGTATCCCATTACATATACTCATCTTAGAAATAAGAGTATGTCATTGTGAGGCCTGCTCTTAAAAGCCTTTCCTCTTCTCGGTGTTAGTCATGTGTAAGCCCCCACATGCATTTGCTAGTTTATCATACAGATAAAAAAGCAGTGAGGTTTTGATTCTATTCAGCTGCAAAATGGGATGGGTAAATGGCAAACCCTTCTTTGTCAGGATGTTGTCTTAGAATAACATGAAGTATATCACGGAGCTATCACCATTGGTGTCTTAAGCACAAAGTACGGATAGTTGAGTAGGAAGCTAAAGGAGTTTGTTTAGAGATGTATTAATGTGAATTAAACATCTAAGTTCTTTGGATGTGGACTGTCTTAAGATGCGTTTTGTCTACCAGCTTAGATATACAGTCTTGCTTTTCACTAAGCAGTTTCCTTATTGACAATGAAGAGGAAGAATTTGCCAGTTTCCAAGACCATTGTATGACCTCAGTTAAAGTATATGAACCTTGTTAGAAATCCCATTGCCATATACTGAAATAAAAATGTTGTTTGTGGGACATGTGTACGCTACTCAGCTATGCACTTTCTATGTAAAGATTGAAGCACTTGGAGATGTTAAGTTTTTCTGCATAGGAATCCAAATATAAGAATCTGTGCATAGAATAGAAGCTGAATCTTACCCAGGAATGTGGTTCTTATCCATCTTCAGACGTCTCTAGTTCTGAATTTTTGAAGTCACTACTGAAGTATATGCCCATCTATGAGTGAAATCTGTATTTTCAAATAGAAAAAGCTTTCTAGAGTGACTTGTACAAGGGAGATTACAGTTAGTGGGCTGTGGGTTGCATTTGTCCTGAAAGACATTGAAGTTTTTTGGGATTTGGGGCTCAGGCCTACCTATACCTATAGCTTAGCATGTGAACTGAACTGATGTTACTGTGTTGACAAAGTCTACTGGAAAGATTTCAGTTTATGTCTTTTTGATTAATGAAAGTAGAATGTTTGCATCAATGGAAAAGATATCAAATTGTTAAATGATTGTGGAATAGAAAAGGGTTACAAGCAGACCCATGAAAACTTGGTTTAAAAGACCTCTTATAAGTGAAGTAATTAGAGGTTTCTTTGTCTTACAGGAAAAGAGCAACCCTTTTATTGACATGCAAGAAATGACAGATTTGGAAGATGAGAAATCCACCAATGAAGGAGCTACATATGATGTAGATCTTGAATATTTTTAAAGGTAGTTGGATGCCTACGGATGAAAGTAGGACCCTATGAAACTTATGGAAATGCCTGTTTATTTCCGTAATTGCCTAAAAGCCAAATCCTTAATTTGTAATGCCTGAGATGGTAATGCAATTACAGTGAGAATAAAGAATTTTACATTTTGTTGTGACAGAATTTGTCCTTGAATTATCTGTGTTGTGTAACCAAATAGTTTATCTCACCATAAATTCTAAACCAATACTTTCCTGGAGGATTTTGCTTGCTCCCAAATCCCTTCCTTAACAGTTAATAATGGAACAACAAATACAATCTGTGTCAAATCTCAGCTGTCTTAGGGCATGAACTCCTAGCTTAGTGTTTTTGGGGTTTTGAGTTTTTTTTTTGTTTCGGTATTTTTTGGTTGGTTATTTTTTGTTTGGTTTTTTTTTTTTTGTTTTGATTTGTTCTGGGTTTTTGTGGATTTTTGTTTGGTTTTTTTCTTTCCAAACCTTGACTTGCTTGCTTTTTTCACTTCACATCTCCATCTCGACACAAGAGACTCCTTACCATTTTGCAGATACTTACCTTCTTTTAAAGTATGAAGTCTCTTGTTTCTATAGTTTATTCAGTGAAAAGGAAAAATGTAAACTTCAGTGTAGTGTGTCAGTTTTCACTGAAGGATTTACTCTGCAGCACTGTCATGTGTCACTATTTCCTTTGCTGGTAGATCAGTAATGACAAAACATTGGGCACTAGACATACCTTGGCATAAGAAGAAAGCCAGCTATATCTTCAGGAAAAGGAATAGTTTTACTGTGCTAAAGAGAAGAACCCTTTAAACTTTGATTGATCTGTCATTGTGAGTGTAATATGGCTATTTGGGTGCCTTTTTAAGAATGAGCAGATCTGTAGTTGAATCATGTCAATATGGGAAAGCTTTAGACTTTAGCATTAAAAGCATTCACCTTTGCTGTTACTGAATCAGACTTAGAGGTGAAATTTGTTTCTAACGTGAGCACCTAAATTTATGTATTTAAACATTACTTTCTGACATCTACAGTTGCTTTGAGAACCTAAGCTCCATTATTGGCAAAGAGTTTTTGATTCAGTTGCCAAAAGGTAGGAATCTAGTGTCATCTGAGACATACAGCTGAAACAGCTGCATGGGGCTGGCATAAATGACACACAACCTACAGGTAACTATGTCCTTCTCGGCTGGGAGCTGGAAACAATTTGGGATCTCACATGTACTACATGCTTTTGTTTAGGCAACTAATTTTGCCTCAGGACTCCATTGATGCAATAGGAGCTAAGATGCTTTGGTCACATGCAAATACCTAAATGTGACACCTTTCTTAAAATATTGAGCTCAGTCCTGGCCAGTAAGGAATTCCAGTAAGGAATACAGAACCTTACTGCAATATAGATTGCTCATTTGTAATCTAAATTCTCCCCTTTTAATGATATATGGTAATGTGCTGGTTGAGTTAAAAGAAAAAGAAGATCATAGAATCATAGAATCATACAATCCTCTGGTTGGAAGAGACCTCTAAGATCATCAAGTCCAACCGCACCCATTATCCACTAAACCATGTCCCTCAAAAACTCATCTATCCTTTTTTTAAAAAACCTCCAGGGATGGTGACTCAGTCACCTCCCTGGGCAGCCTGTTCCAGTACATGACCACCCTTTTAGTAAAGAAATTCTTCCTAATATCTAGTCTGAACCTCCCCTGGCGCAACTTATGGCCATTTCCCCTTGTCCTATCACCTGTCACTTGAGAGAAGAGATCAACACTCGCTCGGCTGCCACAGCCTCTTTTCAGGCAGCTGTAGACAGCAATCAGGTCTCCCCTCAGCCTCCTCCAAGCTAAACAACCCCAGTTCCCTTAGCCGTTCCCTGTAGGACTTGTTTTCCAGCCCCTTCACCAGTCTCATTGCCCTGCTGAGTCCAGGGGCACAATCACTTCCCTTGTCCTACTGGCCACGCTGTTTTTAATACAGGCCAAGATGCCATTGGCCTTCTTGGCCACCTGGGCACACTGCTGGCTCATATTCAGCCGGTTGTCAACCAACACCCCCAGGTCCTTCTCTGCCAGGCAGCTCTCCAGCCATTCGTCCCCAAGCCTGTAACGCTGCATGGGGTTGTTGTGCCGCAAGTGCAGGACTCAGCACTTGGTCTTGTTGAACCTCATCCCGTTGGTCTCAGCCCATCGATCCAGCCTGTGCAGATCTCTTTGCAGCGCCTCTCTTCCTTCAAGCAGATCAACACTGCCACCCAGCTTGGTGTCATCTGCAAACTTGCTAAGGGTGCACTCAATCCCTTTATCCAGATCATTAATAAAAATGTTGAACAGGACTGGACCCAGCATTGAACCCTGGGGAACACCACTTGTGAAAGATACTTTATTGTGACTTTTAAGTTACTTTTTGGGTACTGTTTGTAACCTTGGACTACTAGATGAGTGAAAAGAGTGGTCATTTAGTGTGTAGGACTTGTAAACCTGTCGTAGGGATGTGCAGTTAGTCATTTGTCTTTCATTCTTAGACTGGAGGACACTCCTCCTGCTCAGATGCAGGGGACAACAGCAAGATTTTTCAGGGAAGAAAGTATTTCTGCTTTCAGGGTTTATGGTTATTTAGGCTTTAATAGTGGATTCTCAAGTGACTTTCCAGTGAGCTGCCAGTGATTTACTGAAAATATTTTCTGAGTGCTCAGGACGTAGGTTTCAAAGCAAATTGGCTGTGAAATATTAAGTCTGTGGATCCAAAGTGACTTGACAGACAGGCAGACAGACATTTCCTCTTGAGAGGGTAGGGGCTAGAGGCTCTGAAGAGAAAATGGTACTGCCTTGCAGAAAAATTACTAACACAAGAAGTTACCCCTATGTTTATTCTTCTAATTAGTGACATGCAGCTCCTTTGAAGCATAACACATTTATGAAAATGTATGTTCATACCTGTTTCTTCTGTAAAAAGAGAAAAGAGTAACATTAAGTAACGATTGTTTATTAACATAAGACAGATTTTTCACAAATACTCAGTCATACCAATGAATTTTTGCGACAGTTTGGACTGAATACACACAATATTAACAGTTTAGCATAGTTGTCTTATTTCAGCTTTTAGAATGCATTATTTTACTGAACCAGTCACAAGAAAAGAAGGCATGCACAATATATGTGCAGTTTTCCATATTTTAAAATGGAAAAGATAACATCCATAATAAAAAACAGTATTATAACTTCATAACCCAGCAAACCTGTACACTACTATGTGAACGTTATTGTAATGAAAGCAATGCCACATGAATGTTACTTGGAACCACAGCTTCTAGTTATTGAGGACCCACCACGATGCTGAAAGAGAGGAGAATTTTATTTATGTATTTGTTAACATAAGAAGTATTTCTACCTCTTGTAAAAGTCCTAAATAAAATAGCTATAATGTGTATAAGGAAAAATTAATTTATATATGTGCCATTAATACTCGTTTACTTGAATGCTGCATACTTTCAGGGATAAAACCTCTCCAGCCAAGGGGCAAATACTCAAAATGCTAGGAGAGCTGAGTGAAACTGGTGGCATGGTAGCTTTCGCACTGAATTTATATCTTTTTGATAACATCCAAAGAAGCATTAATGTGTCATGGGTGAAGTTGCATATAATTAAGCACTCAGATCCCAGAAAGCAAACCACATAAATCCTCACTTCTGTTCTGGTATTTTAGTTGAGCACTGTGTTCCCTGGGTGGTTGTGCTGCCTTTAATGACTTTCTTTCCTGGTGACATTATTCAAAGCTGGTATTCTTTTTACATGACTCGAGGTCAGAGCTTTTTGCCCCAGGAGTGAGAGAACTGATGAACTTGTAAAATGCCATTCCCATAAAAGAAGACCTGTAATTACCAGATTATAGACAGGGCTAGAGTGGAACGCATTTATACTTCTTCCCTACAGTCCCTACCTATAAAAAGATTACGCATTCACTGAAGATGAACTGAGTGATTTATGCCACCCTGGTAGATCGGCCTGAAGCAACTTGGTCAGCTCACAGGTGTGCAAGTTCCTATTAACTGATGGTAAATGAACTTGCTTTAGGATAATATCATATCTAACAGCCTTGAAATCTTATGTCTTCCTGAATCATTGTTAGCCAGGTAAGTGTATTCTTATTGATTTTAATTAATCAGCTGAGTGAAGACTCTTGGTTTGTAATCTTTGAGTGAGATTCAGATTATAAATTAGAATTGTTCCAGTTCTTAGTTAACCAGATGCGTAAGAAACTATAGATGTTTCTGAGCTAGAGTAAATCTGTTTTTTAAAAATAGAGCTTATCTATGAGCTGGTTGCAGACAGGTTTATTTTTTTCTCCTGATATTACAGTGGTATCACTTTGAGGTGTCTAAAATTCTTTCATAAATTATACTGGTAGCATTCCAGTCATTATTTTTTACTTCATGAACATTTCCTGTCTTACAAATACAAATAAAATTTGTATAGATCAAACATGGTAAATACTCTCCATGAAGTAGAAGTTCAAATTTCTGCACAGATTTCTAAATTACAGATAATCTATAAAATTGTAAAAATAACTGCGAATGCACGACTTGCCCTTGCTGCCCCACTTCCACCACCACCCCGCAAGGCGAGCACAGAGAGAAATGTTGTTTCTATGGCAACTGTCTGCCAGGATAGACTGCAGCAGACTGAAATCCTTCTTAGCAGACAGAGATGATGCTTTAACAAGCATTTTCAGACACTTCTATGTTTAAGCATTTATAAACAATGTTTATATTTTATTTTATATTAATTGTACATTAGTTATGAGTAAACCACTCCTGGAGGACCCTTAGGTCATGCTCAGTCTTGCTCTTGGACACAAAGAAGTTTGTGGAAAGGCTGTGTTATTTCCTACAGCCAAGTTTGTCTTAAATCCAGCAATTTCTCCGTAAGACACAAGATTTGAAGGGATTGTTAGTTCATTAAGTGCAATCTCCTGACACTGCAGAAATCCCTGGCATATAACTGCAAGTTCAGATAAGGCTTGTAATGTCTGAAAAAGCCTTGGCTGGTTTCTTTTAAGTAGAAACCCCAAGTACAGGACTATGTACTTTTTTTTTCTAGTAGGTGGGATTTTAATATTTTAAATTTAATCTGTACTCAGACATAGGAGAAATTAAGATTTTATTGTAGTAGATTTGACTAAGAAAAATTTTGCTGTACTCCCTGTGTAAGTGTGGGAGCGATGCCTTGTTTTGCTTCATCCTGCACTCCTATAACTATCAATTCTATGAGAAAGATGATGTGGCATACTCATTGGTTTGTATTAGAAATAGTGATTTAGAATCATTAATACCTTGCTTTTTCAAAGTAGGGTTTTTTTTCAATTTTAACATAGCGGGAAGCATGTACAATAAATTGGTTAGTAAATATCAGCTACTAGAAATTAAGACTCGCATCAGTTATGTAAATGTAATTAAACTGAAGTCCTCCTCAGCAAGCATTTTTTTGCCTGAAAATCTTAAACAGGTCTATTTTACTATTCACAAATAATGCTGTTTATTCTAGATATTTCCTTAAATAGTATATGCTAGCGTAACTTTCTACCATATAAAATAATTTATTCTTACTGATACAGTTTACATTTCTGTACATAAAATAAAAACACTTAAGCCTCTTTTTCCATCTAAAGGTGATACTATGCAGTAGTTCTGCATTTGGAACATACTAATATGGCAAAACTAATCACACGGAACAACCAAAATATTGTGAAAAATTGATATTTACCGGGGACTAGCATTGTTGTGGTGAGCTCTGGAGTTTCCAAGAAGTCCACATTATTTCTTTGGAATGTCTTGCTGTAATTCATTTGAAGGTGGCTAAATAATTGTAAAAAAATAAGAATATATCAAATATTTTTAAAGGGGCTAAATTTTTTATAAACATCAGAAATGTTACAAGTAATGCTGTAAGCAATTTTGTGCTTCAAAACTTAGGCAATGATGACAGTGGGAGAGGACATCATATAAGCTATGAAGTGTTTGCATTTATATCAAATGCAGGTTTTCTTCTGTGTGGTTAACTATTACTCTGATGCTCATCTCTTGGTTGAGACCCAGTAGAGTGTTGATGTGTGTTACTACT
Organism: Tapera naevia; assembly: GCA_033556795.1. Classification (NCBI taxonomy): domain Eukaryota; kingdom Metazoa; phylum Chordata; class Aves; order Cuculiformes; family Neomorphidae; genus Tapera; species Tapera naevia. The sequence goes on from JAUMJJ010000038.1 coordinate 8,799,867, forward strand.
GTTCTTAAGTCTTTCTGAAACTAAACATTGAACTGAGGTTTTGTTCAAAGTGAAAGAAACTTAAGCTTCAAGAGATTTCTCTTTCTTCCTTCAGAATGGTTTATGTCTACAGATTTAGAATCACAGAGTTTGTTTGGTTTTTATTAGTAACTGTAGTTAAGGAAAATCTCTACTCAATTTCTTAGCCATCTGCCTGCCGCAGGCTAGAGTTCAGCTGGTAAGACTTTTAGCCACTACAAGTTCTATTTTGGGCCCAAAAGGCATTCTGGGAATCTGTCAGAAGGGTTTTTGTGGATTTGGACATATCTGTGAGAATCCCCCATCACTTTGCATACTTAAGTGTGTTGCTGGATGGCACATCTCCTGTCTCACTCAACTGACTCCTTTTGTTTCTTTCTTCATCATTAAACTGTGGTAATATTGCTGTTTCCCTTATCTTTTGTGTCTGATCAAGTAATATCCATCTGATGCGCTATCTTTCAATATTAACTCTGACTTTTTATATTCTATTCAAATTAGCTGTCTTTCTTACATTTTTATTTATATGTTTCAGTATATTTTAGTCTTTAGCAATTTAAGTATTGTTCTGAAGGATGAATTGTGATATAATTAGCAAGAGATCAATTAGGAGTATGTAATTTGTATTCTGTCCTTCTAACAAGTGCTTTCTAACCTTCAAAACTTTCTGTATACAAAAAAACTCCAAACAAACCACAACCCCAAAACTTACCTATTCCAGGCATTGCTATTCTCCCAGAACTCATAAACAATGAAGCGGGAATCACCTGGAAGCTTCTGTATGGAAATACTGAGGATTGCAGGATAGAACTTAATCAAATGTAGGAACCACAGGCAATGATTTTTTAATAAATAAACAAACTAAAACAAAGAAAAACCCAAATAAGAAATTCAACAAAAAAGTGATCACATACTGCAAATTATCTGAGCTTTTTTTTTTTTTTTAAAGAAAAACACTCTTGGGAGTATTTTAATGGCATTTTATTCATTAATATTTAGATTACTACATTTATGGTGGTCTCTTATTTATGAAACTCATTTCTCATATCACTCCAGTAATGTAATTTATCTAAAGAAATCAGTGACACAGAAATTAAACAACTGTGTCTCAGGGAAAATCAGCTAATAGAGCATATTACACAGAGAACAGTTCAAGAAAGATTATAGACTATTTTGCTGTTTTCTTGGAAGAATTGCACTGTGAGTAGCCATCCTGTTGTATGAGAGATGCACCAGCGCAACACAGAGTATAGGTGCTTTGAAAGCAAATATTAATTAACTATAAAGCCGGATGGGCTGATGTCTGCTGCAGATACACTTTTTAAATAATACTTTTGGGATCTATTTACTTGTTCTTATGCTATTCAGCTAACAATTTATCATGGGTGAAAAATGACCCACAGAATCACCCTGCTTATTATCCTGAGTATAAAAGCTTTATAGCATTTAGGGTAGTTACACATTTGGGTAATCAAATTGGTTTTTAGATGTATAGCACAAAAAGTATATAAATGCATTTCCCCAAGTGCCCAAGTGTTAAGGTGCTGATCTTGCTAGTGATGTGCTTGCAAACTGTGATCGGTTATATTTCATACTGAAATAAGCAATGTCACGTGATTTATTTTTCTCCTTCTGCATGTGAAAGCACATTGTAAAATAGTAAAAATAGTAAGAACTGTTGGAAAAAAAAATTCAGTGTCATGAACACCTATAGTAAAAAGCATCCGGTAGGTGGCATTACAGACTTGCCAAATGCCTGTACACGTGGGAAAGAAAGTAACTTTTTTTCCACTATTTGTTAAGCTGCATTCTGAAGTCGTATAAGCTTTCTCCCCTGACAAGGTTGCAGTCATTGCAGCGTTCTGCTGGATGTTCATTTTTGAAAAGGGCTGGGGAGCTTCTCTTCTTTGTTTTCTCCAGGTCTTAGCCCACAAAAGAATTTTATTTTCCTCATCTGTCTGCCTTTACAAGTGAATCACTGCAAAAAAAAGTCACTCTTCTTCCAGCTTAACTTACTTTTTCTGGTCTGCCTGAACATTACTCATATGATCATAAATCTGATGATCATAAATTAGGGATATGATAGGCAGCCTTTGAATGTATTAGAAGATCCTTTATTGTGTACACATAATAAAAATATTTATTTCATAATGGTCTGTACTGTTTACAGTAGCAGCCTTCTCATGTACATTAAATTAACAATTTCAGAAAAGTGGTGAGTCACAAAAAATTATTCTTAATCCAGTTCTAATGTTTTATTTAATTCTAAAAGAAGCAAAGCAGAAAGACACTATTTCATTGAAAATTTTGGTTTTTAATTTTTCCCATTCTTTATTATTAATGAAAATTATAAAATGACAGCCTAAAGGGAAGATTTTGAAAGCTTCCAAACAGAGGAAGGCAAAAAAGTTGGTAAGTTGCTCATTTGCTGTGTGAGCACAAATGAAGTACAGCAAATGACTTTTCCAACAGGGTCAGCCTAGGAGCTTCCAAAGCCATGAACTGATAACCTGGAGAGCTGAGAAGTCTTAAAAGATTGTTTATCATCTTTGGGATAGCCTGTGACGCTACTTAAAGTCTGCACATATACTTTTGACATCTCTTTCTGGTTTTAGTTGTCTTTAAAGGATCTGTCTTACACACATGCACAACCAGCCAGGAAAGAAGATGTTACAGGTTTTCTTCACATGAGTAATCTGGCTCCACTTGAAAGTTACTTGAAAGAAATTACACTACATTCCTCCTTCAGCCCAAGGACAATGACACTGTACTTACTACAAGCAGCCACCCTGAGTAGAAGCAGATTCTACATACTGCTTCAGAGCAAGCCGGAATTCCTCCATCTCTTCTTCTATCACAGACATTTGACGTTGAACGATCATTATGTGCTAATACAAAAACATGACAATATTAGTGCCATATAATCCTCTGAATTCCTTGTACTTTAAACGCAAAAAAGTCTCTCATAAAACAGTAAAACCAACAATCATCAAAGAAAAGCCACAAAAGTTCCTTCAAAGTTTGCCTGTTTTGGTGCTCTGGCATGCAGAATCATAGAATCATAGGTTGGAAAAGACCTCCAAGATCATCAAGTCCAACCGTACCTGTCCCCTTCCTAAACCACATCCCTAAGGAACTCATCTATCTGTCTTTTAAACACCTCCAGGGATCGTGACTCAACCACGTCCCTGGGTGGGTGTTCCAATGCCTGACCACCCTTTGAGTGAAAAAATTTTTCCTCATGTCCACTCTAAACCTCCCCTGGCGCAACTTATGGCCATTTCCTCTCGTCCTATCACCTGTCACTTGGGAGAAGAGACCAGCACCCACCTCACCACAATCTCCTTTCAGGCAGATGTAGACAGTGATAAGGTCTCCCCTCAGCCTCCTCTTCTCTAGAATAAACAGCCCCAGTTCCCTCAGCCATTCCTTGTAGGACTTGTTCTCCAGCCCCTTCACCAGCCTCATTGCCCTTCTCAGGATGCGCTCCAACACCTCAGTGTCCTTCTTGTAGTGAGGGGCCCAAAACTGAACACAGTACTCGAGGTGTGGCCTCAGAAGTGCTGAGTACAGGGGTACAATCACTTCCCTGGTCCTACTGGCCACACTGCTTTTAATACAGGCCAAGATGCCATTGGCCTTCTTGGCCACCTGGGCACACTGCTGGCTCATATTCAGCCGGTTGTCAACCAGCACCCCCAGGTCCTTCTCTGCCAGGCTGCTCTCCAGCCATTCTTCCCCAAGCCTGTAACACTGTGTGGGGTTGTTGTGTCCCAAGTGCAGGACTCAGCACTTGGTCTTGCTGAACTTCCTCCCGTTGGTCTCAGCCCATCGATCCAACCTGTTCAGATCCCTCTGTAACGCCTCCCTTCCTTCAAGCAATCAACACTGCCACCAAGCTTGGTGTCATCCGCTTGGTGTCATCCAGATCATTGATAAAGATATTGAACAGGACTGGACCCAGCACTGAACCCTGGGGAACACCACTTGTGACCAGCCTCCAACTGGATTTAACTCCATTTACCACCACCCTCTGGGCCCAGCCATCCAGCCAGTTTTTCACCCAGCAGAGGGTGTGCCTGTCCAGGCTAACTGCAGCCAGTTTCTCAATCAGAATACTGTGAGAAACAGTGTCAAAGGCTTTACTGAAGTCCAAGAACACCACACCCACAATCTTTCCCTTGTCCATTAACTGAGTAACCTTGTCATAGAAGGAGATCAAGTTGGTCTGGCAGGACTTGCCCTTCATAATCCCGTGTTGACTGGGCCTGATCACCCGATTGTCCTGTGCATGCTGTGTGATAGCATCTCTTCTCTCAAGTGACCAGTGACAGAACTAGAGGGCATGGACTCAAGCTTCGTCAGGGAAAATTTAGACGATGTTAGGAAAAAGTTCTTCACTGAAAGGGTGATTGACCATTGGAATGCGCTGCCCAGGGAGGTGGTGGAGTCGCCAACCCTGGAGGTGTTTAAGGGGAGATTGGATGAGGCATTGAGTGCCATGGTTTAGATGATGGTGTTAGTGTTGGGTTATAGGTTATAAGTTGGACTCAATAATCTTGGAGGTCCTTTCCAACCTTATGATACTGTGATACTGTGATACTCAGGATGATCTGCTCCATGACCCTCCCTCATACCAAGGTCAAGCTGACAGGCCTGTAGTTCCCCGGATCATCCCTCCAACCCTTCTTGTAAATGGGAGTTATATTTGCCAGTCTCCAGTCAAGTGGCCCTTCCCCAGTCAGCCAGGACTGCTGGCAGATGAGAGAAGGCGGTTTGGAGAAGACCTCTGCCAGCTCCCTCAGTACCCTTGGGTGTATCCCATCCGGCCCCATAGACTTGTTTATGTCTAATTGGCCAAGCAAGTCTCTAACCAGATCCTCCTGGATCACTGGAGCTTCATTCTCACTGTCTTCTGGCTCAGGAGGCCGAGTATCCCAATGGCATTTCACTTTACTATTAAAGGCTGAGGCAAAGAAGGGATTAAGTACATCTGCCTTGTCATCATCCCTCATCGCTACTGTCCTTCCTGCATCCAGTAATGGAGGGAAATTCTCCTTGGTCCTCCTGTTGTTGCTAATGTACTTGAAGAAAAATTTCTTATTGTCTTTCACCAAACTGGCCAGTTGGATTTCCAGTTGGGTTTTACCTCTTCTAATTTTCTCTCTACATGATCTCACCTCACCCTTGTAGTCCTCCTGGGATTCCTGCCCCCCTTCAAAAGCTCGTAAACTTTCCTCTTCTTCCTGAGATGAATACAAAGCTCTCCAATCAGCCAAGAAGTAGAAATGCTTGAGTGTGGCTTTTATGTTTAGGCAGGCTGAGGCACAGAATGGAAACACCCAAAATGAGTGTCCACCCTAAAGAAACTGAGAGTTGTCTGAATCTGAGATAAAGAGTCTTTTTGGAAAAGTGCAAAGCAAATTCGTATCTTTAAAATGTTCAATAATAAAGTCAGCATGTTTCCTTAGATGAATCTGTATGCAAGCAAGTGGAAGGTTTCAGATAAGAGCATATTCTCAGAATCTGCATTAGTTGCAGTGTTACTTTCATTGAAGTGCTCCCATGATCTTTCACCTTTTATAGCTGACTCACACCTGAGTAAGATGCCTAAGGTAGCCCATGTTAAATGATGAATATAGAGTCCTTTTTCCCTCCATCTTTCTGCAAAAAAAATGATCAATCTTTAAAAAGAGGACTATGGGAACACTTGGTAGTACAGAAGACCTGTTTTTTCTTGAGGTATTATGATTATCATTTAGCTAAGGTAGGTAGTTGACATATTTATCCATCCACTGAAGGTTGTCAGCTTTACTAATGAAATATTCGAAGAAACCCATATGCTTCTTAATGAATAAAACATCTCTTGTACGCGTTTTCAATTTGTTTCTGCCAAAAATTGCCTATTTTAGTTATTTTAGTTATTTTATTTTAGTTATTTTCATGTGTATTTGGCTTACATTTTTTTAAGTTTAAAACCCTGAATTTAAGAATGCTAGTGTATTTGAAAAATTCATCTCAATCTTGGAACTTGAACTTAATTAAACGTAAGTCTATTTCTGGTTATGATTTTGGTTTTGTAAATTGTAGTATTGTTTACTGCTCATGAAAGATGTTCACTGCTATATGAAAGATGGCTCTCCCATCTTTCATGATAAGGCTTCCTATAGTAGTTTTAGGCTGGCTGTGCAACCATGATTTAAAGCATGCATCCAGCATTAGGTGATTTGGAGCTGAGAAACTACCAACCCATAAATACTGGTGCCAAATTCATTACATCTTATTAATGATGCCTTTTGCTCCTTATGTGAGTTGAGTTTTTGCCCCATTGTATCCTTTGAAAACAATGCAAAAATTAATGTAAAATTTTTGCCTACATAATTCTAAGTTTTCTTTTGTCGTATCTTGCACAATCTATTATGCTGTTTTACCACTGGAAAAAGTGAGGATGCTGCTCTTTTATTTATTATAAAAAAAAAATCAGGTGAGATTGTTGTCTTACCAGCTGTCATTCAAATTCAAATGTCAAAAGTCATTATCTTGAATAGCACTTACAGATTTTGCATTTTCTTCCAAAACTTCCTCTTCAACTGGTTCAAGCTTTAGGTCCTTTCAGGCAGTTGAAAAGAAAATAGAATTATAAGAGGCAATACCACAGCTTTATTCTGCTCTTACCTTTTTAAACAAACTATTCCCATAGCTAGATTCTGTTATCTCTCTGGAAGTTATAATTAAATCCCTTCTCTATTAGCTATAAGTTAAACACAAGCACTGATTACAGAACCATGTTTCAGTGGTTAAATCCAACCTAGGCTGTTCTGTAAGGTTTTATTTATAATGCTGAGCCGGTAATTTTTCATTTTTAACATAATTTTAACAAACCTCCTTGCTCACAAATGCATGTTGGAATTAATTCAGAAAAGACAGATAGATACCTGCTCGAATTGTCATGTGGACTATGTACAAGAGCAAGGATGGTAATTTGAAATGAACTATCAGCTATGATTACACCATCATAAATATATAGAAGAAAATTCTCAGAGCAGGAGTAGCAATAGTTGCAAGGAACTGTTTTCTAGCATTGAAAAGGATGTGGACAGTGCTCCAAGTCAGGTTTCTTGTTTGAGGTTTCTTGAACACTTGTTTCTGAGGACAGATTGGGCAGCAGCAAACAGATGCATCTGTGAGGCAGCAGTAGGCTTGCTTAGCACACAAACTGGATGTGCACTTCATGAAGCAGTGATTCATGTGAACCCATCTAGTAATGCACACAAAATTATCACTTACATGCTAGGCACATGAAGCATCCTCTAACCCAATGCCATATGGATATTCTGAAAAATATCCATATGCCTGCAAAAAAAGCAGATCAATTGGCAACAAGCAACTGGAGCAAAATGCACTGTTTGTTAGTGGCATTTCACTTCCCATTCCAAACGATTCTTGTGTAACAAAGATAAAAAAAATCTTCTACTTGCAGCTGGATGAGGATTGATTAAGCTCAGGTAGCAGTACTTTCCAGAACAAATACTGTACTTGCTGAAATGCCAACAGGAGTTGTGCAATTGGCAGAGTAAGGCAGGAGTGAAACAGCAGTCACACAGGAACTGCTGTGTAGCTGTTCCTTTCCTACAGAAGGTGCATAGAAAGGCAAGAAAGGAAGGGGGAAACACACAGATCTCATAGCTCATTTGTCTGTGCAGACACTTCAGGTAGAAATCCTGAGGGGAAAATGCATATTCCTAAGGTTCTACACTTTCAGTGCAATTTTTTTTCTAGGGAAACTTATGGAAAAAGAAAGGAAAGAAATTACTCAAGTTGCACTGCAGATGTGCTCAAGGCAGCAAGCACAGAATTCTATTTTTTTTCCAGTATATATAACCGTAGAACTTGATGAAAAAAAAAGACTTACAAGATTGATTGTTAAATTCACCTTCAACAGGAGACAGCAGAAGAGTTAGACAACACTAAATCAACCATTCACCAGGCAGTTTTGCAGTAGGAACCACTGATGGATGGCTTCCTGGCCTCCTCAAGAAGTTAAAAATAATCTGTACAAGTTCTTCAGTAATATTACGTTGTTGGACAGGGCATGACAAGATGGCTTGACAGTCTCCTACTGCTAAGAGACACCAACATTCTTTCTGCAATAGATGCCTCTCCTAATCATGACCCAGACACTGTTCTGCTAGATGCTTTTTAAACATGGATCACAGAGGGCTCCTTCTACTATAAGGAAGTGCAAGATCTAATAAAATGAGGACAAGAGAGAGTGTAATTAAAATGAAAGAGTTATCACAGTCTTTTTAATACGCCTTAAATACTTTACAGAATCATAAGTTTTATGATTCCTAAGTTGCATGCCTAGTAAATTGGGTTTTTTAGTTCACAGAGGTCACAAAGAAGTGCCAAGAGAAGAACAATCAAAGGAGATGGTCCTGGAGAAGCTGCAGAAATGGTGAGCTTCTCACTTCTCAAAGGACTGGCTGTGAGATACAAAATTAAGCAGATGCAATGTTAGGCAAAGTTGGATATAGTCTGTCTGTGGAAAAAATAGGTTAGACTAATTGCTATGTTTTATTAATCAAGTAACTTATTAATCAGTTATATCAATAAGGAGATAGTTACGGAAGGTCTATGCCTTGGTGCTGTTTCTCTTTGGCACTGAGCTCTTTTTCAAACTGAGGGTCTCTGTCAATTATCTGTAGTAGATTTGATCATTTTATAACATCCTTGGTCTAAGTTTATGTACTACAAAATGGCTGGCTGCTTTCTCTAATGGTAGCATGACATTATTGCTATATGCCAGGTTTCTTTTTCCAGAAACTTTCTTCTGAATGTTGTTTCTTAAACTCATTTGGCACCAGTCTGTGTTGGCAGGTCACTGCAGCAGAGCTGGGAGTAGAGCTGGACCAAAAGCCAGAATTTCATGACAGACTTTGACATTTCAAAATCCAATTTATAGCTATTCAGAAAAAATCAAGTTGCCATTAAAATGTCATTAATGTGGAAAATGCTATTTAATTGCTTTTCTCATGCAGAAGTGACCTCTGTTGTGTGCAGGCAGATGAGTATGCGCTGGCCACAGGGCTTAATAGTCTGAGCAGAGCATGAGGAGCTGCTGAGCATAGCAAGGAACACAGTGAGAAGCTGAAAGAAGTTACAGAAAGTGCCACAAGGAATGGCAAAATTTCACAGCTGGTTAAGGGGAAGCGATGTGAGAGATTGTACCTCAGGGATAACCAAAGGGAGTACTGGGCTTCTATTCAGAAGCAGAGTCTTACAAGGCCTGCAGTGCCAGTGACAGGATGGGTAATGTAGCTTATCAGTAATAAAGCTGAGATAATAGAAATACCAAATTTTGGTCCCAAATTGGGACCAAAAAGGAAAATTAATTAGGCCCAGCTTGTTCATTTTGGAAGGAGCAATGGCAGAGAGAGGTCAACATGCTTGTCTTGCTGAGCCTTGTGTTGGATCCCCACTGTTTATTCTGCCTTCTTGTTAAATCCCTTACTTAACTACTTTCTAGGTATATAATTTGCTACTGAACTCAATTAGTGGGTTAGTAGGAGGAGAGACTTGTCTGCCAGAACCAAAGGTCTGAGCCCATGCCTAGGTAAGGGAGATGAATTCAGCCACAAATACTAGATGCACTTGAAGACTATGATAACACTCAACAATTTCCAACTGATCAGGATGGGGGAACATCCATCCTGATCAGCTGGAAGGTAGGAAAAGGAAGCAACAGCTGCATGTTCATGTTTCTGTGAGTGCTGCCTGTCTGTTTGAAGGTGCTGGCGAGGGCACCCATGCTGGTGTGCATGGATCTATGTCTTCGGAGCACATGCACAGCCTTGCTGCTGGTGAGCACTGATCTGCAAGGAGGGGCAGCATGAGCAACACTGAGACTGGAGCAACTCCTGCATCTGTGAGCACATCAACTGAAAATCCTCTAGCGGACTAGGAGTAGGAAAACCTGTGGATCCCAAAATCCACTGAATTCAGCCACTCCCTTATCATTTATCTGAAATTGTCTGTCTGTCCTTCAATAGGGACACTTTATGTAGAGAACAACACAGGAATTTATACCTTACTTTTTTTTCCTGCTCTTCTCCAAAATAAAAAAGTTACTACACACAGAAGTAAACCAATTTTTAAAACACAGGGTAGCAATAAATCTGTTTGAAAACTGAAGAATATTTTTTGTACAGACAGATGTTAGTGTTTTTACAAGCCCTGAGAAGCCTTAATATTTTTGGATCAGATGGGTCATTTGTCAGACTCCTGGAGAGCTCTGCATTGGTGAGGAAACTGCAGATGGTCTCACGGCTCTAGGGGCTGGTGCGGCCCTGGAGCTGGGGTAGCTACCACAGCTGCCAGGCAGGATGGTTGAATTTGCATCAGCTTTTGGTTGAACTGTACTTATTAGGAGAGTGTTTAAATCTTTATAAATTAGTATGCTCTGACAGGAGCTTTAATAGGAAAGTTCGGAGAGGAAGAGAAAAACATCAGATCTCCAAAAGAGAGGCTTGTCCCATATTCCCCAAACAAGCATAACTGAACACAGTAACATCCTCCAGCCACAGGATAATGTGACTTTTTTAATCTTTATGAAAAGTTAAATATGTAGTGGTGGGAGGGGGAGAGAAGATATTAAGAAAAACATTTCATGCTATTGTGAAATAGGAAAGAAAGTGAAAAGAATAGGGAGGCATTTAATGAGTGTTAGGTCTCTTAGGTGATATTGAAGTTTCACTCATTATTGATTGGAAAGACTGTAAATGGGACATTGAAAGCATTTGTGGTTTAAGGATTGCTTTTCTGGAAATGAGGGAACAAACAAGTGAAAAGAAACACACACCTTCTTTTCCAGCCTGTCAATCAGCTTTTGGAGTCTGTTTATCTGAGTCACCCATTGGCTGTCTTCTTCAATACAACCTTTGGAAAATATAGATAAAGAACATTCGTATATACTCTTAATATAACATTATTAATATGTTACAATAATGTTATATATTGTTATATATAATGCTATAATAATAACATTCAATGTTCATTTAGTTGCAACTAAAGGAAGGCACAATTTTGACTTTATAAATTATTTTCTTTTTAAGATAGGCTAGAAATTCAACATAGAATGAAAATTACATTCTAGATTAATGCCAGTGCTTTTGAAATCACGCTGGTACATAAAGAAAGGAATGCTCTCATCTGCAGATAGAACCAGCTCATAACATTACCAGTTCCTGCTCAAAATGCAAAAATCAACTTTGCTCTGTGTGTGTGTGTCAAAGCTTTTTCTGTCTTAATAGCTTGCCACTTCTTAAACTTCCTTCACATGAAGCTTTCTATAAGAGTGCAAGTCAGCCCATTTCTGAGATTCCAGAGAGGACATGTTTACAAAAATAATGCAATATGAGTATTAAGCTTGATCATTCCTACACTAGATCTTTCTAGAATGAGATTTTGGTTTGAGACACATAATTTATGCATGTAGTGACTGCAAATTTTGATCAACTCAAGATTGATTAAGCTTCCTTATAATAAATTTCCTATGTTTATTCTTCTCCCAAGGAATTCAGCAGCAGATGAAAGACTGAAGACACTGGATGTTAACTATGTCTTGTCTCTTTATATGGAAAGGACACGACCCTGTCAGAAGACTTCCTAGCTCTCCATCTCTACTGCAGTCATACTTGTGACTGTATAACAGTCTGATAGCATATAGCAGAGGTAAAGCTAGAAGATGTTCTACAAAGGCGCAACCATCTTTAAGCCTCTCTAAAATCTCTGGACAATTTTGCTTTGCTAAAGACTCCAGGAAATTGTGTATCAGATGGTAAAGATAATACTCATGGAACCAGGTATGTGCATCATGAGAGCGGTTCCTGGCATCACCCACAGTGTGATTCTGTGGTGAAGGATGTTAGCTTTTTAAAATTACATTAATACAGTAAGTGGATTTGGTACAATTTGCACATTTGGGTTCCTTCTGAACTCTGTGAATCAGGACCACAGCAACAAGGCTACGTGACCTTCCTTGTTATGAATACCAGCAACTCGCAGCAAGGGACCAAACATCATCTTGCATAATTTGTGCTAAATGAACAGCATCATTTGATGAGTGACAGAAGGGTCTTCAAAAGAGGGTTAGAAATGAAGAGGTAAGCATGAAGCTGCAAGCAGTGAGATCTGCACATCTGGTCAAGAAGTGTGCTTGACCCGTCACGTACTTTGGTCTTCCAGTCATCTTCAGGTCTTGATTCTGACAGACATCACTAAGCCTGGAGATGCTTTCATTGCAGCCTCATGCTTAATGTTACTGCTTCCAAAGAATCCCCTTTCCCAAAGTAACCTCTCATGTTTTCCAAAGAAGAAATGCTGTTTCATATTTTGTTTGTATCATCTTAAAGGAAGCCTTTTTTCTTCAAGTTTTGTATTTTTCCCTCTCCGTTTCTTGTTTGGTCCCCTGAGCTGGGATGTAAGTAATGACAGAGAATTTTGTTCTATATAAGTTACAGCCTTCACCTCTTTCTCCTTATCTGCAGACTACAAATATTACCTGAGAAATACTGAATCAACCCACAGCCCCAAAACAGTATCACAGTTTGTTCCATAATTATGCATTTATTTTTAATCAGTTCAAATTTATGAGTACATATTTATTATCCTTACAGTTTGATGAACTAATATTTTTATATTAAATCGATGATTTATTTCTGCCAGTAAAGTATCATAGTTACCACCTCTAAGTTAAATTTTTGAAAGAAATATAAATGTATATTTTTCTATATATGTGTGTGTCTGCACGTGTTTTAAATATCTTTAAAATGTGAAATAGCATACCTGTGCTAAAATGAGGGCTATTTGCTAACAGGCTGTTGTTCCTCTGAAGTCTTCGAGCTGAGCGTTTTCCTGGCCATGGAATTGTGAGCACTTCTGGTTTTATTTGGTCTTGTCTACACAGAAACACAGGAGAGGTGACAAGGTAAAACATGTGGGAGAGCTCTCCTCTCTCTTCTGAAAAAAAAGTGCTTATGTTTCCTTTCAAATTAAAAAAGAGAAATACCTATTGAGACTACTGAATTATTTTCCCGTTTTCCACTATTACTTATTGGCTGTGTTTAGGCTGCTGGTTAAGCTGGCGTAAACCTATCTTTCAGGGAGAGAAAACTCGAGGTCAGTGTCTGTCCATGATGTGGTTCTGGCCTGGCCTAAGGAATCATTCACACTATTTCTTCATTCACAGGAGTATCGTAGCATTTCTGCAGGGGAACTGGGGTTACCAGAACAGCTAAAAGTGAGATATGCATTTTAAACATTGACCCCTGCAGCTTAAAGATAGAAGAGACAAACAGCAACATGTACCTGCTAATAAGGAAGGAAAACAGATGCAAATCAGCTAATATTGGAGGGAGGAGAGATACATTTCTGGAGCCAGTACTGAAACACAGCTTATGTTTATACTGCAGTGACAGACTCATTGAAACTTGAGAGTTTGTGCGAGGACTGAAGGCTGTGTCTATATGGTTCTTTTTCATCATCCAGCTGGAGAACAAGGGAGGACCAGGACTATGGTTCGTTTTGAGCAATTAGTTGGATAAGTGGTTGCAAAGAATATTTGACAGCAGTCTAAACAGTTCAGTAAATAATTCTCATGTCACTGTTTTGGCAAGCTCTCTGGTATCCTGAAGCACAGAATGAAGGCTCACCCAAAGCCTGCATATTATGTTAAGGAGATGTTTTAGGGTGGTATTTTCTGCACCATAAAATCCCTTCACGGTAATCCAGGTTATGGCATTTCCCCACTGTGAGCACTCTTCAGTTATTTTAGGAGCATCAACAGGATTTTGATTCAGAGTGTTTGTCCCAAGTTAAATAAAAATAATTGAAAATTGTCTTACATAGGGACTGTGGCATCTGCACTAGGAACTAACTCATTTTCTCCAAAATAGCTCTAGTTAAGTGCTGAGCAACCTGGCTTTTTGATTGCTAGCTCAGGAACGGGGAAAGATGGTATTTGGCTTAACAATGTCACATGTCTTTCTCATTTTCTTTGCCATAAACCAAATTTCCCATCCAAGAGGATATTTATGAAAAATTGTAGTGATAAAATAGGAGAAAAAAGTCTCCACGATGGCCAATCAATCAGCCAATAAACATGACACAAGCTGGCAGCAAAAAAGGATGTTCATATTATCCAATTCTACACACCCAAGTGAGTAGTTTGAGTTACACTCTATTTCTAGGAAGGCTGTCCTAAAATGCAAGTCAGAGACTAAATCAATGATTTCTTCAGAGAATGTAAAAGCACCTAAGTTAGTCTCCGCTCTTCACTGGCCATTCTAGACTTCTTTCTCTCACATGAATGAAGGGTTATATATGCTGTGCATACTCGGTGCACCCTCAAAATTTCAAAACCTGCTTGATTTCAGCAGTCAAGCTGCTAGAACAAACGCCCCATGTATTATTCATGTACTTCAGCGATCTCAAAACACAACAGCAAAATAAACAAGAAAATGACATTTCCAAAAGAAAGAATGAAAAAGAAATGCAGTTTAAAACATATGAAGTGTTGAGATTTTCTTTGTTCTTGAAACATAACAGCTCGTATTTTGCTTTCTCTATCATCTTTAACAATAACATACTGAGAAAAACAAATCCATAAAGCCAACTACCTTTTAAAAAATGTTTTGATCTTTGATCCTACAAACTCTCATCTATGAGGTAATGGTATTCAATTGAGCGAAACTCCTTGAATTAGTATAGTTACCCAGGTGATTAAGAGTACATAGAGTTAGATGTTAACCGACCCTACGGCCCTATGTTTGGAAGAAGCTGTAACAAGCAAGAGTCTGGTTATTTCTTCTCCTAATGCTGCGATTGTTATGCAACCAGAAATGGAAAAAAAAATTATAAAGCTAGAAAAACAAACACAGAGAAAGTCAATGGTTTTAGTAAATCCAGTGCTCTTCACATTGTCCGGTTTCTGCATTTCATATTAAATAGTCAATGGATTTAGAAAGAAGTCAAAGGAGCAGAGCCTATGATGTAACAAAATGGTCCTCCTACACGCAACACATGACTGGAACCTGCTTGTAATCAGTTTCAGGAGAACTTCTGTTAGTGAGCTCCTACATGGAATAAAAAGTATATCCTTATTTCTTCTTTAATTCCCTACACCAGGCTTCTGGGTGAAACGTAAAATGGTCTTGGAGGTTCATGGTGACCCCACTCCTCACACTCTTCCCTGAAACTGGGCAGAAGGTTTGCTCACCTCTCCTGCCGAGTCTGCTCTTCTGTGGTTTCCATGGCACACTCGAGGGAGCTCTGGAGGGACTGAAGCTGGTTCAGTGTTTCCTTCAAAAGAAAGCGAGTCACAAACTGCTCCAAATTAGAAGCTTCCTGATAATCCTAAAAATTATATGAAAAATAAAAAAAAGATAAGGATTTCCCTACTAAGACATACATGAGGGAAGATTTAGATTTAGTTCAGAAAGGAAGCTTCTTGGGTGTTTTTGTACTTATATATGCAGCTGAAAGGTCTTTTTGATTTCTAGACTTTTCTTAAGATTTTTATATGTATGTGTTTGCAATCAGAACATAGACACAGGATCCTCTGAAATTTAAATATAAAATATTGTAAGATAATATCTTCAAAAGCATTTTTCTCTCCAATGAAAGCAATCTAGTCACAAAATATGTTATTAAGTTAGTCCTTGTTGGAAGACTTCTGCCTCAGAAATCTTGAATAGTAAGCCACCTGTGAATGATCAGAAGATACTTATGTAGCCAGGAGCATCATGGTCTTCTATATTTACTTCTGTCTTCAGATTAATCAGGTGTGAGCCTCTCTCCAAGAAATAATTTGTACATTTTATATATAGATACTTATGGGAGATTGTCAATCCACCTTTTGAGTGAACACCTGAGACTCACATCAGTCCCATAAATAACCTTTATGATTATTAGATCTTATTATGGAAAAGGAAAGATAATTTTTTTCCTCATCTTCTAAATCGTCTCCATTGTTAACTAATTTAAAACTTTGGTTCGCCCAACAGAGATCATCTAATTTCCTAATGTTTTGGTTCTCTGTGGCATGTTAGAGCAATGTGTGCAAATCTGTGTAGCACAGGCAGCTAAATAAAACCCTGCAGCAGAAATTCAGGGCATATTTTAATTTTCATCTTTTACCAGTGCTCTTGGAAATAAATGAACAAAACATTACAGAACAGACCATTTTCGAATACTAAAGCGATCTCACAAGAGGATTAGTAAAGACTACAGCGACCTCCACATAGCTTCCTGCTCATAGTCATGGTAAATCTGATACTGGCATGCTGAATTACAATTTAGAAGTATTTCAATACTGTTTCATTCTGCCAACTATTCAGGTGAGCCCTTGCTGATGGGGGTAACATATAAACATGCTACTGTCTGAGGTTGGCTGCTTTTTGGCTCCTTCAGAAATGCCTTCTTGCATCTGAAAGTTACTAAGTTTTTTTCACCAGAACTACTCCAAGTTTGTGTTTTGCATCAGGATTCAGCCTTTTTTCTTCCTGTTCAGCTGTCCCATAAGCTCTGTATTTAAAGGCTTCCCTACGGAAAAGGTCCTTGTAATCTTTAAATATGGTTTAGATTTACTTTACCAGGTACACAGAGATAGGTTGTAAAGAACAGCTAGGCAGGCAGGATCCCAGTATCATCTGTGGGAGCCTAGAATTATCAAAGATACTTTAACTGTGTGTATTTTACCAAAATATTGGTATTTGCAACTCGTCTATTTGGAATTATTTAACTGTCTCAATGCACCTCATGGGGAAAATGGCTACTTAATGCTCCCCTTTAAATAATGGCTTTAAGGCCAGCAATTCTGAGCTCACAGCAACGTTGAGCAACTTCGACTCCTGCTGACTGAAAGATAACCACTCCTACCTATCCTTCTAAAATTCTCCAAGGATCATAGAAGAAGAAATTCAGCATATATAAATTGTCAGCATTATTATAAGTTAAATCATGGAGGGAAAAAGACTCTCCGTTATTACAATCCAACTTAAACCTCAGCTCCAGCTCTCCGCAAAGAGGAATTACCAGCCATAATTTGTGATCATCTCAGCACTTGACTTCCTACAGGAAAGTGTCTTCCTTTGCACTTAACTAAAGGCACACTGGTAAAAGATTTCACTAGAAGAAAGAAAATGTTAATCCTCGATTAAGAAAAATGTGTATAAATTTATTAAGTGTATATTATGGTAGAATCAGTTTAACAAGCATGCCCTGCATTTGTATTGTCAGTACAAATTAATTATGGGACCCACTGATGACATCTGTATGTAAACTAGAACGGTCTGTTCCTTGAATTTCATTAGCTGTAAATCACTGTTCATTAGCATATAATTTATACTGCACAGCAATTTCAGCAGTCCAGATGAATTAAGACTGTTAACATATTATCCTTCTTGTTAGTTTTACTGATGTTAATGAATGAGGGTCATTTTCCATATTTTCCTCATCAAGGGAAAACTGTGACCTTTGTGAGCAGCTAAGAGTTAAATTTCCATGAATGCAGCTGAAAATAGTGATTTTCCTGTGGAAAAGGTCACTGTGGTCTTTAAAACTGGCTTATGGCTATTTTAAAAGGTGCAGAAGAAGTTGTCCTTTTATAAAGGCGGAGGAGGCAGGAATTTGGTATCTCCTAAGGGAGTCCACATTTCAGGGCTACTACAAGTTCAGGACTCTCTTGATCCTTCCGCTCTAGCCCTAATGCGAGGCCTGACCCCCTCCCCTTGGGTGACCTGATACCACACTGATCCACTTATCAGAAGAGCAAATCCTTGAGATGGGGAAGAAAGGGCATACCTGTGTTCACTTACTTGGGGCAAGCAGCTTGGTTGGGACAAAAAAACCAACCCTGAAATCTCTCAGAAAGGGAGGGAGCTTAGGCAAGACCTCCACAAATTTAGTGGGAAAGGATGTATGGCTGTCATCTAGTCCAAACCCCTGTTCAGACCAGGGCCAACTTCAGATCAGGCTACATGGGGACATGTCAGCTGAGTTTGGAACATGTCACCATCTTTCTGGTCCACTGTTGCATCATCTTCTCTGTGCAAAGTATTTTCCATACATCTAATCAGCATTATCCCTTTCACAAGGTGTAGCCATTGCCTCTTGTGCTTTTGCTATGCATCTCTGAAAAAGACAATGTTTTGGCTGTTCTCTATAATCCTTCTTTAGATAGTAGAATATACTACTATTTTGCTATATAGTACTTCATGTTATCTAACACTTTATAACTTACTTATTTCTATTTTATTTGTAACACTATTTACAATAGCTATTTATTACTGTTACATTACTTTGCAATTTTCTGTTTCCTATGTTAAAGGTCATATTGAAATAATTTCATAAAAATATTTAGAGAACAAAGCAATTGAAAAGTAGTTATCATTGAGTAAAAGTAAGGAATAATCTGTTTAAATTTCCCTTGATCATGAAAGGTCTCCTGCTCTGTGGCTTTAGATCCTACATTAATTGGACAATGCCCTGGGTTGCAACTTAAAATTTAGGCTATAAAATTAGTCAGAATAACTGTCCTAGAATGAAGTAGAATTGAAGCATTTTTTCATTTCAATCACTAAGATCTATTTCCTCAGACTGTAGGATGGTCAGAGCAGAGTCAGAATAAAATCATAATTTCAACAGAAGCCATATCTAGAGATGCTCACAGTGCTGACTTCACATAAATGCAACTTTTACAGCATCCTCATTGTAAGAGTCAGCAAAAGTTTAACATGCCAAACTATTACACAGATTCAACTTCAATTTTTTAACATGGCACAAACTTTACAAGTTTATTGAAGTATTACATTTGGAATAAACTACATGTTTAAATTCTTCCTAGAGAACTGGGACAGTGACAGATTCTACTAACCACTTGCAATGCTGACATAAGAGCAATGAAGTAAAATGGTCATGGTCATGATATAACATTGAAACACATTTGTAATAGCATCCAACAGAACAGAAGAATTCATGCATACATAAGAAGTAACTCCTATTTAGCTGCTATTAAGTGTACCATGTAGATATGTTTTGGCTGTGGTTTATATCTGCAGGTAGCAGGGATATGCATAATACCACTGATCCTGGGAGAAGGCTGTAAGAATACAAGGAAAACATGAAAGCTGTTGGTGGTTTTTGATGGTTTCAACAGGAGGATGGGTTCCTTAAACGTTTCTTTTTCTGCTGTGAAGTTATTTCTGTTCATTTTTATGTTTAAAGATATGGATAGCAATTAAATTAAGAATATGTTTCAGATTTTTTTTTAAGTTCTGACTTTGTAACACATTTTCTTGCTACCGGCAAAATTTGAGCACTGCCTCTTTCTGAACCAGTACATATAAGACTTCCAAGATCAAAGAAGTTCCCAAGAGTTTTCATTACTATGATAAGGAGCTTGGAGGAGAGGAAAGGGGCTAATCTCTGGAATATCCTTGCATGACTGCTCCAAATTCATCACTTACAGCTTTTTTAATTTATCTGCATTTGACTTGACTTGCACTGTCATCATCTTAAATAATTTTTTAAAGTCAGAAAATCATATTCAATGAAATTCCAAGATTTCATTAATAATGTCCCTGGAAAGTAGCTGCTTATCTATAGGGTTCTCTCTGCCTTGTGACAGGGTGAAACTGGTGATATATTTAGCACTGTTGCCAGTATTCCTCTCTTCATATGAGTTTACAGCAGAGAGCTGATAAACAGATGAGTACATGTGTGGATTCTTTTTAGGAATTTACAGACTGCATTTAATCAGTTGTATTTTAGCTAGAAATACAGACTATGAGAAACAACTATGCCTGCAAATAGGAACAGTTCTTAAATTCCCAGGGCAGTTGGAGCTTAATACCAAGTTGATTTATTACTCTGATATTTTAATGTTACTTTTTATCCCATAGTTGAGTTCTGATCACTTAAAAAGGACTGATTTAAAAATTCCCACCAAAATTTTAACTTGATAAAGCTTTGAAATTTAAACAACACAAAAATGCATCGAAGGCATCCTTGTTTTTCATTTCCAGTGAAATCTGGGTATTTTGTTCACTTTAAAACTCAAAATGGGAGATGGCTATGATACTTCAGCCTGATGATGACCTGAAAATCCTTAGTGAAGAATGCAAGGAACAAATCAGTTATTCTCTGGCAGCAGCTATTCATTGCATTCATTCTGCAAAAGGTACACTTGTAAATAGTGCAATTTCAAAGAGAATAAGACTAAATTCTGTGGAAACTGTGAATAAATTCTAATCATGTGTAAAACATGATGCCAGCCAACTTAACACATACTTTGAGAAGACAACAAAGAAATCCCAATTTAAAACTTGATTTTTGTTCTAATAGAAAGTTAGCTGTGGAACTCTATTGTTGATACATACTTGTCTAGCTTCTTTTTCAGTTTTGTTTTGTGATATAATTTACATATTTGCTACTGTTGCTATTACTCAAATATACAATTAAAAAACTCTAGGCATGCTGGTTTATAATAGATATGAACCTTCCAGAGCGCAGCAATTTACATAACTGCTATAAATGCATCATCAGTAACTAAATTGCATGTCCCTGTGTTACTCTTTCAGCTCCTATAATCTTTTATTTTGACTGGCTTCTATCTTTAGACTATCCAAGGGGGTTTCCAATAATAAAGCTACATTTACTTCACTTAGCTTTTGTTTTTTTGAGCAAAGCAGAAAAACTGAGTGATTTCCTAGGGTGAAAGAATTAGACATACTATGTTGGCCACTGAATCCACCAGCATGTTGTTGCACACTACGCACATCCCTTTCTGTATTTTTGCTAGCAATATGTAAAAAGCAATTAAGGGGTTTTTTTGCCCCTAAATGCCTGGAAGGCTATTCCAGAACTTGACTGCTCTATTGAATAAGAATTATCTTTAATTCCCATCCTAAAATTAATATGTTTATCCTTTGCTTATTTAAATGCTGGGTACAAACCAGTAAGGGTTACTGCTGTTTAAGTGGTGTTTGCTAGTTTAGCAAGTCTGGTCCCCAGCCATCACAGACAGATCGTTTGGTGGCCTTCATAAAATAGTTGCAAAGGAGGGAAGAAAGTCCCTCCAAAGTAAAGCTCATGAGACTTTGGAGTCTGAAAAGGAGTAACTTTGCAGTGTCCCACCCCTTGCTTCCTATGTTTGCCTGCTGATCCCTTCCATGGGAGTCTGCAGTGCTTTTGTCTCCAAAAGAGCTGTACCTCTGTATTTACAGGAGACCATGCACTCAGAGGTCATCTATCTTGACACAGATTTGCAAAAGTGTATGTTAACTAATCTAGCTGAAGAACTTTCTGATTTTTTTTTCTGTGGAAGAAAGATCTTGCTGTACTTTTGAGGAAGGAAAGAGATGTAGATAAATGGAATGAGGAAAATGACACAGGATGCTGAAAAGACAACACAGAAGAACAGATTAAAAGGAGATCTTCAATATTCATTTAAACAATTTCCTCCTGTG
This sequence comes from Tapera naevia, assembly GCA_033556795.1. NCBI lineage: Eukaryota > Metazoa > Chordata > Aves > Cuculiformes > Neomorphidae > Tapera > Tapera naevia. The sequence goes on from JAUMJJ010000038.1 coordinate 8,821,412, forward strand.
TGGACAGTCCTTCTTGATTACTTTGATGTTCCCTTTACTTTAGATTTTAATTTCTCATTGTGCTGTTCATAAATGCTTTCTATTGGGTGTACAAAAGTCCTACCCAATTCCGTCCAGGAGGTTGCTGTTGCATTACAGTTATTGTATTTGTGCCTCATATGTAGAATCATTTAGGTTGGAAAAGATCTTTAAGATCATCAAGTCCAAACATTAAGTTCCAAGTTCACCATGAAACCATACCCCTAAATGCCACATCTACCCAGCTTTTAAATACTTCCAGGGACGGAGACTCAACCATTTCCCAGGGCAGCCTATTCCAATGCTTGACAACACTTTTGTGAAGAAATTTTTTCCTAATATCCAATCTAAACCTCCCCTGGATCAACTTGAGGCTGCTTCCTCTCTTCATATCCCTTGTCACAAGGGAGAAGAGAGCAGCACCTACCTTGCAAGAATCTCCTCTCAGGCAGCTGTAGAGAGCAATAATGTCTCACCTCAACCTCCTTTTCTCCAGACGAAACAATTCCAGTTCCCTCAGCTACTTCTCATAAGACTCTGCTCTAGACCAGTTTCATTGCCCTTCTCTGGATGTGCTCCAGCACTTCAATATTTTTCTTGTAGTGAGGGGCCCAAAACTGAACACAATATTCAAGGCCTCACCAGCGCCGAGTACAGGGGCACAATCACTTTCCCTACTCCTGCTGGCCATACTGTTTCTGATACAAGCCAAGATGCTGTTGCCCTTCTTGGCCACCTGGGCCCATTGCTGGCTCACACTCAGCCAGATACTAAACAATACTTATCCTTTTCCACCAGACAGCTTTCCAGCTATTCATCCTCAAGCCTGTAGCTTTGTATGGGGTTGTTGCAAACCAAGTGCAGAACCTAGCACTTAGCCTTGCTGAACAGTTTATTTGATTTTGACCCATTTATCCAGCCTGCTCAGATCCTCTTGCAGAGCCTTTCTACCCTCAGGCAGATCAATACTCCTGCCCAACTTGGTGTCACCTGCTTCTGTGTTTTGCTATAAAAGATGACAGGAAAAAAAGTGCTGAAACAAGCCATTTGATGTTTTTGTAAAGTTTTGCTGAGTCTTTAGTTTTAAATACTTCCTGTATATAAGAAGAAGAAGAAATGAGATAAACAGAAGTTTCTCAGCCTATACTTTGATCAGGAAAATAGCAACCTGGCAGGTAGAAGAAAAACAACTGACACTCATTGCTCTTGTAAAAGCATCTCATGCAGATACTCCATCCTAAGGCGAGAAATGATCAAATATCAAATGCCACAAATTCCTCTAAAATTCTCAGATATATTTTTCCCTCCCTTGTGTAAGGATAAATACAAGAGACGTACCAAAACAGAAGGGCTGTAGCTTCCCCAGCATCCTTTGGTAAGATATCTTTTGTATAATATATATGTTGCTTGCAAATACAGCTGTCTCCCTGTTGAAAGACATTCCTTGCTATATTTATTTTTCTACGTATTCTATGTATTTTTAGCTTAGCACATTCCCTTCAAATGATGGAGCATGAACCACTCCTACACCACTGACTGCTTCCTGTCTTCCCAGGTGCTATTTAGGATATATTTTTGGATTGGCTGGAGGGATCAGCCCCAGAACAGTGAGAGGAAGTCTGGTTTCAAAGTTTCTTGAACCTGTCAACACACTGGAACGTTTTCTCCCACAGGTGATCTATATTTTCACTTTCAGATAGCATAGAATAGGAACAGTGGAGAATAGTTCAGTTCAGGAAAGCTATGCTGATAACCCTTTCTAACAATAAAGGACAACAAAATACACAGAAATTATGCTGCAGTTAACTTGCAGGACTCAGTTATCTGCTAATCTGTTGGTTGAAAAATATCGGAATGTGGAAATAATGTGGAGTGATGAGGAAAATTTGGTTGATCTTGATTTCAACCCAGGAGTCCACAGCCAAGCCAAACTACAATTGCTTTTGGTGAGAGATCTTTCTGACTAAAGGCTGAACAGATTGGAAATACTTGTAAACAAAACTCAAGGGATTTGTTCATTAATGCATGTGATTTTCAAATCTGAAACGAGAGCATGAAGAGTCAATTCTATTCCATGTGCAAAAGTTACTTGGTGCATGCTATTTTACTAGATTTAGAGACAGCAGTCAAATAATGCTACACACTTTGGTGTTATCAAATTTAGATTCATGTACACCAAAAAGTAAAGAAAATTACATTAAACTACATTTAATTTTTTTTTTAAATATGTGATTATTGTTATATCTAGAATAAGTAGGGTTTATAGAGTAGGTATTTAGATTTTTCAGACATTCTGATCCACTCTTCAGCTTTTCATTGAAGACTGATACATCTTCCTTCCTCTGGGCTTTCCTTGGAAACTGAAGCTGAGCACTTTTTCTAGGGTTCCAATTCCACAGCTGCCTCTCGTGCAAAGTACCTACTGAGTACGTGCAACAGGAATTGGTAAGAAAGCAGGGATTTTCTAAAGGAAGGACTAAGTGGTGATTGTTTAACTGGCTCTAAACTGGATAAATAAAATGAAAGAAGTATCACTTTACTCCTTCTCCCCAAATATTTAAGACTGAATGAGCTGCCTACCTGAAGCAGCATGGACTCTTGGAAAGTTTAGCTGAGACCGATAGAGGCACTGAGCTTTCTCCAAAGTACAAAAAGTCAGAGGGGATGGAGAGCTAACAGTAACCTTGAGGTCTGGGTCAGCCCTGTGCTCTGCAGGATGGAGTTCAGGTTCAGTATGAGTAGTTTTTACTTTTGGTTTTTAATAGGGGAATTTGATCCTTGGAATCAAGGTCCTGGTCATTGGAAACTGACTCAGCCGCTGCAGATACACCATGCCTTTGTAGCTCTCAAAGTGTAGGTCTTCAACTACATGTTGCTTCAAAAATCACTACAAATGCTTTCATTGCTCAGTGACTATTTAAGGGAGTAGGTGACTGCAACTGCAAAGCAATGATAAAGTTTTATTTTGCTCTAGAAGGGAAAACCCAATGCTTGCTCTGCATATATGCCAATGGCCATTCACAACCAGACCACCCATTTCTGAGTACCTGCTTCCCTGAGTCAACTGGAGCTAGGAGCCACAACACATCCAGGTGTGTCACTGGTGATGAACATCATTTATCCATGCTGTCTCAATATGCTTACTAGCTTTTTCGCCATCTCCAGCTCTGATCTTCGGTGGATATATATTTCAGATTTTAGACTCTAGTAAGAACTCGGATTATTTAAGATGGAAATTCTATTACTTGCACTCCAATGATTTGTCGGGTAATCAAGTTGCATAACCTATCCATTTCCCTGAGTTCCTGTCGGGAATAATCACAAGTTTGAATTGAGAATTTAATTTCCATACAAAACTATATTTACTGGCCATATCCTTTGTCTGAAAGAATATTTGAGGACATATTTTTTTGTTTTATTGTGTCCACACTCTGTGTCTACTAACTGGAATCAGAAATATTACTGTTAGCCTTGCTCTAGTTCTGCCACCTCTAATGAATAGTGCATTGGGATACTCCTGAAAGAGAGAAAACCCATTAGGATTGAATCTTCATTCGGGTAAATAAAATTCTAAGAAATTGTGGTGTGTTCATTTGTTTTTTTTAATATGGGTTCTTCAAGCAGACAAATGAATCTCCTTTTAATACTTCAGATTTTCTTATCCATTTTCTAGTCAGGCCAATGGTTACTTCTTATGACTGTGATTAGTCTACTACAACTCCTCCTCTCTAATTAACTTCTGAAGTAATTCTTAAATGCCATGGTCTATTTGCTTCCAGTAGTTATCAGATGTTATGTCCTGTAGTTGATACACATGGCCAATTTTTTTTTTAATTATGCATGACTATAATAAACTAATTTGTTTCTTTTCAATGTCCAGCCCAATGAGGCAGTGAGTCAGCATACAGTCACTTCATTAGGAGTGGAAGATGCACAGCACGAACAGAGAGACATTCAGCTTACTGGCTCAAGCTTTAAATAAATAAGCTACACTTTCAGGTTTTTATTTTGGCAGTTCATGCAAAACATATGAGTAGTGCACTCTATCAAACACCTGAATGCCAAAAGAAACAGCTTTGCTAGAGAAGCACAGCTTTCTCCCCATTGATTGACTGAAAAAATCAACTTTCTTCTTCCCTTGCACAGGATCTCACTGAACACTTTTGGCTGAAATTTCTGTTGTTGACGGCTCGCCTTCCAGTGAATAGCGTTATGGTGCAGGTCTAGGGTTGGGTTTGGAGGATTTAGGTTAATTTCTTTCCCTGTTTTGTGCTTTCACTGAAATTTTGAAGATGTTCCACCTTGCACAGAATATTTAACCATTTAGCCAGGGAAAAGGAGCATATTACTCAATGTCTTGATGCACTTTTGATCAGACTTTGAGCTGGGATTAACACGCAGGTATGAACATATGACCAAGTATGACCATAATGAATTGAGTGCCAAACGGATCAGCTGCCTACCACGTCCTGCAGCACAGCTATATCCCCCATCAGATGAACAGGTGGAGAAACCAAGCTTCTCCTCCTGAGAGACATCTCCTCCCTCCGCGATGAATGCCTCCTCACTCGCCGTGCTGGTGGCAACAGTCCTAAAACCTCCTCTTTGTTGACTCTGAGAGTGCTGTTTTTGTTTAAAATGTCTGAAATGGAAATGAAATCTTGTTCTCTGTCAGGATGTTTCACTCAACCCAAATTTCTTTTTTTCTGTTGTTATTATGAGAAAAGCTTTAAAAGTCATTTACATTGGCCAATTACATTTGGGGAATAAGTAGTTGGGACATACAGTCACTGCCTACCGGATGGTTTTATAATCATAAAAGTTCAGCTGGGTTTCAGCTTCAGGGAATATGGGGAGAGATGTTACAGTGCTTTTAAATCTTTTTAAGCTATCCTAGAATCTAAATTTAACAGTAATATAAATACAACTCCCCAATATGTCTCCAGATGACTTGTGCCTACCTCCTTTAATGACTACCATTAATGTAGTTTAAGTCATTAGCACCTTTTACTAACATGTTTTCTACTTAAAAAATTTGAAATATTTTTTCAATTTCAGCCTATTTTCAAGATTTGATATTTATCATGGGACATGGGGCCCTCTCTTGGTACAACAATATGTAGAACATTCTTCAGATCATTTGCAAACATAATTTTGGCTATATCCACACTGTAATACTTTGCAGATTGAGCTTTAACAGCTTTGACACTCAACTATTTTGACAAGCCTTTTCCTACTGAACTTCTGCTACACACATATTCAGGAAGAACTTACATACAAATTAGTAATTTTATCTAGATAAGAAAAACACTGGATAAATGTTTAAATAAACAAAATACACAATGTAAATTTTACAGTTTTTACTTACTTTCTTTGTTTTGTCCATTGCCTTCAGTATGGTTACGTTTAAGTCTTCCAACACAGAAAGAACATTTCCATACTCTCCTAAGTGCTGAGAAAAATATTCTAAAGGAAAAGGAAAATCCACTTCACCTATTAATGACCTGAAAAATCAGTATTTCACTAAATAGCTATTTTATCAAGTCTGAATTCAGTTATGGTATAACTATCAAAACATATAAATTAACCAGGGTTACAATGAAAATAATTATTTTGGTTTTAAATTTTATATTATTTCCCCCACAGATTATTCCCAGAGTTCTTAAAATACCCAAATCAGTGTTTCAAAACACTTGCTTTCAATAAATAGGTTGCCAAATTGAGACAAAAATAAAATATCAGTTTGAGAGCTGGAACAGACCTATTTTCAAAATACCTACATTTTCTTTCTAAACTGGATTTTCAGTCATAGTTTTTAGAGTAGAAAAAAAAATTATGTATGTACTAAATCTGATTATTTTGATACAAAAATGAATAACTCCAGTAAAGACTTTAAGGGAGATAAGATCAAGTGGGGGCTGTTGTGAGTCAGCGTTAGCTGTGACCAGTTGATTCTTTCTGAGAAACGAAGTGACCATGAGTTGGACAGATAAGCTTCTTGTCCCAGGTTCTTGTCCATTTTCAACAAATATGAGATATGCAAAATACTTTCAATGAAAGTAATGAGCATAATACAAGTTGCAAGATGTCCTTGTGTAGCTGCTCAAAGCAAAGGACATTTTAACAGAAAGAGATGATGTAAAATCAGGGGGCATAATCCAATCAGAAGGATTACAGCGAAAGGAGGCTGCAAACCTGGGAAATCACAACCTGCACCCATTTGGTCAGTGTGGTGAAATACAATAAAGGGAAGCACAGGAGGGAAAAAGTATGAAAAAGACAGAAAGAAAATTATGTTAAAGCTAGAGAATGTGTTAGACAAGGCATTTATTCATCAGATAGCCTGGAAGAACATGAAAAACAACATCTCAATGGCAGACAGAAAGAACAAGATTAGACAAGCTTTTTTAAATAATAAATATCAACACTTCGAGGCTTTTAAGAGGTCAGTATGAGCTTCTCATGGGAGTCACGAAAGCACAAAGTCTCAGGAACACTGCAAAACAACCTGGTATTGCTGAGAGACTGAATGAAATTACTTCAAAGCAAAACGCATTGTGAATTAGTAACCTGGAAGTAAAGCTTCATTTCTGAGAAGAACCAACATAACTCAGAAAGAGTTGTATAATCAGTAGTTTACACATGTCGAGTAAACTCAGTACTGGATTTACAGATGAGAAACACCCCAGTGACAAGGTTTAAAAAGCAGTTGAAGCAGATATGTAATCAAAACAGACAGTAAACAGAGCCACTACCAGGCTGAGAGCCTCCTCAGTCCTCTGGCCAGCCTGAGGTAGCTAGTGGGGTCAGGTACAAAGCAAACCTGCAAGCCTCCAACGCAACATCAACAGCACTAAAGTCCTTGTGGAAAAAAAATCCCCCATTTTCCCTGTCCATATATATATAATTTTGGCCAGATTCTCATCAAGCAGAAGTCATCACAAGCCAGTTTACTTCATCTGATTCTCTTGCTATATAATTGTAAGCAATAGGCTGAGGTGCCTCACAGTGGCTTCTTAGCTATGGGTAGAGTCACTCTGTGGATGAGTAAGTGGGCTGGCATTGAACTTGATGGTATTTTCAGCTTTTATGAGTATTCAATGTTATTGACCATTGGAAAACTTATCAGGCTACAATGTTTCCTTCAGCAATAGGCTGGTTTTGATGGGCATAACTGGGGTTTTTCTTGATATTTTGTGGGAGGATTGGCAGAAATTGCCTACGAGTTGTTTGGTGCTGCAAGCAGCACTCTTAAATCAGGTCCTCTAAGTTCATCTGGAGAGCAAACCGGGTTTTGGGGAAATGACTGAGCTCAGGATGGAGCACAGAAATGGGTAACTGGGCGAAACTTTAAGCTTTGAAGGTTTGTTTTGTTTTCTTGTAATTCTTTTGACAGAATTTGTCAAACTACTGTACTTATTGGGTCAAGTTAGAAAAAAGTGATGAACTTTTCTCCAGTGGGGTATTAAAAAGACACTTTTTTTTCAGAATTGCCAAAACACTCATACTTTTGAAAGTGATGAACTAGCTAGAAAAAAACCTCTCACATGAAAGGGAAATAAGATAAAAGTCATCTGTCTATCTTTACATCAGAAGATATCTTGAAGCTCAGAGAATGTGAAGTATTGATCAGGAAAAATATTTTCAAAGTAATTTCTGCAAGAGTGGATGACAGAATCTGAAAAGATTATAAGGCATCTGCATTCTCCCAGGAGTTCTTTTTGAGCTACACAGATTAAACAGAACAAAATCATATCACATGGTGTATTTAATTGCATGAGGCTGCTGTAGGCACACATTATGCTTTTGCCCAAAAATGAACTTACCACAGAGCTCTTCTGTGTCAAGATTGCTGGAAAGATAAGAGGACAGAGTTAGTGAGCTTAGTACTGTTTTCTGTTGGATTGGTAAATAGTAAGAGTCAAACATTAGCCTGACAGGAATATGAAACTTCCCTGTTTGGGCTGTAGCAGGATATGTGAACGCGTGGCCCTTGCTGGCCTCACTCTGTTGCCTTAGGGAGGCTTGTCCTAAGCCGACAGCTGTAGCTGTGCCAAAGCTTGCAGGAGCATCTTCCCTTCCCAATCAAGTTCCTACTCACAGGGAACTCCCTTTGAAGATCCTCACATAGCCTTTGTGCATCATGGTGCACAGCCACTGCCCCTCAGGCTTTACACACTTCATCCTAGTGCTGGCAGAAATCCATCTCAATACCAGAAATTGTTTTTCACACTTTTCTACCTGCATTCCTCTTCTGTGGCTGTCATATTAGACAGGTTGGCTCAGAAAGCTCAGCCCTCCATGCTAAATGATGGGAAAAGCAGATCTCTCCTGCTCGCAGGCTTTCGCTGAGCAGTAGTGCTCCACAGGAGAGACAGCAGAGCAAGAAATTAAAACCAGACATAGCCCATCAGCATACATAATTTTGAGGTCCTTCTGGTCACACAAGGAGTTTCATCAGTACTAAATGCAAAAAACTAGTGATGTGGAAGAATAACTGTACTGTGGTATTCCCATGACAACATTAAATAAATACCTAAGTGTACACAAGTATCCTATACAATTCAAAACTGTTCATTTCAAACAGATTTCATCTTGATTAACTCTTAAGCAGTATTTTTCTCTCTGTAGTTTTAATAGTCAAAAGATATATCACTTCACATACAACTCAATTCTGAAAGTTAGCATATTGACTTTCCTCCAAGGAGGAGAAGAAAGTGATTATTAAGGAAACTTAAAAGCATGAATGTCTTTTTTTAATCTTGCTGAGGGGTGAATATTGAATAGCTGACTGCACTTAGGATATTTTCACTTATCTTTTTAATGGGCTTTTTTATTGACCTTTTAATAAAGTGATGACACAGTATTATCTTAAAGTCACTTTCACCAGTGCTAACTTCCACACATCTGGCTTTTATTTCATGATAGAGAGAAGCAGACAGAAATTGCAGGACCCTGAGTTGTCACAAATTTGCATACTCAGGGCTGTAAAAACTTCTGAACACTTTTAAATGATGATGTAAATGAGATTTTCCCATAACTTTTATTAACTAAAGATGCTCTTATCTGCATTTATTCAGGTCATCTTGGATGGCTGCAAATTAGTCTTCCATCTGATATATCCAGTGACCTTGGTGGCAGGTATAATGAAATTCATAATCTGTAAGCATTTGTTCTGAAGCTTGAGAAACTTAACTCTTTGGTCAACAAACTATGTGATGGGAAAAAGTGTCTGTGACTCCTTAAGGCTGTTCACCACAAACCACTACAGCATCAACGACCAAATGTGTCTGACCAATCACTTCTGCAGTTCAGCAGTCATTTTTGAACAGTCCAGATGTTCACTTCTTGAATGAAAACTGAAATCTTGGAAGCTGGAAAATTGCTTGAATCAAAAAGCAGTAACAAGAATATGATTATGTTAAATGACAGCAGTTTGCTGTTATGATGCCTACTCTTTGTTCATTGTCCCTGCATTTTCTGCTCTGTCACATCATCTGCCCTAATGCCTTCTCTTTGTAAAAGACATTTCTGCATTTCTTAATGCACCACTTGATAACTGTATTAAACAGCCTTTCATATTGTTAACCAGTGAAATTCAGGCTCTCTTTTCAAATTTCTTCTCAAAATGCATTCCTGGTCTTTGTTCTTCTGCAGTATCCGCAGCAGTGTGGTAGAGATATAGTAAGGTAGTGGCTTTCAACATTGCTGTCATCAGAACATCACTGTTAGTCCTGTTGACAGAAGTGATGCAGCTGCAAGTGGACTATGAGTAAAAATGGAAAAGTGTTTGGGTGATGAATTAACATTCAGTTAGAACTGGGAACCTGAATAATGAGAAAATTATTGTCCAATGGGATTTGTGCAGCAGCTTTCAGGAAGCGTGTGACAGAACACAGAAATGACAGAATACTAAATTTTCTGCTCTATTATAAACACCTGATGAGGTCAATTGTTCCTGGTGTCCTATTTGAAGGATGCTATTCTAAGCAGGGAAACTATAATTCTGTGTCACTGATTATTTCATTCACTCAGAACTAATAACATGTTGCAGTCATGAACTAACGTATAAATTCTTTTTCTGTATACAAATCTGAGGCTCTCCGCAGGATGCTACAGAAATAATTAAAGAAGTTTTGAATATATTTCATAGTACAGGAAATAGGTGCACACCACGGGGCTTCTTCTGCAACTCAGTATTCAGGTTTATAGTAGGCACCACTTCATTTCAGTGGGTAAGTATGCCAAGGATGCTTCTGCTTAGACTTATAATCTTGCACCAGCAAACATGTTATTTACAATATTTGCACTCACATCCAGGTGCCAGCACTCCACTCCTGATAAGCACTTGAAGCATACTGTCCAGCCAAATGCAGCCAGAATAATTTTTTAAACTTCTGCTCTCAATTTGCTTTCTGACTAATAAATGTAGTCCTTGTACATGTCTGACTTTGCGTCTAAAATGTTCCCTACCTAATAACACGAAGTATTTTAAAGGAATATTGCAAATATTCCACTGAACAGTCCTTATCACTGCAAAGTTGATCCTACCTGTTGTTCAGTGACAGAAACATAAGCAAATATACTTAAATTAACTGTGGCAAATTGACAATTTTTAGTATGTCTGGAAGTGGCCCAAAATGCAGGAATACAATGTAGCTATGATCATGCTCTAGTTCTGCCCAAGACAGTCAGCTGTGGATGGGTGGAATACCTTTAACCTTCCCTCCTCCCTGCTGACCTGACACATACCAGCCTCTTAGACAAAAGACATCTTGAGGCACAGGTACCAGCAGAAGACCTGCATATTTTCCCTGGATCACAAGAAGAGGCATCTTTTCAGTACAGGAATTATATGTAAAGTATGAACTCCAGCATCTAAAGCAGTTATGTTATTGAAGAATCCAAAACTGTTTGAAAGACTTTACGAACTAACTTAATTTAGGAAATTCATTGCCATGACTATCATAGCTGGAGAAAGATAATGCTTTCCTCTTCAGATCTCTCTTCACCCTCAGATATGAGAAGGATTTATTTCAGAGGCTTGAACCAATTCATTTTTGGGTCACATCTGCATGTCTCTCTCCTAAACTTGGTTCTGGGGAGGAGAATTTGAGCTGGTATCTCCTATTGTTAAGTAGAAACATATAATTTGTGACTGAAAGGAATTGTGTTACTTTGACTATGCAAGGAAAACTGAATAGTCATCCATAGACAACCTCAGCCAGAATACTGTAAGTTCTCTGTGACAAGAAAGCCTGCACACCATCTCACTTTAAGTCAGCAAAATGAGATAAGTGCTCCAACACTACAGAGGGCATTGTGCGAAAGAGTTCTATGTGTGCATTTCTGTTTTAAGGATATTCCGCTTCACAGCTCCTTTGCAGCAGCAAGGACCCTTTCGCTCAGGTTTGTTCAAGGTTTCTCACCAGTGGAGGCAAAACTGCCTTTTGCCATAAGCAAGCTGCAGAGTTGGGACAAGCCATGACACTGGTCTCTTGCCACAAAAAAAAGAGAGAAGAAGAAGGGTCAAAAGTACAACAGAGTTCCCATGGCTGGTCCCTGGAAGTCAAACTTCTCACTGCCCTGAGGATTCTGCTGCTCTTCAACCCAGGGCTAGTTGGCCTGTGCAGCAGCCAGCCTGGCTTTCTGGGCTCTGATACAGACAGTGGGGTCATGACTGTTTTAATGTCCCATGTTTTGCTGCACTAAATAATGGCCTAATGTACTTATGCTTAGCTCCAGGCTAAGTGATAACTTCAGAATCGTCACTTACTGCTCTGTTGGTGGAAAAACTACACAAGAGATTAAAAGTTTTTTTTACTGACTAACAACTTGTCTGAAAAACAAGAAACCCCTGTAGTCCTTTGCATTAGGTAATGACTCACAGGGGTGCAATGACTACATTGCCACTTTAATAATCCCAGCTATAACAGCCTCTGTGTTGCTACCAAAGTCTTAATGTTACTATTAAATGTTGTTGTGCATGCTAAAATCTGTAGAGAACTGTCCAAGGGCTTTAAAGCAATGATTTTTCATCAGTCTGAATCACACCAACCTAAACAAGGAGATGAGACATAACATCTTGGTGGCTCTTTTGCTACAAGGAACAAAGTTCAGAGCTCTCTCCTCACAGAATATGATAACGTTTTAACTTCTGCTTTTGTCCTCAAATGAAACTAAGATTAAACTAATTTATTGTTACACAAAATAAAATGTTTATTATGGTTTATTAAAAAATAATTATTTATTAAATGCACATGTTGACAGAGATACCAAAGCTGCAGTAGTTCCCTGAGAAATACGGATTATGGAAAAGACTAGATCCTCAAACTACACCTACCATTAAGCAATGAGTTCACTGCTAGGAAGCTGATGTTATTTTCTGAAGAACTAAACTGAAACATTCTAGGTCAGCTCCATTTAGGTCAATGCAATTGAAACAACTCATTAGCGTTTGAATTTCCCAGTGTAAGTGATTATATTTTTTTTCTGCAGAAAGCTGAATTTCCCATTAAAAATAACTACTCATATGGAAAAATTTCAAGCAACTCTATTTGTAGTTTGTCTGTCTGGCTAGAGAATCTGCTAGCATCTGGACTGTGTAAGTGATTCTCAGTGAACTTGTTTTGTTCAGTCATAACACTAATGGGTATAATCAGCTCATTCTGACCAATATTTTGTCTTTTTCTCTTTACTTCATTACCAAACTGATCTCTGCAGCTATTTTCTTGAAAAGTCTGAGAGTTAAAGCCAACAGCAGCAATTAATTATCTTAAGTAGTAGCAAACACACCTTTCTGATGCCAGTGCTGCATCATGTGCCTGAAATTTTTCTTTAATCTAAAAAAATCTAATTTTAAAAAATGGTCAAACTCCAATGTATTACTTTTTTTCCTGCAATTTTTTGCATTCAATAATTCCTTTTTAGAGGAAAAACACTTTACACTCATCTGCAGTTCATATAATAGAAGAGTTTGTCTGTTTCTCATGTTATTTTAATAAATACTTTTTTCCTCATTGTACTTAAAAGTTCATGATTTTTTTCGCCATATGCCTGTATTGAACCATGATAAATCAGCAATAGCATGAAACCAAAATATGCCTTTCAATTGAAACATCAGAAAATCATCCAAGGCATAGATAATTACTATTCTCAGACTACTGTTAAACTACTGAGGATTTGTTATTATTTTTACAACCAGAGTCCTGAAGGAAGTGCCGTAGTGCCATGTAACATGCATTTCATTTTAGTGTCATTTCACAGCACTGGACTGCAGGCTAATGCAGTTGGATGGGTTCCCACGATTGCAAGGATGCTAATGAACCTCTTGGCCTCAGTCTTCAAACTGACATCCTTTTAAAGTTTTCTATTAGAGCAGATGATCTCAGCATTTCTCCTTTGGCGCAAGAGAGGAACTAGGGTTCTGCTAATGAAGACCTGAGCAGGTGGGAGGGAGGTGGATTCACTCTGGGGCTCAATTCTTAAATGCAACGTACATACGTGTACTGGGTGTCCAACCTCCCCTGCTTGGCAGAGGAGACCCAGTATATCAACGGACTCGGGAGGTTTTCAGTGGACCAGCTAGCAGGAGCCTGAGTAATAGGATATAACAGAGACATCTAGTATTGTTTCAGATGCTCTAGCATTTCTCCCACCATCCATGTCCCAACTGCTTCTCCTTGCCCATCCTGTTCACCTTGGGTTTGTGATTCATGTGGAAGTATCTCAAAGGCCTTACACCTGGGCAACAGTGCTGAAGGCTTTATGAGTAGTATTACTTCTTAAGTGACTTCATTCACTATAAAGGAGCCTTAGATGCTCTGCTGATGCATACACATGCAAGAGTGGATGTCTCTTCATAGTGCCAAGTCCCATCCCTACATGTGCAGTACATGCAGCATGACAGTTTATCTTCTTTAACTCATGTCACCTGAAAAGGCTTAATGGGATAGCTGACTTTGGAAGGCTGATGGTGCCCCAGGTCTGTCTTAATAGTTTTAGCGTCCCTCCTGCCCTGTAACTGAGGTCCTGTCTGAGGACTTCATTTTACCAATGAGAAAAGGGAGAAAAGTCTCATTCCCATGGACTCACGAGTCAGTAATCAATGATGCATTTATCACACTATCTCTCCAGCAGTGCAGCAGACTGAATCCCCTCGAGATCCTTTGCACATCTCTGTCTGTACCTTTGCCAGATCTTCTCATTATCTTCTAACACCTTTCCCTGAGGATGTCATTATGCAAAACAATTTCCATGAAAGTTATGAGTGGAGGAAGGGAAGGAAAAGGGATAAAAGTAAAAGCAAGGTTTACATCTGCAATGACTGCTAAAACCTATTCACTAAATCATTAACGATATCGAGGATTCTTGCTCTGCTGAAACAGGGTTTTATCAGAGCTGACATCAAAATTAAGCAGGGGCAGATTTACCAAAGCCATGAGCTATAAAAGCACTGACCCCATAAACAACAATTTCAAACTTTTCCTGCACACTTGTCTCCATGTGCTGCTGACACTTTTCTGTAGTTTCAGTACCATTATTCAGGCAATAACACATGTAAACAAACCAATTACATTTCCACTACCTCCTCTGAAGCTGAACTGTGCTGCAATACCGTCTTGCATGCAAGCTGTTTAGCATTCAGGCAAAGGCAGATGTGAAGTCCACATAATGAAATCTACCAATTGTCTAGAGAATGCTAACCCCACAAATTAGGATTTTCTGAGTTGGGATAATTGGGAGTCTAAATAGTTTCTTCAGCAGTATTACGAACTCCAGGCAGATGCATTCAACATATGCAGAGATTAGATTAGAAACCAGACGAAAGCTCATCGAAATGTTGATCGAAATGTTGATACAAATGAGGTAGTAGGAATGATTCTCACATTGTTTAAGTACTTAAAACATCAAGCTTATAATATCACTTTTATTCGTTACTAGATGCAAAAATGGGAGGAAGATCTTCAGATCTGAGTTTGGTGTATACATTATGATTTAGCGATTAAAAAGCACCAAGAAATGAAATAGTAACAGAAGCAACACCAAAAACTCCTTCAATATTTTTCAAGATGAAAGTTAGCAAAAGCAAGTCAAATTCAATGATTCCTCTTATTTAATCTATAAAATATGCTTCTGCTCCAATCTGCTCCTAAAGCCAGTGCTTAGGAGAGTATGTTAAAACCACAATGCTTAAGGATGCAAGACAACTCCACTCTTCTCAGGCTTAAACTTCCCAGATATTGCTTTGCAAAAGCCTGCAATTTTTGAAAATATGAAGTGTTTCTTGTAGTTAACATTACCAGATAACTTCTCCTATCTTCAGATCAGTCACTGATAGTCTTTGCCTTGAGCCGTGTATAGTGATTTACACTTGCATCATGATACTACAAAAAATTGCTGCTCAACCAAAAGGTGTGTTTCACATTCACTTCATCAAGGATTTAATAACTAGGATGCACAAAGACAGCAGAGCAAAATTACTTCAGCTGTGACCTGCAGACCTTGTCCTCCATGAGCTGTGTGTCGTCATCCCTCCTTGTCAGCCCAGGGAAAGACTTCCGGTGCCTTTGCAGCACCTGCATTTGCCTCCAACACCCCTCTCATTGTTCCCACCAGCCCTGCAGGACCTCGCTGAGCACTTTGTAGCTTGGAGATCAGGCTGGGGAAGCGAGGGAGAAATGAGAAACTATGATGGGTTTCCTTCACCCTCACAAAACTTGTCTGAAAAGGTAAACTCAACTTTCATGTGGAGTGCACTGAGTTTTTTTGAAAGCTCAGGACAAGCACTGACAAGCTCTGAATTGTGACATTACGTATGGAAACACAGTTGTTATGTCAAAAATATGTCAAATCAGGAGGCAAAGATAAAGTCTTTCTTTTTCTCCTTCCCTGCTCATAGCCATGCCCTCGTATTGGTCTGTCCTGTGCTGTGGTGGCTTGACTCCTACCCAACCTGCTGTGGGGATCTACTGTAGCCTTCTGATACCTTCAAGAGAGCTTAGGATGTTGCCCAGATACTTCTAGTGCACTTCCTTCTGGGCTACTTGCAAAACACTCAAACCATTATGAATAAGGGTTGTATAACTCTAACATCGTATAACTCTAGGTTGAAGCTTAACTCTTTAATAATCACTTGTCTTGGATTCCTTGCCTATGCTTTCATTTATTTTTAAGGGCATTTAAATATAAGATGCTGCTTTGCAAATACTAAGTGCTGCACACCAGGAAACAAGAACCTGGAGATCTGGCTGTAAACATTTTAATAATACTAAAATATGGGAAAAGAATACTTCCTTTTTTTGCATGGACACACTACTTCTCCTTATCTGGCTGTCTAGACAGTGATAGCATCGTTATTAATCTATTTTGTACTGGGTGTGTATTAATTTACACATCTGTTACAGGCTGTATCAAAAGGAAAAAGGAATGGAAGTTATAACAATCAAGCACTCAATTAGTATGATGTGTCTTTACTGGTATTTATTTAAGTTTAAAATGTTATAAAAAAAGTAATGTAGGTTTTATGAAATAGAAAGAAAAAATAGCCAGTCTACACATACGTACAACCATAAATTGCAAAATATATGTCCACCTAATGTACTGAGGAAAGATCCTTAGCTAATTTTTAGTAAAAGTATTTATCTGCCCTGGATGAATAACCTGTGCTTTAGCAGCTAGAAAAATCATAAATACAATTTCATCCTGGCATAATGAATTCTGCCCATCTTTTGGAAATTTTATGTGGTGGTAACTAATTCCTACTCATCTTTTTTCCTAGTGGTTATGGTCACTGCAGTACCAACTGACTCTTCCTTTACTTTGTAAAATGGTAACATCTGTCTGCACCAAATAGCAAGCTGCAGAAATCATAGTCAGTTAGACAGACACAACCTTAAATACTGGAAAGTTAAACTCCCTATTATTTGCCCTGCTCATTTTAGCAGTCTTCCACAGCCTATCTGCTCCATTACAGGTGTGTTACGTTATCTTGGCCTGGTCTTTTTAGAAGTTAATAATCTTCTAAATCTCTCTTCAAGAAGACTGACATTAGGACCCACATAACAGGGTTTTTTTAATACCTGGTTCCTTTAGTTCCCCTAAAAGTCTCAAGCCAAGGCAAGTCTCTTATACTTTAAATATTTTTATGAAAGACTGCTGCTGCAGCAAAGCTAATAAGCCAATTCAGATTTCCTGAGCCTGCGGCCCATGGAACTCACCCCAAGACCACCTCTCCTTTTTTATCTTCAGGTTTTGAAGTACAAAGACCTGTGCACACAGACAGTGCGGTTTCAAATGCTGGCAGAAATAAAAGATTTTGTGCAGGTGGAAGGAACCCAGAGTCTGCTCTTGTGACAAGCTGGGTATTAGATCTTGAGATACTCCAAGAAGTGATCTAGAGGATCATGACATGCTTCCCAAGCCATCTGTCCTAGGTATTTACATGCAGTGTAAATCATTGCATCGTCTCAATGCTTAGGAGATATTTCTGGGATAGGGAACTACAGCCTCCATTTTGTAAACAGTGAAGTGAAGCAAAGAGAAGATAAAATATTTACCGAGAGTTTGACAGAGTCTGTATTCTAACTGGATAAGGGAAACGAAATATTCTGTGCAAACTTTCCCCTACTAGATACACAACTGAATATAATTGTTCACCTTCCTCTGCTAAAAAAAAGCCATAACCTACTTGGGAATTATAGGCACAAACCATGATTTTAATTTCATTTCCTTGGATAATTTGCAAGTGAAAGCATCATTAAATAGGTGCTTTGGGGCTGGTTTGGTAAGTACATGATTCTAGTAATGTCTGCATTACAAAACTTCCCAGGGTTCAGTGAACATTTTTGCTGCTTTTCTTAGCCAGCTGGTTAATTTGAGACATTTTAAATAACATGCCCTTTTCAGCAAATGCCAGCTAGTAAAGTTGTTGCCTTGTTATTATATCTGCTTCATGTGATTTTTGCTGGAAATCTATACCAACAAAGAATTTCTATTATACTACCCAAGCTATCTCTCGTTGCTATATCCATCTGACATGTGGCATGCTCCATCTTCCTGCCTGCCTGATGACAGGGTTCACAAAAGCTTTCAAAGGCACTAAGGAAAAGCCTGTATTGCCCCTATTAAAGAGAAAGATCAAACAATGTAGAATACTTACCAGCTCCAAAGTCAGGCACGAAGCCTTTTATCAGTTAAAGGCTTCATGAGAAAAAAAAAAAGGTTCTGTAGCTGCATAAAATCTAAGTTTTAAGTACATTTTCTTATTATCTCTATCTAGGTACTACTCTATAGTAAATGTTAACCAGTCAATAGAAAGCACCTTTTCTTCTGGTTGGAAAATGTAATTTAGAGGTTTTCTTAGTCTTATCTTCAGATCCCTGAAATACATGAAAATATGATAATTCACAGAACATAGTCTAAGTGATATTTGTGCCATATTTTTTCCCAGGCTTTCCCTGGACAGTGAAAATGATCTCTCAAATGGCTGCTGTGCCAGTTTCACTCCCTGTTCTTAGCTAATAACTGTAGCATTCAACAAAGTCAAACCTACTTTTCAGGTATGCCTATGTCCCAAGGACCCCCATCTCATTTACTGTCAAGCTGTTTTCCAGCTGCATGGCCCCCGACACATATCAATGCATGAGGTTTTTCCTCCCCAGGTGCAGATCTTTGCAATTCTTGTTGAAATTCATGAATTTCCTGTCAGCTCAGGTCACGCTGAACACATGACACGCTAGCATATTAGTCACATATCCTAGTTTTGTGTTACCAGTAAACTTGCTGAGAGTACACTCTGCCCCATGATCCAGATCATTAATGAAGATATCAAGCAGGACTGGACTCACTAGTTACTAGCCTCCAGCTAGACTTTGCGCCACTAATCACCACCCTCTGATCCTGGCCATTCATCCAATTTGCACCTTAATCACTGTAGATAAGGAAAAGTTAGCTTAAGAGAGCATGTAATGACACAAGTTTGGCTCTCTTGAAAGCAGTAAGTAATGTCCTTCTCACCCTCAACCTGCAGCCTTGTTAAGCCAAGCTGTAATGTGGATGTCTAAACAGCTGAAGTGACAACATGAACACAATTACCACACCAGCACCAGCTTTTTCTGCTCTTTACTATGACTGCTCAATTTACTTTTTTTCCCACTCAGCATTTGCCCCAAGTATTCATCTCAGGCAGTCAATCAATGAAGAGGACTCAGGAATTAAGGAACTCATAGTTAAGCCTCAAGGAAGTCACAGAACTTTTTCCTTACTATCATGGGTGGGTAACACAGAAGGCATTCAGTTACCTCTCTCTGTTTGCAGTACTCAAATCAAAATTAACTGGAAAATGCAAGTATTTCGACAAGGTTTAAAAACACTTCACTTGTACAGTTTAGAGCCATTTGAAGCAGCCTAACTCCCTGAAGCAGCTTTCTTAGACTAGTTTTCTAAAATCGACCTGGTGTCTATTTTTTCCACTCTCAGGTACAGAGAGTAGCGCTCTCTGACTGTAAGACAGGGCCACTTACTCAGTATTGTGTGTATCAATCGTGTGAAAAAGTTCATGCAGTTCTTCTCCACTCAGAACTCCATCAGCAAAGTAAGCTTTGAATTCATCAAAGGACAGTTTTCCATCATCTGAAATAATGAAGAAATGGAAAATGCCTTAGTTTCCTTTATGATTTTGTTTGTTTATTTTAAGCAGTAAAAGAAGAAAAACCTAGTTCTTAAGTGTAGAAATTTTACATATTTGATGAAGACACATAACGAACGTAATGTTAAATGCATCAGTTGTATCAGAGTTCTCACATTGCCTGGTAACATAAATACAATCCTAGAGGGATTCTTTAGATGAAGTTTGGATTGGTCATGTAATATACAGCAAAGCTCAATTACAAAGAAATTGACTTTATCTTCTAAGTACTTGCTGTTCCCATTTGTTTAAGGCAAAACCAATCATCACCACATGGGTCTCGATCATAATCAATACATGTTCATGTAGTTAGGAAGTGTCCATGGGACTAATGAGACTCAGAGGGAGGGGTTGTACACTATGATAACATTTAGAAGAACAGTAATGGATTATACATTAATTCAAGAGGAGTAAGTCCTTATTACAACCTCTACTATATTACTTAGTGGAGTCTGTTTCATCTGTTTCTTAATTTTAATTATAGCAAGCCCTTGACTACATGAAGCAAAATCCTTAAACCGAAATGTATTAAGCAGAGATTAATTAATCTGGTATTTTCAGAATGTTACTAATTCAGTAATATACTGAATCACTCATAGGGATCTAAACAGTTATGGAGGATAAGACTAAGATGTCTTAACCACCAGACAAATCTACAACATAGCATGGCCCAATTTTGTAGTGGTGAAGTATCTATTATAAAGTCAGTACCTGAATCCTGTAACAAGATGCTGTACTATAGCATACACACTTTAAGAATAGAGCTGAGGAGTTTCCTTCTCTTTTACTTGCTCTTATTTAATAATTTCTTTGACTTGAATATATGGCTTCAAATATGTAATCTTCTAGAGGTTTCAAAATTGGACAAACTGAAAATGTACTTCAACAAAAACATTTTGAAATGTTTAATATGAAAATACAGATTGTAGCTGGAGGTAGTCATCATTACAATCAAAAGAAAATGTCAAGATTTACAAGAGCTAAAAACCAATATGGCACAATATTGTGTTGAAGGTAGGCAATTTTCTTTGACAGAACTGCCATGATTACCTAATTGAGAATCTAAATACATATGCCATGTGGCACTGGTTACAAAAGAAGTAATATATACTGAGCATGTGAAAATGAGCTACTTCTTACAGCTATACTTCCTTTGGCTCAGAGAGATAGAACTGATTGTATAATCAAACTGCTTCTACAGCTTTAGCCTTTGCTGGGAAGAGAGATTTGCACGCAAGTTACACACATACTCAAGAACCTAGTGCTTTCTGGCAGCTTTTCTGAGATAAACATATTAGGAGTTTACTCATAGAACAGTCTGGATATGACACAAGACCCGAAACATCTCCCTGTTTATCTCTCTTCTTCACGATCATTGGCTTTACATCAGTCCATGAAACAATGATCTGCTAATAGCCAGATTGGACATTTCATCTATTTTCTTTCAATTTTATCATCCAAGAGCAGACATTGTCTTTTGCGTCATTGCTATTTATTCTCAATAATATTTTGAATGTCGTTGACATGGACTGACAAATCACAAAGCTCATTGCTGGCAAAACCCAAGGAGGTCTGAACCTTATTTGGCTACTTAAAGTCTTCATACAGTTACGTTTACTGAAAAAAAGCTCTGATTCTCCACGGCATTTCTCTGATATTGTATGAGTAAAACTCTTCTGTTAGTGCAGCTGGGGACTCAGCTGCCGGTGGCCCAGGCCACCCTTGCACTTCCTCAGTGCTCAGATGAAGCTCAGACCCAACCCCTAACAAGTGTTCCTAGTGCTGTTTAATTGGAGACACATTTGCCTAACCAGATATCTTTTTTCAAGTGTCAAGGATGGCTTTTATTTTAAAGGCTGTGTAACATATTCTCTGCACTGCTCCCTGGGACAAAACTCAGTGCCCCTGGAGGATCCAGATAAAAACTGTCTGGTTTAAGCCCTTCCAAGCACCTGAGCATCTATTATAGATGCTTCAATCTTTGTCACTGGCAAAGCAACAGGGGATGGATGATTCATAGAAAGACAAACTTCTCTGAAGCCATGCACCCCTCAAACAAATCAACCTTCAGCAACATTTGCCTTGGCAACATTATCTCAAAGAAGCTGTTTTTCAAGCCTTGCTTGCTTTTGTTTATCTTCTCTGACATCTTTCAAATGCATGTTTTTTCAGAAACAGGAACATTTGCTCATCATCCTTGGAGTCAAAACACTCCTGACTGGTAGACAAAAATACAGACAATAATATTAATCTCCCTGTGAATCATTTGCAAGTTTAGATATATATTTACATGGGGGTTTTGAGCTTTTCTTTGGGTTACAATTGCACTCTTACACTTATTTCAGTGGAATTCACCTCTCCGTTGAATAGATGATTTACGTGTAAAATAGACACAAGTGATACCCCCAAGCCTGTGTGCTCCAGAAACACTAATAGTCTCCAGGAGACATTCTGGATAGCTTATAACTTTAATAGACATGTAACAGCATATCTGACAAAGAAAAGCCACACACATCATCTCATTTTGACCTGAAAGATGACCTCAGTGAGCGAAAAGATATCAAGCAAATAATGAACAAGGGCATTCTGTATTTGGAGTCTCTATGCCCAAAGATGATTGCCAATGGTGAGTCTGGAGCCAGTGAAGGAAGTTACGATGATGCAGAGGAGAAGGAAGTCTTGCAAACATGCAGAAAAGCCAGAGGGTAACAAAACAGCTTCCATTCCCACCTAATTCAGACTTCTTTTTAGGACTGTGAGCCTTTCCTAGCAGTGGCACATGCCTGTGGGCTCCACAGAGGGCCACCAAAGCAGTGTTTCCACAGCAAGAGCCACATGAGATGGAGCTCGTATGACTAAATGGCAGCCCTAGGGCTTATAGCTGGAAGAACCACATGGAAAAACTGTACTGGGATGAAGCTCACTTTGGTGGGATGGGATTTGGAAAGCAGAGCAAATGGCACCATCTCAGCCCAAACAGATGCTGCCCAGCCTGCCTCCATGCTTGTGACATATGCACTGCCAAGGCAGTGAGGTTACTTTAGGGTCTCAAAGTGAAGGCGTCACTGCCACCTGGGGAAAGGCAAGGGCCAAAACCATAGCTCCGTCCAGACCCTCACAGTTCTAAAAGGGAGCTGATTTACTAAATCCTTCATGGGACTTGTAACAGTCCTTTATTTATTTTTTTTTTAAATCTGGCTGCCTTTGAAGAACTTAAAGTGCCTCACCCAGGCCACAGTCCCCTGCACGGCTGAAGCAAACACAGTGAGAAAGCAGCATAAATATGAGTCATCCTCTCAGCTGACCTACTCCTGGGGACCTGCTGTGCAATTTACATTTTTGGAAGGAACTGTCAGTCCATAGCTGCTGTAAAAGATTTGGATCAGAGCACTTAAGTGCTGAAAGACAGTTCCCCATACTCAGACAAAACAAGGTAGTGGGGGACACACACGACAACAGACATGGATGAAATAAACCAGATGCAAAGTTTTTAAAAAAATGATTTATTGGCATACAGAACACAGGCTGGAATCAGACCCAGGAAGAGGTGCCAAAATAATAAATTTCAGTGTGCCAAAAACTATGCTGGTAACACCCATTAGGTCCCGGGCGTAATGGGCTGCATAAGAAAAAACACGGAGAAAGGCTGAAATGTCAACGATTCTGGTCAAATGCGCTAAACTTTTATTGACTCTGATCTGTATTGAGTGCTGATATAACCAGAAATGTTTTTGAGCTGTATTTCGGTAGTTTGGATCTGTAGGCTGTTATGCCGGAAACGTTTACTACAAGTAACGAAGCAGTCCTAAGGGGACTAGCTAACAGGGAGAGGGTTTAGGTTTCAAAGAAAACATTTTATCTTTATAGAAATAACAATGTTCGGAATCTGGAGTGCAGAGTCCAGCTCTGCTCCACTTGAAGGACCCAAGGAGGTGGGATTGGGAATCCTATCCCAGGCAGAACCAGCGCTCTGAAACAGGAGGCAGAGTGGTGTCTCCAGTGGATCCAGGTGATCAGGAAGCAATGAGTAGCGTGGAGAGAGTCTCTGGAGGCTGTGCTTGAATAATCTGAGAGCTCAAATCAGTGACACTGCAGTCCAGAGAATTTCTGTGCTCTGGCTCACATTCAGAATATATGTTCTGTGAAGTCATCCAGTAAATGTATATCTCAAAAGCAGCCACAATGAGCCGCTCAAACCTGGCCCTTCAGGGTATCATGGTGCATAGAGCCATAGAGATTCTTGCATATAGCTTTTTTGCTCAAGGAGGGGCATACAAGACCTGGGACACCCTGTCATGCTCTGTCATATCTTGCCAGTCCATGTGTATGGAGAGCCGAGGCACTGCTGCTGTGCTTCTGGGGGCAATCTAAGGGCTAGATGAAGACCTCATGAAATGTCAGAATGCTGCAGCCCCAGATTAGGAGACAGTGACCTAGGAAAAAAGTGCTGAAGTCGAGTATAGCCATGCCTTACTTTGGTGTAACTCAAATTTTCCTTGAAAAGAACTTCAATTTCCTAAGTGGCAATCTTCAGACAGACTCCACACCAACCCTGACATTTCACTTCAGGGTGATTCAAGAGATCCTCTCCCTGAGGTGCTTCCCCTTCAGGCACATTTACTTAGTCCTCTAGGATGGCTTAAATTAGCATACTGGGCTACAATCTAGAGCCACTGAGAAGTCACAATCCAAGGTCTGCAGTGAGGCAGCTATCATCCTCCTAGATCCCACCTGAAGAAAAATAAGCAGATGTAGTGGGTAGAAGACCCACCTGCAAAGGTAATGTTTGTTCTGCAATAGCACTGACAGTATATAATGAATACACACCCACCTATTTTGCTCTCCGCAAAATTGACTCTAGAGTGAGCATTGCAAGATCTCTTGATCAGTGTACAAGTGCAGCACAGTAGCTTTTTGATTATTCTGTGGAAATCTTGTGGGCTGGCTCAAATGTGTATGCTCTGTGAGTCAATTCCTTTAGTCACTGACACCAGTGGAAGTGATAGGATACTACTGCTGCACTTGCCTTATTTTAAAAAATCCTTTATTTATGATCCACAGTTTTTTGTTGGGCTAATTTTCACATAGTTTAAAGCTGGGCTGTAATCCCCAGATCATTGAAACCAACTACAATTTTTTTCTACTGCAAGTATTATCATGCTAATTTATACAGTTTTAGAATTCTACCGTTAAAAATGTGCTATCCCTGTTCTGTATCACGCACATCAGGGTGTGCTGAATGAAGATGTGTGACAGAATGAGGAGATCTTACTTGACTGTATCTTTCTTTTTACAGATTCTATATTAGTTCACTGGCATTACAAAAGATATATATTTTTTAGAGGGGAAAAAAAGAAGCTTTCATTGTTTGCTTTCAGAGAAGAAAATGAAACCAGACATAAATGTGCCGGTTTCTGGCACTAATAATATTTTTTTGGTGGTTTGGGCTGAGGTTTTGATATTCAGGTTTGGCCATCTTTGGAGACTGTTTTTTGTTTAGTCAATTTTTAATCCCAGAGCACGAGAGAAAAGGCTCATGCCTTAAAGTGTGCCTGTTGTGCTGGTGCATACACTCAGAGCCCACAAGCCAAGCAAGGCCACAATCAAGCCACTGCTCTCAGAGTAATTTGCCTCCAACATTTTAAGAGAATAGATCTGAAGCATGTCCCTCCTAGTGTATCAGAAGGTAAGAGAAACATCTCATGCAGACATGCAGGAGCACAAGCACACATAGGTGCTGCAGTTGCTGCATGAGGCAACCACTGTTGCCTGTGAGATAATGAGGTAAAAAATGTTCTTGAAAAACTGCATTTGGCAGTTCCAGTTTCCCATATCTCTTTACTTTTCCCCTGAAGGCTAGAAACAGGATTTTACTTTTTGAGAGGAATTTAATGAGTTTGATTTTGTTTTAAATAGTAAAAGGAATGTAATAGATGAAGAGCTTTTTTTTTAGCTGGATTTTTTCCAAATTAGTTCTGTGTTGAATCCACATGCTCTCCTTTGAATGCATGGAGTTTTGTAAAGTAAACCTGACCAAAACTTCATTTTGACATGCAAGCCTGACACTTCTTTCCAAAAAGGTCAATGTGCAACTTCTCACCTTTATGAAATTGCCTTTTTCATCTCAGGGTTTTCTGTTGCTTTTGTAAATATTACATACCACATTTTTTTTTTTTAAATGAGACATTCCTTCCCTATGCCTTGTTCTGCCTCTAAGAAAAGCACATGACTTTTTCATTTACAGGAGGAGTCTGCATCTTATCCTACAGAGTGGAGCTGCTCAGCCATGAAATAAGAACTGTAGATAAGAGTTTATGAAGCTGATCCTCTTGTGGAAGCTGTGCACAGTTGATATTTCCAGAAATGGGAGGGTGACAGAATAATATACATACCTGGGCTGGCAAAGAAAAAAGCGACTACCCCAAAAGAAACAACATTTGCACAGCTTCTTTCAAATAGAGGAATGACTGTTTGATAAAGGAGTTTCTCAATGCAACCCAGCTGTCACAAATCATAGTAGCATTTTTGAGTAAATTCATCAGGCTCTTTTGATCTCTTATTATAATTTGTCTCTGCAAGAATAGTTGTCTTTCCTTGTTGTGAAAGGTTAACCTGAAGTACCATAGTCCCTAAATTCATATTAAGAATGCCATCCCCTAAAATAGCTTTATATTTTAGCTTGATCCATTTTTTTGGATGTATTTTTTTCTTGATGGTAAAAAGTGTATGGGAGACCTTCATAGGACAATGTCAAGGACAGTAACATAATATTGTTACTGTAAGCCAATACATCATTTTCCATAGCACAGAAAGGTGATACTGAAGGTTTAAGTATCCCAGTTATTAACAAAAGCTAATACTATATGTTGACAATAGTGTTATTGACAATAGTATTATGGTGTTATGTTAGATTAAGTGTTTCCATATCCAATAAACTTTATGAGAAAGTACTTAACTTCCCAGCCTTAAAGCAAGCTAGCTTAGTGAACTGGAAGTCCCATGGGTAACTGACATTTCAGCAAACACAATTAAGCACATAAGAGCTGAAACCATTTCACGTTCATAGGCTTAAATTAAGAGAACTAAAATGACTGAACTTAGCCACTTTTCTCCGAATAATATGTTGTAAAGCATCCATATTTAGGTATGAATGTCAGTGACCAAAGCGCTGATGTGGTTTCATAATGTTCTGGAAAAAGCAAGTTTACCACTGGTCGTGTGAGCTGTTTCTCCTATTTTAATAGCAGCATGTAAGTAATAAACTGTGGGATAATTCCAACAAAGACTGAAAGTCTTTCTGAACACCAAGATGCTATGGATCCACCACAGCTGGGACAGCGCATTTGTTGAAAGTCCAGGGCAGTGACATGAACCCATAGGCGCTCTTTCTGACTCAGGGAGGGGGAAGATAACCACTGCTCTCCACCATGCACTCTGACTCTCATCAGACTTCAGGGTAGACACATAAACATCGGCTCCAAACACTGTGAGGAGGTTAGAGGGAGATGCCAGCAAAGCTTGGCTCTGGTTGACACATAGCTAAGATGGAAAATCACTGCGGAAGGGAAATGTCCTTCTCCTCCCCATCCCACCCTTCACCTTGAGATTCAGCTTGCACCGTTACTGCCCTTGGAAGCCACTGGCAAGCTGACTGAGGAAGATAACAGAAATACTACTAGTGATGGATTTTGTGGCTGCTGAGCACTTTGAAGGTTTCTTGGGAAATGCCAGTTGCCGAACATGAGCTGGGGCAGGGATATGCAGCTGGAGGTGGGCTGTGGGGTGGGACTGCTCCCTCAGCAACAGCAAACAGTTATTTAACAGGCTCAGCTACACCATCAAACTGTATGGTAGCCCTTTACTGTCCAACAGTTCTTTCTTGAAAGTTATTCTCTCTGATTTTATCAATGCCATCTATTTCCCTTCAAATACCTGCGAGTACTCTTTATTGAACCTGCACAATAACTGTTTTGTATGGATTGACTGGGAATTTCTTGTCAGGGTTAAACCTGTCTGAGCTGTGGGTTTGACGTTGTTCAATACTTTCAGGGAAAGATCGGAGTCTGCTTAGTTCTGCAAACCCTTCTTCCCATCCCTTGGTATTATGGTGTTAAACAATTGCAAGCTTGTCTTTCCTTCCCATCCTGTAAGGTCTGACTCTGGTTATCTAAGTTAAGTACCGCTACAGCAACTGCAGAGCTACAGAAGCTCTTCATAGCCTCAAGCATACAAAATCTTGCACTCTGTGACCCACAGAAATGCTAGTGGCTTAATTTCTCTAGTGGAATATGTGGCACAAAAATTACAATGTAACTTATCTGCAATTGTGCAGCAATTCTGAGACAGGAAAAGGTGTTAAAGTCAGGTTCAGGACCATGAATATGAATACCAGTGGCTACCCTTGGGGCTCTTATAGCAAGGCCCTTCACCTGCTGTGGCAAAATGGGAGCACTTGTGAAGCCTTACAGGATTAAACCCCAACTTACTGAATTTAAATAAGGTAAAAAACACACATGGAAGTAAAATCAGTCAGTAGCATGAGGGCAAAACTCCAATTAAGAACATAATAAAAAACCCCATGGCTTCTGCGTTACAAATACGTGAGTTGAATTTAAGTCTTTATTCTACCTACTGGCATGACAAACAAATATATAATTGCAAAATTAAGAAACCAGACTGATTGCTAAAGGTAGCCTATGGTATTTTCAAAAAGTAGTAAGATGGAGCTAGTAACAGGTATTTCAAACCTTCTTGTGAACACAATGTCCCTAAGAAAACACCCACGTGCACGCAAAGTGCAAATCAAATACACATGCCAAATTGTAAAAGCACAAGGTCTGCCCTTAAAGAACCCATAGAGAGGATCAGCGCACAACACAACAACATTGCATTGAACCTTTAGAAACCACAAACATGAGCAATGGCTAATTTTCCTGTTAAGATGTTTAAAGTGTGATTTAAAATGCTGAATCAATTATGAATTCTTTTTTCCAAAGGGAGGAGAGAAGACACGTGACTGGTCTTACCGTTCTTGTCTGCTCTTCTTAATATCTACACAAAAAGAAAGAGAGAACAGAATCACTCTTTTTTTGTATGAGTTAATAGCACACAATGCTGTATTTAGTGGGTATTTATAGTTTAGGCTCTGTGTCATATTTTCATAACGCTGTATTAAATAGAAAAGCTGTTAGTGTGTCTCCATCCCTCCCTCAGAGTATTGCTTTCTTAATTCCTCCTGTTCATTGTGCACAGAAAACCAAGACCATAATAAACACCATATTTATTTTCTAGTTTGTGCATGGCTTTTAAGAGTGATATTCAGGCACAACACCTGATACCTGAGGGCTACTATGATATTGGACTCGGCATTGAGAGAAGAGGTTTAAAGAAGCAAAGCAAGGATGATAGCTGGGAGGATGTGCTGAGCATCTGAGATGGTGAGAAAGACTCAGGGTTTGTGTGGGTGGAGGAAGCAAGGGGATAAGTCAGGAGAGGAGCCAGGCATGAAGGGATCAGACTGGATGTGGGAGGCAGTGAGATCAGATATGTGGGAGCAAATTTGAGGATTGCTCTGATAGCAAGTAGAAAACAGTACAGAAGAAAGGGTAGCAGGAATGCATATGGCATTACAAGCTGGGAAATTTGTGATCCCTCTGAGATCTAATGGCTTTCTCCTGCCCAGCTACACCCAATAAAGCGGAAGGTGGGTGCTCCCAAGCAGATGCATATCATAGCGGCTAGCACTGAAACCCCACTGCTCACTTCACAGATGCCTGGGCTGAGCTGCACACTCTGGGCACGTGCACTAGCATGTCTAATGGGAAAGAGCATGGTGCACTTCAGCAAGGTGATAAATATGCCCAGCATGGATTCAAGCAATATTAACTGATGGCCAGTGACTTGTGCTACAAGTAGAAAGGGCCGATGGATGGCCACACAGGTGTTACAGCCACACCAGGTGACGCAGACCATACCTCGTGCAAGACTTCTGTGTAAGCAATAGTCCTGGCTGCCCAGGCTTGGCTTATGGATGTATACGGCTGAGACAGATGCAGTAGTGGAGTTTCAACCACCAACTAGCAGCACCCTGTCAGTATGGGTCAAGGGTGGCAAAGATTCTGAAGTAATTTTTTTACAATTAATTTTATTTAATTATTCTCTAAGTACTTATTAACTTGTTAATTATTATTATTTAAATTAGGGGTGAATTAAATTTAATTAATTAAAAAAACACTAAAGGAAATCCTTGAGACACTAGATAGGGACTTTGACACAAAACCAGGGAAGAGTCTGCATTAAAAGAGCTGGTCTCGCTCTCATTAGGTCTGTCTCCCACTGGGACCAGGACCACAGTGCCTGCACTTTCAGTGCAGCATTACAGTCGATCTCTTGCTGCCTGGTCTAATTCACAGTTAAGTGTTTATACAGATGGAGGTACTTCACTGAGGGGTAATCACAGAGCTGAATATCCCCAAATATCTATGACATGAGTGTATTCTCACAGCAGGAAGGGCTTCCAGGCTGCAGTCCCTGCTCTGAAGCAGGCAGAGTCTAGGTTTGAATTTAAGGCTTTCCTCAGGATGTAAGAGCACAAGTACAGCTTCAGTCCACCTCCCTCTTCATCAGTTCTGTTAAAGGCATCTACTTTTCTATAAATATGAACCTGACACAGGTTCAAGAAATTGTTGAGAATTAAACAAATAATTTTCATTTTTTTTACTTTGGGTGAAATCAAAAGTTGTAATTTTATCAGATATTCTGACCATGTGCCGTTTCCTGACACAGTGTGTAGAGTTAAATTGGGCAGTTGGCTCCATTTAAGGTTTTTTAACTCATTCCTGGCAATTTAGGTTCCTCTTCTGTCTTTGTGATGCATGCCTGTAATTCTCCTGTTTCTCTTACAAGTGGTATTTGTTAAGACAAAAAAGCTGTGTTTTTATTATAGGCTTGAATGGAAATAATAAAAGTCAACAAGAGTCTAATTTAAATGCTCTCTTGTCAAGGCTAGAGAAATCAGGAGATGAGCAGATAGAAGCTGCTTGAAATAATTTGGGGAAAAAGCTGGGAAAGTTAATGTGGACACATTAAAGAAGATATCTAGATAGAGGATCCTTTAATACAGAACTTGTCATTTACAGTTGATATTACGGACTAACCCCGGTATGGGAGTCGGTCTGAAGTACATTAGAGTTCTCAGTAGAGCTGGTCTGGATTTGTAGGTCTCATCAAGGCCATAGGATACTTCGGAGATCCCTGCATGGGAGTGTGCCTTTTATCAGGACTTGCCTTGGACCAAAGCAACGCTCTGTGCAAGGCAAGTTTAGATAAAAAAACTTAACAGCTGCCTTTGGTGAGATGCTGAACCCTTTGTGATGGTCTAGCACAGCATCTCTGAGGGGCAGGGCGGCCAGGTGCATAGAAGGGCACCTTGCTGGGCTCCTTTTCAAAGCGCTGAGGGGCCAGGGTTATTCTGCACATCAGCCCTAGGCATTTCAATCCATCTGGGTCTAATAGGATAGGAGGGAGCCTGCACAGTTTGGGGAAAAAAAGCCAACCTTTTATAAGGATTAGAAACTCTTCACTGGAAATCCCATAAAAAATCCCAAAATAATAAAAATCCTAGCAATGTACTTTGAAAAGTGATAGTGTTTTCAGTCAGCACCACTTCCAACCACCCACAACTGCTAACCTGCTCTGCTCACATATGCTCACCATTGGAAGCAAACTCATTCCCTTCACTAACATTTTAAATGTCAAAAACACCTGAAAAAAAAAGGAAAGGGGAAAAGGAATGGAAAACAGATGAAGAAGAAGAAGAAAAGGGAGAGGGAGGGGGAAAGGGAGAGGGAGGGGGAAAGGGAGAGGGAGAAGGAAAAGGGAGAGGGAGAAGGAAAGGGAGAGGCAGAGAGAGACTCACAGCCTCTCTGGACTTCACTTCCTTCCACCCCAAGGAGGAAATCACGGCTCTATTTAAAAAAAAATAACAAGAAAACAAACAAACAAAAACCACCAAAAAAACCCAAACAACAACAACAAAAGAAAAACAAACGGAAAAAAAAAGTGAAAAGAAAAAAATAAAAAGGAGGAGAAAAAAGAAAAAAATACAAGAAAGAAAAGGCAAGACAGAAAAAAACCCCGACAACAAACACCACCCCCCCACCCGTTTGCAATTGCTGCCTGTGTGGAAGGAGGGGTTGGTGTCAGGGGTGCCGCGTACTCACATCGCGGAAGATGCGCAGCCCCGCGCCCAGCGCCGCCGCCATCCGCCCGCAGCCGCCGGCAGCGCCCGTAGCAGGGCCGCGGGGAAGGGGGCGCTTGCTTTGCCTGGGGGCTGCGCCGCACGCCCCGCCTCTCCTGTCACTGGAAAACCACCCCAGAAGAGGCTGGAGGAGAGGGTGGTATTACATCTCCTCACCCCTGAGGGAACGGGGAAGAGTCGGTCCCGTTCTGCTCTGCTGCCGCCTTGCTGCATCTTTCAGGTGTGTTCGTGGCTACATGTGCTTTCTCTCCATGAAAGGAACTTGGTTCCTGCAGTCTGTCTTTGTTAGGTCAAGATTTCATCATCATTTTGGCTGCTTTCCTCTTCAACACGGTCACGTGGGGGACACCTTTCAAGGGAGGTGATTGTCCCGCTCTGCTCCACACTGGTGCGGTCCCACCTCGAATGTTGTGTGCAGTTTGGGGCACCGCAGTATAAAAGGGTATAAAGCTACTCGAGAGTGTCCAGAGCAGGCCACAAAGCTGGTGAAGGGTCTAGATGGGAAGTCGTATGAGTGACTGAAGTCACTTGGTCTATTCAGCCTGGAGAAGAGGAGAAGGGAGGACTTCATAACACTTTGCTGCTTCCTCACAAGGGAAGGAGGAGCAGCAGGCGTCGATCTCTCCTCTCTGGTGACCAATGAACTCGGGGGAACCGCAGGAGGATGTGCCAGGAGAGGTTTAGGTTGGATGTTACAAAGAGATTCTTCACTCAGAGGGTGGTGGAGCACTGGAACATTTCCCCAGGGAAGTAGTCATGAAACCAAGCCTGACAATATTCAAGAAGCATTTGGATAATGCCCTCAGACACATGGTGTGAGTGTTGGGATTGTCCTATGCAGGGACAGGAGTTGGACTCAGTGATCCTTGTAGGTCCCTTCCTCAGGTCAAGAGCTGGACATGATGATCCTTCCAAATCAGGTCATTCTGTGATTCTATGAACAACAGGACCCCAGACTTGAACATACTTCAAAGTCTCAGAAGTGCAGAGGGTGATGGAGCATAACTGTACTTTCAAATGGCTGATGCAGGTATTAGGTTAAGCTGTGCTCTTCAAAAGCAGCTCTGGCTTCAAACTAAGGTCCTTAAATAGGGTATACACCTCAAGGTGGCCTGGCTTATCAGGGGCTGAGGGAACCTGGGAGTGCTGATATTTCGGAAGGGAAGCAAGTAGGAAGCCATGGGATGGGGCAGGAGCAGGTTCTGCAAAATGAGAGCAGGTGAAGATGAGGATGGCAGAGTGAGGAGGAAAGCAGCTCAGAGGGAAACTCACTTCTCGTGTTGCTTCAGACGCATGCCAAGAGCTATCGTGTAATGGGGGCTTTGTCTTTGTTCTACCACCCTGTGCCACCAACAAATGGCATTGCAATTACATATTACAATACTAATGTATATTACACATTATATATTATATTATATTATATTATATTATATTATATTATATTATATTATATTATATTATATTATATTATATTATATTATATTATATTATATTATATTATATTATATTATATTATATTATATTATATTATATTATATTATATTATATTATATTATATTTTATCCTGAATAAAAGATCCAAAATTTTTGCTTTAAAACATCTTCATGTATGAAAAGCCTTGGCCGTGGCATAACTTGCTGTGTGTGGGTATTCCTGCTTCTTCCACCTCCCTTTCCATGATTCAAATGAAAATCTGAGGGCAGAGAAAACTGTCCAAAAGAAGAAACAAGGCAATTGACAGGTGAGAAATTTTGATCTTGCCTAAAAAGAGGTGAAAAAATCATATCAGGATATTTTTGCTTTTTAGTAATATTGAACGGCTTTTATTTAATATTTGGTGGGGCGTTTTTTTGCGATGGAACTATGGGAATTAATTTTTTCCGGAGAGAGAAGAAAAAATCCGAAGATTGTCTCAAGAGCCAGGAGGATGAATGAAGATAAGGAAAACCTTCTTTAGACCATGGAAGAGCTTGTGTTTGTTAACTGTTAAAGCAACAACAACAATAATAATTTGCATATTTATCTTTATGGACTAATTAATGTATTAGAATGAAAAGGCTGTTGTTGAAGAACCAGTATCTTTCCCACTGATGAGTCTAAAATTTCACTGTGAATTGTTTAAGTTTGTCTGGAGGTATCGTTCTTAAAAACAGTAAGAAAAAAAGGGGTGTAATCCTGATATTTTTAGGGCAAAAATTAAAACATAAGAAGTAAAAATAACTCACAGGCCTTGTATTATATTGGGAAGTATCGTTTCCATTATTAAAAAGCTTATTTGCCAATCACCTTTGCATGAATAGAAATGTGAAAGTACTGTTTAAGTAATCATTTTTAGAGACTTTAATTTTCAGGTTCAGATGAGCAAACAAATCTGTTAGCAAAGTAGATGCATAACTTACCATGATATGTTTTTATACCACTTTAAAATTATATGGAGTGATATCTCAATTTTAACAACACAAGAAGGGTGAAGAAGGACGAAAGCTCTGAATTTTACCAGCTTCCCTGTTTATTCAGTGATTTCCCTCTGTCTCTAAGCAAGAGGCTATGAAGTAGAGGAGAGTTGAACACAGCAGCGTGGCTCCCCATGATGTGGCTGTTCAGGTATGGTACACACTGCCTAAATGGAAAAGTGATGGCTTTCTGAAATAGCCTGGTGAGGTTAGCAGAGGTCAGCACTCACTGGTGTGCTCACTTCTGCAACCACAAAACTGTGCTGCTCATAATCGATTACAAGAAATAAAGTTGGGTTTTGTGCAGATGATTAAAAGTGCATGCTCTTTTTCTTGCAGTGTGTCATTATTAAGCTTTTTAGAAACCGGCCTAGTGTACGAGCATCTTTGTTCATGCGAAATGAAGTGGGCAGGCAGTATTTAATGATTTTGCCCTTTTATCTGGGAAAAAGAAACAAATAAAACTGGCAGCGAGAGGTACCTTATACTTAGCTGTGCAGTGGGCCATGCAACAAGAGCCATCAACGCTGAAATAAACAGACAGCAAGGCTTCCTTTTTACTAAGGAAAGACAAACTGCGTAACTGTCTAATCAAGTTTCTAAATCACTCCACAATAGTCAGTTATGTGTGCTGCCTCTGAATTACAGGAAAAGCACTATATAGTGCTTATATCAAAATATAACCTTTCTGACAGAAGAACAGCTTGCATACTTGAGTACCCCCTGGGTCTGGAGTGAATCTTGGCTTAGAAAATGGTTTCATTTTGTGGTCCTTTTTTCATTGCAGGCTTGGCTTAGAAAATGGTTTCATTCTGTGGTCCTTTCTTCATTGCAGGAGTTGAGTTGGCGTAATACGATCTCTCCCTTCAGCTCTCAAAGCATGTTTTTTTTGTCATGGTTTGATCACCTGGTTTGGTGGTTTTCAGGCCAAGCCCAAACCAGCCTCTGGTTTGAGTACTCAAATGCTGCCCTCCTGTAATAGCTCCCTTATGACTCTTCTTGATCATAAGCTATAAAAACAGAGAAATATCAGAGTTAGTATATAAGCAGGAACAGAGGATGCTAGAGGCCACCTCTCTTTTCCATCACCTTGTATCTTGCACATGGGCTAATCTGTTCCAAGTGTGGAGCCAGTATCTTTACACCTCTGTGTTTCTAAAACTGGGATGGTGGGGATGGAAAAGTGAGTCACTTTCCATATGGTATCTGTGCCAGTGACAGCAAGGATAGATGTACTAAATCCCCAAAGGAATGATAGTGTGCCTGGAAAAACATTGTGTCAATTATAGTACTTATACAGGGAGCATGTGGCTACGTCTGGTTCATCAGATGAAAATCACTTTAAAGTCCCCAGCTCTGAAAGCTCACTTTGCTCTCATCCTCATGCCTCCTGGGCAAGACCTGAGTCTGCTCCCATGCCCTCCCTGCCCTGCTCCTTTCCCTCTTGTCCCATGCACACTGTTTTGTGGAAAAGAAGCCCAGATACAGGCTGGACTGGAGCCACAGCACAGTGCAATGGCATTCCAATGTAGACAACTGAGACGGAGGATCTACATCAGCAGATGAACCGGGATGCAGTCTGTGTGTATTGGAACTCTTTCCTAAATCACCAGGAAAAGAAATATAATGTGCAGTCATAATTGTACATGAGAAATTCAGGGAGATGCTCACTTCTGTGTCTGTAAAGAGCTTCTGCAAGAGGAAACCACACACCCTGAAAGCGAAAAATTCTCCGAAAAAGCTGAAACTACAACAATGGCTGTCAAATATTTACTTGCAGGATCTAAGAAAAGGAACAAAGGAAAAGATCAAACATGACAGAAGAATAACAACACAACAGTATGGTAAAAAAGATGCACTTTCATTTTTTATATTTGTAATCTTCCCAGAAACAGCTGGATTCAAGAAAATTTGAAATATCTTTTAGAAAAAGTTGCATTCTCATGATTTTGTGAAATTTTCTCTACCTTTCCCAGGCTGTCACTGCTCCTGATGTACATATCTCCCGTGAAGTAGTGCCTGGTGTGATGATGCCAGCTCTTTTCTTTGCTTTTGAGTTTGAAAACTCCTGGCAGTTTTTGAAATTCTGCTCTCAGAAACAGCCACCTTTCTAATTCCAGCTCAGTGATTTCATCATGTACTGCCATGCTTACAAGTGTCTGCAGGCAACTCATTCTCCCTGTGACAGGCAATGCTCACAGCCTGGTGGCGCATCTCCTGGTACTTCTAACCTGAAGGAAAGCCAAGGTCTCTTCAAGATCTTTTTGACGGATGTTTGTGATCATACTGTTACAACTGTATCTGATACTCTATTTTGCTTTCAGAAGATTTTTTTCAGGAACTGAATTCTTGCAGAAAAAGCAGATATGGAACCATCTTATTTCAAAGAAATCTCTACCAACTTTACATTGCCAGAGCATTCACTGACAAGCATTCTGTTTGCTCCCCAGTGTTATCTTGTTCAGTTTTAGGCTAAGGAGAATAATACAACAAAATGCAAAAGTAAGATGAGGAATGAGGATATGATTTTCTCTGTTATTAACCATAATTGATACAATTGATAGCTCAATAATTAATATAATTAATAGGTGTCTACTTGAAATAAAAATTCAGTTCTCTTAAATGAATGAATCAAAACTTTTAATCCAAACAGAGTTCAGCTTTGGAGACATTTCTCCCCAAATGCAACCCTGTTCTGGAAAAATGTTAATTTCCAGTAATGAATGCCGAAGGTTTGGCCTGCTTCTGAATATTGTGCTTCTTTGGAGAAATCTTCCATAAAATATCTCAAAAAAAGTTCTACTTACAGATGGGATTTGAGATTGATAATAGCAGTAAGTGATGTGGACAAGCATATCCCACTAATGCTGTTGCTATCCCGGAGCCAGGCCTGTGAAGGCTGGTTCGGTTCCACGCTGCTACCTCGACCCCAAGGCAGCTAGGTGAATTCCTGGCCATATTGCAGGCTTTCTTGTAGGGTCCTAGACAAATAATTTAGTAGCATTATTGTGACTAAGAGTCCCTGGATCATCTGCACACTTGCTGGGGGTGCACCATGTCTCATCATCCTTGTCATTAATGAAGGTGCTATATAGTACTGCTCCCAGTATCAGCCAGCCCCTGACGTGTGCCTCTAGTGATTGGCCTCCAGTTAGCCTGGAGAGGCTGAGAGAAGAGAAGGCTCCTGGGAGACCTCATTGGTATATATAAATGTATACATTGTATATAGAGGGCTGGAAAAAAATTCTGCAGAGATTCATATGATCTCAAAATATAGTCACTCTGTAAACTGTAAACAAGATTTTAGGATGTGTAGTCTCTAAGAAGGCTAAAATACACAAACTTAATCATCAAAGGATGAAATAAAACAAAAGGGAGATTTTATGCTTTTCACTGTGAGAGGCATTTTTAGCATTCAGGGGCTGACTGTAAAATTATAATTCCCACTAAAATTAATGGGAATTGCAAGACTGAGTTTTCTACATGGGACACATATCCTCTCTATGAAATTTTAAAGACTCTTTATTACCCACAGTTAAGAAAAATAAAGACGGTTTAAACTTCTTTTTGGTTTGCTTCTGTGCTGAGTTATATAAATATAAGAAAAGAATAGTTGTACCCTTTCGCATCAGTCTGTTACGCTTTAGAGAGCCCTCTGAAGCAATGCTGCTGGTGTGAGTAGAGGATCTAATCATATGAGATAAGCTTTCTGCTTTCATTTCAGTTAGCATGACAGCTGTAGGAATCTATCATAATTTCTTCTCTCCATTTCCTTTTCTCCTTTTCCTCCTCCTTTTCCTTCTTTTTCTTTTCCTACAGAGTGTGCATTCCTTGCCTAGGAAAGAATTTAATCTGAAGATTCAGCCCTCCACATCATTACAGGCTTCCTGGAACTGCATTCTGTGTTTGGCGAATTAAGCCCTGAAGTAGGTGTAATACTGCAGTGGATGATAACAACAGAGCTATGGGAAGAATGAGAGGGGGAAGAACAATATGTATTTAAATCCCTCAGGTTGTTTTTGCAAATCTTATCCATGATTATTAGAGAATGTCAGTAACTTAAATTCTTACTTATGAGGACATTCTTTATAAGTATCATACCAGGCATAGCAAGAACAGTCACAGGCATCTCACAGGTAAAATAAGAAAGACTGTCAACCCAAATGAAAATCTCGCTAATTAAAATTTTAGATCTTATTTTTAAAAATGCAGGCTTTTGTGAATCTCCTCACTCAGAGAACAGTTTGACTAGATGAAACGTAGTAACTCTAGTAAGGCCAGATTTTCATATGGATGCAAATCAGGAATTCAGATTTACTACAAGAGGACCTCAATTACAAAATTATTATTTTCCTCCCTTCCGGATATAAATTAGATGACTAGGTAAAGATATTTCTGATAGACATAAATCAGTATTTAGATAAGCTTATATTTAGATTTTGATTATTCTGCCATAATGGGTCATCTCCAAATCCCTGGCATTTGTGACAAGAAATGGCAAATATGACAGTATATAAATTGATAGAAAATTAATATTTTTATTGCAGACACTTTTAGAAATCTTAATCATGAACTATCACCCTGCTATGCTAGATGCTGAACAGCGGTAGGACAAATGGCAAAACTCACTGGCGAGTGATCCAAATCACATAATTTTTGTTAACCACTCCAAACATAAACAATGAAATTCCATCTCCCTATATAGTTCTCGGTATACGTCTACTTCTCTTTACTTCAAATCATCTCCTTATTAGTTTGGGGACAATAAAAGCAAATATGCTGGAGACAATATACCTATACTGTGCAGTTCCTTGTGATACTCTGACAGACAAATGATTGGGTTAAATTTCCATAATATCTTCTGGGTCATTTGAAGCAGTGAATCTGAATCCCATAAATCCATATTACTAATATTAATGTCTCATAGAGTGCATCCATTGCCTTGTGAATTGTACCACAAAAAGACTATTTTCAAAATGTTATTGATACCTGACATGTAATTAGAGATTGTTGTCTTTTGCTATGCAAAAATTGAAAGTGGATGCAAATTGAATTGCCTGTAAGATAGAGTTTGTTGATATTGAAGAATTTTCCAGCTTAAAAAATAGATCACTGAAAATCTATTCCATAATCATAGTAATATTCAACTGAAAAGACTCTGAAGTCACAAGATTCTATTACATCTCATGCAAAGCTGGTTTCCTTGTTCAAAAGTAATTTCTGAATTGAAATGTTATTTCTGTGTAAATATATAAGCAGTTAATTATTGAAAATACAATATTTTATCATTTTCTGTTGTTTATAGGCTCAGAGAACACTGCTCTTAAATTAGAAATAAGAGCTTTTTCACCAGCGTAGGATATTTTGGGAGGTAAATTTAATATTCCCGCCCCCCAATCTCTAATTGATATTAAATACTATGTTAATTTTTAGTTTTTAACTGTTCACACTTAGCTGCATGATCCAGTTCTCTGTAGCTACTACAGCTATGCCATCTTGTGGTCTGCACAAAGCTTATAATGTTTTGTAGCTTGGAAATTAATCAGAAGTGTAACAATTTGTCATCAACCACAGCCAACGCAGCATGAATCAAATAGCACCTCCCCAAGCAACAGTCCAACCACTCTATTAAACAGAGGATCCTTCACCACATGCCCAAACCAAAGTTTCAGGTCAGCAGGCTCCTGGCTTGGGGTCAGGGAGAGCAAGGGCTGTCATTATGATAATGTCCAGAGGCTGTATCAACTTCAAAATGCAGGCATGTCCTACTTGGAGTCTCAATGATTCATAGCAAAAGTGTGTGGAAGTCCTGCATTTTTTCCAAATCAGAGGATTCATAACCAATCCTCTGCTACTGCAGTTCAGCTTAGTCTGAATGTTGGATGAGGTTCTTTATTGTGGGCTTAATGCTCTTCTTGTTGCCTGCCTTTGATTTTAGGAGCAGCAGCAGATGGGTCTACAGGGCTAAATAGAATTTATTCCAGTTTCTCTTATAACTCCAGAGCAAAGTTGCTTTTTTTTTTTCATATAGGACTGGTTGTTTAATGCCAGTGTTAATAACCTATGCTTAGATAGCAGTTTCTCATTTTGAGAGAAGAAGAGGTAGTTTTACTTACTGCTGTGCAGTTTGGTATCCCTTGGGCTTCTGTATAGCCAGCTGCAAACTAGAAATGCCTTATGGCTAATTTTTCCCACTGTAGGATGGCAATGTTCAAGATGGCCCTTCCATATACTGATTAGTTGCTACCCTAACATTACATACACTTTCATTTGCCTCTTCTGGGGGACAACCTTGTCCCTCATAGTTAAACACCTTTCCCTATTTTCCAGCCTAAACATATTCATGGCCATTTTATTCCCATGTCCTTCTCCTTCTCTGAGGTTTGGTCATGCTAGATTTACAGAGAAAGATTATTTCCTCTTTAAGCATTGGTATTGGTAGACTAACTGAACTAAACAAAGCTAAACTAAACTAAACTGAACTCTTACAGTGTTTCTCTCATTAAGAGAAGCTGTCAGTTTCCTAGTCATATCTGCTTCCTCTGCACTGGTTCACGTTTACTCCTCTTTTTCCAAGCAAGGGACAAGGTCTTTATGCCATCTTCCAGAAGTAGCTCACAACAAAAATGTTGTCATATGTTTCTTTGCTAGAAGTATTTAAAAAATAGTTTCTGAGTATGTTTACTTGTTTACAAATGCATCCTGAGTCAGACAATGAACTCTAGTCTGTAACACAAATCTTATTGTAGGTTCAAAGGGCCTTATGTTTCATGGAAGCTCATTGCCCTGCTGTAACTCCATGCCCTAAGGTTCTAAACAATATTGCAGTCTTCTTCTTTTTCACATGCACAATTTCAATTAAAAATAACATTTAAGGGTTATAAATAAAAGCTCTTTCTGTGTTCATTACTTGCTTCCAACCAACACAGGAACCTATTTTCTTTACCGGTTGAAAGATGACCTGACAGTGCTATCAATTGGACTTGAGTTCAGAAGAATTTGTGGTGTTTGTGTAGCCCTGCAGAGCTCTTCTGAAAGTGTTCGTGCTTGAGGAAAGCGGGAGGCATTGCCACCCCTGAA
Source organism: Tapera naevia (assembly GCA_033556795.1). Classification (NCBI taxonomy): domain Eukaryota; kingdom Metazoa; phylum Chordata; class Aves; order Cuculiformes; family Neomorphidae; genus Tapera; species Tapera naevia. The sequence goes on from JAUMJJ010000038.1 coordinate 8,862,909, forward strand.
CTTGCTGGGTACTGAAGCTCTCCCAGGAGCTTGCAGTCCAGGTGAGGATTTCCCCAGGAAGAAAGGAAGGGGCTTGCAGTGTGGGCTCCCACCTGCTGGATGGTGCAGCTCAGGGTCCAGGGAACCATTGCATTTGTTTACTGAGCAGCCCTGGAGCATCTATTTAAAAAAACTCAGGAACCTATAGAGTTGAGGGATGAGGAACCGTGTAACTACTGTTACAGAAGATGACTGAACCCACCACAAACTCTCAAGGATCTAACTAACCTCCTCCCAGTATACTCATTTTCCTTTCAACAGAATCAGATTGTCATCTGCCCTGTTCCAAACCTCATGCATTTTTATAGTTCTTTTATGACTTCCTTTCTCATTCATCTAACAGATACAGTCCCAAGTGGCAGCACATTAAATGTTTTCCTGAAGTTCAGGCAGATGAGATCTGTATTTCCTATTCAGATCTGTTAGCACATCAAAGAAGCTTAGTCAGGCATGATCTACCATTGGTAAACACATGCTGTCTTTGATCTCCTTTTCTATTAACCTCTGTGAGCTAAAATTATAATAGTTGTGCAGTGTTTCTAAATAGAAATCAGAGTTCCCACAAGCTTCATTCTTATTTCTGCTTTACTACTTTCCTTTTGTTTCCTTCACATTTGCTTTTACATTCATAACTGTCAATGTTAATATAAATAAATACGCATACTCTGTTCCTGAAAAGTGGAAGATTAACAGATGGGCTTGATGAACTCCATTAATCTACAGATCAGGTACAGCACAGGCTACAGCCTTAGGAAATGCTGTGCTCACATCTGCCACAGACTGCACTAGAGAAGTCAGGACAGAAATACCACCTGCAAAGGGTCTGGAACTAGGGCTGTCCCACCCCAGCTGGGCTGCTTGGGCACAGCCATGGCCTTTCCTCTAGCCCACAGAAGTAAACGCTCAGCCTCCAATGGGACTTGCTATCTCTGAATAGTATGAGGCTTTCTGATTTTTATTTTTATGTTAAAAATAGTCTAATTTTGTCTTAAATCTCAGAGATCTCTTATTTTTCTCTTCTTACCTGTTCCAATTTTGCTGCAAAATCGTATAAAATCCAAATTGTTTTCAGCTTTTGAACAAAACTACCCAGGCTCCAGGCTCATTTTTATTTCCTGTCTGGATTCTAATCTGCCATGGGAGGAGTGATCCTCCTTTAATTTAGATTTTTTTTTCACACTGCAGCCTAATACTGCCTAAGCAAAAGCTTCAGGGAATTTTCTCCACTCTCTCCTAATTAAAGTGCAAGAACAGTATGTTTTCAGCATGTGTGCCTCCTTCTGGCTCTCAAACACAGTTGGTGGAATAAATAATATTTGAATAATCTTTCCGACTTTTCACATTGAAGTGTTTGCTTGGATCTAAACAAGTAAATAATTGGAAATGCTTGTGAATAATGCATTTGACAAAATTGTAAAATATTAAAATCATAGTGACAAAAATTCAGATTCTTCTCCCTTAAAACGTAAAAGGAACAGGTAATTTATATTACCTTTCTAGAAAATAGAGCTTGTAAATCTCTAATTTATATCTTGAAGTATAAGCATGGTGCCTATATTAATTTAAAGTAATTTTGAGCTTATTATATTTAAATAAAAATCAGAATTGTAATCTGATTAAACAGTGTGAATGTGGTTTGAATAACATAATTTATTTGGTTTATTTTCTTTGTCATTCCCAGTGAATTTCTGAAATGAAACACTTTAAAAATTCTGACTCTTGCCTACCAAGTCAATAAAACAAGAGATTTAAAGCTATGCAAACCTAGTCTCCTATTTCAATTTGCATAACGTTCAGAAATTTTGTCTAGACTTTAGAAAGCTGTGGTGCATGAAAAGTGGATTATCAGTCCTGTCTGGTTCCCACCTGATATTCTTTTCTTTTCTTTCCCCCATTTTGCATTTAAATTTCTACAACTGAAAGGATATGAACAGGTTAATGTACGTGTGCAAAATTCATCTGCACCAAGAGCATTGCCCACACTAAGTCTTTCTCACGGGTAAGAATTTGGCAGTTAACAAGGGTTAGTTGTATTTGTGGTGTACTTGATTAACCATGAAAGCAGTTAACAAGATGACCTAAGATAGCTACTAATGGACTATCAGTTTCTACAAACCATAAATTAAATCAAGGGAAGTGCTTACACTGTGAGCACTCTCCCCGTTGGCCATATGAAGACAAGAACTGTTTGTAGAAGCTGGATGCTCCTCTGTCCTTAGTAACACAGTTTAACTGGATCCTCCTCCATAACTCAAAGCTATGGCTCTTGATTCTGTTTCTCAGGATAGAAAGTGATTGAATTATCAGAAAATACTATGAAGAGAGAGCTCTAATTCTGGTGAATGTAAGAAGAAAGTCTGTGCTGCATACAATGTAAAAAAAAAAATTACAAAAGTTCCAGATTGAATCATTTCCTTATCTGTCTTTACTGAGTACTTGATTTGTCGATGTGAATATTCTTCGACTCAGAAGGCATTTAATGTCTGAAACCTCTATATGATGAGAAGGTTTATGGAGATGTATACCAGCTGTATTTTTGCCTTTTTATTTATTTATTTTTTAATTTTTGCAGGATCCCAACTGATGTCTCTTTTATCTGTAACAACTAAGATCCTCACAGCCCCTGGGCTGTGGCCCAAAGGAGTCTCCTTTCAGCTGCCTCTGCAGTGGTGTTATCCCCATGCCAGCATCCTTCCCACAAACCTTCTTGCTTTGAACTGTGCAAGGTATTGTATGGACCATCCTGGTCCTGATAATCCTGCCTACCTGCATAGCAGACATATGTGGGAAACAGAAATCTGCCTAGGAGGAGGCATTTACCTGCACTGAGTGTAAGGATAGCTGAGTTTTTTAAATTATCCTTTGATGTTTTGTAGCTCCCATTAAAACTGTCTGCACGGTGCTCCTTGATTCTCACGTATCGCATTAAAATGGCCATTTTTGGCAGAGTTCTTACTTCTCAGCATAGCCCTAATTAACAGCTAAGATTTACCATTCCTTCTTGCTTTATTTTGTCAAGAATGAGGAATGTGCTGGCTGTTGAACAATAAATATAAGTACTTATCAGGTGGATCTCACTTGAAAAGGAAGCAAATTGTCTAACATTTTTTAAGCACAGAGCAGCCCTTAGTAAAAAAATTCCAGTGCTTCAAAGAGGGTGTTCACCTTTTCCATCTCCTGAGGACAACATGCCTTATTTGTGATACGGGTGACACATGCAGACACAGTTTGTCAGTCTCCACTTTATAACCTTAGAGTACTTCAGCCCCTGCTTCTTCAAGCATCTTCCTTTGGTGGGAAAGCCACGTTGCCTGCAGTGTGTGTACTCTGTCTAATCATCTCTTCTTGCCAAAGGTCAGATTTCCACACGTGTGCTCAGTAATAAATGCCCATAATCTCCGGCAAATCAACCCTGATTCTTGTGTTAGTATTTGTTTTACATTTGTTTCTTTCTGGTACTTCAGAACAGATGTTAGTTCCAAATCAAGCCAAACTAGCCTGGCAAATTTTTGTCAGTGGTTACCTCTAACATTTTTCCACCCACAAATCTCCCTTTGGTCCTGCAGCATCCTGCCTGTAGCTATAGCTGAGCATTATTTCTTAGTTCCTTTCTCTGTCTTTGGGAAAATGGGTGGCCAGCTAAAGCAAATCTCCATCCAGCTCATTTGTGAGAGCAGAAAAGGAAATTACATAACAGGTCTGTAATGCCACTCCATCTTCTCTCTAATTCCATATTAGCCTATAGAGAACCAATTAATTTTTTCATCATGCTTCGAGTATATCCGTTCTTTGGAAAGCTTTTTCCTGTTAATTGAGATACTCTCTGTGTATTCTGCAACTTCAAGTCTTATTCTTCCCTCCTGATTTTTTAGATAAGCTTCTTTTCCTAACCTACCCATTTCTCTCGGATCACCTCTTAAGAAGCAGAAGGACCTCATTTAGCCAGCACTCACTTCAAACATACAAAACTATATTTAAAGCTGGGGTGTAGTGTAGATTTACAGCATTTACTGGTATAGTTTGGTTTCAGTATTTAACACTTAGGCAATCTACAAACTATAAAATGCCATATACAGAGCTGTTATGTCTTTGGTGTAATACACTTTTGTACTGGCAGATGGAGTCAGAGACTCATACCTAGAAAAAGTGGCACGGGTAGTGATACAAGTGTCTGTCTTCCGCATTTGTATAATTGAGTTTCCAATGAACAGAGTATATAAAACAGATAAAATAAAAAAGGTAAGAATTTACTGTAGGAAAATTTCTCCTTTGGGAAATGAAGCTTCATTAAAAGCTTTACTAAGATGCAATGCATTGCTTTTCATGCAATTCAATGATGAAAAGAATGAAAAACATTTTAACAATGCCAGTAAGATCAATTTTGATCCTTTTCAGAATAAATTGTTGGTTTTGGAACTCAAGGCCCTTTACTAGTTAATTATCTTTGGGTAATGCATTTCAAATTTCCTAGAAAAGCATCTCCTCGAGAAACCTGTATTTTAAGAAAATATAAAAACTTTATTTTGTTCCCATTCAAAATGAGTGCAGCTTTCAGAGAGTCAGAATTTTCCTGCAAATTCTGATTACTGAGCATCTGAAAACACTTGAATGATACTATAGCAAAAGTAATTTGAGAGCCTCAGGGGCAATAATAATAAAATTTAGAAATGAATTCTAAGGCTGCTGAATTAGTGGCCATGTTCTCCCATCACTTCTGCCAATATAAAATCTTGGGCTAAAGATAATATCAATGTTTTTTTGTTCTGGGTCTTTCCAGGAGAAGCCAAGTGGTGTCTCATTCTTTTGCTGATGAGAATTTCATATTGATGTCAATCTAGATTTGTACTACTGGAAGCGATGACTAAACCCAACTATGCTCTCTTACTTTTAATTCTGAGGACCTTCAGGACATCTCACAGAAACGTGCTGGTATAAAATGGTAAATATCCACTGGTGGACTACATCCCTGAAACATGTGTCAGATCTAGATATTTTGTTGTTAATCTCACAACCCACGAGTCTTTTCTGTTCCTTATTGACCTTCTGACCACTTATTGTCACCCGTTAAAACTTCTGCACCTGGAAATCTGCTGATTCTGGGAACTTTATTAAAAGGTCATGAGGCAAAATGAAACACTGGCTAGTTCTGCTGCCTGTACAGTTTTAACAATTGAAGTTGAAGCTTTGCTTTGTTTCCAAAATAAGCAAATTCAAGAAAACCTATAGAGAAGAAGAGTGATTAGTGTCTGATGATGCTTGCACAAATTTCAATTGGCTTAGCACATCTCTATTTACATTACCGCCATAGGAGAAGACAATTACATTTAGTTATCAAGATGATGATTCATTATTGTATATTATATAGCATTTACTAGAGTTAGTGGGAACTGCATTGTTGGGATAATGTTTTCCTACTGCTTTCTCACACCACCTGTGGATGTAATTTGTTACATCCACACCAAAGCAAGCCTACCCTCTATTCTGCACAAGTTTGAAATTGTTTTTGTCTGGGTGCCATGGCTCTGCTCTGCTTCATTTACCACACAACTCTTCAACCATTATTCCAGTTAATATCCACCCAGAACAATACAGTTCTTTGGAAATAAATAGTTGAACATTGTGTGCTCTTTCCAGCAGAAGTTTTTGCATGTGCACGTGTGTAATAGCCTTTGACTCTCCCTCTTCTTTGAGACTTTCTCTCTCCTTTACTCAATGACCATTTACTTCTGTTCACTTTAATGAGTAACTCACATAAGAAAACAACAGTATAATAGAGAGTACTGATTAGTGAAAGCATTTCCCAAGACGGCCTAATTATTTGGCAGCTGTACTTATTTTAGCCAGGCATATTGTTTCAAATGCAAGTCTTTGTTCTGGTTTTGTACTTCAGAAATAGCAACCAGAGGTGTCCTTGGTGCTTATAAAGTGGTTTCCACAAATAAACTCTCTTCTCCTTCATTCTCTTCCTTTCCCCTTCCTTTCCCAGGTTCCACTGGCAGGCCCTTTTTGTAACTATAACATATATATATTAGTCTAATTAGTAGTAATTAATATCTCCATCTTTAGTTTGAAGGGTGAAAGTGATCCTTGACCAGATAAGGAAGAGAGTATGGAGGAAGGATCATTACATGCAGAAGTTGGGGTCTGAGATTGTGGCTGGGAGAATCTGTACACCCAGATACAAAATGGGCTGCATACACTAGTTTGGAAAATCCAGCTTCAAAACTAGAGGGACAGTACTCCAATTCACCAGTAAAATCCCTTGTAGTTAAGCTGTCACATTTTTGAAATACTGGAGTCTAGCAGAATACGAGTTTGGCAACTGCTGAAACTTAAAAGAAAATAATAAAAGAATTTTTCCTTCCTTGTTGTACAGACAATTTTGCCATCAAAGTAGGCGAGAGATTTTTATTCCTCTCCTTCCTTTGCTTTTGTGTGTATGTTGCAGGAACTACAGTTTATACACAAACTGTCTGTAAACACTGAAGAAAAATGAATTGTATGGTTTGGCAGAGGTTCTGAGAAAAAAAGCAGTGGAAAGGCATTTGATGCACATTTGTTGGCACAGCAGTAAATACAGACAGAGCTATGCATGGGAACATCTTCTGTAAGCAGGAAAACAGCATCAAGACACTCCATTTCACTTAGAATTTCACCCATAACCAGTGGCAAAATCACAGGAATATTAATTTTCTCCCTTGCTAAGGATATAACAAGTGTTCAGGCATCCCGACCATTTGGCACTCCTGTGAGACCTGTCCTGCCCATCATCACCAGCTGAGCAGTTCCTGAAGTTTCTTGTGTTCATGGGCCAGAAATCCTAGTCTCTTGTAGCCTTCAAGTGGACTTAGAAATGCTTACAAACTCTTTGCTGAAGTATTCTGAGTATTTTTCAAAGCCTACTGTCCTGTCTTTTTCTCCATGCCTTCCCTATCCAGTGTCTTTTATCACAATGAATAAGGTCTAAAAATTTATTTTTGACAAGCAGGAAAGAGAACTTTCTATGAGCTGAATAACCTGAACCTTTATAATAATCAGATTATCTTAAACATAAATGAGAACAGAATCTAAACCAAAATCAAGCATATCTTTTATTCAATGTACTATATTTGCCTTGTTCTTTCTCTCAGGCTCTTTAGCTCTTAATATTCCTACTTTTTATTTTTCTTTAGTCCCCAGCACTAAAGCTGTCTGCTGTATAGACTATGCTACTTAGAAAGGGTAGACTTTCTAAAACATGTTTAGAGATGGGGAAGAGACTAAGGGTTTGTATCAAGGTCTCATTTGTGATTCTCTCTGCTCACCATACCCAAAATCTCTCCGGGGAAATGAAATTAGAGCTGCTAATTCCTGGGACTTTTCCCAAGAGGGAATTTGACCTAATTCAGGGAGTGACTGAGCTTCAGAGATAGAAGCATGAGCATGTCTCCATCCGCTGCAGTGTACGCATTCAATTGCATGCCTGAAACTGGCTCAGAGTTTGTCATAGGGAAGCCACTTTAGTTGGTGTAATTTACTCTTCTTTTTGCATAGTTAATAGCATTTTCCCTCTCCGCCCTCCCATATGATAAAATAAATCATATTTTTTCAAACATTTTTTCAGTTTCAGAACACCCTACTTTGGTGGGCTGTGGGAGATTCATAGAGGATGGCTCCTGGACAGGATCCTAGGCTCATATTCATGGAATCATAGAATTGGTTAGGTTGGAAAAGATTTTTAAGATCAAGGTCAACTTTTAACATAGCACTGCCAAGACACCACTAAACCCTGTCCCTAAGCACCACATCTACGTGTCTTTTAAATACCTCCAGGGCTGGTGACTCAACCACTTCCCTGGGCAGCCTGTTCCAATGCTTTACAACACTTTTAGTGAAGAAATTTTTCCTAATATCTGATCTAAACCTTCCCTGGTTCAACCTAAGGCCATTTCCTCTTGTTCTATCACTCTTTACCTGGGAGAAGAGACCACCACCCAACTCTCTACAAACTCATTGCAGGCAGCTGTAGAGAGCAAAAAGGTCTTTCCTCAGCTTCCTGTTCTCCAGACTAAACAACCTTGATTTCTTCAGCTGCTTCTCATAAGACTTGTTCTCCAGAACCTTCACCAGCTTTGTTGCCCTTCTCTGGACATACTCCAGCACCTCAATGTCCTTCTTGTAGTGAGGGGCCCAGAACTGAACACAGTACTCAGGTGCAATCTCAACAGCACCAAGGACAGGGGGACGATCACCTCCCTGGTCCTTCTGGCAGTACCATATCTGATACAAACCAGAATACTGTTGGCCTTCTGGTCACCTGGACACACTGCTGGGTCATATTCAGCCAGCTATTAACCGGACCCCTAGGCAGGTTCCCAGGCATTCATCCCCAAGCCTGTAGCACTGCATGGGGTTGTGCTTCATATACAATACAGCTAAAACCATGTCTTTATCATAAAGGGCAAAGATTAATAAAATGCTCTCTGGGACAATCTGATTGGCATGGTGATATTCTGAACATTAGATGAGGACAGGCAGTATAAATATTTTCAGGGTCAGCTTGGTTCTAAGCAGATTAGTTTCACTTTGAGCCTTTCCTAAAACGTATGCGGCATCTTTAGATAGACTGGCTTTTAATATTTTTAAAGGAGTCTTACTGCATGCCAAGAAGATGACCTTCAAATTTACCTTTTGATTTTCATCCAATTGTAAACCAAGTGCTTTTTCAGGAGCTGGCCAGTGTCAGCTAGCTAATAAAAACTCTGGAAGTAAAAATAGAAGAATAATTTCCTGTTTTATTTTTAACCTCTCTCGTTACCTAATTTACATCTTAATGATGAGACATTCCTTGTTTTCCTTATTTTTGGTTACATGTCTGAAGTAATCAGTGGGAAGCAATCCTCTTCCAACTATTCCCCTTTTCTAGAGCTGCACGAACAGTAAAGGCTGCCTGGTATGACTGCTAAAGCAACCTTGCAGTCTACAGACGAGTTTAACAAGAAAAGTTATCTCCATATCTTGGGGCATATATTTCATAAATTCTGCTGTCATCATAGAGAGTTTTGTGTACGCCATGGGGTGAATTTGCATGTTTTTGGTGACAGCAGTAATGCCAAGGAACTTGCAGCATCCAAGACGTAGGGCTTATGAAAAACCCTCCAAGAGAGGGGAGTCCCTTGAGAAGGTATAAGACTCAGCTGTAATTTTAAGTCACCTTAGTATAGTAGTAATTTTGGTCTGCTCTGCCCTGAAACAGGTCTATTTTGTTCAGTTCAGAAGGCTGATGAGATTTTTTTTTCCTTTACAGGAGGCTCTTCTGTCTTAAAATTAGTTTCATTATTTCAATTTTTAATTGGCTTGTTGTGGAAATAAAGCATAACCACTGCAGCAGTACATACCTGTACAGAGTATGTTCCAATTTAATTGAAACCCCCCCCCCCCAGAAAATGAAGAATCATGTTTGTGTAGTAATCTGTACCTTCAGGAGTGGGACTTAGTGTAGTACGACCTGTATACATCAGCGGTGAGGAAGAATTAGGAAGACCACTTTTCTCCTGAGTTCCCCTGAAAGCAAAAGTCTGCTAGAGGTAGGTTGGATGGTTTCATTCCAACGTGGCTGTCTTCTAATCCTCACACATGCATGTCCTATCCTCTCTGAGATCTTGGTATGAATTGTCTCATCATTCCTTTGCACATTTTTACCTTGCTTGAGCTCTGAGAAAGAGGAAATCCCTTGGCTCTGTAGTTTGCCCCCTCGGCTGACCAGATCTTCCTCACTTTCTGCACATGGTAAAGCGGAGATGCTGTTTCAGACCACAAAGTGGTGAGGCCACGCCTCTAATACTCTGTTCAGTTCTGGGCCCCTCACTACAGGAAGGACATCGAGGTGCTGGAGCGTGTCCAGAGAAGGGCAACAAAGTTGGTGAGGGCTCTGGAGAACAAGTTTTATGAGGAGTGGCTGAGGAGGGAACTGGAGTTCTTTAGTCTGGAGAAGAGAAGGCTGAGGGAGACCTTATTGCTCTTTACAACTACCAGAAAGGGAGTTGTAATGGGGCAGGTATTGGACTTTTCTCCCAGGTAACAAGTGATAGGACAAGAGAAAATGGCCTCAAGTTGCGCCAGAGGAGATTTAAATTTGCTATTAGGAAAAATTTCTTTACTGAAGGAGTGGTGAAGCACTGGAACAGGCTGCCCCGGGAAGTGCTGGAGACACCATCAGTGAGGGTGTTCAAAAAAATGGGTAGACATGGCACTTCAGGACACGATTTAGTATGCATGGTGGTGTTGGACTTGATGATCTTAAAAGTCTTAAATGTCTTAAAAGTCTTCTCCAACCTTAATAACTCTATGATTCTATGACCTTTGCCACATGCAATCTGAATCTGCAAGTGTCTCATAGTGACAGGGCGACTTTTCCGCTCTTCTGCAGGACAGCAGACCCTGTTACCGCAGTGAATGTTTCCTTCAAGCTGTGTTGCTTTGTAATCACAACTTCCCTCTTCAGCTTTGCTTCTCAACCACAGAGACTGTTACAGACTGTGCAAGGGCAGGAAACAGGTGGAGAAATACTTTGGGGCTTTTTACATGTGCTCTGCTGTGATCTAAAACCTGGCATATGGAAGAGAAGTTTATTTTCCAGTCATACATAGTAAAGATCCACTTTCTCCAACAGCAGGTGACTTGTTCTGTAGTTTTCTTAACCAACAGCCTAAAACCAGCTTGATTTACATTGTCAGAAGGAAATACAGGATACATATGTGAATCTACTTCCTCAGGAGCTCTGTGTGAACAGCTGTTTCCAGAGGTGGTAAGTGCAGTATTTTCACTTTCAAGCAGGAAGATGATTCTTCTGCACTCTGAAAATAGGCTGATCAAAACTGTACAGATCAAAGTGTATCATGAAGATGTTGGATGCTTTTGGGGGAAAAAAAAAAGAGGAAAAATAGAATGCTTCTCTTCAAAACTCTCCTTTTGCTGAAGTCTTTTTCTGCTATGTTCTTCCCTGGGACTTCTCATTATTTTCCTACCATCAGTTAATCACACTCCCCAGTGAATCAGCTCATCCACTCCTTTTCAGATCCCTGCAATTTTTCAACGTTAGCAACAGCAAATTGTTGTAACATTAAGTAATAAACTTCAACCTTTTTATGCCTTGGTTGTTGCTTATTTTTCTAGTGGATACCAATAAAACCAAAAGAGCTCCCTGGAGCAGCACATCTGAGAAGCTGGAATGCTTTTAAGTGTGATAGGTTAGAAGATGTCTTCAGAGATAATCCACAGTACTCTTTAAAAAGAACTCCCTGGGGGAAATACTAAATAATTCCTCATAATTAGAAACTTCATAATTGGTTGTAGCAGAGTTACAACTTCTTTACTGCCTCTGTTGTTGAAGCAGCCTTCTGTTACCCTGAAGTCTAGGTAAGCCTGACTGCTTGTGTGTTTCCCAGCTTTTCTGCTCATGCAAAACCTCTGATGTCAAGGAGGATAACTTGTCCTAGAGCTGTTGTAACACTCTGTTGAATCACATCAAGTCTTCAGCGACGTAGCTACTTGTTGTGTACAGTTTTTATTAATCTCTCTCCTTCAATTTGCTACCTTTCCACAGGAATAATTCTTAGTGAGAGGACAACACCCTGAAGTTTGGGTTTACTGGACGAGGCAGTGTGGCAGAGAGGGAAGGGAGACAGTGTGGCAAACAGATTTAGACACACTGTGTGAAGGCTCACAGGCAGAACAGTCCCCAGGTCTGGGTCAGGATTGGATCAAGCCCTGCTTGTGTTTGCTGTACATTCATGACGTTCAGTACTTACAGTATATGTACCGTATCATAAAATATGTGGTGAAAAAGGCAGAGTAGCAACAAAAATATACCGTGATTAAATACTTTCTGCGTATTCTCTAAAAGATGCACAGTGCAAAGAAAGCCTTCTGAGACCATGAAGGTGATTGGAAGAAGTCAGCATGGATTTACCAAGTGAACATTATGCCTGAGAAACTTGATTGCCTTTGATGGACTGCATTTGTGGTTTCTGAGATAAAAGAATAACAAAAAAAACAGGAAAGTGCTGCTCAAACTTAGCCAAGTAAAATGTTAATTAAAAATCAATACAAAGATAAATAAAAAAAAACTTCATGGATTCCAAATGCCTATGCAATGAGCTGTTTCTGTATTTGGTGTCTGTAAAGAATATCTTTGCAAAAAACTTCCTGTATCTCTGTGCAGCTGCTGGAATTGATTTTATCACTACACACCAAATTTTTGATCAGTTGTCTTAATTCTGAAGCAATCTCCAAAGGTATTGCCTAAGAAATGTAGTAGGCAAGTGAGGAGTACTGGATATTGAAGTAACATGATGTTTCCGAAGGGCTGAAAGTTTAAAGCTCATGATAAATTTTAAAAGACGAGGCAACTAGGAAACAAGAGGGTGAAATCATAAAGACTGAAGGTCTTATACAGACCCAAGACATTTGATTTCTGCTCTCAACAGAAGCTCAACACCTCACATTTAGTTTTATTGTCAGTTTTGATTTCTTTAAAGAACTACTTCATGAGACTTCTTATCTATCTCCATATAAGAAAGAAGGAAAGAAAATCCAGGAAAAATAATAATAATAGCTGCTGCAAAACAAATCAAACGTAGAAACAGATAAACCAAAAAAAACCCAAAAACCCGCAAAGGTTTTTAATGCCTGGGTTGCAAATAAGAAATACATGAACCACCTCTATGCTTTTCAACCTCTATTAGCACATTAACCATGCATAAGCCAGACCAGCAGTTTCCATTCATAACAGTTTTCCTTAGGATTAGCAAAATAAATTATATTACCTGTACTGAAGTGGGTCTTCACAGTTTGAGATATCTGCACCTTTGATGTCAGTGCCCCTGTGGGTACTAAAGGTCCTGAGGGACAGTAAGTGCAGTTTGCCCATGAATTCAGACTAGAGGTAATTTATATCTCTCTCTTTACTGGAGTGTGTGTCTCTGATACGATCAATGAAGGTGATGTAGAAAGAAACAGTTTACATAATCTGTTTTGTGAGGGAGTAAAGGCTTTTGTAGGAACCCAGAATACTCTTTAGGTACCCTGGAACTAGATATTGTGTTACAGAAAAAGTCTATAAACTTATAGGTCAAGAAAAAAGGCACCACAGCCTCTCTCTTATGACTGCAATGATTGGAATGGAGAGGCTCAAAATAGAGCATACCACGGTCTTACTCCAGCTATAATTAGCAAAGAGGATATTAGTTCCTGTAAACCATAGAGTGTGTTTGAGAATATCATCAATGTACATATATTTGGTTTAGCAGTGTAACTTGGTCTGCTTTTTATACTGAAAGATAATGTTGCTATCACGCACTGTAACTGTTTGCTGAAGACATTAAATATCAAAGTCAACTCCAAATGTATCTTAATTACTTTTGTCTTTTTATTTCCCTGTGAAATTATTATTTCATGGAAATTTTTTGTGCACTTTAGAGAAGGTGAGCTAGACTTCAAACTTTTAAATGTAATTATTTCACAGTAAAAAAAAAAAAAATCTTGTATTTCTTACTAGATATTAGACTAATCTCAAAGACCTTGACCCATAAAGAAGAAAAATAGGAATACTCCAAATTAAGGCAAATTTTGTGCTGGAGTGGTGTGGAGTTACATTCAGAACCCATGACAGAAATATACATATATGTGCATTTAATAGCCCTTTAGTATTTTCTTTGGTACAAAATTAGTCTTGTCTTACTGAGAATTATTAATAAATTATATAAAGAAGAATGAAAGTAAACTTTAATGAAAAAATACAGCTAATTATCTTATCCAGTTTCCAGTGAGGAATTTAACATCGCTGCTGCTGAGGATGGAATGGCATCTCAGCTGGTCCTGGTTCAGGGCTGCTGCCCATCTGGCAGTAAATTGACAAAGCAGCAACAGCTGCTAAGGAGCATGGAGAAGTTAATTTGAAGAGATATGCATGTCTGAATGAACCGGTATAACTGCTTGAAGAAATAATATATGCCTGCTACCTCATGGCCATACGCAGAATGCCAGAGAGGAGACAGAGGAGGAAGGAAAACAGTGGTGAACCTCCCACTGTTATCAACTGGAAACACGAAATAAAGGATGATGTTAAGTGTTGCCACTGGGACCATAAATAATGGCAAAAGCTAACATTTTTCTAAAGATGGAGAAATATGAGGTGTCTGTATATTAATAGAGCAGGCTATTTTATGAAAGAATACGAACTATGTTGAAACGATTATTTCTGACTGAAGGAACTGTGAAAAACATGAGGAAATTTCAGGGAACTCTTTAATTTTTTTAAGAGAAAAAAAACTCACAAAAATCTAAATTTGTATAATAGAAACAAAGAACTTCTGATTTTAAATCCCAGAATTGGTACTGATTCCCTTTGTGTCTAACTTTTACCTCATTTCTGGTCACACAAAATAAACAAACAAGGAAACACACTACCTCCTACATAGAGGTTTTATAAAGACAGCCAGTTCAATGTGTTGCTGATGTGTTTACTTTCTAAGGGAATAGCTGGGTTTGCAGACTGCCTCTTCTGCCTGATGACTTGGAGGGCACTTTAGAACAGATTCATTCAAATGTACAATGTATTTGATGTAATGTGTGCATATTTTATAAAGGTCATTTCAAGTGAATCATAGAATACCAGCTTGGAAAGGACCTCAAGGATCATCTAGTCCAGACTTTCTTGGCAAAACCATGATCTAGACAAGATAACCCAGCACCTTTTCCATTTGAATCTTAAGTGTCTAGTACTGGGGAATCCACCACTTCACTGGGGAGATAATTCCAATGGTTGATTGTTCTCACGGTGAAAAATTTTCCTCTTGTGTCCAAATGGAATCTCCCCAGGAGTAACTTGCACCTATTGTCCCTTGTCTTTTCCATGTGATTCCTTGTAAAAAGGGAGTCTCCATATTCTTTGTAGCCACCCTTTAAATACTGTAACATGCTGACAAGGTCTCTGCTAAGCCTTCTTTTCTCAAAGCTGAACAAACCCTGTTCTCTTAGCCAGGCTTTCCAGTCCTCTGATCATCTTTCTGGCCCTTCTCTGGACCCTCTCCAGCCTGTCCACATCTTGTTTTGGACAGCAGAGACCGAAACTGAACACAGTGTTCCAGGTGTGGCCTGACAAGCACTGAGTAGAGTGGGATAATGACTCTTTATCTCTGCAGGTGAGGCACTTGTTGATGCAACCCAGCATCCTGTTGGTTTTCTTTGCCACAGCAGCACACTGTTCACTCATATCGAGCTTTTAGTCCACCAGAACCCTCACATCTTTCTTTTTCCACAGAGCTGCTTCCCAGCTAGGTAGATCCCAGCCTGCACTGCACTCCTAGATTATGTTTTCTCAGGTGCAAGACCTTACACTTGTCCTTCTTGAACTTCATGAGGTTCTTGTTAGTCCATTCTTTCAGCCTGTCTAGGTCTTCCTGCAGGGTTGCTCTCCCTTCCAATGTGTCCACTTACCCATTCAGCTTGGTATCACCTGCAGATTTCATCAGGGTACACTTGATGCTTTCATCCAGATCATTTATGAAGATATTAAATAGTGTTGGTCCCAATATCGGTCCCTGGGGGACTTCACTTGTGGCAGATTACTAGTTTGAAAAGGAGCTTCAAGGGACAGACAGAAGCAATAAATCCAACACAAAGCATTTATATAGTGTTTTTAGGATTCAAAGTACAGGAAAGCCAGATAATTGAAAAATTTATTGTAGCCCAATGGAAATTGTTGAAGTTTGAAACTATTATAATAATGATTGTGCAGCAGTGGTATACATGGCTCAACTGCCCAACTAACCACCTTCAAATCTAAACTCTAAATCCAGATGAAGATCTGAGCTAAAGAAGAGATAAGCTGTAAAACACAACAATGAAAACCTCTGGATGATTTCACATTTTGTGGATGTCTTTGCCTGAACATGTCTAACAGTGACATGTATAACTTTTCGATGTGTTTAGTAATGCTGTATCCAATTGTTTACAATATTCCTTTGGGGTTTATTTGCTGAAGAAAGTGCTATTGTGCCCAGGATACAGTCAAAAGAAGTAGACCAAAATATTTTCTTATACGACTAAAACCCATGCACTGTTGTGTAAGACCAGGTTTGGAAACCCTTTTCTGATTTTATCTAACAATATCATTTACACCAGGTTTACTAAATAACTTCAATTTAAATATATGCTTTCGACTATCTATGTAAGAGCAGTTTGAGTCAGTCTCAAAGTCAATAAGTAGTTTCATAATGTCTAAATATTTTTTAATGCAGCTATTCTGTCTCTGCTGAACCTGCTAAGAGATGCAGTTTGGGAATGTTTGTTTTCAAAAGTCCAAATTGCCATGCACCTTGACTTGCCTAAGCTGTTTGACTGATAGAGATATGCTCTGCACACAGGCTTTGTATTTAGCAAATACAGCAATCTCAATTACTGTATGCAGGGCTGTCAGTTACACCATTAGAGGTTCCTCCTTCATGTTATGGAAGAACTGCCCTCCAGTCCAGAAAATGGTGCACAGAAGTTGCCTTGCGCAGAGAGGTTTTAGAATTCTAGAGAGAAGGCTGTTTTATGCACAGACCCTGCCCCTGTATCATGTTTCTTGTAGCCTCTCCTGTATAACTGATTTTAAGTCTTGGAGAAGGGCACTTTTATGTTTACAAGACCTCTTGGGAGTTGAGAGAGGACACCACCTGAGAAGGACACACAACCATTTTTCATACAGTTTCCTATCAACATATTTTGAAGTCCCATCATCCCTCACTGTCTCATCTGATCAATCATTTGTTTGCACCCTGTATCTGTCTCCTGAACTGCTTGATGTAGAAGACCTCTTAAAAGATTTCTTGAGTGCCTGCTAAGCCTGCTGAAGGCTACTGAATACTTCAAAAGAAAGAGAGGACACTCCAACCCTTTGGCAAAATCTTTATTGTGAATCTAATGGATTGCTGCTCCTGGAACTACATTGTGTCCCTGATCCCAGCTACTGGAGTAGCGATGCAGACACTAAAGCCTTCAAAAAGCAGGCAAAAAGTGGCATTTCCGTTTTGCAGTCTTAGCATATAAGAGGTGAGATCATTAAGAAGAGACTATGAATAATTTTCTAAACTCAGTCATAATCTGTCTCTCCTTTAAACTACGCAGGAGAGAAAGGTCAGGCTGCCTAGTGCACTCTGACTTCTGGGGCTTGTAGTTTAGATGCTCTTTTCCATGGGGCTCCAGAAATAACAATGAAAATGGGAGGCAAATTAGGCTTCAAACCAGGATTTCAACGGTGTTTAATGTCAAATGTGAATGTTCTTTTGGAGGAGGTTTATAATTTATCAGTTAGTCTGGCTGGAAACTAAGAAAGATAAATAATTTAATAAATATACTACAACAAAGGCTGTGAACATGTAGACCGACATAATTGCGCTTTGTTGCAGCAACAGCGTCTGATATAATGTAACACTCAGACTAGGGTTTTGCCATTGATTTTAGAGGCTGGGATTTTTTTCAACACTAATCCTTCCTCAGAGGCATAAAATCCTGCTATGTTCAATGCCTGCCAGCATTTACCACATTGTGGCTTCTCAGATAAAGGATTAAAAACAAAGATGGGAAAGGACTGCTCAAACTTTGCTAAGTAAAAGCTAATTATAAATGAAGACACAAAAAAAAATTCCATGAGCTTCTTTCTGATCTTAGATCACTGTAACTGAGATCAGTGGCCTGCTTCATAC
Source organism: Tapera naevia (assembly GCA_033556795.1). NCBI lineage: Eukaryota > Metazoa > Chordata > Aves > Cuculiformes > Neomorphidae > Tapera > Tapera naevia. Next base: position 8,880,677 of record JAUMJJ010000038.1, read on the forward strand.
CAGCGAACTTAAATATGTGTTTGTTTATCCAACCTACAAACTCAAATACAATATTCTGCTTCAGTGCTGACTTGAAGCTAATCTTAAAGCTGTTTGATAAACCTTAATAGTAAAACTCTGTTGAGTATTACTGTGCTGTTAAAACAGGACCTTTAGATCTGGGGTTAACCTTTAATGTTAAATACTCTTACAAAAAACACATCCAAAAACATTAGGAGAAACTGTCCTCCAGTGCATAACTTCCTAGGACTATACTCTTGCCATGGAAGTGGTCAAAATGCAGTATACTTTGCTTTGCTTTGCAACTAGTCTAGCATACTTTAAAAGCATTTATATAAAAGGAGATCAATACAGTTTTTGCATATGGGATTGGATTAAAAGCATTGCAGGCATATCAAAAGGCATGTGGTTGCTTGTTGAAGAATATAAAAATACATTGCTAGAAAGAGAGAGATGTGTGAGAACTGATGAAAACATGACACCAAGGGTATGGCCACATTTCCATTTTCCTAAATCCCTTCCATTAAAAGCACCCTGAACATGGTATACAGTTAAATCTAAACATAGATTGCCAGTTTGTGGCCCCAGTAGAAATGCATTTAGTGTTTGCACTGTGCAATTCAGGAGGACACTATGAATGTAATAAACTTGTTCTTTTTACTGTACTTTACAATTTCCTAGGGCTGCCAATTCTATTCTAGTCCTCACAAGCAGTTTTGTGACTTTCAAATTTAAACTAGCTACTCTGCATTACACCAACAACCCCTGACTAATGTGGTCTTTTGGCAACAAAGAAGTCATTTCATGGAATGAAAAACTGGTGCAAGTATCTTCTGTCAACCTAAGGATATCCTTTTGCAAGGAAGAATTGCATATGAGTCTTTAAGATTAATTAGCTTAAGTTTTCCATTACTGCAACAGCTATAGATGTACCAAGTATATAACTGTAGTTTTGTCTTATGCATGAAGATGTAGTTTTGTCTTATGCATGATCTGCTAGAGGGTAGGATGGCCCTACAGAGGGACCTGGACAGATTGGAGAGCTGGGCCGATTCTAATGGGATGATGTTTAATAAGTCCAAATGTCGGGTACTTCATTTTGGACACAACAATCCCATGCAGAGCTACAGACTGGGGACAGAGTGGCTGGAGAGGAGTCAGGTAGAAAAGGACCTGGGAGTGCTGGTGGACAGGAAGCTCAACATGAGCCAGCAGTGTGCCCAGGTGGCCAAGAAGGCTAATGGAATCCTGGCCTGCATCAGGAATAGTGTAGTAAGCAGGACCAGAGAAGTTATTGTCCCCCTGTACTCGGCACTGGTCAGGCCTCACCTTGAATATTGTGTCCAGTTCTGGGCCCCTCAGTATGGGAAAGATGTTAGGATACTGGAATGTGTTCAGAGGAGGGCAACGAAGATGGTGAGGGGGCTGGAGCACAAGCCCTATGAGGAGCGACTGAGGGAATTGGGGCTGTTTAGCCTGGAGAAGAGGAGGCTCAGGGGAGACCTCATTGCTCTCTACAACTACCTAAAAGGAGGTTGTAGTCAGGCAGGGGTTGGTCTCTTCTCTCAGGTGACCAGTGGTAGAACCAGAGGGCATGGACTTAAGCTTCGTCAGGGAAAGTTTAGACTTGATGTGAGGAAAAAATTCTTCACTGAAAGGGTGATTGGCCATTGGAATGGGCTGCCCAGGGAGGTGGTGGAGTCACCTACCCTGGAGGTGTTTAAAGGGAGACTGGATGAGGCACTGAGTGCCATGGTCTAGATGATGGTTGGTGTTAGTGTTAGGTTATAGGTTGGACCTGATGATCTCAGAGGTCCTTTCCAACCTTATGATACTGTGATACTGTGATACTGTGATGTTTTTATTTCTCATTTGCTGTTTCTGGGCTAAGACTTCTCCAAGGAATATCATGTAAGTCATAAAACCTCATACTTCTACTGAAATGGGCTTGTTTTAGGTGTATTATTTATATAATACCTAATAACACAGTCATGTCTCAGAATCTTCCCTTCAATGTAAATATTTCAGCATATCGCTTAATGTATTTAATTTTTATTCATGTCCTATATATATTTGGAATAAAATCTGTTTGGAATGTTTCTTGTAAAATCGTTGTATTATCCATATATTTTATGTACAAATGTATGAAAATAAACATTCATTTTATGAATAGTTTATCATAGTAGATCAAGTTATTAAATGTTTTTAACATGATTGTATGGCACACAGCTGGGAGGCTGAGAATATAAATAAAGTAATAATGTTTCTAGTCCTGTATGCAAACACCTAATCCATAAAGCTGCAAAATAGCACAGTCTAAATTTGCCCTCCAAGACTTAAAAAAATTGTACTCTTTATGGATACATTTATTGAGTTCTGTTGGCATTTCATTTTTATATGCTTGTATCATTTATAAATCTTTTCAGATCTAGATATCTTCAGGTGAAAGCAATGCAAGATTTGTTACATCTTGATGTAATATTTGCCCAGAAAATTAAAACATTGGATGATTCTAGTTGCTAATAGTGCTCTTTCACCTATTGCACCTCCCATTCTTGTTGCAGCCTACTTCAGAACTACCATCTTTCATTGGGAATTTAACCAATCACCTCATATAAAGCTACAATGACAGCTTGTTTTTCTTTAGCACGCTTCTCATCCACTTTGACAAAACTGCAAATGCATACATATTTAAAATATAATGGCCCAAACCAGTGAAGTCTTGGCCTGCAGACCCAATTGTTCTACCCTAACAATTCTTCCAGTCACGGCTTGCTCCTAATATCTTGCTCTCAAATCCTTGCAACTCACCCTCTGTTAAAGTACATTCCCTGCCTAAGCGAAGTGTGTGCCAAGAAATACTGCAAATAAGATGGATGCACTTCTAGCAGCAGACTGTTGTGGCCAAAGAATGGTTACTCCTGCCATAAATCATTCAATGCTGCAGTTCTCACCAAATGACTACCACATTAACACTGACAGAATTAAGCAGGACAAGCAGTCCTGTACACTGGAGTTATGGTTCTTAATATCATCTTCTCAAAAAAGTCCTGCTTCCCCCTCAGAACAACTCAGAAATAACTATGGCAAGTTTTCAGGAGCTTGCAACTCAGAATTATTTTGGTTCCGGATTCGTGGCTTCATATATCCTACTCTCAGGACCCTTGTTCAGTGCGGACCAGTTGCATGGGCCTAAATGAATCATGTCTTCCATTTCCATAAGATGACTCACACACTTAACTGGATGTGTTTGCATGCTAATATTCCTCGAAATAAAAATTAAGACAGGAGAAACAAAGTATCAAAATGCAAAATAGCATTTTTCATTTGCCCATGCCAGATGAAGGAAAAATCCTGGACCTACAACAGGGGCCTGGAAAAACTCCCACGTTGCAACGGTTCTTCAAGAAATCCAGTACTATCTACATGATCTTGAGAGCATCTTTCTATAGAAATACCTTTTCTTGAAGCAGAACAGTACCCTGGCTGTTGCCCTTTGCCTTACAGATTTAATTTGATTCCCTGACAAATACCAAAATATCATAAAATATAAAGACTGGTAAGAAATCAGCTCAAATGATAGACGAGTTTAAGGAGAATGTAAGTAACTCAGCTTAAGGAAATTTAGGAGCAGTTTTAATTGATGCAATGTAATCATATAACCCTGTATGTACTCAACCTGTAATTTTTATTCCTATTACTTCAAGTAATTTCTGAAGCTAACCAGGCCAGCAATGCTTTTTTAAAGAACAGGTTAGACAACATTTGTTGGGAAGTATTCACTAAATTAACTAACTTACTTAGGGGGGGGAAAAAGCACTATCTTTTGGAGCACAAAATAGTTGTCCAGGAACTGCGTGCTCAGAGCTTGTCTGCTTTTCTGAGTGTAGAGATTGGTCTATTAATGAAGATAAATGCTTTTCTTGTAGACTTTGCCTTGCTTATATCATCAGACCATTGAACAGCATCATTCATAGGATGAGAATATCTTATGATTCACTGACTGGTAAGTCCAAAAGGCAGACCATTTCATCCAGGATTGGCAAATTTTCAAGGTTGTGTGAAGTTGTTTTTTCCCCCTTCAGATGGTAAGAGCGTGCCAGGAAGACTCAGAGGAGCCAGCTGATGCTGCCTCTCAGCTGCATCTGCTCTGTGTGCAGGAGAGGCTCCCAGATCAGCTGGAGTCCTGTTGAATTCCTGTGGCCTTGCTTTGATGTTTATCCAAAGATGCTTCAGCTCCTGCTCCATGACCATGCTGTATGTCAGTCAAAATCTGACTGTGTGTTGTCTTTCTCTCCTGAGCTATTGCTCCAAGGATATGTACAATGCCAAGGTTAGCTATTTTAGAGGGAGTCAAGCAATGGATGAGGTCAAGGAGTTTCAGCCTTTATATTCCTAGCATCTCCACCCACTAACTACACAAAGTAATTTTATAGGTTAGAGTCTAATGTCAGGACTCTCACTTAGATAGACCATTATATTCCTCATACCCTTTCATACTCACTTTTCAAATATGTTTCTGTGATTATAAATACAGAACCCTGCAGCTTTTAGGAGTAGCAGCAGGAGATTCATTCCAGTTCTGAGCACAAGGTCAAGCACTTTAAATGCAGAAATATAAGGGCAGCATAAAGCATATAACTCTGACAGACATTTCCACTCAGGCTTTTTCATATTCTGTGAAAGCAACTGTACTGAACAAAAATATACTCAAGCTGAATCCACATCAAAGACATATGTGCCTTTGGTATAAAAGCAGAAATTGATATTTTGTACTCTTGTTTTTCTACTGAATTTCCAGCCATCCCCCGTCTGCTGAAATGCCTTACTGAATGCAGAAGAATGCCCATCATCCTCTACAAGCAGTAATGCAGGGCTTTCTTGCCATTATGATGATGATGATAATGATGATGCATGCTCTGCCTATTTTTGCATCACAAGTAAAGAGCACAAGCAAAATCAAATGCTCACATTTGGATAGATATTAACAACAAGAACGCATATAATGCTTATTTATTTTCAACTTCCCTGTTGTACAGTTTTCTAGGATTGTTTTATTCTGTCGTGGTGCTCAAAGACATCTGTCATTTTCCTAAGCTAATTTGCTGGATTGCCCAGGTTATATCGTCTCTAATGGTATATTTTGCAAGTGAACGTATTTGCAGTACATTCTTCAAGACATGTTCTTCATTTTGAGATTGGAGAGGGGGGAGGGAGAGATTTCCAATCACCCTTTAGCCTTTACAACTCCCACACATATTTTTGTTTTATATATGCTTGTATATCTCCCAGCAGAGGAATATAACTCCACTGGAGCACATTGTAGTTTTAAGTGTTGCAGAGAAAACAAATCCCTTTCTGCACTATGCGGCTCCTGTCTTTACCAAGATGTGCAGCTTTGACCAGGCTCCTGAGAAAACACCCCTCTAGACCGAGTATTCAGGTTGCTTCTTTCTTTCTAGCAATGCTCGAAAATCAAGCTCAAACTGTCCAGAAGTGTGTCTGAGCCTTCAGGTGTGTGGGCCAAGCAGCCAGGTGAGTCAAGCTGTCCTGATGTGGAGATGTTCCAAGCAGCCGTGGAGCAGAAGGACCTGGTTTGGTAGTGGACCAATACAATTGGACTCGATGATCTCTAAAGGTCTTTTCCAACCAAGCGATTCTAGGATTCTGACCTTAGTTGTCACCTCTCAGCTCAAACCCCCGGCCGCTGGCTGGGAAAGGTTAGTCTCGCTCGTGAAGAGGATAACACCGAGGTGTCTGTGAAACGAAGCCTTCATGCAAGGGAGGGAGAGGGGCCGGCTGTTAGGGGAGCCCGAGGGTGACCGTCTGGTCAGAGACGCCTTAAACACGGACAACGCGGTCCCTCCAAACACCGCTGGTTAAGGCTCTGCTGTGAATGAGGGCAGGAGAACGGAGCAGCCGGCGTGGGGCCGCGGGCGGCCCACCCAAGGCAGGGGTCACCGTCGACCCCAGCCCACCGCCGCCTGAGGCGAGAGCGAAGCGGGATGGGCACCGCGCCCCGCTGAGGCACCGCGCGCCCGGCGCTCCGCGGGGCTCCCGGGGCGGAGGACGCACGGCGCGCGGAGCTGCCAGCCTGGGACGGGACGAGTGGCCGCATGGAGCCGCTAGCGCGGAGCTGCCCGAGCCGGGCAGAGGCCGCAAGGAGTTCCCCGCGCCGGGCGGGGCGGAGCGGGGCGGGGCGGAGGGCGGGCTGCGGCGCCGCCGCCGAGCCCCACAGCGGGGCAGGGCGGTGCTGTTGCCGGAGCCGAGCCTCCGCCCCCTCCGCTGCCGAGCGGCGCCCGGGCTGCCACATCGGCACCGTTGCTCCGAGAAGGCGCTTCCCGGCGCGGAGCGGGAGTCCAGCGCGCCGGGAGATGGAGCACCGTTGCCGCGGTTGCTGCCGCCGCTGCCGCCCGCCGGGACTCGTGCTCCGCCAGCGCCGCCACTGCCGGGACGCAGAGCGCGGCGCCGCCTAACGCCGCAGCCCCGGCGGCGCGGCCGAGGGCAGAGACCGCGCGGAGGCCGCCGCGGCCGCTCCGCCCGCCGGCCCCGCGCGGCGGCGAAGCGCGGCCCCGTCCTCTCCGCCTTCCCCGCTGCCGCTTCCCCGCCCCCGCCCGGCCGGGCTCCGCCGCCGGGAGCTGGGCCATGGCGGGGCGATGAGGGAGCGGCCGGCGGGCTGCGTGGGCAGGCGGGGAGCGGCGGCTCCGGGCGGCGGGGCGAGGGGATGCGGGGCGCGGGTGCCGCGGCGCTGCAGCTCCTCTCGCGGGCGGTGAAGCAGGCGGCAGCGCAGGGGGCGCGGCAGGACCTGGGCCGCTGGCTGTCCCGAGCCGCAGGCACGGGAGGCGGCGGGGACCCCGTGGGCTTCGTCCCGGCGGGGGGTTTGCTGCTGGGCCCCTGCGCGGAGCAGGGCGCGCTGGCGCCCGCGGAGCTGCTGCTGTGCCCGCTGCCCGAGGCGGGCGGCGGCGGGACCGCGCTGGCAGAGCCGCGGGGCTGGCGCTGCTCCTGCTGCCTCCTGGGCACCTGCTGGTGCAAGAGCTGCCTCAGCGTGTGCGTGCTGGCCGCACTCTGCTTCGCCTCTTTCGCCCTGGTGCGCCAGTACCTGCGGGACCTGCTGCTCTGGGCGGAGAGCCTGGATAGCCTGGCGGGAGTGCTGCTCTTCACCGCCGGCTTCATCGTCGTGTCCTTCCCCTGCGGCTGGGGCTACATCCTGCTCAACGTGGCCGCCGGATACCTCTACGGCTTCGTGCTGGGCATGGGGCTGATGGTGCTCGGCGTCCTCGTCGGCACCTTCGTCGCCCACGTGGCCTGCAAGCGGCTGTTGGCGCGCTGGGCGCGGGCCAGGATTCAGGGCAGCGATGCTCTCAGTGCCATCGTCCGCGTCGTGGAGGGCGGCAGCGGCCTGAAGGTGGTGGCTCTGGCACGGCTGACGCCCATCCCCTTTGGGCTGCAGAACGCTGTCTTCGCGGTGAGTCCTGCCCTAGAAAGACGCTCTTGGCTAGAAGGACGGCTTGCACCGTAGTGGCCAGCATCATTGGTGGAGGTTGCCTTCCTTTCCTGGGAAGAAACCTTGGTTTCTTTCGCCATTGACAACAGTAAAAGCAACCTCCCTGCCTGTTTTTGCTCTTCCACTTCTGGGGGGACGGCAGGCAATTTCTCAAGGTTCAGTAGCATTGTGTTAAAGAGTTACTCTCTGACTTTCAAGACTATGTTGTGGTGTTGGAAATAAGCATCAAGGTGCTGTGTAGCAAAATCTGTGGAGAACTGGACAGTTTTAAAGTGCTTGCTTTTTTTAAAGAGATCAGAGTGGGAGGAAAAGTTGTATTTTTCAGCAGTCTTGCCAAATCCCCCTAAACTCCTTAATATAAATAATCATATTGCAGAGAAAGAAGTGGACAGACTAAAATTCTTGCTCAGTTTGGTTCATGCTTGTAGCACGTTTGGTAAATCTGTACAGAGTATTAGGATCGTCCACACAAGAGAGGTTGCCTGGATTGGTAGTATTGGATCTGAAGTACCGACCGAAGAATTAAAGTGGTTTCCTTTATGGCATAACCATTCTGTTGGAAACACGATTCAGCAGAGTAGTCAGGCCAGTACAATATTAAAACGATGCTGTAAATCAATGGTTTGTGTTCTCTAAGTGCTGCAAGCTAAATAATTTTCTTTCCAAGTGGAAGGTTTCAATGTTAAAATAACAGATAGGAAATGAGATGGAACCAAATTCTTGAGTGTGTTGGATAACTTGGATGTTGCCTGCTAAAATTGCTTTGGGTTACTTTCATTACTCTGGATTTATTATTTTGCAGCATAGTCAAGTAAAGCACAGTGTGTTCAATGTTTTACTGAGAACATTTAATATGAACTACTAGATTACCGGAAAACAAAATTTTTCATGGAAATCTTGGAATTCAAGGCAGTTTCCCATTGTGAGTCAAGTTTAAGCTCCATATTGAATGCAAAATTCTACCTACACAGACTGAGCTATCATTTCTTTGAAATCTGACTTGTTTGAAAATGTAGTGTTCTACTTAAGTTTAAAATGCAAGGAGGTTTGGGGTACCATCATCATCTGGAGAGCAGCAATGAGTTTGAAAAGGATTACTCTTATTAGTAGAGGAAAGAACAGTGAACTTAAAAGCTACACGTCTTTGATTTTCCAGCAGTCTGGTCTACGTGTATTTTATACGTGCACAGTTATAAGTAAACTTGGAGGTACTGAGAATACTTACATGAGAGGGAAGGGAGCAAGTGACACATGAGGACCAGGGCAAGGCATAACCTTGAGGAGAGAGGGGTATGCTACAGGACTGGGATTAGTGCGTTTCTGCAAACGCATGTACCACCTGCTAGGGGTTTTGCAGAGATTGAATTGCAGGAGAATGTACAGAAAGAACAAAGAAATTCATAGCATTTAATTAGTTATAGGCTCATGTTATTTGAAACAGCACAAGAAGAAAATTAACAGGAAGTTCTTAGTTTCTCACCAGCCAGGCGTGAAAGTCTTGCTTCTTAAGGTTGCTTTTTGGGAAGGCACTGACAGTTCAAGCAGTGGGGTAATGCATTTACATGCCTTTCTGGAAGACCTAGAAACTTCTTAACTGAAAGCATGTTTGTATTTCTCTTTGAGTGGTTTTTGCTTAATTATTGCCTCTGTAGCCTGAACTGCTGAAGTGGGCTGATATCTGTTACTGAAGTGTTTGCCTGTGCACAGCCCTCTCCCCTTGGCAACTGTGAGTGTTCTGAAGGCAGGTCTGTAAGGAGACCTGTATGCAAGTTATCACCTCCTTCTTGCTACTGGATCCCTGGAGATAGATTTGTGCAAACTGATTATTTGTAGTGCCTGGTTGAGTTTAGATCAGAATTCATATTTCTTGCTCTTCCTCTGAGAAGAGTGTTATATGTAAGAAATAATCTGTCCAAGTGTTTGTCTTTGTTTCCAGAAATGCACACAGTGAAATCAGTTCAAGAAATGGTACCTGTGTACCTGTTTTGCAGGAATGTGCAGGCTGCTTACTGTGTTCGTTGAAAAGTTGCTAGCTATTTTTTCTTTTGTTTTTTTTTTTTTTTTTTTTTTTTATTCCCTACCTGTTGTTTGTTGATTTTTATTTTTTTTCTGGAGAAATAAAGACCATCAGAATTGTCCTTTGCCCTCAGTTGCTAAGCCTACCTGATCTGAAACATGGGATTTTCTGTGTTGAGGGGAGAGAAATCTGCTGCAATCCCCAAAGGCATGTGAGCCCTGACAAAGTTCTGACACAAGCATTTATTCTTGGACAGGACTGAACCGAAGGTGTCAGCTGTAAAGAAAACACAAAAAATTTACTGGACAAAGCCTGTCAAAGGCTTAATGGGGAATCTCTGGCTAACACTTTTGTTACCAGAGTGGCTAGGTACTTCTTTATTTTAGTAATGGCCTGTAACAATTGCATCCATGCATGCATTGGTATTTCCCTGTTAATTTTTGCTAGCTTGAGCTTTCCATATGAGCAGTAGCCTCTGTTTGACAGCTTGGGCATGCACACCCCAGCTCAGCAGGTTTCTAGAACAAGTAAATTTTTGTAGAAGAGAAAGCATGGAAAGCTGTAAGTTTTATTGAAGATTTCTCAGGCTTAGATAGGGATGCCATCCACTTCTCACGCCTTCTAGCAGAAGGGGTACCACTGTAGGTCTAAACCCTGCAAACCAGGAGTTAAAGGGCATCTGCAAATTCTCCCGCCCTTAACTCATTTTAATGGGAAGCACAGGTCTCAATCCAGCATGTCCATTGGCAGCTTCCCATTCCTGTGGAAACAGTTTTTCTCATAGCCCAGGATGTTCAGTTTCTGCAGGACAGATCCAGACATGCAGGCATGTTACTTTGCAACCAAAGTGGCCTTAGTACCTGTACAGAAGTGAAAGAGGTGCTCAGGAGTGTTAAAACTATCTTTGGGTAGTTTCACAGCTCTATTAGATTTAATGACAGTGCCCTACTTAGCAAATCTTGCCTCAGCGTTAGTATTTCAGAGACTTTTAGTAGCAGCTCCTTCATTCCCTTGGCAATACGGGAAGTTTTGGCTGTGCGTTCTCATTACATGGCCCAGATTACTGTAATGTTTAAAAAAAATGTCCTTTCAAAGCGTGGGTCAAATGTGAAGTTCTGACATAATTATTTAGAATTTTTTCATTATGAATCTAAATTAATCTTCAATAGAGAGGAAAATGTATTATTTGTGTTGCTGGTATATATTTCAATCTGTGGGAAGTATAATTTGCAATGTGAAGTTTGGAATTGGCTTATTGGATCCTGTTCCAGTGAATTGTTCTTTATCTTTATGCTTCATTATGTTCTCCTCGTCCATTGCCCGTCCTTCCTCCCCAAAACTTTCCACTGATGGTGGTACTTATATCTCTGAGAATCCAGCTTTGTGACTTTCATAGTAACCAAAGTTTAAGAATAACATGATGCAATGAGTAACTTTGCTGCTATCCTTTGTCTTCAACATTGTATGAAACTGTCAAAGTCAATAATTTCCATGCAAGCTCCCAGTGTTAGGGGCTGCTCTTAATTGGAACTTGTTGTATTACTATGGATCAACTGAACTGTATGGAAAATTGCTTAAACTGCTGGTTTCAAAATTGCCCTTTTTGTACTAATTTTTAACCCATAGTTTCCTCCAGTTTTCATACTTCTTGCGCAAATATATTTTGACCTTGGCTCTTGCTTTTAGTATTTCACGGCTGCTGATACTAATTTAGCTAGTACTGTATACTTTGTTCCTGTGTAAACTCTCCACATACTGGCTCAGAACAGACATATCACAGCACAGAGAGGAAATTGTCTCGAAGTATTATTAGTGTTTTTTCCAGAGAAACTAACAAAAGCTATAGCTGTGTGTACAATTTGGTTCAGTAATTACGGTGGGATGTAAAATACCTTTGGTAGAGAATCGTAGTGATATCCATGTATATTGGTATAATAGTCGCTGATAAAGATCAGAAAGACATATGTATCTTAATGAGCTATACAACTTCCTTTGCAGAGGCAAATTGGATCTGTCATTCTGTTTACCTAAATTATATTTAATACAATGACTTTTTGAGCAATTACTTGTTTTATTAGTTACTATAAATGTAAAATACAAAGCAAATGGATTTTTGCTTTAGACCTTCACATTTGATAAAGTAGTTTCCTCCTATGAGCAGATTCTTATAAATTGTAGGGCTCTATTCACGGTGAAGAAATAAACGTCTTCAATGAACAGTGTAATTGCATCCTTAGTTAATGAGTTTTGCACAGAGATGTTGCATAATGTCAGATGAAGTGAAATAAAACCAACTAACTTTAAAAAGGCCAGATGAATACTAGCCACATGCTGTTTTATTGTATTATCTTAAATTCACTCACAGTGGAAAGTTTCAGTGAAGGAATGTAAGAAACTTTTTCACTATTTTGCACAGATGCTTGTGGGAGTGGCAGTCTGGTTGGTTGTGTTGGAACTGTGCTTGATTTCTTACTCTGTCTTTTACTCAGATTACAGATTTGTCACTACCCAACTACCTGATGGCTTCTTCAGTTGGGCTGCTCCCTACTCAGCTCCTGAACTCATACTTGGGCACTACGTTGCGCACCATGGAGGACGTGATTGCCGAGCAAAGTGTTAGTGGCTATTTTATATTCACTTTACAGGTAAGGAAAAATGGTGTTCATAGGCTTTGGTAACAGCAGTGCCAGTCTCTTTATGAGTGCAATGGTAAACAATTGCTCTTGGAAACAGTCATCATCTTGTGTTTGAGTTTATTTCTTTATACCCTTATACCCTAATTTCTTGCTCATGTGCTGTACCAGTAGGATTCAAGACTGCTGGAGACAGTAGGCAAGTTTTGTTCCTGTAGCTTTGTGCTTTCAGGTTACTGAAGTAAGGAAACTGTGCTCGTAGGAACATGTATGAGGTGTGTGTAGAGAGATTCTGCATTGCAGATTTCTCTTTGGACTTCACCACCTCCAGTGTAAAAGGGGTGGGCTGCAGGAATTTTTGGGGAATGCATGTCTTGGGTGTTAAGAGCTGCTCTCTGTTGGCTTAACAGCTCCCTAGTCCAAGGAAGCTGACCTCTTACAGACTGAGAGTCAGGCAAGTATGGCATGTGGTATTCAAAAGCAGGTTTTTGAAAGTGTTTAATTTTATAACTCTGTTATAGATATTTTCAGTAGATTGTGTAAAACTTAGCTGATGTTTCCTTTTTGCAGGCTTATTGACTGGTAGATACCCAGAGAAATGGGTTTCTGGTGTACTCTTGTTGCTTTCTTTTGTTAAAAAAAAATTAATTCTCTCATACCTCCTGTGACACAAAGCAAAACTTGCTATGTGTTCTCTTTCTGCCATGGTTTTGTCAAATGTTCTTCTCTTGCCTATGGTAATCTGCTGGATTTTAGACTTGTCAAGGCACCCCTACGCAAAAGCCATTGTGCCACCAGCTCTGAAGTAGCGTGCTCAGGGTGCTTAGACTCAGCATCTGTGCAGTGTTCACTATTTGCATAGGTATTCAGGATGAAAGTGCTGCAGAAGTACCATTTTGCTAATGCCTAACTCAGCATATCCAAATTTTGCAAGTGACTAAATTAGTGAGAATTATGTAGTACCTTTACATGAGCTTGGCTAATGAAATAATTGGTCAATAAACCCTGAGCGTAAGCCTTTAGTCTGAGACAAGCATAGAAGTCATGAGTATTTCAGAACCAGATTATATATTAAAACCTCCTTTGACAGCTTCGGCACTTCAGGCTGTGTTTGAACAGCAATTACCATGGTTTACAGACTTTCAGTTGGTACTGCAGTCATTTATTTTTCTTACTTTTCTCAATCGTAAAACTGATGTTTAACAATGCTAAGATAAAACTAAATCTAGGACCGTTTTACTGCACCTTGTAATGAGTGTTCTTAAGTGGAACATATAATTTATAGGCTTCATAGAACAGGTTTATGTGTATTAAAAATGCCTTTGTAAATGTAGGGTAAATAGCCACAATAGATCAAAAAGAAAATAAATGATTACTTGATCAACTTTCATTTTAGTTATGAAATGTTATTTCCAGGGTGGTAGTTTTTAGTGGGTTTTTTCCCCTAATGTTTTTTTTCCCCTAATGTTTTTTTTCCCCTAATGTTTTTTTTCCCCTAATGTTTTTTTTCCCCTAATGTTTTTTTTCCCCTAATGTTTTTTTTCCCCTAATGTTTTTTTTCCCCTAATGTTTTTTTTTTTCATGTGACATTGATTCTGCTTTGTAGATTATATGGGTTATACCATAACTGTTGCTCAGGTAAGTAAAAGCTGGAGAGTGTGAATGTTTGAGTAGGAGTGCTCACCTCCTTGAGAGCAGTCTTTGGGGCCCGAGTGAATGAGTCAAGGGCAGCCTGTTGGTGGGGGAGTTACTTATGGTCTTCTACTTTCTGTCAGGCATCTTCCTGGTGCTTTGCCTAGATGGGCTTTAATGGGACTTCGATTTAGTAAATAGCCCTAAAACTCCTTCATATGTCTGACTTGTCTGTATCTATATATTTTTTAAATTATTCATCTGGGGAACTATGCTATTGTTAGTACTATTTCTAAAACCAGCAAAATTTAAGTTTTTGTGTAAGGTTTTAGAATAGGATTTAGTGTCCATAGTCTCTTTTTAACTATTACATTGACCAGCTTTTGAAATGTTTAGTTTGAATTAATGAGGAAAATCTTTTTCACCCAAAGACTCTCAAGCAATGGACCGGTCATTGAATATGTAGTTTCTAGGGAGAAAATGTCCAGTTTTATTCTTGATAATCTTTTTGGTGAAAGTTTAAAAATTCTTAGCAATAAAATTCAGAGCAAAGACCTGAACTAGAAGCCTTATTTTGAACAATATTTCCTCCTTAAAACTAACAAAAGACATCCGTACCACCAGCATCCTGACCCCTCCCAGAGCTATCCTCTAGAAACCAAGTTCTTCCCATACAGACTGCTATAAGCTGCTCAGAAACTCTCCTTCTGTCCCGTTTAGTCCTGATATCCAAGAAGCATGGAGACACTGCTGCTCTCGGCTGTCTTCTGCACCAGAGGGAGAGAGACAGGAAATTTTATGTCCTTTTCTCTGTCATCATCCTCTGTCTCTGCTGTTTTGCAAGTTGCAGATGCCTAGTACAATTTCAGTATCTTATTCACTTGGTACAGGGAGAACAGCCTTTTTGAGATACAGAAATACAGTGTATGGATGGCAACGAAAGGAAAGAGAATACCTTTTCAATTCAATTTTCAGTATTTAAGTTGTATGTAATTTCAATGTTCTGTTATATTAGTTACATTGTTAGCATGTGAAGGTTTAGAGCCACTCATTGGTTATCCCCCTTCTAAAGTCTTGCCTGTAAAGCACTGAATCAATTGATGCCTCCATGAATCTTTGCATTGACAATTTTTTGTTTTGTTCAGAACAGTTGCTTTGTGTTCATGCTTACAGCTTATATAGCCTGCAACACTCTTTTTTGCTTTATTTGCAGATTGTCATAAGTATAGGACTCATGTTTTATGTTGTTCACCGAGCTCAAGTGGAACTGAATGCAGCAATTGTAGCGTGTGAAATGGAAATGAAAACATCGCTTGTTAAAGACAGTCAACTGAGCATCAGTGGTTCAACCACATATTGCAACAAAAGGACAGTAGCATTCTCTGGAGGAGGTGTCAATATTGTGTGATTTCAAGTGTTAATAAAATAAGGTTTTGTAAACCTAAGCTATTGCCTAGAAATATCTATGGACAATCCAACCAGTTGTTTTTTCTTAAAAATACAAGTGGTTACAGGTTGTACTGTGGGACAAACCAACCAACCAGCTCTTCAATTGCACATAGGGTGACTTCTGGCAAGAAAAGACAGATGATGAAGTAACTTAAGATGGAAATGCAAATTTGACTGCACCTTTGGTCATTTGTTATGCCTGTCATGGCCTGTAGTCTGCACTTTAGTTTTTTTTTTCCTTTGCTCCTGTAAACTGAGAAAAGCTTCTATAAACTGAGAAAAGTAGCACAGAGGTAAATATTTTTCTGCTTAGCATTATTTATAAGGCTGAATAATTATATGCAGTACAATTTTATTACTGATAAAGATGAATGAGGAAGTATGCAATTCAACGTTTGTTATTCTTGGATGTGCTTTTGCTTTGGAATTGCTTCCAGAACTTGGAGTGTATTATCTAGCTAATGATGGGACCATTTGGGCTTTTCTTTCATTTTAGATTTTTTTTTCTAAAAAGAGAACCCTATATAAAATTTTGGTTGAATGTATTTTTGTAAGTCATTGAAAATGTTGCAGAGCCATGTATATGGATTCACACAAGCTTAAATCCTACATTGTGGGACTGAAGTGCTCTTAAATAACATTTTAAGTTACACTGTGTAATATGCAAAGAAAAAAGGAAAATACAGAAGTTATAATAGATTGCAGTGGCTGTTCGAAAGAGACTTCACGAATTAACTGTTGTGTTGGTGATTGTAACAAAGGGCTGTTCCATGTTAGTCCTATTTATAGTATTTTTAATTGTTAAAAGGATGGAGTTTTTCAGCTCACGTGACTGCATGTAATAAGGCTTCCAGAAAAGGGAGCTAAATCTCTTCTTTCAACAAAATGATGGGTTACTGGCAGTAAATAATTTTACATGAAGGTGGCCTTTATTTTGTAAGTGAATCCCCCTTCCCCCTTTAAAAAGCTTTAAAAATTGACTTTGGTTGGCATGTTTTTTTCTAAGAGTTTTACATTTTTTAGAAGATGCAATCTATTATAAATTTCATCAGAGTGGAGAAATGAAAACTGGAGCTTCTCCTTGGAAAAACAAGTAATCCAGTAATGGAGGAGGACAGTAATGTCTCTGTGACTCAGGAATTCTGACTCCATTTTTGCAAGACAACACTGTATTGGATAATGCTCCTTTTATGCGTGCTGTGGGCTGTTTGTGTGTTGGATAACCCAACAGTAACTTGTGCGTGTAAAAGAAAAACAACACTAATGCCTGCACATGATGTCTTGTATGTGTGAGTTTCATGCAGATACATGTAACAATGTTCAAGTGCTCAAACACATGCAAGTCATCTGATACAAAAATAATGTAAGTATTTAAGGATGATTTCAGTCTTCAAAATTTTGTGTTATTGACTAATAGCATGACTGTGCCTCCTTTTTGTAAGGCTGTTGGGTTCAAGAATTTTTTTCTTGTTGAGAATGAAAGGTCTTCAATGTCATGGGGAAGCAGAGATTTGGTAGCCTCTTGACAGTCTTACTGAGAGGATGTACGGTACTTGCGTAGCTTGACACCTACATGTTCTTTCGTAGAGGAAGTTCAGTTTTGTTCTTTAAATATATATCCTTTGCAGACTGCTGTTCTTGGGTCTTATGACCTAAGGGACCGAACTAGTTAAATGAAACAACAAAGTTCAAGTTGTCTCCTTTTTATTGCTTTGAGGTTTGATATTTTTTTTTGGTTGGTTGTTTTTTTGAAAAGGCAATCTGTATATATTATACCTGGAAGTGTTCATTTACACATCTCTGCCTCTTGACAGCTCCTGTGTGAAAACAAGAGAGCCAGGTAACTTTCTGATGACATTATTTGTCATCATAGTATATTTGAGCCCTTTCTTAACTGAAGGTTTTTGTATTTTTTTTTGTTTCTTGGAAAGAACAATCCTTCAATAAATGAACTTAACTTTGCTCCATCTTGCCAAATCAACATTAGTGTTTTGAAGAGGGTATCTCTTTCTTTGCATTTTTTAACTAACTTAAGGTTGCGTTGACTATTTGAGAAAGTTTCCCAAATGTGTATTTTGAAGTGCTTTTATTTCCATGACACTTTGTAACCAGAGTAAATTCACTATGTGAACACTTTTGTAGTATGGAATTAGTTCTTAAGAATTTTGCATTTTGCTTGATACTTGTAATATTTGTGTACAAGTCAATGGGAAGTGTGCATTAAAAGGAACTTTTCTGTACCATGCCAATCATAATTTTATACAATAAATTCACTCAAATTTCTTTGAAGAAATATGTATTAAATGTTTAGGTTGTAAGTAGTTGGAAAGAAGGTACAGTGGAGTATCATCTTTACCTATGCATGCAAAGGTAGTTGTCTACATTAAATAAGTAAAAAGTTAGGATTTAAGAATGAATTCCATGGCTGGGGAGTTACTGACAAAGTGATTTAATTTTTGGTATTTAATTTTTAATAAATGCTTGCTTAATTCTGTTAAATATTTTGAAAGTTAGGTATTTGTAGTTGCTTTTTTGATAGAGGAATAAGTAGACATGTGCTTTATGAGAAATGTGCTACTGAATCAAAAGAGAATTAATATTTTTGAAGCGTAAAAATGATGGGATTCTTACTTTTTTTAGTCTCCCCTAACTCATGCAATTAAAAAGTAAAAGGATATGGATGAAGGTTAAATAACATGTGGGAAATCACCTTCATGAATATTTTCTGAGTTACCATGATGGTGAAATTTCTACATTTTGTGTTTGAAACGTACCTAAACCATAGATCATAGAGAAGAAGGAATGTCTCTCAACTGTGTGGCACCAGTTTTCCTTCCTCTGCAAGGAAAACTTTCATTGCACAGCACAACTGTGTAATAGTTTTGTCAAAATTTAACTTTATACTAAGCACATGTGAGGAAGCTCCTTTTTTGGCCAAGAGCTTTATATATTATTTTCATACTGATTTTTGCACAATAACCTCAACAAGCATTGCCAAGGTCAAGTTTGAAGGATAGAAGAACTGCTCTCATGGTGTGTGACTAGTGTCCTGCATCGGATCCTCTGTGTTCATTTTCAGATTTCCCCCTGAGGCTGGCATGATTTGCATTTTGACTGACCAAGATTGCTGGGGTCATCAGTGGCCTTGCAGATAATCTAGGATACAATGCTTAAGATGAAATACTATAATAAATATATTCCCATTCACTCTGTTGTCATTTTTAATGACAGAAGCAAGTAGCTTGGGTAGTTTTGCAACAAGCTTCTTAGCTGTAGTAAACTCAAAGTTGGTACTAGTCCCATCTATGTAAATTGATGATGGTTTAGTCATGAGGGAATAGAAAATGGAGTGCAGAGGGGAATCACAGAGTGGTAGGGGTGGGAAATGACCTCTGGAGATCATCTAATTAAAGTCCCTTCCTAAAGCAAGTTCACTTAGAGCAGGATGCACAGGAGTGTACCCAGGCAGGTTTTGAGTATCTCCAGAGAGATTACACCACCTTCTCTGTCACCCTCAAAGCAAAGTTTTTCCTTGTGTTCAGATGGAATTTCCTGTGTTCCAGTTTGTACCCCTTGCCCCCGTCCTGTCACTGGGCACCAATGAAAAGAGTCTGGACTCATTCTCTTGACAGCCGCCCTTTAGATATTTATAAGCACTGATCTCCTCTTAGGAGATGCGTTAGTCTCGGGATATGTACTGCTGGAAGCTGACACTAATTCTGGCTCTGCTAGGGAAAGCAGCTCATTCCCATCCTCTTCAGTCCTGCGTAATTATTAATATGTCTGGCCTCACAGGGATGATGGATCTAGCAAGCTCTATCTTCATAGGCATTAGCATTTGTCTTGCACCATCTTGCTCTATTGATTTTTAATTTATAATAATTCATTAGTGATAAGTAGCAAGAAATAACTGTGTCTGCAGTTTCAGTCCTGTCCCTTTCCTCCTTTAACAGTATTTTGGCATATTGCTAGACTTGAAACTACATTTTAATGAAGTCTTGTGTTCATTAATGTGAGTCCTCCTTGCTATCCCAGTGACTCGTGTAGTTGATTGAATCTGGATTCTCAATTTATTTGAAAAATTAATTGGGCAAGATTTTCTGGTTCGAGTATGCGAAGTCCTCTAACTTTCCTTGTAATCATTTAGGATTTTAGATAGATACATTGTGAAAGAAAGTAGTAGAATAGGTTTATTTTACAAAGATTTTTGTTTCTTTTTTTTGGAAAAAAAGTTTACTAGCAAGATATTGGAAGAAGGATTTGTTCTGACCTGATTGTGGGACATGGATACTGAGTGTCATCCTTTTTGGGAGACAAGAATGTTGCCAAAATGTAGCACACATAAGCTTTGATGAGTCAAGGTAATTAAGGTAATTTCACTTTGGTGAAAGAGATGTAAAACCTATGTCTTCAAGTTAGCATGGCAAGTCTTTTTTACGGTATCATCTACAGACCAGGATAGTCTGGCATTGGTGACTGCAGTGGGTTGCTTCCCACCCTTCCTGATGTACAGGAGGGGGAATCTAGAGCGCTTTGAGTCTTTCACGCTGAAGGGGAAGAAATAATAGTCTTCCTTTATTAACTGCCAAATCCTTTAACAGCTCCTAATTCTTTCCATGAGAGGAGCTGGGTGGCCTCACCTAGAGGCAGGCCAGCATGTTTCCTTCTGGAGAATTTTGGTATGCTTTGACTTCTCAACCTTTTAACTTCTGAAATTGTCTTTTGATGACATTTCTCCGACTAGAATTGTTTAATTTGTCCTAGAAACAGGGCAAGATCAACAAGGATGTAAAGATGTGTGTACCAAGTGGTATTTATGAATGTGTACCTAGCCCAGGCAAGAACTTATGTAGGGCAATGTGCGTGAGCTCAATTTGCTGAATGTGAGGTGTTTCCCTCTGTTCCCATCAAGCTGTAACTATTTCCCCTAAAGGTCGTAGGCGAGTGGGTGGGAGGAAGGAAGAAAAGGCCCGTGGTGACGGAGTATTCTAATAGCGAATTTTTGCTCTCTGCATTAGAAACTTGGTTGCTTAAGATCAAAAATATTCTCCATTTAATGTGAGAAATGGTAGGTGGTGAGAGAATAGGCTAATGAATTCTCTGACTGTGATTTTTGTGAGGGAGTAACAATTTGCTTCCGTACATGATGAAGCACCCAGATGGTAGAGGGGCGGGTTTTTTGTTGGATTTTTGTGGGGAGGGAAGGGGTAGGGGTATGTGCATTCGAAAGCAAATAATGCTGCAATGGCAATGATACGAAGTTAGTGCTGATTCTTCTGAACCTTGACTTATTATGACTGTTTCAGATGTCTTTTACAGATATGGGGAAAAGCATCTCAGAAGCAGCTAGAATAAGATCGATAATTAAGAGCACCTCGGCTTCTGGAGAACAGCTGGATACACACCTCAGCCTCTAGGGCCTGTTTTTATAACCTGGACTAGCAAAGTCCAAGCAAAACGCAGTGGAGAGCTCTCTGAAGAGGAACATTTGTTACCGCCCTTTTGATATCGTGTGCAGCAGAAGTATATGGAAAGCGGTTTGCCTACCTGAAAGGCTTCCTTTTTTGTCATGCTCTGCTTCTTCTAGCTCAGGTGGTATCTGAGTGGGGAAGAGCTGTGCACATGCTGTTTGCTTTTCCACCAGCTGGGGAGGCATCTTACACTGTATCAAATCCAATTTTACTGATATCCAGTAATTTCAACATTGCATTGAATTTTAGGGTTTCAGAACTGTAGGAACAATAACTGCACACACGTGTGCAGCTCCAGTGTCACATGACTTTGTACCTTACAAGCATTTTGTGGGAAGACTTCTCTAGTCATAACATGATGTATTTCTCATCCAGGTACAGTTACCTATTTTTTTTGGTGGAGTGAGTTGAACTATGTTTAATTGGGTATGGCAATCCTCTTCTCCCCTCCCCCCATGTCAGCCACAGCAGTTTGCCAGATGTTTTATGGTGATTACTTAATTTGCAGTCAAAGAGAAGACCCCACTATGCATACATGCTGGTCTAGCATTGAGCAAATCTTTTTCTGTGGGGGTCTTCTTTTAGCTGAGGAATCTCTCTTTTTTCTAGCTGCATCAGTCAGTGTAACGAAAGACATTCTCCTTGCAAACGATGCTTTCTTAGATTAAGGTGGTTATGACAGTGCTGTTGTTCTTTCAAACAAGCTTTGAGGTGGGTGAATGGCAGGGCCTGGACAAAGGGTCTAGACCCCTTAGAGCCCCTGGCACCTGCACTGGGGAAAAGAGACTTGTGATAATGAGTTTTACAAATATTTCTGTAAAGAAGCAATTTGAGACTGGAAATGAAAGCTTAAAGGAGAAGGGGGAAAGTTGCAATTAGTGCAAGAGTGTTAGTATACTTACCAAGAGGTAAAAATACTGGCAACTATAATTAGACAAGGTTATTCTCTGTTGTTTAATGAGTCATTCCTTAGAGAATGGATTAATATTTTTTTTAAATCCTTTTCACTTCTTAAAACCTGAGTATAAAAAAGAGAGGGAGGCACAGAAGGATGTATTGACAATGGAGAAAATGCCAACTCATAAAGATCACTAAATATTAACCTCGAAGCAAGGCAAAAATTTTCTTTTATGTTGGTACAAATCTACTTGTCTTCATTACATATGCTCTGATAAAACAGTAAAGAAAAAGTAGGGAAACATGGCTAGATATGTATCATGTGGTTTATATTATCCTGGAGAAAACTCCTTGAGGATTCACTTTTTGAGTGGAGTGGAGTGCAGAAGTATGTGATTTCTTCTTCCTGTGCTACACACTGACAACGTATGAGCCACTTATGTATGTCTGAATCAGCTAAATGTATAGCTGCGAGAACATGGCACAAGCCTGAGCAAATGATCCCTCTGTTATCTAAGGGAACTAAGGTTATTCAGTCTGAAGAAAAAGTAGGCTGAGGGGAGACTTTATTTCTCCTTAAAACTACCTGAAATGAGGTTGTAGGGAAGAAGATGTTGGTCTCTTCTCTCAAGTAAGAAGCGATAGGATAAGAAGAAATGGCCTCAGGTTGCACCAGGGGAAGTTTAGATTTGGTATAAGGAAACATTACTTCACCGCAAGGATTGTCAAGCATTGGATCAGCTGCCCAGGGAAGTGGCTGATTCGCCATCCCTGGAGGTATTTAAAGCCCTGTAGGTGTGGTGCTTAGGGACATGGTTTAATGGTGGACTTGGCAGTGTTGGGCTTATGGTTGGACTTGATGATCTTAAATGCCTTTTCCAGCCTAAATGGTTCTGTGGTTCTGAGCACCTATTACCAGCTTGGAACTTTAATGAAGGAAAATTAGGAAATGTACCAGCCCCTGCTCAGATGACACCCAGTTAGGTCAGGTTGTCTGAATGCTGTGTCTAGTTGAGGGCTGAATATCTTCAAGGGTGGAGAATCCACAAGTCTGGGAGACCTGATCCAATCTTTGACCACTTCTGTGGTGAGAGAATTTTTCCTCATACCTGGTCAGATTATTTTGGGTTGCAGTTTGTGTCCACTACCTCCCCTCCTGCTACTGAGCACCCTAAAGCACAGTCTGCTTTTGTCTTCTCTTGCCAGCCCATTAGGGAGTCAAAGACAGCAATTGAATAGGAGCAGGGAGCCACAGCTCCCTCAACAGCATTTCTGCTGGTCTATTCCTGCCTTGCCCTATTCTGCAAGAGCCCAGCTGGAACAAGTGAAAAAAGCTGGCTTGAGGGCTGGTGCTGGGGAGACTGGTACCACCATGGGGAAACTTGGCTGAGCAGACAACAGAAGTGCAGAAGGTCATGTTCATACATGCAGCCCTGTGGGTCAAAGAAATGTATAGTTCCTTGGATTTATTGTCCCATTGCAGTTGAAATGAAATGCACACATTTCACTTACTTATTTACATTACAAACCAGTTCTTTCTGCAAGAAGACCATGGATGAGGAGAAAGGCATCTTCAGACACAGACCTGGAAAAGTTACAGCTAGAGAACAAATAAAAATATGAACTCCAAGTGACATCCCATACTAATTTTCCTTTATCTTACTATTGAATATGCATTCTTGCCATTTAAGGAGTAACTTCTTAGGCATGTCCCCAAAAGTTGAATATGTTAATTATTGTATTTAGTTGTATAATGAAGTAACTATATCATAGATTATTTAATTTCAAAATTTTCTTGTAAATGCCATTGCAATTATTAAACTATCCTTTTTAAAGTATCAGCTTAAAGTAATATCTGGTAAAAATCATATCAGAATATTTGCTATTCAGAGCAGAATGTTTTTTTTTTGTAGAGGTAAATGTCTACAATAATGACAATGAAAATATCTAACCACTTGCCAATACATGTTTTAAATACTGTGAAATCTCTGTGAGGCATTTGCAGGCCTATGTAGTCCCACTAATTTGTGTTTTTTTTCTATAGTTTAAGGGTGGTGGGTATTTAGTAGTAGGACAATGGAAATACTACCAACACAACAGAAGAAAATAATTAGTTTAAACTTCTCAAGGGACATTGTAAGTCTTGTTGTGTGTAATAAGCATGAGATACCCAGAGACGAGTTTTCTGAAAGTGCTTTGGTGCGAAACCATGTAGTAAGGATCTCCAAAGCACTTCAGTGAACAGGAACACTGAACATTTCTGGGTGATGTTTACCCATGCTTCTGAGGGGTGATCCATGTCTTTGCCTTCTGACCTGTACCTTCTACAAACCAGTAATTCCCTATCTTGATTCCCACTGATTTCTGAGCTTGGCAGCTCTTGGAAATCTTCTCTCAGGTTGAATCAATATTCTGTGATAAAGGCATTATGGCTCTTGGAGAGGAACTCTCTCTTGCTGAGTTGCCTCAGGCATGCTTGCCTCTAGTTTGTACCAAAAGAATTAAAATTTTATATATTTTTTTTTGAAACCTTGACAAACCTTAATCTACCTATGCCATCATTTAAATGCAAACTGCAGATCAAGCTCAGAATTACACTGAATTTAGCATAAATCACACATGCAGTCTGTGTTTGTATTGAAACACTGGACAGTGAACGAGATCTGCTCCCTCCTATCATCTTAAATTGCCCACCTTAAATCATATGGGCCTTGTGATCTGGAGCTGCAATGTAATGTGAAGCAAAAGTACTGCTTACTATATATGGTAGTTCTTTGCTCTAGAGATCTCTCAACATATGTCTGAGATGATCTTGAAGAAGATATTGTTGACACGTTTTGCTTGTACCCTTTGTTCCTTGTTCAGGAAGAGGGAGGAAGCGTGGAACAAAGGTTGGGAGATCCGTTGTTTACATGTGTGTATGTATATATACACACACGTACTCACGAGTCTGCAAATTAGCAGGCTCACAGACTTGTGATCTCAGACACACAGGCATTTTGGATTTCAAGATACATCTCTTCTTGATCTGACCAAAGAAACTTAGCAGCAATGCAATTTTAATCTGTAAAACAATTTTATACAAGGGGTTTTGTGGGACACCCTGTCTGTGTACTTATAAGTCAAAAATCTCTTCTTGAATTCCTGTCCTTGCAACAGCATCCTGAAAGTTTGTCCCTTGGGAGTGCTTCTCTGAAACTAGCTCTGAGATGTTGCACTTGTGTCTTTACAGGGAGAAATATCAAGAAGGCACACTGCCAAATGAGGCTTGCAACTGCATTCAGTAGCATCCTAGTTTTAGTCCTCAATACGTTTGTCTTTCTAAGGATGTTTCTGATTCACAGCAGGTGAAGAGAAGCACTCTGTTGAAAGCAATGTAATTAGCTGCCAAAACTGGCTTCTGCATTGGCTTGGGATAAAGTTTTGTTCCATTTGGGTATAATTCCTTTTAGTAGTCTGCAGCATGCACAATCAGTCTTCAGTTGCCATTTGGAAAGTTTTTGCAATAAGAAAGTAGTAGCAATAAGAAATAAGAAAGCTTTATTATCTTGTGTCAACATTCTTACAATATTAACTTCACATGAATTCCAAGAACTTTGTGTTATATTTAGATTTGCCTCCTCTAATGCATACTTAACAGTTTGGAGATTTAATAATAAATTAAAATACAGATAGCACCCACTCTGGAGCTAGCTGGATTATCTCATTGCAAGAAACTAGAACCAGAGCAGATTAAAGCAAATACAATTTTATTTTATAATTTAAGAATAATTTAATCTTATATTCATTTAAGGTTGTTTTATCAGTATGTTAGTATGCAGATGCATTAAATCTTTAGCTCCCACTTAAAGTATTATGAAAATGCTTCAATGAAAAAAAAGTATGCTAAATATTCAAAACTGGAGGGATGAGAGAGAACTCCTCCACTGTATCTGATATTCTCTTCTTGTTCTGCGTAACCAAAAAAATCCCACATTTGTCAAGTGTCTTGCGTTCAGGGGATTTAAATCTTACAATTCTAATAGGATGCAAGAACATTGCTTGAAATGCTCTCTTTACATTCACTTTCAGAGATTTCAAATAAATTCAACAAATATTTAGTCAGTATTAATAATTAATAACAAAGATAAATAGAAAGAACCAGCTGTTTCTCCCTTCATTCCTCCTCCCCTTTAAATACATGGATGAAGTTACAAGCAATATTTATAGAAAATGTCAGGGTTTGGACTGAACCCAGCAGTCTGTACAGTAAGATAAGTTCATGCATCTTGGCAGAACAGTGGCTTTATAAAGTAGTGCAATATCACCCAAATAAAAGTCTTGTGTTAGATGCTGCATTAAATGAAATATTTGAAATAATTTCATTTGCTAAATACCATCTGTTTAGTAATCAGCATAATATTCAGGGAGAAACAATAAGGAGGTATGTTGATTCATTTTGAGCCACAGAAAGTAAATCCCTCTGTCCACCTCTTGTAGACTTGTGTGTTACCATCTAGGTCAGAAAGAATTTTGAAAGCCACCATTCACTAAAAATAAAAGGAAATTTTTAAGTAGGTACACTACGTGGAGGCAGACAGGCAAATTTTTGTACACTGCGCATTTTGAAAGTCTTTCTCCCTTCCCCCATTTCCTACTCTCAAAATGGATTCTTTGTGTCGACAGCGTCAATATCTGTTAAAAATTTGTTTTGTTTTTTTTTTGAAAGAGGCAGCGATTTCTGAGGATTAAGAATCTTTCAAACTCCTTTTCCACAGAACTTGTTTGTGTCTCTTAAGTGGAGCTGCTTCTCTTTCAGAGTTTGTTTTGCCTTTCTAATCCTGTTCATCTGGATCTTCACATGCAGCAGAAGAAAAGGCAAGTATCTGGTCAGCCACAACATGCACCCCAAATTTGCATGTAAAACTGGAATGAATTTATGCAAGATTGACCATGATTTTTCTTTAAGAGGGATGGTTTGGTATAGAAAACTGCTTTATATTCTATCTGCTAGCTTGACTTATTTGTGTGCACTTCAGTAATCACCTCTCTTTAGAATTAAAAAAAAAACCCTCTGGGTCTTATTAGGAGATTCCTTACACTCATAACCAAGTTCAGCTAATTAACAGGAGAAATTGATTAGCATGGTCAGGAGGGGAGTTCTTGTTCACAGTTTGTAATCTCCCTGATGACCTCTTCCCAAAGAGGGATTTGTGCAGGAAAACAAATGACTATTGATCTTAGTAACCTTGTAGTGGATGCAAGTAACAAGAGGAATCACAGCAAAAGTTTCTTTTCTTCTCTTTTATTTCTTCCACTAATGATTTATTTCCACTGGAGCTATCTGAAGAGGAGCTGTACTGTTTGGTAAGTAGGTTGACAGGCCATGATTAGCAGAAAGCTAAGCTGCGCCTGCGCTAATAAATTATGTCTGGGACTGCTTGCTGGCACTGAGATGTAGTCTTGTGAAGAGTCCATTTCCATACAGCTAAACCCTCTTGTCCTAAACAGGGTAGAAACACCCAAATGGGATGAATTTCCTAGCCATACTAACTCCAAACCCTACTTAACAGCTTTTTAGGAGAGTGCCGGTCAGCCAGGGGGCCCTGCTGAGGACTGTTTCAGTAATTCAGAAGTATAGTTGAGAGAGTGAATGCTTGTGATCACTCCTTCACTTCTAAACTTTTGTATTTTGAAAATCAATATATCATTTTCTTTACAAGAATGAAGGGACATTCCTAGAAGGACCATTACTATGTGGTATGTAAGCCTGCAGACCTTGGTCAAGCTAAGGCAAACAAATCTAAAATGGAGGAAACATGTGCCAGGCAGGGGAATGTTTCTCCAGCTGTGGAGTGGTCGAGGGAAAACTCTCCTGCTCTCTGTAGAGTTACCAGATTTTCCTTGGCAGGTATTACAGTCCCTTCTCCCTTCAAGCTGAACATCTCAACGCCAGCCTTTAGCCATCTTGCGTGCTCACAGTTGGCCTCCTGGAATATAGACTCTTTCCACTGCGGATAAAGAGCATGATCTGAGAAACAAAAAATGGTAGACCCAAAGTGAAGCCTGGGAAAATCACCTATGAAAGATCTTAGGGCGTGTGTATGCTGCCTGGGAGAGTGCGCTAGACAAGATACAAAAACAATTTCCTCCTGATGTGGTTGTAGGTTGCAGCAAGACCACTGTAATCACAGACAAGTGGTACCACCATCTCCATGATAGCTCTCACATTAAAGGCACACTCATCTTTCTCCTGCTGACTAACTCTTTATGTCTCAAACAGTCTCCTGGCTATGTGGGCTTAAAAAATTCAGGTCCACACAAAACTAAGATACGTTTATTTACAAGCAAAGAAGCTTGTCCTTCTACAGAAAGACACTGAAAGAAGGAAATTTGAGATTGAGTCTCCTGTGTTTTGGGCCAAATGTCTCTCAGCTTTTATTCCTCATCTGTAGAGACTGTTCTGTTTTCTTACATGCTTATGTTGTGTGGTTGTGACATGTGGGCATGCTCAAGCAGCTTCAGACCCACTTCTGGGTCTGCGGGAGAACTCTAGGCATTGTAGGAATTATGAAAAGTAGTAACCATGTACACATAGCTCTCTAGATGGTGGGGATTTGGGGATATGCAATACAGTAGAATAAAAAGAAAACTCCCTAGAGGAAGAGGGATTGTATTTATGCTCCGCTCCTTCAGTGCGCAAGGAATCTTCTCTGGTTTTAAGTATGGAGGGAATGATGCTAGAAGTTGTCGTATGACAAAATTGCTTGTAAAAGCAGGAAACTGCACTCGATCCAAATGGTGGGGGAAGCTATGTTTAACCCAGCATGACTGTGATTTAGCCATGTGTTTGCACATAGAATTTGATCACTTGTCTACAGCTATGCAGCACTGAAATCCTGCAGAAATAGAGTATCTCTATTTCCCCCAAAAGGAGATGCTAGTTATAAATGAAATATTCATCATGCCTTCCTGATGAAGAGAGTTTGAAAGGCATGCTACTAATGTTGGTCTAACGGTATCTCATTTGATTT
This sequence comes from Tapera naevia, assembly GCA_033556795.1. Lineage (NCBI taxonomy): Eukaryota > Metazoa > Chordata > Aves > Cuculiformes > Neomorphidae > Tapera > Tapera naevia. The sequence continues at coordinate 8,909,293 of JAUMJJ010000038.1, forward strand.
CACAGTCAATGTGGTTTGTGCTAGATGGGGTTGCCACATGGACAGCTGATGCCTGTCTGTAGCTGGCTTGGGTACTGAGAATGGTGAGTAGAGGTAATTGAAAATGTAATTAGATTCCAATTAGTGGCTGTTAAGGCATCTACCTTCTCTAGCTTGTTTTCCCTTGCAATATTATGCAGTCTTCCTGGGTGACAGCCCATAAACAAATTTAATAAGCACTGTGTGTTTCAGATGACTTGCAGCTTCATGCTTCCACATTTTGTTGACTTTTTGTGAACTAAAGTATTCAGAGATTTGGCTGTGACACAAAGAGCACATAATGAATAATGTCAGATATGTGTAAAGCAGAATACATGTATACTGATGGCACCATCACCCCTCACATTGTGCTGTTGTCTCAAATAACCACAGGAATATGAAGGGAAAATGTAAACAGCTGCTTCAGCCTCCCTGACTTCCTGCAAAGCTTGTGATGCATGTTCATGAGTACAAGATGTATTTGTTACTATCTGCAGGCCTAATCCTGTATTATCTAACCTCTCCAGTCTTTTCTGTCCTTTCTGCACGTGCCATGGCAGTATCTGACTGACCGTCCTGAACTGGTGATTCCTGCAAAACATTGAGTCGTTTCAGCTATCTGTAGAGTCAGCGGAAAGTAAGGTGACCATTTTGGGAGGTCAGCTGCACAGTTATGGTATTACCTGAGCATGTGTGTGGCGACATTGAAAACTCCAGTGCCTAAAAGGGGATGTCTTTGTGCTCATATGTGAGAAATCTCTTATGTAAAATATGTACCTTTCATAAAGCTGTGAATATTTTTGGTTTTAAAATGTTTGAAACTGTTTTAGGTTCCTGCATCTTCCAGGGCCCACACTGGTCAACAGGGTACATTGAAGTCTTTGGGGTTATCAATCTACCAGTCAAATATCTTTTCTGACTGCAGGTTAGGGCCTTTAGATTAGTATCAGTTAAAGCAAGCCTGTGCTAAGAGGGGATCTGCCTAACCCTTACATTATTACTGGGCAGCAAAAAGTATGCCCTAGTGTCTGACTTGTTGCACTGAACTCTTTTGTGCTTCTGTGTGTATACGAGTATATATAAGGGGATGAGCAGTGGACACTGTCTACCTTGACTTGAGCAAGGCTTTGGCATTGTCTCCCTTAATATCCTCATAGGTAAGTTTAGGAAGCATGGGTTAGATGAGTAGACAGTGAGGTGAATTTATAACTGCCTGGATGGCAGACCTCAGAGCTGGCACAGACTTCAGTTGAAAGAGTGGAGCTAGCAGTGTTCCCCAGGGCTCAGTACAGGATCCAGTCTTGTTCAACATATTCATCACTGATCTGGATTTGGAAACAGAGCGTACTCTCAGCAAGTTTGCTGATGGCACAAAACTGGGAGGAGTGGCTGATACACCTGAAGGCTGTTCTGCCATTCACTGAGACCTGAATAGACTGGAAAGTTGGGTGTAGAGGAACCTAATGAAGTTCAACAACAGCAAGTGCAGAGTCCTGCACCTAGGGAGGAATAATCCTGTGCACCAGTAGAGGCTGACTGACTGGAAAGCAGCTCTGTGGAGAAGGACTCGGGAGTCCTGGTGGACAACAAGTTGATGATGAGCCAGCAATGTGCCCTTGTGGCCAAGAAAGCCGATGTTGTCCTTGGGTGCACTAAGAATTGTATAGCAAGCCAGTTGAGGGAGGTTATCCTCCTCTACTCTGTACTAGTGAAGCCACATCTGGAGCATTGTGTCCAGTTCTGGGCTTCCCAGTTCAAGAAAGACAACTATAGGACAGAGTCCAGCAGAGAGCCACAAAGGTGATTGGGGACTGGGGCACCTCTCTTATGAGGAAGGGCTGAGAGGCCTGGGTTAATTTAGCCCAGAGAAGAGAAGACTGAGTGGGGAACTTTTGAATGCTTATAAATTGCTAAAGGGCAATGGTCAAGAGGATGGGGACAGACCCTTTTCAATGGTACCCAGTGACAAGACAATGGGTGCAAACTGTAACACAGGAAATTCCACCTGATCATGAGGAAAAAATTCTTACTGTGAGAGTGACAGAGCACTGGCACAGGCTGTCCAGAGAAGTTGTAGAGTCTCCTCCTCTGAAGATATTAAAAACCTGCCTAGATACATTCCTGTGCCACCTGCTTCAGGTGAACCTGTTTAGCAGGAGGGTTGGACCAGCAGCATAATGATCTCCAGAGGTCCCTTCCAACCCCTACCATTCTGTGGTTCTGTGGTTCTGTATGCCTTCTGTGACTCTTTTCAGCAATGACCCTCAAACTAATTACTCTTGTTGAGCTCACATAATTTTAAATGCCTGATTATTTTGGTTCCCAGCGGAGTCAGCAGCAAATAAAGTACAGTTCACCTGATCATATAAAAGGTGTCTACTCCCGGATGAAATGAAACAGTCCCTAAACTACTCTTCCTGTTCCTGTCCAGCTCCCTGCTCTCTGCAGGACTACAGAGGGATCCTAGGGCGACTTGGCTGAGATATATGCTAGACATAACCCACAATGAATCCCATTATTTTCTGGCTAGTGCTTCAAGGTCTGGAGAGTAAACTTCCTAATTAACATCAAAGACATGAGATCATGTTTCTGGGCTTGTCTGACTACAGCAGAGGGTAGATGTACAACTAGAAGTAAGACTGGTCTGTTCCCTCTTTAATCTGACTGATCCAGCTTAATTTCTACCTAAATTCCTGAACCCTGTCTTTTCTGCCCATAGCCTTCAGCAAGCCAAAAGAAAATACTAGGCTCTGCCATCATCACAAACAGGAACTCTTAAGTGTTCTAAGTAAATACATTGTGCTATTTATATTGCACTAGTTTCTACTCTAAATAAGCCTGCATCCCTAACATCACAAGCTGTCCTGAAACTTTACTAGTGGATGTGTATTGCTGGCTTGACAAACAATTGTTTTGGGTACTCAGACTTTCCATTCACTCAGGGATAGAAAATGCCAAGGAGTTAAGCACACATGGAACAAAAGCTCCTAGATGTAATGGGAAGAGTAGTAATAGTAACATAATTATTTATCAAAAATTGTAGGTTTTGAACCACATGTGAAAGCATTGTGATGCTTTTTCTCTATTTTATACATACTCGATTTATTTTCTTATTGTTAGGAAATTTTGTAGGTCCATTGCCTTTTAGCTGGAGTGACAAAATAAATGTTGTAACTAAATTTGTGGTTTGCCAAGGAGGTTGTTTTTGCAGGAGCAAACACTTCAAAGACTTTCTTGGAACTCCTCCATCACTTGGACATCTTATCAGTTTATATGCTTCTTCTAAAGCTCTGGCTGGTCACATTCTGGTAATAATTCTATCTTCAGGTGCCTACAGCCTGTAATATTTGACTATGCTGATATTCATAAACTAAACATGTCTGGGAGTGTTCCCTAGTACTAAGACCAACTGGCACAGAATAACCTACTTCCGACTGTTAAACTGGTTTAGCCTCTGAAAAAAGATGATTACATCCAACTCCCTGCAGGGAATAGTCATGATGTGAGCTAACTCCTGACTCCTGCTCACAAGTTGTTTGTGAAGGTGCTAGCTGATCCATAATTAGGGACTTTTCTAATAGTTAAATATATAGAAAACTGAGTTCTGATGCCTGAGAATTTTTCTCGGCACTGTAGCCGAGAAGGCCTATACTTTTGGTGCTGTCATCTTCATTATTTTTTTTGAAACCACCACTTCTTCTGTCCACTAGCAAGGTATTATTGAATCTAAACTCAAAATTTGTGTTCAAACCTAAGTTTGGCCTTTTTGCCTTTTTTTTTTTTAAGTCATAACTGTAGATTAGATACTGTTTTGGACAGTACAATGAAGCAAACAATATTTCTATCTCTGGGGTTAGTTTTTTGTTATTGTTGGGGTATTTTTTTGTTTTTAAGATCACTTTCATCACATTTGATTCAAACTGGTGTAGGTTAAACCAATATCAAGCCTCTTCCTTATCGTATGTTTACATATGACTTATGTTTGTTACTTTTAGAAGATGAGATAACTTTCACTGTGGGTTAACCAGCATATCAAATCTTAATTTCAAACTCAAGAGGCTTAGTCCCACAAAAATATTACACGGGGATGTTTTTTACATACTGCAGAAATCCAGTGCTCTGCTTTGGGCATTTCATATTTTGTCCATCTCAGTGATTTAATATTTTCTCACACTTAGTCCTTAGGCATTTAATTTAGTCCCTGCATTTTTACTTCAGGGTACAACTTTACAATTCTTTTTCCTGCTCTGACTCTCTTCTGTTCAGCTGAGATGGAATGAGCTTCACTATTTGCTTTCTCCAGCCAACATGAATATCAGCAAAGTTCATTATGCTGCTTTTAGGATAAATGTCAAAGATGGGGAAGCTTGGTAAGGAGCAGTGAAACAAAGTACTGCTTCTGCCTTGCTTTGGATGATGTTGAGTGGCTTTAAAGTAGGAATATCTGTGACTATTTTTCAGTATGGATATGCCAAATAGTTGAGAGAAGGGACAGGATTTTTTGAAAATTATTGCACTTGGAGATCAAAATAAGTATTTCCATCTTGGTAGTGTTAATTTAAAAAGCTTTGAAACAAAAATGCCAATTAAGAAAATATCCAATCTCCTCAGTAGAATTTCTTGTTTTGTATAGAAAATGGTAAGAGCCCAAGGCTCAAATCTCAAAAGGTAGCTAGTTTCCTACATGTAACTCAACTATACTGTGCATCAGGAGCTGGAATATCTCTAAGTGTATGCGATGAAGTATCTTTTCCTAACTAGGACAAGGAAGAAAGAGTTTGATCGTTACTGCAACATGAATGTTTGTCATGGTTTAATGTCAGCAGACAACTCTGCCCCACAGAGCCTCTTGCTCGCTCCCCCTTAGTGGGATGGGGTCGAGACTCAGAGTGGTGGAAGTGTGGAAACTCACAGGCTGACATAGAGACAGTCTAATAGATAATGAAAAACCTGTGTGCATAAGCAAAGCAAAACATGATATTCATTCACTATTTCCCATTGGCCAGCAGGTGTTCAGCCATCTCAAGGAAAACAGGGCTCCATAACACCTAACAGTTACTTGAGAAGACAAATGCCATCACTCTGAACGTCTCCCCTCACTCCTAGCTTTTTTTGCTGAGCACGATGTTATATGCGGTATAGGATATCTCCTCGGTGAGTTGCTGTCAGCTGTTCTGACTGTGTCCCCTTCCAACTTCTTGCCTACACACAGCCTGCTTGCTGGAAGGGTGGTGTGAGAAGCTGAAAAGGCCTTGATGACGTGTAAGCGCTGCTCTAACATAGCTAAACAAACCTCACTGTATTATCAACACTGTTTTTATCAGAAATACAAAACATAGCACCGTACCAGCCGTTATACAGAAAATTAACTCCATCCTGGACAAAACTACTATAAAGCTGATGTTTAGATAAAAGTTTGGTAAAAGCTCTGCATAGGTAAAAGTTTGAATGCTCATAATGTATTCTATATATTCATGACAATGCATGGACAAAAAGAATCACAAAGTCTGTTTGATTTAGTTTTTAGCTCTGCCTATGGATCAAAGCAATCTGGTGTTACTCATTTTTCTCAATGCCGCAATGTAATGGTTATCTAGGGGTCAAATAAGGATTGAGGAATAAGACAACTTCTTTTATTACTTAATAACCTTTCAGAAGTCTAAATCGAGAGGCTGAAAAGAAAACCATGATAGATTCAAGGAGATAGGGGATTAGGCAACTCAATGACAAGCACATTTGTATATACATAGGTCAGGCAAGTTAAGAGAAAAAAATTCATATATGAACACTGGTTTGACCTTTGGAGTGAGGTCTAAATGAAAACATAAACTTCTTTTCATGTAGTTGTTCAGAGATCCACTGTTTCTGTCAAACTCTAATTCTATAATTGATACATTTCTTCATGGACATTTTCAGAGTAGTGAATTTCAGACTTTATTTTCAGAATGCGAATTTTTGGATCTCCTTACAGTGAATTTAAACATAAATTGCCTTCTCTTAGTTAAAGGTAACGCATACTTTAGAATAATTCTTGGATGTTGCAGAGTGAAAAATCATTATTCCAGCTTGTTCCCTCCCAGCAGTTCTGGAATCAGGAAGTTAGTACAGATAAATTTTTATCTGATCATTCTGGTTCATTTTCTTTAAACCAAAGACCATGCAATTTGTAAAATCAGCTTCAGCTTGTAAGAGAACTTTTCAGGTGTGTAATACATTTTCTTCATGGTTTGTAATATCTTGGTCAATTTAGGACACCCAAAGAGATAGGGGACCGTTTAGCTTATTTTCTGGAGTAAGTCTTTGGAGTGGGGTGAAGGGCTATTATAAAATAGGGTATGAGATTAGAATATTTTCAAATTACTTTAGTTTTTACTCAGGAGACAAAAAGTCTTCTTTCCTGAACTCCGGTTCAGTGCTGATTTAAAGCTGCATTGCACTTATTTTTGTACCATCTCAGTATTGAAGCCTGAGAGAACAGTAAGATGAGTGCTGGGTAAGATGGATTTCCCATTGTGCAATTTCATCGTACACAGAACTAAATTAAGTAATCAGTCTACAAGGCACCAGACACAAAATTAAATATATTGCAAATGTTTGCAGGATCAGAGCCTAATACAGATTTCTGGAATGCATTAGTTGATTAAGGAGTGGAAAACAAAAAACAAAACAAGAGAGTATTTTCCTCTTAAGATTATGCACATTTTTTTAATTCCAAACCTCTGCTGATTAATATTTACGCAAGTATTTATGTAGCTTTATCCTCTTTTCTGCCACATGAATGAATATGGGCAATGTTACACTATAAACAAATCGTTGATATCTTCCCTTACAGAATAACTACATATCTGAGAACAGTTTGTGCTGCCTGTGAAATTAAAGCTTAAATTTATTTTCTAAATATTACTCCCTGCAAAACGGAGAAGACAGGCCTAAAATGAGAAGATAATTAAGACAGGTAGGAAGCTGTCAATAAGAATTATTTTGTATTATGTTTTTTCCTTTGGACTTGCAATTGTTACAGAACTTAAACATACACTTCCTGTTTCCAGAAAGAGATAGTAAATTAAATTTATCAGTTTGAAGATTTGGAAGCAAAATTTCATGGTTTTCTTTCAAACCAGTTTCACAGTCCAGTGACTTAAGGGGAACATTTACAATGCATGTTGCTTAATATTTATGCTAGAGAAATGCACTGAAGCAATACCTGGTCGACATTTCTGTGAACAGTATTCCTATTCATTTTTCCAGATCGAGTTACCTGCTGTCAGCTCAAAGATATATGGAAAAATGGGAGCTGTATGGTAAAAAATTCCTTTTTACCTTTGCAATTAAGCTTATCCAATGATCAACAAAAATAAGAAAGTGAAAGTCTCTGTCTAGCAGTACATGTTGGATCGTACAAACTGACAATAATTAGCAAAATAATAGTGCAATTGGGGTGTAAAATTGGACTAAATATTTCTTTTCTAAACTGCTATATTCTTTCTGACCCATCTGATGGCACATTTTCTACAATAAGCTAAATCTCACCTGGAATGAAATCTTCAGCTTAGTTTAGGATAATTCTTTGATTCTGTTCACGTGTTGCATGAACACACACCTATAACAGAGAAAGCCTTAGAAGTCCACCTCAAAGGCAGTTCTTGTGCAGAAGGAGCTCAGTTTAAAGTACTGGAATGTAGACTAAATGACCTCTTAGGTTTCTTCCATCTTTACTTTCCAACTCTGTATTAATGTTTAATCAGTTTTCCAAGACTTAAATTATTTTTGAGTAAATAATTTTTCATTCATTTCTCGAAAATATCTTGTTCGTATTTCTCACAGAATACTATTATTTTGTTTTTTAAAATTTTCTCTTTTCTAAGAAATGTTGATTTAATTTTTTTTTCTGAAGAGTCCTCTCTACTTCCTTTGACAGGTTTTCCTCCTGTTCCTGCATTGCAATTCATTTTGCCTATAGAGTTGCTGGCTGTGTAAACTCTGTAACATGTTTGCTGCCTGCCTGCAGAGTAGCTAATAGGAAAATAGGCAAAGGCAGAAGTCAGAAGATAAGTCTGTGTAGGTATTTCGAAGTTAATTTTGTTATCTATACTTGATAACAAAGGAAATTACTTTTTGGGAAAAAATTATCCCACATACATTGTTAAAAATGATCTGTCTGACTAAGGAAGAATACCAGCTGCTGTTGGAGTTTAGCTGCTGTTGCTGTACAAGTGCATATTTACAGTTGATGAGGTAAAACCAGGAGATTTGTCAAGGAAATTGGGGGAAATAGAATCAAACTCTAAATGCTGAGATGAATGTGTTTTTCTTTCCCTCTTTTTAACCACCCGTATGAGTCATGTTTCAAACAGTTACAGTAAGGTTTATCTATTTCACCGTATTTTGTCCTTGAGTTCTTTTTATAGTCAGTAAACTCCTTGGATAAGATTTTCATCTCTGCTTCTTTAGTGTTTAAAGAGGCATAAAACAAAAACCCAAACAAAAAAAATGCGAAGGTGCTCCAGAAACCTCGGTTCCATCTCTGAAGGGGCAGGGGGTAAGCAGGAGTGTTTCCCCTATCCTGGGCTCTGCAGATGGCTGCTTTCCAGCTTATCTTCCAGGTAACCCCTTACAAGCCCTTGTGCCTGTGGGGAGGCAAATCATACCAGCACACCTCCAGTGCTGTCTGCTTTCTGGGTTATACTTGCTACATCTACTTGTACGTAATTTAGCTCACTGCCTGAGAGAAATGAAACAGCAGCAGCTGTTCCAACTTTTCCACATGAACAGTGTGATCAAAAGTTATATTTGTCATCCCTTAACTAGCCTGGGGCATACCAAGATTACCCTTTTAAATATTCCTCCCATGTATATAGCTATGAATACTGGAGGATATGAGAGGAAGTACTACAGCTGTATATTTGGATGCAAGACAAATTGGGATTTTTTTTTGGAGTAGATGTACAGATATTAGGGAAATATAATGCATCAAGTAAGTATGGAATGCTGTAATAACAAAGGCTTGCTGTATCACAGACCTTGTTTCATTCCTATAAGAGGGCAGTGTCCCCTTGGAATGACTGGGTGTTACGTCAGACACTAAGATCACAGTATCACAGTATCACAAGGTTGGAAAGGACCTCTGAGATCATCAAGTCCAACCTATAACCTAACACTAACACCAACACTAACACCAACCATCATCTAAACCATGGCACTCAGTGCCTCATCCAGTCTCCCTTTAAACACCTCCAGGGTCGGTGACTCCACCACCTCCCTGGGCAGCCCATTCCAATGGCCAATCACCCTTTCAGTGAAGAATTTTTTCCTCATATCAAGTCTAAACTTTCCCTGACGAAGCTTAAGTCCATGCCCTCTGGTTCTGCCACTGGTCACCTGAGAGAAGAGACCAATCCCTGCCCGACTACAACCTCCTTTTAGGTAGATGTAGAGAGCAATGAGGTCTCCCCTGAGCCTCCTCTTCTCCAGACTAAACAGCCCCAACTCCCTCAGTCGCTTCTCATAGGGCTTGTGCTCCAGCCCCTTCACCATCTTCCTTGCCCTCCTCTGAACACATTCCAGTATCCTAACATCCTTCCCAAATTGGGGGGCCCAGAACTGGACACAGTATTCAAGGTGAGGCCTGACCAGTGCCGAGTACAGGGGGACGATAACTTCTCTGGTCCTGCTTACTACACTATTCCTGATGCAGGCCAGGATGCCATTGGCCTTCTTGGCCACCTGGGCACACTGCTGCCTCATGTTGAGCTTCCTGTCAACCAGTACTCCCAGGTCCTTTTCTGCCTGACTACTCTCCAGCCACTCTGTCCCCAGTCTGTAGCTCTGCATGGGATTGTTGTGTCCAAAATGAAGTACCCGACATTTGGACTTATTAAACATCATCCCATTAGAATTAGCCCATCTCTCCAATCTGTCCAGGTCCCTCTGTAGGGCCATTCTACCCTCTAACAGATCAACCCTTCCTCCCAGCTTGGTATCATCTGCAAATTTGCTGATGATGGACTCAATCCCCTCATCCAGATCATCAATAAAGATATTAAACAGGACGGGACCCAATACCGATCCCTGAGGGACACCACTGGTGACCGGCCGCCAACTGGATGAGACACCATTCACCATCACTCTTTGGGCTCGGCCATCCATCCAATTCCTAACCCAGCACAGAGTGCTCCCATCTAAGCCACGGGCTGCCAGCTTCCCTAGGAGTCTACTGTGGGAGACAGTGTCAAAGGCCTTGCTGAAGTCCAGGTATACCACATCCACAGCCTTCCTCTCATCCACCAGGCGAGTCACATGGTCGTAAAAGGAGATCAGGTTGGTCAGGCAGGACCTACCTCTCCTAAATCCATGCTGGCTGGGCCTGATTTCTTGACCGTTCTGCAGGTGGTGCATGATTTCACCCAGGATTATCTTCTCCATGATTTTACTTGGGACCGAGGTCAGGCTGACAGGTCTGTAATTACCTGGATCATCCTTACGGCCCTTCTTATGGATGGGCGTCACATTGGCCAACTTCCAGTCTTCCGGGACCTCTCCAGTGAGCCAGGACTGCTGAAAGATGATGGAGAGTGGTTTAGCAAGCTCATCCACCAGCTCTCTCATCACCCTAGGATGGATCCCATCCGGCCCCATAGACTTATGAGGGTCCAAGCAGCTCAGCAGGTCTCTAACTTCCTCCTCATGGATTGCAGGAGGGCCATATTTCACCCTGCCCCCATCAACCACTTCAGAGGGCCAACTGTCAAGCGAGCTGACATCCTTGCTGTTGAAAACTGAGGCAAAGAAGGCATTAAGTACCTCAGCCTTCTCTGCATCTCTGGTTACTATATTTCCCTCCACATCCAACAAGGAGTGGAGGTCGCTGCCGCCCTTCTTTCTGCCATTGATGTATTTATAAAAACTCTTCTTATTGTCCTTAACAGAAGTGGCCAATTTGAGCTCCAGCTGGGCTTTTGCTTCCCTGATTTTCCTCCTACACGACTTAACAACATCCTTGAACATGACCTGGCCTACATCCCCTTCTTTCCAACGATGATACATCCTCTTTTTCTTACTTAGTTCCTTCAGAAGTTCCCTACTCATCCAGGCCGGCCGTCTGCCGGTGCTAGTGAAGGGAAAATTCTGTAGATAACTTCAATACAAAGTGGACTGCTGGCAGGGACATATGCACTTCTGTGCATTTCATTTTGGTTGCTCTTCAGAATTGAGTTCTGGAAAGGTTTGCCTCTCTCTTTATCAGCAGTAGAGGAAGACCAGCTTCCTAGAATAGGCACCTATGTGACTTGCCTGAAGTTAAGCAGTGGCATAGCTCCCTCTCACTTAAGTTGCTATTGCCTATCAACCTGACAAGAAGACTGTAGTGCCCTTGGTGCCACTGGGACTTTGCAGTGGTTTAACTGCTGTGCAATAATTATCCTGCTATCAGAATGAAACTCAACCACCTTCCACACTTAAGGCAGAGTTTTAAGGTCTAGTGTAAAACAATTCCAAAAAGGGAAGATTGAAAGTACTGAGCATCATCTGAGCAACACATCCTGGTCACCACCTCTCGGACAGGCACAGATAGACAGTTGCTCATGCTGTTCACTAAATCTTTGTGTAGCTTACCATAAAAGCATTAGAGTTGAAACTGGCTCTTCTGCACAAAAGACAAAGCAAGAGATATGTCCAAAACCCCCAGACAGGCCTGCAGACTTGTTCTGTACTGGTGTGAAAAATAGCTCAGGGGCGCCCTGAGGCTGGGCAGCACTAGGTAACATCATCAGTGCCATCATGTCATTGAAGCTGCTGCCCATGACTATAATCAGAAGTAAAATAGGTCACTGTAAATCACAGAGACACTGTAACATTATTGCTGGAATTTCTGGCTATGCTTCTGTTCACTGATTGCACTCAACTTACAGAGATTCCCCTTGCAGTTGTCACTAGATGGTATCCTTTGCATCTTGATACATACTCCTGTATGAGTTACTCTCTGTAAATGACTGCTGAGTCTGTCTCAGGTGAGTGATTTAACAACGAAAATAGACGAAAACCAAAAACCCCATTAACACAACAAAGGATAATGCTCAGTAAATGCTGAGTTACACAACTGATATCATATATGCATATTATAATTCTCATAAATTGATCTTTATGTCAAATACAATAACAGAAACAATCCCAGCAACAAGAGATACCAGGCTTGCAGTAAACCTTGAAGAATGGCTGGGAAACGATATTTTCACAAAATCAAAGATTTCCCCATATTTTCTTAATGCTCATGAGAGCTTTTGCGCTGTATCTGTGCTAGACTCTAAGTACCAGAGTTGCTATTGTCGTAAAGGTGCTGGTGCAGCAGCAACCATTCTTCTTTGATGTACCTCCATGGTGCTGCTCTCTGAACTGTTGTGAGTGTTCTGCACAGGATATTCAAGTGTGGGATGTAGTAGACTCATTCAGTGGTTTTCCTCTTGAATTATTTGTATGTAAATATATTACCCAATGTTTTAGGTAAAAAAAAATATTATATGAGTAAATCAGAAGAGTTGGTTTCTCTAACTTCTTGCAGGTACGTAAATGTATGCACAGTGATAGCCCAGTTTTGCCATGTAGACTGCTTGGTCTATGCAAACCGAAGACTTCAGTGTTTTTTTTATTTTTTTATGGTTTGTGAGCTGCAAAGGAAACTCTGAGTTGCCTCAAAATTGCTTTTCTTTCAGTGAAGATGAATAAAAAGTCTTATATCTGAGTATTCCTTTAAATTTGCATCATTTTTTTCTTCTTGAGCACAGAGGTAATTTCAAGTGTACGTAGTCCATAACTGCAGGGAGTAATCACCTTGTGACCAAGAAGGCTTCTGGTTTTACGGTTTGTGGGCATCTGGCACAACTATCTTTGATTCTCGAGAACTGTCACTCAGAAATTATCGTCTTTCCCCTCTGCTTTCCAACCTATTAAGTCTCAAATGTGGGTTGTATTCAAAATGAAGAATAAAAAATGATTGAAGCAGAAAGTGTAAAGTGCTGTAGGATTATCTCTTCAAACAAACAAAAAAAACCCTAAAATGTGTTCAGCATTTGTGGAAAGATTTAACTCTCAGCAAGGTTCATCCAAGAAGTACTTTGTCCCCTGGCTCTGCTTGGCATGCTGCAATGATAGAGAGTAGTAGTTGAAGAATTGGCTTCTGACTTCAAATCTGCCCAGAGTCACACCCTGGTTATGGAGCTGCAGTTAAAACCAAATCTGCAATCAAACAAAAATTACTTCTTGGTGTTGAGGTTGCTGACAGCTGGGACAGAAGTGGAAACAATAGTCCTATACTTATCCAAGTGATTAATCTGATGATCTGACAGGTCTTTTCCAATTCCTTCTTCAATAAATCTAAGCCAGATTTGCTTCTTTGTTCCTCTAAAGGTACAAAACTTTCCTACCAGCTAATTTGAGGAAAAAATTGCCATAAATAGAGTTACTTAACAGATAGTAACAACAGCCAACAGCAAAAGAGAGTCATTGATCAGACTGCTCAAATTAATATTTCCTGGCTTAGCAAACTAAAGCAATGTGAACTACTGTGAAGACAAATAACAAAGAGCAACAGTCAGCATGCATCAGCCTCATGCCAGAGTGACAACAATACGATTTTTAAATCAGGTACCAGAAACAAAGGCTTTGAACTACAAGTAGTGTGAGAAATATAGCACAGAATCAACAGAAAATCAAATAAGTGTTAGACAGCAGGTCAGATAGTGGGAGTATGATTTTTCAGTTAGTTGCAGAGAAATGGAGAATGACCCCAGTATTAAAAAGTTTGGTAGCTGCATACATAAAGTTCATAATAAGGTATTTTTTTTCCCTTGGTCATGTTAATCAGGAACATCAAGGATTTGCCGTAGAACTAAAGTAAGCTTTCCCCTTGCCCAGTTGAACTTTACCTATGAGGGAAATTGTGAGGTTAACTTAAATTTAATTTATGTATACTATTTTGCAGAATGGCATATCTCTAAACTAAAGGTTAGATCATAACAAAGCGAACCTGTCACCTTGAAAAAGTAGCAAATACTGATGTGTATTCCAGACCAGCAGTAACAGCATGTGAAATAATGACTTCACTTTTCAGCTCAATTTCCAAATTTTCAGATGGCGTTTTCCTGTCTTACCACTCAGGATGAAATCCAAATACCTACATGTTTTTCATTCAGCTGAAATTGACAGTATTTTGGAGTTCCTGCTGTAAGGATGTGCTGCTATAGATGAAACAAAAGATGCTCATGTTGCTGGTAGGCATACTAGGAGGGCTTGGACAGTGGGGGTTGAGCAACCAACTGTGGGCTGGGAGTAGCCCTGGAGCTGAGGCTGATTTCCTGACATATTTGAAAATTTTTAGCAAAATGGAAACAGAATTTTCCTTCAAACTACTTGTTCAATTTGGATTATGCCTATGGGAAATTATTTTCCATTTACTAGATGTCAAAACAAAGTTCAAAGCTGTAGGCTTATGCAGTGGAATGGGTTAATGCTCTCCAAATCTCCCAGACTAATTTGCGGCTTTTTTGAAGTTTGTAGTTAGAAAGTTCTCTTTTCCATGTGAAAGTAGTTCACCCCATTACTCACAGCCAGTTATAGTATAAATAGCATGCTGGGAACCATGAAGGATATTCTACTATCCCAGGCCCTGGACTACTGAATGTTATGGAGATGAAAATCGACACCATGCTGAATGCTTTGGAGAGTCCTTAGAGATATGAAGTTAGAAGTTATCTCTCTTGGCAATAGCGCCCTGCTACAGTTCAGACAGGAAGCACTGAAGGCAGCTATTAAGTTGGGGTCAGCATCTATTGATGCAGATAATTAGCTGTCCTTGCTTTGGAGATTTGTCAGAAAAAATTACTCCTGGATGATGGGGCGGGAAATCTACATTGTCTTTTCAGGTGTGTATTTACTTAGAAAAGTCCTTCCCCTGAAAGTCGGTTACCTCCAGCTAAAAGGATTTTCTCACTCAGTAGCTGCAAACTTCCCACTATAATTGCTTCCCTTTGCTAGCTCAGATAATACTCTTCCTCAGATTTAGCTAACTGATAATTGATCTTTTCCAGTCAACTCAATGAAAGGCATTGTTTTATGCGATGAAGGACAAGGAGATTTTGGAAATGTTGCTTTTGCATCAATGATGCCTCTCTATTTCTTCTGATGCCTTCGTTTAGACACTGCGTGTGAATGGCCTCTGTCTGTTGGTTAAGCCTTGGCTTCCAATCACAGTCGTCCAGGACCTCTTTAAGGACTTCAACTTCAACTCTTTCTCCTACAATGAATGCATTTCCTGAGCCCACTTCCCCTTCTCCTGAGGAGAATGACACTACAGTCAGCAGTTCTAAATGCTCTCAGAGAAGGTCAGAATTGAGGATGGGTGTTCTACTCTGTCTTGGACTGACTCGTGACTGTACGTGGTCTGGAACAGTGGCTCCAGCTCAGTATGTTTGTGACTGGCTTTTGTTGACTGGGTCTGCTTGGGGATCTGAGGACAAGGTTAGTGCATGTCTGCAAATGTGTTTGGGTTTTTTTTTCCCCTCTTGTTTTGGTTGTATGATGAGAAATTTTGAAGAGGAAGAGGGAATTCTGCTGAACGTGTTAGGGTTGTTACTCCAAAGCCAGCTGATAAAAAGTGAGGTGCGTTCAGCCTGCTTAGGTTTAGCCCCTCTATAACAGATGTGTCTTCAAGAAAGTTTGTTGAATCATCTCAATACAGAACCAGTGATTGGGCTAACATCTGAACTCAGTTTGTTCCTATTAACCCATCTACACAGCATGCACTGTCACACCATTTGTCAGGCACCTTGTGAAGTATAGGTCTGGAAGTACGTGGGGAAGTGAGCTGTTCTTTGGCTTGTAAAAGTGTTTAACATGGATGCATGAATGATATAGCACTCCAAAAAGTATAAAAGCCCACCAAGCTTGCAGCTTGTAAGGTTCATTTGCAGACCTATGGAGGAAATTCCATACCTCCAACTTTGCACAAGCAAACAGATACGTGCATTCAGTTGCAAGTTCTTCAGTAACATGATATTTTTCTAAACGTGAATGCTCATCAGAAAATGTACTTGTGGATACTTAAGGGAAGTTTCTGGACCATATTAATTCTAAAGATAAAAGAAGGAAATGACACACCACCTGTGCTCCAACAGTGAGGCACTGCACAGAGTGAAAATCTGCACTCAGAGGCAATGTGGCAGCCATTCTGCTAAATGCAATAAGGGGCAACATTAACATTTTATTAATTAAATGGTAATATACCAAAGCAGAACAGAGAAGAGATAAACTACATATAGGTTACAGAGATTACAGGATACAGTAAAAAATAATTTCTGAAAGTAAGAAGAAAGAACAAGGAAACGCTAAATAGATTTTCTGGGATAATGCATAGTCCCCATTACTAGTGATTTTTTTGAGAACAAGTTTAACAAACAACTGGTAGGTTGGATGTCATCTGAAAACTGCATCCATGTAGCAATTCTTGCTTTGAGTAGTAGAGGAGACCAGCCTAGATGACCTCACAAGATCTCTCCCAGTCCTATTTTTCAAACCTGTAAGAGTTCTCTTTTTACCACCCACCTTGTTATCAGCACTATAATTAAGTCATGACTCAGATTTATTAGTGTAGCTAATGTCTGTGAGCAGAACTGGCTGCTTGTGTAACAGCACACTGAAATATTTCTATGTAGTACAGATTCCTTACCAAAATGGACCCAAATACAGTGCTATAGAGAGGAGGTGGTCACTCACCTACTCTGGGCTTGCCCTGTGAGCAACACAGGCCTGTGGAACAGATCAGACATGAGTGCCAGGTTCCCATTTTTCCTCTGTCCCATAAAAATCCTATTATGTCCTTGTCATTGTATCAATTTATTCTGTGATGTGACACTTTAGAAATACAGGAAACCTTATTGTTTATTTGGATATTGCTTAAATCTATGGGCTCAAGATATGAGAGAGCCCTCCTGTGTTGCAAGGCAGTGGAAAAGTTCTGACAGCTCCTGTTGAAAAATGGACATTGGGGTGCAGGTGGGAAATTTGAAACATCCAAATGCAATAACCTGTGGCAGGAAAAAATGCCCAGTTAATTACTTATACTTGATTCTATTACAGGATTAGAAGACAGATATCTCTACTGCCACAAATTAAACAAGAAGGTTAAGCCATCCTGCCAGGTCCTGTTAGCCTAGGCCCAGAAAAATAGCCCTTAGTATGGGCTTTGGTTTTGATCAGTTGGCAAATTTAGATTTGCTCTAAGTAAAACATAAGCAGGTAAAATGGTTGAGGTAAAATCCATTTGCAGAGTAAATTGTTAACACTTGCAGAGAAGATGTGCAGCTAGTACCCTTGTAAACACATTTGAATTTTTCCCTGAAATTCTCATTGCCTTCACTATTCATCAACTTCTTGAGCAGCTGAGTAATGCTTACAGCCTGTGCAGAACAGAAGGAGAGCATTCTGCAAACCTGAGGAAGTTACCACCACTGCAATCCATGGGACTATGTGCGAGTAACTAGTTGCAGGATTAAGTCTTTGGTGTCAGAGAACGGACACCAAAATCCAACATCTTGTCAAAGAGAGATGTGTTGATTGCTTCTGACAGCCCTGTTCTTAGTGGCATCTCTTAATCTCATTTCTGATTGTAAGAGGAAATAGGATAGATGATTAAATGAAGAAACATGGTTGCTTTTAGTGAGAGAACTTTGTAGAAAGCTTGTCAGTGGCTGGCTGCCATTGGAAGGACCTAAATGAGTGCAAAGTTTGAATGGCAGCAGATGTAAAACATTTTATCAGCCCAGGCAATATTGAGTTGCTCTGTTCTGAAGGCAGCATAGCTTCCCATTTCTGAGTTTTCTTACTGGATAATGTCATACATGGATAGTTAACAGTTACATCCTGCCTCAGTTGGAGCAGGGATATTTCAGGTTCCTTGTGGAGATTTTAAATAACCTTTTAGTGAATGTTTTGCTTCATCTGTAACAGCTGGCTAGAGAGTTTCAGTGATTTATTTTCAATCACGCCTTCTGAGTTTGAGGTTTTATGGAAGTGTGGATGCTTTCTTCCTGGGGGTCCTGAGCTATTTCAACCCTTTCAATTTTTTAAAAATTTACATGTTTAAAGTGATATACTCAGAGACTTGGGAGTACAAATCAGTGCTGGTTTAAATTCACTTTCGTGATGGCAAGCTGTCAATGTGCTGTCTCTTCTAGCCCTGCATTTACACTGCAAAATGGCATCTGTCAGCAAGGGCAGGTTAGGAGGGTCATGAAAATTCAACACAGTCTAGTGCTAATGAAGTGAATGAGAAAAGAGGTTGCTACCGCCTGATTTATGTGGCTTGAAAGATTTCGATTAGTGTTTCAACATTGGGTCCCGAATAGAAGCTAAGGAGTTGTTACTCCAAAAAGATGAAGTCCTATCACTATTCAAAAGTACAGAAGTTAAAAAAAAACAAAACAACATTGTGTCTGTGCTTACTTACTGGGATTTAGGGGGAATCTGCCTGTGGAAGAGTAGGGAGAGATTAGTGCATGCCCACATACTGCTCTGATACAGAGCTAGGAGCTGCCTGCGTGTGCACCCAGACATTGAGAGGTTTTGGTTTCTGTAGCCTAAATAGAACAAAAGGCAGCTTTCCCTCTTTTTCCTACCTTGTGCTGCATGCAGCCTGCTAAGATTGGATAATGTGATGCAGTATACCTAGTTAATACAGCTAACTTAGTATAGCAATGAAATGCAAGACAAAACATTGTCTACACAGTTTGGAATTGAGTGAGACTGGGACAGAAAAGGAAAGCCTAAGACTGAAATTGCTTATTTTCCTTCAAGTTAAGTGTTAATGTTATCGATGTCATCAAGTTAACTGTTAGTTTCCCAACTGTTTTATATTATAGAGCATTGCCTCTGAAGTAAAAGAAGCAAACCGAATCATTGCATCACTTTTATAGATATGCATTAATCATTCTTGATCAGCATCATAGAATATTAAAAATTAATGTTAATATTGGAACAGTTTTTTTCTAGTAATAGAAATGTTCAAGTTTTAAAACTGAGTGGTAACTTCAATATTAAAACCAGACTTTCTGAGCAGTACTTCGAATTGCCACACGATGGCAGGATAATGACATTTTAAAGCCGATCTCTGTAAGCGATTGTGTGTGGTAGTCATAGCAACTAGTTCGAAAGGTTTTGCAGGACTGACTTTCCAAGTCTGATTGGAAAAAAACCCACAATTAAGAATACTGTATATGGAGTATATGGAGTTCTTGCCACAAATCTTTAAATTATTCAATGTAAATCACTGAATATTTGGGGTTTTTTTAATTGTTATTTTGTTCTTCCCCCTTTTTTTTTAAGAGTCCTTCTTTTCAGGAAGCCTTATTCTTCTTATATTACAGATGACCTTTGCTTCTTCCCAGGAAACCAGCAAGCATGAGTTTCTGATCAGTGAAGAGTTGAGTGAGGTGGAAGGAAGGACTTTTCATTTGTCTCATGCATCTAAAAAATCTTTGAGCTAAATATCAAAAAAAAAAAAAAAAAAAAAGCAACAGTTTTATGCCAATTGCAATGAGGGCCAATTGCCCCTCATTGAAAGAGAGGCAGATTTCTTACACTGAACATGAAAACAAAAAACCCAAAACTTAAAGTGGATTTGATGATTTTGGAATAACCATACTGAACCTAATAGGCAAAGTCTTTAGTGTTTCTGAGAATTCAGGTCATAGCCAATTACTTTCAGTAATGAGTTCTTAAAACAGTCCAAGAAATGATGCAGACCTTTGTATTATTATTTTTATTTTTCCTTCTTTCAAACATTTATTTGGGAGAAAAATTATCCACTCTTATTATCACAACACTGCTTAATCATGCCTTGGGCCAAAATGTTTGGGCCTTGGACAGGTTCTTCAGTAAAATCCAGGTGTCTCTCTGTGTTTCTTCACGTAGATAATGTGGCAGGACTGAGATCTTGCTCTGTAGAAGCTGAAATTATTGAGGAAGGATTCTTTTTAGTAAAAAGGGATACATTCAGCAATGTGGGGCAAAAAAAAAGTTTGAAATAAGCTTAAAAGCATTTGAGTGTGGAAAATTAAGAATCTTAAGGATATCAGAACATCTTGTGATCTCAGATTGCCTCAAACCCCACATTTCTAATGTTTTCACTTAAAAGGACTTGAAATCACTGAAGAACTGCCCTTCATGGTCTGGTATTGCTGATTCTGCTCTTGCAGAGATATGTAGATCTTTTCAGGACGCTTTGGTTCACATTCAGTTTGAATGGAAAGAAAGGAATATTTTGAGTGAAGTTCTTGCTTATATCCTTCCCTCCATCTCCTTTTACCCGATTTCACTGGCCTTCATCATGTAGGACTGTTATGCCAAATATTTATGCTCAGAGACAGATCATTCTTTCCCACAATGTGATGTTGACATTATTTTAAACAAAACCACACATTTTATGAAGATTGTTTTTGAGATTAAAAGATTGTGATTTTTGGGTCTAATTTCAACAAAAGAAGAAAAGCAAATCAAAAATACCCAGACAGTGTGTTCAGAATGGCTTCAGGGGAATGATCCATCTTGCTTTTGAATGGAAATCTTCAGCTCTGTGAATCCAACCAAACTGTAACAACTTTACAGTAAAGTTGTTCTGAGGTTTTGTTTTGAAGTTTACTACTCTCAGTTTTCATTTACTCAGTCATACATATGCACAAAGCTTTTTTTTTGTTCAGATAGTGGTTTGTACGATCACTGGGACTTTGTCACAAATAAGACTGTTCTTATATTATGACAGCTGAAAGTTATTCTCCCTTACTGCAGGACTTTCAGTTAATTAAATTCAAAGAATCTGTTTGACTGCTAATGCCTATTATACTCCAGATAAGAAAAAAACCACATTTTTTTATCAGGTTGTGGGGAGAGACACCGCTAACACACCTCCTGAGCTCTAGCCACAATACACATTGAAACTTAGGAAGGTTCACATAATATTTTAGTGAGGCACACCCATTTGTGATGAGTACACAATGGTTCTTCTGATGCATTTCTTATACAAAATGAACCACATTTCAGATCTTATGATGCAAAGAGAGTTTGCCTGGAATATTCTGTTCTGCAAGTGGTTTAATTAATATTGGAAACAAAAGAGAAAGGCATAGTTGCAATAGAAGGGGCCTTTAGCTAAATTATCATTCCAGAAAACTATTTATTCTTATGAGAGCCAGTAAGATGTTAAGGAAATTTTGTTGAATTTTGGTTTTTTTTGAGTTCCACTTTCTAACAGCAGCTTTGTTCTGCTGACAGGAGGAGAAACCCTAGTGGTCATTTCTGCATTTATTTGTAGTAGTATAGAAATTCAACTGGAAAGTGAAAAATTAGGGAAAAGTTGACCCTGAAACTGATGTCAGACAGGAATCCTTACATGTCTGATAGTTCTGTATAAATCACAGGTGATAAATGAGGACATCTCAGCTTAATAAGAGTAGAGACACTTTTATTCTATACCGTTGCTGCAATATATACTAATGGGCCACATTTCTAACCTGCATCTTCCATAAATCCTTTTGTGAGACTCCACAAAAGGGACCAAGCTATACTTCTTAAGATAAGAAGGCTAACCAGTTAAAGAAAAGGAGTAGTAGAAACCAAATTCTTTAATGTGTTTAATAGTGCTCACTATCAGCTCACTACCATCAGTAGATAACTTTACTTGGTAGGGAAAACCAAATTCTTGAAAAACACTGAAACCAAGCAGCTGTGATTTAAACTGATTTCCCACCTTTGCATTCAAGAGTGTTGTTCTGGGATTTTGGAGGAGATCATCTTATATGCTGAATGGAAGGAACATGGTCAGGATTTACTGATCTAAAACACTCAGTAACTAAGGAATCATAGAATCATAGAATGGTTTGGGTCAGAACAGACCTTTTAAAGATCACCTAGTCCAAATGCCCTTCCATTGGCAGAAACACCTTCCACTAGATTGGGTGACTCAAAGCCTCATCCGGCCTAGCCATATGCACTTCCAATGATGAGGCATTCACAACTTCTCTGGGAGACATATTCCAGTATTTCACCACCTTCATCATAAAATATTTCTTCCTTCTCTCCGAACTAAATTACCCTCTTTCAGTTTAAAACCGTTGTTCCTTGTCCTCTCACTACAGGCCTTAGTAAAAAGTCTATCTTCATCTTTCTTGTAAGATCTGTTTATATATTGACAGGCCAAACTGAGGTCTCCCCAGAGCCTTCTCTTCTCCATGCTGAATAACCACAACTCTCTCAGCCTTTCTTCGTAGGAGAGATACTCCAGTCCTCTGGCGTTCTTCATGGCCCTTCATGGACCTACTCCAACAGATTTATTTATTGTGCTGGGTGCCTCAGAACTGGATGCAGTAATCCAGGTGGGGTCTCATCAGAGTAGAGTAGCAGGGGAGAATCATTTCCCTCCACCTGCTGGCCAGGTTTCTTTTGATACCACCCAGGGTACTATTGGCTTTCCGGGCTGCAAATGCACATTGCCAGCTTAGGTCCAAATTTTCATCCACCAGTATCCCCAAGTCTTATCTGCTCTCACAGATAATTCTGTAATATTTCTCAGTTTTCTTACTATTCAGATTATTCTTTGCTTTAGAAGTTCCACAAAATATATTCATATTTACTATTAAAACTATATTTTTCATCTTTAAATCTTTTACAAAGTTAATTGATAACACCAAAGACTCCCAGGATCAGGGAGTGAATTTGTACAGATTTTTATAGAACTGAGGACTTGAAAAAAATCAAGTTCTGTCTTTGTTTCAAAGAGAGAATTTGAGACATTGGGTAGGTAGAAAAAGGATTGATGGATGTAGATAGCGTAAAGGAGAAATGAGCTTGAAAGCCTAAGGAGGGGAGAAAATTTAAAAAGAAGCAATATGATACAATCCAATTGAGCAGAAAGAGAGAACAAAAAATCATCAAGAGACTTGCCTTAAAAGAGACAGTAGAATGGAGATATATTTTATAGGCTGCTATATTGGATTAAAGGAAGCTTAAAATGAAAATCTATGTGCAACAAAGGTATGAGACAGACAAATTTCTCCTTTTCTTTTTCGTGGCTGGGTGTTTCTAGCACTTTTTGCATTTGGTAGATTGCAAAGTATGAAATCTCAGACGGCAGCAACGATCCTTGGCTTTTGTTCGTGAGAGGTACAGAGCAGACCCCATTGCATGTTTATTCTATTATAATAAAACACCTCTGCTTCAGGAGGAATGGGTGGAAAGGTGGACAGAAACCTTTTATCTGAGTACACAGTAGAAATACAAGAGCTAGGAAGAAGACCATTATATATCCAGTGGGCCAAATGCACCTTGGATTCATTAAAGTAAGCAGAGTTATACTTGAAGATTTCAGCCAATATGAAATTTAATGCAATGTTGATGGTTCTCTTTCTCTCTGTTATTTTGTGTTTGTCTCTGGAAAAATTCAGCTTTTCTATTTCCACTTTTCTACAACATCAATAGGCCTGATCTTTTGAAACCTTAAAATATCAAATGGCATATCTAAATGACACCCTGGGCTTAGGTATAGCATGGCCCTTTAGAAAGCCAAGTCCATTGGACAACCTGAACTGACTGATTTGCCCTCAGGTAGCTAGCTGGATCCTCACAGGGTGTCTGCTGCCTGATGTGGGCAGCAATGTGCTGGGGCTGCTGCTTTGGAGACATCGCACAGAAAACCTGAGCTGTGGGCAAGGCAAGGAATAAGGTATGGCAACTATTAAAAAATCAATTCTACAAATAACATGAGACTGCAAATTGTTTCCCTAATGAAAGCTTTCCCTGCATCACGAGCCATTTTCATGCAGGGGCTGATCCATCACTCACAAATTTGTGTTTAAGGGCTCCACTGAGGAGAGCAGTGTGGCTACAAAAATAGAGTTTTTGCTTTTTAAGCTCATCCTATGAACAGTGAAGGCCTCTTTAAGTTGAAGGAAGCCTGACAACTGGGCCAATATAGTTACAACCTTTCTGAGTTTCCTTCTAAAACCTTTGTCCCACCCTTCAGGCTCTCAGCTTAATTACTGTAAATCTCTTTCTACTCTGGTTTCTGGCTTTGCACTTTCCTCTTACGAGATAACTGCCCAGATGCTGGTTTGTCCACAGTGTACCAGTGCCTCTTCAGACAATCAGCTGAAGCTTGATTGAGCTGTACTTCACCTCCATTTATTTCTGCTTTTCTGTTTTTCCCCTGTCCCCTCATTCAGTGTGGTTTTCACATGTGGTAGGGATGCTCAAGGCTTTTGTCACTGTATCTGTCCACATTCTGTTTCAGGACCTTTTTTGTGCTTCTCTGTGCTTCAGAAGTGCTGAGGCAAAAAAGGCAGGGACAAACCACATCTCCTTCACTCTCTTCCTGGGAGACCATTTTTGCGAGGAAACCTATTCCATTGGTCTCACCTATCTTTGTTCAGTTGTTTAATATTAAACACTTGTCCAATAGTGTGAATTGCAATTAATATGAATTATATGACGTGACAATTTCTGCCCTGATTTTGTCTCATTTGCGTAATTGCTAAGGTGTAAACATATTTTGTCTTCCAAGTGTTTCCCAAGCATGTAGGTCAATGTTTTTGAAAGCCTTTGGTGACTAAGGACACCAGATTCTTGGAGAGAGACATCAGCGCATGAATAAAATTTACAGTTTTTTAATATTGAGGCGTTACTTCATGGACATTCACTATGTTCTGCTGTAGATCACATTTGGGTTGGTGAGGGGCTTTGAAAAGTATAAGTGAGCAGTTAAAGATGAACATATGGAGCAAGATGGTTCACAAAGCTGAAACCCTGGTGTAATTGTGATTTTTCTTTCTGCTTGCATTACATGTGCCAGCTTTCAAGAAATGTAAATATGTCAGGAAACTTAGCTTGTCTGAGCTTGGAATTATGCCTCTCTCGAAACACAACATCGTTTTACTATGCTGTGCGTTACTACACTCCCTAGAAAACACTCTTCTAGCAATTTAAACCAATTATTTCAAATCCTAAGGCTTGGTCAGTATTCTCCTTTCTGGCTTTTCGTGGAACAAATTTTATCTTATCCTTTCCTCTATGTAAAAAAGTAGAAATTGAACTTCAAAATTTCTCATTCTTTCCTGCAAAGCTGAGATGGTGATGCTGTTTGTGTCACCCTTGGTCGCCAAAGTCATTACTGATATAAGAAATGTGCTCAGCCATGGCCTACATGATGCTGTTACTTTGTCTGGAGGCATCTTTCTCTCCAAGACATATAAATCCAGTGTTCTAACGCTATGCTCTTTTCCGCTTTTAGCTGACTGCCTAACAGTTAATGAGTGAAATATTTGTATGTTGTCTGTGAAATTACTTTTGTACACCAATTGGTCTTCTTTCAGAAGAAGAGTGCTATATGAATGTAAGTCATTAATGTTGTTATTACCCAAGGACAGAAAAGGATCAAAATGTGCATATGTATTTTTTAGTGCTGGTGTAACTGCAGCATTCTGTAAGCCTTTTTAAATATTATTTGTTTGAAATAACTGTTGCTGTTTAGTTTTAAGCAAGAAGAAATGCAGATCTTTTATTCTTTTAGCTCCATTTTAATTCAGTACTATCAAATGAAGGAAATTTCAGTTTGGAGGGAACGAAATAATAAGATGATTTTAAAAAGAGGAATTACATAGAATGATAAATGAAAATAGCTCTAGTTACTTAGAGATAATACTTGCTTAAAGTAGCCAACAGCAGTAAAACTGTACCTGCCTTACCTTTTTCATCTGCTTCTATGTTTTTTCATTCTGATATCCCAGAGTCTTGAAAGCAGAATATAAAAAAGCTTATGAAAAGCCTGTGAAGTCCATCTACTGCTACAATAGGATTATTCATCTCCATGTGTTTTCTACATCTGGCAGTAAATGGTCAAAATGCTGAGACCACCACAGTCTCATCTGAAAATTGTTCCACAGTGTAACCAGTCATGCTATTGAGAAGATATGCCTGCCATTCAATTCAAATTGTCTGCAATCATATTGCTTCCTTTCCCTTGTTATCTTGAGTAGTTCCTCCCCACCCATGCGTTTAACCTCTCTGAAATATTCGTGGATGGCAATCAGATCCCTCTGAGTCACTGCTTAGCTAAGCTGTATGCATTTTGAACTTCGTTCTTTTCCCATGTAAATCTTTTTAGATATTTAACCATTTTTCCCTACTTTCCTGTGTAATCCTCAACATTCACTGAAGTAATTAGAAAAACTACCAGTGCCTGAGCATGGGAATCAAAGGCAAGCTTTACACAGATGGTCTGTGTGGCTGTAGCTATGCTATGAAGCTAGTGGTTTAGGCACAGAAAGTCCTACATATATTAAAATCCAAAGTCCACATTCCTACCAGCAGCAGCATGGCCTGAGTTAATCACTCAAGGTAGCAGAAACTGTGTGCAGGAAATAATGTCTTCCAGACTTCAGTGGTAGAACCACCATTTTGTTAGATTTCTGGTCTAACTGTGTGTGACTAGATGTACAGGGAAGCTTTTCTGTTTTCAACTTATTTGCTTTTTTGATTTGGAACAACAGTTTGGAAACATGAAATTTTCTGTGGAATATCTTTTAGAATTTTTCTTTAGGAGAACTAATGTAAAGCAGCATTTATGAAAAATACTTGGTCAAGGAATTGACTCTTGACCAGAGAAGGAGTTCAGGAAGACAACACTTCGACCTCTCCTTTCCCAGGGAGCCTGGTGACCAAAAAGCTGTCCATCCTGAGAGCCAAGGAGCCTGTAAGAGAAGGCAGGTCATGCTCCCTGTTTTCTATCAACGATTTTCGCGGTTCTCCACTAAGTGTTTTTATGAAATCAAATCAGTACTTACAGCCAGAAAATGTCTATCAGAATACATTTTTAACAAGCTGATCTTTAATTCTTCAGTTGTCCACACGGTAGGCATGTCCTTTAGAGGCAATTTTGCATTTCTCACTGTACTAAGATGTTCTCAGTTTGGCAAAATAACCCTTTCTCAAAAAAAACCCCTCAAAACTTGTAATACATGAAATAGATGTATAAAATAACTTTTTACCTTTGGTTCCAAAGCTAGTTTAAAGGCAAGAGAGAGTAGTATTTAAATACCTAAGAAAATTGAGGGGCTTATAGGGCAGTGAATCTTACCTAGATTTAAAAAAACTAATAAAATAGATAAGCTAAGTGGTTTGATATCTAGGACTATTATTTGACAAGTGATTGAAGCTATGTAAGGAGAAAAAGAAAGTGTAAAAAATTTAAACCGAGATGCTTCCAAGACTGTGTGTTAGATAATGTAACTGTGAGAAACTGCTGTACTGCACATTAAGACCACTGAAAACCAGTATGCTCACTATGTAGAAACACCAGATAAAGCACTTGAAGAAGACATTAGTACAGATTGGCATGTCTATTTGTGTCATGAGACCAACACTTGTGAATAGAAAAGGGGAGAAATCTCCCATTTGTTTCCTTGGTCATGACTCAATGGAATTAATTTTTTTTCTGTAATATAAAATGAACAGAATTGGTGAAATTTTGTAGCTGCAGCACATTTTTTATGTGTGTTTAGATTAGTTTCCATAGTTTTTTTTCTTATGTAGCTTACAATATTTTGGCTTCTACCTTCCCCCATCATTGCGCTTTAGAAAACAATTAAGGAGGAAAAGACCTCTGGGCGTACACAAGGGAGAAGACATTTGTTGTTGGGCCAAAGAATAAGACTGGGGGATGTACCTATGAAAAGCTGACTGGATCAAGAGGCGTGGCCTCATATCAGCTAAAGCAGTGAGGGAAAAGCAGTTGGAGAAGGGTCAAATGGAAAAGGAGGACCAGAGGAAGTCCAAGGCTATAAGTATCCTTGAGCCTCTGTAGAGGCTGCAGCCTAAGAAACTCTCATGCAGAGTCTTTTCCAGATCATGTTGTATTGATACTGATTTTGAGTGGATGACATTGCATTTTTTATAAAGCTTCCAATGAAAACTGATATTTACAGAGCTATCAGAACTGCCTGTAAATTCTTTGTCCTAAAGTCTTCAAAGACCACTTTGTCCTAAGAAGCACATAACTCAAGGTGGAAGAGGAAGAGTTAGGTCTTGCCTTCATTTGTGGGTGGGAACAGAAAGGGAGAGTGCTCTGTCTATCAGGTGACCACATTTCTTAGAAAATGTAAACACAGAAATGCATATTTAAATTGTATTCACTTTCAAAGAAGTGTTTCCTGGATTGGCAGAATATCTACGGGTGTGAGTTATTGCACAGCAATGGTCTTCAATGCTGCAGTCATCACCTATATGAAAGAATCTAGTTATGTGGAACAGTTATTGTGAAGTAATGGTCATGGTCATCATGGTCAGTATATAAATGGGGGGGGGGGGATTTGGCTGGGGGGCTATCACCATTTAAAATTAAATTAAACTGACTTTATCTCAACCCACGAGTGTTATGGTTTTCTCATTCTCTTCCCCATTCCACTGGAGAAGGGGGAGGTGAGCAAGTGGGTGTATGGTGCTTAGTTGCTGGTTGTAGTACTATCATGACAGGCATATAGTGGCAGCACACACACAATTCCTAATATCTGGTAAGTTTCAGAAAGCAAAACAGAAGCTATATTTCTTTTTATTTTACTTTGTTCTCCTCCTTGGATGTGATTTTTTTTATTTTTCTTTCTATGCTATACGTAGATGATGCTGTTCTAACTCCTACCTAAAGACTCATTTTTCATCTTGTTTGCTTACATAAGCAAAATAACAGGGATCCAGCTGTAAATGGACCTCAGTATGATACTCTAATTCCAAAGATTTCTAGTTGGAATGTCAGTGAATGTTTTACTCTCAGGTCATCAATACCTTTTCCTAAGAATGGATACTTGCTGCTCATAAACTCTGCACATCTTTAAGCTATTAAATCCCACTGCTATGAAATCACCTAACCGCTGGTGTATATGCATGTGTCTCTAGGCTAGTTGAAATGAGATTCAGATTAACAGGTCCTTCCATTTAGAAGAGCAGTAATTAAAAGTATGGTAAGGAAACCTAATTTCAGAAAATAATATGTTCTATTTCTGAAGAATACTGCTTTTTCTTTTCTTTGCTGAATATACTTGAAGTGCCTGTTTCTAATGAACATAAGGCAAATTTGAAACCAATTGTAATCTGTATATGTTTTTGAGATAACTTCTATAAAACTTCACGAATTTGTTTGTTTCCATTTGCAAAACCAGCTTGCTTTCCCTTATACTTTAAGAACTTCATGGTTACTGTAGTTACTATATACACTTTGAACAGTCGGATGAAACCTTTCTCTTTTCTACATGTTCATAAAGATATTAAAGGTGTCTCAGGAACTATGTATGCAGGTAGGTGAGTGAAGCTGGCATTTAAACTATTGCAAATTACATAACAGCTACTAATGTAAAAAAAGATTGTAAGTATTATGAATGAAGAGCTGTGAATTAACATTTAGAAATTCAACAGGCTGAGTTTTTTATGCGAATGTGTATGAAAGTGGAAGGGAGGTATTTTAAAAAGCTTTTATCGTGTGTCAGCTAAGTGCGTGTCAGAAAGGAATTATTTTGAGAACGCCTTAATATCACAGTTGCGGTAATTAGCCATTAGTTATGTTAAAGGGATCAAATTTTATTTTTTCTTTAGGAAAGTTTTCAGAGCTTCTTTTTTGCTCCCTCTAGACATATACACTGAAGATAAGAGAAAGCAAAATCATGGCTTACTTAAATTATCTATGGAAACACTCTGGTTCTTGAAGTGCTTTGGTGAGAAAGCTCAAAGCAAGGCTACAGTGTGTCACATAATTGTAAGTTTTGCAGTGAAGTAATTATGGGTATGAGCCTTCCATAAAGTGCTCTACAGAGATAGATCCCAAGAAGTTCTCTCTGCTGTTTGTCCTGTGGGACTAGGTAGGGAGAAACCAGGATGGATGAGGCTAGGGGAGATGGGAATACAATGCTGGTATAGCCTATTTTCCCTGGCCTATCCTGCAAGAGAAAAACTCTAGGAAAATAAAATCAGCAATATCTTTCCATTTTGTGAAATAGGGGAAGCATCAGGCCTTCTGGATTTGTGGGATTAGCAGCTGCCATAAGAACAGATAGAAACTTATCTTCATTTTTGATCCTGGAGAGGAATAATGAATGAGCAAGAAGTTATATTCACTCCTTGGTACATAATATGACTGCTTGAGAGCAGATGTGACCTAGATTTCCAAAATCTACCAGATACCTTGTATTGGGCTAGTTTTGCAACATCCTTCTTGCCACTTTTGAAAGCGGGCCTTTGTATATTTGTGTAATTCAGAGAAGAAAGTGGTCAAACCATTGTCTATGTCTCCTTGTAATCAGAACTTCCTCCAGAACTAAGTCAGATCAAATAATGAAAACCTTTCCCATGGCAAAGGAGAGAGGCAGCAAAGAGAGACATGAAGGTAAGTCTCTTAGTCTGCTGAACTAAACTGTGACTGAAATCTCTGACCTATGCTGATATACTGGCTTAAAAAAAATTCTGAACCTTGGATACTGCAACTAGAAAGGTAGATGGCTAGGTTAAACTTGTAGATAATGAATCAGATTCCTCAGACACCTGGGTAGACTGAAGGCTAGAAGAAGTGGAGAGGTCACAGGTGCTCTGAAAGGAAGTAAAGGGAGAGTGAGGGTAACTGGGAGAGTAAAGGGATATGAGTCACAAAGTTCCCTGGTCTTTAAAGGAGTTTGGGTGCATGGGTAACCCACCTGAAAGAAAAAGTGAAGCCTGAAGTAGTCATGTCCAGATGCCGCTCCATTGGGCTGGTGAGTCTCCAAGAGGAAACACTCCTAAAATATGGTGATACAAGAAGTTTAAGAGAAAAGAAGGACAGAATGTAAATTCTTGCCACCCTTTAAAGCTTAGCAATATTTAGTGTTATCAATTGGAGGTTCACTTGATCTCAATGGAAAAGAAAACCTGTTATAGCTTATTATTCAAGATTAAAATCATATTCCATCAAGGCAGGGGGGATATGTTAGACATGGATTTTGTCATATGAGGGACTCAGTGAATGCTGCAAAAAAGATCTCGTGTGAAATATCCGCTCAGTTCAGCTACTGTCTTCTGCTGAAGCAATGACTCATCTGCTCTAAACTGAAACTCAGCAGCATCAAGCATAGCTATTCTCTTTCAAACTAAAAGCACAGTGCCTGCTTCCATTAAAGGCAAAAAATGTCACAAATCGCTGCAAGTGTGTTATCTTCTTGTGCTGCCAGTGGCTAATTTGACATATGTTATTTAAAACGTTTCTGAAGAAGGCTGATTGTCTCTTACTCCTGCAATTTATTTCCAATATCCTTATTCAGATCCATAGGGTTGTCTGTGATGTGATAATGTGTTTAGAAATGTGACTTTCCTTGTCTATGCTAGGCAAAGAGTCCTTTGCAAATTCACATTGGTAAGTTAATGTTAGAACACATCTTTTTGTCCTAGTTAGGCAATGGCCTTTCATGAGGGGAGTAGCAGCAGAAGGATAGCAGAAGTTTTAACTTCTTGTCTGGCCAGTGAGATGGACAAGAGCAGCATCCTATACCCTCCTTGTAGAAGGTGTGACATGCAGTATGAGACCCGCAACACACGCCTCCTTCAGATATTTATAACACAGTAATGACCCAGAAGTTTAAACTTTATCTGTGGCACATGTCATCTTCTAAGAAGACTCTGAAAGTAGTAGCCATTGTTGAGGGACAGCA
Organism: Tapera naevia; assembly: GCA_033556795.1. Classification (NCBI taxonomy): domain Eukaryota; kingdom Metazoa; phylum Chordata; class Aves; order Cuculiformes; family Neomorphidae; genus Tapera; species Tapera naevia. The sequence continues at coordinate 8,941,059 of JAUMJJ010000038.1, forward strand.
GGAATGTGTATTTACACTTTTCTTTGCTCTCTTTCTAGCAAAGAACATTTTCTTAGCATTGAATATTTAGAGAAGCAACATAGTAAAAGAGAGTTCATATCCTCATTATCTCTCAAACTATTTACTTTCTATTTGCTTCTGATTCTTAAATAACAGATGTATATAACATACTTTTTTTCTTTTTTAAGAATTGAGAATTGACAAATATCTTTATTTCACCTTCAGAAACCAAAAAAACCAAAGCCTCATCAGTTTCTCCAAAAGATTCAGTGGAAGCAGCCACAGAAGAATCAATGTAGTCCCAAAGAACAACTGGGAAATAATCCAGTTCTATTTACTTCAGGAATGTTCAGCATCTTCTTGTAAAATATGAGACCACAGGAGGTTTTCTGAAGAGTGGTGTGGCAGTGAATACACTCTCTGAGGGAAATAGCATTTTGAATTAGTTACAATGACTGCTAGCATAGGTCTGCATAAAAAGGGGGAATATTTAAGAAGTGAGCTGGAAAACAGATCTATGTCAGTAAAAGCTTATCCTCTCACTGTTCTTGAAAACCATATTTGTAACTAAGAAACTATATAAAATATTGAGGAATCCTGCCAAAAACATGATAAAGAAATCCTTTTGATCCATTTTTCTTGTTGGAGAAACCGTGAGCGAATGGATAAACCGTGATCATTAGCTATGCAGAGTGGAAGGAATTGCTAGCTGATGCATTCAGAGAAATGCTTTAAAATATCAGCGAGCGGAATCTAAATGATTGCAAGCATCCAGCATCTTGTGAATTAAAAAATGGTGTATCTTAAGATGATAATGAAGAAAGAACTCAGTAAAAGACAGTGTGCAAGAGAAACCACCCTAGAAGCTCAGTGAGGAGCTGGGAATAAATCAGAGAAACTGACTTGAAGTATTTGGCAGAGCTATAGAAACAGACAGCTGCAAATCTAGATTACCAAAGAAAATATGGATCCACAGGGGTTGCTAATAAACTGTGATTTAATTCTTTTATTGATAAAGGTCAGCACTAAAGTTACAGCAAGAGAGAAAAAAGACGTTTTGTCTAAGATGTGGGAGCAAAATTCAGGACCACCCTTAATTTTTATCATAAACTGGGTACTAAGAATAGAAATTACCCTGACATGCTTTGAAAGTGAACCTATTTATAGGTCAGTAATTTAAACACTTAAAAACTAAGTCCCAAATGCTCAAAGGTACAGAGATAGATACCTAAATGCCCTTGAGGATGTTGTTTCAAACAAACAGCTAAACTACATGTATACTCATATAAGATTAGCTAAAACACGTCTGTTAGACATATATGTTCTTTATTATATTTTTAATTGAAAGAACAGTTTCTTCCACAACAAAGTCCTTCAGAGTGCTCATTCCAAGATGAACTTCACCTTTCAACCTCAGTCTATAAAGCTGTTGAAGAAAAAAAGAGGTAATAATATTAGTTTTTCTTAAGTAGGAACTTGTGATTTAATTCTCATTCTGTTGTTGTGTGGCTGTTTTTTTATCTACTAATCAAATAAAACAGCAGATCACTCTGAGCAAGATTCAAGCTTGGAAGAGGTCAGCCACCTCAGAAAGCTATGGACTTTAGAAATTGGAGGATTATTAGGTGTGTGGTATTAGAGGTATTGGAAGATTATTAAGGATATGGATGACCTTAATTAAGCAGATCATAGCAGTTACAGGGCTGGATTCATTATAAATGTCAAAATTCATTCTGTGAATTGAAGATGTTTCTAAATAACTTCGCATTCATTTAGGAACTTTCTATGCATTTCCGCTGAGGGCTACCTGCGAGTATATGGATGAGAAAGAAATGTACATTGCTCAGATGAACACATACGGGGTCATTACTATTATTTTGTTGAGCCCACACAAGACAGACTCTCCATGTAGAGGCAGAACTATGATTTCCATGTTACTGTAATTCCAGACTTCAGTATCAATGTGTTTTAATGCATTTTTGAGGTCTCGGTCTTTGATAGAATACGTGTCAGGAAAAGAGATAGGGTATTTGTGAACGATAACAAAGGAGCACAGTGTTCCGTAACTGTTCTGACACTATCACATTGAAATAATCTTTTGTGTACTTTAAGTAAAAAAGTGTAATCCTTACCAAAGGACAAAACATTTCAAACAAAGCAAAGACAATTCTGCATGCAAACTCCATTAAATATAATACATTGGAGACTTTAATTTCATCCTAAATTCTAGGAAAATGCCAATAATACGGAACTAGAGGACAGTGGAAGGAATGAGAATTTCTTTAATGATTAACACTGAAGCAGTCAAGATCTTGGCTCTGGTTTAAATCCTCCCATTTGCAGGCAAAATATTATTTTTTCCTCTCAGCAAATCCTTAATTTTTGTCTTTCACTTTAGCTAATCTCCCACCTTCTGTCTTAGCATACACAAGCTGTCCCTTGCACCTGTGGTGTTTCCTTACACCAGTCCTTTTTATTCTGTTAAAAATGGGCAAAACATATTTGAAAAAGTATGACAATGGGGAAACATATTTGAAAAGTTGTATGACACTCACAACTATAAATGGAAATCTTACCATTGCGTGTATGCACATTTATGAAAGTGTGATAGGGCTGAAATCTGTCCTGAGAGCTCTTTTGATTTTTATTTGTCCTACTTGGCAGTTATTCATGTATATCTGTCATATTTATAAGGCACAAAAGGATGGCAAGCAGTTTCATTTCAATGTTTCCTTTCTCTGAGCAGGGTACCCATTCTGAGACAGAAGATAACAAGTTAAAATAAAACAAAAGAAGTGTCCTAAAGCAGCCAAGCTGATCAGTCTGTTACCGAGGTTCATGAGGTTCTACAATGCCAATGCTAGGTCCCACATCTGGGTCAGAGCAATCCATGGTTTCATTACAGGCTGGAGGTTGACATGATTGAGAGCAGCCCTGTAGAGAGGGAGTTGGGGGTGCTGGTTGATGAGATGCTCAACATAAGCCAGCAATGTGCGCTCGCAGCCCAGAAAGCCAACTGTGTCTTGGGCTGCCTCAAAAGAAGCGTGGCCAGCAGATTGAGGGAAGTGATTCTCCCCCTCTGCTCCACTCTTGTGAGACTCCACCTGGAGTATTGTGTCCAGTTCTAGAACTCCCCAAATAAAAAGGATATGGAACTGTTGGAACAGGTCCAGAGGAGACTACAAAGATGATCAGAGGGCTGGAGCTCCTCTGCTATGAGGACAGGCTGAGAGAGTTGGGCTTGTTCAGCCTGGAGAAGGGAAGGCTCTAAGGAGATCTTATAGTGGCCTGCCGGTACCTAAAGGGGTCCTACAAGAAAACTGGGAGGGACTTTTTACAAGGGCAAGTAGTGATAGGATGAGGAGGAATAGCTTTAAATTGGAAGGGGAAAGACTTATATTGGACATTAGGAAAAAATTCTTCACAATAAGGGTGGTGAGACACTGGCACAGGTTGCCCAGGGAAGCTGTGGATGCCCCCTCCCTGGAAGTGTTCAAGTCCAGGCTGGATGGGTTCTTGAGCAGCCTGGTCTGGTGGGAGGTGTCCCTGCCTGCGGCCGGGGGGTTACAACTGGATGGTCTTTAAGGTCCCTTCCAACCCAAACCACTGTATGATTTTATGACTGTTCAGAGCCACTGCTACGTGGCTCTCAGCTGCTAGTTGGGGTGTTGCTAGCTGCTTCTGTAGTGAAGCCCAAGGAAGCCTCCTTGCTGCTGATGTCCCCCTGGTGGGCAGCACGGCCAATACAGCACCATGCTTCTTCTTCAGCAGGGCCTCTGCTGTAACATTGATTGGCTGGTCATGGATGTGCTGACATCAATCAGCCAACTGGAAGCCAGGTGGTCTGAGAATGGATACTGTCAACCAGTCAGAACTGCAAGAGCCTTGGGACAGATGAGGTGGTGCCCTGACAGTGGCAGTGGTCGCCTCTCTGTCTGCTATGGCATGCTGGTACTGGTCTGGGCAGGGCCCCTCTGGCCACTTGTAGACAGAAAATTCTTCTTTTGTTTTTTAATCTAGATGAAGTATTCCACTTTTTTTCATTAAGAAAAATGTAAAAATATGTGTAGCATTGTGGGAAAATGTTTCTTTACATCAATTTTTTCACAGAAAATATTTTCATTAATTTCTCTTACATCAGTTGTAGTGCTGTTACACAATTTTAAAAGTTATCTTATTTAAACACCTGATACTTCCGTGAGTATTAATAGAGATTGTATTTCTGTTTCACAAAGTAACTTGGGTAGTTCTGGCACCTGCAGAGGAGCACTCACTAACTTAGATTGGTAACTTAAGAATAATTACAATAAGAAATAAAATGAATTATGCAGTTTTTGAGTGTTCAAATATTGGAATCTGGCAACATGGTTCTTGTTTTCAATTATCAAACAAATAATCCAATCTCTAAACATCTACATTTAAATTTCCATATTTGTATTTATCATATAACTTATTTTATTGCTTCCAAGTTGTGTCATTGCAAACACTGTTTCTGTACTTTGATAATATTTTGGGATGACAACTTCAAAATGATTCTTGAGCAAGATTTCTGAAATCACCTCTTAATATAACTTATTTTTTCAGTGAGTAGGAAAAGTTGCATGAATTTACCTGGACTTCAGTAATGTGTATGCAGAAATAGAACATGAATCTGTGCATGCTCTGGTTGTTGGTGGTGTTTGTGCAGTTCTGGGTGTTCAGAAAGCTTTCTAATTTTTCAAAATCCTCCCCTTGGGAGTTTATAATCTTCAGAGAACACACACGCTAATGATGTTTCAGGCAGTTTTACTGTTTCATGAATGGATTAGCATATTTAAGTATTGCTGCACTACATACTAAATTTTCTGTGTTATTGTAGACCTTACCCCATTCATACACCACTCAATATTTTTAAAGGAGTGCACAATTAAAAGAAAACCTGGAAAGTGTTGACTTGTGAAACGAAGATTATGCTCTACATTTTATCAACTAGTCAGATGATTATTTAACTCAGTTTGGTACAAGTGGGAGATTAATAAAGAAAAAGATGGAAAAAAAGAACCTTAACAAAGATTGAGAAAAACTTCAGGTGAGGATTTGGGTTTTGAATGATGGAAAAGATGCAAAGTAGGTTATCTCATCTCAGGCTGATATCAAAGGTAGTTTTTAGGTTTTCATATGTGAGACGAGCATCTGTGATTCTTAACCAAATAATAAAAAAAAATGGAAGTCCTCTCAGAATAGAAGAAATAACTTACAAAGCTTTCAGTGTGTTAATCTGGGGCACTCCAGGCATCAGAATAATATTGAGGTAAGAAACAGTTTTATGAAAGAAAGAGGTGTCTATGTTCAAGATATATATATATATATATGCGTTCCATTTTCATATGATCAAACAAAAAAGGAGACTGTATAAGCAGAGCTTCATAAAACTGATTTTTATATGTAAAATATGTTGGTGACTCCTCAATGATTTAAAGAAGTAAGAGTTCTAGGCAAAAATATTAGTTTAAATTCTTTTATAGGAGAAAGACAAAAATATATTTAAAATTAAAGGAAAACTGTACACTTGGAATAGGAATAATGTTACCTAACTTTAGGGATTGTGAAGAGCTGCACAATGCCATTGGATGCCCTAGAATACCCAGGACATCTGTAGCACTTTGGAAAAATTATGCAGGATTTCTGGGAAGCCTTCACACTTCTGAGAGGGTAATTGGAAGTCAAGAGGTATACTTGATGGCATCAAATGTGCTTGAAATACCTGAATCCCTTCTTTGATGCCTGGGAGTTACATGTCTTAGTCTGATGTAGTCACTCTTATGATCCCTTTAGGGTTGATAGGGAGAAACTGAGATCTTCAGAGGTCAGCTTTTCTAATCCTAAAATAGGTTAGATGTATTTCTGTCTGAAACTGGCTGTTTGTTTCCACTGATGTAAGGAGATTGTTAGACTGCCCAACTCAGATTCTTAGATATGTAGAGCTCAATTCATTTCCCTGTCCTGTATCTGAGCTCCAAGTGTGACGGAAAATACTTCAGCTCTCCCAGTTGATGCCCAACTCTTACCCTAGAAGGGTCTCTCCCTTGGTCCTGCCAGCCAGCCCAATGCAGTGCAGCAGGAGGTCAGGCAGGAAAGTCTGGGGCACCTGAATTGGCTCTGGTTGCTTGCCCATCAACACCTGAACCAAGTCTGTGATATCTACTTTAGGATCAGTCAAATCACTCTCAAGGCTCTTTTGACTAAACTGATTAGATTTCCACTGATTTTAACAGTAGCTAACATCTATCTCACATATAAGTACTGATATATAAGTATGTAAGAAATCTGAATCTTACCTCAAACTTCAAACATTTAATTTAAGTAACATTTATTCTGATCTTAAGAGCTCCTTTTAACAGAGAACTTCCAACATAACTTATGCTCCTGCTCAAAAGAGAGAGTCTTCAGACTGGAAGACTCCTTGCAAAGGTGGAAAGGGACCCTAACCTTCAAAATGTATTTTGCTTTAGTTGTGCTGAGTTAGACGATTTATTAAAATGGTGTGAAAGTCCCTTGTCAAGGCTTCGTAAGACTTTAGAAGGATAATGCTAGTAAACTATAAAGAGTTTTAGCTTTTCTTTTTGCCCTAAAGCTATCATGTCACCAAACACCTCAGCTGAACCCCACTTAGGGCACTGGGGACATGGAAGGAAAGGAAAGGGTCAAACTTTTAGCGAGGGTACTGATACTTACTGAAAGTGTTTGTGATCACAAGTTTTAGTTCAGAAAATGGCTTTCCTCAAGCTCAGGGTGACTATTGCAGGTTGTGGAAGGCTGGCTCCACACTTGGGGAAAAAAAGTGTTTGAGAAAGGCGTTAGCAGGGAAGAAGCAAGTCTAGTGAAGAAAGTGGTGTAAGCAGACTGGTAGACAGGTTTGTCTTAATTCTATCTGTCCTGTGTCAGCTGGGCTGGGGTATTGGAAGCTGCATAGTTCTGCTAATTTTTACACAGTGTAAATCATGTAAAGTGGCCACACTGGTGTGACTATTCATTCACTGGAAGGTAAATACAAGTAGAGGTTATCTCTAAAACTGTGGGAGAGCTTTAACTGTTTTAGCTCTTCAAAACAAAGCAGCAAGCACTTCCTCCTCTAGAAACAAGGATTAATTTAAACAGATGTACAAGTAAATCTTTTATATATAGGCTATGATTTAGAAAAAATCTTTGATCCAGTTAATACAAGCCACAGTTAATAGCAGCCACAGGCCTGACTACAATAAATTACATAACTAATGATTTTGCTTAGTTGTGTAGTACTGCTGAACTCCAATAGGACCACTAAAGACTTCCTTGAGTGTCTCTGAAACTGAAGAAAGAAATGGAAGCTTTTGTTTCACTGTAGTTAAGTATTTTTGTTTTCTATTCAACAGCTCTGTGCTCTAAAAATGAAGAAGTATTGTTCCTGAGGATTGTGGTGCAACCAAATTACTTTTTCCTGAGAACAGGATGAGGGGCCCAGAGCTTCAATCAGTTCTTCCAGAACTTCTGTCACATTTTTTTCCCTAGAAGAAGAATGAAATAAAAGTCTAGAGGGCAGGTGAGATATACCACACTCCACTGATTCTTAGATACTGGACACTGTTCCTGAAAATGCTTGAGTTTTATTTTTATGGTCCATCTTCAGAAGCAGAATTCTGCTTATGGTTGGAGAAAAAGCAAAGGTAAAATAATGATCTTGCCCGATCATTTTTCCCCGTAACATAGAGTACCAAAAGATAATGAAGTAGTTATTATTTTTCCTTCCACTTCCACTAAAATATGTTATTCCACTTATAAGAGTGGAAACGGTATTTAGGACAAAATTTGCTTTATTTTAGAAGTCAAATTTTACAGGTCTGTGTGAAAGTTGAGGAATATAATGCTATAAATAAATCAATCACTTAGACATAAATTAGTAAAAAATTAAAATAAAAATAATCAGGAAAATAATACCAGGCTTCAAAAATTAGTCCAGTGTTTTCCTAAGACTGTGGTGAACAAATGTATCTGAATCATTGACGATTCACTGTTTTAGTTCAGCAGCATTATAGTCCTGAGAACCTCTTTTTAACTTGAAATTGTTTTGCAGTGGCTTATGGACTGAAACAGACAGAACACATATCATTCTAATTCGTTCTCAGTACCCTATAGCTAATAGATATCTTAAAAGTCAAAATTGTAGCTGCAATGGCAACCACTTACTCTCCTATAAATTAGATTTCGCAAATATGAAGTGACATTCTACAGAAAGTTTGGCTTGTGTGAATAGACAAGCTGTGATGGGAGCTCGGTTGGCAACGGTAGAAAGAGAACCTACTTTTATTATAATGACAGTTGTATAAATCACTGACATTCGCGATGCTCAGGGTAGAAGCAGGCAAGAAGAGCCCTTGCAGGTAAATGCTTCTGTTTGCACACATCACACCCCCTAGGGCACAAGACACAGTTGCTCAGTGGGAATAATTCATGGCATGTCTGGTTGGCTTGTAGAAGCTGAGAAGTGATGAAACATAGTTAGAACAGATGGTGTCTCTGGAAACTGCCCGTGTGTAACAAATCTCTACAGAGATTTTGCAAAATCTTCTTGTTTGGTCAAATTTGGATGGTTTTCACGGGGTTAAAAAAGGGCATATTCTTGACACTGGAAGGATTCTTGTCTAAGGTCAAGTGCATGCTTAAATGCGCAGAGCAGCTTGATCTTCTCAGTAAGCAGTCATGAATTTTGAAAATTTTAAGACATAAGTGTAACATATTTCCTCTAACTACAGCAATAGTTCAGTCTTTTTAGTAACTTTTTCAATGAAATCCAGACTGAGGCAGGACTTGATAAGAAATTTTTGAATCTGAACAGTTAGAATTTGACAAGAGAATTTGAAAAGAGAATCAGGTGAAGAAAAATAACATACCTGACAGTGGGATTCACTGTTAGTAGCATCTGTAAAGGTATTTCATAACATTAAAAATGTGCAGTTGTGTATTTCATTTTACTAGGAAATTTAAAGTATTTCAGGATTTGAGTAAATTTGTCTGATCTGAAGAAGTGGAGGATGAGGGAAGTTTTTATCACTCCATACAACCACCTCAAATGAGGTTGTAGTGAGGTGCGTGCTGGTCTCTTCTCCCAACTAACAAACAATAGGAGAAGAGGAAATGGCCTCAAGTTGTGTCAGGGGAGGTTTTGATTGGATATTAGAGTGTTGAAGCATTGGAAGAGGCTGCCCAGAGGACTAGTGGAGTTATCTATCATCCCTAGAGGTGTTCAAAAAATGTGTAGATGTGGCACCTCAGGGCATAGTTTAGTAGCTGTGATGATGCTGGGCTGACGGTTGGACTTGGCAATCTTCAAGGTAGTTTCCAACCTTAATGATTCTATGATTCCATGAAAATACTTAAAATATTAGAAAATAACTGCTGAAATTTTGTGTGGATTGGGAAAATACGGGTGAGTTTATTACCACTGGATTCCCCTCTTCAGCCAAGATCTTTCAGATCTTCAGTGAGATCTGAAATGACCAACAGCAACAAAAGAGAGGGTTGAAACTCATATTTTTCCAACATTCTTGCACAAAAGACATCTACAACGGTAAATAACAGAAGTAATATTCATATAAAAGATCCCAGAAATTTTGCTCATTTTCAGAGTTCTCCACTTATGTTAATATTGGATAACTTCAGTCTTTTAAACAAACTATATTCAAAAGTTAACATGAATAATTTCTGATAGTAAGTATCAGATCAAGAAAATAAACTAAAGGTTTGATTTAATCAAGAAGAAATTTGTCTACCTACACCACCTGCAGAGCATGCTGTTTCCTAACTGAAACGTCTCTGTTTCTTATCTCTTCAAGGTTTTCCTTTTATTGGCTGTTGGTTACATGACCTCTGGCAATAAAATATTTAATAGTATTATTTCCATCTGTCCACTTGGCTCGTTTTTAGAGTAACATGTTGGAGTTTGGTGTTTTTGACAGCGATTTAAATAATGACCTAATTGTTTATGCAGTTTACACTTTGTTTTTAATCTCTTTGGAAATATCAAGCATAATTCAAATCATTGATATTATTTTATTTCTTTTACTAAAAGTCAGTGTAAGATCATAAGTACTGTGATAGAACTTTTAGTTTCTGATCTTAACAGAAGGATTGTAAATATCAGAATAGGGATGAATTTGCACATTCCTTACTGTAAATTTCAGAATTACTCACAGAAAAACCATATCTCCTGAGTGATTCTGGGTCACTATAAATTCAGAGCTACAATGAGCCTCAAAAGATGATTTGTCTCATCTTTCTTTCTCAAGGATAGTTTAGTTACCCATGAAGAACTGGTAGGCAGATGATTGATGAACATTTTATTAAAACTGTTAATGGTGGAGATTCCACAGAATTTCAAGTAAAAATCCCAGTGTTTCACCACCCCAACAACTGGAAAATTTTTCCTTGTGTTCTATCTAATGGATTAATATCCATTGATAAACTGAAGCACTGTGAGCCCTTATACTATAAGCATGGGTAAATATGTGCTTTTATATTGTTTCCATTAATAGGTTGGGTAGAAGGCAGTCCTGATAGTAGTAAAAAGGCTTTGCAGGTTTTTTTTTCTCACGTTTTTCTTGGAAAAGGGTCTTTTTTTAGTGGGTTTGAACTTTATAACTTTTGAGCTATTAAACTCTTTGCACAAGATATTGCTTCCATGTAACAGCATTACATATCCAACTAATACACTTAGAATTGAATCTACTTACGTCATTAATATTTCTGTTTATAAGGAAATCACAAATAAAGTATGAATGTTTCAGTTTCCACAGATGGCTCTCTGGAATGATGAAAATCAGTGAAAAATGAAAATACAGATAGCCGGACACTGTACTCACTTTTATTCAACTTTATTTACATGTTAGGTTTTTCTTTAAAATTTCTAACTTGTCACGCACTACTTGCTGCTCAAACATAACACCTCAGAGAATGTTCTGAATTATTTATTGTAACACATTTAAACTCAAAATCCAAAACAATTGTCAGGAAACTTGATTTCCGTTTCTTAGCTTCTTAACATCTCGCAACTCTAAAAAGTGTAGGTAAGCTATGATTCCTAAGGCTATTTCACCTTTTCTACACTATCTTACCTTTTTCTTCCATTCTGCCTGGAAAGAATGCTAGTTCTGACTTTCTTGCCTGCAGGGTATCCTGCAGCTACTTTTACTTTTGTGATACATGAATCTGTAGTCATTCATTCTAACAAGATTTACAACTTGTTTCTTACAGCAAAGTTTTCAACTTTTTTATTCTGTGCCTTACTAAATTCTTTACAGTGACGCATATATATACAGTGCCAGTTTTTTACTCCAGGGAACTACCCTAATTGCTGCTAACTGAAACTTTAATCCTTCAAAACCTAAATGAGTTCAGAGTTAATTTATTACAAGTCAGCCTATGTATTAGAGAGTAAATTAAAAAAAATGCTATTAGAACTGTTGAGAAATTAAGGCAATCATGATAATACATATAAATCACAAAATGCTATAGTTCACCCCCTCACAGGTCTGTGTGTGGAGTCCTTATAAAATTAAAGAATTTCTATGTGAGATATGTTCCAGGATCCTATTCATAAAACACTTTTTTTGATTATTTAATTTCCCTAATGCTCAAAAATTTGCAGAGGCAGGTATGTTTTTTTACATGAGTTTCTGTTCACCACAACTGCTGTGGACATATTCTGAGGAGAAAAAAAATCTATACAAAAGGACTACAAAGGGATATGTGAAGCTTTCATAACTGATCTTACTGCTGCTCTTAGGAGTGAAAATGAGAATCTCCAATATTTTCAACCCCTCTATGCTCCAGTAAGCCAAATTCTGGGGGCCAAGCAAGCCTGCAAATGTTATGCTGGTGATTCTTGTGTGTGAATAAATGTCAGTTTTGAAGCAAACCCAGGTTATAGCCTAAGCTAACAGCAAAAATCTTTACGAAGGTGTTGGTTTCATTGCTTTTCAGTAGCCCCAGTTCTGTTTTCGTGTTCTATAATATACAATAACAAGTATTTAGCTTTTCAAGGCATTTTCTATGACAATTCAGGTCATGTTGTGCTAGTAAGGCACATGTTAAGGAGTAAAATGAGTCGGATAGCTTCTGTTACACTGTCTGCAAGCAACACCTGCCATTTCAAAACATACCTGTTTGTCTACATTTTTATGGGAGTTTCAGTGCTTAAAAATCTTGGAACCTAGAGTTGTATTCAAAAATGCAAACAACCCCAACCCCAACCCCAAAGAAACACTTCTCTAACTCCTCCTGTTTATTCTCCAGGGTACTGTGCTCATATAGAGGCAGTTCAGTTGGGCCCCCGATAAAGCTGACTAACTGGCTGGGAATCCTTTGTACTGGTCTTCAGGTGCTCTCCTCCTTACCTGTGATCCTTCTCCAGGCTCTGCACACGTATTGTTGTCCCTTCCATCAAAGTGGTAGGAGTGGGATAGGCTGAGGTTCCCCTTCCCTGGCGACTTCAGTTTAAAGCCCTTTTCAACAGGTTGGCAAGCCTACGACCAAGGGTACTCTTCCCTTTCTCTGACAGATGGATCCTATCAACCCATAGCAGACAAAGTTTCTCAAAACAAGTCCCATGGTCTAAGTAATCAAAACCCCTGACTGTGGCACCTCATTAGGGCAGGGCTCTATAATCCTTCTTGATATACCTCAAACTGCCCCTGGCTATATGACTGGTGCCCATGTGAAACAACAGCAGTAGACAATACTCTGTGGGCTGCACCAGGCTTGGAAGACTCTTGTTGACATCCATAATATAAGATCCTGATAAGCAGCATGCCTCTCTAGCAAGTGGATTACGTTGACAAATAGGTGCCTCTGTACCTCTCAGAAGAGAGTCTTCTACTCCTGTTATCACTTCCCTTTTCTTAGTTATGATGGTTGTTATCCAGGGAGCAATAATAATTTCAATCTGGATGCTAAAGGTGCTTGAATAGTGAAGCTTGAAATTTCCTCAGAGTAAGGAAGGAAAATGAGCCTGGCTTACACTTTTCCTGGAAGTTTGCTACAACCAACAGATTATTGAATAAAAAAAACATAGATAGCTTACTCATTTTAAAATGTAATATTTATGTGTACTTAAATAATATAAATATATTTTATATTTATATTTAATGTATTCAATGCAGACTGAGTTCTACTTGTCTCTTGGAAAGAATGGACTGACCCCTTCTTGAAGGGATTCACTGACATGAATATTAAAAGGACAGAAGTGTTTCTTCCTTGAACTGCAGGACTCACCTGTATTTCCATCGCTCCTGACATCGTCCTGGCTTTACACAGTTATTTTGAATTACCATTCTTCTGGTTCAGGTAACTGGGTTTTGGAGCTCTTATTCTGTGCTAATTTTCTGCCAATAAACCATTGTCTGTGGCAAAATCTCTAAGGCAGGCTCCCCTCTTTGGCCATAGTGTCTACTCATTAGATATTGCAGCACCTGGCCTTGGAGCTCTTTGTTCATAATGAAAGATATAAGGGAACCTGAAAGATTATCCATAGAGATATTGAACAGGTGGGGAATGGGAATAAAATTAATTATGCCTGGGTCCAGTTCCTGTATAACACTGCAATAGGTGAGGTACTTAACTGGAATATATGGAACAGCCTCACCTGTTTCTATAACTGTTACCTTTTGAGTTGTTTGAGACTGAATTCATATAAAATGAAATCATATGATCTCTCCTATTTTATATGTGCTTTTATACATGTTCAAAGGCTGAAACAAGCAGTAGGTTGCCCTGGGCTGTGAACCAATCAGGGCCTGCAACAGAATCTTGCAGAGAAAGAAAATAGTTCTGTTCATGTGACTAATTTTATCAGGTATCCAGCTGGGAAAGGATGGAGTGACTAACCTGAATCATCCTCAAAGAACAATTTCTTTGTAAGAAAAGATAGAATAATATGTAAGAGGAGAAAGCCAACAGTCATGTGTTTGCAAGGTTAGAAACCTAACTTTTAGTTTTCTGTACCATTTCAGAAAAGGGACTTCCTTGCCTCATCTGAGATCCCTCTAGAAGGAACTTTGTACGGTCAGAATACTATTTGCAGATGCTGAGACATTATTATATTTACTGAAGCATCTTTTCTTTTTTACCTGGATCAGTTTTGCTTTCTGGTCAAGTGGAAGATGCTGTGGCTAAATAGAAGTGTGACTTTGTTCACCTGCTTCTCAGGAATCCCCAAAACAAAACAGAACTTTTCAGCAGACTGACATTCATTTCATAATTCTGCTTCAAAGTGAGAAGAGAGCTCTTGCTGAATGAAACAGTTCCGGCTGCCTAATTGGCTAACTGACTAGCTACCTGTTGTTACTCACAAGGTAACAGACTTTGTCATAAGGTAATGGTACTGCTTTTCTCCCCAGCAAGACAAATTATTTTGAAGGAAGAGTTAATATCTGTGCTGCAATATTAATCTCAATTGTGATTCCATAGCTATGTCCAAATGTGAGTGCCTTCATATTACTGGGAAGGTTTTTAGCCCCATCTATTTTCAACATTGCTTGATACTTCTTTTTGTGAGAAAGTGTTCAGATGCTTATAATTTAGCCAAATTTCCCCCGGGTTGAATTTTCCTGTCTTGGGTGACTACTCAGGTTGATTACTTTCCTTTTCAATGTTCAGTCAAAATATTTCATCTGTTTTAGTTATCTAGAAAAAAAAGAGGTTTTAGTGCAGGTGAAAAAAAGTTCTAGCTTCTCTCTGCTTCGCGACCAGTGTATGCGATCTGGAAGAACAGTAGCTGCTTTGGAGATCTTTCAGCTCATGCTAGTATTTAGCTGAAGCTACAAATAGAGACATGGGGCCTATGCTGTGTAAAAATGCTACTTCTATTACTTGTAGTAATAGCAGCTTTGAGATATATTAAACTAGGCACCCAAGTCAGTTGATAATTTTCTGTTTGATCTTTGAGCTACAGGTCTTTTTGCTACTGGGGTAGGATAACTGGGCTAACTGGAATCTTCCATCTATCATAGAAGTTTAACTGCACTCTCTCATCTCTTGAGGCATTTTTGAAAATCCTTCTATTCCTGGAAGAGAGGAGAAAAGAGGAGAGGGAAGAGAGGAGGGGAAGATGCATTTGTATCATTACATTCTCTTATGTAAGCATAAGCACAATGGGGCAAATTTTAATCCGGGTATTTCCTCATCTTTTAATAACTGATTTCCAAAGCTAATGTGCTTTCAGTGTATTTTTTATGAGGTTCGTCCAGACAAACCTAGAGTATCATAGGAGCTAGCTAAGTGCATGCAAGGACAGCAGTAATTCCCCGTAGACTTTGTATTTTAACAAGGCCCAGAGCAGTGATGAAAAGGTGAGAAATGCTTGCATTAGAGCAAGAGAAGTGGAGTTTTCAGCTTTAGGGCATGATAGATTTTCTGTTAAGGACAAATCAAAGAAAATTGTTCACTGCCTAGATTGTTTCTTCAGTAGTTAAATATCTTTCAATTTTGGATTAATATAAAAAGTGTCATTGAAAGTGTTGAAGAGAGAAGCTTCAACAACAATCAATAACTGCTTAGGTACAGATACACTGCTAATAAGCTGGCTTTAGGTAGCAATAAGGTAAATATTGGTGGTTTGAACAGGGAGATAACACAATTGATCTGACCTTCTTTTCAATCAGCTTTGAAGGTTTACTTCACTGAGAGCGGACTTGCTCTCCAGAGGATGCTGTGGCTTATTTTTTGCTCTTGACTACTCCATAATCTTCCATACCTAACCTCTCAGACAGGAGCTTTGAACTTTCTACTTTCTTGGAGAAGATTTCTTCCATGGCCTGTTCAGTTACCTCTGAAAGACCATTTGCCCTTACTGAAATCATCTACTCTTACTGCTCCAGGCATAGCTGAACGTGCAAGCCTTCAACAAATATCACTTTTCCTTTATCCTTAAGGGCAAAATTACACTACTCTTCAGAGAAGGCACTGCTATAATTTTGTATAGAGCATCAGATAAGTTGTCACAAATTCAAATGTCATTTTCACCATCTATGTAGTAAAATGCTTTTCTGTGTGTATATATACACAACTCTTTTTTTTTTTTTTACATTTATGAGGCCACATTCATGCTGTCAGCTTAAGTTAGAAAGAAAAATTCCAACTTGTTTTCTCTATTTTTTTATTTTTCACACTTTCTTATTTCCACTCCTCTAAATCTCTAATTTAAACCTCTAAAAATTCTAAAATTCTAAACTCCTTGCTTCCAGCCTTTGTTATAATTAATCTTCCTTACTGGTGGTGTCCAAGTGTGTACTAGGCATGTAACCAAGTGCTTGTCCCTTCTATATAGGGCAAATGCAGCGTGGAAGACTGAGCACAGAGCTCATGCTGGGAGGTTTTGGTCACATCTACAAGGTGCAGTGGGGACCGAGCTAGAAATTCCCAAGACAAGCAACAGTGTAATGTGGCTTCTTGCTCTGGAGTAAGATTTATTGAGTTGTCAGCACTCTACAGCATGTTGTAAAATGGCTGTTAGTAATCCAGTGGAGAAAATACAAGGACTGTTGAAGTTACGTTATAGTTATCAGTCCATCACCTCAAACACTGAAATGTACCTAACAAAAGTTTTCTTAAAAGGAAAGCTGGGGAGAAACAAACATCTAATTTCAGGCGAAACAGAATATTGCCATTGAACTAATCGATTGTTTTCTGATGGCTATTTTGCTCGCAAGGTTTGTTTTATATGTGAATTTGTTTATTACTTTCATTCTGCTTTAGAACATGAAGTATTTTCTCAGTCCAGGGCAGAAAAATGAAAAAAAAATTGCATTGCCAGGGCAGAAACTGTACTTTTGATTTTGCGGGTTGAGTTCAAAACATTTTCTGTTCCAAAATGACACAAAAAGAAGAGGAACTTGGGGATTATCTGAATGCCCAGAAGGCTTTGAGGGCAAGATTTATTGCTTTGTCTGTGACTAGGACAGCAGTTGTGACATGCTACCAGCAGGGTATTTCCAGATGTCACAGTTTAGGTATGAAATTTCCATTTCTGGTCAAGGAAAGAGACGAGCCTCATATGTTGCTCTGATCCATCCTCAGGAGTGGAGTGCATGATGTGAAATCCTGTGTTACCCTGCTGCTAACTGCCCTATTGCTTCCTCCACTCTAATTATGACTAATTCACACGGGCTGAGCACGTACCCTGCCTAGTGGTTTGCCATGCAACTCCCAACTGGCTAATGAATCACTGTGGCTGAGGTACATCAAGGCCCCAGAGCAGCCAAGAAGCTGAAATGGAGCTCTGAGACAGCAGAGACCATGAGGGAGATCTGCCACCTCTTATGAGTGTCATTGTCTGTGTCTTGACATGCGCCTGCTTCAGGCACTGCAATGTACCTTCGTAGGAGAGAATTTCTTACTGCGTCCTAGAGAGAAACATTTTTACCATGTCCTGTGACAGGGCAAGAGGTAACAGTTTTAAGCTGTAATACTTTAAAGGTTTAGATTAGATGTAAGAGAGATGAGACACTGGAAAATGTTGCCCAGAGAAGTTGTGCATCCCTGGAAGTGTTCAAGGTCAGGTTTGATGGGGTTTTGAGCAAACTCATCTAGTGGATGTTGTCCCTGCCCAGGACAAGGTATTTGGAACAGATGATCTTTAAAAGGACCCTTCCAACCCAAATCACTCTGTGATTCTATGATCTTAAAAAAACCCACTTAGTTAACCTCTGTAGCATGTTTGGGAAATGGCTTAATATTGTTTCTAATTCTTTGCACCACTGTGTCAATCCAGAATTGGCATCCAGACTTTCTGATTCCTTGATGTACTGTAATCTGGCTACTTCTTTCTTCCTTTAGAATGTCTAATGCCTTCAGGTGGCACAACTGATGTGAGTTTTAATGAAATCAGAGCTTTGCATATCAAGGGGGAAGTGCAGGAGAAGGAAATTCTGAAGAAATATGTGCATATATTGGAAAAAAAAACTACTCCAAAGAAAGAAAAACCTATTGCAAACAACCCAAAAAGGCAATTTCTTCTTACTTACACAGCCATGGTTTTAGGGTTATTTTTCTAGAATGTATGGTTTTGGTTTAAGTCACTAACACAGACTGTTTTGAAATTAAGGGAACAATGAGTCCAGGTCCTGATTTGCTGATAGATTTGCACTGGGATTCTAACTTCTGCTATAGATTGCCCTAGGTGCTCAGCCTTTATTTTCAAGCTAGATATTATACGGTTTCTTCAGCACAGCTGAAGTACAGCAGCACTTACTGTCAAATAAAAATCCCCTAAGATGACTGAAACTTTCCTTCAAAATACAGCCAGTTAGGCCTGGAGATATGCTGTCCACAGGGATTTGTTTGCCTCCATAAACAGACCTACTGGATTTGTCTGCCTCCATAAACAGACCTACTCTGCTATTGGAGCGACTCTGTTAAGTCAGTTGTATAATTATTAACGCAAAACATTTTTTTCACATAAACTATTCCAGAATACTCTGCAGAATTAAATAGTACAATTATGCCTCAGGAAGCTCTGCTGTCAGACAGTCTTGTGAACCAGGTATTGATTCGACTGGTGAACAATTGGCAGTCCTTCTCTAAAACATTAGCCAAGTTTCAGAGTCCAAAGATAATCAATATCTAAACAAGTTAAAAATACAAACAGTGTAGAGGTTTGGTGTCTGCTTACAAACTGGAAAGTTGGAAGTTTCCTAAGCACCTTATTACAAAATAAAGACATGGTTTGTTGCCAACAGTATACTGACATCAAGTCGATATTCCAAATCATCACTAGTTTCTATAGTCTTGAACTTGCAATTCACTGCAGTTTTCTTTTCCTTCTGTCCGTACAATCACAGTACACCACTGCTTAAAAATTCTTCTTATAAATGGCTACCTCTCCTCTCCTCTCCTCTCCTCTCCTCTCCTCTCCTCTCCTCTCCTCTCCTCTCCTCTCCTCTCCTCTCCTCTCCTCTCCTCTCCTCTCCTCTCCTCTCCTCTCCTCTCCTCTCCTCTCCTCTCCTCTCCTCTCCTCTCCTCTCCTCTCCTCTCCTCTCCTCTCCTCTCCTCTCCTCTCCTCTCCTCTTTTCTCACTTCCTCTATTAATTTCCAGTGTCTTTTCATTGCCTGAAAAGGTCTGCTATGTTCACAGCTCTCAGCTCTTATTCATAGTCTGCCACTTAAGTCAGTTTACTAAGGGGCTTTTTTTTGTACAGTTCTCATAGTCTTGCCATTGTGACATTCCTTGTAATGCTTTTTACGGTAGCTGAAATTACTTACTAGGCAGGTCTAATTGGCTTAAAAAATGCTTTTCTGTGAAGTATACCTAATTTCCAACACTCTGGAAATGCATTTCAAATGAGGAAGTCTCTGTAGGTTGTAAACTTGCCTTAAAAGAAAGAATTTAGGCAGTCTAACTTCAGGTTGCAAACTTGGGCAGAAAAATGAAGATCCTCACCACTCTGTACAACAAATGAATCTTCCTAGGGGTGTGTCTTAGTCTTGAGTGGTTCCATGGGGAAGTGTTATGAATTTGAATACTTAGAGTTACATCTGAGTAATCCCCTATAGCTCCTATCCTTTTCTTCAGGAAATGTTTCATGCTTGCAGTGTAAAGGGGAATTCTTTGGCATCTGAGAAAGAACAGAGCAGAGACACTAATTCTGCTCCTGACTCTTCCATACCCTGTTCATTTGGCCTCTGATTTCTTGAATTTCCTATGAGCATGATAGTGATCTAGAAATTTACTGTAAAAATAAATTCATTAATATATGTGAATGATCAGGTTCTAGAA
This sequence comes from Tapera naevia, assembly GCA_033556795.1. Lineage (NCBI taxonomy): Eukaryota > Metazoa > Chordata > Aves > Cuculiformes > Neomorphidae > Tapera > Tapera naevia. The sequence goes on from JAUMJJ010000038.1 coordinate 8,960,842, forward strand.
TGAAAAGAATCATACATCATCTAGATTGATAGCTATTGTTTAGTATAAAGGCTGAAATCAAGGACTATCTTGCCTGTTATAATATTATCCCCTTTTAATTAGTAATGTTGAAGGACCAGGATACAGTAATGTAGAGAATTTAAGAGACCTCTAAATACTAAAAATCAGATAGTAAAGGAGAAAGGTTTCATTAAAATATATTCTCTGGCATGTTTGTTGTAGTTGTGTATAATAACATATTCATAATTAAGAACGTGTAATTTTTTCGATTGTAGACAGTATTATAGCAACCATCATAAAAGCCACTGTCACCTAACAGCAAATAGCTATACCACAAGAATAATATTTACAGAAAAGAATTAATGTCAAAGACAAAAGAAACCAAACAAATTTCACATACTTCTGAAAAGATAATTAATAAAATAATCAGTCGATTATCATTAGGTAGACTAAATTGAGAAAAAATAATACAACCACCACCCAAAACTAAGGAAAAATAAAAGTTCTCAACTTTCAGCTATCTTTAAAAAATAACTGATTCTTACTCTTTTACATTCTTTCTCTTCCTGGAAGTGCAGTGAATTATTTCTTCAATTAAAGATCCATCTGCTGAGAGTAGAACTTCATTGGTTACGGTGTCCTACAGGCCTCTTTAGATAAGAATATTTTTGGAAGGGTTTATTGAGGACACCCAACAGAAAGTATTTGCCTCGACTGTTCTGCAGTTGTGTAGATTGAGTCTTTTATCTAGGCTTAGTGTCAGCTTTCTGAAGGAAAAATAAAACTCTACTGAAGAATCTTTTGTTCATCTTTGGGATTGTATAGCACTTCTGGAAATGTCAACGGATTTTCAAAGGTGTTAAAGAGATCTGGCAATTATTCAAGAAAATATTGCTAAAGGCAGAAGCGCAAACTGTCTCAAGGCAGAAGAAAAAAATAGATAGAGATCAGGTCAATCAAATTGTGAACTCTTCATTGACATCAAGCCCAAGAAGAGACAACACATAAAGTGAAAAGTAGATCAGATTGCTTAGGATGGATGTAAAAAGCAAGCAGGAATAACATCAGGACAGAGGATAAGTGAAATGTAGTTGTGAAGAAGTATCAGTGACGATAAATGCTCAGTGCCTTTGATCACTATATTAGAAGCAAGAAGAAGGCCAAAGCCCATATTTTTCTGCTAGGAAAAGTGACTGATAAAGGAGGAAGGAAACAACAAAGGGATGAGATCTCAGACTGGCATACAGAAAGAAAAAAATTAAAGAGCAAATTAGGTAAATGAAATGTTTTCAACTCACCGAGTCTGACAAATTGTTTTAAGACCGTTGGAATTATTAACAAGTTTGTGCCCTTGAGGAGAATGGATTATTTACCAGGACCTGTCTTTAGTGAATGGAGGGAAAAAGGATCTAAGAGATCTTACAGTAACTATTCTATAGTCAGTTTAACTTCAATCCCTGGAAAAAAAATTTACAGAAAATAAAAATATTAGAAGATTTGGAAAAATAACTAGGGAATGGGTAGCAGCAACAGTCTTGGATTTCTTCAGAGCTAATCATATCAGACCAGTATAATTTTCTTCTGTGGCAGTGTAGCTGGCTTTTGGGTCCACCAAAAAAATAATTAAAATCAAATATTTAGACTGCTGTATGATGATCGCTTAAGAAAGTTAATGATATCTGCCTCCTGTTCCAGAAAATGACAGACCTAAGGGATTAGCATGTTTGTTTATTGTTAATTTATGCAGTTCTTTGAAAACCAGCTGTTTGTCTATTTTATTTTCCTAGACTTTCAACGTTGCACACAGAGTAAAAATGTACTATCAATTTTAACTAATAAAGCATTGAGCTGAAAGCTTTGAAAGGATTTAAAGAACTAAACTCGCATTTCAAAACAGTTACAGGCAATGGGACTAAGGCTGGCTTAATGGGGTGTGAAACAGGTGAAGTAGGTTACGTCTGGGCTTGAGAAATACTGAACATGCTGTCAAAATCACATTACTTTACAGTAGATTGTCTCACTTTAATGGGGTCCAAGCCTGCACTGCTCACCAAATAAACACATGACAATAAATCACAAAGTGAAAGTGAATACTCAGATGAAAGGGAATTTTGATTAATATTGTTGGCCACACAGAATTATGGATCCCAACATACGAGTGCTTCAAACAACAGGCAGCTAAATATGAAGACTTTAATGAGTATGCAACTGAAAATAATAAATGTATCAGTGTTAGTTTCCGAGAGGCAAATGAAGAAGATAATTGCCTTAAAATAGAATCAAAAATAATTCACTGTGGCAGAAAACAAATATTTTTTTTTCTCTCTGAAGAAACAAAACCTCCTCAGTGTTCTGCTTGCCTAGATACAAGACGCACATTTTTGCCCTTTAAAGCCATTTCCTTTTTTAAGCCTTATTGCTTGGTGTTACCATGGCTACCAATCATGAACTGAAATCGCTGGGTAATATAGTTTATTTCCAGCCATAATTGTGCTGAGGCTCTAGCAGCCAGTTTTTAACAGTTAAAGGAGACAGCATCTAGGTGGACTTGTCAAAAGCCTCTAACCCTGTGGGTGGTAAAAACTGCTGGGATTTATCGGCTGCTTGTTTTTGACTTGCAGGGTCCATTAGTATATACAGTGTTATTACATATGTACCTTAATGCATAGTAAGTCTTGATATAAATGTCATCAATTCATGGAGTTAAATTTGTTACTTGTGAAGTCAAAGGGCAGAGAGCCAGCCTCCATCCTTGGAATACTCCCCCCTGTCCAGTCCTGAAAAAATTATCTCTTTTCCTTCCTATTTTCCCAAGTCCATGTTTGTTTGAATCAATGTCCTTCATCTGTTTTGACAATTGAAGAGAGTATCTTCTGCTTCTCCAAATATTAAACAAAACCTCCACACACAAGTTGCACCTTTCCCAGTAAGTGGTAGCAGGGCAATAGGAAACCTAGAAACCATGGGAACCAGCACCCTGGCAGCCAAATACTCACAGCACTTGAAGGAGCCAGGACTTTGGTTTTAATTGCAATTCTTTCACATTACACAGGTCTAACTTATATCACTTTTCTGTTGTTTGCAGTCATGTATACAGGACCAATCAATTTGAGATGGGGAAGACACCATTACTTAGTACTTCCCTGTGACTTAAAGGACCATCGTTATTTTCTTGTTTGCCTTTGTTTTGGTGATAACAGTCCCACGCAAAAGGCTTCCCAGCAAATCACCTTGTTCTCTGCTCCAAAGACATGCATAGTCAGGTTAAAATACATCTGCTCTGAGTGTGTTACAATGCACAGGGGCATTGCCTATTAAAAAAAACCCAGGGTGCTACCTGGCTGGCAGAGCACTGATGCGGGTGACATCCACAAACGCCTGCTCAGCTGATTCTGTTCTAGAGTCATCTTGTCTGTAGTGATCATAGCATCAGTCTTTTCCCTTTCCCTTTCCCTTTCCCTTTCCCTTTCCCTTTCCCTTTCCCTTTCCCTTTCCCTTTCCCTTTCCCTTTCCCTTTCCCTTTCCCTTTCCCTTTCCCTTTCCCTTTCCCTTTCCCTTTCCCTTTCCCTTTCCCTTTCCCTTTCCCTTTCCCTTTCCCTTTCCCTTTCCCTTTCCCTTCTTTCCCTTTCCCTTTCCCTTTCCCTTTCCCTTTCCCTTCTTTCCCTTTCCCTTTCCCTTTCCCTTTCCCTTTCCCCGTACAATCACAGTAAACCACTGCTTAAAAATTCTTCTTATAAATGGCTACCTCTCCTCTCCTTTTCCTGTTTTGTTCAGCTGCCTTAATAACTAACGGCCTAATTGTAACCCTCAATCACTTCCCTAAAGTCAAATTCAGACTGACTGTGGTGTATCCTATGGACTATTTTAAGCATTACTCTAAGAAAGAACTAGGCTTTTGGGGTTATTATTCATGGGAGATGTGTCCCTCCACAAGACATGTAGAGTGGTCGTGTACTTAAATCAAGTAGTCTGGATCCCTGCTCTGGTATTAAAGGAATGCACTTTGGACCCTGCAACATCTGATTTATGCACTTACTCGAGCAGTCTGGATTCTGTCCCAAATGCTCAGCAAAATATAAGTACAATCAGACAGCTACAGCAGGTCCAAGCAAACCTAACTCAGGAATCTGACTTCATCTCTTTTGTTCCTTAGGCTACTGGTTTTGTGGCAACTTCTGAAGTGATCAGTCTGGTGATATCTCTTGAGTTTTAGAAGAGCCATCAGCACATCTCAGCTCTGCATATTATTGCCTTTGCTTCAGGCCTTTTCTGACTTTCAGCTATATTTCTCAAAAACACCTGGGAATTGTTTTGAAAGTGTCATTAGGGTGACCTTTCTTGGTTTCTTTTTAAAGTCTTTGTTTCTGTTGCTAGGATAATTTATGATGCTGTTTTACTGTATCCTATCAGGATTTTATCACTGTGAAGTGCTGTGTTATGTCTTGACTGCCTTTGAAGAAGAACTGTGAGGACTGAAACCACTGCATCTAATTCAGTGACATTATCCTGGCTGTGACTCATGTGCTTTAGGTTGGAGTGTGAGGTTTGAAAGGTGTCACTAGTGTTACTGTGTTGGCACTAGGAAGCAGGAACATGAATCCATGCTTTATCAGGCTTCCTTTGCTGCTTCCATATCCACCTCCATGGATACTGTGTGTTTGCTTCCCATAGTAAGTACAGCAACTTCATGATTTCTGTACTTGAAAGGCAGATAGAATTCAGACTCCCTCACCCTACTAGGGGAAATTTTGCAAACAGATTGTCCATGCAATATTGAAGTTGCTACTTCACCTTGAAGTTGGAGATGTGTACTGATACAGGTGTCTAATATATACTAAAAGCTGGATGTCTAACTCTGAGCTAATTACTCTAGGTTCCCTTTGGAGTATCTGGACAGAAGTCATCATCCACAGAGCCACTACAGTACAAGAAAGATGTCTAAGGTTGAGATTTGTTAAGCAGCTGAATTGATTTACTGTTTCAGTGACCCTGAGACAGTCACTATATAGAGCTCTCTTTTCATCACCCCATCTCTCCTGAACCTGTGTGGTCCTTTTACTTTGCTGCTCTGGTCTGACTCTCAGCAGGTAAACCCTTTGGGAGTTGCCTGGATTGGTTAATTTAGTAGTAGGTGTTTTCTTCTGTTTTTCTATCAGACTGAGTAACTCAAAATGGCTTGTGGAAATGACTGACAAGTGGTGAGGTCAGAACAACACAAATACTGGGAACATAAGGTTAGGGAATGAGACCTTACAGGTAGGGCACAGTTAGTCTGGTTCCCAGCATTTTACACAGACAGTTGTTAAGCCCATATTAAGGAACAGATCCAACTTTTTTCTGTCACATTCTCAAATTGGCCCAAAGCCTATATCTTTGTACAGGCTTGTGTCCAGAAACTGTAAATGTGCTGGGCAGGATTTAATCTCAGTCCTGCACAAAGAACACAGTGATGGTATTCCCTGAATATTTTTGCTTACCATTGACTGCAGTTCTCCTGGAAAACATGCCACCTGAAGAGGACTTATTTAATTTCTTCAAGCAGTCCTCAGAGAACTGCTGAAAATACAAGTTTATTCATTTAGCTTGTCCTCTTCCTGTTCTGAAACTCCAGTACCACTTACTGTCACAGATAAATCCTCTTGTCTCTATGAATCTTCTTGCCTGTTCATCTGCTCTGTGATCACATCAGACCTTTCCAAACTTGTCATAAAACCCATCCATTTTTGCATATGCAGCCATTCAGTTTCCCTAAAATTTTTGAAGTCTGTTTTCAAGTGTCTCCTACATCACTTGTTCTTTGCATGTCTTTCTTCTGTTCCTGAGGACTTTTAGGAGCCTCATTTTGTGACCTTTTTTCTCCTGGTAAACAACACTGACATAAAATTAACTGACTGTCTACAGATCCGCTGAAGGGGAAATTGCCAGCCCTCCTAAATTACTGATGCGGTTGTCATCTCACTGGTAAGAGGTCTGCAGAGGGCCTTCTGATAGATTTGGGAGCTTGTTGTTATCATGCTTGACTGTCCACCCGCCTACCCATCTCATATTATCCACTACGCATGTAGTCAAAACTGAAATTAATCCACTGCTTTGCTTGAAATGACAGTGGACCAGATTTTATCTTCATCTACGCTCACATAAGTCTAAAACAACTTTAGCAAACAGAGAGCACACTTTCATTCTAGCTGGTAGACAGTAAAATTCTGATCATTCCTTGAAATCAGCATGTGTCCAAAGAACCTTTTATAAGTATGAAGGAAACACCTAATTCTACATACTAGAGAACTTAGTTACAGTAAAGGAGGTTCCTGACTTTCTAATTACCTTTAGTAATGTAGTCAAGTTCAGTTCAATTCACGGAGTAGGTTTTCTACCAAGATACAGAGTAAGAGATAATTTCTCTATGTTTCCTGCCCGTACCCCCAGCCATTTTGACATTGCAATTTTAAAGCTAACTACTTTATGATAGAGATCAAAGACAAATCAGTAAAGTCACTTTCCAAAGGCAGCTTTTGATAATGCCTTTTTTTCAATATTCTTCTCTCAATAAAAATACAAATACATGTGGCTATCAAGAGAAAGGAGTGGGAATGGATAGAGAGTTGAAAAGTATTTTCATGATTTTTTTTTCTTATGAAGACTGAAGATAATTATGGAAAATAACTTTTTATTTTATATAAAAGATCCCAGACAGACTGCAGATAATGTATCACTAATGCCAATGTAGGCAACTGTCAGACTTCCTTCTCTAGACTAAAAGCAGCATTTTATCCCCAGAGTGATATAACATTCTCCTTCCATGTAAGAGCCTTAACAATAGAATCAGAGGAACATAGAATCATTAAGTTTGAATGGGACCTCTGGAGGTCATTTCTGCAACCCCATGCTCAAAGCAGCAGCAAGGGCGCTGTCTAAAAGAACATTTTCACACTTGGAGATTCCACAGCCTCTATGGACAACCTGTTACAGCACTACACTACCCACAGAGAGAAAATATTTTTCTTGTACCTAACTGGAATTACCTTTTTTTGGAACTGTTTACATTATGGTTTACATTTACGGTTGGACCCGATGATCTCAAAGGTCTTTTCCAGCCGGAAGATTCTATGATTTATCCCCAAGCTAGCAACAAAGAACCACATAGCTGCTTGGCTTAGCCTCGATCTGGCAACAAAGATCCATGGTGGCTGCTCGCTCACACTTCCCCTCTTCCAGTGGCATGAGAAGAGGAATTGAAAAGAAAATATACAACTCATGTATTGGGATAAAAACAGTTTAACAGAGCAGCAAAGGAGAAGAAAATGCAACAACAATAGCGAAAAAGGAATATACAAAGCAGGTGATACACTACACACAATTTCACAGTGCCTAAGAACCGATGACCACACATGCTCCCAATCCAGAATCCTCCAGCTGTGCTCTGCAGCCACAAAAAAAATGAAACCACCAACCATCCCGAGTTCGCCTCACAAACCAAACCCTGTAAACCCCCACCTTCTGGCTAACTAACTCTTTATATGCTGAATATGTCATTGTGTCTAATATCCCTTTGTCCAGTTGGGCAATGACCCTTCCCAGCTTCTTTGGGAAAAAATAACTCTTTCCCTGCCAAACCCAGGAAATTAACTCTTCCTCAGCTGGAACCAGGACAGGAACCTGTGCCTGTTACCCCTCATGGTTGTGCTGCTTGCCTCTAAGTAGTCAGGTTACTTTTCTTTTTAGCAAAATTGGAAGTTATTTTCACAGGGCAGCGAATCCATGTCCCTGTTCTGAGGAAAACCAAGAACCCTAACATTCTCCCTAGCAAAGATTTCTTGAGATGGTCTTTAAAATTCCTGGCAATGAGGATGCCACAGCTTAGATTACCTATTGATGCTTATTGATCTTTGTGGTTAGGAACACATTACATAATTTCTAAATTATATATTGTCATACAGAAAATTAATTATTATTATTTTCTTTCACTGAATAAAAAGTCACGTATTGTCACCCTTTCAACTCTATTTTCAATACTGAAATTTTTATCATGTTCTCCAATACTTTATTACCTTAGCATTGACGGATAGATCACATTTTCTGAAGTCTCTCAGCATTCCTGTTATTCTTCTTATTGTGACTGAATCTCTCGTAAAATTTAGTGCCTTGAGCTATATGGAGACTAAAAGATTAATTGCTTCATAAGTCCTGCAGATGACACTCCTGTTCATTTGGGATGGCGATTTGATTTGTTTGTAACAACATTGCATTGTAGTCCTGTCATACAGTTTGTGGTCCACAACAGATTTTAATGCCTTTCCTCCAAGGTACTGTTCCACTCATCTGTCCTTTTTTTGGTCTTTTTTTATATATATATATATATATATATTTGTGCAGTAGCCTTTTTCTTTCCCTGAGTTTGGCTTTGCTGTTTACTGATTTTTTTGTTTGTTATTGTTTTTAAACGTTTTTTTCCCATTCTCAAGTAATTATTCTGAATTCTAATTCTGTTTTCAGTAGTGTTTACAGTCTGCTTTGTGCATTAATACCTGCACACATTGTAAGAGCTTCTGTTCCATGAACCTACCCATTAATCAAAACATTCATTGACACTCAGGTACTCAGGCAAATGCCCAGTTAGACTTCACTTAAAAAGCTGTGCCAGTTTGGTGTGATCTACTAATATTTACTCTGGAATAATTTGTTATGAAGCCACCTTTCGACATTTTATCTAACCCCTTTTGTCCCATTTCCTTGAAACCATGTTGAAGAATGTGGGCATATAATTCAATATTTTTGGAGATATGAACTGAGACACTGAGCTTTGAAACATCAATCTAAACAACTCTTTATGAGTACTTTGAGATTGCCACATTCCCTAGCACCTAGCTCTTCCCATCTTCAAACACTTACACTGCATAACTGAGAGCTATCTTATGCCTAAACCCATTCAGGATCTTGAAACTGGACATAGAGATTCCCACTTTCTGAGAGGCCTATGGAGGCAGGAGCACCCAAACATGTATTAACAGAATCTTACCCAAAGGTATAAGGTTTTCTGTTCATCAGCATAGCTATGTCCTTTCCCTGCACAGCAACAGCTTTGTAACAAACATTCTTCTTTAAGCGTCCCTGTGTCTTCACCACGGATTTTGCCAATGAAGCACTGTCAACTCTGTGGGCGATTTTCTTACACCTCCAGACAATACAGGTATGCCAGAAAAATCCTGTGGAGGAGACCTGGCTTCAATTTCTTCGGTTCCAAACAATGTGTTTACTTTTAGAAGCCTACTCCTTTCCCCTAGACACTAAATTTACACTTGTCATTTGAGTGGTGACTCATACCCTTGTGACTCAGCTGCATATAATCAGTGGCCTATTGAAAAAAATTATTTTTCTCTGACTTTGAAGAGCCATGTGTCAGTTTGCACACTAACCACCAATTCATAAACTAACAACCAAAATGAAGAACAAGCTAGACCAGACAGTCAGCCCCACATCAAGGCTCCAAATAAACCAGTGCGCAATCTACGTATTTGCCCTGAGCTTGTCCAGATCAGTTTGCAGCCCTGAAAATAATTTCTTTTATCCTTCAATGGCAGCGAGGAGAAATTATGCTGACATTTTTCCATGCTAGGCCAACAGATTAAAAGAAACAAGTATGCAGCACAGATTTCAGAGCAGAGTCCTTCCCAGACATTGATGATCTGCTGTGCACGTGAGCACTAGGTGTGTCTACACCAGAATTTTAATTCCGATCAGGACTAGGAGCTTTAAATGAAACCCCTCTTCTACTTCCCATATTTTTCTTCACATCACAAAGCATTCATGGAAGACAGAATCTGAATTCCTTCTGGCTAAAACCAGAATGGAAGATAAATCCCGGGAGTGTGCCTATTTCACTACAGCTGCTAATGGGCATCCCCTCCAGGGGAACAAGTTACAGAGCCCCTGAAACACAGGCAGTGTGGACACTGGGTTTTTCATACAAAGTGTTGCCCTGAGCAGATCTATTTATGTCAGGCCACACTACTCGCTAATGAAAACAGGCTTTGTTGACATGCTACAGATCCCTTCCTGCCCAACTCCAAGTTCCTTAGTCTTGCCTATGCCCTTGTCCCCACCAGGATGTTCCTGCTCTTTTCCTAGCAATTCATTGGTGCCTTTGTGAGTGAGTCCTTTCCAGGAGCCCAGCCATAGAAAAGTTACTGATTATATCGGGAGGGTAATTTTCTGCAATCATTGTATAACCACTATGTCAAGGTTTATCAGTATCTTAAGGTCCTCTGTATTCCCTCTGCCTCTTTGGCCTCACGCTGAATCAGTCTAGTCTCTTCTTAAGAAGTCAAATAGCTCAAAATATTCACCAAACATCTAATTAGACTCTTCAGTTCTTGCCCAGTTACAAGCTTTATGGGTTTTCACTTTCTTTTAGAAGTCTGTGCAAATGTGCCTCTTACACGTTTCTTCTTTAGGTAGAGCTCAGGTATATTTCCAGAGATTCATAGTCACCTCTTCCTGAAAAAAAGACCTAATATGAAATGAAATATTGGTAGAAAAAAAACCATCTTCTTTCTGAGTTTTCTTTGTGTTCTGGAACTAATTGTCAGTGATTCAGGATGAAAAGCTCTTTTAACATTCTCATGTTATACTGTCTCCCAGAGAGTCACAGTTCTGGTAGGGCTTCTTCTTGCTCCCATTAATTTTTACACTGAAAACCAAGTGAAGTCCAGTAATCACAGAGATTTTCTTTCATTCAGTGTCTAAATTCCAAATGCTCAGCGTTGTATAATAGAAAAATCCCTGCAATAAAACTAATTCAGATTTGGCAACTCTTTGTTCCAGGTACTGATTGTATGCAGATCTTTACACCTAACTCATCCGATACACTTCTTCGGCATCTAACTTAGTGCAATGGATTTTAAACCACAGGGTGCCAGGTTTCTCTCCACTCAGGAAGATGTGAAAAAGAACTAAAACTTGAAACTTGACCACCTGATTGACAAACTTGACCACTAAAAGTTCTTGAAACACAGAACTCCTCATCTTGGTCCATTACAGGAGAGGAAAAGTACTGTTCTTGTTCAATGCAAAATAATAATTAAAAAGATGTTGTGAATTCTTATTCTTAGGTAGCATAATTTGGAAGATATATCATAGCTTCAAAAAAAAGAAAAGTTTTAAATTAACAGAAAGGAAATTACTTCAATGAAATACCTATATCAGAGTGTGTCCATTAAAAAGGCAGAAAGAGATTGGGACAGGTTTTATGCCAGCATGGAAATATATCACAATCATCAGAATTAATTTTAACTCCATCCTTCATTATAAAGAGTGGCCATCCATGGTTACCTTTTGCCATATTCATATTTTCACAATGCTTACAGGTTGCTGCAATGATACTGTGTGGAATTTATGAAGTATGACAAGAGATATGGTATTCATTGTCTTGGTAAAAAGGAGCCCATTGAACGTAGATATGTCAATCACATTATGCAACAGTGAAAAAACCAACTTGTTTTCTACCAAAGGAGGATGGCAGCATAAGTGTCTAGAAATTCAGTAGGCACTTGACTTGACAGCATGAGGATTTCCTGCTCACAAAAAAAGTAATAAATCAAAGAAACATAGTGATAACGTCAACGGCACACAATGACCTTGATATAATTTTGTATCATTGGCAGCACACTGTAAAATGCGGCAGGCTTCAAATAATGGACTAGTTCTCAAAAATTCAAGCTAATGAAATGAACAGTTTTTAGAGGAAAAAAATATTTACAACCAATTTTTCCTGATAAAATCTTGCTTTAAAAGTCTGATAATATTTTTCTTCTTTTTACTTAATTACTTACTTAACAGACCAGCAGAAACGAAGAGAACATCTGAAAATGAAGATCATACAAAGCAAAACTCTATGATCATGTTATTCTCGGGTTTTCTATTAAAAGCATGAATTTCAGAATTTTAAAATATTTTGTAGTTATTTTTTTCCAGTAGAAAAATTTCTTTCAGAAGTTATTACCTTAGAAGAACAAGAAAAACAATAAAAATAAGGAAGTTAAGACACCAGGAGATATTAATTAGAGATACAGAAGAATGTCTCACAGTTTAACAATTCATTTTTTTTCAATTCCACTTTATTATTTAGAATTTTACATTTCAGAAAACTTTACACAGACAAGTTTGCTGCTGAGCTTTGAAGTCACCAAGGTCTTCCTAGAAGTTAAGCTTGTTTCTCATCTTTTGCTTTTAAAGACCAAAAGCTTTTCATACCTATAATGCCTCCAAGACTAGTTTGGTAAACGGCAGTTTTGACTTATATTCTTATGAATGTGTATGTGCTTTCATTTCCCTAACACTACTATTACTAGTTCTCCAGTTTCAGTGCTTTCAAAAAAATGTCTTGACTGTGCATAACACTTACTGACTGGTACTTTTAGTAATGAAGAACCTCAAGAGACTTATTCTTTCCACCTTCCTTGTGGGAAACTCAAAAACTGAAGCAAACAAACAGTGATATGCTTATGGAATTTATTAGGGACTAAGAGTGAATTTTCACTCCTGGAAACTCTTGAAAAACTGTTACTTGAGATGACCTCTGGAGGCATGTTCAGACTTCACTTACTTAATATTCTATGATTTTTTTCCTTAAAGGAGGAAAATACTGAAAAATATGTTTTTCTTTCTTAGGTTGGAGCAAGCTCTGGAGACTATGCAAACCTCCTTAGGAGAAAAACAAGGCTTTCCTACCAGCTTCTCACCTACCAACATGTCCTGGCAGTATGCAACTTTCCCTGCTCATTTTACTGTGAGCCTTGATTCCCTGTTTGGCCTACAATATAGGACAAATAAATCTGTAGCCCTACCTCACACAGATCTGATGAAGATGAACAGACTGCAGGTTGTGAGGGAATGTGGCAATGAGGTTAGCTCGATAAGAACAGTAATTCCATGACGTATCCTGAGTCACTGCAATAAAAACATGTCTAACTAGTTTCTCAGACTGTTTCTGAGTAAGGTATTGTCCCAGGTGTAGTGTTAACTGCATCTCACATGTCATAAGCATCTTCCCAGCAATAAGCTTCACTTTCTTCACCTATTTGAAGGTAGGATCCCATTATATGACTACTGATTAATGTTAATCTTGGATTTCAGTTATGTGAAATGATTCAAGACAGTTTCTTCAAATAGTTCTCTTTTGCTCAGTCAAAGATGTGTAGCAGTGAGGTAAGAGAGTAAAGTAAGGCTTATATGCCTGAGTTTTATGGTGAAAACTTCTTAAACTCAAGGTGGGGATTGATCCAGCCACCTAGGCCATACTTTACAGCCTACATCTCAGTCAGTCTCTTCTGCCCAAACTTTCCTATAGGCTAATCCTCTTACTAGTACCTAGTAAAAAAAGCTTTCCAATGAATATTCAACCTGTGGTTCTCTTTCTGTCTTGGAACTGTCTACCTTATGACAAGTATTTTTCTTCTTTTTGTTTGCTTTAGAGCTCTTTTGCTTTGACATTCATGTGACAATAATATTGAGTGATAGACTAAATTCAGTTATATATATTATTCATAGAAATAATTTAGATATAAATCTCTAGTCTGCAGTTGTTTCTTGGGTGATAAGAGGGCATGCTGTGGTTAAAACCTAATGCACTGATAAATAAGTTGGAACTGTCATATTGCAATGCTGTGCAGATATTGACAGTAAGGCTATTTTCAACAAGATACTGAAGGCGGCAGATTTAAATGGGTCACTGCAAATCAGATAGAAAAAATGGAAATTGATTTGGTCATTTCAAATATAGAGGATATGATAACAGAGTCTACATCATAGGCACTTCAATCAAATAATCAGCCATTATGTCAAAGCACAGAAGATACTAAAAACTCACATCAAACCCAAAATTTCCACGGACAGACAGTAAAGCTGAGAAAATGGTGATGTGGCACAAAGGATAGTGGGACAGGATCACGCTACAGAGATACTTATTAGTGGGGTCTGTAGCTGATGATGTTTGTCCACTCTAACAGTGCATGTTACTTCTGGAGAAAAATAAAAACATAAAGGCGGATGTGAGGGAGAGAAAGATGAGATAATATTGATTCAATATCTAAATTACTGTTCTATACTTTTTTATTCAATATTATAGTTTTCTCCAGTATGAGCTAAGGACTACAAAACCAGAGGTAATGGATAAGGAAAAAGAAGGACAAAGTGGTAGTTGTTTCCCATGAGAATTTGCTGTGGCAACACTATTGGGGTTTCCAGGTGCAGAGACACAAGAAAAACATAAGAATAAAAGTAGAAAAGTACCACTGGCTGAGTCTTTAAAAATATGCGTGAAAGGGTTCAGAGCTGAGAATAGCATAAAACACCATGCAATAGTAAGTGCCATTTTGTTTCATGTTTTAGATGTGCTTGTTTGAGAGGTACTAGCTAACTCAATAAACATTTTATACGGACTTTAAAAAATGTCTTTATCACTTGACAGCTATGACCAGCAGCTTACCTAAATGACCATTTCAGCCCCAGGTGAATGTACAATCTCATACTTGCTATGGCACCTATAAAAAAAAATCATGAACCTATTACTTCCACAACATTTTTTTCTGAGTTGTTTTAACTAGTTATTTCCTGGTATCCACATGTCTATTCGCTATAACTGGTTGCTACTGGTTTTGTTGTAAACTCAGAACAGCCTTAAGGCAAGGAAGATCTTACCAGATATTTGCAGGGTACAAGCACACTCAAGGAGGAGGGCAATACCACAGTAAATAGAGCAAATAAAGTATTTGAGTTGTTCTTACAACATTTATGAAAGATAATGCAAAGCAGTCTGAGTTTACGTGGTTGAGTATGTCCCCTACATAAGCATCTTGAACAGTCTTTTCAGTTGTTATACACACTCTTCATTGTCAGTAGACACACTAGCTTTTGTGAAAGGCATGGTGCTAAAAAATGATGGAAACCCTGTAATTTTAAGGAAAAAAAAGCCCTCTAATTTCTCCCTGAGATTCCTCTTGGAAAGGATGACTTCTATATGACTTGTCATTCCTTGCCAGTGCTGAAACATTGAATATGATTTTCGCAGAAAGGTGACTATTTCATGCCAAGATTTTTAAAGAGTTTGAGATTTGGAAAATAATGACGCTCAAGTGTAAAATCGTGAAAGTGGCCACAAATGAGTATTTGTTAAAAGCTTTTACCTTAATGGACTCTAATGAATGTAAAGATATGCAAAACTATCAGGTAAACCAATCCAGATGAGACAAATTAGAATAAATTAAAATGTTGCTCAACAAGATAATTAACCTTTCAAAATTTCAAAAGAGTTATCAGTTAGCTTGATAAAACCAATTGTAGCCCTGAAAAATATCAAGGGCTGAATTTTACACTCAATTGAAATTTTACAAATTTTGTAAATATGGAGGAATTTCTCTGATTTAGCAGAGTCCACATGGAAATTTATACAGGAGTCTTATTCACTCCCTCTTCCTTGGATTTCTTCTGGTGTAGTCTCTATAACCCCAGAAACAGCCCACACTTTCCTGTTTATGCTTTTTTTTTTAAAAAAAACAAGTCATTTAAAAGCCTAATCATTTTCTGAGCTAGTACTTGCTACGGGTAACAAAATTGCATGTTTGTTGTGTATAAAAGTAGAAACCCCAAACCTAACCTTCTTTCATAACTAGTTCTTTAGACAGAAAAAACAGTCTTGCACCCTGTAATCAGAGCTGAATATTATATAAAGACTAAGAACTTCCACAAAGTAAGGAAAAAGAGATGAATGAGACACTCTAAAGAATTTTATCTCAAGGATTCTATAGCACTTTATATATTGATTAGGTTATTCAGAGCATCTTGAGAGGGTTCATCTGATGAGCCTGGTAGAGAAAATTCACATACATACATCTGTGTAGGGGTGGGGAGGAAGATTAGCATTATCCTCAAAACAGTGTGTCAAAGAAATTAGTTGCTAAATCACATTAACCTCACAAAATGCTGTAGCTCAGTTTTTCTGTGGCATTATCCCTTGCTGTTCCTCTAAATCTGCAATTGGGTGCAGTTTGTTCCATGCCCCCCAAATTCCCCTGAGCTATGGCCTTGTCACTCTCATTCCTCTGCACCAGATTTTTTTCCCACTTCATTTTCTGGCTCTGGCAAAATTTTCCCTGTGAGGGACATATTACTTTGCTGTATTCATGGTGGGCTTCTTCCTTTTCTTCCCACCTAGGGCACCAGCAATTAGAGTGTTGCAAGCCCAAACAAAGGCCCATTCCCTGTGTTTGATCTTTGCGCCAGAAACAGCAATTGTAGGGCAAATTGCAGCCAGTCAGCCCTCAGCCTAATCTGGTGCCCGGGATTATTCGTCCCCAGGTACAGAATTTGACATTTCCGTGTATGGAACTTCACAGGATTTCTGTTAGCCCGTTTTTAAAACTTGCCCTTGTTGCTCTGAATGTCAACACAACCAGATGATGTATCAGTCACCCCTCCCAGTTTTGGGGTTTGTGGAACTTTAGGAGACAAACAGGAAGCATTTCCATCAGAAATAGCGAGACTACATTGGGTGAAATTTAGAAGAAGAAAGAGGTAATCCAGAAGCAGAAAGACAAATGGAAAACTTCTACATTAACTGTTAAAAGTCTGCAAAATTTTAAGCAGCTGAAATACAACAGGAAGCATCAGGGTCACCTTTATTACCATTAGATTTATCAACTCCATTTGTCATCTCCCAGTCATTTCCACTCTCAGAGATAGCCAAGTCAGAACTTTAACACCCCCACATTGTGTTCCACCAGTCACTTGTCACTAAGCCTGAATAAAAAGGAAAAGGCATAGTTGAAATATGCAGCATCTTGGAACAGATAGTCTCTGTCCAGATGTTTCTGGTCGTTTACAGTTTTCCCTCTTATCTCATTATCTACTTTTTGCCATAGAAGGCAACAAGACATCTGAAAATTTAATGTAACATTGTGACACGCCATGTATAGAGAGCCCCAAAATATTAGAAGGGCACATTCATTCACGCTCATGAGCACTGCCTTGCTAATTTTAAGTCTTCAATCATTGAGATAATTTATCTGTCCCTACAGAGGCTGCTCTAACAAGAAACTTCTATGCTCCATGTTCAGAACAATGAGGAGATTTTTAATGAAAGGTGGACGCACTTCATTCAGCAGTTGAGTTTTGAACAAAATGCAGCAGAAGGTTTAAGAAGATGGGCCAGAAACTTAAAAGAGTACCAAGTCTACTTTGAGTCGTGGCTTAAAATGGAGCAATGGCACTACAGCTGATCAGACTGTTTTGCTTTACATTAATGCCTTGTTTTGGAGGAGAGGTCCAGGATATTTCTGTCTGAAGCACGATCAAAGACAAGGCAGAGCATTTTCATCAAAATGCTTGAGGTTTATTATGTTTTAAAGAGATACTTCATATTTTACTGTTGGACATGCCATACTTGTAAACAAACAAACAGAAAAAATATTGCACTTTAAATCAGTCTTCACCAGCTCCCAAACAGACTCTTAAAATCTGCTGGTGAACATCAGAGAGAAATTAATTTGTTATTCTCCACAAGTATGGTGTCTGGGGCTGGTATTTTGCAAAGGAGTCACAGCTGAAGCATATCAAATTGTGAGGAAATCATGACACTCTTATACAACTCATTATTTGTATTTATGTGTGTAAGTATGCTGCTTCTGCTCTCCTTTAGCTGGTCTGTGAGGGTTCTGTCTGCCTCTTCATCTGCTTTATGAAACACAGCAAAACTTTGTTTCAGCTGAAAGGAGTAGTAGAGAATGTCTTTTCCCTGGCAAGTCTGGCAACTGTAGTAGTGAAGAGGAATGCCAGGTCTATTTTCTCCCAAAACAGCATCAAGGATCTCCATGAGACAGGAAAAGAAAAATCCAACAGTGTACCTGATGCTGCACCCATGTTTGTCCATTACCTTTTCCAAGAGAGACAGAACTGCCCACAGGACAGGGCCCTGGGAAGAGGCTGAAGTATCTACTTATTCCACAATAAATAGTCTGGTTCACAAAGGCGGGTCCTTTGTTTGCAGAACGTAGCCATGAAAAGATGGATTCCCACCTTCCTTGCATCCTCATAGCTCATGGTATGTAGTTTAAGCTCATTCTCAGAGCTGACAGGAAGTCAGACCTAAAGGTCTGTTTTTTCTGTCTAAAGAACTAGTTATGAAAGAAGGTTAGGTTTGGGGTTTCTACTTTTATGCACAGCAAACAACCTTCAGTGGCATCTTCTGAAGGACTGTCCGATTCAAAATCAGCCCAGCAAACTGAAGATCATAAATGTGAGTTACTTGTCTTCTAGAGTGGTACAGAAAAATCAAACTGCTATATAGGGTAAGACTGGAGATTTTTCTTGTCCCACCTTTTGTGTCTACTGCTGGCTAGTAGCAGATGCTTAGGAAAGTGAGGACTTGCTGGAACTGCAAACAGAGCAAGTCGTGGTCTTGTTACAGTGAATTGAATTATGACTGCATGTAGAGTTGCTTACATCTCTGAATGTAATAAAACAATAAATTAATGTTTTTTACTTTTTGAAGAGTAATACAAATGCAACGCTATTTTGTGTTATTAATGACGTGAATCCTGTTTCAAAATGAGAGCAAACAGAAGGATATGCAGAAATACCTGAAATAATCTCTTTAAAAAGGAAGTTTTTAAACAGAAAAACACATTCAAAATTTGACTGGACAAGACACTAACCAATCTTATGTATTTTTGAAGTTGACTCTGCTTTGAGAAGGAAGTGGGAAAAGATTTCCAGAGGTTTCTTTGGACCTGAATTATTCTGTAATTCTGCTCTGTGACTCTAAGTATCTGTCAAGACTACAGTTACGTGCAGCTGGAAACAAAGCTGAACCAGCACATGTTATATCTTCTTCTGTTTGGAGAAGAGTGTTCATTAGTATTCAGGTATTTGTCAGCTCATTTTCTTGAAACATTGGAGTCTTGTACTTGATAGTTCTCAACCTACGGCTGCATTAGCTGTGATACAGGTCTAGCACTATGATAATTTTGTAGCCAGACATGGTTTAAATATATGCATGTATTGGCAGTATTCTCTGTTAAAAGTCTCTTTTTTCTTTGTTTCCATTCTAATTCCTGCAGTAGATTGCTGACACGTCGTCTTGACGGTCTTTTAAAGAAGGAGACCAAATAAGTAGGAGTGCTTTAAATAAGATCTTAGAAAACACGAGTGTACAGTGTAATTGCAGGACATGAATTCAGCTAGTCAGAATTGTGTCATTTGCTAGCATATGTCATCTGTCAGCATTTTCCTTCACGTCCTGTGTGTGCGTAGGAGAGGGTTGTGGCAGGGTAGGCACCCTGGGAAAGCAAAGGTGTTTGGCTTGTGGCACTTAAGTTAATGGTCTCAAACAGGAGCTACTGTTCACTGCTGGAGGAAGGAGTTCCTGCTCCCTCTTCTCTCCTCCTAGCTGCATCCTCCTGCTCTCTCCTCACTAGCACAGAACAAAGGTGACCTGCATAAAAGAAATGGTTGAGTTCACAGGATTGAATCAGCTCTGTGACATCCCCACTAATATCAACAACGGTGCAAACCCTGGCGAAGAAGAAGAACAGAGCAGGGAAGAAGACCTCATGTGCTCCAGGAATCACGAGCTCTTAGAGCAGCTCAGAAGCTGGTGGCACCCAATCAGTCCTCAGAAACACAAGGTTAGTGGGTTCACTAAAAGCCCATGAAAATAATCCTCCCTAGACCCCTGCTCTAATCCCCACAGGACCTTCCTTCTACTTTAAGGAAGAAAGGCACCAAAAATTTGTACTGAGATTTTACACCATAAGCCTAGTCAGGCAGAAAATGCTGTGCTAACCTCAAAAAATGTCCCTTCCTTTTCCTTTCTACTTTCACGGTAACTTCAGAGTCCAAAATCCTCATGCACTTTTAAAAATGGAAGAAATTGACTCGTTTGTTTCTGCACTTGATTTCAGCCTTTCCACTACTTCTTTACCTCTGGAAAGTTGAATTATCTTTCCCAGGAATATAGCAGACTCCTTGAAATGAAAATAATGATTCTAATATTTCCTCTGTAAATACTCTGATGTCTTTTGAAATCTTAGACAAGGCTACCAGGAGGTCTGCAGGATACGCTCTTCTTTTAAAAATATCTTCTTATGTTTACTCTCACATAAAAGAGAAAGAAAGAAATAATAAAGTTAATTTTTGTATGTGTCACACTTTAAAAGTTATTACTGCTATGTTTCTGACCTTATAAGAAAACAAAAATGATAGAAAAAGGAGGTTCACTCAGATACCAGTGGCAGAACCAGAGGGTATGGACTTAAGCTTTGTCAGGGAAAGTTTAGACTTGATATGAGGAAAAAATTCTTCACTGAAAGGGTGATTGGCCATTGGAATGGGCTGCCCAGGGAGGTGGTGGAGTCACTGACCCTGGAGGTGTTTAAGGGGAGACTGGATGAGGCACTGAGTGCCATGGTTTAGATGATGGTTGGTGTTAGTGTTGGTGTTAGTGTTAGGTTATAGGTTGGACTTGATGATCTCAGAGGTCCTTTCCAACCTTGTGATACTGTGATACTGTGATACTGTGATACTGTTGAATCTGTAATAACCACCCGCCACTGCAAGTGTTACTAAGTTCTTTGAGGCTCATGCATCACAGGAATATCCTTGATCCAACGACTAAAAGAAAATGTCATAAAAGTTTCTGGATTTGCATGTTTAATGAAAGTTTGATGCATGTTAGGCCTTACAGTACTGACAACACTGTAGACCTAAAAAACTAGGGCAACTAAAGCCCAGTCCAGTCATTATTTCAGTTGTAAAATGAGATTGTGGCACATAACACAGGCCATTTACAGAGGAGAATGACTTTATATCCACTGCTACAAACGTACTTGGTTACAGCTTGCTCCTCTCCATGCCATGTTGAATGTCGTGTTGAACCAGGTCTAAAGCCTACTTCTTTTGGTGAGTTATGTCCAACTTATGGACATTTGTCTCCTTTCAGATCAGGACGGAGGTCACACAGTGATAATCTGCATGCAAAGGACAGAGAAGGGAATAGCACTATGTTTCTATGTCACATCCATATAGGATAAGAAACTACATGAGAGCTCTAATATTCAAACTTAATGGCCAGTAAAAGGAAAAAAAGCCCCTTAAAAAAATGTCTTAAAGATTTTTTTCTTGGCATAGGCAAATAGTTTAATTTAACAGTGGCATTAATAAAGGAGGTATGTTAGGGGCTGGACACTGCATTGGCAAAACTGAGATTGCAAGGCTGGACTCCTACTGTTGGAAAAATGAAATCATTTCCATGGTAACAGTGAATAAATTGTTCCATGATAAAGACAGAGAAAAAGAGCGTGACTCAAACCGGAACTGCTCAATCCATCTCCTAAGTGAAAAAAACATTTTAAGCATTAGAAGACAGAAATATAGCATATGTAAAGTGTCCTTTTAGCCTCCCTCCACAAAGCACAACACTTTCCTGTGGCTATAATAGCCAATTTTTTTCTTTATTAGGGGACAATGGGAAACATGGACTTTCTAATTTAATGTTTGTGGGGAAATCATGATCCCCTAAACTCTCCTGTTTGCAATAAGCACTTTATTTGTAGATTTGGTAGGACAGTGCTCTGTAGTATTAATTCCCAGGACAGCGATATCACTAGATAGGTGATACACATGAAATTTATCTAGCTATAACTGAAGGGAAGTTCACTGGAATTGTTCTACCTTTTGATTTAAATGATATTTGAAACTATCATTCCAATCTCTGTATTTAACTTCTCTAAGTGGATTTTTGTTTGAATAACTGCACAAACACATTTACGTTATTCTTTCTTTATGGTCATAAATGTGACCTTTTATGTCAACTAGACATCATCTTACGTTGCCCTAAGGATTATGAAATGCTTTTTCTAAGTGAATCTTTTTTCTTAGAAGCAGAGTTTTATCCATGAGACAATTTAGAATAAAGAGTCTGGAAATCTGCTCATCATCTTCCCTTAATTTTCAGTAACTACCACTTGTTCCACCTTGAGAAGTTACATCGCAAGGCCACATACTGTGAGGAAAAAAAGCATTGGCTTTTTAAATCTGAATAGCCGTAATATAGACTAGGTTTTCATCTTAGATTCATATTTGGGAACTTAAAAGAAGAGAAGGTTCTTGTTTTGAACCTGAGATGGAAGAAGACAATGAAGACACTAAAAGTTCACCTACCTGTGGCTTGGAGAGCAGCAGGGAGCTATCAGCAGGTAGGTGCATTCTAGAGGTTCCTTTGTGGCACCATTCAGTGTGGGAGTCCCTTATATCAGGACTTTCATTCATTCAAAATAAAGTTTTCTTGTCTTCCGCAATGGTCCGTGAAAGCAGAAGTAGCAGACAATGCACAGAAATGATATCTAAGTGTTCAGGGACATTGTACCCAGGCCACGGTAAGCTGTGGCTTTCATGGATTGAATGATCCCATGAGCAGTTCAGTTGCTGAACGTGCAAATTTACTCTAGGTTAAAATCTGGCCAAAAGTAAGGTATATTTCACATTTCATTGTCTTAAAAAAATCAGCAAGCCAAACTAAACAATTTGTGACACTGGCACTGATCCACTGCTGTGGCCAGTTCAGCTAACCCACTGTGGTAGTCTCTTCAACTGCCTCTGAAGAAATTTCATCTGGCAATGTTCAGCACTGACACAAAAATGAAGAAATAGAGGGGAAAAAAATTGTTAATGCGGCCTTTTGAAAGATGAACTTTCACCTAGACACACAAAGCATACATATTTTGTGCCTGCTGGCCTGTTCTTACTGTTTTATTGTCTCTCAAACATAATAGCTTTGAAAGAATAGGAACAGTCAATTGTTTTCCCATGTATGTTATCAGTATAAATTAAAAGGTTACAAAGAAAAGAAAAATAATTTTAAACTTTCTAAGTCAAGTGTTGTGGGGTAGAGATGTAAGCTATCACATCTACAATTTCTTCTTCTGAAGTTCACTATTCTACCCTAAAGCCTGTGTTCTCACTTATAGCTAACTAGCAACTTGGTCAACATTTTTCGTTCCTCAGATGTGTCTGGCCTGGTCTGGATTCCCAAATGGTTTCATGTGACAACAGCAGTGACACAGTGCCACATGGTGCCTCACAGCCTGCCAATCTGTACGGATGAGTCTCTTTGTCTATGGTGTAAATAATTCAACCAGATTTAGAAACAATGAGTGCATGAATGTGTTTATTTTATGTGAATGGCATTATTTCTGAGCTACTTGCGCTGCCTAATCCTCCAGTCTGCATACTTTTCCTTGCTGTGCTCTGGCTGAGCTCACTTCAGCACTGTAAGGATTACGCTATCACAGCATTTAATTTGATGCTGCTTTGCTGTTTTATGTGTTCACTAAGATACTGTAACCCACATTGCATGTTTGACATTCAGTTTGCTTCTGTGTGGATGCTGTTACTTTGTCTTTGTACCTAGTGTCAACCGGGTTTTACTAATCATTTATTTTTAAATAGTATTACATTATTGTGAGTCACTGCTTGCTTCCTAGGTATGGTACATGTCCACTTGGCTTTTCTTGCCTGAAAACTTTGGCATAATTATTTCCCTAGCCATAGTTATTGCAAATTACTCAGTATATAAAGCATTAACTATTAGAAAGTTTTTCTCCAACACTCGTCCTTTACTTTTAATTTCTTGTTTTGCATTTGTGCATTTTTAACATACTTGACATTATCTTCCCTTGTAAATTTTTGGTCTTTGCTACTTGGAGAAGTATTTTTCTTTATATCTGTATGAAAGTTTATTTACTAAGCTTGCTCATATCTGTAGCCTTATAGAGTCTGTGTATATTCTTAATGATTTTGCTTAAAAACTGTCTCTTATGACCTATTTCATCTCCCAAGATATAATAGCAGCATGAACTGGTGACTAGCATGGTTTGGTAATGTGAGGATAGTGTTTTCACAGATCCTTGATTATGTACATCAGTGTGATTGCACACAGAAGTATTTTCCTGGATCCTTAGTCTGTTTGCCATAGAGTGCATTGTGGGTAGAACATATGACAGTGCAATTGCTCTTACTCTGTTTTCATCTTTTATCCTGACCTCTTTCCATTTCTGTTAGTATTTGAAATTATGCATGATTTCTAATTATATCCCTATTCAGGCTCCTCTGAGCTGGATATGTCAACATGATATTTATATTTTCCTTTGTGTTTTTTTGTATTTTTCTGTATTTTTCTGCATTATTTTTAATCTCTGATTGCAGGACTTGAAACTCCTATCAGATTGTAGCTTCTGAAATAATTTGCAGGCTTTTAATTCTGTATGTACAGAAAGATATGTGACATTTAGCCCTCGTGCAGGAGTCTAGATGTTCTTTCTCAGTAAGCATCTGCTGAAAGCACTTACTGTTCTGTGCTGCTAAATTAAAACATAAACTGGCAAACCTTGAGATCCATAAACCTGGCAACAACTTGTAGCAATAAAGCACTTTTCAATCTTTCTTGCTAGGACTTACCTAACTATAGCATACATTATCTTTATTCATAAACAATGTAAGCTTATTTACAGCCTATCTCTAAACTCTCATTCCCACAATGCGTTTAGGGACAGAAGGCTCCTGAAATAGGCTACACAAACCTCAGTCTGGGTCAGAGTTAGCAGACTGGTATAAAGATTTGCATAGTCCAGTAATTAATACTTCAGAGCACAGAGCTCCTGTTGACAAGGAATGAAGGAGCTAAGAGCATCATTCTCTTCCACAGGTTACAAGAGGGAGAAATCGCTTCACAACTTACAGCATTAGGATTTTAAGAGGCATTTTAGTCCATTAAAAATTTAAATCGTGGAGAATGACTTGATATTCACTACTGAGAGCTTTATCTGAAAATTATGGAAGATTTTTGGTCAAGAAATACATTCCTTGTTGGAGTTCGAATTTAAACAAAACCTCATCCTTCAGCTAACTTTTCAAATTATCAAATTGTTCAACGTATTTTTGAAGCTGTTGCAGTGGAGTGCAAGGGCCATTAATTCTGAAGTCTTTCAGAAGTAGCTGTGATTTCCCAAAGGATCAAGGAATTTAGGAGCTTAGATTCAACTTTCAGAGATGACAGGCATACAGGAGCCTTAGTCCCTTGATTTACAAGGCCATGGCTCAATTTGCTACCTTGGAAATGAAGCTCACTCTCCTACATCTTTAGAGACTATTACACTAAATCAATGTGTATATGTTCTTCCCTGATTTGCTGGGGGTCCTGGGAGGATCCTTTAACTTTCTAGTAGTTCGGCAGCTCATCAGAGACTCCTGCTGCTGCCCATATAGAAGAATGGGTATGTTGATCAGGTAGTTAATCTCTCCTGACTGAGACATGTCCTGGTGAAGGTATGGATCACATTTTGTAGAGGCTTATTTCTCCATTAACTGAGGCTGCATCCCAAATAACTAGTTTAGACCAAATGCCTTTTGGAGGACGAATGTTAAGAAAGATGATTTTCACTGTTGATCATTTGCTTCTAATTGCCTGCCACTAAAACACAGGGATCTTAACTAACCTACTGAGCCTGGTGTCTCTTCATTTATCAACATCCTCCCTTGGATTTGGTTATTTTTTTAATGCCTGCTTTCTCTATAGTTAGCCACAGATGTCTACAAGAAACTTGATGCATCATGTATATCTAGGCAGAACCTGACAGTAAGTGATCTGCTTTGTTGTAAAGAGCAGATAAAAGAAAAGCCATCTGTAAATCAAAACAATTGCTCAGAAGGTTGTGACAATGTGTGGCAATGGTCTCCTGTTTGGATATTGACTTTCACACTACCTGTGAAATCACATAAAGCATTTGGAGAATGAGACAGGCATTAATTAACTTTCCACAGCTCTGCAGGTTGTCCACACAGCTATTCATGTTGTTTGGCAAGATATTTGAAAGGGCTGTAGCAGGAAGCTTTGGGGCCATCCTGGCAACATCAAACCTGAACACAGCTGAAAGGTACCAGCAAGAAACATTGAATTGTATATTTGTGTTTATTGATCTTAAATGCCATATGATGGTGGGGGAACGGATAGGGTTCAGCAACTATTTCCTGCTCCTTCCCAGTCAAGAGATCAAAGAATCCTTGGATCTAGTTAAGAGCTCTGGGGTGGCTGTGTGCTAGTCCCTTGGCGGTGGTGTGGCAGATATGTATGAATCAAATACCTCATGTTTGCGATGGCATCATCAAAGCCTTACATAGCAAAGCTTTCAGAGTGTCAGGTGAACAAGTCTTCATCAGGCCAGAATGCAGTTCACATTTGCTCTCCTCGGTCACACTCCTGCTGCCTCTACTCTGCAGATCTCAGTTTCCGTCAAAGGGACAGCTGAGCAGATCAAGTGGCAGCATCCATGCTACCATATTTACAGCTCAACATACTAAAACATTTCAGCTATGCTAAAGAATGGAGAGGAAAATGCCAGTGGCTCAGGTTGGGTACACAATCCTGTCAAACATGCCTGCTGTGGAGGTGGCAATGTCTAGGAAAGGGATGGGTATGGTAGCTGATACCTGGTGTGACTGCTTCTGGCATCTCAGCATACCTGCTCCTGCACAGGTTGATGACTCAGAGAGCAAACGCATAGTTATCCTAACACAAGTCAAAATTCCCCATGCAAGCAGACAGCCACATACATATAAACAGATCTCTCAAACTGACAATGAATTTTTAAATGGTCTTTTCCCTCATAGGAGCAATCTACCGTATTACAGCATTATTCAAGATCTTGCCGAAGAAGTGACTGGCAGTGTCTAGGTGAGGTTACTAAACATGTCAGAACACAGTGTACACTTCCAGTAATTTATACTCCCTCAAATAAGCTTCCTTATCTTGTTTTCGATGCTACCAAAATATACAGCAATATACTTATGTGCCTTAGCCTCGAATTTGGAAAGTAACAGTGAATAAGATTATATGAACCTCTTTTTAACCCAGGAGATTTCTCCTTGTTATTGTTGTCATATAATTAATAAAAAGCTCAACATTTTGCAGTCTAGCTTGCAGAGTACTGCTTCAGCACCAACAATCCCTGTGGTGCATGGGGAGAGGCAAGTATCTCATCAGATATCCCAACTCCTGTCCAGCTCCAGCTGTAACCTTTACAAAAATGCCTTGAGGTGCAATTAGTTGCTGTACAGTTTGGTTTGTTTTTGTTCTAAGTTACCTGAGATTCCAGACTATTATAGACATTCAGACTACAGGGATGGAATAGGAACAAGTTCCTTGACCTTTTTTTCTCCTTGTAAATCATTTAATGGAGAAGGCTTCTTTAGAACTTCTTTAAAATACCAGAGTGATGCTATGTCTATTCTGAATCTTTGCACTATCTTTTAAGTACCCATCAGACATGATTTAAAATTACTTTAAACTACTATAGGTAGTGGCTTTAAAGGAAATCTGCAGTATGCAAAAAATTTCTCTTAACTGTTAGAAAGCAATATAAGAACATGTAATTGATAGGGTTTTTTTTTTTTTTGAGGAAGGGAGAGGATGAATCTGCACATGAAATGTAATCAGCAATTACTAGCCACACAAGAATTTACTGCCTTTGTAGGAATGGATAGACAAAGGCAAACATTAATAGGGAACCCAGGAAAGGATTCTTTGTGACTTATACCTCTGAAACAATATTTTACTACTGCTTAGTGTCATATATGTCTTCCCTTACCTGTTCCTATTAACCTCTCTTTTCCAGTTGCTTCCCAGTAATTGCTTCATCACGGCTTCATTGCAGTTAATTTTACCTGGTCACCATGATAATAAGGATTTATAGAGCTCAGAAGAGGATTTTGTAGAGATTAAGAAGTCAATCCTGCTGTAACGGGACCCCCCCATCCCCCCCCAAAAAAATAGTAACAAAAGTTACTGGGAATTCCAAGTACTCAGCATAGCTTATTTGTTTTAATAGGGATCATAAACCTTTCCTGACAGTCATCTTGTACATCTTTGTATCACTGGAACAATGACTGGAGCCTCTATATTAGGATGAAATTCACCCCTCTTTGAAGGTGATCCTTCACTGCTATTACCGAAGGTGATCCTTTACTGCAATAATCAGATCTGCAGCTACGACAGCTCAAAAAGGAGAATAGAAAGATGACCTTTATGCCCCTTTAACCTTGATTCACTCTGTGTCTGGAAAAAAAAGACTTCTGATCTAAAATTAGACTATTTGCCCTCTCTTCAGAGATGAATTTCCCATTAGGCAATGGATCTCTAAGGATAGTGTCATATGTTAATAATGGCCTGGTTTACTTTTCTAGACAAGCAAATTTTCGTCTATATTTTAACTTTAATTGAATTTTAATTATTCCTTTGGATAATCGCTATGGAAAGGCAGTATACCTTTGCCTTAACCATTTCTCCAGTTTCTGGGAATATGAGGTGCTACCATATATTAGCATCAATGGCATATACTGAGGTTCAAAAGTTTGCAGTTAATTCTAAAAGATATCAAGGAATAATATCAATGGGGTTTTTTTCCAGAGGAAATTGAGATGATTATTTAAGTATCTTCATTGTTAAACTGATTTCTTACAAGAAAATTCAAGAAAACTTCTAGCTATCAAAATGTTCAAAAAGAATCTCTCTGGCTGCACTTACGTAACAAAACAACTGTGTCAGAGCTGTAATTACACTATCAGAATTCCTTCCCTACAGGCTGATGAAATTCGATGTTATATTATCACCTGAACAGATTTGCTAGTGCTCACTTCGTTTGCGGGCAGCAATCCCGCCCTGCTGGGCGCCCCACCAACACCCACCTTTCCGCAGGAGCAAAGCCACCTCCCTCCAGTGGTCAGATTTGGTGGTGCCGTGCAGACCCTTCCCACTGCCACTTCGGGTGTGTTTAGCAGAAAATACTTCTTTGTCTTCTTGCTGGATTTACAACAGTTCCGAAGCTTTTGCAATAAAACAGTCTGATTTTGGGCACTGTCCCGAGGCTCGCATGCCTGAGGTGCTATGGTGGTTTGTTGTCTGCAATTAATATTTGAGAAAAAAATCCCATAATCATACTCTGGTACTTTCAAGGGGAAGAACAGATCACAGGATAGTGAGATAATCCAATTTTAATTCTTCACATTTGATTTGTAGGCTTAATGAATATTGAGGAATGCTGGCTTGAGTAAGAAGCAATGAATACACTTAATAGTAAAGACTGATTACATGCAATAAATACATATAACAAACACAACCAGGGATCTCAAAGCATGTTTCATGTACTGATCAGTTTCATGTACTGATCAGTGTACTCTGTACAAGAGACTATTATCAATTTACATTATATGAACATCCATATATAGAGAACTGATAGATGAAACTTGGCACACTTCTCTTGTCCCAGAAGCCCCTGTATACCATTCTATCATTTTATGAATACAGCAAAATGAGTCTTTTTAGAGTTGCAAATACAAGCATCACACAGAGAACAAATGTTGCCGTTCACTGTTTGCTGGTTATGGTACCTGAACACGGCTTGGGTCAGAGAAGCACAGGGAGCAGATTTAAATCATGCTTTTGATATAAGCATGGCCACTGAGCTGACTTCAGAGCAAACTGAGGACAGCAACTAATTAGATTTTAGCCATAATCCCTATCACACTTCTAATACGTAAAGAGCTTCCATATGCATGTAGTATTTTTCATTCAGGTGTTGCCATGTCCAGTATGAGTGGACTGTCCTCAGCAACCTGGTACTTTATCTACTGAAATCGAAGATGAGGAATGCCACAGGGTATGTCACAGGCCCTGATACTACCTGCAGCCTCATCCACTGTGTGTGAGGCTGGTTTCCCAGAGCAGCGGCAGTAGCCATCATTCCCCGACACAGCTGTGAGCGATATATTGTCAGGACATCAGTCTATTTCCCACACCTCATGGGCTCATCAGGGCTGGCTTTGGACACTTAAAAGATTTCATTGCACTGAAGCACAGCTTCTGTCACCAGCTACAGTAAGGTTCTTGTAGCCACTGTCAGAACATTGCTTCAGAGAGTCTCGTGCAGGCTAAGTTTCATCATGCTAGCCTTTAATTTTGTCCTATAGTGAAAGCCAGTGGTCTGATAATCCTTCTAGGGACGATGGAAAGAGCTGAGCACCTGTAAGAGATGATTCTCCACACTAAAGTTATCTTGTCAAACTGCTTCCCTGCCTGCAATCACCTCTCTCCCTATGGCTGTGGTCAGAAGTAGCGAGAAAACAGCACCTCTGGGACTTGCTTCACTGGTTCTCTCACTATTGAACACACAGGCACGAGGCTGACTGAGCATATTATGATACCAACATTTAGGTATCTAGTGGTGGGTGGTTGCCTGCTTGCTCAGTGCTTCATCACTCACTGTAGTCAATGGAGAGTTAGGGAGCAGAGCTCAGGAGGAGATGGAACTCCTCTTTCCAAGGACACTTGGTAGGTGAGTATCTGCACCACTTGCTGGCCTCCCATCAGCTGGTTGCAAGAGTTCCATTTGTTGTAGCAGGAACTCAGACACGCAGTGCACACACAGACACTGAAATTTAATCTGAGTTCAATCTTACCCCACACATGTGCAACAATGCTTCAAAGGAATAGGAAGTAAAATAGGATCAGAAACATAATTTGAACCTAGCAGAAGCTGAAGAGTACTTTATTAGAAATTGTGCTACTTGACTAACCTTGAACTTTGCTGAAAAATTAGTTTTAATACATTCAGGGAAAAAACTACCAGGGAATCAGGTTTTAGTGGTACTGTGGTCTCATCCAGAAAATGAAACCCACAAAATAGGGTCACAGAGGCCTCTCCCTAGCATCAATTCTGTTCTATAGGATAATTTCTGCAGCGGTTGTAGAAAAACTTGTACTTTCCAAAACATCAGTGTCATATTCTGTCAAATCAGAGTTGTGTTGTCTACTTTCCTTCTTTCTCATTCCTTCTGTGGTTTCATATAATGTATTTTATGAGCTCAGGTGAAAGACCAGCCATAGAAAACATAATTTAGGTGAAGGTGGTATTAACTTCA
Organism: Tapera naevia; assembly: GCA_033556795.1. Taxonomy (NCBI): domain Eukaryota; kingdom Metazoa; phylum Chordata; class Aves; order Cuculiformes; family Neomorphidae; genus Tapera; species Tapera naevia. The sequence goes on from JAUMJJ010000038.1 coordinate 8,991,859, forward strand.
AAGATTTTCAACATAATCACCTGCAGTGAAGAAGAATCTCTGACCATGACTGTGAGATTCCCTTTGTATTCATGTCATTTGTAAAGAGAGGTAAAAGTTTCAAATGTGAGTTTTGTATAAACAGCTATCTTTCACCCAGTTTCCCCTCTGTCCCTGTTTTTCATATCTCACATCTATCATATAATGAGAAGCACCAGTTTTTCAAGATAGGGATAATTCTATACCATGCCAGGTTTATTTATATTACATCATTATACTGTAAACAACATGTCAGATCATATTGCTTGCCCTGGAATGACACAGCATGACTAAAGTACAAATGATATCCTCTCCCAAGAAACTTACAGTAATATATATTATTTCCAGCTGGAAGAGCCGCTGTGGATTCATACAACAATTTTCACAGTGGGAAAAAAACAGCAAAATAGCAAAGACTAATGAGAGAAAACATGCGTGGTCAGCATGGTAAGGCAAATCCTGTCTGCTTTCTTCTGTTTGACTGATTGGGGATTGTTCATTGATCTATTTTCTGACAGTGTAGGGTTCTTCCATGCAGTTTGGGTCTGAAGCAAGTTTATACTAGGGTTGTTTTTTTATCACTGAAAACATCTTTGCAAACACTGAAAGAAACGGAATACTGCAGATCATAGGAAAATGACTTTACAAGGGAGAACGTCTGTAAGCAGCAGTTATCTACACTAAGATGTTTGAAGTAGAAAGCAGCAGGGAAAGTGAACCCCTGTGGACTGAAGCTAATGCTTTTGTGTTTGCAGTTCCGGCATTTCTTTTACCCCACTGGAGTCTGTGTTGTACTTGGGAGACAGAAGTCTAACTAGGCATGGTTCAGATAAAGCTGCTCTCAGGTACCTCATGCTGCCAGTGTTAACAGCAGAAAGTAATTAAAGTAATGTTCTTGCAAAGAGACGAAGCTTTCTGTATCATCGACTGAGTCAGAGGCAGTAACTCTTAGTGAAGGAAATGGTGCATCTGGGGTGGTCCTGTGAAATGTAGGTTGAATATGGGTTGCAGTAGGTTACTTTAACGGGGGAAAAACAAGTTGGTACTGCCTCCTGCAAGGACTGCCCAGAAGAATCATGATCCTTCAGGAAGTTTCATTTCACTCTCTACAGGATCAGGGCTTCAATTTGTTACAAAATCCTTTTTAGCTCAGGGAAAAAAGTTAACTTAGGCAGTGCATGCAGCTCAGTTCCTAGAATATATTTACCTTGTAAAGCTTTTCATGTACATTTTTATTGGCAACTAAAGGGATTATTGCCTTTACTGTTGAACTTGAAATGGAGATACAGTATTAGCTGGCATTTGGCCATGCAAAATTAACAAAAAGGAAGAGCATTGATCTCTTCTCTCAAGTGGCAGGTGATAGGACAAGAGGAAATGGCCATAAGTTGCGCCAGGGGAGGTTCAGACTAGATATTAGGAAGAATTTCTTTACCGAAAGGGTGGTCAGGCACTGGAACAGCTGCCCAGAGAGGTGACTGAGTCACCATCCCTGGAAGCGTTTAAAAAAAAGAGTGGATGAGTTTCTTCGGGACATGGTTTAGCAGAAGAAGGATACAGTTGGACTCAATGATCTCCAAGGTCTTTTTCAACCGGAAGATTCTATGATTGTATTTCCTGGAGCCTTTTATAAATTCAATCCTTCAGCAACCTGTGCTCTTCCTCCTAGGTCATGTGCCTTGCAATTATCTGAATTCACTGATATAGAGCTTTGGTGTTCTTTAGGGATGTCAAAAGGATACCCAACTAACAGGCTGCGGACCCGCACCATCTGTTGAGAAGGGGTGTTATACAGGTTTTATGGGTATGTCTTTGGATCCCTGGAGCCAGTCAGTGCTTCCAAGCACTCCTGCCAAGGACCAGACTTGAACCAGTGCTGAGTATGTCGCAACATGAAAAGGAAAAAAATAGATTATTTGAGATAGCCACAAATTACTCTTGCTGCCGAACATCTTGCAGGACTGAACCATGTTTGTAACCCTGCACTGTTGTTTTGATTTAAAGTTCAGGAAAAGTGTTACCAGTAAATGAAGTCCTTTGTGATTATCATTTCATAGCTGTGTAGAAATAATTTGTCTTCACCACAGTATTCAAATATTTAACACATTAACTGATCAATAACTATGTTTAAATGTTTTTAATGAAGAATTACATTGCTAGGAAAGTATTTCCAGGACAGAATATAAAAATTAAAGGAATTATATAATTCAGATGTCCTTTGCTAGCAAAGTGAATGTTTTATACCAGAGATAGAAATAATATATAGCTATTGTATTATTTCCATTTTTTGTTTTCTTTCTTTCCACACAGAACTTCCATCAGCACAAATACTTCAGCATGGTATAGATGTTATTGCAATGTACCTTTACAGAGAAAAATCTCTTGCCTATTATGTGACAAAACTTATTTTGAAGAAAAAGCACACTGGTAGAATACAGACCTTGAATTTTGTGACATTTTGTGCTTTATCCTGAGCTAGTTAAAGTCAAGAGTGTTGATTACTTTATTAATTAAACCTAACTTGGCCATAAACTTGGATTATTTAGGCAAATATCTGTCATGGCAAGTGAACCCAGGATCCCAACCTGAATATAATTTGAACCTAGCAGAAGCTGGGTTATTTTATTTTGTTGTCAGCTGAAACTGTGCTAAAAAGAAGGCTACTTATAGTCACTGTAACTATTGAAAGTCATTGCCATTGGAAAGAAGGTGAATAGTTTGTAAATACATTGTTTATGAGGAATTTATTTGTTGATAAAAGAATGTTTTGTGGTGTGATCTCAGGTTCATTATGCATTATGCTATAAAAGCAGTACATCGTACTGGAAGGTTACACTTTTACCTTGTGCAGAGTTTTGTGGTTGCAAATTGGGGCACCCACACGCCTCTGTTCAAGCTCTTCTGTGTGAGAACCATCCAGCGATATGAACCACACTTGGGCATTATATATGATGCCTGGAGGTTGGCCTCCAGGACCCCTGGGCACTGTCTCTGAGGAACTGTATTCTTGTAAGTAGATATGTGAATAAGTGATATCAGTTGAACAGTAGATGTATGCAAAAACATTAGGTATTCAACACAAGTAAGCAGACTGTGACAAGGACAGCTTCTCCAGATGATTCTCTCTAATTACTTTCACTATAGATGTTTTCTTGTCATTTGAAATCAACAGGAAGAACTCCAGCCCCTTCCCTCTCTGCTCTGTATTTATGCCTAGCATTCTTCTGGGGCAAGAACTTTAGTTTCTGCAGTTATCTTCTGGATGACTAAACAGGATGACCGTGAAAGTGGTTTGCTCAGAAAGAAATAGTTATGTGTCCAGCCATGCGGGCTTTCATTGCAAATTAAAGTGGGGAAGGAAGACCATTGCTAACTGAAGAACCCACCTCCACATCCTAAAGCTAGGTGAGGGGCCTGACTGCCCTTTTCGAAACAGTAAAATTAACAGATTCTGGTGGTTTTACTATTCCCATTTTAAAAGAGCTTAATTTACCCAGCTATTGGGATGGGAAAAAACAGTGGATATGAGAAGAGAACATTTTCCATTCCCATCTCTTGTAGTTGTACCTCTGCAGTTGTACCTATCAGCTCTCAGTGCTCCAGCAGAGGGGAAGATGCTAGTTCCCATGGAGACTGACTGCATCTCAGCACACTATGGTCTGAACCCAGGAGGGATTAGAATAGAGGCACTGCAAATGGCTGGAGCACCCTGCATGCTTTGTCATCCTGCTGCCAAATGGTTGTGTCCTCTTTGTGGACTGACCCATATCTAAGACAAAACAAAGCAGAGTGTCACACTGTTGTTCCCCTAGACTATGCTGGGTTTACCTGAGTGCACAGTAGCTGAAGGTGTGGTCGCTTAGACTTGTTAATGCTCAGCCTTGCCCTTCTCAGTTAATATGAACCTCACTGAAATATACATTTACATACTAAATCTGGGGATAAACCTCATAACACTTCATGTGTTAGTTTCAAGTGTCTTCGTAAGACTTCAGTGAGGGCATCACTTGAACACAAATAAACAACTACTTAAGATACCTTGTTTTCTTTGCCTTAATTATCCATCTTTAATTCATGATACTCTCCTATTAAAATGGATTAATTTCTTGAATTATTGTTTTATAATTCAGTAGTCTATGTGTCTCACACTTTCTCTCTTCATTTTAATTAGTATGCAACAGATGATCGATACAAAAATGTGCTATTTGAATAATTATATTAAGTATTTTGAAAATAGTTTTTCTATGATTGGAGATGTGGGACTCCACAGTTCTGCTACAAAGAGTGTTTATTTTAAATAAACACGGCTAGTCAGTTGGCTCAGTGTGGCCTGAGAACTTCATTTTTCAGTAGAGAACATCTAAACATTATGAGTGACAGACTGTGCTTGTGGCATGTGGAAAGATTTCCTGGATTGTGCAAGTTTGAAACTTAGTTAGGAAGCTTAACTAAGTTAACTTTAGGTAGGAAAGTAAAGCTAGAAGAGATGATATGGTTTAGCTTACCAGACTGAAGAAGAATCAGACTCTTTGTGCAATTATCTGTCTGAAAATCTTCACTGAAGGAGATTCTTTACCCTTAGCAGCTAACATCTGCCAGTGTTCCAATGCACTTATCATTAGGAGTATCTATATGCTGTCTAACTTCCAGGCAACAGACCTGCTCATAATTAAACTTCACTTTAACAGCACCAACAGAATTTTTTTGAAGAAATCCGACCTAAATGAATTATAATTTCTATTCTTTTTCCCAGTGTGTGCTGTTTTGCTTTTTGTTCTTAAAAAGAAACTTCAAAAAAGCTGTTTCAAAGGTTGAAGTAGAATACTTGGCTTTAAATGATTGTATTGCTACAACAGGTAGTTCAAAAACTAGCTGAAAGGAAGATAATTCAAAGAATACCTGGAAGTATAATTATGTGATGTAAACCATTTAAGGTTGCTGGGGGAGGCTATACTGATGAAGGAGTGTGATGTTGGAGAAAATTCAAGTTAAGTAAGGTGAATTCTGTGGAAATCTGGATCTCTACTCAAAGTAATTTGCCTAAGTAGGGAAAGTGAGGTATAGAATCATAGAATCTTCTGGCTGGAAAAGACCTCTGAGATTGAGTCCAACCGTATCCATCATCTGCTAAACCATGTCCCTCAAAACTCATCTATTCTTCTTTTAAGTACCTCCAGGGATGGTGACTCAACCACCTCCCTGGGCAGCTGTTCCAGTGCCTGACCACCCTTTCAGCAAAGAAATTCTTCCTAATATCAAGTCTGAACCTCCCCTGGCCCAACTTATGGCCATTTCCCCTTGTCCTGTCACCTGTCACTTGAGAGAAGAGATCAACACTCGTTCTGCCACAGCCTCCTTTCAGGCAGCCATAGACAGTGATGAGGTCTCCCCTCAGCCTCCTCTTCTCCAAGATAAACAACCCCAGTTCCCTCAGCCACTCCTCGTAGGACTTGTTCTCTGGCCCCTTCACCAGCCTTGTCACCCTTCTCTGGACGCGCTCCAACACCTCAATGTCCTTCTTGTAGTGAGGGGCCCAGAAGTGAACACAGTACTCGAGGTGCAGCCTCACCAGTGCTGAGTACAGGGGTACAATCACTTCCCTGATCCTGCTGGCCACACTGTTTCTGATACAGGCCAAGATAACATTGGCCTTCTTGGCCACCTGGGCACACTGCTGGCTCATATTCAGTCGGTTGAAAATCAACACGCCCAGGTCCTTCTCTTGCAGGCAGCTCTCCAGCCACTCTTCCCCAAGCCTATAACGCTGCATGGGGCTTTTTTGCCCCAAGTGCAGGACTCAGCATTTGGTCTTGTTAAACCTCATCCTGTTGGCCTCAGCCCATTAATCCAGCCTGTTCAGATCTCTTTGTATCTACACTACCGATCACCGAACCAAAACGGGCACAATGAGCATGGTACAAAATGGTAAGGTAAATTACAGAGATGTGGGAGCAGAAGACAAATATTAAAATGATCCACAAAAAGGCAAAAAATATCTTCAGACATCAGTGATGGAGCCATGAAGAATCTAGTCAGAAGGTCTACAAAAGGAGAAGCACTTTTTGGTATGCTACCAAGCAGTGCACAGGATCTGGTTCAAGATGCAGTAAATGAAGACTGGACTCAATTCATCATAGTGGCCATCTTTGTTGGAAAGACAAAACGAAAAAAATCTGACATGGGTATGTATTAAAAAAGGGATCTGAATAAAAATGAGAGCATGTCTTGAAAGAAAATTACCAAAAATAGTGAAGAGAAAAAAAACCACTGAAGCAACCACAAAGAATATTTGAGACCACAATGATGATTCAGAGCATAGAGTCTTAAAATTCTTAAAATTAGAATTTCATAAAGACCAAACACGTGGGTTAAAACAACACAAATGAAAAAATAAAGTTTCTGGATGTTGAAATGCACTCTTCAAAAAGCATAAAATATAATATGTGCTGATACATATACAATCACAATGTCAGGAAACAGTTCCAAAACCAATTTGTTAAAAGAATATAAAAGGAGTAATAAAGTTTTGAAAACACATCAAAAGGAGAAAACCTTCCTGAATCAGTGAGGCCAGCAGAAGACGGAAGTGTAAAAGGGAGCTGAAAAAATTTTGCACAATCATTGTGCTTTGAGGCAACTTTCGTAACTAAACTACTGGCAATGGGACCTGTAATTTTTGAAGAATTCCACCTCTATTTCACTACAAACACAATTGCCACTTTGTAAATTCAGAATCTGTGCCCTCCCATATAACAATGACTTTTTTTTTACAAATGACCATTATTTTTCAAGGTGATCATTTCAAGATGCACCATCAGAAGAAGCTATATAGATGTAGGAGATACCAAAGGTCCATAACTTCCTGGAAACATGACAAGATTATTCCAATGGGAACCATAACACTGAATTCAAGTTTGTTTTCAGAGTTTTCAACCTCCTAGATGAAAAGATAAGATGTATGTGTACATATAGGCACACACATTTCTCCTTATAGATCCTTCTACTTCATTTCCAAGGACAGCTAATGGAAACTGCATTTGGATAAGTCTAATCAAAGGAGTGGTTGTCCTGACATTTTATTGCACGTGCTGTATTATTTATTCAATTAATTATAGAAAGTAATTTCTACTTTTAACTTAGCTTTTTCTAAGGACCTGGTAAGTAATATCAGCCATCTAAAAAAGCATTATGTCTGTGTGGGTAAGATTCAAGGGTCAATAAAAATAAAAATAAAATAACAAAACAAAAAAAAAAACCAAAAAACAAAACCAAAAATAAAGATAGTAATAGAACTGCTTGAAAAAGACATGCAATTAATTACAGTTCTACGAAGAGCAAGATTGTAGAATAAGTACCTGCTACATTAGCACTCTCATTTCACATCTATCATGCAGGGTCCTTACACAGCTGAGCAAGAGTAATTCAGACTAAATTGGTCGGCATTTATTGACAAGCATCCTGCTTTAAGACCAGCTCTCTCCCTATCACTACATCTAACCCTCATTTATCCGTTTTTCCGTACATCCATTTTATTTCATTCCACAGGCTTACAACATACGAAAAAAACCTCTTTTATCCAGTATCGTTTAGCATCATTATCTGACTTTAACTTTGATGATCTAAAACAAACAGACAAGATCCTCAGAAAACAGGCAGGAGGCAGAAATTTATTTTAAAAATCAGCAGGACCGGACTCTGGCTGCTCACGTCCCACTGTCAGAAGTAAAATGAGTCATGTGAAGGGATTATAATCCCTGCTTTTGTTTCCAAATACTGTTTCCAAAACCTGAAGACTGCAGGTCCTAGAGCCTGTCTGAGTCATCCTGGGTAAACCATTGCTCTCCCAAATTGTTGCTGGGCAGGTTTGGGAGTTCTCATCTGTAAGAACATCTCTTAATAGCAAGTTGGTTGCAGCCAGAGATGGGGAGAATACGGAGGCACAAACATAAGGACATGCCAGGAACGGAGCTAGGGTGAGGAGTAGGGGAGCCCATCTATAGGTGACAATATATCTTGTGCAGTGAGAAACGCATGGCATTCAGCACAGCTCATGCAATCTGTATACCAAGTGGCAATAGGTACTACAATACTAATGAAATACACACAAATATTACACATATATTCAAATTGCAAAATCAGGTTTAAAGGAGTGAAATTTAATGCTCCCTACCCCAAATAATGCATCTTTGTTTTCCGCTTAGATTCTGATTTTAAAGCTAGAGGTTTTATTCACTACAGATTTTTCCTCTAGTCACAAAAGGTAGAAACTTGTTTATGCAACGCATAAATGCAAGCTGAGACTCTTACATAATTACAGGTCTCCAAACAATCCGCATACAGGAGCTAGCAAGGCTGCACTGCATAATCAGTTATAAGACAGAGCAGTCTTTGAAAAAAAGAGACAATCTCATTACCTGGCTGTACAAATCCATGTTTCAGCCGTATCTTAAACTGTTGTGTGCAGTTCTCATCATCCAGCCTCAAAAAAATATAGAATATAACTGAGAAAGATTGAGGGCAGGCTGACAGGAATATTAAAAAACTTGGAACTATATTTACAAGTATGGAATAGTTGCCATCAGAAGAGCAACTAAGTAAACACTAGCTTATCAAAGACAGAACTCAAAGGGAGGAGAAGGGAGAGGTGACACAATTTTAAAAAAATACATAGAGGTGCATCATGAACAGCTGCCCACGGTTCCTGCCAAAGCAAGAAATACCGGATTACAGAAGAAGTAAGCAGATGGCAGACTCTGAGAAAATGAAAGGAACTGCTTCTTCTCATGGTGCAGGTAAAATATAGGGTTTTTTTTCAGGAGCAAAGCATCTATATGAGTTCAAAAGACAACTGAAAAAATTAACAAAAGAAAAGAAAATCAGGTTTATTTATTACAGACGCCATATCAGCTCAAGGAGTCCCTGGAGCCAGAAAATTGTTCTGGGGAAACATCGTTATATTTTTGACCTTTTCTTTTTCTTTTCTCTAGGTATCTGCTTTTGTCTACTTGGTGTCAAGATACCGAAGAAAATCCATTCCACGCTCTGAATCTAAAATCTTTAGTTTGTGTTTCAGAGATGACACAATCATGAAAATTAGTGGTACTCAAAAGACCCCTCAGAGTTTTTTCCTCTGGATAACAACAATGAAGGTTCTACAATGTAGAATTGGATTAATTTTCCCCCAGTTATTTCTGTTAAATTCACAAAAATGCCTCCTGGGCTTCAAGTCTCTTTCCCCCCAGGAAGCTCTGAGCAGGGCCACTAAGGGACAAGGCGTGCTCAAGCGTACAGCAAGACATAAAGCTGATTTATGGTATTTCATCACCAAGCCTTAACACCTGTATGAGTGCACTTCTTCTGATAATACCAGAGACTTCCATCTTTTGAAGGGCACTGCTAATTCCAGCGCAAAGCTCACCTGAGTTCACTCTAAGCTATGCCACTTATCCTGAATGGGTCCCCAGCTAACCCACAGAGCAGAAGCATAGCCCACCTCCCTTCAAATTCAGGTGGGGGCTCTCTTGGAGAAAATTATTTTGTAAACTGAGCTCTTCCCGTCACGATGCTTGGAGGGAAACTACAAGCTGGTCTAGCCACTGAGGTTTGTTTTTTTTGTAAGGCAAATGAGACTTGGAGCATTTGTGCGTGAGAGAAGGAAGGTTATGAAGAATGGACCTGATGTTATATGGGCCAGGTGGATAAAGGGAAGAACAAGGTCTGCCTCTGGAAAAGTGGGATCCGGGTTGAACCTCAGAGGTGAAACATGCGTCTGGGAAAATCAGTGGTTATCTGAATGAAGAGTGGTGCTAAGGTGTAAAATTAAGAAGCAGCATAAAATTTCTCATTTCTCTCTTTAATCAAAAGACTGCTTCATAACATTAAGAAGGCAATCAACCTACAAATGATGTCTCTGAAGAAATAACTGCACACTGCTCATGATAACAAATGCATTTTCTGTGAAGGATTGAAACAGTAATCAATTAGCACACAAGCATCTCTGCTGTCATTTGTAAAGGAGAGTTACATTATGGCAATGTAAAGTATATCTGACACAAAAATTAGCAGTTGTCTCAAAATATGTAGCCTCTGGCTGGGAATGAGTAGGCAGATATGGTGCTTAGCAGTGATCTGTATTACAACACTTGCTCAATCACTTTGCATTTCACCATTTTGCTTTCAGTCTTTGGATACATATTACTACATCTAAAATTAAGTCCCTTGATTGTCTCAGTGGGTATCTCAGGCAATATTTGCAGTAATTATGTCAGTTTGAAAGCAGCATAGGAAAACAATATTGTACCATTTGATTTCTCTTCACAGCTACCCAAACAACATTAAAATGAATCAAAAGTGCATTGCATTCAGAACAACAACATAAATATCAAATGTCTCCAGCACAGCAAGTGCCATTGAACAATTAGCAGGAGTCCTCCTGACTAAACAAATACATTTTGCATTTATGGAGCAATCCAATGAGAATGAACACCTAGGAGGGAAAAAATAATAATCTTTAATAGTGTTAGCAAGTTGTGTAGTACAGATTATTCTGTAATTACTTCAATAGCTATTTTGCAGTCTCATCCTTGTAGGCCGGCATGGAAAATGATACATACCATCTTTCTTGTTTTTAATTGACTTTTACCATCTTTGTTGTTTGCTCCACATAGTTAGCTGCTTGCTAAATGTAGGATCTGGAAATCTTAACTGGGTTAAATTAACTACAAGGACAAGAAGGAATTAAAAATTCACAGTTCAACTTTGAGCCTGGGTCCACCATTCCTTAAGGGTGATATATAAATACTTAAGGTGTGAGTAGAAACTTCATACTTAAGGTGTGAGTAGAAACTTCAATAGTCACTGGTACCACAGATTAATCTGTGGAAGAGATTTCTTATGAGGAATATTTTTCTTGACTTTCTTCATGCCTTCTTATTTCTGTGATAACCCTTCTGAGACTGGAGGAGTCACAGTTAGCACAGTCCGCAAAAGTAAGCTGTAAATACTAATAATCACTGGTGTGACACACAACTCAAATAAGAGAAGTATCACCACCAAAGGTATGCCTAGAGCCTCAGCCCAGCATACTGCTAAAGTTGAATTTAACATAAGGAGTGAGATTCATAATCAAGTGTCAGTGGAGCATGGTTTATCTACAACAAAGATAACCAAATGTTAGTAAATTTGACCAAATTAAACTATATTTTCTTGTGCTTCATTCAAAACATCTAAGTAATATTTTTTGCTATAAGATAATATCCTAAGATCAAGATATGTTTGTGAATACATTCCCATTTTATCCATCAATGGTTTATATGGAGTTTTTTGTGCTTGATTCTCCTTTTGCCTTTTTAATGAGGTAGAAAACAAATCAGATATGTAATTTATTTCCTAGTGTGACAATTGCTTTATTTTCAGCAGCATCTACTTAAGAAGATATACTCTTCAGTCTGGTGTTCATGTTGGAGGCTGGACTTCAAATGTACTAATTGAAGCTTTCAGAACCAGTCTAACATGCATAATGTAGTCTCGTGAAAGAAGTAGACACAGTTATCACACGGTGACTGACACCATTTGGCATTCACTTGTTTTTTGTCCATTCATTGCAATGGACGGGTGTTTCAAAATTTGGATGTATATTTATTAACATGATGACTAAAATGTAAACACTCCTTTTTTTTCTGTGTATCTTGAAGGAAGAAGAAGTCAAAATCTTTTTACAGAAGTAAATTCAAAGACAATTTTCTCACAAGATGGATTGTTATTCACAAAGCACTTTTAGGAGTCAGTGGAGAGACAGAAACAGGAGTTCTAATTTTTGCCTTCCTGTTGTACTGGGCAGGGAAATTCTGTGTTTCTTTTTCCCGTCTATAATATAAGACTAGAGCAATAATGCGTTCTTAGGTTTTATGTTTCTCTTAATATTTGTATAACATTTTAAAAATATCAGGAGTAAAGTAAAAGTTATAACTACTGGATGTATTATAGCAAACAGAAATACCTCTAATTCCACCATATTCTCTTGTATTGGTTCTACATTTTATCGAAATACGACTTGTGATATTTATGTAATGAGAAGTAGATTATTAGGTAACATAATAAGTAAAAATTTGGTATGAAACACTCTAAAACTATAATTTCTATCCCAGGAGAAACAAAGGTATTTAAAAGTTGCTTTTACAATAAAAAGAAACCATTAAAAAGTTGGCAGGAATTCTCTGGGCATAATTGCAGCTGTGCGTCTCTCAAAATGCCTATTAAATCTGATTCACCAGCACTGTACTACTAGTATGCCTCTGCCTATTGGAAAAGCCTGAGCAATAATTTAAACTGTTTTAAATTTAAAATCTAGAGCTGTTATAATTAATTGTGAATCACTAGAAAACTCAATAAAAATAAAAAAAAAAACAACCAAAAAACCAAAACAAGATGGTTTCTGACACATCATTAGCAAACTACTGGAGAATCTAAGATTTGCCAGAATACATGTGGTACGAAAGAAAGATAAAAACACATATCCCGGGCATAATCACGCTTTTATAGGAAAACTCAAATTTGTTATCACATCCTCCAGCACTGAGTCTCCCCTGGGACTCCACGTATTTGAAAACAGACATATTTACGGACCCTGCTGAATCTGAACCTATATCTTTAGTAGAAATCTAATGACATACAGGCTTCCTGGCCCACTTCACTGTCTTATATTCATTCAACACAATCACATTGCACTTTAAGATTTAAAAAATGTGGGACTCCGCCAGAATAAACTAATGCTTTATGTTCTGCATCACATTATAAGCAGTGAATTCGAAAAGGCGTTTTGCAGGGAAAGAGAAAGAAAAAATAAAATGCCTTACTTTTTCTGGTTTTGTAATTTTCTCCTGTTACGTAAAAAGTAGCTCCAGCACTGGCTGTAAAGAGCTGTTGTGCTGGATCAGCAGGGCTTACGACTATTCTGTTCATAACACAGTCTCTGTAATTTAAAAGAAAACGATAGACTAAAGAGAAGAGTATAGTCAAAGTGGCTAGCTGAAATGAATAGACTCCATCTGAATGATAAATTAGAGATGCCTTAGCATTGACTTTGAAAGTGTTTCAGAAAGTACATTTTATAAGGATGAGATGTGATTAAATTAAATTCCTCTCCTACAATAATTTACAGCTGCCTATTATGAGCTTTTGAAAAGTGACAGTAGCGATACTGAACAAATCTCTTGCCGATTTGAACTCTTAAAGATTAAAATTTCTGTACATTTGCACAGTATTATTCTGTTTCTCTCTAGCGGTACTTTCTATTCTATTTTAGAGTAACTGTGTTCTATTATTCATGGCTAATTTTAATTACTATATCTATAATTTCAGCCACATCCTAATTTACCACATTGATTGTCCATTGAGATTCTGTGAACTGTAAACTGTTATTTCCATCTTTTCCTCAGCAATCATGTTAGTTATTCAGTCAGTCTTCCCACTGTAGAGTTTTTTATTCAGAGATAAAGTTGGTTGATTATTTATTTTTACAGTAATAGTGTCCAAAACAGTTAATGTTCAGTTGACTGCACATTTTTCTCATTAGGACAGTTATGGTTTCAAGCTGCACTGGGTAAATCTGAAAGTTTGTAGAGTGAGAGGGAAGCTTTGTCTCTTTTCTCATTCCCCTGGTTGCAAAACCATGATTTTTTTTGTTTGCACAGTAACTCATGCTCAAAGTCGCAAGCCTTGTGCAGCCTTTAGAGATCTAGGTGAAGAAGTCTACACGTGGGTGTGTGAGTTCCCAACAAATACACTCACTGTTAAGAAAATTGCGGAAAAGTTGTCCAGTTTGGGGGTTAAAACTGCTTTTTATCTATGGTTAGGATGGAAGACCATGCCTGTGAGAGGCAAGAGCATCTGACTTTACTCTGCCATTCCTGCCTGCCTGAAGCTTGCTGCTTGCCTCTCTCAGTCTCTGGCTGTGACTGTTCCCCGTAGCTCCCAGCAATGCAGGCTTGAGGGAAGCAGATGTCCAGAAGCAGAAAGAATGCCCCAATTGTTGCAGCACCCATTGGGCAGGCTTCCCACAAGCTGGACAGAGTAGGGTAAAACGACTGACTTGGGAATCTTTTATGACTGCCCATGCTACCGTGTACTGTTCTAGGAGTTATTCCCTCCTACTCTCACGCTCAGACCCTTTGTCAAGATAACTGCAACTGCAGGAACAGCTTTCCACTGTCCACCTGGTTCCATCTTCCCACATGTTGTTCTAAAGTGTTTCCCATGACAGAGCTTACTGGATCCTCTGTGCCTTCAGACTTCAGGTAAACCAGTGTGAGGATGCAGTCTGGGATTGGCATGCTTCATCTGAAGTGCAGCGTAGCTTTGGGACAGATTTTTTTCTGTCTCACTTTGGGCAAGTCACAGGAGTGTGTTCACAGGGCTTTTCACTTACCATTTGCAAAATGGTGATAATGTGGTTTATTTTTTCTTTCCCTTCTTATCTAGCTTTTATTATGGAGTCAAACTAACAATTTTTAAAGCAGGGACTGCCAATAAGCATATGGCGCTAATGGCACTTCATATTTCACAATGTCTGCATGATTGCAGAGGGTATTGTTTCTCCCTCTCCTTACTTCTGCTTTATAGGCAGATGTAGATTTGTCTTTGAAGAAAATGCCAGACAGTATCACCATGTAGATGGGATCTGGACCTCAGCCATCAGCTGAACTGCCTGCTTGGACTTACATCTTATTAAAGTAACGGTGTATCTGCCTTTCCATCCTCTCCACCTCAGCTCACAAACAGGTCTCCGTGAAGGATTCAGCCAGGGTGTGTCTTGTTCTGTGCTGGTACTCATTTAATACAGAAAATAAAAATTATCTGGATTTTTCTAATGGGACAAGTAATTTTGTATTTCTATGTGAATGCACAATAAATGAGTCAGTTTTGTCTTCCTAATAAATCCGTGTTTTCTTTTGCTTTTGAGTGGACTTTGGAATTTTTAGACAATACCTATACAAATTCTTCCCTCGTATTCTTCTAATGCCAACAATATGTAATATACTGAAGTAGAAATAATGTCATATAGTCGCAGAGGTCTGACTGAAATCAAGCAAAGGAAATTAATATGAAGTACAAAAAGGCCAACTGAAACTTCTTCAATTTACCTGCTATGAGGTTATCCTCTTCCTGATATTATTGCTGGAGCTACAGAATCTGGGCATGAATTTCTTTGATATCTTTAAAATTTCCAACAGCTCATTCAATTCACTTCCCTTTAGTGTTTATTATAAGTGAATAGTTACATCAGGCATTTACTAACTCTTTTTGGGACTCTGACAAGTATTAAATGTTTGGATAGCAAAGCAGATTTCAAATGTTTGCAGATGTACCATCTGTGGCTATCAAACCCCTCTGCAATACCATATGTGAAAACAATTCAGATATGCACTGTAAACTAAAGCTGGTAGGGAAGGCATAAATTGTTGGAAGTAAATATTTATCTGAAGACAAATGAATGGCAAAAAATGGCACTGAATGGGAAATATTGCCATTTGATTTTTATTGGAAAATGAGGGAAGACAAATACTTTTCTGGACTGGATGATCACCAGTATCTCCAGCCTTCTGGGTATCAACTGTGGAAACCAGGTATTTGGGTTATTATGAAAAGTCTGAGCATATTTTTTTTTGGATTTTGATGCCAACTTCTATCATGCAATTTTTGGCTTTTAGATAGACTTTGGTGTGTCCCCATGCTGCATTTCAAACTTGCAAAAGGCTGTCCATAAGACCCCAAAAGCTACAGCATGAGCGAGCCAAGGATCTTGTGTGACTTATACAGGAGTGATCTGACCTCTTCACCTTGTCTCAAGAAATGCCTGAATAGAAAAATAGTTATTTTGCGTAGATGAACAGGTCTGTTTGGTGTCCAGTTGCAGATACAGGTTGTTAGTAAATACCTAATAATCACCATTCTCCTTCCAACTTGGTAAGAGTAACATGAAAGCTATTGTCTCCCCTGCTTCATAATATTCTCTCCCTCCTTCTCTCCCAATGAAGGACTGATGTCCTGCTATCGACTCTGAACCCACAGGGGCACCTGGGGCCGGGAGCCCTTGGCCACTTGGGCTGTTTGGATACATGTTGTGCAGCTCTGCCTGGTTAAATATTTCGATTTTGGATTACTATATATAGTCAGTAAAACTGTTCAAAAATGTCAAATGCCAGCTTGTGTACATGCTTCCTGATACAACCACGTGCAAAACATAGAGGAAAAAGTTCTTTAGGAAAATGTCTGTAAGTCTGATATGAAGGAACAGGAGAGACATTTTTCTTTTTTTTTTCAGTAAAGATAGAAAAAAAATATTAAGGAAGTGAAAATCAGTGTTGTGGGACAGTATCACAATTTAAAAACATCTATGAAACATTTATGCCAGTGAGAAGTGAGGTATAATTTGGATTTAAAATGCAAAACATGCATTAAAAAAATTAAGTTTGGGAGTCTTCTTTTTCTGGAAGTAGTCTGTCTACTTTGCAACATCTAAATAATCTATGACACATCTTCAGACATCAGAGTATGTATTGGCTGAGAACTAGACAACAAGCAAAATATCACTGGGTTGCAGCATTTAAAAGAAGGTAATGAACTTATTAATACAGATAAAACCAGAATGAAATTTCACATTCAGAAGCAGCATTGATAACTAAAACGCATGTGAACGTCACTTCACACATGAGAATTATTCAGTGCTTTTTATCAAGAATATGGTATGGTAATGACCCTTATGTAACATTTTGTCCCCAAAACATAATTCTGGCATAAATTTAAGATCCATTCCTTCTCTTTGTAAATGTGAGATACACGAGCAGGAAGGCAGAGCAAAGGCTGCTAAGGTGACTGCCCCTAAGTCACCTTGCTGCCCCATCCCTGAAGCTGCAAGAGAGTCCTGAGCTTTTGTGCTGTGAAGTGAGAGACAGCACCTTTCTGACAATGGAAATAGGGGATGACTGGAGCCAATCCTGAAATAATTGCCAGGAAAGCAGACCATGCATCCCTGCAGCAGGCAGTCCCCAAGACTTCTTTATCCCAGGCAATGCTCAAAACATATCCTGTGCAGATCAGGTTGTGGGATGAAAAAGATTTCATCCTTGGATCTTTCCGTTGTGTACTAGTTTATGCAGCATTTCTCAGAACGAGAGGGATTGCACGTAGCAGTAAATCCTGCAGAAATTGCTCAGCCCTACATGCTGGCAAAAATAACAATCCAGCTCCATAAACCTCATATCCTTTCCAATTATAAAATACTCTTAGAAATTACTGCTCATCTCTAAATGCTTCTGCTGCTTTTCCTTACTTGATGCATTATCTGGATTTGTGGGCCTAGCATATTATAATGTATTGCTGATGTAATGGTTAGTCTTGTTATCAGAATGTTTTAAATGAAAACACTATTAGTTCTTATAAATATTGTTCTAGAAATGAACAAAAAGGTTTCTTGCCTTGTCATACAGCTTAGTTACATTTGCATAAAAAGCTTATCTAGAAATTAAAGAACACAAGTTCATATTTAATGAGGTGTTGACAAACAGTGCAAGAATAGTTAAAAGGAAGCAGTTAAAAGGCTGTGCAGCATTAGAGGTGGTGAGGCAGAGATAGATAAACGATTTCAGAACCATGCTCCTCTGGTTACCTTGGATCCTGGTGACCCACAAAAGCAGGGCTCTGCTTCAGCCCCCATCTTCCAGCATTACAACCAAAACTAGGTAAAAAGCTCCAACACCTGCAGACACACCCAAGCAAGGTCTGCAAGGAGAAACTATACCATCAGCACACAGTGGATACTGGAAAAAAAAAGATGAGTATTCTTAGTGGATGACTCTGTTAAGAGACACTGAGGTGCCCACCTGCCAGCCTGAGAGGGAGTCACAAGAGGTGTCCTGCCTCTGGGACCTAGGGTCTGAGGTACTGTTAAAAGGGTGACACAACTTGTTAAGACTACACGCTATCGTTATTCTTTCCTGCGGGCACAAATCACAGGCAAGTTGGAACCTGGGCAGAATCAAGGAAGACTACAAAGCCCTGGGGGTGCAGGTGAAATGTATTGGAGACCAAGTTATCTTTTCTTCCTTTTTACCCGTTAGGGGAAAGTGTGTAGCCAGAAATTGACACTAGAAATTGATGACTAGAGCCTGTAAGGGAGAAATGGGATCCACATGTCTAGAAGAGGCAACGGAATCTTTAGCAGCAGGCTGGGCAGCGTGGTGTCAGGGGCTGTAAACTGAAGGACTCAGAGGATGGAGTCCAAACTGGCAATGGTCATGCCATTGCATCCAACAGCAGAATAAGACAGGCCAACCAGAGGAATGATAAATGTTCATTAGCTGCCTCCCAAGATGAGAACCAGAAGACCGATAACTTCAAGTGTATGCATACCAATACAGGCAGCCTGGGGAATAAACAGAGGAGGAATTGGAGCTCCATGCCCAGTCAGAAAGTTATGATATCATAGGAATAACTGAAACATGGCGGGAGAACTCACATAACTGGAGGATCACAATGGATGGCTATAGGCTGTTTTATAAAGACAGACAGGGAATAAGAGGAGGAGCAGTTGTACTTTATGTTAAAGACAACCTTGGATGTATAGAGGTCAACTACTGCAATTGTGGAGGCCCTATTGAATGTCTCTGTGTCAAGACCACAGGGCTCATCTCCAAGGGGATCTTAGAGTAGGCATCTGCTGCTGATTTCCAAACCAAGATGATAAGGCCAACCAACTAATATTTGGATTGCTTAAGCAAGTTTTGGGTCCACAGAACCCCATTCTTATGGGTGACTGCAACTACCCAGACATTTGTTGGAAGAACCATACAGCAGCTCACAGGTCATCCATCAAGCTTCTGGAATGCATAGAGGACTGCTTCCTCATACAAAAGTTGGATGTACCAACCAGGAGTGAGGCACTTCTAGACTACTCACAAAAAAAGAAAACCTGCACTGTAATATAATCGTCAGTGATAGTCTTAGCTGCAATGATCATAATATTGTGGAGTTTGGGATCCTGCTGAGAGTGCTGAAGGTTGGTACTAAGACAAATATTTTAGATTTCAGAAGAACAAACTTCAGCTCACTCACAGCTCAGTTGAGAGGGGTTCTGTGGGAAGGTTCCGTAGAGTATAAAGGAGCTAGCAAGTACTAGAGATAAAGATTCATTATCCCACTCTACTCAGTGCTTGTCAAGCCACACCTGGAATACTGTGTTCCATTTTGGTCCCTGCTATCAAAAAAAAAGACATGGACAAGCTGAAGAGGGTCCAGAGAAGAGCCACAAAGGTGATCAGAGGACTGGGAAGCTTGGCAACTGAGGAAAGGTTGAGAAGAGGGTTTGTTCAGCCTTGAGAAAAGAAGGCTTAGGGGAGATGTTATTAGCATGTTCTAGTATTTAAAGGTTGGCTACAAAGAAAACGGAGACTCTGTTTTTACAAGGAGTCACATAAAAAAGATGAGGGGCAATGGGTACAAGCCACTTCTGGGGAGATTCCATTTGGAAAGAAGAGGAAATCTTTTCACCATGAGAACAATCAGCCACTGTAATACTCTCCACAATGAAGTGGTGGTTTCCCCAACATTGAACATTTTTAAGATTCAGTTGGACAAGGAGCTGGGCCATCTTGTCTAGACCTTGCTTTTGCCAAGAAATCTTGAACCAGATGATCCTTGAGGTCCCTTCCAACACGGTATTCTATGATTCTGTGAACATAAATCTATCCAGGTCACCAACATCCTTAGTTTAAGGAAGTATCACTATAAATTCTTTGATTGTATCAGGAAGTAAGTCAGGAGAGAAGAGTATGCTGTATTAGCTCCTCTGGGCAAGGACCTGCACTACACCTACACTTAAACTTTGCCTGGTTTTGGCAGAATTTAGACAATTCTCTCAGGTTAAGGAATAAGAAACCCTTTTCATTCAAAGCAGAGCCTGACTCCCAAGAGTCCTGAAAGTCTCTAGGCATCTCTAAAGCCGTTCGAGACTCATCTTAGTCCCTCATGCCTAAACTGCATCCCATATGTTTTAAAAGACCCTTGATCTGAAGATCTATGAGATTTTCCTCTTTCTAAGCACCAGTAAAAGCCGAAGGTTAGTCAGAGAGATTATTAAGATTTAATCCAGTAAAAATTATGTAAGCATAGCTAAAGGTCGCCAACACATTCATCTAAAAATTTACTGGAGCAGCTCCACTATATCAAAAAATCTAGAACGCTTGTTTTAGCCAAAAGAAGCTCAGTTGGAGGGATTTGAAAACAAATCATGCAAAAAATGACTGCAGTCACTTCAAGAGAAGGTAGCCTCTGTAATATCCTTTGAAATTGAGCTACTACACATCTAGTAAAGCAAGAGAAATGAAGTATGGCTGTAGTACCTAGTGGTGAATTGTTAAGCCAAGATGATGGAGTCCAAAGAGCACTTTCTCATGGATCTTTCTATATATATTAGACTAGATAGTCATTGTATTAAAAGACAGTAAAAGGATATGAAATACTTTGCATCATTATCTGAAACTACTTTTTTGAAATCCCATTGCATTAATAAATAGTTTCTACTGCAAGGTAAACCATATGAAGTAAACCGGCATATTTTAAAAGGTTGCTTTTAAACTTTCAACTTCAGTTGCTTGTGCTCTTCTCCCAAAGTATTTGAACATTCTGTCTCTGGCCCAGCATCTCAAAGGAGCCTACAGGGATATGCATAGTTCCTGGTAGTTTATGAAGTTCTACTGAGGACATACAGGAAAGCTGTACAGCCTGAGCTATTCCTGGACTCTTGCATTTGCAGACAGGCAACAGCCAAACTTTACAACCCACTGCAAAAATGAGGGAACCTAAATGAATTTTTCAACTATGGCTAAATCTTATGGTAAACTGTGATGGTTAATTCAGAAGAAAGAAACCTGAGGCCCTTGGTTTGGGTGCAGGTAGGACAAATGGACACTTTAATATTTAGAGATCCATAGAAAAAGGGAAGATTTGAAACAAATCAAAACCATTGGCTTCTGTGACAAGTACATGCAAAATAATAATCATGTCTGGAAGAAGGCAATAAGAATATAATGATATTTCCAGTTCAGGTCTGGATATTTATGAACATCTGTCAAGGAGACGAAATCATAAATTATTCAAGTGAAATCCCATTCCAGTTCCCTTCAGTAGATGAAATTCTCAGAAGTTAATTCTACCTATGTAGTTTATTGTTAAGACGTGACCCCTAATTAAGCAGATGCAATGACAAGACACATTGAATTACATAAGTGGTCAGATGTGATCTTTTAACAGATCACATCAGGGGTAAAAGGTTGAAAAGAAGGGCAGCCATGAACATCCCAGTCCAATTAGCAGGATGAGAACTGAAATCCTGCGAAATGTAATTAATAATCATGTTGTCAGCTTAGTACTGAACACAAATAATTGAGCAAAGCACACTCACAGTACTTAATTAATCTCAGCAGCGCACAGTCTAAGAAGTGCCAGGAGATTCTCCGCATTTTATACTCAAACATCAAGATGACTCGGGCACCAAGTTACCACAAATAAGAATATGGACCCTAATGAAGATCATCAGAGAACTGTGCCAGTGTCCAATGTTGAGAAACTTGACTATGAAGTCTATTAGTGAAACTATGTAAGGGACAGTTGTTTAGCTGTACACGCAATGAGAAAAGATTTACAGGAAAATTAAAAAAAAAGGATAGAGCGAGGTAATTGAAGCCAAAAATTTGGGAAAAGTCAGACAGGCTTTTACAATTAATACATGCGGACATTTTAAACATCATATTGGCTTAGAAGATAAAATTGATGGCAACCTGGATGCTGATATTTAAAGACAGCAGTTTGATAAATTATGAAGTATTAAAGGCTTTGTTAAACCAGATATTGATAAAATGAAGTCTAAATGTCATCAGAGGAATAAATATTAAGAGAAAAATTTTGAATGTGTAAGTATGATGGAATTATAAACAGCAAGCAGCATAATCGGATATTGAACATCTGGTGTTCTGAGACTGTTACAAAATTAGGATATTATGCAAAAACAGGAGACGAAGTAGGTATATTTTAGTTACCCATTTAATATAACATCCCATGAATACCTGAAAATATATTAAAAAAAAATTGGACAAAATAATTGCTGAGTAGTCTGAAGGATGAATAATGCTGTGATAAATGGCAACTGATCCAATTAGAGGAGGAAGCACATGGTTTGCTTAAGAACATTATCAACAATCTGACTCCTTCTTTAGAGAGGAAAGGATTTGGGAAGAAAAACCTATATTTCAACATTATCATAGAATTTTCTGGTTGGAAAAGACCTTTGAGATCATTGGGTCCAACCGCATCCATCATCCATGTCCCTCAAAAACTCATCTACCCGTTTTTTAAATGCCTGCAGGGATGGTGACTCAACCACCTCCCTGGGCAGCTGTTCCAGTGCCTGACCACCCTTTCAGCAAAGAAGTTCTTCCTAATATCCAGTCTGAACCTCCCCTGGCCCAACTTATGGCCATTTCCTCTTGTCCTATCACCTGTCACTTGAGAGATCAACACTCGCTCTGCCACAGCCTCCTTTCAGGCAGCCATAGACAGTGATGAGGTCTCCCCTCAGTCTTCTCTTCTCCAAGCTAAATAACCCCAGTTTCCTCAGTTGTTCCTCGTAGGACTTGTTCTCCAACCCCTTCACCAGCCTCATTGCCCTTCTCTGGACACCCTCCAACACCTCAATGTCCTTCTTGTAGTGAGGGGCCCAAAAGTGAACACAGTACTCGAGGTGCAGCCTCACCAGTGCTGAGTCCAGGGGTACAATCACTTCCCTGATCCTGCTGGCCACACTGTTTCTGATACAGGCCAAGATAACATTGGCCTTCTTGGCCACCTGGGCACACTGCTGGTTCATATTCATCTGACTGTCAACCAGCACCCCCAGATCCTTCTCCTCCAGGCAGCTCTCCAGCCACTCTTCCCCAGGTCTGCAATGCTGCATGGGGCTGTTGTGCCCCAAGTGTAAGATTCAGCATTTGGTCTTGTTAAACGTCATCCTGTTGGTCTCAGCCCATCAATCCAGCCTGTTCAGATCCACTTGCAGAGCCTCCCTTCTTCCAAGCAGATCAACACTGCCGCCCAGCTTCGTGTCATCTGAGAACTTGCTAAGGGTGCTCTCGATCCGTTTGTCCAGATAATTAATTGAACAGGACTTGACCCAGCACTGAACCCTGGGGAACAACACTCGTGACTGGCCTCCAGCTGGATTTAACTCCATTTACCACCACCCTCTGGGCCTGGCCATCCAGCCAGTTTTTCACCCAGCAGAGCGTGCTCCTGTCCAGGCCAATGGCAGCCAGCTTCCTCAATCAGAATACAGTGAGAAATGGTGTCAAAGGCTTTAAAAAGTCCAGGTACACCACATCCACAGCCTTCCCTCGTCCATTAACTGGGTAACCTTGTCATAGAAGGAGATGAGGTTGGTCTGGCAGGACCTGCCTTTCATAAACCCATGTTGACTGGGTGTTATCACCTGGCTGTCCTGCATGCGCTGTGTGATAGCACTCAACATGATCTGCTCCATGACCTTCCCCAGTACTGAGGTCAAGCTGACAGGCTTCACATCTCTCCAGATGAGAGGAAGTGAGCCCATTCTGTGCCATATGTATGTGATCTGAAATAGATGTTGCAATATGAATAAGTTAGTATTTAGCACAGACTGATGAAAGCAAGCCTGTATTCATTTATACAATGTAAAGATGTTCATTCTTGGTGTCAGTAGACAGCACATCAGTCACTGATGTAGTGGTCCACACAAACTGATTATGATCCATATTACGCATAACACGGAGAAGTGGTGAGCAAGAAGATCGGCAGAGGCAGTGAGTAAAGAGAATACCAGCTCAGTTAATTGAAGGACTTATTACACTGAAAGCAAGTCAAAGGTGCATGAAATGGTATGAGAACTGGCTCAGAGATTCATAAAAATGCTGTGTACAGGATTTAGGGTTTCTGCACAAATTATGTCAATACTGCTCTTAAAAGAACACACAGTCTGAAACAAAGTTCCTAGGGAAGCATGGCTTCAAGCATGTTAAAAAATGTATTGTCTGGTTGGGGTTCTATACCAACAGATCTCCACGCTTTGATCATTCCTCGTTTTCCCTCTTTTCCCTTTTTTTTCTGATCTTACACAAATTTAACTTCTCTCTCCCCTGAAAGAATTTAGAGATCCAGTATTTTAATATACATCAATTAAGAACTCCACCTATGTCTCTGGCATGTCCCTCCAGATATTTAGGTGTCTTGACAAAACCAACACAGCTGAGAGATCTCTGAATTTCCTTTACCCATCTATTATCTTTTTGTGGGATCCCTCCAGATCCCACTGTTCACCCTACTTGTTTCTCACCACTACCTGTGGAAAGTTGCCTTGGCCTTTATTTAACTCTGCTGTTTAGTCTGTATCTGAGTTTTTCTCTAAAGCTTTCAGTCCCTTTCCTGGCTCATCCATATAGCCATAACTTTTTCCCAGCCTTTTGGTGTCCATGACTAATTAATTCAATATATTTTTCTCTAAGTACACTGGCAGAGGCAAACCCTGCTCACAATCATTCTCGCTGGTCACCATCCTAGCCTGATACTTCGAAGATGTGTTCTTCTGCATCTCCTATTTACTGATCGTGTCACATATCAACAGTTAACTTTCAAGATTGGTATTAAGTGGTCTTATTAGGTCTCCCTCTTGTGGTACCCATAAGTACATCAGAATCACTTAATCTTCCACCTTCATGTCTCTTCTTTAAGTTCTTCTTTGAGTTGATTATTTGAAAGAAAAATTCTTGGCAACAGCAAAGATTTTTTGCCTATTACTCTGTCAAATACTCTCATTATTCCCATGTACCTTTGTATAAAAATTACCCACCGTGTAATTTTTTAGTTCTGGACCCTCTTTGAGGTGAACTTCACACAAGGAGTCTTCCCCACTGGCCTTGTTTCTAAATTCCAGAGGGGAAAAAAACACCAAACAACCACCCAGTGTGAACTGAACCAGAAGGACAGCAAATAGATATGGAAGTGGAAAAGCACAGTGACTCAATCTGCAATGGATTCTGTATTTCTGGAGCAACGACATACATAACCATACAAAACAGCATGAAACTTGTCAGTCTGTCGGTCTAGGATTTTGTTCTTCCCTCTTCGCTGTAGTATACAAATGTACACTTCCTTGCATATTTCCAACACCTCCGGAAGATACACTATGTATAGCAACAGTCAGTGAGACACATAGGATGATAACAGTCCTAAACCATGCTTCTTTTTACTGTATGAACAATAACTTTGGTGGTGGTTGTCATAGTTGCGCACACATCATCAGATGCAACTCTTTTCTTTCACTAATTGACCACCAGGGTGCTCCCTAATTAAATTTTTTTCTCCTATACTTTTATGTTAAAGATATGCATCAGCCATTTTCTCAGGAGTGTCTGCACAATGCAAGATTTGCATTTGTTCTGGGGTTTTGCATGTTTCTGCCCAGCAGGAAGCAAATATAAGTGCTTTAAAACCAGGCTGGAATTCTTTTTCGTTTGTGTATCTAATTTTACTGTGAAGTTTTGAAAGGGATAATAGTAAACCTAAAGGTGTTATTCTCACTGATGCTGAGAATATACTTTCCCTGGCGCATAATTTTAAAATGTTGCCCTAATGCATGAGTATTTTAAATATAGAGATGCAAATAAATCATCCTTTTTTTTTCTCTGATAACTGAGCAACCAAAGCTGATTTCAGACATGCAAACCTACTGCAGCTGTCTGATCTTTTAATCTGTTACATATGCTTTGTCTGATGCTCTCCCAATAGGAGAACACAAAACTGCTGTAGACATCATTACGCCTCTTGATCTGCAAATTCAAGACCTATGCCCTCTTGCACTCCAAAAGTGAGAAGTATTGTGAGTGAGGAATCTTAGTCAAAGATGCTTAGTAAGTGGTGGATTTGGAAAATATGCTGTGCACATTCGTCTATAGGATTTTAGGAGCAGCGCACTCTTTGTCTGCTTATCGTTTTAATCAATTAAAAGGGTCATCCATGCTGTGCTAATCTCTCTTCAGCCCTTATTAGATCAAAAGAATCCAGTTGATTATCATTGCAGATTTACAGGACGTCAAACAAAAGTTTATTTGCACATTACGAAGTCAGCATCAGCATTCATTTTATGTCTCTAAGGCCTTCAGGGCAAAGAGGGATATGATTAAGAAAGGAAGAGGAAGAAAGTTTGAGGTATGGTTATTTTCATGTTCTCCAGATCACAGAAAGACATGTAAGACTGTTCCCACAGCTCTGCTCAGGGAACAGAAGCGGGAGAGAAGTGTTTACATTTCACTTGTTCACACTTTGACAAAACAAAAACTCAACCCAAAACCTATTTTCTTCTCTTTCTTTATCACACACAATCAAAGAGTAAAAAAACCTCCAAAACTTGAATGCGAAAGATAAATCATAGGATAGAGCAATAGGAAATCCAAGTGATCTTGTAGAGTGCCTCATAGCCTGTATAGGGTATATCTTATTTGCACAAATATAGAACCTGTCTTTTAGGGGTAAAACCCCCTAACATTCTTGCACAGGGAGTGGGAATGAAAAGAGCAGTCTGTCATGCCAGTCTGTGTAGCTGCTTGGAGGCAGCTGCTAGCTGTATCAGGAACCTGGGACTCGGAAGGCATAATGTAATCTTCAAGATACTTTATGAGTAATAATTTCAGCTCCCTATTAGTTCTGTTTCCTTTCCTGCCTGGCTGGCTTCCACTCTACCTGATTGTGATGCTGGTGGACACCACTTGAACATGAGCTCTCCATGCAAGGCTCTAGCTAAGAAACAGTAGGACAGTCACTCAGAAAACTATGGGGATGGTTTCACATCTATACATGCCAATACTGACATGGTGTCCACTTGCAGTGCCCTTAAATTGTAGAGATTGTGGTAAAAAAACGAAAGTGTTACAAAATTATTTCATTTGTGGCACACATGCCTGAGTGAGAGAGTCTTAAAATGTTTATCCAAGAGACAAACTTCCTGAAAGAAGGCTGTAGTGAGGTGAATGCTGGTGGCAGCACAAGAGAAAACGGTCTCTAGTTGCTCCAGGGTAGGTTAAGATTGGATATTAGGAAAAATTTCTGTACTGAAAGAGGGGTCAAGCATTGGAACAGTCAGCCCAGGGAAGTGGTTGAGTCTCCATCCTTGGTGTTCAAAAAAACAGGTAGACGTGGAACATCAGGATATGATTTAGTAGGCATGATGTTGTTGGCCTGACAGTTGGACTGGGTGATCTTAGAGGTCTTTTCCACCTTTAATGATTCTATGATGCTATGATTCTAAATGACTTGCTTTCTGTCTGCATATATCTGTATGGGGACTAGAACTTCGACAGAAACAAATCTTCTGTTCAGGAGAGTAGGACACTGTGAGATTTAGTGATCAGAAATAAAATATGAATTAACTGTCTAGAAACAAAGTCTGTTTTTTCTGTTAATTTATGATGTTCACTAACATATCTGGAAGGCTTAACTGAGAGTCGAATGTATGTCTTAAAGTTACACTGTAGGTCATACAGAAATTATGTGTTTGATGCTGAGATAGGCCAACTGTTATGTGATATGATGTGTTTGATATGAATATTAAGTAAGTATATTTTCAGATTAGTTCACTGCAATGATGCATTATTGCTTAAATTTATTATTCGAATATAAGATCGGTAGAGTAGAGATTCACTCTTATTATGGCTGCTAGACAACACCTGACACAGTGTGCTCACGTGTGCAGTGGGAATTTTAATCCTGGTGTCCTTTGTAGAATAAATACAAGACACTTTTGAGGGCTAGATAAAATACACGTATGGTTCTCGCTTTCTAGATAGAAACTGTTACATAGCTCGAAGTTGAACTCTGCTAAGATACTGTTACATTGCTTCCTAAACACTGACCTAATGCAGACAATACAAGCAGCCCTTGTGCTGCTTCGCTGTTCACAAGAACTGTGTTGATATCCTGTCAGAAAATAGTTCACAGAACTTTATTATCAGAGACACTCATATATAGCTTCTTGAGAATACTGTGTTTGTTTCTGCATCTATTATTGCAATGTCCAAGGTATAGCCCTTTTGTTGAATTTGACATTTTATGCAACACTTTTGCACATCAGCAGAACACACAAGATAGATGAATCCTGAGCAAGGCATAGAGTCCAAATAATCTTCCTGTACCCAACAGCAGCCACTATAGCAGACTTCACTTTCCAGCGTCCAAAACATCAAAGTGGATTTGTATGGGGAGATATGAATCACAGGTCACATCTTGCCTAACCCATGGCAGGTTTTGGTTTAATTTTTAGAGAAGTACATGTACATGTATGTTGTGTAGTATATGATATATATTCTGTAATACATAACACAGTCCTATAACGTTTATAAATAACAATCTCTGATAATTTTTATGCATACATATATAAATATCTATATATATATTAGCTAGATATCTTGATATGTTCTCTATACATTTTAAATATGCCCTTCCTAAGATTTACAGAAGTGTCTTCTAGAGCTTCATTTTATAAGACAGGAAAGAAATAATTTTATATTCTCCTTTCTAAACTACTCATTATATACACACTATTGTCACATTAGATGCAAGGTTTGAAATAGGCAAAAGCTCTGTGCAATCCCACAGTGATCAAATTCATTCAGTAAATGCCATGTCAGAGCAAAAAGTGACAATGAATACATCTATTAGATGGCATGTCTGTATCTCTGTTTATTGAAGGAGCTCTGGAAATTCTTTCATTCTGGACTGTGCTACAACAGAGATATTTGTGGCAGATACACAGTCCTGAAGGTGCTGATAATAGGTAGCTGTCATGGTATACACTGGATTTTTTCAAATTACTTTAATGGTGGCCCCTGAATATCTGGTTCTTCTGTCTTTCTTGAAACAAATTTGTTTTCTCTTTTTTTTTTTTGACACAGAAGCAGAGTACATGTATTTGTGCATTTTCCAAACATGCTTTTCTGTTTCGGCTGGAGGTGTGTCCCCATTCAATGTACCAATGGCTCAATGAAATGCCTAAAAGAGATACCCAGGTGAGCCTAGGAGCAGGGATGTGGTCCCTGCAACAGAAGATGTGCTCTCATGTTCTTCAGATCCTGTAACCTCTGCAACTGGTGTAGAGGGACTGTCCCCTAGCTCTGGTATGTCAGGATGGCATTTTAGTTTTAAATTATTCTAAATATTCAGTAATGAGGCTAGAAATGAAGATATACGTTAGAGAAATATATAAAAATGAAAGAGGGCAAGGAGGACATTGCTTTGGCCATGTCAGCAAGGCAGATGTGTGGCAGTTGTGAAGGGCAGTATTGCCCCTAGCATGCATCTCCTGCTTACCCTGTTTGAGAGGCTGCATGCTTCTCTCATGACTTAGGATTTATCTGAATTTGCAGATCATGGGGATTGAGGAGGAGGATTTGGATAGTTAAACACATGCCCAGGCTTACTTCTACATGGTCGCAGGACATAGCTGGGAGAAGATGGGGAAGAGAAGAGATTTTCCTCAGTCCTGCAGGTTAACCATACCTAGAGATGCAGGATTTAAAAATGAAGATCATCTTTCCACTATGCCTGTGTGGCTGCTAGGACTTTTTTGGCAATATTGTTGATATTTCCTCTAATCCTGGTTTTGTTATTGTGCTAAGGCCTTTAACACTTTCATTACCCAGCTGTGACCTCACTTTTCCCTCACTACCAGAGTCATGCTCCTTCAGGAAATCCCATCAAGTGACTTGATATGTAGCCAAAAATGCTGCCACGATCTTTAACCTAAACAGAAGATTTTATTCTTTTGCGTTGTTTTTCTTTTTTTTTATCATTCCTTGTTGAATTTATTTTATACCTTTCAGTAGTGCAGACAATCATCTGGAAGTGAGTACAGTGTGAATTCAAAGTTAAAGAGTCAGGTTGCTGCTATTCACCACAAGCTTTCAACAACCCATTAGAAGGAGTCATGGTGGGTCACAGCTCTCTTGTCATTTTCCTGCATTCATTCTTCACGCAGGTCACCAGCCCATATGGACCTGCCAGGCAACTCTTGCCCAAGACAAAGGTATGCAAAGTCTAGCTTCTTCTTTTGATTGCTCAGGAGGAAGTCTTCTTATTCCGACACCAAAGGGAAAAACAAAAATATTACAAGTCTGACTTCTTTTGGAAGCCAAGGTTGACTGATTTCACAAAATGGCTGCCTCTGAATTCTCACAGGCCTCTTTATGCTTTTCATTGGTTTTTCACTACACCTCTCATTACCTGAGTCAGAAGCTAGGTAGATAAGGTACACCACTTATAATTGCATACTCAATACTATGCTGCTCAGCATCTAATGTGAGATAAAAAGCGTAATAGAATTACAGTTAACATCCATAACCAATCACTCAATACTGTTTTATTTTGTGAAAATTACCAAAACACACAAACTGGAATTACAATTATTACTTTCTCATGGTAGTCTTTGCTATTCTGGTAAGCGATGCAGGAGTTCAGGTTGGGGAAAAGGAGAGGATCTACTGACTTAGGGTAATGGACTTCAAGGCAGACAGGGACAGATGTGATAATGTAATTGAGCTTCTGTGTATCACAGACCACAGATTTCCATACAGTAATGCCAGGACAGGACTTCTACTCAGCCAAGATGGATTTGGAGTGAAAAAAGAACATGAACTGTGGTGGAAGCAGCTGTGCTGTAGTTGCCTGAGCAGCAGCAGCAGACTCTGGATACCAAGGTCTGCTCCGGCAAGTGAGTGCCCTGCATGGACTGGCCCTGACACTGCTCACTTCTTTTTTTCAGGTCAGCTATTCCATTCAAAGCTCCCCTGAATCTTCTGTAGTTGTTTCCAGCACTACAAAGCAGGTATTTTCAAAAGCTATCAGTCTGTTCTTCTGATGAGACATCACATTACATGTATATGAGAGTTGGAGTGGTGTGAGGACGGTGTAGCATCAATCCCAAGAAGAAAATTAAATGGTAGCCACGGTCTGCTGCAAGAACTGCCAAGATTTTCAGCAATAAGCACATAATCCATCATTAGACTGCTTAGTAACAGACTGATTTTTAGTACGTCAAATAATTTGGAAAGAGGCATCCAGAGATGCGACAGAGGAGAGGCTCATGATTCCTAACGACAAAGGTCAGATATAGCAATCATGGTAAACTGGCATGTACTCCTTCCTACTCAGCACTGGCCAGAGATCTCAAAGTGCAGAGCAGCAACCTGTGGACACTTATGTACCTCTGCAAGTCACCAAGTCATATTTGCAACTGGTCAGTAACTTCCTGGGGTGTTACGGCGCTTATGAAAGATATCCATTCTGAGGGTAGTACATTCAGAAGTGGTAGTGAATCCAAGACTCAACTCAGCTAGTTCCAGTGCTTAATTTGCCTTTCCTAAAAAAAATGGCCCCTGGGTTGTTGTCTGAGTTCTTCAAACCACTGGGAATTTATTTTGGTTTGCTTTCTTATTTCACTTTTGTTCCTGGTTCTGCTACACACCTTCCCATATGACCCTAGGCTACTAAATCTGTTCTTACCTCAACTCATGGTTACAAGGATGAAATTAAAACACTTCCATTCTCTAACCTCTCTGTTGTGTCAAGATAAAACACTGCTTTGGACATTGATATTTTCTGCATCTTGACACACTTTCTCAAGTTCAAGTACCATTATCTTGGCTATGGTTTGTATAGCTGTCCTGTAGTGGACCCTAAGAAGAATTATTCTTTACATCAAACATGTCAGTATTTTTGTAGCTTTCGTGTTACTGAAGTTGCAAATTAAGAAACAGAGTAGGTAGCTGCACTAGGTCTTGATTACTGCAATAACTTTTCTCCTAGCACACACCACAGCACTCACCCAGCTGTTTAAAGAGGCTTCATGTGGTTGAGAATAAGTATTTTATCATCTTGCTCCACATCTTAGCAGAGCTGCTTGGATTTGGGTCTTGACAAAGAGCATCCTTTCCCTGGGAGGCAGTGCAGCAGCTAAAAGGGCTGAAGCCTCCCCATTAATCTCATGTGGGGGGTTGGACTCCTGCTTGTCACCATAATCAAATAACTAGAAATCTCATCATTTCACCTCAGAATGTAGCAGGATACTACCCTGAATACTGAACACATTTTTGAGGCAGTTAGGTACACAATCAGACAGAGAACCTCTGGTGACGGCCTGGGATTTTTTCCATTACTTAGTTTCTGAATTTCCCACTAGATCTCTTATTTTATTTGTTTTCTACCTGCATGGCAAATAATACAAATTTTTACCAAACCCCCTCAGATTTTTTGATCTATCAGATACATTAATCAACACGGTTTTATTACAGAGACAGGATTAAAAAGAAAAAAAAATAAAAACAAAGAATTTAGAACATACAACAACACCATTATTAATAGTCCCAATAAAATACTACAGTGATATTTGTTGGACTTTCATGGAGACATTGTCACAGACACAAAGCTGCAAGGCCCTAAGCGATGTTTTGCAAATTGTTAGGCCATCTTATACAGTTGGAAAAATAGATCAGCTTTAGAGGATACAAGTTTTGATGTATTTAATCCTACAGCATCTCTAGGTCTAGTCTCTAGATTGAATAATGCAGAGGACACTGTCTTAATGGCTTACCCCTAGATGGCACTGCCTGGCAGCCTGTCTTCAACTCACCTCCCATTGTTTACCTCGGTTTCATAGCCGAGGTTTCTGCTTCGCTAAAGATTGGATGGAGAATAGGACAACAAGACAAGGAAATTAAATTCCTGCCACTCTTTGTTGAAGTCGAAAATATTCCCTTAATTGCAAGTAAAAGGGCAAATAAGACTTCAAACAAAGTATTACTGAGTAGAAAGTCCTACATGTGTGTGTAGCGTCTATGTTTTGTGCATGTAGCAGGGCTCCTGCTGTTAAAGCCAATGTCCCAGAGGCATCAAGAAGGGAAGAAGGATCCTTGTGAACTTGTGATCTGTTTTATTTTCCTGCAATCTTAGGGAACAATGGTTGACATGACATACTTTTCCAAGTTATCTACCTTTCCCTTTGTAACTCGTCATGGTACAGCTGGCAGTTTGCTTTGGTATTCATTGCTTTAAGTTATTTGTCAATATTTTAGATCATTTTATACTGCAGATCAGAAACTTTTTCTGAAACTCTTGATAGCAAACTGGTACCTGAATGTTTAAGATGTTTGAATTAATTTTAACTAGGTGCATTCTTCATAATATTACAATAATTTTTTAAACCAATGTGAATGGCTGGCTCAAAGTATCTGATTTGCAGTTCAACAAACTATTACCTATTACTAATTACCTATCTTGATGTTATTTTCCATTTTACAATTTCTGTAACTATTTTAGTTATCAGTTGTTTGCTAGTGTGTTTATAGAGAACATATTTACAGGACAGGAAAATACCATTTTTTTAGCACTATCACTAAGGATAGTCAATGATCTACTGAAGAAACCAATGGAGACCCTGTATGCATATAGTCAATTATTAATGAATGAATAAAAATGGATTGTTAAACATGTTTTGTTGACAAGTTTTGAAAATTCAAATCTATATTGAAATTATTTGTGCAGCACCCTCTGATTTTAATTTGGTATAGACAGCTCAGACATGGCATTGATCTTTGAACTGTGATGGGAAACAGCTAAGGAAGAGTCTGTGCTGATAGTAGTAAGTAAAATGCACGACTCATTTTTTCACATGTTCCAAAATGCATCTATTCTTTGTATATTAGCCAACTTAATAATCTTTAATACTTGGTAAGTTTTTAATTTTTTTTTATTGGAGTTCAGTGTGATACCAAATATAGACTTGTAACACTTGGATATGGGCTATAGTTCTTCCATAATCTTCTTTGGCAGTGAACTCCAAGCCAAAGGTTATAAGGCTTAGTAAATAAAACAGCAGCCTTTCACCTGCCAGACAGATTGCTGTCTTAGTTTAACCTTGCTTTACATGATGACTTTGATTTTAGTATGTTTATAAGCAGATACGTATTTGTACAACCAGAAACTGTTGTGCAACATCTTGGATAAAATAGGAAGCTTGCACTGGAGCCTGAAAATTCAGGTCAAGATTTAAAACAAAACATATTTTTTTAAAGAACAGATTTATATACTTAAGACAGAATCCACACAGACACTTAGGTACACTTCAGATCGTCCTTCAAAGGAAACTGTGTGCGTATCGAAGATAAATTTTAAGTATTAAGTCCAGGAAATATTTTCAGGTTCTGAATAGAACTTTCTCAAAAAACTCCTTTCCCACTGTTGCACTATAATACCTGGTGCCTGTCTGGCATTGTCCATCCCATCCTCTACCCAGGAACACAGATTCTGCCACCCCAGTTTTTGGATCATTGGTCCATAAACACCTATGAGTTTGTGAATCCTAATAGTAGTGTCCTAAACTACATTCGGATTGAATGGTGTGGTTTTGGGATCATGATGTCTGCCCACAGGCTTATATGCTGTATTCCTCGTTGTTTCTGTGCCCTAGAAAGGAGAAGACTGATGACTGGTACTACCTAGGTTGCTAGTTTAAGGAATGTGAATCCCTAGCTGTCTTGCTGGAAGTAAAATAAATACAGTAGAAGCAAAAGATCCAGGATCCAGCAGCTCTATCCTCAAGTAGACATGATTTGAAAAAATTATCCAGCACTGTACCAGGATGCATTTACCATTTTCTGTTCAGTATTTATTGAAATGTGTTAAAAAATGGTATAACTATGAAATTTCCCATTAAGAGTACCAAAAAATTTCTGCTCATTCTGCTTTTTTTTTTTAATGAGGACAGAGGTATAGTTCTCAAGGAAAACAGCTATGGACTAACCTGCTTACGGAAGGAATACTATGCCAGGTGATATCCTTGGTAGCGGCAGCTGCAGTGCAGGTACCCACCCTGTGTGATGTTACTGGAGATGGTCTTCACAGACAGAAATAACTGGCTCATTTTGTCTTCAGCACAATGATTTTACCAGTTCGATAGTGTTCCTCAAGAATTAACCTGAATAAGTTTTTGTTTAGCCTTTCCCATTTTACTTTCAACATTAAATTTACTTGCTGAATAAGACAGAATTCAAAGTCGTTTAGTCCTGTTTAAAGTCACAGAGTTTTTATTCGTGTGAATTTGGTGAGGCTTTGACAACATAATTTTATAAGTTATTTCATAAGTATTTTGGTGATTTGAAAGCACAATATGTAAATTCCTGGCAAGATATATTTCACTTATTTGAATATTTGTAGAGCTTATGTTTAATAACATCTTGTCAGTTACAGGCATAATTGCTGAGGGCAGAAGGTGGACTAAATATTGTTTAAGTTCTCTCACTGTTCCATGGGCATCCCCAGCCCCTTTAAAGTAATCTGAATTATATCTAGGGGTCAGATGCAATAAATCAACAAAGGAATGATTAGGCATCCTCCAGCTTACTGAAATGATGTGATGACATCCCACTATCTGCTCAGTGCTCAGTTCCTCCTGCTGAGATCCCACCTACAGAGCCTGTCCCCAGCTGCTCCACTTTCTTTCCCACAGGTGCTGCAAAGAATTTAATCCCAGTGTGTCTGAGGCTTCCATAAGCAGCTTGACCTGTGGTCAAAAGCTTTTAATAAAGCTGAAGTACTTCCATTTAAGAGGAATAAGGAAATAAAGAAGAAAACAGAGTTCAACTGAGTTTTTTAAAAATAACGATAATCAATGCAGTAAAACGCAACCCTAAGGAAGATGCTGTTGAGAGGTACTGATAAGATGAGACTTATGGGTAACTTTGTGGCTATTTGCAGAAAATCTAAAATAAAGCATTTGATGGGAGACTACTCTAATGACTGATATTTAATATTTCTTGCTGGCATCTGCAGAGTGCTTATGGGGATATTAGCTATTTAATAAAATTGATGACAGTGATCAAAAATAAATAAAGGCAGGCAGAGAATGAGAGACAGAGAAAAAGTTCCATGTTTTCGAGAACACTGAAGTGCAGGAATTATATCATTTTTTCTCTTAGGACTGGTCATGTGCTGACAGCACAGCCAGGCTAAGGAGGCATTTCAGAAAGTCACACTGAGGGCCAGGGCAGGTATCAATGGCCTCGAAGCAATCCTGGTGTTGCTGGTTAATTCACTAATATAGATATAGCTTCCATGCCAGTTCCCTTCTCCTGTCAAAACAACATAAGGGAAAGACCTGATGCTGGGTTTACCATAATACGATTAAAGGAAGCTCTTCTCAGAGATAGTGGAATGAAAAAAGCTTCTGTATGAGCTTCCATTTGCCTGATGTTAATGCTACCTTCATTTTCTGAGCTCTTGTAATACTAGGAAATTTGTAGGTGGTGTGAGGCAGCAATTTTTGCTGGAGACTGTCACAGAGGCAATCCCACTTCAGTTTTTCTTACTGTTTCATTTTCCTCTTCTATTAGGGTTGCTAATTTGCTTGAACTTTCTATGGGACCTGTGATGGGGGAAATGGCCTTACATACTCTATAGCTGTCTTAGTCTTCAAAGACTCCTTCTGTACTTTCATCACCTTCTCCCCACGTTCACATCCCTATCTGTCACAAAGAGAGGATGCTGTTACTCACAGAAATAGAAGCTGCACAGAAAACTTCAGCACAAGACATACCATTGAAAAATGTTTTCCTCCATCAGAGAAAGTCCTGGTACGAGCTTCACCCCGGGGCACTCAGGAAATAGTCACCATTAATAACAATGATTTTAGCAAACTGCTCAATAAATTACTTCTAGGTCTTCAAGTTCAAAACTTTTTGTTCTGTATTACATAAATCAGGGTGGCAAGAAAAATGATGTGCCTGCTTTTAAAACTAACACCTTTGAAGATATCAACAACACTGAACCTGTTTATTCATTTCCTTTTATAAATTGTTTGACAATTCTCTATCTATCTGTAAAATTCTGGAAGTTTTTATATGAGATTTTGGCAAATCAACTTCTAACAAACACAGTCAAAATTATGGGAAAGTTATCAGTATTGCTCTGAATAGTTTTGTGGCAAATCTTTATTGATTATAATTCATTGTCAAGCTGTGTGCTCATCTCAGGGTCTGGCTGTTTCATATATCTTCTAAGTAATCCAGGGAATAGTGAGAGCTTGAGGGGGCATGTGGGAGGCCCATGTGTCAAACCACTTATGCCCCACAGAAGCTACCATGTGTCTGCTGTGAAGTCTTTGGGTCCATCAGATACCTAGTAAAGGCAGTGTGGTGGCTAAACCTAACCTTCAACTTGCTTGTCATTGAGTGTATTCTGGTATTAATTTTTAAGACCTATCAGATTAGAAACATAGTTTTCACATTTTCTCTAAGGAAAATATGGGGGGATGGTATTAGTAAGTAATTTACAGAATTTCATTTGAAAATATTTACCTTGTGAAGAGGCCTTGTCCTATTGAGAGAGGTGCAGATCAATGCACTTTTTTTCCTCCTTTAAGAAGTTATTTTCTTTCAGGCTAAACATAATGTTATGTGTATCATAAACATTTTGTGTTCAAAATATCTTTTGTACAAAATATTTATAGGCATGCATGGAATGTTTAGAAATATTCACACGCCATACCTGTTCAGTAAACATGTAAGAGTGCAGATCAACATTTGAGAACATTCTATTCATCTCATGAAAGAAGGATTTATTTCTTGATAAATATCTAAAATATTTTTCATGCTTTCATGCAAGAAGCAGAGAATTGGTAATTTGCTCGTAACAATTTTGAATGACTTTGTTCATGGCTATTTATACACTATCGCTAAACAAGAGCTATGCAGAGCTAAACAACCAAAGCCATACCACTGTATTACTCTGCAGTCTTTCACATTGCAAAGAGCTGAATCTTAGTTCACATCATAAAAATACTACTAGCCAGGACTGTTTCACTTGTTGCATAACCCTGTAATTACAGGCAAGGTATCAACTGTGCTGGCTCCTGTACAGTGGAGCTTTGCCTGCTTCAGCTGTAATCCGGAAACAAGCTGTAGGCAGAGGATTTGCAGTACCAGGTCACTGAGGGATCTCTTGCTTTTCCCTACCTTGAAAAATCATCAGCCTAATGAGCAACAACACCCTGCTCTTCTCATGACTGTCCTCAAAGGAAAATATGAGGCAGTGGCTGCAGCAATCATAGCAAAGTACTTGCCACAAAAATGTTCTTCCAGGAAAGAGTAATTCTCAAATCTTCCGTTTAAGCTGATTTGTTTGTCCCAAACAACTACAGATGAATGTGAATTTACCTAAAATCTGGCAAATCAGGTTTGTGAGGCAAGGAAGAGAGGACTCATTTCTCCCAAGAGCTGCTTAAAAAAGAGATCTTCATCCCACCTATTGGTGTCTCAGATATCCCAGCACCATCCCGGGCACAGCAGAAGGGTGAGAGGTTTGATTCCCTGCTGTCATTTTTCACCTTGTAGTAAGGTACCTTAGGTATGAGGCATGACTCTCTGAAATCTGGCAGGTGCCACTCTCACTGGTTACTAACACAGATGACAGAACATTTCAAAGAATAAGGCCCACCATAGTCAGGAAATTGTTGCAGAAGGAGGTATTGCAACTAGCGGGGAAACAGACAACTCTTAGGCATTACCTAAGCTGGAGGGAAAACTGAACACTGGGCAGCCACTGAAACCCAGCCTAGAGCACTGTATGTTTTCATTATTAACTGTTTCTGAAAGACCAGATCTATATACATATGAAGATGTATATAGTTGTTGTTGCTATATTTAAAATAAATATGCAACTTCACAAAACATAACGAAAGAAAATTAAACTGTTGGAAAAGAGTGGAAGACAATATTGCTTTTTGTGAAAGCATTTAGCGTGACAGTAATGCTTGCATTTGCAAAGCCAGTGTATTTATAGAAGCCTAATACGAAACAGAAAGTTAAGCCCAGGCCTGATTCCTTGATCTGAACCTTGGAACTGATGTCAGAAAATTGCAGCGTCAGTCACAGGGAATGCCTGAGAGGGTCACCAACAGAGACACTCATACAGTTCCTGTCTTCTGTGAGCTGTCCTCAGCCCTCAAGATCTCTGACGGACTGCTGGGCTCTCTCACCACCAAACTTTTAACTGTAAACATGACAAAATACACCAGCTCTGTGGGACAGTTGTGAGCACTTAGGAGATCACCTGGGAACAGTACCAATTCACACACTAGTCTCCAAGAATCACCGTGAGCTGTATGAGGCTTTCCTTGAGCAAGAGCTGCATTCAATGATGTGGCCTGCTGCCCACCAAAGCAAATGTCTGTGCGAGAATCTTGGTGAATGAGGATAAAAGAACAAAGTGAAAGGGAATCTATGATCTGGGTGAAGTTAACTGCTCTACCATAGGATGAAAACTGAGGCCAGTGTAACAAGGAAAATAAAAATAAATGATTGCAATAATTTACATGTGCAGTCTGTGGCTGAGACTTTCAGATCCACCAAGAGTTTTAATCACCATATAGAATGTGACATTTATAGATCTGAAATAATTGCCCGTGGCTGAGTAAAGAAGTAAACTGATTATGGTCTAGATTGATTTGGGCTTGGAATGTTTATGAATACATAAAGTGGCTATTCAGAAGGCCTGATATAATTATTTTTCCTTTAACAAATCACTGATCTTCAGCAGAAGGAGCTTTAGAAACCTAACAGAAATAAGTCTTGGTAAGTCTTCTGCCAGATCATTTAAAAAAGATGTTTAGTGTCAGATGTTCCTCAATCTTGCTATTTAATGAGAAGCAAGAGTGTCAAGCAGCAAATATTTGCATGAGGGGATTAAAGCAGCAGCTGTTTAAATACAATGGACAGAATATAGTCAAAATAGTGATGCGCTGTTAGCCAAATACTGCTATGTTTCTAAAAGGAACAGTCTGCACAAGTGTGTGCTACTACTTCTGTGAAAATAAATCCCTGAATAACTTCTCACCAGACAACAGGAGTAGCAGCATATGAAGTCCCTTGACAGCTAGGTAGCTTTGTACCTGCTAAGTAGCTCCTGCTCCCAGAAATGTTGCATGAATTTCAGTGGGAGCCATCATTTTTTTATTATAGGCATTCTTGTCACAACGTTTTCTAGGATGCATCCTCCAAAGCTTGATTCTCAGCACACCTTAAAACATAGCATCTGAACCGGGTTCAGAGAAAGAGTGTCTATCTTGGTCCTAAGTACTGATTATTCACTGAGTACAAGAAGACAAACAATATTTCTTTAATTGCCTTCTCTGCTCACAAAAAGCTGCAGATTAGAGGTTTTCTGTGCGAGATCATGGCATCTGCAGCTTTACACTTTGAAACTTTAATCGACTTTTATTATCCATTTTCATTTAATCTGCTTTCAAACTTATTTGAAATTTGATATCTAAAATGTGAGGGGTTCGGCTTGTCATTGACTTACTTTGACATCGGCTTGACTTGACTTACTTTGTTTTGATTTTATTTCAGAATAACTATACTTGGTGTGTTCTGGTTTAAGTTCATCTTGCTTGAAAACCATGCCACACCTCTGATAATTCTTGCTCTTGTTTCTGTCTTTTCTGTATCACAGAAGCAGGGCAACCAAAACACAGAATGTGGGAATGTGATTGAGTTTATATGTAATTATAATAACATTTAAAGGCTGTCTTTCTACTCCTTGCCTGATAGGATTTAATTTTCTGGGTTTGTTTTGAATTATAGTGAGTGTTGAGATGATATTTTCATAAAATAACAGAGAGTAAATCTAAGATCCATCTTTTGACTAAGTAATTGCTAATGTCAGGGTTATTTTTCTCAAGTGCATTTCTTTGCATCAGACAACAATTTTTCAGTATCACAATATAATTCTGCAACTCTTTGTGATCAGTTTTATTTCTAACTACCCTAAATAATTTTGTAAAGTCAGAAAACTGACATATACTTATGTTTTACAACCACCTTATGTAGCCCCCAGCAGTATTGGTCCCTTTTGAGACTGATCATTTCTTCCTACTCTCTTTCCTGTCTTTTAGCTAGCTATTACTCTTGCAGAGGGCCTTCTCTCTTACCCCATAGCAACCTGCTTTCTCCAAGATCTTTTGCAAAGGTATATTATCAAAAGGATTTCTGAAATAGAAGCCCAGTAAATAAACTAACTTAGTGATAAACCAATGTTTAATGAGTTCTCCGTGAACTGAAACAGGTTTGAGAGCCATTACTTCTTCCTGCAAAACGTATGTTAACTCTCCCCTACTAAATCATAATGATTCACGTGCAATGCTAGTTATGTTATTTATTACAGTTTCTACTAATCCATTCAGTACAGAAGTACAACCTCCTATGTGTAATTTGTCACATTCCCCAGGAGTCCTTATTAAAAACGGACATTGCATTTGTTATCTTCCTTTCCTTTTATACTGAGGCCAATTTAAGTGATAGCTTACACATCACAGGTGACAGCACGACTGTTTCAAATCTAAATTATATGACTAAGTAAATGTTATCAGCATTGACAATGCTCTATTGATTATTTTTATAGTTGTCCTAAAGTGTCTTTT
Source organism: Tapera naevia (assembly GCA_033556795.1). Taxonomy (NCBI): domain Eukaryota; kingdom Metazoa; phylum Chordata; class Aves; order Cuculiformes; family Neomorphidae; genus Tapera; species Tapera naevia. The sequence goes on from JAUMJJ010000038.1 coordinate 9,033,473, forward strand.
GCTGTCTGTTCTGACTGAGATGTTTCCTCTACTCTGTCTTCTGTAAATAAGGCTGAGAGGTAAAGCAAGACCCAGGCATTGCCATACTGACTGTTGATGCAAATATTGCATGGAGCTTTTCTGCTGCTTCTTTATCTTCCTTGAGAAATCCTTTTACAACTCAACTATCTTGTGGCCCTACAAGTTTCGTAGCAGATGTGCCACTTCTGATAGGTCTGGAAAAGATTTGCTACTAGGACTTACATCTTGAACTAGCTGTTCCTCAAACTCATTCTGGCCTCTCTTGCAATATTTTTACATTCAGCATTCTGGAGCATTTCCAGTTTTCAAGTTTGTAGATCAACACTTTAGGTAGTAGCTCCTTACTCTCAGAAACATCTTTGCTCTGCTGCAAAAGTGCACAGTCTTTCTTGACCTTCTGAACTTCTTTTGGGTGGGTATATATTTACTGTGAGCTTCTAATCTAATGCTTTTATGCAATCTTCCTGCCACTTGCAATTATATTATTCTCTTACAAGGATTTTTTTTTCATTTCCTTTGAAGAAAGAATACCATTTTTATGGCATTCTAGGTTTTGAAGCTAAGACTAGGACTTTCTCCAGTCTTTTGGGGGGCTTTTCTGAGTTATAAATGTCTGATGAATATGAGTATTTTGAAGTCGGCATTACAAGATTATTCAGACTAGGACCTGTAAGTTGATCCTGTGGGGATTGCATCAACTCATACTTCTTTGCTGTGGTCTTTCTAACCAACTCCTACAAGAGACAGTAGCTTTAAAACACCTATGACACCCAAAAATGTAGGCAGCTTATACTGAGGCATGGAGATGTAGAAGGAAACGAGGAGGAATGAAACCTGTCTTTTATTGGCATTTTTTTTACTTTTAAATCTCTAATAAATCCCTTAGCAGTCACAGTCCAGGTGGTCTCTCTCCTGAGTGACTATAGGAAAGCGTCATAGTTTACCCTTCATGTAGGCCTGAATTTGCAGCTGCTGGGGATCCTGTGCAACTGCCAGGAATGTATTGACAGAGAATATTGTGTGTTAATCAAATTCAGTCATCTCCTTACAAGCTTTCGTTAACATATATCACCCCTCCCTTGCTGCAACAATCCATTCTTAAATTCCTATTCTCCCATATAATTTATATGCTGTTAGTGCAATTTTCCAAGATTCTCTTCCTTCTATCAGGTCTACTGAGGATCCTGTGTACCAACAGCCATATATTCTTGATGTCTTCCTGTGTTGATGTATAGACCCCCTGGATATATCGACTTGTTTATGTAAATAAATCAGTTTAGGCGTTTTTATCAAGTACATTGCTGTTCAGAGCTGAGGCACTCCAGCACCAGGTTTTTATGCTTTTCTCCCAGAAAGTAGTTCACTGTCAGTTTTTCTCCCCACTGCATTTGCAGGAATGCCTGCTCATGCCTACAAATAATGCCTTTCCTTTTAATAAAAACAAACAAAAAAAAACCCCTTGTGTACTCAGCATATATCCAGTTCTAAATGCTTACTGTCCTTCTGTGAGACAAAGGATATTCTACTTCCTCAGCACCTAATCTATGTTATTCCTCATATCTATACCACTGTGTCTTTCAAGACACAGCATAGTTTTCGAGAGAAACAAATTTGATCAAAGCACTAAGGGAAGAAGGTGCTCATAGTTTATCCCAGTAAAAAAAATAACCAAAAAATCCCATAACCAAAATGCAAACTACAGTAGAGTAAGAAAGAATTGGGCTTTTGATTTCAGGGAGAAAGATTTCTCAGTGGGTTAAATGTAGAATTATAAGCATAAGAAACATTAAAATCAGTTGAATTGATGTGAGATGCAGAGACAACCAAGGATGAGATATGAAAGAGAAAGTGAGAGCTAAGATATAATTACAAATTATAGTTATTTGAGGTGTAAAAATGGGAATCTATCATTCTGATAAATGGGAAGCTGCAGGAAGGTCTCGGGAGGCAGAATGAAGAGTAGCACTAGTGCTATTGAAAGCGTAGAGGACTTCCAGAGTTTTCAGAAGGGAAGAAGTAGATAGTAAGGAAGTAATGAAGGTAAATATTTACTACTGTCTTCAATCATTTTATTTGTTTCATCCACTAGAAACCATGGCATGAGATAAGCAAATTAACATTAGAAGGTATTCAACTTTTACCCTGTGAAAACAATAAATGACCAAAGCACAGAAGAAAAAAATAGTTTTTAACTTCTTAGATTGTTGTTGAAGAGCCTGACAGAGATCTTAATGAGGACAATCTTGGCTATTTAGTGGAAGAGCTTCCAGTAGGAGGCATAAAAGTGAAGCATCATGTAAAGACATAGAAGACGCCATCTCTAATGTCTTGAAGATGGGAAGAAACTATGAAAGGAGTTGTACACAGATGTGACATTAAAGGGGGGACATTAAGGGTGGTAAGCCAGATTTGAACTTGGTGTGGAAAGTGAGAAGATATTAGCAGAGATATATCAGAAGGAAAATAGATTAGCCTGAGTAGATACACAGTGGTGTTTTATAGTATTTAGAAGGAAGTTATACTCTGCTAATTCCTAGAAAAAAAGAACTCCATACATGATGTACAACTGTTTGGGGGAGTGGCTGCAACGAAAGGTGTGGGCATTCTGAAAATATAGGAGAAAAATAAGCATTCATGTTTCATGGTGGAGTACAGGATATATCTATATATTTCTACACAGTCCCATATCACAGTGTGCTCTTGTGTTGCATCCCTGGCAGATGTCTTGTTCCCCAGGACATCAGCAGAGGTGGTCTCCAAGAGGTGGTGAAGAAGGGAGAGTACTTCTCCTGAACACTTTTTAGCACATGCCATAAAGCTTGCCTTAGATGGGGACTTTTACCTCATCTCTTTCACTGCCTCAGTTTTCCAAGATCTCCTGCTCAGTTATTGGGCTGAAATGATCTTGGTAACCTGCTGGGGGCTGGCAGCAAACCCACCTGCCTGGACACTGCATGGGCTGAGAGAGTTGGGGCTATTGGATGCAACTTCTGCCTCAAACAGCCAACTGAGAAAGTAGCAAGATTTTCTCCCAATGAGTGAAGGCAAGAAGTCAGATAGGCGATAAATCAGGGGAAACATAAAATTTCTGGATTACTTTGTCATGTGAGACATCCCGTTGTGGGGTTCAAAAACAAGAAAAGAACCCCAAATTGCAGTTGATACCACCCTTTATTTAAGAGACTGTAAAGCACTCTCATGCAATTCACAAGTGAAGACAGGGCAGTTATATTTCCTCAACTGTAGTTATATTCCAGCCTGTCATTTTGTTTAATCTATGTATGACAGAATGTTATACCTGTAGCAAAAAACCTAAAGGTATGCTGCTATCTTTCTGCATATTGCTGACACTGTACTTCTCTGCAGTTGAAACACATTTAGTGATGAAAAGTGTCTTAAATAATGCGTGTTTATTTCTAGGTATGTGTTTATCTAAAGAAAAGTTATTTTTCAAGGGAGAAAATAATCGTTTTATAAACATCCACTGAAGAATATCAGCAGGCTGTTCCTAAAGGCTTGTTAAAAATGATGCAACCTATAGAGCTGAGATATATTTTATCATACGCCAAAACTGTTGATTCCCTATAGATTTTATACCAGAACTTATTTTAAAATCATAACTTCCACTAAAGTCCCAGGGCACTAGCCATTTCCAGATCCCGTTGTTATATGAGGTTGCATCGTCGGGATAACCTGGGTGCCAATGTGCTAAAGCAAGGTTGATCATGACAGAAAGGCACCTTTCCAGGAAGAGAACAGGCATCCAGACACATCTAGACCAAAAAAAAAAAAAAAAAAAAAAAATCAAAACAATAAAAATCTACTTAAAATCAATGGCTAGCTGCTGGGCTGTGAAAGCTGAAGTTGGAGAAACAATTGACTTGGAATTGAATTTATATTCCCAGCAAAAAATGAGCCAGCCTGTGAGCAGTGAGAAAAGAAAACACAACAAACCCCTTCTACTCATTTCCACGGAGAGCTGTCTGGTTAAGGTGACAAATAGGCAGCAGAGTTTGGCTAATGTTGTTGTTTGGAAGTAGAAACATGAAGGTGACTGCTAATGCCATGATTTTATCTTACAATATAGACAGAGGCTGCTAGGAAGAATGTTCTTTCCAAAAAAAAACCCAAGCCAACTCACATAATGCCTGCTATGGTTATAGTCTGTTGCCTGATCTTTATTCAGAGGGAGCCTGTGACATCCTTAAACACAATTTCTACTACCATGCAGTAATTTTCAGGAGAAAAGCTGATATTATCAGTTTTAGTTGCTAAAGACAATGGAGGTTTGACATAAAAAAGTCTAGTTGTAATTTTCCACTATACTCGTAGTTAGTACTCACTGGATTTGAATGTGCTGGGCCTATTTACCTGAAAACAGCACAGAATATTTTATATTAGTTTGTAGGTCTGAAATCTATCAAATGGGAAGGATTTATTTTTGGATCAGTATTTTGTTTAGTCCTTTTATATCACAATAAAATGCATGCAAATAAGAAAAAAGCTTTGAGTGTTGGATGAGATACTCTGGATAAAAAAAAGTAAATATCACCAACATTTTGTTTACAGTTTAGAATTTAGAATGAAGTATTATCCTGTTACAATAAGTACTTCTGTCTGCGAACCAGGCTCATCTGTTGTATGTGCTCAGTGAACCACAGTGACATACGTTATTAATGACAGCATATGAGATACACCAGGGCATGCTTTTGTCCAGCTGGTACTATATAAAGCCTTTCTTCAGTGAAGGACATCATCACTATCAAGAGAGGAGAAGACCCATATCCTCCCTGTGAACGAGGGCTGTAGGGAAGTCTCTGGGAAGTGGGATAAGTGCCTTCCTTTACTGTGTCTACTCATATGGGTACTCCTTGACAAATTGCTTACTTTCTTTTCTCTCTAGCTTCCTCAGCTACAAAATAAAGATAAAAAATTTTCCAAAAATGTTTCGAAGCTCAGAACAGTAAAAAGTTGTGATAGCTTGATACCTGCACAATAGGCCTTGTGTGTGCATAAGATAGATGCAACAGCAATATAAACTATTCAGACCTGTGAGTTACCATCATTGTGCTAACAATAAAGCAGCTGACATCTTTGTCAGCAGGAGAGACAGCTCTATCAAAAAATCTGTTGTTTCCTTGCTATAACAAGAATATAAAGCTGTCAAATCAGAGTATGTTCAGGCTGGATTTGAAACTGAAACACCAGAAAACAACATCTAAATTGAAACATGGGAGGTTCCCTCTTGAACATCAGGAAACACTTTTTTACTGTGAGAATGACCAAGCACTGGCATAGCTTTCCCAGAGAGGAGGCGTAGTCCTCCATCCTTGGAGACATTCAGAAGCCACCTGGAAGCAGTTCTATACAACTGACTCTAGGTGGCCCTGCTTGAGCAAGGAGGGGTTGGACCAGATGATCTCCAGAGATTCTTTCCAACCTCAGCCATCCCGTGGTTCTGTGTGATTTCTACAATAGATGGCAGTTCCAGAGACAGCAGCAGATTTCCAATGGTCATCAGTTAATATATCTATGTGATGGGAAAGGCTGTTTATACTTGCCCTTCAGCTAAAAATAATTTGGAGACATGTGGTGTGCTATTGGCTGGAGAATCCTAGGAGTTCTAATACCACAAGTGAGATTTTAAAAGGTTGTTCTATGTTTACCAAGAAACAGAGACAGGCAGATTTAATTGGGATATACAGATTTGACTCTTCTGCAATCATTGTACTCTAAAAGTAGATGAATATATCATGTCCTTAGGAACTACAGGTCTCATTATTGGTGATTCCAAAGATAATCACCATTTCTTTCTACCTGTTCAGAAATATTTTCTAGGAAAGAAATATATTTTCTGTAATCTACATGATTTAGAATACTGAGAAAGTTTTTGTTCAGATTTTGTTTTACCTGAAAATTTTCTGTCATCATTGCAAATTCCATAATGCAGTGTTTTGTAAGTGTGAATAATACAAGATTTATACAAGAAAGAGCTCTTCTTGCTGCTGTTGCACATCATATACAAGCAGTATGAATGTTGTCTCTTCGACAGCAAAGAGTAAAATTATGCAAAGTGTTAACTTAATCTTGGCTTAATTATTGCCAATAATGTGTCATTGGCAATTAACAATTAGATAAATATCATAAGTATTGATATTTGGCAATTAAAATATTGGTACTCTTGAGCACATCCCATAGAATACTAATTTAAAAAATACAGACAACAGAATCTCCAACTGACTGATAATTCTAGGGACAATATAATGAAAAAAAATACAAAAGAATGAAAAGAATTCCATGGTTTACCAGCAGAAAGTCTATGTCCGTGTTGTATGAGATGTCCATAAGGATGCAGTCCTTTCTGGAAGGTACTAGACAGTTCGTCCTAAATGTTCTGGTACATGGGATGTTAAAAGTACTCAGGTTGAGTTAATAAGTTTAATAAAGAATAATACTTGTGGAAATGAAAGGATTTTTTTTATTCTTTCAGTACTTTCCCATTGTCTGGTGCATTTATGAGGACACAAAATATTTTGTCGCACAGAAATTACTTGTTGATACCGTATGTACCTTACTGCAATGTGGCAGTCCACAGCTGAAGCTGCTACAACCCCTGACTGGTCTCACTTGATGTACATTATTTCCCTCTCTGGCTGTCTTTCAGAGTGAGTTGAGTGTGGAAGCAGATCAGGCATCAGTGCCGTCCAGGGGCTGCTACCTGCAAATGTGCTTTACTCCATGGTGCATTTCCACATCTCACTCCAGGACACACAAGACATATGTTGGATATCACAGAATGGTGCAGAACCCAGCTATTTATTTTGAAGACCTATGAAACACAATTAATTGCTTGGAATCCTTAATGTTGTTAAGAACACATAGCTGAACACAGGCAGTTTGGGCAGCCATGACGGGGCATGATGAGCAAACTTATCTTATACACCACACCCCAGAGAACAGGCATGGGGCCAGCTCACTGTAGATAACATTTCCAAATATCTCTTACTAAGATGTGCTGGGTGACTTAAGATACAGGAAAGGAATTCACTACTTCCAGGTATGTAGGAAGAGATTTCTCCAGGTCATGATGCTTTATGAGAAAGGCTGTGACACTGCATCTCAGCATGGATGCCCTCACCAAAAACAATACACAGGAACCTTTTGAGGTTGGGTCTGGTATGAGAGCACCATTCAGCCTCACCAAAATTATCTCACGGCTTAGTGAAAGTCCATGAACTTGAGCTCTTAAATTGACTATGTACTGCCTGCTGCTCTGCTCTGCAGAGAACAGATTGCTCAGTACAGTCATCTGGTACTAGTTCTGCTTACTAATACACATTGAAACCTCATATCATCTACTTTTATTTTTAAAATATATCTGAAAATAGCCCGTGTCAGATCAGATGCAAAGACTTCCTGAACTGTAAATGGGCAGAGACATCCTAATCTGACTTTTTTTTTTAATCTGAGTATTTCATGAAGAATGGATTGCTCTTACATTTGGTAGCTGTCCAGGGGACAGGCTTTCTGTATATATAACACATCTAATTCATAACCATGAAGCTAATAAGTTTTGTCTGGGGGACTGAATTTATGCACCCAACTCTTTTTAACACTAATTGCTCTGTTGTAAGTTGCAAGGTAAATCCTCTGTATAGGGAAGAAAATAGCTTTTGCACTACCTTCAAATCAGTTGAAGACAAAATAAAATTTTTGCTTAGAAAAAATCTTTCTTGATTGTTTCAGGCTAAAATACAACATCAAGGCTCACCTCAAAGGAAGGGTAATGTAGAACAATCTGTCCCAGAGGGAAAACTATGAAGCACTCTGCTTCTTGTAAGTGCTTGGAGGCTCTCACTATGTAAGAAGAATATATCCATATACAAAAGGCAAATAGCCTTGTTATCTGCCATCTTTGTTTTTTAACCTGGCACATGATTAAAAAGAGTCTGTCTACGTTCAGGTGACACTGATGTTTTGGGAAACATTGCCTGTAGGACATTAGGGGACAGAGCACGCTTGGTGAGTATATTTTTTTGACCACATTTTCTTCGGTCAAGTGTTGGCCTTCGTAAAATTCCCTCAGAAATAGAATGTATCCACCCCTATTTAATCTTTTTTCCATCCTCTTCCTTTGCATCTCCATGTAAGGATCAGGTAGACTTCAGCTTACAGAGATTCTCATCAATTCACAAATTTCTTTTAAAAAGAGTGATAAAAAAAATAACCTCTCATTCAGCAATATCAGGATAGTGCAGGTGGCAGAAATTAGAAAATTATCCATATTCCATTTGGATAATTTTGAGACCCTTAGTCATCTTTCTCTCTTCCACATCACTTCCACACACAAAACTTTACAGAAGGAGCTAGAGGGACAGGAATTTAAAAAGAAGGACCCTTCCTTCCTCGCTTCCCTTTGATTTCATACCATGCTACAAAGACTCATGTCAGATCAAAAGCCAAAATCCACATTTTTGGTTTTGATTTTAGCATACAAAAATTATAGATATTCTTAACAGATCTTTTTTTTTTCAGGAAGTCAGAGAAGAATATTTTGAGATGATTCAACATTCACTGCTCCATGTAAGGAGTTACTGCAAGTCAATTAAAAAAATCAGTTAAAAATAGCTTTCCCTTGATAAAGGAGATATTTCTCTCATTAGGACACATTGCTACGTTCTATAACCTTACAAGGAAACAGCATTATCAGCTAATTTGCCCCGGTTTACTTTCTTTTGTCTAATTCTGTAACATCCACGTGTCTTGCACAGGCACCAGCTATGTTAGGTGCAGTGAAGTGTTTTACCAGTAACAGTCATGGGACTTGATGTAGATGAAGGTAAAGAAATTGTATCCTAACTCAGGGAAAAATTATCAAATTATCTGTTTAGCAAAAAAATCTTATGCTTTTTTTAGGACAAAAATCAAAATGCAGTAACTTTGCAGAGAGGAGGGATATGGTCCATGTAAAGCATTAAAATTAGGAAAAAATAACTTGCGTGAACCAATATAATTACATGGAAACTTGGGGAGATATGTCCCTCAAGAGCACTCCTTGAGCTACATCCCTAGAGAGCTGAAGTTTCTCATAATAGGAGCCCTGCACTGACAATGACTCCAGGATGCACAGATGAAACAAGAACATAGACATACAGGCCTGCAGACTCTTTGCATGATCAGATCCACTCACTGGCTCCTGCGGACAACCAGGTTATATCACTAATTTATAAAATCTATCAGACCGTTGAATGCTGCTACTGGGTCTGAGCTTTCTGTTCAGAACTGGTGCACACATGATATCCAGGTGTGGTACCCACCACTCTGTGGGGGCTACCCCCTGTGCCCTCACACAGCTGCTGTGGGCTCTCTCCTATTGTGCTACAGACAGAGAAGATGCTCCTGGTCACAGATTTATAGTTTGGGCTAAGTAATCAGGCTGAAACTGCAACGTATATATTGTCATAGTAAAATCTGCTAGCAGATTGATTTATTTTCCAGTTAAATTACACAGTTTAGAGTGTTAATACTCATTGAAGCTGTTAAAAGTAAGAATTTATGTTGTAAATGCTTGTTAGTATTTGATTTTGTAGTGAACAGGGGATAAAACCTCCCATTTCTGGATGACATTAATATAGAAATTTTGAAGTACTTAATTTTGACTTTACTGAATATTGGCCTGCATATTCTTTAAGCCAAAGAAGTATTTCATCACATTTGTAGTTTAATGCAACTCACAACCCCATGATGCTCTGTAAGCCAGGCTCCTTTGCTGGACTACATATGCTGTAATACAACACACATATACAAGGAATTCAGAGGCAGATGCTCAAGTGACATGAGGAAAATAATTTAAATTCTATTTTCTTAATAAAATATTTTTTCTGTGTTTAAATTCTCTTCTAAAACTGAATCAAAGTTTTCTCTCACAGCATTTCAACTCGTCAGAAAATGTAAGAACTCTCTTCATAATAGCTTTGCTGCTGCTGAGACTTTAGCAGAGAGAGAAGCTTGAAAGGTGCAGATTACAAGGAGATGTGCAACACTTCATAAACATTCTGATGGAGCTTAGAGTCCTGTGGAACTTGTAATTTTTTCTTAAAATCTCAGGATTAAGAGTCCTCTGCAAGCAAGTAAGCACACCGAGAAGAGCACAAGTGAGGAATTCACTGCTCAGAGAAATTGTCTTCTATGCCATGCTGCGATTACCTGTATCTTTTCCATTTACAATGCCTTGCTGGGCAATGCCTTAGCTCCATCATCAAATTTTTAGACATAAAGTTTAAGTGGCATTGGTTTCTGAGCCAAGTTCATCCTCCCTCTTAGCTGGTGCATGGCACACAGGGTGAGCACTGCTTGTAGGAGAGAGAGCAGCAAAAGAAAAATTGAGATTTACACCGCGACTCAACTTAAGCCAAGAAAAACTCAGTGCCATTCTGGTAACAGTTCACACTCAGTTTAATATAGCTTGGGCTACCCAGGTACACCTTGCACATGGGCAAACAATCCAGAATGAGCAAAAGGAGCCCTCCCGCGCTCTATTGCACCTTCTCTCAGGGTGTCTCCTGAGACAGACCCTCTATGGCATGGGTGTCAAACAGAAGGCCAATGGGCGAATCCAGCCCTCCACCTTGTTTTATCTGGCCTGGCACCTTTCTTCTACCCAGAGGCAATGCTGAGCTCCTTGCCCCTTTGCTCCTGCCAGTGCACGTGTGCAGCATGTGTGATGCACGTTACACGCCAGGAGCAGGCCGATGTGGCCCCAGTGAAAATGAGTTGGATACCCTTGCTCTCTGGACTACAGGGCCTGCTCCTGCACCATACACACTGGAGTTAGCTTTAGGAAGCTGTGGGAAAGTGAAACCATCATAATCTTGTCCTTCTATCACCAATCAACAGAAGGGACTGGGCTAGGAGCAGACTACGGCCCCTCAGAACTGGTAGGACATTGCCACATTCCCCAGGAGCTCATAAGAAGATACCTTGGTCTATCTTGAGCTACAGTTGTCAAAGTCTCTATAAACATTCTCACTTGTGGTTGGCAGAGTGCTTTTTAGATGTGTCACACAAACAAGAGGACATTTTGACCCATAAAGGTTTTCTGTTGTCTTCTGTGTACATGGAGACTTTGCACAGAGGACAAGAAAAACCACTATACTTCTGCTCATTAAACAAGTAAGAGTAAGCATATGCCTTTCCTATTGTTACAGAATATTGTCATGATTTCATGTGAAGAAAACAAATATATATTTCATCCTCTGAAAAAAATACGATCATTTTAGATTTCCCCAATTCCTCCTTATACAGTTCCTGACAGAGCATAGGAACACATTTATTTCCAGTCCGTGTTTACAAAGTCTTGCTAAAGAGACACACAAAAATGTTGGCTACCTAGAATTATGATTCCAGGGCTAGGATGTTCTTCCCTGCTCCAGCAGCATATAGCAACTATAAAACTGCCTTCATCATCCTGCTCCTGGGGATTTTTCTTACATAAATCTACAGTTTGACATAATTGTTCTCAATAACAAAGCATGCTAATCCCCAAAGAATCAATTCCTCGAGCCTCACTCAGAGGCATGTCTTATGCTGTTTATTTTTTGTCATATCATTGAATTATGTTTCTCAGTTTCCAGTGCTGAACAGCTTTGTATCAAATTTTAGTTTTCAGAGGACATCAGCAACTAACTGAATTCTCCTTCCAGCAGTAGAAGATGTCTAGGCAGTTCTGATGCATACCAGCTCACGCAGTAGTTCACCGAGAAGCCTGTAACAAATTATTTCCAGGGCCATCCTTCTGGGTCAGCAGTTTGCAAACAAATTTTCAAATGCAATTAAAATATTTTATTTCGCCACAGGCCTGAGGATGATAATGAAAGAATCCCTGTACTTAATATGTCTCTCCTTCATAAACTCTTCGTATTCCTCAGGCTTCAGAAATTCCTCAGAAATCCATTGCCAGAGACTCAATCCTCCATTTCTTTCCAAAGTAGAAGCAATTACTCATACCTAGGAATAACTAAATTTAATGAAGTGGCTAAATGACCATGCTCTGGAACCTTGCTGTACCCACTCACACAAGTATACTATAACAAGAAAAAAAAAAAGCAGAGAAAGTGCTCAATGTCTTTTCAGATTCTTCTTTGATATTCAAATACACTAAATAAATAGACAGGACATCCACCAACTGTGAATGCAGGCCAGACTTGTCCATTTGTTTTTAAAAATTACAAGTCAATAAACAGTGGCCCAACAGTAGCTTATTTTATATGACAGTTACATAGTAGCGCAACTTCCATATCAGATCACAAAAATCCAATTTTATCTCAAGATAACATGACAAGGCATTGTGTTTCCATCTGAGCAGTGGTGGCTGTTTACAAAGAACTCCTTCAAGGTCTCAACTCATTGTCTTCCTTTTTCTAACTCTGGTTATATCAATATTGCCTTGTTTCCAAGATACATTCAAAGCAACCCTTTGTTTCCATGGACTAGAGCATGATTGCTTTCCTTACTGAACACTCTTCTTTATACTCTCTCTTAGGCCCTGATGCTGGCATTGAAGTTAAAAAAGAAATTACTTTATCAGGCGTTTTAGTTCATTGCTTTTTCTGATCCACTAAATCCAGCAGGAAATTGAGGCAGATGGCTGTGGTATGTTGTAGCTTCAAGAGAACGAAGGAAATACGAGTAAAGAAGTTTGATAACTACTATTGACATTGTCAGAATTAGATAGATATTAATACATTAAGAACCCATAGTTAGAAACGTGTTATACATAGATATAAAAATTATTACTTATAATCACACACACATCTAGACATATACTTTTTACTACTGCTATGTAATTCAAATTTAAGGGGCTCTGACAAGGGACCACATAAAACTAGTTTGAACAGCATTTGGAATCACATCAGTAAAGTTCTGTGTCTAGAATGAATATTAGTCTGCAGGCTGAAAAATATACCCCAATAGCCTGCAAGAAGGACAGTTTACCTAAAAATATACATTACTGGCTAGTCAACAGAGTGGACATGTTATCATATTGAAGAAAACAAGAATCATCATCCAAGTTGACCGGCTAATAGCATAGGTCAAGCTGCCTCTAAACTGGATGTGTAAGAGGGTCACAAATCTCACAGACTTCTGCAGATGCCCCTCATCTTTGGAACATGATATGCAAAATTTATCATTTTGATATTTTGGACTGCTCATTATGTAAATATTGCCTTACTATCATTAAAAGAAGTTGTATCTTACTGTTTAGTCTAAGGTTTATTTGGTCCTCTTTGGTCTGATTACTCTCCTTTAAGGCTGGTGTGGCTGTTAAAGTGGAATCATGAAACTGGTGAAGAATATGACCACTCTCTGTTCCTACCTGGACAACCATGACCAATAGATTTATGACAGTGAAATTTTCTGGGATTAATTTAGGAGATAATGAAAAAGAAAGAGAGTAGATCTGTTTGTTTGCATACACAAAAGCAAGAATTCATGCATTTTCCCAATATGTCTTATAATATGACTTTTTTTCTTTATGTGTTGGTTTTTGATTTGCTGAGAACAAGCCGCTGTATATTTTATCCTTGTAATCATCTTTGGGCATTAATTACTAAAACAGCACATTATATCTAGTTATTTGATGACAATTTAGGATATGCTGCACACCAAGGATCTTGTATTGATAATTGTTGAATAAAAGCCTTTTGTAGAAAGAGCTACAATGTCTGTTATCTGTTTCCCACAATGTTCTGGGAACAGCAGATTCACTAAATGCCTTTAAAATTTAAAGAGTAAGGTATCAAAACGAATAAAACACTACTGAATCCCAGTTGTCCAGCTCAGATACCCCGCAGCAGAAAAAGACCCAAACAGAGCTGATTTCTTCGTGTCTTTGATGTGAGAGAAGGCATAATGAGCTCAGCAGTATTACTTACCAAGGGAAGATGTGCAGAAATTAGCTCTGTTTTACTTAACAAATTATTAAAACAAAAATGTTTTGGACGTTAAGCTTCATGGCTTTAAATGCTTTTATCCTTCTGCTCTCTGAGATGTGTTCAGTTGAACAAAATAGAACTAATCTCCCTAAATTGATGGAGGTTCATTCGTCTCAGGATCTTACTCCATTAAGAGCATATTAGCTCAAGTCAATGTCTGTTCAATTAAAATAGCTCTTCAGTTACAACTGATTTTCTTCCAACAATTTTTCATTTTGTTCAGTGTTTTCGTAGTCTGGCATTGAGAAGTAGATAGAATAACTCAAGTAAGCTGATGCAATTTTCATATAAATGTCATTTTTTTGGTGCTTGTTAAAGTTTTGATGTTTCAGATTTTAATAGGAACATTTTCACAGCAAACCTCACTCTTTTTTTAAGAAATCTTTGCAGGTTGTGGTTTTGTTTTACCATATGCAATCTTTGGAAATGTAAGAAAGATAAAAATCAAGTGGCATTTAAGTAGTTTAACTATTAATTTTTCCATGCCTACGAGAGTGAAGGAGATAATTCCTCATTCAGACTTGCTTTCGAGTATGGACATCCAGAGTCGATTTCCTGCACAGCAGATACCTACACTTGCCTGCAGGACCTGTGGGGCAGGAGGGATGGTGGGGGCAATATGTGATCCCCTGGGGTGCAGATTCAACCGTTGTTCCTATCCCTAAATGGAAGGAATGGCAGGCTGCCAAGAGACCAGTTTTCAATTCAATCCTTCAGCCATACTGAGGGTTATTTTTCTGTTGGTTTTAACTGCAGTGAGTGTTTTTTAATGAGGAAAATTTGGGTATTTCAGTGCCACACTGCAGGCAGCAGTGTTGGCACACTCTGCATCCTTCCAGAAATTTCTGCAGCTGTTTCAAGTGCCTTGACTTCAGGTAACTAAAGCAACAACTGACAAGGTTGTCTGTACTTGAGAATGAGCACTGGATATAGAGCTGAAAAGGTTATTTGCTTTAGTCTGTTCCATGGCTAAGGCCTGCTTAGTCACCAAGACACACTATTTGATTGTGAACATATTAAACGGTTTTTGCTGTGGGTAAATGAGTTCGTTTAGGATGTATCCACACCTGCATACACATCCACAGGTTTGAGCTAAGCATAAGCTTACCACTGAGCTTAGGACTGAGTAGCTGCAGAGGAAGCCACATACACTGTTCAGTAGTAACTTCTTAATGAAGCTGCCCTGAGAGGTTTAAGCAATACCAGGCAGTCTATGGCAAAGCTGTGTCATTGCAAAGAGATGTGACAGACACAGAATCTCATCTGGCTTTGAAGCCTTTACATTGCTAATGGGGCCTCACCATCATTCACCCTATTTGGGAGCTGGAAGAAACATTAAAAGCAGAGGTATCTACATTGGTTAAAATTTCGAATACCCCATACTCTTAAACTTTGTACAATTCCTTCTGAGTTATGCCATTCCAGGTCTAATTATCTGTCATTGCCATTCCCTTCACTTTTTCCCATAGATAAAGAAATAAACTCTTAGACCCATGGAATAACTAGTGATGTCATTTCTTTTAACGACTTCAGTTTTCCAACTCAGTGGAAGAAAATTTGTCGTGTTCTAGTCTCTCCGGCTCATTAACTCCAGAAATCTGATAATGGTTTTAATGCAAAAGAATAATGTTAGGTTTTAATTGGGAACAAAATAAAACATGCACAGGAATATATTAGCCCGTTACATCCCCCAGATGATTACTTGCACTGATTTGGAATTTGCATAGACAGATGCCTTGTGAACAAGTACACAAACTCATGGTTGAGGTCTGAATATTGAAAATAAATGGGAAATACAGACTGACCCTGTGTTAGGTGTCTTCTGATCTTGCTGTGCCTCACAGCATCTTCAAACCCAAAGGAGTGCACAGTAACTGCAGGGGGTTCAACAGGGCACAGCAGGGCTCAGCAAGGCACATGAGCACATTTATTGCTTAGAACATCAAATGCAAAGGCAAGCATTTCTAAATCTTTTCTTAAATAGGAACAGTCACAGCTGTTATTTCCACTCCAACTTTTGAAACCACTGCTAGTCAAGAAATCTGATGTTCTAAAGTATGCTTTGAGCTCCATTTGGGTAAATATGTGCTAGAAGAACAAAATCCAGTCTGTTGATTGAAAGGTGAGAGCAACATATTATCACTTAAATGTGATGGAAGTTGAGAATCCACAAAGTCTTCATCTTCAGAATGACTTTGGAAAAGCTTCAACCACAAGGAGAGGTGTTTAAGGAGAGTCATGGAAGATAAAAGTAAGGACAAAAAGACCCTGCAGCTTCATGCAAGGAGCGTAGTAGTTTGAATTGCGGGCAGAAGGACTAAGAAGTCAAAAGGCAATGGGCACAAACAGAAATACAGAAGAATGCACCTGAACCTCAGGAAATGTTCTTTTACTGTGAGGGTGACCAAGTATTGGCACAGGTTGCCTGGAAAGGTTTTGAAGTCTCCATCCTTGGGGATATTCAAAAGCAATCTGTATGTGGTCATGGGCAACCGACTGCAGGCAGCTTTGCTTGAGAAAGGCAGTTGAACCACATAACCTCCAGAGATCCCTGCCAACCTCAACTAGTCTGTGATTCTACGAGATGCAGCCATCAGAGCTAGGAAAGAGCTAATGTAATGATTACTAGTTAACACTACCTAATAGGTATGCATTTGCAATGCACATGAGGAACTGTTTCCCAGTGACCTTCAAGTGTAACCTCAGCCAAAGAATAATTACAGGTCAGCAGCAGAACCTCAAAATTGGAAAGTTACAAATTGTGTGGAGAAAGTGAAATTTAAGAGCAAGTGTCCAAATATACCAAGACTGGAAATGGATCTTCTGCATCCACAACAAACAAAGAAACAAACAAACAAACACACAAACAACAAGCCATATATCCAAGAAATGATTAGCCAATTAAAGTTTTATCCAAAAAACAGTTCCTAGTAAGGGCTACGGAACCAAATTCGTCTCCACTCTTCAGGCTTGGTAAAACTGAATTCTACTGTCAGCTCTACATGAAGAACATAACTCTCCAAATACCTTAAAAACTTTTCTATTTTAAACTTTCCGGCATAATGAGTAAGGAAAAGAAGCTATGCATGAAAATTGTATTTGAGAGAAGAGTAAGTCTCCCAAAAGTCATAGCAAGGACTAAACCAAGTAGTTAATCTCTTCGTCTACTCTCCATCCTTGGCAAGGTTTAAGCATACCTCACAGTGCAATATGCTCTCAGGTGATACATGGGCAGCTGTAGAACATTTTCCACTCCTAGGGAAACCATATTTACGTCTTTTCTTCAGGCTTGGAGAGTATTGAGAATTTCAGGAGACATTTTGCTAGAAATGTTCCAGAAAAAAAAAAAATGTTATAGAGGGTGTTGTTTTTTATTTCCTTTCCCAAATGAAATCATATAAAATATTCCATAGTATTGAAGTAACTCTTTGGCAGTGGAAGAAGGAATTATTCTGTAAATCAGGAAAGCTGCTGCTCCTTCGTCTGAGAAGTGTTACATATGTTACAAGGGTCTTTGTATTCTAAGCTAGCTGTGGAACTAGTGCTCTGGGGGCACTAGGAAAAAAGCCAAAATTACAGGCTGGATTCACAAGAGCCTAAGGAATAGGAAGAAAGAGAACAGCTGCTGAGTTTGCCAGCTGGAGTCTTCGGAAGTAAGGGTACACATCTGTGTTTCTAAATGCTTATCCTAATCACATGTTTTGTCCTGAAAGATTTCCAGTTGCTCTAAAACGTACCAAGAGACTGAGGGATCTCCAAGTAACTCGAGTTCACAGGTCTGCAGTGGACTAGTTTGTGCTTATTTTTCCTTAAAAGTAGCAAGCAAGGCCAGCTTTAGAGGCTGTGTGCACCCTTCCCTGCTGGTGCAATTAGATCTTTAACCTATATAAGCATATCTGAGGCGTCCAACACTGCAATGTAGTGCCTTGGGGTACATAAATCCTTATGTGGGAAAATGTGACTCGTTTTAGGAGCATTCTAGTCCACCAGGCTCTTTCTCAGACCTCTACATTCATACACGTGGGAATTACAGGTGCATGCCCTGATAACGTACTGTGCTCTGCACCAGGACACCGACTTGGTGACAAAGCATATGGTAACTGTGGGGACACAACTAGATGCCATGACATGTAATGCCTCTATCCCCTATCTGCAAGAACAGGAGTACTAGCACTTGCAGAGGTATCAGATTCTTCTAGAGATAGAAGTGCAAGTTCTGAAAAGTGTTGCCGGTTTTGAGTCATAATAGACTTTGGCATTTAGACCTGTACATCCCTGGTATAGCCTAAATCAAGTTTGCTGCTGATTTACTAGACAGGCAGTGCCTCTATCCGCTTCTTTCAGAACTGTATCACACATTTTGGGGAAATCTAAATAAAAAAATATTAATGAAAAAAAATAAGCCTGTAGCCTGTTTGTTCGACAAATATTTAACACAGATTTGGTCTGCAGGAAAAGTAGCTCTGAAGATAACACCTGTGAATGATTCAGGAGTCAGGATGTGCTAGGGACCATTCCCAATTAATAATGTGTCTCTTTCAGCCGGATGGGGAATTTTGCCGACACGGATGTTACTTCCCAACAAGGCACTTCTGAGGCTCACTTGTAATCCTAAACTATGGGAGATGTTGTCCTTGGGTCTTGAGGCAGGCAGGTGTTTCTTAAGAAACAAATTCCTCTGGTTCTCCATATCACAGTGAATATCACAGTGTCTCAGAGAAATGTCACTGTAGCAAAAGTTACATATGGTTTGCAAAAACCCTGACTGAGAAACATGTTCCCCTGTCTTTTGCAGGTCAAGTGGTGATGTCTTCCACTCAGGCAACGCGATTTATGTGTAACCACTTCCTCTACTCTTTCAGCAAAGAAGCCAGTTGCATATTGTGCTTATATTGTCCCTGAAGTCCTTAATATGGCCACGGGCAGAGAGAGCTGCACAGCCAGGAAAGAACAATCTGTGTCATAAACATAGGCTCTGCCTCTCACCCTTTCCCAGTGCACTGTTGGTTCAGAAGCCAGATGAGCACTTGGACCTGTCCGCAGCAAGAAGTCACGAACCCCAAGGGCAGTGCCCAGCTCCTTTGGCATCCATTCAAATTTTGTAGAAGACCAAAAACTAGACCTAAAATTCCATTCAGCTTGGCCCTTCTCCAAGTATCCTAGGAGTGAGGCTGTTGGAGGCTTCTAAGGACAGATACAGCAGGGGTGCTAACAGTAAATGCTAGGTTGCTCTCAAATACAAATCAAAGATTGCTAAAACTAACTAGCAAAACTGTGCACTTGTTTTTGAGCATCTATCCTAAGGTGACTAAAGGAACTTTGTTTCTTCAGAAAAAGAACAGCAACTAAAGTGTCCATAATTGTACTTAATGCATGAGAACTATAATTAGAAAACTAAATCACTTATTAGAAACTTTAATATTGCTAAAAACTGAAGAGCTTTGTCGTCCCATGAAGACAAACAAAGAAAAAACAAAAAAAATTATCCAACTTCTTCTTAAGAACATAGATTTTCTTAAGCAGTTAGATAAATAGATTTGAAGAAGCAGGGAGAAGGTTCTTTCAGCCAGGTTGCTGAAAGGAGCTCACTCATGCAAACAGAGCTTTCTTGCTGCTGATGATTATTTTTCTGCTAAAAGAAGCATGTGGAGAAAGATAGGATGACAAAAAAATGCTTTATCACTTTACAGCAAAAAAAAAGAGAAGCATTTGCTGTGCTCTGGAAAGTGACCTGAGCATGTGGTAAGCAAAGGACAAAGGGAAATTCTGAATGCCTCATTTTCCCAGTCAGCATGTGGCAGACCTTGCTAGAGGCTCCTCTTCTTCTCTACTTACCATGGCAAAGGAAACAATCATTCAGCAGCTTCTAAATACCCTTGCAAAGAAAGCAAGTGCAATGACCAGAGTTGGAGGGAAATGTGAGTTGTTTATGAGACAGTTCTGTACACATCTCTATTTTGCTAGTACAAGCAATTCCTTAATTAGGCAAGTTCTAGAGGAAGCCAGACTTAAAATCAGAAAGAGGTTGAATTTGGTACCTTGTTCAAATTGTTTGCCAGTAGGTAATCAGCAGCTCCCTGGAAATACGTCTTTTTTGTTACAGAGGAGTAGTATGAGATGTACTTTTTTTCAAGTGCTTCAGGCTTTCAGAAAATGGTAGTGTTATGAAGCAGCACGTTAAAGATACAAAGAAGCTCTCTTTCGTGTGGAACATAGCTGAATGGTTGAACTCTGCCACCGGGTGTTGGGAAGGCCAAAATATCAGTGCAGTCAGCAGGAGATTTGATGTACTATAGACTAGATGCAACTTTCTGCTCCACTTTTTTTCTGGAAATGGAGAAATTATGATAGGAAAGCAGAATATTCTCAGGAACAACAACCAGGAAGATATACAAAGACAAGCACCAGTCAATCATGCCTGTTTCTTACACACTTTCTTCAAGCTTTGTATTACTAGGTGCTGCTGGAGATACAGCTCTTTGGGCAGTTTTTCTGGTTCAAACTAGTAAATTCGTTCTTCACTTTGTGTGTTCTCATGTTTGACAAATATTAAGATTAGGAACTTGTGTACATATGAGATGCAAACTATCTTGAGCATTTCATACTTGTTCAGCCACAAATGGCTCAGCTGACATCCAGTCAGTAGAAAAAGCAGCAATTATGCAGAAAGTTCATAGAAATTACTACTTCTACAATGCTGATAGCCATATGTGACGTAGCTATTACTAAAGAGCAGTCTCTTGAGGTTTACATGGCTGCATGAGGTTAGATTAGGTGGGAGGGCATTTTATGTACTTACTATTAAAGTCACAAAATTTCCTAAAAAAATTTTGTTCATGATATTATCTCCAGGAAAACTTACAAAAGTTAACTAGTCAGCCTTTGATATGACTTGGCCTGCCCTCAAAACCACAAAGTTTCACTGACCTATTCAAGACCTTGCTATTGAATTTATTTCCCCACAAAAATCCCCAAAGAAGGTGAAATTGCATACAGACCAGTCAGCAGGTTTAGTGTTTGTGTTTGAGTTTTTTTAATTGAAGGTAGCAGTTCTGCCTGCAAAACATCAGCTAATAGAGATCCAGTTCTGCATAATTCAGACTTTCGGAAAGTACAGATTAAGCTGACTGCAGAGTATATACAAGCATTATTTTTTTGTGAAACTATTTGCCCAACAGCTGCCTTTTCAAGAGGAAGAAGATATAAATTTTTTTTCCGGTTTACATTTGAGGGAGGAAACAAGAAATCCGTTGTGGTGTTTGAGCGGAAGCCAAACATGAATGAATGAAAATGTAGATGTACATTTTTCTCACACTGACAAAGCACGTATGTCTTTTTCTCTGCTTTGGTTAGGGAAAAGGCCATCATCAGCTGTTTGAAAATCAAAACAGATTTTTGAAAGAAGTTACCATTTATTGATTCAAGAAGCACACTAAAATCCCATCAGCAATATCAGACTTGGGGAATCTTCCCTCAAAAATCTTCTCAAGATTTAAGAAAATAACATGGGGGACAGATCAACCATTCCTCTAATGAATGATTTTTCATATTACAGTAGAATAAATGTTAGCGGGTAAATAAATAAAGACATTCTCACCATTTCAGATCTCCCATTTTGCTAATTATGAATGTTTCAAGTTATGTACTAAATTTAGGAGCTCTGCATGAAATCTTGGCTCTATTGAAGTTCATGGGAGTTTCTGTCATTTCGAGTAGTTTCTAAATTTAGATAAATGAATTTACTCCTCGGTGGTTCAGTGCCTTCTCATGGTTTTGCTGACACGAGCTAAAACTACATGTTCTTGCATTAAATAGCAACAGTTAATGTTTTGTTATTTCGCATTAAATTTTTGGTTGAACCAATACTTAATCATTATTTCCCACAATCTAATTTGTTTCTATAGATACGAGAGAGCCCTTTACAGTTTGGCAGCTCTGAGTATGGTCCTACAAACTGAATATATTCAGTGTTGAATAATTAAAAGTCTCAGTCATAAAGGACTTCAGAGCCTCCCAAAGCAGATTGATCTGTAAATTACCTACAAAACTGTGCAGTTTTGACTGTTCTTGTAGTGAGATATTCTGTCTGCTGGGAATCACTGCTATTCTGGATATTCTTTCAAAGTCTCCTAATCCAGTCTTAAGTATATTATACCACCTCTATTCTTGCAAAATGGGAGACCTTCAGAGATGGAAGAAGTCTGGTAACCAGTTTATTTTGCATTTCCCTCTAAATTAAACTTGATGAAAATTGTAAGATATGTCACAAGCTGCTAAGTGTAAAAAAAATCCTTCCCTGATCCTTAGAAATTTCACTGGTGAAGTTTGGGCTTCAGGTAACAGAAAGAAAAGACTTGGGGATGTCCCCAAGTAACAAAAATAGACTAGCAAGAGACAGTTGTAATGACCAAACTGTAATATTTTATGATGCAGAGGTAAAGAACCAGACACTGAGGGGATAGACTCAAGGGAATTGAGTTCATTTTTATAAAATATTATTTGGTAACAGGAAAATGCAACACAAAGCATCAACATTTGAACTCCAGGAGCACTAACATTGACAAAGCACATGTCCAGAACAATCTATGGGAGAAGGAAAATGCAAGAGAGATTTCCTTTTTTGTTGTTGTTTTTTGAGTCATGAGGTTTCTCTGCATTGTTCAAAAACTCTAAAATTAACTCAAAATGAGATGGTAAAAAAGTTCACCAGCTTTAAGGAATAGATCAACTACTGTCACAAACGCATCCATGATGAGATTCAAGTTGGTATATTTTTAATTTGGTTTTGGATCTTGGATTTTGATTCTGTCTTCTGTAATAGTCATGTGCTTTACCAATAATGTTGCATCTACCTGAAGTACTGTAAACAGAAAAAGCACAGTCATCCTGTTTTTACGGAGGGTAGACTTAGGATGAATCACTTAGGAATCTAGTTTTCAGTGATATTTCTAGATTTGTGTGTTAATGACTGCTCCAAGAAAACATGGAAAACCAAAGCTGCGATTTCACAATGCTGGCTTCCTGTGTAGCCAGAATACACCAATGAAATCAGACATCCCAACAGGTCCCATATCCCCAAACATGTGTCGTGCTCTCAGACAGGCTATTTTCAAGACATCTCCATGTGCAGGAGGTGTGGAAGAAGTAGAATCACTGTTCCAGGTACTGTGGACATAGTCATTGATTTCACTGGGATTTGTCTGGGTGAGTTATAAAATGAATTGTCCATGTGAATGACAAGCAGGTTGCTCCTGATGCACATCATTCTGAAGCAAATTTAAAGCTCAGCAGACTCAAAATTAAGGATTTTTTGACATTATTTCAATATGTCAGAAAATATAAACCATCCACAAAATATGCCATTTAAGTTATTCTCGTATTGTCATGGAAGGAAAAAGGGATTTGTATGTCATTAATGAAGTTATATTCTTTGTGAAAAGCATAAATATTTCATCTGAAATCATTGCTATTTATAAACCTGAAATCAAATTTCTAAGCGTAGTCTAGGGAACCTACAAAAAACCTCACTGAATTTGGCGGGAAAACGGCTTCATCAGAGAAGACATAATCTTATTTAAAGCACCTGCTGGAGTATGTTGCAAAATGCCAAGGTCTTACCTCTCCATACATCTGAAAAGAACACGTTTAATCTACTTTGCCTTGTTCTTGGCCCTTCCACTGGATATTTTATCCTTGTGGACATAGGCAGGGATCACTCCGAACATCACTGAAAAGACCAAGAAATAAGAACCTGCCCCCCAGATTTGCAGAGAACTATTTATAACCTTGTAAGGCCAGGATGTAACCAGACCAACACTCTTTCTAACTGAAGATTTAACCGGAGATGAGGGACCAGGCTTCACCATAGCATATCCATGTTTATCACAAGAGAACCCAAACTTACTGCATGAAGACAAGCATGGACAACACGAAGCACAGTTGGTAAAGACTCATCTCAAGTTGTGAGTGAAAAGCTTCAGCTGGAGTTTACAGTGCATCAGAACTTGAATCAGAGCACGTACTTGCACCCTCCACCACCAGCAAGAGGCAGAGCCCATTTTTAGGTCGATGTAGGCCATGTAATATCCAGCTCGGTGACAGTCTGGACTACCACGAGCAACACAGTTGCTTTATTTTAACCTTCCTGATCAGATCACTGTCTGTCCTGACTGCCTAGGGAGCCCCATGACTGCACAGGGAGCTCCACTGCTGCGTGGCCATGGTAAGCTCTCCAATTTATGCTAAATGCTTATATAATATAGCTGTAGAGGGCAGGATGAATCCAGCTCCGTTTTCCCTTTATTGTTTAAAGAAACTAGATCTGGCAGTGTTGAGTATCAGGTGGTCTACCCTTTAGCTCAAGATACCACATTGGACACCTAAGTCTAGATCTGAGCAAAGCCTCCAGTTTACCTCTTCTGGAAACACTTGTGCCAACAGTGGATCTCACAGATAAGTGGATTGTTGCTGCTAAAGTAGCCTGATCTCTATTTCTTTCTGGCTTGGGTCTTTCTATTGAAACTGCCAACAAAAGAACTAATTATAACATCAGACATTTCTGTGCTGAGACACTCTCCATCAGGAAAGAAATGGGAAGCATTTAACACTGCTCTCCGAATGACTTCTAGAAGACAGAAACATCTGATTGTGTCCAATCTGGGTCAGATTTGATTCACTGACTCTAAAAGGAAAGCATTCAAAGTCCTAATTACAAGTTTCAGACTACATGAAAACTAGGTCTGTTTTACACCAGCAAGATTGTTTGGAGCTTTAGGAAAGTGCGAAAGAGGGAGAAATGTTTGAAGATATGCAGAGGTCAAACATACAAAGAAAAGAGGAAAGTAGGATATATCTTAAAAAAAACCCCAAACAAAACCACTTAACAGAATTCTCTTCAAAGTTTTATATTTTCAGTAACTGCTACTTTTTTATTAAAACTGAAAAGACATTGAAGAGCTCTCCTTCCTATATGAGAAATACAGAAATAGAGGCTGTCATTATTATCTCCTCTTTCCTTATCCTCATGCTGCTTATATAGCCATATTACCAGGGTCAACTAGGGCATGAGTCAAATTATTTGTCAGCTGTCCTCCTGCTAGGCTAAGACTTAGAACAAGCAGGCTTTGCTCTCCAGGTCCAAGATCACAGCCCTTGCCTTCTGTAAGTTTCAGCTTTCCCTAAATCTTATCAGGACAGCTGGACAGCAGTTTTGTGAGACAGAAAATCATCCCATACACACCTGGAAAACTCTGCTTGTAATCTCAGGATTTCAGGCTGGAAGTCTTAAAATTATCTAAGCTTGAAAGACAGAGGAAATCACCAGACTCTAGGCAAATTGCTTCATTCTTTTTGGTAAGTAAGCAGGTTAGCAAGTATGACCTGTATATTTAGTATCTTACAAGCTCCATTTAGAATATGCAGTGTGTTACTAAACAGGAGCTCAAAATAATTCACTCTTTTGCATTCCTGTTCTGGAAAAAAACATCCATCGTTGCATATAGCACTCAGGATCCAGAATAGAGTACTTTCTGGTGACTTAAAAAAAAAAAAAAAAAATGGACACTCATTTACTGGGAAGAGAAAAAATATAGCTTTGACCACTGGCCAGAGTGGCTTCTTTTGTTGCACTACTTTGCATATGTAATGCCTCTTTACCCTTACCACATCCCATGGTTCTGGTGATGCTGCTAACCTACATTTTGTCTATTACACTATGCCTGTAATTACTGCAGCTGTTTTGTTCCCCTGAAAAGGGACATCAAGGCACAGAGACAAATGCAAAGACATCAGATTCCTGTACACAAACCTTGATAACTTTCTTAATAGTGCAGAATGAATCTTTGCATTAGAAGGTGAGATGGAAATCATCCTTAGTTGTGACTATTAAAAAGATTCAGGGAGTTGTCTTTTCCAACAGCTGTTGAACTCCAAAAATTTTAAAACAAGAAGGGGGCATAAGTAACTTGGTACTCAGCTTCCCTCTCTCATTTTGCTGATTTAAATTCAGGATGTCACAATTGTTTTATATTGGGTGAATATGTGCAGATTGTGGAAGATTGTAGTATTTCACTCACAAATCCCTTAAAAAGGCATTGCGTTCTCCAGTTTATTTCCTCACCCTGCATTCTGACCTCATTGCATGTGCTTCAGCTTGAGAACAAAGCTGGAGCTGAAAAGGAGTTTTAACTTTTATTTCTTTCTCATTAACACACTCCTTAAACCAGTCATAACTTTTCCAGAATCACAGAGTGGTACGGGTTGGAAGGGACCTTTGGAGATCATCTATCCCAGACCCTCCTGAAGGTTCAACTAGAGCAGGAATGCAGGTGACCATGTAGGTTTTGAATATCACCAGAGAATGAGATTACACAGCCTCTCTAGGCAGCCTGTTCTGGTGCTCCATCACGCTCACAGTAAAGAAGCTTTTCCTTATGTTCAGGTGGAACTTCCTGTGTTCCAGTTTGTGCCCATTGCCCTTTGTCTTGTCATTGGACACCAGTGAATATAGTCTGGCCTCATCCTCTTGGCACTCACCCTTTAGATATTTATAAGCATTGATAAGGTCCCCTCTCAGTCTTCTCCAGAGAAGAGATGCCCTCTTGGTCTTCTCTTCTCTTTTAGCATAAGACCTCTTCTGAAAGAGAATAACGAGTGGGTAAGGAGCAGAGATCTAGTTACACAGGTTGGATGCATAAATTCATGCACTGTGCTTCTAGACATGTCTTATTTGTTGAAACAGCTCTTATTCTATCATTCCAAAGTGGTCTCAATCAACTTACAATTCATTCCTTTATAAGAAGAATTGTGAAGTGCATGTATCATTTACCCTTTGAAATTGTACATAAAACCCTAAACATAACTCCCAACAAGAGTGTAATTTCTGGTTACCTCCAACCCATCCCTTTCTTCTGCCTGCCCATGCCACATCTTGGTTTAGCTATGTCAGTGTCTGTGTTCTGAATATTTGGGAGGAGGACCCCTTTGCAATACCACACTAACTTTCTACACCTTCAGAAAGAGCTTAAGTACTCAGCAACCTCCAGTGCAAGAGGTGTAGATGAGATACCACTCAAGTTCTTTAAGCAGGCATTATGGTATAATAGCTTTATAAAGCCTCATCCAGGCAATGCTCCCAGTGAGTAAGTGCTAAATATGCACCATGCTGAAACCAGCTTTCACCCCTTTTCTCAGAAGAATGTTACAGAGTTTTCTCTTCTGTCTCACTTCACTACGTAGTACCCCTCTTCCAGGAAATGCATGCCTGCTTCTCCAGCAGCGTTTGTAGGTAAAGTGATCACAAGGAACTGATCTCCCCTTGAGAAGGGAAGAACGGTCAAAGCTGCTTCGTAACATCTTGCACTTGATGTGCTGCCCAGGATCAAGGTCTGCATGTGCTAACAGCAGTGTGGAAAACACCTGAAGAGGAGAGTAGCCTCCATGAGGCTCCTTGGTCTCCATGGGTCTCACAGATGGCTCAACAGATGAGTTAATCAGGCAGACCTGATGGAAAACAGTGTTATGTAAAACAAACAGATCATGACATGCTTGCTGCTTCAGCAAAGCCCTGCACCTTCAGCCTCTTTATGGTCTCCTACTCACCCTCTCTGGTGTCAGCCTTTGCCTTTTTCCTGTCCTGAAGGATTCCCTGTATGTTTTAAGGGGAAGTTGATTCTCCCTGTCTGACTTCCACCCCTCTCTTGCCTCTTGAATTTCTCACATGGTAGTGTTGAAGTAGAAAATTGTTGTCAGTCCTTGTTAGAGGGCAACTACAGGGCAGACATATAGTTTTCCAGAGGAGTGCATTTGCTCCAGCTCCTTCTCTGCGGCCAGATTGCTATTGGACGCACTGCTTAACCAGTTACAGAGCTCCACATGGAAAGCTGAGGAGGTGTTTACGGCTCCAAAGGCTCGTTAAATAGAATGGTAAAATTGTTCCTGCTGACTGCACAGCAGGGAATTGAGAATATCACTACTGTCCAGACACTTAATGCTTCCAAGCTAAAGAACAAACTACCTAATTATAGTAATACACATCCAAGATAAAGCATAATATCCCTTACAGAGGATTTTCTAGTGCCTTGTATATTCGGCAAGAAGCAATTTACAGGCACTCATAGTTTTATTGTATTGCTCCTTTTAAGCACATTGCTGCTATTTTAACAGCTTGCATTCTGCTTGATGATGCCATCTTTATAGTCCCAATTCTACTTTTTTTGGGAGATGTGGAGGGTCTTGTGCTTGTTAAGTTCCCTATAATTGTTAACTTTTCTGAAATCAGATGCACAGTGGATCAAACCTGAGGTATGAATTTCTGATGTCACTTCCCTGACTGAGGGTTTTGCAGATCTGCTGAGATAACCATTATGGTCATTTTACTTTTAAAATCCAGGAACCCAGTTCTCATATTAAGAAATGACATTCTTGGCTTAGACTGTCTATGTTTTCTTGAAGGAAGACAAATACAGTAGTAGAGTGCAAATGAAAGCAATTCCCATTGCACAACACATCTAGAAACTGGAGGCCAACAATTAAAAATCATGCAGAATTGATTAATGTTTCACACCAATGCAGCCACTGGAAAATGAAAGAATTACCATATTTTTCAAATCCTTCTGCAGCTAACCAAAATAAATTATATTCTGAGGGAGTAAAATGTATTTAATACTGTCTAACACTTCATATTAAAAGCTCCAAGTTGACAATAAATGGGATTCAGTAGGCTACCCAGAAGTCTTTGGCTAGCATTTTGCTCATAATCTATTGCTTGTAATTAAGAAAATATCTTATTGCTATGATAAAGTAAAGTAACAGTTGTTCTGTCCATCATGTTAGTTTTCTCCATTAAGCAGCTCTTTAAACCGTACCCCAAAGAAGAGGTGACTCTGCACAGCATTTTGCCCCTCTTTAGTCCATTAATAAACCAGATAGTGACTAGGAGCATGAGATTACATGTGTTGGCGAGGCAGTGAATAAGTTGCTTATCAGTTTTGCTAAATCTTTTTATTATTTTACATACCCAGTAGCTTTGCAGTTGGCAAAGAAGCTGGGCAGAACATCTGGCTCCCACATTCCAGGTCCTTCAACAGCACACCAAAGACTTCCCTCAGCATGATGCTGTCTTGTAGCAACGTGTCCCATTCATCAGCAATACGCTTCAAAATTTTTTGCTATACTTCAATCATGTATTCTCATGGCTTCAGGATGTGTGAAAGAATTGCTTTTTTCTCAAATCGCAGAAGGATGTTTGGATATGGTAACTTCTTATAATACCTTCTTAAAATAACTTCTAGTCCTCTGATAATTTCTAATCCTCTGTTGCCTGATAAGGCCAGGAGTGAAAGGTTAGTATACATTATTGGCACTTGAGAGCTGTCACTGATTGTTGAATCATTTCCCTTATTCACTTGAAGTTGCATGTAAAAGATGAACCAAATCCAGCTGTTACTGAATTACTTACAGTTAAAAAGAAAATCTGTGAGAGAGTGATTGACACTGCCTTCTCACAAGGAAGCAAGGTGAAACAGGTGCTCATCTCTTCTCTCTTGTATCCTGTGATAGGACTAGAGGTAATAGCAGGAAGATGTGTCAGGGGAGGTTTAGATTGGATATTAGGAAGAGGTTCTTCATCCGGCAGATGGTGGAGCATTGGAACAGCTCCCCAGGGAAGCAGTCATGGCACCAAGTCTGCCAGCATCCAAGAAGCATTTGGACTCAGTCACATGGTGTGAATGTTGAGAGTGTCCTGTGTGGGGATAAGAGTTGGACTCGATGATCCTTTTGGGTCCCTTCCAGCTCAGGTAATTCTACGATTCTGTGACACGCTGGCAGGCATAAAGCTCTGGTGTACTGAAGCCTTTTTACCTGTCTTTTGTATCTCATCCTTTGAGATGATCCTCCTAATTCAGAAAAGAATAACACAAAAATAACACAGGGCTGGAAAAGATCTCCTGGCCACAGAATCCCTCTTTTTTCCGTTTCAGGCACTGTGCCACCTGAAATTTTTACTGCCCTACTAAGACCTGCATGTGCTCTACTACACCACAGTCAGGCATCAGGCACCATCTCCCAAAGCCATCATCTCTCCCTTGCAAAGCAGTAAATGTGCAGTTTAAAGTTCATAAGGATAGAAAGACAATTTCCCAGTAGACTAAGAAATTACAGGAGCATCATATATAAGCTACTCAAAAGCAACAATTCTTCAGGCTGATAAAGAAGCCCATTGCATTTATTTCTCCTCATAATAAAAGTGGCAAATATCAGGTCAACTGTAAAGAGGATCTGCAGGAAAGAATAAGTGTATTAATGAGGCCAGCAAGAGCACAATAACCAGAGCAGGAAAAAATGAGGGGAGGCATCAGCACTATTGGAAGGGGGGAGTATATTTCCCTGTCTGTATAAAATGGTGAAATCAACATGAACTCTATTCATTGGAGAAACTGTGGACGACAACTGTGCCAGATCTGCTGTCACCTGGGACAGCCCCAGCCTTTCTGGACCTAGAAGACCTTTTCCACCCAACTTCTGTCAAGTGTTCTACACCAAATGCGCAGTCAAAATGTGTGTAGGGCCCACCTGTTGCTGGTAGATGACAGAAAATATACTCTTCGTAAGAATTTCAGAGGAAATTTGTTTACAGAACTGCTCAGCCAGATGTGTCAAAAATCTTCTGAGGTTTCTGATAACTAAAGATATGTGCTGAAACCAACCTGGAAGTGTTTACAGACACACAGTTAAAGAGGGATCTTTCACTGTTTCCAGTAGGCTGGGGGGTGTTCAGGGCTCAGGGTGTCGTGATCTACTCATTTCAGCAGCAGGGGAAGGAGATGGGGAGCAGAGAAGCAGGGACAGACACAGGTCCAAGCAGCCACCAGTCGGATGGAAACTGTGTGAGAGTTTAACTGCGTGTCTGCGAACACCAGGTGCCTCCCTAAGGACAGGCACAGGCTAACACATCCTCCAGCAGCATACTGGAAGCTGCCACAAAATCAAATGTTTGTGAGTTCATCCTTCATCTTTCCCTATCCTCCATTTATATTTAAACTGCCAGGCCTGGGCCTGATTGCCATTCCCCAGGCTAGGAATTGTTGTGTGTTGGGAAACACTGCAGGAAATCCTTCAGATGAGAGGAGATGTGAGGCAAAAAGTGTTGTTTGGTGGACCCTTCTGTCAAGTCCTGCTTTCTCAGCATCTCCGTGCAGCTAAATCACTAAGGAGCAGCAGCTCACAGTCAGATCAGAAAAGCTCCCTGAGCACCCAAGACAGGCAAAGAGACCTTCACAGAGCTGTTCATTGCAGAGCTAAGCTGAGGAGAGGCTGATGTGGATGTCTGAAGTGGAATGATGCAAGACACTCAGCGGTGAAGAGGAAGGATGCTAAATGGCTTATTTACGAAATCATTTCCTCTTGACTCGCAGATGCTATCAATATTTGTGCATGTGTGATTTACTTCTCTAGTTCCTTCCAATTATGTCCTTTTTCTATGACTTAATAAACAGATTTTCTACAATTAGAAGGAGTTAAAAAGGCGATAATTTGCCTGTACAAGTCACTGCTCCACGAGTAGATGTACCTTGCTCAATCACTTGTGAAGTGTAGTCCTAGATATAATGAACCTGGCCTTTTTTCTTGCTATTAATTACCTGGCAGAGAAGCTATGATTGTCCTGGTAAATTTATCCTGACCAAGTTTGTTTCTGAACACCCCATGAGTTCTGGCAATTGAGTATTCAAAAAAAGCATCAAAGACACTCATTGATTCAGCTGTGGAGTTGTCCCAATCCTTTTCCTTTGCTCTTAAAGCAGCAGTAGTAAAACTAAGATTTGTTTCAGAGATAGTAAGAATTTTAGCAGACAATATTACTGAATCCTTTAAGGAAAGACAGAGTGGCAGAACATGATTGAATGACTCAATTAACCTCAGCATAGTATCATCAATTGGCAATACAGAAGGCAAATGCTCATGTAAAAAGATCATTCAATCCTCTGGTATGAATACCCACAGTTTAGAGATGACCAGAACTGTGATGTAAGCAAAGTTTTTTTACCATCTCTGCAATTTAGATACCAATTTATGGAGCTTTTTTTTCTGGCAAAATAACAGTGGCAGAAAAAGTGCAATTTTGAAACTAGCCCTCAGTCTAGGAGAAATTTGACTTTTGGATATTATTAGCATCAACAATTGCCTAACCTAAATGTTCATTTTCCTTTAAACTAGTTTAATTTAAGCAATAGAAGTTACACTTACTTTTAATGGGCGGCAGCAGTTCATTAAATTTATAATGACATTTAGATACCCTGGTGATAGACATTGAGAAATATCATATACATAGAGACAGAAATTCATTAATAGCATCATTGAGGTGGCTTGGAAGCAGAATTAATTTGAAGAGAGACACTTGTTTCAGCTCTATCAGTGGTCTGAAAACTCAATCTGTGTTCTAAGGCATGTAAGTGCACTGCAAAGTAGTATTAGCTAGAGCCCATCCTGCAGAAAGTGTGAAGAATTTTCCTTGCAAAGACATACATGCTCTTAGGAATTTTCTACTAAATTGTGATGGTACTACTACTACCGAAATCTCTATTAGTTTCACTCTCAATTATATACAGATATACAAAGACTCATTTCAAGCCCATTTCTCCTCTCTAAAATTAGTACTACTAGGATCCACCTATACCATTCTATCTACACAAATAAGGTTCTTGCCCCACATCTGGAGAACTCAGCATGGGATCAGGACTAAAAATTACTTGCATGTCACCAGCATTTATAAGACAGGTCAAGCAAGGTTGCTGTGTAAGAACCCAATGGCATTTCAAGTAGTCTGCAGTGACACCTATGCAATCTTTTTTACTTCATTGGGGTTGCCAGATGTTATCCCTTGCATTTCATTAAGTCAGTCTGTTGATTAAACAGGAAAGGGTTAGAACATGACAGAATTAGAAGAAAACATGTAAAGTGACACACAAGAACAAACAACAGTTCTGCTAGCTTCTTTAAGCAAGGCTAGAAGCAACACATTTTTATTCCCTTTAGTAGATATGGAACTAATGATGCAGCCTATATCTGTTTTATCTAATAGACTGAATCAGTAGGAATAGATCTATAAAATTAAAGAGTCTGAGAACCCAACACCCACACAGAAGCTATCCCAGGCTTTTGGTTTGCCTTTTGCTTCAGAAGTGGCTGCAGTGCATAAGCTATGCTACTAGAGAGCATTTTCCTCTTTAGATTCATGTAAAAGGAATCCAGCTTACGTCTTTCATGATAGGAACCAAAGCAAAGCAAGAATGAGCAGGGACATTTTTTTCAAAACACATTTTTGGTCCAAAGTAAAGCACTAAAGTATATAAACTCATATAAAGCAGATCTGTTATGTATGGAAAAGACAGTGTCACATTGGAGCTGCTCAGGGAAGGGCTGCATTTGAATAGCTCTGATGAACTAGAAGCATTGCACACTCACACAGTTCTCTATGCATCTCTCATTTTTCTCCGTTGAATAAGTCCTAGTCTGGCAGGAAACACATTAGCAAATTCTTTGCTGAAAGTAATACTTATGCAAGTTTAAGACAAGCACATTATCAGAAGAAGGTTTAGATTAATTGGCTGTTCATTAACTGTACACCTTGGTGACTATAGTAAATTCTCTTTTGAAGAAAACTATAAAAAAATTATATACAGATGTATTTTTTGAGAATCTAGCATTCTGAGAACATTTAATTACCTTTGACAAATATTCAGTGTTTGTTTACATCAGGTCCCCATTTAAACTCTGTAGCACACACTTGCAGGACTGGTAATCTGAGGTCCCAGAGCGCTTCTTGCAAGAAAGTGGTCATTGCGGAGCCATAAAAAAATGTTCCTGCTGTTAACAGTGGACAAAGTTTC
The DNA here is from genome assembly GCA_033556795.1 of Tapera naevia. NCBI lineage: Eukaryota > Metazoa > Chordata > Aves > Cuculiformes > Neomorphidae > Tapera > Tapera naevia. The sequence continues at coordinate 9,067,374 of JAUMJJ010000038.1, forward strand.
ATGTTGTGTCACCCATGAACCACAGCTAGAGAACACAAATCAGCTTTTCCAAAGAACTTTCAGGAATTAATTTTTCTAGCAGGTCAACTGGGACACTTAGTATGATGAACCTTAATCGGGTTCATGCTTGCTTAGCATCCAATATCATTGCAAATCCAAAACTTTGACCCTACTTCCTTTAACGACACACATCTTTTGGTGACCTTTGTCAGAATACTTAACTAGTTTGACTACTAAACTGGAGACACTTTATTTTAATCAAATTAACAAATGGGGTTTACTGTGAGGAAAGAAGCAGTATTTGAGTAGCTTTGTATTTTTTTCCCAGGAAAAAAAAAAAGAGTTTGAACAAGGGATTTCTTTCTGTACTGCACCTGTGCATTCCTCCATTTAAATTGGTATTGTGATCATGAAGACATCATCACTGTTTTGACTACATATACTAACTACAGGTGCTGTATCACTCACAATAAAATAACTGCATGAGTAACAATGCTGTGCCAAGCTGGTACTTGGTATTTATATTTGGCTAACATAATCTGCTACTAGATATTCTTTACTGCAGTGCTGCTATATAGTATCATAAGAAGGACTTCTTCATTTATGTATTGTTTCTGAAGGGAAAATGAGGGAGTCCTTGTGCACTGCATGTGTTTCTAGGTTTCTAGAGAACATTATGACACTCTGGACAAGAGCACTTACATAAATATAAGTTAGCTCATTCTCATTTTCTCCACAGTTTGACACCTGCTTAATTTTTTAGTAGGTTTGCACAGAATATGATTTTCCTTTCACTTGGTTTCAGTTAAGTTTGGTCAACTCAAAAACCTGCTCACTGTTTTCACACAAATGCTCAGCAAAGATTGACCGGGGTGACTTACCAGTTAATAATTGATTAAAAGAAAATAGCCTTTCCTCCTAGACATCCCCTCACTTTGCCAGTGTGTAATATCAGATAAGTGGGAGGTGCAGTGGTCTGCTATCACTGCTTCTATTCCTTTTTCTGCTAGAGCAAAGAGGGCAGTGAGTACAGACCAGCAAAAAGACATCAGAAACACAGCATGGTATTAACAGCTCTTGCTCATTAAAGAGAACAAAGAGCCATATTTCAGAGTAACAGCAAAACATCTGCCAAAAATCTGCTCAGAGCAGTTATAAACACAAATGAGTACTTCGTGTGCACATGCAGGCAATGGCAAACTTCAGTCAAATAACTTGAATGAGAAGGTAGCTTTCCAAATACCTCCTTGGCTTTCATCCCGAGGCACAATGATGCACACAAATCAAGCAGCTCAATAGCATTACCCTATGGAAATGTGTCCCCCGAGTCCAATGTTCCCTCTTTCTTCTCCAGTATCCCTAAAATAACTCCTGGTAAAAACACAACTCGCTACAGAGATAAAAAGAGCTTGAGGAGTCCTGTCCTTAAATCTTCACCATTTAAGAAGGAAGAAATTTACATGGATGATGCACAGGGAAAGCCAATAGGAAACTCTTCGAGCTCTATAAAACATTTCTTCCTGCCTTGCTGTTAAATCAAATTAAATATTTGTTTCAATTCTCTCTCTACAGACAGACAAGATTTGAATGGGTTCAGTTTTGAAATATGGCTATTAATATAAACATGGGGTTAGAAACACACGTGGTTTTAGAAAGCTGCCCTCCAGCCCTCTGATCTACTGCCCTGCAAGGGGAGCCTGCCTGGCTTATACAGGCTGGAAATAGTGTAGCATCTTTTAGAGAGATAGGCAAAAACTGGTACTCCAGGGGAAAGCCACCTAAGTTAGCAAAGTAGAAAACCCCCTCAAAAAGGTGTCTAAAGAATCTCTCTATTTGTGACTCTTACCTACAAATCTTTTTCCGTACTGGGAAGCAATGAGGTCCACAGGGAAATGGAAATGCCTTGTAAGATTCAGTGTTTTACCAGGCAATCTTCTTCTGACTCTAGGTGTTACGCTGGGTGCTGATTAATGCTGAGCAGGTGCCACAATATTCCTGAATCTTTCTCTTAAGCTGTTTCTTTTCTGAACTGGTCATAAAAAAAACTTCTCATTCAAAGTTCTGTTGGTGATCTGCTTCCGTTGTTGATGTCTGCATCTATGAGATGTAGAGATCTGCATTTAGCTGTTGCTTTTGTCCTAATAGAGTTGAACTCTGAGCATAAAAGGGCTCCGTCTATGCACCTATAGGCTCTTTTGTGGGCTGCAGAAAAAGGCATTTCCTCTCTGTTGTAAAAGCCATTTGTTTCTGCATGGAAAAAGGGGACAAACTATCTGGCTTGTGGTTGAGGAAGCTCATCTGAGAGAGGAGACATCTGAGTACTACTGCCTATGCAGTATATATCAAGTAATTTTCAATAAAAAATTACCACAAGTAATCTGAAAAGTACATTTCTACAATTGATTAGGAATTAAGAAATGTTGCTGGGTTTCACATTTAGCAGCTACTGTAAAGGATATTGTTTTGTCTCAGCAGGGCCATTTCAGTGCAGCACTCTGCACTGGCAAGTGTAGCTTGCCTGGCTTCTATGGTCCCAACTGGAGCGCTAGGAAACAGTGCACGTTTCTCCCTAAAACACGGAACTCTGCAGAACCGACACATCCATTACTTCTGCATAAAGGGAACTTGCTCTGAAGAGTTTTGTTTCCCATCTGAGGCATCTCACTGACACTAACAAAGTCCTGTCAGCTAACATCCCACGTCCTTTCAACTAAAAGCAGGTGCACTTCAGCAGGAGTGGAATCTAAATTCAGAGTATTTTTCTTCTAAGCAAGTACTACAGGAACAATCAGAAGCCTTTGGTTCTGCAGCCTCCGTTACCTTAAATACATAAAATAATATCCTAAAGAATGTAGTGCAGTTTTCCAGTTTTCCCAGGAAGGATTAGGGAATGCCCAATGTGATTTCAAATCTGGTTTCTTGTAGCCTTCCACATTACAGCCAGACCTAGCTTAGCACATCATGGAAAAATTAGATGGGCTTCAACACAAAAAGCCTTGTCATCCCTTCCAGTTTTCTCACTGCATTTCTTTATTCCATTTAAAAGAGAATGACCTCATTTTCTTTTGTATTTGTCTTCTATTCTTACCATATTGCACAACTGAAAGAGCTGACATCCTTAGCTTCCAAGGTATTCATTTTCACCAAACAACTCTAAGAAAGAAAATTCATGAGTAGGAAACTGAAGAATCGGAACACCAAAGAGCTCCCAGAGCCATTCAAGGAGTCAGTTCAGGGAGAACTGAGCCCAGACCTCCTAAATCTAACAGCAGGACCTCAGCTATTCAATCATCCTTCTTTTCAATAGCACCATTTTACCTGTCCAGAGATCACTTTCAAATGATAAATCTTTTTAATAATAAAAACATTTACATTTAGAGTAAGCGAATTCATAAAAAAAACCCTAGAATATATCAACTGAATAATGTTTGTTCTGTATCAGGTATTTATGGATACCAGAACTGAAACTCATTCAATAAAAGAGATGTATTAATTCGAATGAATGCAAATAAACACCATTGATTCCTTTGACTTCTTTAATTCATTAGGCAGGCAGATGAGTTTTTCAGATAAAGTTGAAGTGAAAAAATACACCCAAGGTGAATTTTGAAACAACTGTGTCAAACTGAAACTGATCCTGGAGTGATCCTTATCTGCAAACTATGGGATATTTGTTCCATTGCACGTCAGAAGGATAAAATCAGTCTAAAGTCTCAAGTTAGCGACTGGCAGCCACTTAAGAGCACTGCACTTGAGAACAGGTTTTACTTTATTGACCATAAAAGTAAACAATATGTTTTATAAATCTGCTACTTATGTAACAAAATACTTTGGAATGGTAAATTTCTAAGTTTTCCAGTCTATAAGGGTACATTTTTTAACGGGTCAGGGTTTTTCCTGAAAATAGACATCAGTGCAGATCTTGAAAAACGCAGCCATTGTATCTGTAAAAATTCTGACATTTGTGTACAGAATTGGGAGCTGACTGAAAGGCAGGGACATGACGTTCTTACAACCCAAGTGGAAATTCTCAAAGTTCTTGGTCTTGTAGGGACCATCCTGCTCCTGAGGGTTTTACAACACAGCTTCTAAAGGCTGGCTATATGGCACAACGATGAGACACGTCAAAGCATTTCTCCTCAGAATACGTACAGCTCCTTTGAAAATGTAAATGTTTAGGAATGGGGCAGCCACAGAATCAAGTTTTGCAAAATAGCCTGCAAAACTTTTCAAGGATTGTTGCAACACAAGGCAAGCTGGACAACTGATTCCAGAAAAATAGAAGCTGCCACAGCCCAGTCTTTATGCATCTCCTTGTATAGAGTATTCAGTAAAGTCTAGGAGCTTGGATTACACCCTCATGCTTGGCCAACAAGGATTTGAATCCATCATTCCTCACTTTTCAGGGGAGGAAAGCTCTCACTTCCAGGTTATCATATATTTTTGGGGGTAAGGGGGAGGAAGATGGCCCACTTTCCTGCTGGAGTCATAGGATAATTAACTACTAATTGGCCAGAAGACAAGAATTACTCTCTAAATGCTCCTTTGGCCAAGTGAACACCCGTGTTTTGGCCCTGCCTCCTGTTACTACCTGAAGAGCTGTGGAGTGGGATCAGGAAAGTAGGTCTCCCTTCTGCTCTCTCATCTTGCTCAGGTGAATGCCCAGCCACTGGGACCAGGCTTCTTCTCTCTGGCAGCCGGAGCAGGCAGCTACACAGCCAGTGTCAAACAGCTGCAAGGGGAGGATGGAGTACCTGCTGTATCCCACTGCCCACTGGGATAGCACTCATCCCTGCGATTAAGTACATGGGTACAAAGCAAAGGGTAAATGTGCTCTTGCCAGTTTTGGTGATACAGGAAGAGCACAGAATGAGGTTTAAATCCTGAAGAATAAATACCCAGCCAGGGTCCATAACAATTCGGGTTCACTGGAGTCCAAGAGTCAGTGGAGTTCTTCTGAGGATTGTTCTCCTCTCCTCAGCTCAACCTGCCCCTTACTAAAGAAAGAGGGATTTGAAGGAGACAAAAATAAGGATCTGTGTCATCTGCTAGCAGATTTCCTGAGCCTGAAACAAGTAGCACTGGGGTCTGAGATCTGGCATGCAGCAGGAGGCCTGACAGCCTCTGGGGAAGCGGTCTCAGGGCAGAGGAACTGTGTGCCCCAGCTTGATGTTTGACTTATGTTCTAACCTAAACATCAAGAAGAACATTGCTTTTCTTTTTTGAGTCTTTCACCCTGAACCATCCTTGAAAATGGGAAAATATTCCTTGAAAAATTTACTTGCACTATTTATTTTCTTAATTTCAAATGTGAGTCATAGACCCAAGTGACTTTTAGTTTGCTGGTTATGCAGAAGAAATGAAAGACACAATTCTGGTGGATATGTAAATAATGAACTTTATGTCATGTAACATTGAAGACTGATTAACTCTTTCCTCCATTTAAAATTATCCAAACAGTACTAAGTATGAACTAGCATCTTGCATGACTTAAAGAGATAGATATCTTTGGAAACACTGGGACAAAATGTACACTACCACCCTCCATGCAAACATGTTTCAGGCTTTACTCAAAACCCTCTGGAGAAAACAAGATTGTTTGTCAGGTTGGGTCAGACTTGCTCTGCATAGGACATCTGTAGTGACACACGTAGTACAAATTTGTGGCTTTCTACACTTTGTCAGTACTCAAATGAGGAAACCTGAGGGTTTTGTGGGAAATGGGATACATACACTGCTTTTTTAGGCATAATTTACTGCAGGTGCCAAAGTCTTGAATATTGATCCTATAAGTCTTGAATCTGTAAATGCCAGAAAATTACAATCAATAGCAGCTAACATAAAAGTGATTGCTACTTATCTCTATTTCTGAATTCCCTTCCTTTATTAGATTATTATCTTTGCTTTTAAGAAGTAGTTCTTTTTTCCCAAATCCGCACTTCTTTAGCACAAGTACAGATAAGAAAATAGCTGTTTACAAGCAGGTTAGTCAGTAATCCAACAGCAAATGCAGATGACAGTGCAAAAAATTTAGGTTTCAAGCCATTAACACAAATACATAACTTTAAGTCAGAGACCTCCTGACTCTGCTCATCATTATAACGAGGGGGCACTAAGATGGCTTTTGTGCATCCCAGATCTGTGAATTCACCACTTGCTTAGCTTCTACTTCCTCTGGTAGGCATTAGAGCTGCTGAAAGATTTCTCTAATTACAGAAATTTATTTGTTCACCTAACCCAGCCACCTTGATTCATGGACATGCCATGGTAGTTGTTAAAGTGATTTTGCTCAGCCTGTGGTTCTCCCAGCTGGGGATCATTCAACAGTCAGTAAAGCTGATGCTAGGGCTGGTTTGTGTGGATGATACAGAGCCAAGATGGGGGAGTGTTATGGCAATGGTATTTGGGACTTCTTCCAGTGATGTGAGCTTTCTTGGACATGGCAACTTGGTACTAGCAATACAACGCTTTACTGAGACAAGGCTGTGGAAGCTGGTGAAACCAGGATATTTTCTGGTAAAAGCTTAAAGGATCTCTCTCTTTACCCTCCTCTTAATTAAGAACTTGAGTAGAAAAAACAAAGAGTAATTAATTTTCTTCTTTTCCGCAATCACAGAAACTGACACATTTTACAACTTTTTTGTTTTCATAAACTAAAAAAAAATTTGGAGTTTCCTTCCAAACCCAGAATATTCTGAATTGTACAAAAATGTTTGCTTAGAAAATGAACAGAGTCCAAACAGGGATGAAAAAAACTGGAAAAGCTGATAATAGAGACTGAAGCAGAACTACATCTCCCTGACTAGCACTCTCTGACAGCTGACAGGATTGCATAAGTAATGTTTTAACTCACATTTTTCTAAACGTCATGTACTTAAAGGCATTAGAAAGATTCAGCATTGTCAAGGAAAGCTGCCAAAACAATTGCATCAAATTCCCTTTCACGGTTCTAGATACTTTTGTTTGCCAATGTCAAATGCTTGCAAGTGACCTAACTGCTTTGTCTCTGCTGTAAAGCAGTCAACTGTATAGAAACATTGTATGCTAACAAGTGAAGGAATAACAAATTTCCCCTGGTAAGGATAACACCTCCTAACAAAAATAGAAAACTATATTTAAATTCTGTTACTTCATGCCTGGCTAATCCGAAGAGCATGTCCGGGACGGCAACTGGTGTTAACAGTGTGATGCCCGCCGAAATACAAACTTGTCAATCTTAAGTTTAAAATAGATCTTCAGCAGCAATTCAAGTTAACTATGTCTGATCTGACTAGTTTTATCTTAAGACGATTCATTTTATCTCTTCTCTCTTTGTGCTGGGAAGATTTGACCCTAATTTTGTATAATGTTTTGATCAGTATCTAGCTTGCACTAAACTGTAGAGATACTCAATTTGTAGATTTTCCAAACTAACAGCCTGGGGTCCATGGAGTCAAAAGAAACATCAGACACCTAAATTTAAGACCCTTCAGGCCCAGTTATGTGCATATTTTGGTGGCCCTTGCATTTGAAATTATAAACTGGCTATGGGTCTGATAGTTTAGTCCACTTAGGAGGTTTAGAGAGAAGCTCACCTTCTGCCAGCTTTACCTACAATGCATACCATAAAAGGTCCTAAAACTGATGATTATGATAATCTTTTCTTCCTGCAGGAAAAAGCCTTCATGAATTGATAGTGAATGTCTGCATCTTCCATTGCTTTAATAGGATTTGTGTGCACTTGAGTTCTGGAAAGTCATACAGTGTTTTCATAGGTGCCTAGACATAGACTTCAGAGCCTGATATAAATCTCTAAATTGGAATATATCAGGTAATCTAACAAAGTAAATATATTATTCTTTTGCTGACTTTCCTATTCTTAGGGGAAAGAAGGACTCATTTGAAAAACTGAGCTGCAAAGTGTTACATTTTTATTTGATTTTGTTTTCTGGCATTTGTTAGCAACTTTGCTTCAAAGCACAGAAAAATCACATTGGTCATTCATTTAGCTTACGTTATTAATAAATTTACTCAATCTTAGGAAACATTCAAAGATTTCCATATCACAACATCAAGACTCAGAAGCCAAAAATTTTCATCTCTAAGAAATAACACTGAAGAAATGAGGTTTTTAGTTTGATGGATTTCAGGCAGAATATGTAGCTCATTCAGAAGCAGTCTTAAGGTATTTCCATATTATATAAACAAGTTTAGTCCCTTTTATTCTTTAAATAAACTTTTAAAAATAGCGTTCCACACTATTTATTTTTTCTGATGAGACATGCTCTCAGCAGCAATCGTCCTCACTGAGATAGGAAGAAGTGAACACTACTCAACCCTTTCTGCTCCTGCTACCAGTGGCCCAGTCAGCTCCTCCCCAGCACAGGACACAAATGTCCATGTTTATAGGTTGCTGTACACAGCAGGTGGTATGGGCTGCCTGTGTGTGTGAATCCAGAAAGCAGACCAATTTGATCAAATGCATCCATCACTCTGCCTTCTAAAAACATATTTTCCTTTTTCCACGTGCATTGTGACCATTTGACAGAAGAAGGATGAATAAGGTCCCCGAAACTATTGGCCTGGGTACAGTACAACCATGTTAGATAATGGAAAAGGCTCTGTCTCAATATTTAAAGAAAGATCTTCATACCACACTCGAGCCTCTCTGCAGACCCCTGTCTGCAGAAGCAGCTCTTCCCTGTGCTCTGCACTAAGGCTAAGAATAGAAGTCCTGCTAAACTTAGTCTATCTCCCCCGTCAAAGGAGTCACCTCTGGTGGGATTCCCTGGCCCATGCCTTCCATGTGCAAGCCCCAGATACTTTAGGATCATGCTTTTCCTGTGTGCCTGTGCCTTACTGTCTTTTAAACACATGGAAAGAGGAGACCACGAATCGTTATTACCAGTGATCTCCCCCTGAAGAAGTCACCAGTAAGAAAGCTTCCGCCGACTGTCACCTAAAGAATCCAGCCTGCCCACCACGCTATTCTGTGAAATCAATCCTCCTCCCACTTTCTTGAATTGTATCTGTTTTGTATATTAGTTTTAGGAACAGATGACCTTGAAGATTTATGGGTAGCAAAAGGAAAGAATATAAGTCCTAAATAAGAAACTAGAGAAGTCCTTTGTACTGCAGCTTTTATACTAACATGCAAAATATCAACAAGCCAGACATATACAGGTTCATTATTGTTCTGAGTTAAAGAAACCACACCCTTGCATACAAGAAGAAATGTGGCTTGCAGTATTAATAATACATCTTCAAGTTACTTGAAACATTAATTGGAAAACTTAAATAATAATCCTACTCTATGGACTTGGCTTGTTGATAGAAAATATATGGCAAAATAGATTGTCTCTAGAAAGGTGCTGGAAAGACTCACTGAAGTTAGCAAACTTTCCTCAAAGATAAAGGCTCTAAGTATTTCAAAATCCTAAGAGCAGCTGTGCAAAATAATCCTAGTTCCTCTCTTATCTGTACTCTAGATAATATTACAGAGAAGAGAGGAAAAGTCAGTCCAAAAGGCATGTATCCAGATATTGCTGAAATGAAAAGTTCAATTTTGAATGGAATATCTGAATGAGATCTCTCTGAAGTATGGGGGGTACCCACACAGCAACCTTTTAGTTAGTCCAGCATGAGCCCCATGGCGATACTGTTGGACTTGAACTGAGTTTGGTGGCAGGACAGGTATCCTTTCTGGCATGTCTGTCCTTAAGTCTGCAGAGTGGCTTCAAGAGCAGTTACTGGAACTCTGTCTGCACCAGTGGGAGTAGCAATTTGAATGTGTATATGTGGCTGGATGAACTCACCCTTGTACATGTCAGGGAGAAGTTTAATCTCTTCCTGGGGCCTCCTTCAGGCCCATCGCAGGTTCTGCCAGACTGCAGTGTTGCTGATGTTAAGCTCATGTTTTACTGTTTCTCAGTTGGTTATTCAGTTTTTTGTGGCTTTCTGGGAGATTTTTCTCTGCACATTCTGGCCACAGATTCACATATTGTTACAGGCCACAAAGGTCTTCATTTTGAGAAGATAGCTTTTTTCTGATATTTTGGCTTTCCATGCTTTTCTATGGCAGAGCCAAGTTCTTCCTTACCTTCCTCCAAGTTTTGTGACGAGTAGGGACATGATGAGAAGCAGAGGACAGACATTCCAAAATAGTTATTCTGAAATTGCATGACTGACTATAGCTAGCGAGGCGTTGTTGAAAAGCTGTGGGTAACGTCTGGCTAATATTCTCATTCCCAGCAAATCCGGGATAGGTTCACTGCAGGAAGACTGACATTCAAGAGCCAACCCAGGCACCTGTATATGGTGGGATTTCAGGCAAAGAGCCATAGTGCAGCCTGTGGTGGATGACAAGAAAAACTTGTGCAAAGAACTCCTGCTGGTGGGACAGGAGGCTTCCTAGGAGTATCCGTATGCTTCTCTCACAAATAGATGGAGTACTGGAAACCTGGAGCTGAGATCAGTCCTGTGTTGCAATCTGGTGAAACTGAGAGAAAAAACACCTGGTCAAGTAAGTTTGTGCCCTGACAGGAGAGAAGTCATTTAAAGTGTTCATGACACATTTTTCCTGTATGGTTTGAGTGCAAAACCTGAGTCAATATGTCTGCAACAAATAACTTTTTCCTGTCATTGTTTTGCTTAGTTTGTAGCTATTTAAATATGGGATTAACTTCTCCTGATATACATTTCTTCCATCTGGTCAAATTGCCAGCTCCACAGGTGATTACTTCTAACCCTTAACTGAGAAGAGAAAGCAAGCACCCTGAAATCTTTTTGTGGCTGATACTAAATACTGTCACTCACTGATGAGAAATAATGCAACAGGCTGGACTGCATAGCCCTTAAATTTCTGCTTGCTCCCACACTACAGGTATCATGTGAGGCACGGTGGGAATAGCCTTGCAATCCCGGCTGACCTTGATCAAGAAGTAATAAAAAGAACTTTGTGAGTTCAGAAAGGGCTGCGAGGCTAAAGTTGTAAACTGATAACAGGTTAGACATAGTGCACTGCTATGTTGTGAAACCCGGTGTATACCTTCTGTTTGCTTTAACTTGCTAGCATTTTCCATTCTCTGGCTGTTGTAAACGTCTCTTCTTTCCACAATCACATGGACAGGCCATGATCTTTGCTCAGAAAAGGGTCCAGCTTTTATATCAAACCTGCTCATCAAAATTTTACTGCAAGCCTTGGATGATTTTGATAAGTGACTACATTATGAATTGTTAGTAGGAAGGCTTCTAATCTTGAACACTAGCACAAGCAGGTAGAAAGGATCAAATTTTGATATAAAACAAAATAAATGCTTTTTAATGTATCATTTACAAACTTCCAAGAAGCCACTGTGCTTATCAGATGCTGAAATCATTTCCAGGAGCTACTTAGAAGTAGCTGTCAATTCTTTTCAGAAGTGATATGCCTTGGACAATTAATAAAGAGATTCCTTACTAAATTTCTCTTTTCTGATCCTGAACTCATCTACAAAGTAAATGATTTAAATTTTTAAAGAACATTAAGCATTTTTTCCTTTTAAATAGATCATAGGGATGGAAAATGCTGTTAGCAGTACTGCCTTCCCAATGCAATGTTCTATCTTCTTGATGAAAGCATGCGTATTTTTTGTTCTGTGGATAAGAAAAGAGATAAGCTGGTAGAAATATAGAAAATAAAAAAGAATAGAAGAATGCAGCAGCCTACCTAAAAAGAACACATATCATTTAGGAGATAAATATCATATGGGAGAGTTATTCTTCCTTTGATATGCAAGATTACCAGCCATTGATCTTTAGTGATAGCCATGCATAAGAATGGACAGTACAGTTGAACTACAGCTGTTGGTATTTTGTGCAGAAAAAGTAAAGAGAGTTACATGCCTGCTTCTGTAGACTTGCAGTCACTGTGATCATTGATTTCTGTCTCATGGCTGTGCAGCAGCATGCAGTGACTGAGATCTTTGTTACAATGGCACTTACGTCATTTCTGCTGAGCTAGATTTGAGTTCAGCAGAGTTAAAAGATGAACCTGTTCACCTTATAATATTGTTTGCTTTTATTTATTGTTTTTTCCATATTACACTTTGAGACTCTCATCATGTAATTTTATGGCTTTGAAGTTGTGTGGGTTGACCTATAACTGTAATAAAAGTGTTTTGAACAAGATAACACAAGTTTTTCCATTATTTACAAAAGGTTGAGACTACTTATTAAATACCTTCATATTCCCTAACCTTGCTAAAATGAATACCTTTTTAAGTTATGGTAGACCCTTGCAGCACACTGATTGGACAGGATAGGCCTGTGCTGTGCATTCGAACAGGAAAGACCTCTAGTTTAAATTTTTTATTCAACCTTTCTGAAGAACGCTGCATTTCCTAGTTACAAATTAACAGTATGTTTTTATCCTGCATAACTCCCCTAGGAGATGTGTTCTGTTTCTCCTGATTCATGCTTTCTTAAAGATTATTAGTTTCAGCTAAGGGGAACTATGGAAAAGAGAGGGGAGTATTTCTCTTCCATTCTATTCATAAGGGATTGACTCATAACACTGCTTTACTAGGATCCCATCACATCTAACATATCCCTAAATTGTGCCACCAAGTTTCGGCCAGAGTCAGCTTTTTCTCTGAATAGAATAATGTCCCATGGATGTTCCTGGGCTGCAAAGCAGACATGTCACAGAGCGCACTCCACAGTCCTGCTCCCCTACTCACCCTGACTGCAGCACCTGTGGGCGTACTCTGGAGTTTCCTTTCAGCTGTCAGTTCAAGTTCCTTTCCAAAAAAAAGTCAGTGCTCAGGAAGTGAGGACTCTGGGAGTAGGGACCACTGACACACACCCAGCTCTCCCCCTGTTCTGAAGCTAATGCAGAAGCACGCTAATCCGAAGCATGCAGACTGCCCTGTAAGCTAGATACATTCTCAGTGGGTAGGGCAAAGCAAAACTGTCCTAAATATTCCAAAGAAGCTCTAAAATCCCCCTCAAAAAACAGGCACTCCTCCTAAATCAGAATCGTAAATTTCCAGCAGTCTCCCAGTCAGAAGTCTCACAAGATGAGTCTCTAAACCTTCGGTAACCGACTATCAACACCACCAGTAGGACTAACATTCCAGTTAAAATACTTGCTAAACTATTAAAATGTGCTAAATTTGCTTGGAATTACATGCAAATACTCATTATTCAAACAATAAAAACATAATAAAAGCCTGGTCTGACATATAGCAACATAGGTCACTAAAAATCCCACTGAAGCTTCCTGGAAATCAAAAAAAGGACAAACACTGAATTTAATAAACATTGAATCAGACTCTCAGAGATAGCACCGAGTCTAGCCGGCTTGCAGCTCACCTCCACTCACTCCATGCCATGAAGAAAGCTCAAGGCATCAGCTGAAGATTTCCTCAGGTCAGCTTTCGAGGCAATAGTAGCCTCACAGTGCTTCACATCCCATGAATGCGAAGGTATTACGGGATCATGGCAGGTGGACGAGTGAACATATTTTCTCCTGGCATGAGTTAGGTGATCCCCAAGCTGCTTTCTTCTGGTATGAGTTAGGTCATCCCTGAGACTCTTCTAAATCTCATAATTAGGCAGGTGTTTGCCTGCAAAATACAAGAAAGAAAACACTGTTAAGCATTATTCTTGAAAAGATGGAACTAAATACAAGAATGCTGCATGGTTTTACTTTCTTCTCGGTTTCTTTGTTGGTCTATAGCATCGCAGAGCATCAAACAGATAACATTTACCACAGGTACTCTTCCTGATGGTACTGATATATCAGCACCTCAGTACAGTCTTTCATGTATCTGGAGCACTAACATGCTGTTGGAGTCCTTAAACTAAATATGCCATTCTCCCATGCCTGGAGCCACAGGCCTTCACACTCTCTGGCCTTGGGAATTGCTGGGCCAAAAGGAGGTGCAAGGTCAGCACAACCCACAAGGCCTGTGCTGGGCATCCTTGTGGTCCCTGAAGGAAGGAAGCTGCAATGTGAAGAAAGAAATGCTGGGATGTCTCCAAGGATCTCGCAGGGTAGGAACACTTATAAAAGTGTGATTGCATGGACTTCAGGACTTCTAATACTGAGGACTGTGTTCTTAAACATTGCCTTGTCATCAGAATGATGTTCCTTGGAAAGATACAGATGAAACTGTAAGGGAATAAAATAGGTAAAAAGGGATGAACTAGGCTTTTAGAAGGTTAAGGCTTGGGATGTGCTTTTATCTGAATTTACAAGGGGTTTACCAATTTGTAGTTTATATTAAAATATATTTCATACCTTTAAAATTATTTTGGCCAATTCTGTCTGGTGCATGAAAAATATGTTTCTATATAATTCTGTATTTGGAAAACAATGAAGACTTATGTATATCCCTGTTTTCCTAACGTATTTCCAGTGCAAATAATGATTTACCATAATGACTATATAAGACTAGGACACGTTAAGTTAGAGTATGCAGTTCAATGCTGCATTTTGTTATTAATTTTTAAATTATACAAATACTGAATGAAATGTAGATAAGGAAAAAATAAGCCATAAATCATGCTGTAATATTTTACAAGTATTTTGGAAAGATACATTTCTCCATGACAGGCAACAATACTTGCTGGCAGTTTCTCAAATCTTGAAGCTGCCTTCTAGATCCCAGTGCTACCTTTGCAAATTCTGCACAGCCCAAACTAAGTACCAACACTGTTCCAGTTTTTAAAATCTTATCCTCCTCCCAGTTATGATGTTTCTCAGGTACATGTTTTAATGCAGGAGCATATAAAAGAGAGACTTCTTCCATATCATATAATGATGGAAAGGTTATCATTAAGATAGATAATCACTCTGTTCAAAATCTTCTGACTATAATGGTTGTCTACAGGAAGCAGGACTGTAGTGAGGTATAACTGTCAGGGATCAGAGTTTCCTTCTACACTTTTCAAGATCATGAATAAGCATCAAATAGAAAAGAATTTGATAGGGAAGTCCAGCCACACTTCAAGAATACATATGAACTTGACCTTTCAGAAGAGAGGTGACACAACTGTCCCTGCCTTTGATGAATTCTGATGGTGGACAGAGAATAACAGAGTAAATTACTTCAGCTGTGCTCTGGACGATCAGTGTAACTCATGATTCTTATTTGAACATTCTTACATTTGGGTCTCTTTTGGTCTCCACTCATCAAAATCCAAGTTTGTGATGCTTCATACGATGATGAAATCTTGGTGCTTTTCTGAGATGAGAATTACTTATCTTGTAATATCTTGCTTTTATTTGGGGACTATTTTAGGCTGTATTGCTATTATAATTGGCATATTTGATTCCACACATCGTGATATGCCCTTGGGATATTAGAGCTAGGCAGTCTAGGCAGAGAGTAAAGACAGAACTAGGAAGCCTCAGAAAACTGACATACAAAAAAATTATTAACCAAAAACGTTTGAAGAACAACTAAGAACAACAAATGTTTTCAAAGAAAATCATAGTCGGTTTCTGGATCAAGTTCCCAATTGGCTTCAGAGTAGAATTTCTGACTTCTGCCAGATACGGATCAGGCTCATTATTTGTAAGGAGTACTTCAAGTAGCTCTAGCTAAAATGAATGACAAGACTCGGCCTTTTCAGTGAAGTAATTCGTTAATCAATGTGTATATATGCACATCACGATACATATAATTTCTGAAAACATTAAGAATTATGTCCTTGTATAAAGCCCTCTAGAGTCACTCAAAAAATTTGCATGGACTTCATTGAGTTACGGATCACATCATGTATATATCTGCATTTTTAAATCTTTTCCAGTGCTTCCTCTTTCAGTGGAAATTAATAGATCCTTAGAATTAAAACGACCGGTTTCTGATTTAGTTTTGCATAAGAAGCAGAGTCCAGTGGTATTAAATATGAATGGTGGCTTGGTAATTCATTAATTTGAAATATGAAAATAATGTGTGCAGTTAGTTGTATAACTGATTATTTTTGCATGGAAATGTCGGCTACTTTAATACCCATGCAGGATGACTTCAAGTGCAGCAGCAAGAACATATAAACCCATTCACCTCGATATATTGTTTTACGAAGAATGTGCAAAGATAATTCAATGCTAGGTAGACAATACTGATTTTGTAGATGTTAGCACAATTAGAGGTCAGCGTGTCCAAGGATCCTACCTGCACACAATTATACACGTTCCTGGCGGGGAGAAGCAGCATATTTTGAAAGTTTCTGAGAGACTTTCTTCAAACCCTCCTGGCTACGTATGACCTATGTAAAATATATTATTCTGAGAACTTTTGGAAATATAAACATTACCATTCCTGTTCATTTAAAATTCTGAGCAGTCAGATGGTCAAGACTGGGCTGTCTCCCAAACCATGCTGAATTCTTCTCTCCCATTCACCTGCAGGCTTCTGGGTCAGGGAAAAGTACCATACACAAGATCTGATGTGCTTTGTATTTGTATACAGCAAAGAGAAATCAACATAAGGTGCAAGTCAGAAGACTGTTGAAACAGGTTCATTGCCCTGTTTCCACTCACACAGACTTGCTGGAATTGAAATTCTGCACTGAATAGAGTAATTCAATACACTTGGCAAATATAAGAAGTTGGCTTCACTGGCACAGACGCCTTCTATCTAAAATGATGAAAATGCCAGTTCCACCTTTGTCTCCTTCCAGTGCCCTTGCGTCACTGGCACCCTGTTGTCTTTGACAAGTACAAAGGATAATCCCAGGGTTGAATCACTGTATTTCTGCTTGTCAGGGCCAGAGTTCTGCCACATCCTTGATTCTGGTAAACAAACCCTCATGAATTCTCTCTTTCCTTGTCATCATTACTACTTTATGGAAACACATTAGTTTCAATTTGTATTTTGAAGACAAGATGTAGGCAGATGATAGAAGTTTCAGGATCTAGTTGCTACTGGAATCTACTACTGTCAGCAAGCTATGTCAAAAAAATAGTTCCTAGATGGGAAATCGATCTAGGCATGATATTTTTTATTTCTTTTTACGTGGCAAAACACATAGCCTGATTGTAAGGAAATATTTAGAATTTCTTCTGTCCTTTTGCAAGCACACAATGATATTTGTGGCTGTAAAAATATTCTGAACAATTTTCACTAGTATTTACAAATATTTAGAACTGAATATACTAATGATCAGATTCTTATATCTTTCATCTTAGTTGTTGCTTTGTTCAGCAGCTCAAAAAACCACAGATCAACATAATGTACCTCTTGAAGAACTCACAGTCAAGCAGAATCAACAGAATGAAAGAAAGCTGCATATAACAGGTGGAGAAACAAGAGAATGGAAAGATGGAGGGAATCAAGTATAAGGTCTCATGATTACTTAATCGCTATGCCCACATCTTGTTCCACAATGCATACAAGATTTCAGCCACTCAGTCTACTAAAATCCCTCTCAGGACATGTCAGCCTTTAACTAAGCATCCACCTCTCATCCTGCTGGGTTATCCACCCTCCTTGGCATGTTGTTGTCTTCTGTTCTGCATTATGTCATCATTTTCTTATCTCCATGCTATATGTGAGTCTCAACATACTATTGTCCTAATGTTGCTCATGTCAATCACTCAACACATGGAGATTCCCGGGTTTCCCAGCTGTTCTCATCCTCCATCCTTACTATACTACTTACTGTATTTGGCAATGTCCTGTCAGCTGATCATTTTGCCTATCAAGTCAAGCTAACTTAGTGTAGCATCTGAGAGATATTGATGGAACAGGGGAAATAGTTCCAGTGCTTCAGAGTGCCCAGCTAACCCTAATGACTAAAATGAGTTATCCCAAAAGGGATTTAATCACTATTGCTAGAAAAATACGTTACTTTATGATAAAAAGAAGATCTTTCGTAAGCTGCCCTGTCCCTTCACACCAGCCTACTGCTATAGGAGGGCAAGTCTCCACAGCTAGTCTGCCAAAAACATTCTTTTCCAGTCATAAGTGACTGTCGTACTGTCCCTCTCACCACCGCACTGGGAAAGAAAGAGCTTACTAATGAAGTCTTGAAGGTCTTGTTTTAGGATGGAGCAGTGAAAAACGGTGTAAACAAAGGTGATCCCTTGTATCCTACAATGTTGTCCCATGCGACTTTTTCTGCACTGGGACATCTTTCAGTGCTGTTAGTCATGTTCTGACATCCATGAGCCTTTCCTACATGGAAACAAACTGGAAGACTGTGCTCACCTTTTGGAACCTAATGGCTAAAGTTGGAGGTTTGCTCACATTCTGCCCCCCACGTCTCACAGCCACACTTCACCACAGCAAGGGACCCACAATAACTCCTGGGTCACTCTGTGCTGCTCCCTCTGCCCCGGCGGTCTCCACCCGGCACCAGCACATCCCTTATTCCCACCCACGCTTAGGGATAACCGTCTCTGTCCCGGAGTCTGGGAGACTGCAGCCGGGCTGGCCACAGCCTTGCTGCCGCCGGCAGGAGGGGAGGGGGCACCAAAGGCGGGGAGGCCGCGCCGAGGCCCGCGGAGAGGGAGGGCAGCGCCAGGAGGGGAGTGGCCCGGCCGGGACGGCCCCATAAATACCCCTCGGCGGGGCGGCGGGAGGAGCCGTCGGAGCCGTCGGAGCCGCGGTAGTCGCTGCCGCCGCCGTCACCGCGCCGGCCGCGGGCAGAGTCAGCACCGCGGACAGCGCCCCGCCGCAGCCCCTGCTCCCCGCCGCGCCCCCGCACTCCCACCATGACGGCAGAAACCCACCTGCAGGGCGTGGAGATCTCGGCCGCCCAGTTCTTCGAGATCTGGCACCACTACGACTCCGACGGTGACTGCTTTTCCATCCCCGCGGGGCGGTGGGGCGCGGGGGGGCGGAGGGGGGCAGGCCCGCGGGAGGCGAGGGGGGACCCTACCGCTCCATGCTCGAATGCAGCCCTGACTCCCTGCTTCCGCGCCTGCAGCCTTGAGGCGCGATCCTGGAGCCGCCAGGGGCTGGGGTCGTGACGGGAGGGAGCACACGGGTCAGAGGCGTCCCTGCCAGCGCTGAAGAGCAGAGAGACTTTGGAGGTTGCCGTGACCACAACCATAACTCTTTCTGTTGTAGGCAATGGGTACATGGATGGGAAGGAGCTACAAAACTTCATCCAGGAGCTGCAGCAGGCGCGGAAGAAGGCAGGCTTGGTAGGTTAACTTTTCGCCCCACTTTTCTGCCTTCTCTGGGAAAGAAGAGTTTTCTGAGCGAACTCCAGTGCCTTGGTTCCTTCTGTTCTCTGTTGTTGCCACACGGTTCATGCACTTACCTCAACAGGCAAAGGAAAGCAGCTCAGTTAGTTAGAAACAGCAGTTTGCCAATGAGGTGAATCACCTACTTTGGGAAGGTCAGACAGAACTCACCTCTCTGAAGAGCTCGTCCCACTGATATCTTCCCAGGCTATGAGCTGATGCTTCTTTCAGTGCCTAAAACGAAAAGTCAGGAAATAACATGCACGTTATCTTTTTGTCTTGGATGGGACCTTATGCCATTAGAATTAATCTTAATTGATTCAGATAAGTATTTATACAAAATAACCCAACCAACCAAAAAAAAAAACCTGAGAAAAAAACAGTTAGCTTGGCTCCTTTTTAATTCCTTACCTAATGGGCAGTATGGGCTGAAATGCATTTCTGCCCCTTGGTGGTCAGTAAATAGATCTGCAGATTATTTCTGACTACTTTTTATCCTTCACCAGTTTTATATACCATGAGTATCGTAAGCAGCAAATCCTGGTAGTTTAAATTATTCAGAGGACAGCAAAGTTTTTGACAATGCCATCAAAACTATTCTGTGTACAAGTTATTAAACCACTAATTACAAATTTCCTCCAAACTAAACCCACATGGGAAAAAAAAAGTGAGAAAGAAAGAAAAAGAAAGAAAGAAAGAAAGAAAGAAAGAAAGAAAGAAGAAAGAAAGAAAGAAAGAAAGAAAGAAAGAAAGAAAGAAAGAAAGAAAGAAAGAAAGAAAGAAAGAAAGAAAGAAAGAAAGAAAGAAAGAAAGAAAGAAAGAAAGAAAGAAAGAAAGAAAGAAAGAAAGAAAGAAAGAAAGAAAGAAAGAAAGAAAGAAATTAAAGTTTCCATGTAAAGATTTGAAATGAAGTGAAACCTTTTAACGAATGAATTGTGTTTAAAATGATTGGTTTCTAAAACAGGGCACCTTTAGCACCAAACTCAAATATATAACCTAATGAAATAAATTTAAATCAATCTATGCTAAAAGTCTTCTGAAGTAACAGAAAATAAAATTATAATTTCAGTGGATGGCATGTATGCATGGGGGAGATAATTTGCTGTTTCATATAAGAATATCTCCAAATCAGGCAACATCTTTTCTATAACTTTGCCTTAAAAAGTTGCTGTGTATTTTAGAAGTAAAGGGGAAAAAAAGCATCTGAATTTATGTTGTGGAAAATTGTATCTTCTTATTAATTTTATGTGTGTAAACTTTACATATGTGAAAATATATCTGCCAGCAATACCTCAGATGTTCCTGAAGTTTTAGTACCAGATAATTCTTCTTACAGCCATTGGTGTAGGCATTCATTTTCCTGAGTGTAAGTTTAAACTAAAATTTAAAAACAAACCATCTCAAAAAAAAAGGCCAAAACCAAAATTGGGAAGGAAGTGTGTTTTTTAGAGGAAAAAAGTCCTTTTTGTCACAGAGAAGATTAAACACAATTTAGTATCTTTCAAGTATTACATCAGAACAGATTTCTGTGCTGAAGTGCAGGAAAATTAAGTATGTCCATTAGAAAGAAGATATTAAAGCCTGTGTATATTTAGTATGAATGACATTCTTAGTTGAAATGCTGATATATTGTCCACTACTTGAAAAATTAATTAGAAGCTCAAGGAAAAAATATTTAGCATTTTAAGATCAGATATTTTTCTTTCTCAGAGTAAATGTGCATCTGCTCAAAGATACCCAGATAACCTTTATTCTTATCTGCTACAAATGCTATCATTTTTGTCTTATTTAAACAAACAAAAAACACAAACCCCACCAATCAAACCTAACTACTACCTGTATCTCACACAATAGTCTAAAAATGCTCAAGTGCTTAACTAAGTTTTCCTTTCCCGTTTTCCTGATTCAAACCTATTTTTTGGAGTGTTCTGCTGATAAGGGCAACTTACAGTAGCAACATCAAATTCAGTACTTGATCCATTTGCTCTGCCTTTGGTAGATGTTACTTTTATCCCTGAAATCTTTTTCTAGAGTATGGATATATGTCATCTTAGGTTTCAAATCTAAGCTGATTCTTGGATTTGAAGGCTCATTTGCCAAACAAGTATCTCATTAGTTCATGTCTTGTCTCATGGGATACTAATTCAGTAGCTTCAAATTTCTATTCTTTTGCCAGAAGGGACACATTGAGAAACTAGTGTAGGCTATATGTCATTTCCTCGGCTGTCCTTCTTTTAACACCCCAAAGCTTCTTTGTCATCATTAACTTCTGTATTTCAGGTCATTCTCTTGCTAACTATCTTTGAAATATTCAATTATGCATTCTTCATAGCTGGATTTTACATCAGTCATGCCACATGCATTAAAGAATCACGCTGATTCTGTCATTGAATAGGATGGTTTAATATTTTCCAGTATCCTTCCCAGCTACAGAACAGTTCTAATTATGTTCTTGCTCTAATCCTTTTATTAATCCACTCAGTAAGCTCATACTTTCATAGCAGCTTTTTCTCAGACAGGGCAGTAGCGCGCAGCCTGATTCATGCTAGTTCCAAAGGGTGGATGTGTGCATGGAGGCTTTAGAGCTTGGGCTTTTCCATGAGAAAACTTTGTGTCTTTTTGCTTCCTGCATTATGGTAGATAGTGAGTTGATCTGATAAACTTTCTGACTTGCTGAAAAAACTGCCTCTTTTTTAAAGATACAAGCTATATAAGTATATAAGCATGGCTTTAATATATTTACTGTGTCCACATTTATGCAATACCTTCTCTGTTTAGATATGCCAATTGCCAAAAGAAGCTGTGAGGTATAAGTGACTAACACAGGTCCTGATAAAGGGTCAATAGGTGGATCTCGGCTGAGATATTCCATAGCTGTTTCTCACCTATTCAGCATTTATAGACAATGACAATATTTCTCCACAGAAATCCATGATTTAATAGATGTTTAAGAATACAGTTATGGAAGTGTTTATGCAGTGCTGTCTAACCTCACGTTTTCGAATCATAATGGAAAAAGCTATTTTTTCCTACAGCTCCACATGGTCATATAAGTGTCTCTTAAATTTTAAAAGGGGTGACTGAGATGTGAGGGGCTAGTTTCTTCATTTCAAATATTAAGCACCACTTCTATATCGAGTTTAATACTGTACTTAGCTAAATGTAGGCAACTTTTTTTCTCTGAAAACATTTTCTTGAATAACATAACTCATCAAGCAGCTCAAGAGAAGGTGAAGTGAACACCAAATAAAGCCGAAAACCCTTTCTAAATAATTCTAGAGGATGAGCATCCTGTTTTGTTTAACCTGTGCCTCCTTCAACGGCTAGACACTGTCTGGCACTGTGGAACTACTACTAGAAAGATTAGTAAAATATTTAACCAGGACTAATTAAAATCCAGATGTCTAAATTCTCCATTGTATCAGCTAAGCAAACTTGTCCCCACTTTGGGATCATTAAATGAAAGGTGACATTGAAGTGTGTTGTATTAATAACCACATCTCTAATTAAAGCCATGGCAAATTACTAACCTGCCATGGATGACTTTGCCAGAAATAGGATAGTAGGTCACGAGTGTATTAGCTACAAGGAACTGACATTTTAGTTAGCTTTGGTAGTTGAAATTGGGAACAAACTGCAATGGAATTTGAACAGCTGAGATTCCCTTTGTCTCCACTGAGAGAATCACTTAGGTTCTATATAATCAGATCTATTATGGAAACTAAGCTTTTAATTTCCAAAGGCTACTGTATCTTCATCTATAACCACAGAATTGTCTATCATTTTAATCTAATTGTAGTCCTGATTCTTGCCGCATGGTTGTACTAGCGTATACCTAGAAATATAAAGAAAGTTAAAAGTTTACCCAGTATTGAATGTTGATGGCAGCTCATATCAAAGCAAGGCAAGTCAAATTGCAGCATGACATCAAATACTTAGATATTCATCCCACGGCTGTCACCTTTGCCATAGCCTAAAGTGAGGATAGCCTTTAGAGAACAGATGTATAGCAGGGAGCATAATTTTTATGAAGAACAATTATGCTGGCTTGATTCTGTTGCATTTAATGTACTACTTAAAGTTTTCTTCCTCCTCAATCTGCTTCTGCATTTTGGCAGTGACAGTTTGACTCTGTTTCTATGATAACCAAATATTAAACAGTGAAAAATATGATATGATGAGTTCTTTAGGGCTAAAATAGCATCTATTGTTCAGGAAAAAATCCACTCAAAGATGTGGGAGGGCTAATTTGGTGTTCAGATATATTATACTGAAATGTTCCTTGTTTTGAAAGATTTTGCACTACCTTCAAGTTGCTAATTTAAAAATGAAAACTGAGAAAATTGACTAATAATTGCCACTGAACTTCACTGTCATCCTCTTAAACAAAGCAGCTCTTATACACATCTTTTAACACATCTGTCTATAATTTTTTCACTCTGTAAACTAAAATAGGAGTTCAAAGTATTTAGATGCAAATCATTCACACTGACTCTAATCTAATTCCTTAGGAAGCAAAATTTATCATCATTACATTATTCATTATAAAAAGTAATTTAATTTAAGCTTGTAGAATCTTGCTGCAGTAACTGGAAGTACTTCATTAAATGTAGTATATTATTTGGCAACTAATAGAATATTAAAGTAAATTTACATACGTTTCTTTGTATCTTGAAATAATGACCCTCTCATTGTAACTTTGTAGGATTTAACACCTGAAATGAAAGCTTTTGTGGACCAATATGGGAAGACTACTGATGGAAAAATAGGAATCGTTGAGGTAAGATGGTTACTTTATAAAAAACGAGTAGCATATTAACTTATAGAAAACACATTTAGCACAGAAGCATAACATGCAAATATTTTTGATTTTTGTTAGACAGCAAATTTCTTCCTTTGTCTTAAGATATTCACCATTTTTCACTAATACATTTTTATTAAAAAAAGTAAAGTATTCCTTACCTCTTCCAGATATTTTGCTACACTTCATTTAATTTCGCACTTTATTCTGTATAAATAAGCATCAACAGCAACTTGCATTTCCTGTAAATCAGATAAGATCTTTGTTTTTGAAATTTAAATTGTGAAAGGTAAATGTCATTTATTTCTGCCTATAATTTTGAACTGTCAGCACTCCTATAGCGAGGATAACACGCAACTGAATGCAATTGGGCAATCATTGTATGTAGCCTACTCTAAGAAAAATACATATACAGTAATAGAGCAGGTTAATCATGTTAAACAAAATTCTAAGAGCGGTTGTGTTCTGCCTTGTGAAAGATCAACGTTTCTTACAAATTCCTTTCTTAAACTTCAACAGAACTTTAGGCAGTAAATTCCTATATTCCTTATTCCTACTCTCTAAAGAGGGCAAAGATAACTAACCCATGTACAGCAGCTCAACAAACACACAGTTTAGACAACTTGCTAGGTAGGAGGAAAACATTATTTTCTCTCGCTTTCAGTCTTCAGTGCTGCAAGTTGAAAGGGAGAGTTCGATGGGTTACAGCTTGAGAAGTGACTTTTTCAAGCCTAAATCTATGACTCATTTATGTCACTCTGAGTGCAGTGAGACTGCAGTTTTATTATTAAATGCTATTATATTTTTTTCTGATAATAAGAAATCTGACCTAAAGAGCTAATTAAAAATAGCTGGGAACAAGCCAGGTCTGCAAATTTTCTACAGTGACTAACTCTGGATAAGTAGCTAATTTTAAAATGGTGGACTGAATTGGATCTGTAAAAGTCAATATGTGGTATCACTGCTGTATAGAACAGATTATTTCAGGGTAGATTTTCCTCTCTGTCATGTTTCTGATTTGCATATACTTATCTAAACACATATGTAATTACAATTAAACTATCGTGGAAATATGAACAGTTTGTTTCACTTGCAGCTGTAATTGATCTTACTTAGCATTGATCAAATAGTTCTGCATCTAAAAAGAACTAGTATTTATTTGGACTAATGAATTGTTTGGGTTTGGACTAACAAATGCTTATTCATGTGGCATTGAAGAATCCTATTGAATTTAGTGTTTTCAAATATGCATAATAGCAAGAATTGGATGCAAGAAGAATGTGCAGACAGTGCTTGAAAAAGACTGTTTTCTTAGAAAAGATAAGTCAAAGTTTTGCCTTTCAAATTCTATTTCTGATTCTGCTATTGACTTAGTAAGTAAAGGTGAGAAAATCTTATAGGGCCTGGTTTGGTATGGTGCTCGCCACCCCAGGTGAAATGCTAAGCATGCTCAACATCCAAAGCAACCATTGAATACTGACAGCATTCAGTTCAGTGGCTGAAGGGACTTTCTCCCTTAGTATAGCAGTTTTCTAACCCAATAGCTGTATTTTATTTCACTTACATCAGCATGAAGCTTGATTTGGAAAGTGCTGATGGGACTCAGATGAAATCTGTTGTACGTGCAAAGCAGTTAAAGTTGGTATTTGGACTTGATTCTACTTCCTTAGAAATAAAAATGTCCAGGAATTCAGGATTGATAACATTTACATAGTAAATCAAATAGTTTTTCTGAAGTGTATGAATGTTTAAAAAAAAAATATGTAAATCCATTCAGACTCCCAGACATCCTAATGAATAGCCCAGCATCTGACAGCAAATGTCCTAGCGAATAATGAGTTTTCAGGAGAGGTCTGTTGACTGAGATAAAAAGGAGGGATGGGTGGCTTCATAAAGGAAGGAGTGGATTTTCAACACAGATTGTGTCTATTCTGTATTTGCAATCGTACTGCAGCTAGATCACTAGCTTTTATCCAGTGCCCTCCAGCTAAAGGCCAAGTCTGACCTGCCCACGTTTGTCATTGTGTAAGGGACTTTTAATTCGCTTTTTGTACTCATTCAGAACAATGCCTACACTAAAATGTGGATGTGAAACTCTTAAGTGTCAAAACTTAGGACTGTGGGTATTCCACATTCAAATTATTTGAAGCTTACTGCTGCTGTAAAAACAACTACTAATTAACCTAAAATTTTCTTTGTACTCTCATTCTCTGTTACAGAATTTCAAAAAGAAATTTCACTGTATTAGGTGAAAGGAATTTTAAATAGCATTAAATATCAACAGAACTAACTCAGAGAATGACTTCTAGAAAATAATTCTGATTTTGTTTTAAGTAATCAGAGTATTTTTTTTCTGTTAGGTAACCTGTAAAGACATACCTCAGCTTGTAGCTGAGCAGAGAGGAGTCAAGCCACTTTCAGACGTTGTGGCTGTCCTCTATTGCTCACAATGCAGAAATAGCCAACGTTCTCCGTAAAAGCAGCAGGGCTTACAGAAAGATTCAGTAAACTGCTATTGCTGCCATACGTGAACTTGTAGTGGTCTGCACTCTTATCCAAACACACTTATGGAATCACCCTATGCATATCCTCACAAAGAAGTCTTCATTACAAATAATGTCAGGTGTCCATCTTCACTCTCTGTAGTATACTGGGAAGTTGAGTCCATTGCCACACCATCTTCTCATCCCTTAGTAATGCAGAGTTTTCCACAAAAAGCAATTTAGTGCTATTTGATGCATGAGCTTGAAGAACTGTATTTCCCTTTACCTATATTGTTTCTATCATGCTGAAAGGTATGAGAGAAAGAAACCATGGAAATCTTTTTAGCAGAAGCCTGAGCTAATATTTTACATTGAACTACTACATCTCTGTAATGTAAAAGCCTATGTTTTCCCCTCAGATTTACAAACGGTGAGAAATATGGCTTAAAATAAGTTAATTTTCTTCCAGAGGTAGTATGTTCTGTGTGTCAAATATAATTTGGTATTTCTAGGAAGCTTTTAGTGATTCTTTGGAAAGTTGCTATTTTACTTTTACTCCCTTGTGACTTGTACTACTTCACAATACGTTTGCAAAATTCACCAGTTAGCTATAGATGTCCCACAAACAAGGTCTTATTTATAATTTTGTTGCATATAAACCCTTTCCCATCTTCACAATTTGTCTTTTCCTCCAAACTCTGCTTATTATTATAATCAATTCTTCCATTCAACATTTGTTGTTAAGTAGGAATGTTGATTTACTCTAAAAATCATATCACCCTTTTCATGTGAGAAGTAAAGATTTTTTGTCCATAAATCGGTACTATTAAGTGTATTTAGCTATTGTACACATATGAATACGTACTTACCCACGTGTGTATATGAATAATGTGTATGTATAATGCATACGTATATTTATAATGGAGTAGGTTTTGAAAAATGCTGACAAAACCACATTGTTTAAGTTGATTTGGTTTGCAGCTCAATGATTTAGCAAAAACACTCAGAAGACACTCATGGGCCTGACAGCCTGTCATCAGCTGCACCACTTCTGTAAGGAGAGTGCTTTGATGTGTCTTTTCGGTTGTGCCAATGCTTAAACAATATAGCTTATTCCTTGCACCAATAATTTTAGAGAAACAAGCCATCTGTCTCCATCCCCTTGTTGTGCCTGTAGAGTGGGAGGGAGAGCTGAAGTCACCTACGACACCACCGGAACCCAATAAAAAAAGCCTGAGTAGTTAGGCAATGACACTGAAATAGACATAATGAGGGATTTGAGGGTGTGAAATGTATGCATAAAAAAAAAAAGAGTCAAGATTTTAAGATTGTGCTCCAGGAAGTCTGTAAATGTAATTTTTCATGAAAGAATGCAACTGAGAAATCTGTCTTTCTCCATTTTCTCTTCCTAGTAATCACAGCTGGCTTATTCTTCAAGTAAAAAGTTTTCTTCAATCAAAACAAATTTCATACATTTTGAGGACAGAAAAAATATTGTTTTTTTGTTAAAAACGAATCACGATTTCACATTAAATTATACTGCATACTCTCCATCTTCTACATTTGTCACTTGCCAAAATTGAGTTATAGTAAATGAACATTTTCAATAATCAGTACAATAATGTCTGGTTATAAAAAAGCCTTTTGTACAGCAGAGGCATTGGAAGGACCATGCCTGATTTTTGCAGAGCTAAAAGCCTTTTTGATTTCTTTCTTGTATTTATAGCTCTTCTTGAACACATCTCTGTGCCTGATAAATGTTTCCATCCCTTTACCCTCTGCAATTTCTTTTTTTCTCTTGGATTTTACATATATTTTTATGTTTACTTTATACATGTGTTCTTCATGTCAGTCTTCCTCTTCCTCGCTATCTGTGAGTAGTCTATTTTCCTCACTTTTTTAATTCATGGTCCTTTACTCTTACCTTCTAAATACACTTGCATTATGCTTTCCCTTTGTGCCAGTTCCAAGGTTTTCAACACAGATCCTAATTCTGCATGGGTGAATATTTTTCCTCTCTTTCCCCATCTACCCCTTTGATAAAGTTCTGCTCACTCCCTTCTCTCAGATCTCAGTTCTGTTTGGCCTTGATAAACATGGCAAATCTGCAAGCCACAAGCCTTTCACAGGCATTTTCCAAACATTTGGCTAATAGGATCAAGCTTCCTATGGGACTACAATAGGGCAGTATGAACACAAAGAATTTTGTGTGCTTGTAAAGGCTCAACTGGACTAATGAAGAATCAAAATTTAATCTTTCGTAAATTCTGCTACAGCTTGCTCAAGTATTACCGACGGAGGAGAATTTCTTGTTGTTCTTCAGGTGCCAGCAGCTAAAATCAAGTGAAGACTTCATGCAGGTACAGTATGAAAAGTTGCCTTTTGTAAAATGATCCAAGACTCACTTGCCATAAATACAGCATTGAAGTATTCATATTCTAATTGCAGACATGGAGAAAATATGACAGCGACCACAGTGGCTTCATTGATTCTGAGGAACTTAAGGTAAACCAATACCTATGAGTACACAACATCAGAATAGGCATTGGATTACAGCCTGTGCTGCTATTTGTTTTTTCAGATACCCACTCATGCATGTTTTTTGCATTTCAAACATGACCAAAAAACAATATGATTAGCTGATTTTTTTATTGCTAGTAAATTATTTAAAGTGAAACTCTAATCTGATCAATGTTTTTAGCATTTTAATTCACATCAATGTTTCTCTCAAGTGACTCAAGTATTGAGTACTCTAGCTTAGAGGTAAGAAAGATGAAGAAAGCAAGATAGGCCTCTGAAAGCTATATTGTTCTTTTTTGTTTGTATATTAGGGAGGCGGCCTATTTTGTTGTTTTTTTTTTCAAAGAGCATCGCTACCATTAATTACTTTGCTGTTGGACAGATCATGCTTTCTAAAGCAGCATGCCAACCTACAGTTTCCACCATTCTGCTGTTGGACTAACACAGCTGATTAACTTGGTGGGATTTTGGTATCAGCTTTAACATGCACAAAGAAGAGCAGAATCAAGATTATTCCATTAGCCATCTTAGCCTTGCAGAGTTAACAAACCTTAAAATAGTGATTTACCTCCCTAGTCATAACACTAACAAAAATGTGTTGATGCTGTATCATAGAGTCATAGAATCGCCGAGTAGTTGGCAGAGACCTCTGGAGATCATCTGGTCCAACTCGCTGCTCAAGGAGGGATACCTAAAGCCAGTTGCCCAGGACCATGTCCAGCTGGCTTTTGAATATCTCCAAGGATGTAGACTTCCATCCTTTCTGGGCAGTCTATGCCAGCACTTGTTTACCCTCACAGTGAAAAAGTGTTTCCTGAACTTCATAGGGAACCTCCTGTGTTTCAATTTGTGCCCATTGCCTCTGGTCCTGTCACTGGGCATCACCATGGCTCCATACTCTTTGCAAGCTCCCTTGAGATGTTTATATTAATTGATGAAGTCCTCCTGAGCCTTCTCTTCTCCAGGCTGAAGAGTCTCAGCTCTCTCAGCCTTTCTGCATAGAAGAGATGCTCATATACAGCAGACTCAGAAGAAAGGTGCCATTTTCCACAGTTCAATTACACTTGATAAGTTAACGTAGCTTTGAATTCATACTAGAGAAATGTTTATCCTTCTTATTTGGAATATTTAGCCCATATATGTTATTCTAAAGAACTACATCAGCTTTATTAACAAAAGAACTAGGCGATCAAACTGATAGCTTTTTTTGTTAAAAAGAGGAATACATATCACAAAACTCATAGATTTTTTCCTTTTCCCTTCCTCTTTGAGTCTGATATCTGTGTGACATCTGCCAAGGATCCTACCTCAAGGTAATATTCAGGCAGACAAGCCCATTCTTTCTGCTGGCTGGTCACAGCAGGTTGGTGTATTTAAAGTTGGTAAGATCAGGAGGAGGCCACGCATGTAGGACTCTCCAGCTGTTAGACAAGGCCTTAAAGACTACTGGCTGCTGTAATTTAAAATAGTCTTAAAAAGGCAGGACTGATTGAAGACCAGCTGAAGAATGAACATTTTGACTGGGTCTCTAAATGTCCCATTTCTCTTGTGCTGTGAAATTTTGTCTGCCTCAGAGAAACAGGCCATTTTAACATACAGAAAATAAGACGTAAACGTCCAATTTTATTTTGAGATCAGTATTTCTTGATAAGCTCAAATGTTTTAAGTATTTGCTATGCAAGAATACACCCACGCACAATGTTTTAAAAGAAATCTAAGCTGGAAATCAGAAAAACTTTCTAACAATAATCATGGCAGTGGAATATGTTTTCCAAGGGGGAGGTAGACTCTCCATCACTGCCTATATTTAGCAAAGGTTTGGCAATAGCTCAGATTGGAGAGTAAATCAGACAGTTTAGATATAGATGATCCTGTCCTGAAACATGCAGCTGGACTGGACAGCTTTTCAGTGTTCTTTCCAGTTCTATTTTCCATCAAAGCAAGTATCATTAAACATGTTGTCATAACATCCAATTACAACATTGCAGTCATGTTCTTCATATACAAACAAATACAAACTACCAGGAAGGCCTTCTAGCATGGAGAGAGCAACACTGGAAGAACTATAGTAGGTATTAGTCATATGACTTATTGACATGATTGCACTCAAGTTCAAGAATGTCATCTCCATACAAATAGGTTTTCTTATAACCTACCCCATTTTTTACCTTGAAATGTGGCCCAAAATTTCATAAAAATAATGACACTCCAAGTAACGACAGTAATTAGATACTTCACTGAGAACTGACAGGCATTCAGACATCTTGGGCCTTGTAGTGTTCTTATTAAATAAATGATATCTTTCTTTTTTAATGTCATATATCTAGTGCAGAAATTTGAACCACAAATGGGTGGAAAACAATCTTTTTTTTTTTAAGTAAAAATATCTGGGATTAAAATCATGTGTTACTATATCATATTCTCTTTCAAAATATCCCAAAGAAACTGGCTGCATACACTTAAAGAACAAGATAGGAAGGAACAACATAGGTTAATGTTTACTTCTAGCATTGGGTACTGCCATAGGCAAGGAGAATACTTGATTAATCATTAGTCTTTTCTGTAAAATTTTTCCAGTGTTCTAAGAAGTGATTAGGCATCCAAGTTTTCAAGGAGACTCGAGGTTAATTAGTTTAGTTTACTGATAGAGCTGATTAGGAAGCAGTATACTTGAAAGCCAAATTATTTTTTCCAAATTTACAATACAACAAATGGTATACGACACAAAGTCTTGTGGGTCACTTTTTCCAAATAAAACTGCAGTATACTTGAATTGACTGAAGAAACTGTTATAGTCTTAGCTTTTAAATCACTACTTCTTTTCATACTTGTTTAGAACTTCAGTAGTCAATACTAAAGTGAAAGTAAAATAGTATTTCCCATTACTTTAATTTGAAGTTAGTAAGTCAAGCATTTTATTCTGCAGATAAAAATTCACCTATTACTCTTTCATTTATTTTAACAGAGCTTCTTGAAAGATTTATTACAGAAAGCAAATAAGCAGATTGAAGATTCAAAGCTAACAGAATACACAGAAATAATGGTAAGAATATTTACAGGCATATTTCAACAAGACTGAATTAATCTAAACACTGTTTATCTTTAGCCGCTTGAAGGCTCCAAATGACCTGGCAGCTCACAAGTTCCTAATCAGGTGGACTATGTCATTGCAACAGAGATGACAGTAGCATCTAACACTTCAAGTACTTTTGCAGCAACAGAACTTTGAAGAGCAGTTTACAGTGCTGCTTAAAAAAATGCTCAGGAATTTTGAATTTTCTTGGTATTAGACCATACCATAGTATAGTGCAAAGAATTTTCCCTGTTCTGCATCCCTGTGCCATTAGTTGTAAAATTGAAGTCTTCATGTCCATCGGAGAAAAATTTTACCTGTTATAAGCTTAATCATATTATTACGGGGTTACATTGTGTGTTTTGCCTTCTTATGGTGCTGTAGTGCTTATATCTTGTCTTAAAAGCCATTGACACATGGTGGTGTCTTATCAGATCTAGAAATATCTCATGCTTTCCTTCTCTTACCTTCAAAAAGGAGAGAAAGATGTCTAGTCAGCCACTAGAACAAAACTGCCACTTCCCTGGCCTTAAATCACACTCTTCCCATCCTACTGCTGTGGTGTTCCATGGCAGGGAACAGTATTGGCTTCTCAGCAGAAAAAAAAGACAGGATTCTTGTCTTCATGAAATGCATGACATTACACTACTAGGTAAACACACTAGCCCTCGATCTGGCCTGAGAATGGTTGATCAAAAGTTATGTTTATCTGGGCAAAAGTCTGCTGGTTTGTTGTACCAGTATAAACCATTCACCTGCAATTGTCTCTGATTATTCACTGGTGAAGATAATAATATATCTTTTCCATTCAGGAAGCTTTTTGACCTTCATCCTAAAGTGTTGTCTAAGTTCTGGCCTCTGCAGAGAGACACAATAAGGAAATAACAGCAATAAGAAAGAAATTATAAGGCCAGGTTTCCCATAATCTCCTCAGAAACTAGGAAAGAATACTAATAGAAAACGTGCAGTCCTGAGCAGCTGCAGGCAGGCACAGCCAGCCATTGACAAACCATCAAAATACAAAATATATTGACTTTACAGCCGCCACTGCTTTCCTTCCCCAAACCAAACCTCCTTGCATAGGAAATGCATGCGAGGCAGATTTTTTTATACAAGGAAAGGAAGTGTTAATGGAACAAGGTGTTCTGTAGAAATGAACATTTGTAGAATTGGTCTCTTTTCTGGTCTCCTTTGGCATGTATTGTGTATTAACAAAGTAATACTGCATTTTTTTTCATGGCATTAGTTTTATCTTTAAAAGGATATACATTTATCTCAGCACAGGATGCCACTTTCCTCTTATCTAAAAATTACATCCAAAATTACTGTGATTGAAAGTGGTGAGATGGAGTGTGGGTGGTGGTGTTTTCGGTACAATGTCTAACAATGTTTTGTACAGTTTGCTGCTTTTGTGATTCTTTTATACAGCAAAGGCAAAATAATACTTTCAATTAGAAGAATACAGACATAAAAACTGGGAGAGGAAGTCCCACGCAAGTGTAACATCTCCATCTACTTCTAATAATGAATAGAAGCTGTTCATGCCACTGAAGAAGCAGGAGCTCATGCTTTCAAAGGCTCAAAGGAAAACATTTTAGTATAATAGGATTATTAAAATTATTATAAATATTACACACAAACTTTGTGAAATTACATTAATAATTTTATTTCTATATTTAATTATAATTAATTTGAGAAAATTATTTTCTGATTTTCATACCATCAACAAAATGTGTTCATATACAGCATCAATTTACTTTTTTCTTGAAATATATCACAGAAACAGAATGTGGTCTTTACTCAAATATTTAGACATAGCAGCCAATTGAATGAAATGTCTATTATTTTCTGACTAAGGAACTAAATGCCTTGGATTCTATTGAACTTAACCTGAGTATTGTTTTACCTTTATGAATAGAGAATAATGATGTTGTTATCAGACCATGACATGAAGTCAAAAGTAAAATGTTATCATGTCAACATTTCTCTCATTTATAAATAATTACATACTAAATGCATATGGGACATTCATCACTGTAGGCAGTTTAAGACCTACCTTACAGTAGGTTAATCAGCATTGTCCATCTGGTTTCTTATCAGGTTTTTGCAGTAGAATTTGTTACTGTAAACTACATCTTTGGTACTTTTAATAAATGTGTTACACAGCACACGTGACAGATTAAAACCTGGGACCATAATTTCAGCACGAAATAAAGACTACATTTCATTGAATTTAGGTTTTCCAATTAAGTGTTTTCTTCATTATGTTGATTAATTTTGATTAGGGATGTAAAATTATATATTCTTTCAGCTCAGGATGTTTGATGCAAACAATGATGGAAAGTTGGAGCTTACTGAACTGGCCAGGTACGTCTTCTGTCTTTTTTCACTATAAATATAATGTACCAATCACTGTTAT
Source organism: Tapera naevia (assembly GCA_033556795.1). NCBI lineage: Eukaryota > Metazoa > Chordata > Aves > Cuculiformes > Neomorphidae > Tapera > Tapera naevia. The sequence continues at coordinate 9,101,832 of JAUMJJ010000038.1, forward strand.
GGAAACAGTTAAATATTTTGATCTTTGTTTTTTCTCTCCAAAGACTACTTCCTGTACAGGAAAATTTTCTTATTAAATTTCAGGTATGAATATTCAGATTTTTAAGGTAACCTGTTACCATCCATCACACATAATTGGTCCCATTCACAGATCTTTCTTTTTCCTTTTGGCATTCAGGGTGTCAAAATGTGTGCAAAAGAATTCAATAAAGCCTTTGAGATGTATGATCAAGTAAGTCTTCAAAAACCTTTTTTTGATAATGGCGTATTTTGATGTCATTTATTTTCTGGATTTGTGGGAAACTGGCCTTAACCTCTGACATGAAAAGTTATATCTTTAATATTATTTTTCAGGATGGCAATGGCTATATAGATGAAAATGAACTTGATGCACTGCTGAAGGACCTCTGTGAAAAGAACAAAAAGGTAATACTAGAGGGCTTTTTTCCCCTTAGAGATTAGATTTAATTTGGATTTTAAGGACACTTTAATCCACCCAATTAAGATAAATACAGAGCTTCGAAGTCATAATTCCTGAAGTCAAAGTACAACTAAAAATCTTGGCAGAAGTCATAGCAGTGTAAATCCTGAAATAAGGAAGTTGTGATTACATAGCGACACTGCCAAAAGCTTGCTTCTGAGACATACGCTATTAGCAAACTAACATATGGCTATAATATGGATAACATACAAATACATAAACATCATTTGCAATGTGTTACCATTTGATAGGCTAAGAATACTTTTTTCTTTCTATTTTCTACCATTGAAGCTAACTTGTTCATGCTGATAACTAAACGGGATTATAAAGTATTATCTGTTCTTTAAATAGGAATTAGACATTAACAACCTTGCGACATACAAGAAAAGCATCATGGCCTTGTCTGATGGAGGAAAGCTTTACCGAGCAGAACTGGCTCTTATTCTCTGTGCTGAGGAAAACTAGAACTCTTCTATCATGTCGACTTAACTAGTGATGTACTCTATCTACACAATAACTGTGCACTGTAAGGGAGTAGGCTGTATTTTTAAACTGCATATAGAAAATTAGCCAGGATGTGTGGCACATTCCTTTCAGTTTGTTTCTATACTGTTTGTAATGTACAGTTTTTGTAACAATAAGATTGATAAAGAGAATGTCTACGTTTGGGCCAGTCTGTATATCCAAAAAGAAACTAAAATATGTCAGGGTTGGTTTTGGGTTTTTTTGCTTTCAAATGCACAGCTGGAAAAAAAATAAACCTGCTGACATTGCTGTGGTCATCATATCCTTTGACACTTGCAACATTTCTCCTTGTTGATCTACGTAACAAAAAGATCTATGTGTCTCCCTATTACAGCTAAATATTTTTTAATGCAAAACATGAACAGATGACATATGATTTACATTTGAAATAGGAAAGAGGTGTTGGCATCTCTCATTTCCATAATTACCAAGGCACTAAGGAATGTTTTCAGTTGTCAAACCACCCACTTACAGGTCTGTGCTCGCTGAAGTTTTTCAATTACTCTTCTCATTACAAAGTCATAGCATATAGACAATGCATTTATCTGGGATAGATCTCCGTGCAGTATCTGACAAAAATATAGTGTTTTCAATCTAGCTGTTTAACGTTACTGAATCTAAACATAGGCACTGCAGAAATAAATGCCTTTAATTTGTCTTGGAATCCTGGCTAAATGACAGATAGTATAGTTAATACACGGACTAACATAAGATATTATGAGTGTATCTTTCATGACTATTGCTGTGTCAGAGAGTATGACAATCCATTTTCTAAACTATTTTCACATTTTGCAGGTTACAATTCTAGTAAATTGCTGTTTTTACATCATATTCTGTGTAATCTATAATTAAATTTAATATCCTAATATTGTTGGTGTCTAGTTTGTCTATCTCCTGCATACTTTTTTCTGTACCATGTAAGGGATAAAATAACTATTAAAATAATGTGCCTCCTTGGATCTTACACTGAATTACCAATCTATAATAATAGTATTAAAATTTAACACTAAAAGAAGCAACAGTTTTAGTACAGATTTTATATCAATTTAGTAAATAATTTTACTTGGTGGGCTCTGCTGTTTATTATGCTAGAGAGGTATTTTCTAAATGGGAACTATAATATGGAAAAAGCCCTGTCTTCTTCCATCCTTTTTTTGTTTGGTCTGGCTCTCTTTTCACTTTACACCATTTTTATTCCAGACAAATCCATGAATTCCTGGGCCATCGCTTCCAGTATGTACTGGTATAGGAAGGAAATCGGGGCGTGTCTTAAAGCCAATAAACCTACGTGGCCTCTGTGTATAAATGTTTTAGCAGCAATTCCAGGTTAGCAGAATAGTTATAAGCAACTTCTCAAATGCATCTCTATGTCTTATTTAACAAAGAAACAAATGCATTATATTTGAATAGCGCCACAATTAATGAGGCTCAGATCCTTCAAGATTAAAGTCACTAGACTCCCACTGAAATGAATTCTTGAATTCCTCACGTGAACTCAGGCAACTAAATACCATTTCAGGAATGGTCTAATGGCCTTGGGCTCTCTCCAGTCAGAGCCTTGGAAAGTTAAGGAGTACATGGGGCAGGATGGGTCCTTGCTGAAAAAAGCCACACACAAAAAAGATTAAGCTATCTTATTCTCACCACTTTACTCCCACTCCACGCACAGTGATTTAACTTCTCACCGGCTTGTTCTCCTTGTTTCTCTATGCAATGTGAAATATAATTGTATATGTTAAGTGAAGGAAAAGTGACTCTGATATCAGTACAATAAATGATTTATATTGTTCATACTGTGCACTTGAAACCCTGGGTTTTGCCTTATTTTAATATTTTAAAAGTTTAAAGGTAAAGAAAAACTTGTATGTAAAAATACGTGACTGCTAAAATCATTACAGTGGAAGATAAATTGTTCAAAGTGTTTTGACAAGAAGTTACCACAGAAATTGGAATCTGTCTTCCTGAACATTAGTAGTTACCTGACACAAATAAGTCACCCTTCTGCTGCTGCTGCCCACCAGCTGTCTCTGCCGCAGATCACCACACAGAAAGCAGGTCTAAGTCACTCACAGGCAGAATGTTCCCTGCAGTTATTTCTCATAAATAAAACTTCTATTAAAGGACAACAGTTTAAAAACCCAGTTCTACCAAGCTCATCCGCCAGCTCTCTCAACACCCTAGGATGGATCCCATCCAGCCCCATAGACTTATGAGGGTCCAAGTGGCTCAGCAGGTCGCTAACTTCCTCCTCATGGATTGCAGGAGGGCCATATTTCACCCTGCCCCCATCAACCACTTCAAAGGGCCAATTGTCAAGCGAACTGACATCCTTGCTGTTAAAAACTGAGGCAAAGAAGGCATTAAGTACCTCAGCCTTCTCTGCATATTTGGTTACTATATTTCCCTCCACATCCAACAAGGAGTGGAGGTCGCTGCCGCCCTTCTTTCTGCCATTGATGTATTTATAAAAACTCTTCTTATTGTCCTTAACAGAAGTGGCCAATTTGAGCTCCAGCTGGGCTTTCGCTTCCCTGATTTTCCTCCTACATGACTTAACAACATCTTTGAACGTGACCTGGCTTACGTCCCTTTCTTTCCAATACATCCTCTTTTTCTTAGTTCCTTCAGAAGCTCCCTACTCATCCAGGCCGGCCGTCTGCCCCTACAACTCTTCTTACAACACATGGGGACAGCCCGCTCCTGCGCCTTCAAGATTTCATTCTTGAAGTGCATCCAGCCTTCCTGGACCCCCTTGCCACTAAGAACTATTTTCCAGGGTACTTTCCTGACCAGTTCCTTAAATAATCCAAAATCTGCCCGCCAAAAGTCCAGCATCGATGTTCTGTTCCTGGTTTTTCTTGCTACATTGTTTAGAGAGAACTCAATTATCTCATGATCACTACACCCCAGACAGCCTCCGACAGCAATATCACCCACCATCCCTTCTTTGTTCGTAAACAGCAGGTCAAGAAGAGCCTCACCCCTGGTGGGCTCACTCACCAGCTGTGACAGAAAGCAGTCCTCAATACACTCTAAGAACCTCCTGGACTGCCTCCTCTCAGCAGTGTTAAATTCCCAGCAGATATCCGGAAGGTTAAAGTCTCCTAAAAGAACAAGGGCAGCCAATCTAGAGGCAGCCTTCAGCTGTTTAAACAATAGAAGATCCAAATCCTCCTCCTGGTCGGGCGGTCTGTAACACACTCCAACCAGGAGGTCAGACTTGACTGCCCCTCTGACTCTTACCCATAGACACTCAACCTGGTCATCACCGATCTCGACTTCAACAGCATCCAGGGTTTCCCTAGTGTAGAGGGCCACCCCTCCACCCCTCTTCTCACGCCTGTCTCTCCTGAAGAGCCTGTAGCCTTCCATGGCAGCACTCCAGTTATGACAGTCATTCCACCACGTTTCCATGATAGCAACTATGTCATAGCTCTCCCGCTGGACCAGGACTTCTAGCTCCTCCTGTTTGTTTCCCATACTGCGTGCGTTTGTGTACATGCACTTCAGTTGGGTTACTGACAACACCCTTTGAGATGGCTCATCCTCCACAGGAACATCTTTGGTGAGCCTAGTAACTCCCCCTTCCCCCTTCATGCCTAGTTTAAAGCCCTCTCAACAAGCCCTGCCAGATCCTGGGCTAGAATCCTCTTACCCTTTGGAGTTAGACGAGACCCATTTGGGTCAAGCAGGCCAGATGCTGTAAAGGTTTCCCCATGATCAAAGAACCCAAAATTCCTCTGCCAGCACCAGCCCCTAAGCCATTTATTAACTGCATATATTCTCTTGTTCCTATCTGTATACATCCCAGCCACTGGAGGAACCGAGCAGAACACCACCTGTGCTCCTGCTCTATCTATTGACCGTCCCAGCTCCTGGAATTCCTTCTTAACTACCCTTGACCCTCTTTTCACTAGCTCATCACCACCAGCCTGTACCACCAGAAGCGGGTAATAATCAGAGGGTTTAATTAGGTCCGGGAGTCTCTTGGCGATGTCGCCTACCCGGGCTTGGGGAAGGCAGCAGACTTCCCTATGAGTTGGGTCCATCCTACAAATAGGGCCCTCCGTCCCTTTCAGAAGGGAGTCTCCCACCACAATGACCCTCCTTTTCTTTTTCTTACTTGAAGTCCTGACCTGTCTGATGGGCAATGTGAGGTTAACAGCCTCCTCGGGTGAGTTCTCTGTCATACTATCCTCCACCTGAGCATCAAATTCCAACACCCCAAACCTGTTTTGTATGGGCAGCTGGAAAGGTGGCATTTGAAAGGGAGGTCTATAACCCCCACGAGAGCAGACCTGCTCCCAGTCCTCCTCACCAACCAGGTCACTCCCCTTATCCTGCTGATGAGGAATATGGCATTCCTCAGCCTCCTGGGGAGGATTACTGGGAGGAGAGAGGGTTCTACTCCACCAGTCTATCTCCCTTTCACTTTCACGAATACTTCTCAACCTCTCCACCTGATCCTTAAGATCTGCAACAATAAGGAGCAGATCTTCAATCTGTTCGCACCTCAGACAAGCATTTTTGTTATGGTCCTCAGGAACCACAAGTAGGCTGAGACACTCCCTGCAGTCTCGAGTCTGGGCAGCTGCGTCCTGTAATACTGGTTCCGTTTGGATGCCTACACTCCTGCTGGCAGAGGCTTTACCACGCCTGGTCACCATTGCTGCAGGGGAGTGGGAAGTCAACCACCTGTCAGCGAGTGCCTGCTTGCCCTGCCTGCGCGAACTGTCTATACTGCGACCCTGCTTGCCCGCTCCGGTCGCTGGCGCTCCCAGGGAGATGTTTAAATACCCCGCGGTTTATTCCGGGAGCGCGCCCCTACCACGCGGTCGGCCCACGTGACAGCTGCCGCTTCTGGAGTTCAGAGAGAGTCGCCCTGCCGGGGTCCTCTCCTGAGCTTTTGCCTTTCCCAGGAACTCTTCACCCGCCCAGATTGAGCACCCGGCTGCAGTACTTAACGTTCCTACCGCCGGTCACACCGAATCTGGCGTGCTCCTAGAAAAAAGAATTCCTGTATCCATTAGGCCCTTTAAAAACCTTTGTCATTGTAAATGCTGTATTTACTGATAGACATAAACCAGTATCAGGTCAGGCATAGTGAATGCTTCCTGCTGTGTCCACAACTCATTCGAGTAGTGCACCTCAGGAGCCCATCTTGATCCAAAGCTACTGCTCAACTGATAGTGCTGAGACAAACCGCTGCCTGTTATGGAGAGTATCATGGTAATTTTCACTGATGATTCAATCAGGATTGAACACAGACCTTGATCCATGCCCTTTGGCTTGTGTTCTCTGTTGCACTGTTCCATCTTGAACCTTTCATGCATGGCATCATAGCACCAGTCTAATTCCCCCGTGTTTACAACTTACATTTTTATCTTTGAAAAGATCACCCCAGTAAGTTTAAGAAATTTCTAGACAGCATATTTCGTGTGTAAATGTCAAATACAGATCAGGATGCTGACACCCAGCAGTGCTTTTACATAAAATTAACCTCGTCTCACAAAATATGCAGACGCTGCTGCAAACTTCCATTTAAAATAGGATTAAGTCTTTGTTTCATTAGACAACGTTAGTTTTTTTCTGATTAATTTCCATTTGGCCTCTTGTGCATTTATACTAAGTCCTCTTGTCATAGTCATGGTTATGGCACACCGAAATCCACACCTACTTGCTGTTTCTACAAGGAGGCTCAGAATCCATATTTAGAGACCCAGATACATATGACCTGATTTTCTGAAGTGCTAAGCACCTGCAAATCCCTCTGGTATCAGCTGATTTGTTCTGCTCTAATTAAAAGCAAACCAATACATCAAAACCCCAAAGATAATTTTATTTTTCTGCATATTAACTTACAATATGAAGGATTCGGGCTTTTACCTTGATTAAAGTGGGGTTGCATGTTTAGCAGCTACAACACAAGAAGCTCTATGGAGTTACAGAAAGTTACGAACTCCCTTGCTCTTCAGTCTCTTTTACTTACATGTTATCAGCATGTGAAAAAAATGGAATGACAAATAAGCAGTTCACGTGTCATCGATGCTGGACTTTCGGCGGGCAGATTTTGGATTATTTAAGGAACTGGTCAGGAAAGTACCCTGGAAAATAGTTCTTAGTGGCAAGGGGGTCCAGGAAGGCTGGATGCACTTCAAGAATGAAATCTTGAAGGCGCAGGAGCGGGCTGTCCCCATGTGTTGTAAGAAGAGTCGTAGGGGCAGACGGCCGGCCTGGATGAGTAGGGAGCTTCTGAAGGAACTAAGTAAGAAAAAGAGGATGTATCGCCATTGGAAAGAAAGGGACGTAAGCCAGGTCACGTTCAAAGATGTTGTTAAGTCATGTAGGAGGAAAATCAGGGAAGCGAAAGCCCAGCTGGAGCTCAAATTGGCCACTTCTGTTAAGGACAATAAGAAGAGTTTTTATAAATATATCAATGGTAGAAAGAAGGGCGGCAGCGACCTCCACTCCTTGTTGGATGTGGAGGGAAATATAGTAACCAGAGATGCAGAGAAGGCTGAGGTACTTAATGCCTTCTTTGCCTCAGTTTTCAACAGCAAGGATGTCAGCTCGCTTGACAGTTGGCCCTCTTAAGTGGTTGATGGGGGCAGGGTGAAATATGGCCCTCCTGCAATCCATGAGGAGGAAGTTAGCGACCTGCTGAGCCACTTGGACCCTCATAAGTCTATGGGGCCGGATGGGATCCGTCCTAGGGTGATCAGAGACCTGGTGGATGAGCTTGCTGAGCCGCTCTCCATCATCTTTCAGCAGTCCTGGCTCACTGGAGAGGTCCCGGAAGACTGGAAGTTGGCCAATGTGACGCCCATCCACAAGAAGGGCCATAAGGATGATCCAGGTAATTACAGACCTGTCAGCCTGACCTCGGTCCCAGGTAAAATCATGGAGAAGATAATCCTGGAAGCAATCATGCGGCACCTGCAGAACGGCCAAGAGATCAGCCCCAGCCAGCATGGGTTTAGGAGGGGTAGGTCCTGCCTGACCAACCTGATCTCCTTTTATGACCGTGTGACTCGCCTGGTGGATGAGAGGAAGGCTGTGGATGTGGTATACCTGGACTTCAGCAAGGCCTTTGACACTGTCTCCCACAGTAGACTCCTAGGGAAGCTGGCAGCCCGTGGCTTAGATGGGAGCACTCTGTGCTGGGTTAGGAATTGGATGGATGGCCGAGCCCAAAGAGTGGTGGTGAATGGTGTCTCATCCAGTTGGCAGCCGGTCACCAGTGGTGTCCCTCAGGGATCGGTATTGGGTCCCGTCCTGTTTAATATCTTTATTGATGATCTGGATGGGGGATTGAGTCCATCATCAGCAAGTTTGCAGATGATACCAAGCTGGGAGGAAGGGTTGATCTGTTAGAGGGTAGGATGGCCCTACAGAGGGACCTGGACAGATTGGAGAGATGGACTGATTCTAATGGGATGATGGTTAATAAGTCCAAATGTCAGGTACTTCATTTTGGACACAACAATCCCATGCAGAGCTATAGACTGGGGACAGAGTGGCTGGAGAGTAGTCAGGCAGAAAGGGACCTGGGAGTGCTGGTTGACAGGAAGCTCAACATGAGCCAGCAGTGTGCCCAGGTGGCAAAGAAAGCCAATGGCATTCTGGCCTGCATCAGTAACAGTGTAGCGAGCAGGACCAGAGAAGTTATCGTCCCCCTGTACTTGGCACTGGTCAGGCCTCATCTTGAATATTGTGTACAGTTCTGGGCCCCCCAGTTTGGGAAAGATGTTAGGATACTGGAATGTGTTCAGAGGAGGGCAACGAAGATGGTGAAGGGGCTGGACCACAAGACCTGTGAGGGTTGTTTAGTCTGAAGAAGAGGAGGCTCAGGGGAGACATCATTGATCTGTACAACTACCTAAAAGGAGGTTGTAGTCGGGCAGGGATTGGTCTCTTCTCTCAGGTGACCAGTGACAGAACTAGAGGGCATGGACTCAAGCTTCGTCAGGGAAAGTTTAGACTTGATGTTAGGAAAAAGTTCTTCACTGAAAGGGTGCTTGGCCATTGGAATGCGCTGCCCAGGGAGGCAGTGGAGTCGCTGACCCTGGACGTGTTTAAGGGGAGACTGGATGAGGCACTGAGTGCCATGGTTTAGATGATGGGTTGGTGTTAGTGTTGGTGTTGGTGTTAGTGTTGGGTTATAGGTTGGACTTGATGATCTCAGAGGTCCTTTCCAACCTTATGATACTGTGATACTGTGTCAATGATCTTGGAAGCCAGTACAGACAGGCAGGAATCTAAGAGGTCCAACACACGCACACATAAAAAGACACGGTGCTTGCAACCTTTTTTGTTTAACAAATTAAGAAAATCAACTACAATCACCTTCAAAGCAATTCCATAGATCATTTTCTGAAAGGCTTTTAAAGATCTCCGTCGTTTTTGCTTTCACACCTTCTACTGGCAAAAAAATAGGTTCCTTTGGGCACTGACTTGATCTTTGAGAAGAGGGTACTGATAGGGCTACCTATGGTGAATAGGGTGAGTGGTCATGCGCAGTGATGTTCCTAGTTTGCTTCACAAACAAAGCATTGTGAGCTGGTGCACACTGACTATTTCCAATTGAGGGTAAGATTTCTATATTTGAGCATGTGTGCACTCATACCGAGTGAAACAAAACAGTTGAGCCTTGTCACACTGTGACACATTAGAGCTATAGGGTAGTCTCATTTTTATTTTAGCTCTAGGGTTAGTCTCTTGGTTCCTGTGCTATAAGGTTTGTCTAACTTTCATTTTGTGTCGAATCTCAAACAGTTCTCTCAAATTGTGTCATCTTGTGCTTGCAAATCTTATTATAGTTGGTAAATAATAGCAATATTCTCAAGAGTAATGAATAGCAGTATTCTCAACAGTACTGAAATATTCAAGAAGAGGGAATTTCCAGGAACAGGAGAACTAAAGATTGACAGCAGTTGTAGCATCATAGCAAAGAGGTAATAAAATTAATCTCTTTCACTTGCAACCTCAAATGATTTTCATAACTTGTTTATAAGCCTCTATTATAATGCACCACTTTTGCAGCAAAGAATTAATCTAAGTAATTGTAACAGACAGGTTCCAAGACAGTAAATCACCAACTGAAATAAAAAGATAATTTCAAGACCTAACCAAGCAGACAGGAGGTACTTTTTCAGCTGAAAAAGACAATGAATCCCCCTTTGTGAGTGTCTCTCAGCAGAGTTCATGGAGGTGTTAACACCTTTGACTGACAGGTCATGAAAAATTTATTTTTAAAAAAGGTATTTGGATTCCAGAAAGTTTTCCTTGTGATCCATGAGTACTAAACTGCCTTTGCAACCCTACTGACTCCATTCGTGATTGCCAGTGTATACCACCATCTTTCTTCTGAGTCATTCCACTACTTTCTTCTCTCCAACATCTTCTCAATAAAATTACAATGACACAAAGCAATACTTTTTTCATACTCCTTTAGCTTGTAGCTCTCTGCCAAGCTGACAAAGGGTCAGGCATGTAATAACCCCAGGGTAAATATCTGAGCATAAGACAGTGTGCAGAATGGGGATCCTTTCTCCTACTATTTTTGCTGTGTTTTGAATCAAGTAACATTAAGAACTATGCTTTTTATGTCTGTCATACACAACTGTGATGGTCTGCACAACACAAAACTGCAGAGCATGTTTATGGATTGGGCACCTCTTGAGATTTAGGATATTTTATGCTTTTTTTCAGGACAGTTTCATCCTCATGGGTATTTAGGATGAGGTTCTTTTGGAATTTCCAAGCCAAGTGAGACACCACCTGGGTTAGGTAGTTGCCATAAGGCTACTTTTCTTGTCCTTTTCCTGAGGCTCAGGTGTCATGTATTGCGATTTTGCTAACAAATAATTAAATTGCATTTAGGTAAAACATAAACTTGAGATGTTTAAGGCTCACCTCTGCAGAATAATGTTCCTCTACTGTCCTTAACAGGTCTAACACCTCCTTTAATGTAGAAAATGAATCTAAGCCAGACTAAATATTCCATTCTCTTGCAGAACTGGAGAGCTAGATCAAAGTTTTTTTGACTTAACTAAGTCTATATAATAGGAAATATTTTATAAACTATCCAGTAACATGTTACACTTTAAAAGATTATATGCTGTTTCTAAAACCTGCATCAACACACTGTATACATCTTGTCAAGAAAGAATATTCAGAATCTAAAAGCAATTAACTCACACAGTTAGAAATGGATGTCATTGTCTTATTATAGACCCTCATTAAAATTTAAAATGTGCTTTCTGGTTCTACCATTGAATAACACGCTTTAAAAATGTTTTGTTGTCACTTGACAATAATTCATTTAGCTCTTGATAGTAAACAGGTAGAAGAAGATAATTCGGAAGCAATACCTGTTTCTGCAAGTGATAAATGTTCCATTATTGAATAAAGACACAGTATCTATTTAGAAAACAGGATTTAAGAGGCCTCCTTTCAGTATTCTGACCTTATCAAGTAAAGCCCATCCCCCCTCTCTTGAAGGTCATGTTCTACTAACTCTGATGGTTCAGAAAAGAGTTTCAGTCCCTGAAAGGTTCATTATGAATTAAAGTGAGTTTCTCCTAGATGCAAAGTTGGCCTGAAACTCTCTAATAAGTAAGGTAAAGAAGGAAAGACAAAAAATTTTTCACTTGTTAACTTTAGGTCAAGGTATTAATTTTAAAATGTGAAAGCACTGGAACTTCTTTAAGTACTATTCCACTGCTTTTTGCTGTGGAAGAGCAACACTTCCGAACAGAGCTCTGAAGTTTACTTTCTAAACAAAGGACATAACACAGGCAAAACCCACCTCCAGAGGACACTCTACTAAATTCTGCAGAGAAATACTTGACCAAACCTCAGCTCACAAATATAGCTTCCCTTTTTTTAAGCACTTTTTTTTCCTCAAGCACCAAAGCCCTATATGAAACTGTCGCATAAAGAAAAAATCTAAGTATACGCAAAGGATGATAAGCAAGTAACAGTATATCTGGGTCTAACCTCTCAATTAAATCACTTTTTGGGGAAAAGACACGAATTTTATGCCACAATGTGAACTTGACAGTAGACCTACCAAACCCCAAGATGCTAGAAAAAAAGCTTTACAGTATGCTTTGATAAACACATTTGCTTTGTTTTGTTATCAGTGGAACAGATACTATTCATTCCCCCACAGCACCATCTCCTGAGAAGAGAAAGTTTGCACATAGATGCCTGCACTAATACAGCCCACCCTTTCAGCAGAACATATATCAGCTTGCTTCATCTTCGTGTTAAGGCAATCGAATGATTTCAAGGTCACATGCTGGTATCTGTAAGTATGGCCTGAAGCGAAGGTAAAATGGCAAGACCACTGTCAGCCCTTGAAGGAAGACATTCTTTAATTGCTTCTACATTCCTGACTTTTAAATCACTGTATCAGTTTCAGAGCACAAAGTGCTATGTCCATAATTGTACGTGTGGAATTCTGGAGTTTGGGATAAAAGATTTTTTTTTGAAAAGCATGGCTTTCAGGCTGTAAAGGTGCGTGTGTGGTGCCTGTGTGGTGTGTTGACCCTGGCTTGATGCCAGGTGCCCACCAAAGGCATTCTATCACTCCCTCTTCTCAGTTGGACAGAGGACAGAAACTGTAATAAAAAGTTCATGGGTTGAAATAAAGATAGGGAGATCACTCACCAATCACCATCTGGAACAAAACAGACTCGACAATTTATTACTAATCAAATCAGAGTAGGGTAATAAGACATAGAACACCTTCCTCCTACTCCTCCCTTTTTTTCCAAATTGACCTTTACTCCCAGGTTCTGTACTTCCTCCTTATCAGTAGCACAGGGCATGGGGAATGGGGGTTACAGTCAATTTTTCACACATCATTTCTGCTGTTCCTTCCTCCTCAGCGAAAACACTCCTCACACACTTCCATGCTCCAACACAAGGTCCCTCCCACAGGAGACAGTCCTCCATGAACTCCTCCAACATGATTTCTTCCCATGAGCTCCAGTGTGTGTCCTTTCCAAAACATGCAGTCCTTCAGGAACAGAGTCCTTCAGCGTAGGTACCCCCACGGGGTCACAAGTCCTGCCAGAAAACCTTCTCCAGCATGGGCTCATCTCCATAGGTCCTGCCAGGAGCCTGCTACAGCATGGGCTCTGGGTTCCTCTGGGCAACCACTTACACCATCATGGGGTTCTCTCCAGGATGCAGGCAGACGTCTGTTCCTCTGTCAGCCTCCATAGGCTGCAGGGGGAGAGCCTGCCTAATCATGGTCTCCACCACAAGCTGCAAGGGAATGTCTGTCCTAGTGCCTGAAGCATCTCCTTCCATTCCTTCTTCACTGACCATGGTGTCTACAAAGTTCCTCCTCTCACATATTCTCACTCCTCTCTTCAGCTGCAGTTGCACAGTTAGCCCTCCCCCCTTCTCAAATATGTTAGCACAGAGGCGCTACCACCATTACTGAATAGCTCAGCCTTGGTTAGCAGCAGGTCCATCTTGGAGCCAGTTGGCATTGGCTATATCGGACTCAGAGGAAGCTTCTGGCATCTTCTCACAGAATCCTTGCCTGCAGCCCCTCCAACTACCAAACCCTTGTGATGCAAACCCAATACAGCCTATAAATTTCTTTGAAGAATCCCATGCATTAGTTCAAAGCAGGAGGGGTAAACAACCGGCAACTCCCTAAACTGGAAAATATAATAATAGTAAAAGGGGGACGATGACAGAATATTGTTTGTTTGGGCTTTTTTTTTTTCATTACTTGCCTATTTGGGACGGAGAAACCAACTAGATTCAGAGGTAATGCCATCTTACAGGTTCTTTAGTACCAGTCTGTCAACACAAATGAAACCTAGGGATTTCTGTAAATCTCAATCAATGAGGTTTCAATGCTTTCAGTCCCAATTTACAGATACCCTTTAATAGTCTTAAGTAAACCATTTTTTACGGAGAGACTCCCCTAGTTACACACACAGTAATAGCAAATGATATTTAATTTCTCATTTTCAAGGACATTAACTTAACCACGACAAAGAGCAAGCTCCTTAGAAAGGCACTGTTAGTCTTTAAATGACATTTTTAAAGTTCAGGGTAAGATAATTAACAGACTGAAAATGTCAGCTAAACATGAGACCAAGACAGTAAGGTATTTAAAGATTTTAAAGTAACCACAGGAGTTACATTCTATCTCAGCCTATGTAGTGCTGCTGCTAACCTGAAAGTTTGTTATTCGCAAGTTTAGAACTTACTACTGAAGTGTGAAGATCAGACTTAATTTCTCTATTTTTGCTCAGATTAACAATTAAATTCAGTTACAACAACCGCGAAAAGGTATTATTAAGAGACATATATCTAAGTACAATATCTATATTAAAAATGAGCTAATTGTACACCACAGTATGGCTATATAAGACATAATCTAAGGAACAATAAAATCTCAGCCAACAACTGTCCATTATTGACAACAGATTAGATCGTAGATTGGAAAAACATACATGCTCTATTTGAAATATGACAATTTCAAAATACTTTATTGAAATCAGCATACAAAAGACTTTGAAGGCTATTTCTCAAATGTTTTTTTCTAACTATTAATGAAAAGTAGTGGTTTATTTCCAAAAATCTCCACCGTGCACCAATGTACCTTAAGAACCTTTTGTTTTTCTAATCATTGCTTCCATCATATCCCACTGCTCTTTGGTAACCTAATAAAAGAAAAGAGCATTTTACTGGAATTCCATACACATCTAACTATTTGTTTGAAGGTAAAATACCAAGAAAGGAACTTAATACCTTCTTCAAATCATTTAATTCTCCTGCCATAGAAACATATTCTCCACCATCCATTCTAATAACCTAGAAAAAGCATAAGCAATGTATTTAATAATAGAGGGTTTTCTGTAGCATTCCCTTGTCATGAACTGCGAAATCAGAAAAACCCATGTTCAAAATTATGTAATGCAGTAATTTTTAAAAGATCTTCTTAAAGGTACTAACTGCCATGCTTTACAATTAAGAGGGTAATAACTCTTGTAAAGAATTTCAAAGTAACACTTTTTTATTTCATTTCTGAAACCAGGGCTTTAAAAAATATCAGGAAAACTCAGACCATCACCAGGTTAATTGTATAAAAGAGATCCAACTAAAACTTACCGCTCCGTTAACCCAGCTTGCATAGTCACTGCAGAAATATGCAGCAAGATTTGCAATTTCTTCTATAGTTCCCAGACGGCCACATGGAATCCTCTCAATCATTTTATCCTCAAATGCACCTGTTGGGTCCAGGCGGCTAAAAGCACCCTGAGAATTAAAAGAAACATTTCAGGAAAAAAAAATGTTACAACTATGTAAGAAATTAAAATCAACAGAGATTTGATTCTGCATAAACAATGTGGAAGTTAACATTTGTGAGTAAACTGTCTACACCACCTTTGTCAGTAGGACAAAAAGGTAGGGAACAGAAAACAGAATTTATCCCTGTTGCCATGATATGCATCTACTGAGAATGACAAGCTGGAATTTAACATGATTGAGATAGTCACTCACCATTTATCTACAAAAAAACCAGAAGAGGTTCATAATATTTGTTTCCCAAACACCCTTGTTAAACATTTGAGGAAAGAAGCAAGACTCAAAATTGCTGCATGGACAGGGGAGAGGAACAAGGAGAGAAGCTGAACAGGAAAGTGACAGAAAAATCATACATGGCAAAGTAAGTAAAACTAAAATAAAACCAATAAAAAAATCAAGTCCAGTTAGAATGCACCAATGGCTAGAACTCAACTAAACAAACCAATGGAGGTTTTAGTATTTGAACAGCTTAGAATGGCATGGGAAACAGAAGAGGTTTTCTGTTCCACCTGTTTCCTCCACAAAAAAGCCACCTCCTCAAGTAAAATCAGTAATGTATTAATACCATTTATGTCAAGTTACTGAAGTTATGAGAGTTAAAGCACACGGTAATTCATGTAATCATGGTTGTATTCAAACTGCTGAAGTCTTCTACTGCCACGTTTTTAAATACCAGTTCATAAGATTAACAGTATTACACTTGCATGCTTTCTCCTATTCCTACCATGACTTATAACAGTGTTTTTTAAAGACACAGATGTAGCCCCTAAGGCAAAAGCTTAGATTTTGCAATATGCTGTTTTAAGTCAAGCCAGTCTGCCTTTTTATGTTTTCAGGGAATTTTTAACTTGGAACCAGTATGACAACTGTAGTACTTTATTAAGAACACACAGTATCTCAAACGGGATTAGTTTAAATCACAAGGAGGTAGTGATATTGACAATTTAAAGCAGTTAATTTGCTGAAAACTTTCAGAATCTATAAACCAAAGAGATCTTGCCACATGACACAGTGGATGCTAAAAGTTTATACAGATTCATAAAGGAACAAGACAACCTAAAGGAAGAAAGAATCCATCAAGATTATTACAGTATGAAAAGATATCAAAAGTATCAAATTCCCTGGGCCACAGAATGTCAGAGGCTGGAGACATAAAGAAGAAATGTTAATATTTTGCTTCTACTCTTCCCTCAAAATCCACCAGATACAAGGTTTGGAGGAGTTTTGGTTTGATCCTGTAATGCTGCACTCTTATAACTCTGCTGATATTGATACTTATCTTTCTTTACAGTCAAAAAAGGTCAGCTGCTTGTCCAGTGCAGTATCTAAGGTTTACAAGAGGAAAAAAGGGAAAAAACTCACAATCCTGACCTCTACCCTGAAAACAACAGCAAAAACAACTCTGAAACATTTTACAAGTAGTAGTATCACCATTATTAGCTGTCACTGTTCATAACTGTAATATTTTGATTCAATGTGAAGTAGATTCTCCTCTCTCCTTCTACAAGACTGCTTTTTCTCCCTGTTCCATCTGGTCTGGATTACTTCCTTCAGATCCTCCAGTCTTCCTTTTGACTCATACCAAAAAATTCACATTTCCTCACTGACTTAGTTTTTATCTTTCTAGTCTTATGATTTCAATAAAACTTTTGATATAGCTAAAGGAGATTCTAAAATTTTGGAACTGAAGAGATGTTTTGTTTAAAAATTAGGAGTTCAGACAGAAATATCCACTTTTGCTCCACTAAGTGTAAGAATTCACTTCACTGGACAAACTACATACATACAGTTGATCAGAATCAACGTTAAATATTTTGATATATCATTTATCTGAAACACTAAAAACTGGTTTCATTCATGTTAGTGTTGTAGAAGGGGTAGTGGTAAGTTTCAGAAGTTCAAGAAATCCTATTTTACAAAAGAACTATTAAGAGGTGGTGCGTTCAATGTTCCAGTACAGTCTTGACTACCAGGGAAATTATAATTGAATTTAACAGTTACAGAAAAGGTAAGACTCAGTTAAAGTTAAGTCTGTACGACAAAGCACATTCAAGGCTGTGTTTCACTTCATGCTATGTACCTTTGTTTTTATTGGACCTGGTTGAATCACATTGAATCTCATGCCATATTTACCCCATTCAGCCGCAAGAGACCTAAAAATTCATTAACAGAATGCATCAATATTTTAAACAAAATATTTTAATAATACTATTCAGCCAAAAAAATATTTATAACTGAATCATATGTGTAAGAACAAGAATTTTCTCCAAACAGGCACCTCTGCTTAAGGGTTTTATTTGTTCTTAACAAACACATTTAAAAGAATAAAAAAAAAAAAAAATCACATTCACAAAACACAGGAATATTGATTTAACAGATACATTATAGATAAAGCAACATTAAGGAGCAATTCTTTCACTCTCAGAAATTGTACAGATGATTTTTGACACCTAAAATCCTTGACAAACAATTGTTAGGCCACCCTCTTTCTCTGGTAATTTTGAACTATCCCACAAGTATTAATTTCTAACATTTTCAACATAGCTCTCGCATTTTAAACAACACAAAACTGAGGTTACATTCCAAAATGGAACTAGTAGAATAATTTTGCTTTATGGCAACATTTTCTCTGCATAAGATATACCATCTGCTATGGTCAATGAATTAGCTGGGTCATAAAGTGTCTGAAAAGTACACATTTGGCTTACACCTCTATAGAAAAGAAATCAAGACCATTACTCATTCCCTCATTTTTTTCTGGATAAAGAATTCTAGTTACTAAAAGGCTGCCAAACTATTCAATTGTTACTGACAAAGAGCAGAAGAGGATCTATTTGCTATGAAGGATTGTCCTATAATAAATAATGATAGAAATCCTTTTGTTTGCTGAGCAACATAGATTTGTCACATGATACTCTTCTGAAATAAGTATAACCACAGACCTTAATTTAAAATAGTGGCAGGAAAAACATTACTTTACAAAACTAGAGAGCTGAAGCAACATTATACTGCACCTAAATAGAAGCACACTTTTTCCTGAGACAAGAGAAAGTGGAAAGTACTATAGACCTTGAAGAGTTCCACTAATGACTGTCTTTATGTGCTGGTTCGCCTATGACAATGCAGGAGAATCTGATTATCGAAACTTTATAACCGAGATTTTAGAACTTGCTATTGCCAAAAGAAGTAGTTGCACTTTTCCTTATCTCATCTTTGTGATAAAAATCATCATGATAATAGCAGTTAACACTTCTTTCTGTAAGAAACTGTCAGTGTACTATATTCTTGCTAGGATACTGGAGGTGGAGGGTTCTCTTATGGAACAATGGAATAAAAAGGACGATAATAACTAGCTCCATTTTTATAGAGCAATTACCCCATCTCAAGTATTGGAAAAGCAGAACACACATTTTGCTATATTACTCACTTGCTCATTGCTTCTACACCAGCTTTGGCAGAGGCGCTCGGCAACACAAATCCTGAACCACTCTCGGCATAAATTGTTGTAATAGCCAGAAAGGCTGCTCCTGGAAATTGCAAAAAACACTTAAACAAAAATCCCACACCAAACAAACAAAAATGCATGAAGATCAAACTCTGAACTTGAGATAAAAAGCAACCTCAGTGCTACAGAAGTCTGCAGCTCAAGTGTTAGGGACGCCATTTCACTCTGGGCTGTAAAAAGATACTTTAGAAAACCCAATCTTGGAAATTTTGCTTTCAAACCTTTTTATTTCATTTCTCTCTTTTCTACTACTGTTAAGAGTTGTTCCATGTAAGTATGAATACCTATTGATTAGGCTTCAAAGGTCTAAAACCTCAGACTTCTAATGATCATGAATTTAGATGTGCCAATCAGTCTAAATGCAGTGAAGTCCTTACAGTGTCTATTTAGTAGCTGCCCTAGCCTGGTAGTCCCTAACCAGATCCCCCTCATTTAATCAATTTCTGGTTAAAAAAAAATAAATAAAAAATAAGCTTTAACTATTAGGTTTAGCATAATCTTAAAATGATACAGTTTAGGGCTTCAGTTAAAAGTCCATGCAGCAAAAAAAGAGGTTTTTGAAGAAATTTTCAGATTTTTCTGCAGTAGAGCTTATGACAAAATTAACTTGCATAACTTCTTCCCCACTATTATCACAACAAGTTGTATTATAAAAATACAATTTTCTTTTATATGCTGGATTTTAGAACAGATTTACCAAAACATTACGGAAAAATAAGGGAAACTTCAATGGTTTCATTAATCTTTCTTCTATAAAAGCCTGCAAATTCTAACTGTCTGATAAATGACTAGTATGTAATGGGGAAATGGAGAACAAGGGATGACAGTTCACTACTTATAACACAGTAACTAAAATAACTGTTCTACTTACTGTATTTTAAAAGTAATTTAATTAGAATAGCTACCCAAGGGATATTTCTAAAACAATATGTATTCTTGATAGAACGCATGTGATGAAGTACAGACTCGGTGAAAAATTACAGTAACGCTACACAACAGAAACTGAAGATAACCATAAGCAAGCACCAACGGAAATGTCAGCAGATATCCAAAAAAACATGGACCTTATTTATAAAAAAGTAGTCTACAGTGAGAAACTCCAAAAAGAAAAATCAATGGAAGCAAAAAACACAGAATAACTTTGAAGTTATCTCCAGCTGATCGTTAACTATATATTTTGCAGCATTTAACCACAGAATTTCTAAAACACAGATTAAAGACAGGTGAGCTGAGCACAAATGATGAATTTACAGCTCTGAAGTTTAAAGTACACTTTGGTTCACACACAATTTTTATTTCTAACATCTATGGTGATAAAATGGACAACATCTAACCAAATAAATCCTCCTATTTTGTAAAACTTTTAGTGCATAAATAAATAACAGTAGATTACAAATCTCTTTCAAACACCAGTACAAACTTAAAGAGTCTAAAAGCAGAGCACTTTTATTACTTAATAAATTAGGTTTAATATGTCATGCTGCAGACCTAAAGAATGCGTTAGTGCTCTATTAAATGCCTGATGTACATCATCCCCACAGACTGTTCTGAAATATTCACACTTGGTAGCATCTCCCATCACTACATAAACTTAAGTCTCTGCTCAAACTTGAAAAAACAAGCAAGCAAAAAGAAAATGAAGGTGGAGAACGAGAGGACAAACAGGTATATTTGATTTACTTGCAAAAACATGTCTTAAAGAAAGCTTAAAGTCCTACATACAGACGGAATCCCCTAGAAAGCAGAAACGCAAGTAACAGCAAAAGAAATTCATGTTTTAGAAGCTTAGAAGTGAAAGGAAGAGAGACAACATGAAGGTGAATGACGTCTGGATTTTTCTGAATTTGAAGGTGGAAGCAAGCAAAGTAGTTTTTCATTCAACAGCAACAGAGACAAAGGCATTTCGAAAACGATATTTCACATTACTACAGGGAGACACCACATGCAACTGGAAGATCATAAAGGAACAGTTTGCTATAATCATATAATGAGCCAGAGTTAGGGATTTTTTCTAACGTGGGGATGTTTGATTAAAATGGTGGAAATTATTTTTCACGTGCTGCTAAATATATTGGAAAGTATCTTGCCAATTGACCTAAACTGTTACAGACTTATTGAAACAACATTAACTATATACTGTTATCATTAAATAGTATAAACCCACTGCGTACTTTCTGGAGAGGAGTTTTGAAGAAATTCAATTAATTCAGCAGTTAGAGAAATACAATGCAAATACAAAAGGATTATTTCAACACAGTGGCTGTACCTAGAAAACAGTGCACATGGAAAACCATAATATACCTCACTGCTTTCAAATGCTATTTGAGAATGCATTCTGATAAAAAAATAGGCTCAATGTTTTTCAATTCATAACTAGAAGGTAATGTAAAATGAAAGCAGTTCTTTGTATAGAATCATAGAACCATTTAGGTTAGAAAAAGTTCTTCACTGAAAGGGTGAGTGTCCATTGGAATGCATTGCCCAGGGAGGTGGTGGAGTCGCAGACCCTGGAAGTGTTTAAGGGGAGACTGGATGAGGCACTGAGTGCCATGGTTTAGATGATGGGTTGGTGTTAGTATTGGTGTTAGTGTTGGGTTATAGGTTGGACTTGATGATCCCAGAGGTCCTTTACAACCTTATGATACTGTGATACGACCTTTAAGATCATCAAGTCCAACCCTTAACATAGCACTGCCAAGCCACCGCTAAGCCATGTCCCTAAGCACTACATCTACATGTCTTAAATACCTCTAGGGATGGCAACTCAATCACTTCCAAAAATCTATGGTATAACACAGAAGCGCATATATTATCTTTATCTTAAAGACAATAATCTGGTTAAATCAATATTTGGCTAAACAGTATATAAGGAACTATCGTATTTTTAAGGTAAAGCCAAAATATTGGATTAAACTCCTATGTAGCCTAGAACTAACAGTTACACCCAGAAAAATAAAAGCTAATACTGACTTCAGTTTTTAATTTCTGTTATCAAATTATCTCAAAAGTAATATTCACCAGTGCTGTTAGCCAAATACCACAGCTGTGAATTTTATTTATTTAAATGTAGGAGGACGATTCAAAGTAATATCCTAACTTGCTCTTCATTTAACATGGTCAGTTGCTTGATGAAACAGAGATACAGAAGTCTAAAAAGAAAACAGTGTATGTTTTAAACAAAGAACAAAGCCTTATTTTCTAAATTTAAAAAATGTTTTACAACTACTACAAACTCTGCAATCAGATTTTTACACTCTAGTTCCAATTTTAAGGGCAGATTCCACAATGAAGTAATTGCTAGCCAGTTCTACTGTGTAAAAATTAAAGTAGTTTACTCAAAATGAAGTTTCTTTCTAAAAAAGATAAAGAATGTTAAAAGTTGTGTTTCTTTTCAAACTTGCAAAACTGGGTATAATGACAAGAAAAAACAAGTAATAATATTACGTCACAATGCTTAGTTATCATTTATCTTAAATTTAAGATACCTTTTTGTACTTTAATTAGCTCCTTTCCAATTTCCAGAGTTACATAAGCAGTACCATTAAGCACAATATCAGTTATCGTTTTCCATGCATTAGCAGAAAGTCGTTCAGAAGGGGAAATAAAATTTCCAGCTGCATTGTTTATCACAACCTGAAAGAGATAAAGTAAAGCCTAAGAGTTAACTAAAGCAAGGGCCAAAGATGATGTTTATGATTATTTCTATTTCTAACTTTTAAGACATTCTGTTAACAAGCAACAGATGTAATAGGGTACTAACACATGCAAGTCACCTTTTCAGGAGGATTTAAGAGCAATATTCTGCTCACTTAGTTAATTCAAAGAATCCCATCATAACTGTCCCACTGTTTACAAAGAAAATGTTAGTCTCTAAAATAAGGACAACAATGTTTTGTCTATTTGGCCACTAAATATTATAAAAATGATAAGAATAGAGTAGCCAGTCTAACTGTGAATGTTAGCTTTATCTTCAAATACTGCCACTTTCTGTCTGGTGTTTCCTTAGATTCCATTGACTTTCTATTGTAGTCACTTTATTCGTACCTACTATGCAGAGTATTTTCAGTAATGAAGACTGAACCTCTTTTTTTATCACTACAACACTTACATTAGGATGTCCTGCCACTTTGATTACTTCAGCAACAGCATCCTGAACCGAAACTGGATCTCTCACATCACACTGGATGGCATGAACCTATATAACAAGGGAAAGGCAGATGCAAGACTTCATAAATTAAGCTCACAGGAAGCACAAGCCTGCATTAAAAAACTGTAATCATTTAAAGTATAATAACATATTCACAATTGTGTAAAAATTTACCTTATTCCCTGTTTTAGACGAAATTTCTTCTGCTGTTCCTTTCAAAACATCGAGCTTTCTAGAAATAAGTATATGACAACACTAAATTTCAATTAAATACCATTACAATTCAGAATAATAAAAATTGTTTTTTTTTTTCTGAGCAATATGAACCAAAACTCAAAATATGTGTATGCACATGTGCATGTTGCTGATTTTCATGAAAAATGAGCTTTAGGATAGCAACCACATTTAGTCACTAATTTCTGAAAAGAAAACCTTAAATCTAAGTAATTTTTGGTTAGTGCTATTTTAAAGCAACTCAGAAGTGGCTACAATAAGTGACTGTCTTAAGGTTAAACACAATAAGCTAGAAAAGACATTTTCATTCTAAGCATGTAATCATAACAAACTTTAGTTTTAGCTACTACTCTACTAGTATTGTTGAAGGGACGTGCATATTCAGATTAAAAACTACGTATCTAACCCACTGTTTGGAGGAATGTCACAACAAGTTTGTTTATTTTTATTAAAAACGAGACTGTTTTCCTAGTCTTTACTGAAGTGCTATTCAAGAGAGCTGTAGAAAAACCATAGGGCTAGTTTTAAAGTCATAAGAATTAAGAGAAATGGCTTCAATTCTTTACTGAAATTCAAATCTGTATTAAGAACACCTGTAACAATAAATTCAAAATGTTCAATAATGTCATTTCAATTTTTTGCTCTCCTCTATACTTCACTTGAATTTCTATCCAATATTCCAGGTTGTTATTTTGCTGCTGAATTTCATGGAAATGCATTTAGTTTATTTCTTCTTACCACTGGTTACACCATTACACATTTGTAGATGTAAACAGCAGAAATTTGCAGATCCAATTTAATAATTTCAAAGTGTACTGGAATAAAGCAATAAGATTCATTTATGAAGAAGAAAGTAAGACCTATTATGAAGAAGAAAACAGATCCATTCAACATTCAGTACTAAATGAAAGCTCTAAAATGTCTTCATTAATACTTACCGGCTTGCTATAACACACTGGGCACCTAAACTGGACAAAGTTGTTGTCATCCCTTTGCCAATCCCAGTACCTCCACCAGTTATGAAGGCCACCTTCCCTTGAAAGGTATTTGGTGGCAACATCACTTTTTTAACAGGTGAAAAAAATGCAGCTTGCGGTGCATTGCTGGCTTGATGTAGCACATTTGGCCCACGGCTGAAAAACTGAAA
Organism: Tapera naevia; assembly: GCA_033556795.1. Lineage (NCBI taxonomy): Eukaryota > Metazoa > Chordata > Aves > Cuculiformes > Neomorphidae > Tapera > Tapera naevia. The sequence continues at coordinate 9,126,216 of JAUMJJ010000038.1, forward strand.
GAAAAAATAAAAAAGAGGAAAGTTTTTTGTTATTGCTGTATACAGAACAGTTATTATTAGATTTTCTTCTGACAGTGGAGGTAACAACCATAACTGCTTTACTATAAACTGAATGTAAGAATGATTAGATTGGATTGGATTAGATTAGATTATACCAGAACACACAGGCCTTCACATAAATGCTAATACTAGACTGGGAAAGCACCCGAGCTATTTTTAAACATTCCAGTCCAACAAGAGATATACTGAAAAAAGTATTTTAATCATGATTTTTGTTATTTTGAAGGTTAGTTATTCTTATGTCTGTCACTTTTACTATAGTGTGTGGAAAACCATTACCAACTAATTACAGACTCCAAGCAGAATCTGAGTTTCAGATTCATATGTGCACTGCACTTTATGCATATGGAGTTTAGCCCTAAAAAATCCATGTGATCTTGTGCATATATCTACAAACTCATAAACTTCAGTAGAGCTTCAAGACTTTGATCCTTTACTACTGTAGCCAATGAAACATTCTTCTTTATTGGAGAATGGGGCAGAATCAAACTTTGTGAGATTAGTCCAAATTGCTACTGGAGCTGCTAAGCAAACCAATGCCATCTCACACACAAAAATGGGCAAGGTTTGGTTATGAGCATTATGCTCTGTCCCAGCAGAAATACCCCTTAGAGCAAATTAGCCCTTGATGAACTGGTCCCTGCAAAAAGACACAAGGTTGGTATGTGCTTAAAAACATACATGAAAAGAAAGAAATTTCCCAGCAGTACAATGATTAATTTGTGATGTCACCAAGAAAGTTACAGCAAAAACAGCCGAAAGGTATTTCTAACATCCTAAAATAATAGATTAACTCAAGCCTAAACTGACTTTGAGGCAGCAACTTACCAGTAATAATTCGTAAATTCCCAAATTACTTAGAATACAAAAAAATCCTTTAACCTGAAGCTGCAAACACTTCTAAGCAAGAAAAAAACGGACTATTCTTATTTTTGATGTGAAAAAAAGTAAAAGAATGTAAATATAATTTATTTTTTCTAATACTAATTTGTAGTACAGCATTTCACAGGTTTATCTGAACAAAAAGAAATCAAATATAATTGTAGGAAAGCAGACTAAAAATTACTCTTGTATGGTGTTGTTAATAAAAACATGCAATTGTTCAATAGGTTGACACAAAGAAGTTATTTTAAAGTCATAAAAATATTACAATTCACTGTTCTACTTAGAAACTCACATAATCAAGGAATTACACTGCCAACTGAACAGAGTTCATGTTCTAAAGAAATGATGAAACAAAAACTAGGAGTGAAGAAGAGTTGTGAGCACTATGTAGAAGAAAATTAAGAAAGTAAAGCTCAAAATAAAGCTAGAAGTATCGCAAAAGTAAAGCAGTCCAGCAAGTCCTATGGCATTTATATTAAATGTGTACTTTAGGGACTCTTTCTGGAACTTGGACTTTTCAACTGCAGCTTCTCAAAAATAAAAAAATAAAAAAAATAACTTTAAGGAATATGACCAGCTCAAATGGAAAGTCCAAAGAATGCCACAATATTGAAATAAAATTCTACAGATCAGATCTGCCACTAAATGTCTGTAAAATACTGACTCTTTTTAATTTCTCTCAATGAAAACAAAATCTGCATATTTTCACAGAATACCACATTACTATTAAGCCTCCAGAGAAGCAGTGTGTCCATATTCTCTTTAGGGTGTTTCTTAGTAGTCCCCTACCCATCTCTTTTCAGGTATGCAGGGAGAGAGAATGGCTCCCTCTGAAGAACTTCAGCTCTTGACAGAGACTGCAAATCAAGATAGCATTTGGACTCTGTTCTCCTCCAGTATAAGGAGACAAACAGAGATAAACCCCACTCATGCTGAATCTCCCTGATGAGGTGCTCTGTTAGTGACAGACACAGACCACTCCTCTTGTTCACCACTGAAGACACCATGCAAGCAGCTTCCCTCCTTCTTGGGGAAGGAAGATGAGAAAGCAGGCCACAGCAGGGACAGGCAGGAAGAATGCAGCAAGACTAATTAAAAAAGCACTGTAAGTATATCAAGTGGCCACTGAAGTGGATATAATTCAACAACCTTTTCAAGAGACTACTGTCTCATTACTAGCTTGCACAAGGGACTTCCATGACAGGACTCACTCAATTTAATTGTTCTGCTATGTAAGGTCAAGGTTTTAAGTTAAACCTCAGGGGCAGAAAGAGATGCAAAGAAGCCAGGAAACAGTATTAAATAAAAATAAAAAAAAAACAAACCAAACAAAAAACCCCAACAAACAAACAAAAAAAAAACAAAATAACCAAAACACGAACAAACCAAAAAACAACTTTCACCCAGAGGGTGGCAGTGAATCACAAAAGGACTGCAGAAGGCACTCCTGGAAGCACACAGGCAGTCACTGGCAAGCAGGGAAGAACTCACTGAGACACCCTCAAGCAACACCCACATGGGTCAGCTGTGTCACTGCTTGGACGGCAACATTTGAACCATACTACCTAAGACCCAGTTCCTAACTTAGCTGACAGGATCAAAGGACCACACTGATGCCTCCATAGCCTGCGCTGACATGGCAGAGAAACTGGAGCTGCCCTGCAATGGGGCACGTCCGGGGGAGGGCACAGCCAGCACCACCACCAGGGCTCTGTGGTGGACAGTGCCAGGCGTTGAAGAGAACCGATGGTGTACCAGCCCTTGGGGCACTTTGTGGAATCATAGAATGGTTTGGTTTGGAAGGGACCTTAAAGATCATCTAGTTCCCACCCCCCTTCCATGGGCAGGGACACCTCCCACCAGACCAGGCTGCTCAAGGCCCCATCCAACCTGGCCTTGAACACTTCCACAGAGGGAGTATCCACAACTTCCCTAGGCAACCCGTGCCAGTGTCCCACCACACTCATCATGAAGAATTTCTTTCTAATGTCTAATTTAAATCTTCCCTCTGCCAATTTAAAGTCATTCCCCCTCATTCTATCACTACTTGCCCTTGTAAAAAGTCCTTCCTGGATTTCTTATAGGCCCCCTTCAGGCACTGGAAGGCCACTATGAGGTCCCCCAGTGCCTTCTCTTCTCCAGACCGAAAAAGCTCAATTCTCTCAGCCTGTCCTCATAGCAGAGGTGCCCTATCCCTCTGATCATCTTCATAGCCCTCATGGACCCATTCCAACAGTTCCATATCCTTCTTATGTTGGAGATTCCAGAACTGGACACAATACTCGAGCTGGAGTTTCACAAGAGTGGAGTAGAGGGGGAGAATCACCTCCCTCAACCTGCTGGCCACGCTTCTTTTCTTTCCTCATGACACGGTTGGCCTTCTGGGCTGCGAGTTGCACAATGCCAGTTCACGTTGAGCTTCTCATCAACCGGTAACCCCCAAGTCCTTCTCTGCAGGGCTGCTCTCAATCACATCATCCCCCATCCTGTACTGAAACCACAGATTGCCCTGACCCTTGCACTTCACCTTGTCGAACACCATGAGGTTCACACAGGCCCAGTACTACAGGTCCCTCTGGATGACATCTCATCCTTCTGTTGAGACAACTGTCCCACTCAGCTTGGTGTCATCTGCAAACTTGCTGAGGGTGCACTCGATCTCACTGTCTATATCATCAATGAAAACATTAAACCTCACTGGTTCCAGTAGGGACACCTGAGGAACACCACTCGTCACAGATCTCCATCTGGACATCGAGCCATTGACCACTACTCTCTGAATGCAACTATCCAACCAATTCCTTACCCACTAAACAGTCCATCATTTAAATCCATATCTAACTTAGAGAGAAGGATGGTATGGGGGTCTGTGTCAAAGGTTTTACAGAAGTTTAGATTACACGCATGTAATCTCATGCTGAGCTTCTCATGAACCAGCACTCTCAGGTCCTTCTCCGCAGGGCCGCTCTCAGTCACGTCGTGCCCCAGCCTGTACTGAAGCCGCGGGTTGCCCCACCCAGGTGTAGGACCTTGCACTTGCAACTTCTCGGCTGTTTCCCTAAACCCCAGCAGCCGGAGCTCCACTCAAGCCTGGGCCGCCCCGACAGCGCTTCGGCGACGACGACAGGGCTCTTCCAGTGCCTACGAGGGGGGAGCCCGAGAGGCAGACCCGTCGCGCCCTCCGACGGGACAAGGGCGCGCAGGCGGTCCCGGGGGAGCAGGGGAAGAGGTCGCAGGGAACCTCCCGACTGCGCTCGGCCCCGACAGAGCACGGAGCGTCTTACCCGCCCGGTGCCGGAGAAGCAGCCCACGGCCCCGCCGCGCGCACCACGCCAGCCCAGCCGCGCCGCCATCGCTGCGCGCCGAGGGCCGAGCTGCGCGCCTGCTCCGTGCGCGGCGCGGGGGCGGTCCGGCCGCCCGGGCTCCTGCTGTCCCCGTGCTGCTGAGGTCAGGGCGGCAGCCAGGCGGTCGCTGCGGCACGAAATGGGGGCCTCGCCGCCCCCCCACACCCAGACTGGCACTGTCGCCGCCCCAGGCCTGCTGCCAGTGGCGGGCAGGCTGTGCTCGGCTCTGTTTAGATGCTTCACTGGGTTGGTTTTGGGGGTTTTTCTATTGCAAATGATTTTCTCAATGCTATTTTTGAAAGGCACTAAATAAATGCCTTTTGTTTTACCTTGTAGGATCTGAACCGAGGAACTGACCTGCCCTCTGTACCCTTAGCAGGGCTCCTCTCTAGCGGTCGCGCCAGTTCCTGGCACGTGTTTCTGGGGGAGAGGAATTGCTTAAGAATCACAGAATGGTCTGGATTGGAAGGGACCTTGAAGACCATCCAGTTCCACCCCCGCTGCCATGAGCAGAGACGCTTTCCCCCAGCTCACGTTCCCCCCCGAGCCGGTGTGCTGGGCACGGCCGCCCCTCCCGCCGCGCGTGCGTCCTACGCCGCTGTCGCTCCCCGCCCCGGTAGGCGGCGGCAACCGGTCCTTCCCCGTCACCTCCCGCCGCGGGGCCGCCGCTCTTGTCTCGCTCCTCGCTCGGCAGCCGCCCGACAGCAGCGACGAAGGACTTTCTCTTCCCTCCCTCTCCCTTCCTCCCCGGTCTTGCCCTGGCTCGCGAGGGGGCACCGGGCGGAGCTGCACCCCCCCGGCCCCCGCGCTCCCGGGATGTGGAAGTTGGTTCCCGCCGATGGAAAAGGTGAGGGAGCGCCGGACGCCGCCGCTCGGGCTGGGCCCAGGCGCTGCAACCGCTTCCCGCCGCAGGCCGCGCAGGTCCCCGGGCCGGGGGCTGCGGCTGCTGCTCAGGCTCGGCTCGCGGCCCCTGAGCGGCCGTGCCCGCCCGCCCGGCGTTGCCTTCGGATACCTGGGTGTGCGGCGCCAGAAGCCGCCGCTGCAGCTTCCAGTAGAGTCTGCAGGTGGGCTTTGCCCGGCCAAGGTGTGGGCAAAGCTGCCTTGGTCTGATGCGGAGAAGCGGTGACAGTAGTCCTCTGGGTGCTCGTCCGCGGCTGAGCTTTCGCTTTCCCCTTGGGCTCGGCAGACCACAGCTCCTGTTAAATTTTGTAGAATCATGGAATCGCTTGGTTGGAAAAACTGTGCCTGTCCACTACTAAACCATATTTCTGAGAAACTCGTCTACCTGTGTTTTGAACACCTCCAGGGATGGTGACTCCTTTTTTTCCTGAAGCCTAATCTGAACCTCCCCTGGTGCAACTTGTGGCAATTTCCTCTTGTCCTATCACCTGTCACTTGGGAGAAGTGGGACACGCTCCAGCACCTCAATGACGTTCTTGTAGTGAGGGGCCCCAGACTGAACAGAGTATTTGAGATGTGGCCTCACCAGTGCTGAGTACAGGCATTTAATAGGACTTTTAACTCTGCGAGCCTGTGTGGGATGTCTTCAGGTGCTGCTGGAAGCAAGTAACAAGAGTGCTGCTTTAACATACCTGAGGAGTTGAGCTCTGAGGCAGAAGTCAGCCTCAGGAGTCACTTCTTTCAGAAGAGACTTCTGAATGTTATTTTGATGTTTCAAAGACCAAGTGCTGAATTTAAGTCCTGTTTCTTGGATACAGAGTTTTGAAACTGAATTGTTGCTGCAGCTTCGTCAATTTCCTGATCCATAGGAGCTTTCATACACTGATAATTTTGATAATAGGTACTGTATAATATATGCATTTCTTCATGATTTAAATATTTTCTGTATACTGAGCAGTCCTATCACAACTACATCTGCTCCTTACTTCCTAGTTCATTGGGCACGAGTTTTGGATTTTTGTATTATCTCCTAGTGGCAATAGTACCTAATCCTATTGAAATGAATTGTTATCTCTTAGTGCCTGGAAAGCTCTTGAGCAAGAGCCAAACCACTAGATTTATCCAGAATTGGTACCTAGAATCTGAGTTATAATTATTTATTCATTTTCATCAGTAAACTTTTCTGGTTGTGTTGAACCAGGTAATACACACTTTTTGGATATAGTCAAGTCATTCACAGAAAAGCCACCATGAGTGCTGTGGTAACAGATACCAAGAATGAGCTAAAGCATAGGTCAGAGACTGAACATACTAAGTATCAGTTTGATTTACATTGCAGCTCTTCCCACATTAGGAGGACTTTTTCTTCTGAACCTCTTAATATGTTACGTAAATAAATTATGTACCCTCAAAAATGACCTACCCTTAAAACTTAACGTTTTGGTAAAGGTATCTTGCATCATATTTTTTTCTTCTATATGTGCCAATTAGTTTTCAAGAAGTATTAGTAAAAGCGTGTGTGCCCAGCTGGCCAAGAATGCCAACGACATCCTGGCTTGTATCAGAAATGATCAGGACTAAGGAAGTGATCATTCCCCTGTACTCAGCACTGGAGAAGCGGTGCCTTGAATACTGTGTTCAGTTTTGGGCCCCTCATTAAAAGAAAGACATAGAGAAGGGCAACAAAGCTGATGAAGGGTATGGAGAACAAGTCTTCTGAGGATTAGGTGAGGGAACTGGGGTTGTTTAGTCTGGAGGGAGACTTTACTGCTTTTTAGCTGAAAGGAAGTTGCAGTGAGGTGGATGTTGGTCTCTTCTCCCAAGTAATGAGATGAGTGATGAGATGAGAGGAAATGGCCTGAAGTTGCACCAGGGGAGGTTTAGATTTGGTGTTAGGAAAAATTTATTTACTGAGAGCGAAGCGTTGGAGCAGGCTGTCTGCGGAAGTTGTGGAGTTGCCATCCCTGGAGGTGTTCAGAAAACTCGTAGATATGGCACTTCGGTACATGGTTTAGTAGGCGTGGTGGTGTTGGGCTGTTGATCGGACTTGACTTTAAAGGCCTTTTCCAACCATAGTGATTCTCTGATTCTATTCTATAAAAATATATTGTCCTTGAAAAATACGTGATGCTGCTTTTGTAACTGCTGTGTTTATCATAAAATGTATCATTTTATAATGGACAAAGCAAATGAGAGGGAAAAAAAGATTTTTTTCTATAAACTAAATGCATAATTCTAGTCGACCTACTAAATGATGAATGACAAAGTTGAGCTTCAGATATACTATGACCTTCTGAATGGTTCCTAAGTATTTTGGGGTTTTTTGTTAATTGATATTTTTCTGCCTCTTGTTTACTTTCAGGAGAGCCATATCGACTTTTAAGTGGTACAGAATATGTTGTTGGACGTAAAAACTGTGCAATTTTAATTCAGGATGATCAGTCCATCAGTCGAAGTCATGCAGTTCTGACAGTAAGTCACCCTGAAGCAACCCCTGTAAGTAGCCAGCATTTTACGGCATTATCAATATGCTATGTGGATAATTCGGTCTGCCATGACCATACATACTCTCATTTTGCTCTGAGTGGTGTTTTATGGTTGGAGTACAATCATTGATCACCTGTCTTTTCTTAGTTTTGACTTACCTTTTTTTTTTCCTCAGAGTTACTTGCCTGTGTTGAAAAATTTGGTGGCATAATTCTACTGGTGCAAGCTCCTTTTTATGCCAGAGTGAGGATTCACTAAGAATTCGTATTACAGTAATCATAGCAGAAAAATTATGAAATTAAATTACATAATTTGCTTTGGGCCAGTGCATGATTGCTTTGAACAACCTCCCAAAAGGCTGAATGTAAGAAGCCTAAACTTTCTGAAGCTAAGAATATGTGTATTTTCTGTCATTCCTTCACACTGAAAGCCAGAAAATGAATAACTAAACATAGCCAGCCTCATTGTCGAAAGCGTTTATTTAGGATGGTGGTTCCTGGGCTGCTTCTTATTTATCTAGTGTTTTGATCCATATGGTAGTAACTTGTTTCCGATAAGCTATCTCATTCTGATAAATTATAATGGCTATTTATCTTTATTTTCAGAGCCAGACTCTCTCAGTCCCTATATTAACAGTAAAAGATACATCTAAGTATGGTACCTTTGTTAATGGATCAAAACTCAATGGCGCTTCAATGTCTTTGCAGTCTGGTGACAGAATCAACTTTGGAGTCTTTGAGAGCAAGTTTAGGTAAGTGTTTTGATTGCAAAATATCGAGTAGGAAATTGCCATTTTTAGAAATAGCATTTTAGCACATTGTACAACTTGACAAACTATATAGCAATGATGAGTTTTTAGAAAGCAAAGGAGATGAGTAATATTTTGCCTCCGTTCCGCACCTGCTTCTGCAATAGTTTTCCATTATATAGTTTTATAACATAATTTATTTTGACACTTAAGGGCTTAAAATTATTCATAGTAAAGCGTTCGTGTTTTAGAAGATGTTGTATCATGTACACTGAGTGTTTTCAGGCTAGCTTAGGTGAAGAACAAAATCCTAAAACATAAATGATTCTAAGGAAGGGAGAAACGTTTAGGGTAGGGAGAGAGCTTGTCTCAGCCCTCGTTAGCTTTTGATAGTGTAACGAGAGAAGAACTGAGATAGGTGGAAGATGCTTCATACAGCACTAGCCCTTGAATGTTTGTTGCTTGTCTGCCTGCATTCTCTTTAGTGAACCCAGCTTGCTAATTTTTCAAATTTAACGTGGTAGGCAGTGCTTTCTGTTTGAATATATGGAACTTGAAGTGAAGTGGCAGATAAATAGAACAAATTCTAATGACCATTAAAATCAACATTAAAGCAACCAGAAGTTGGCTTTGTTCCTTAAAATTTGACTCAATTTTGTCATTGCCTGTATTATTTGATAGAAAAAACTGCATTCTCCTCTGCTTATTACAATATTTTTTTAATATTTATTTTAGATAAACATACCTGAGATGTACAGGAATCATGCCATGAGACTAGATACCTCATGAATGTTGTTGTAGAAAGATTTTTTGAATTTCTTTCTTTTTTGCAGACTAAACCAAATGAAATCGTAGAATTCAATATGTTGTAATTCCATACCGAAGATCTACATAAATAGGCTTATGGTCAAGGCTAATGGCAGTGTTAGGAAATAGTTACTTGAACTTGCATACCGTGAGCCTTACACTTTTTAAATACTAATCTGTTCATTGACTCTTCTGTTGAGCATACTTTTGCCTTTGGAAGCACACTTTTTTTTCTGATATTCTCTGACCTTTCAGTATTCTTGAAGCACTAATTCTGTGTGATGCCTGTGAAAGACTCTGAAGTCCTTAGAAATATTTCAGACATCTGAACACAAAATCAGTATTTATTTTTTTCAGGAAATTTTAAAGCATAGTCTTTGATATCGGTAAGAGTATGAGTGTTTTTTCCTTCCTTCAGATTTTCCTGAGACACAAACACAATTGTTAAGTCAGCTCTGTTCAACATAATAATTGACTAATAGTTACTAAAGAAATTCTCTTTTACTTGTTCTTTGCAGAATAGAGTATGAACCTTTGGTTGTCTGCTCCTCATGTTTAGATGTAGCTCAGAAAACAGCTTTGAGTCAAGCCATACAGCAACTTGGGGGCGTTGTAGTGAATGAGTGGACAAAAGAATGTACTCATCTTGTAATGGTATCAGTAAAAGTTACTGTTAAGGTATGTTGAGTTTCTGTGTCTTGATGGCGGTGCTTTGCAGTTTTACCATGAATGTGAACTTAACTCTAGAGCAGCTCAAGATTTTTCTCTACAAAGCTATGAATTCAGCTCTTCCAAGTTTAGAAAGAGTTGAATGTTGGTGGAAGATTGGAGGGAAAGAAAATTAGAAAAAGACTTTCATCAGTTGCCTTGTACGTTTTCATAACTTTGGTTAAGACAGCAATTAAAAGCTAGGCTCCTAGAAGCAAAAGTATCCTGGTTTTCAGTGACTAAATTGTTCTGTGGGTTTCTGTGACGTTTAAGATCTTAAATGTCAGCTAATGTCAGTTGAACTATGTTCTGGATGAACTTTTTCCATACAGTGAATATGTATTTTCTGTCTTTTCAGACTATTTGTGCTTTGATTTGTGGTCGACCAATTATAAAACCAGAGTTTTTTGTTGAGTTAGTCAAAGCTGTTCAGTCCAGGCAACAGTTGCCAAATCATGATAGGTAAGCATCATGTTTTCAGTGTCATAGAATTAAATTTGTGGGAGTTAGATTATCAAATAACTACACATTTATCATATTTGACAGAATGTGATTAACAGTAACTTTATTTGTGAAAGGATGCTTAATATGACATATCATGACAAATATTCAGGCAATTTTCTTGCTTTTGTCCCTGGAGTTCAAAAACTAGCTCTTGGAATTGTCTATATGCTTAAAGATGTTACTAGCTCTAAATAGGAACGTTTTTGTTGATGTATTTGAAGCAATATTTAAACTCTTTTGAGTGTTGTCACATTGAATTAAAAGTATTTTTATAAAAGCAATTATATCAGGCTTATTTCATTATGTAGACATATTTTTCTAGTATGCAGTTAGTTACTGAGTTCACTGTAAACCTCAGTCAAAACAGAGTTAGCTTGACTGTTCAATTCCCTGACATAGTGAGGTTTTTAATTATCTGTTAAAAGATGAAGTGAGAATAATGTGCATTGGTCTGCACTATATGCAAATAAAATACTAATTGTTTTCATGGTTAAATTAACTTGAAAATGGAATTCTTGCTTTGGAATAAATTAGTACTACAGAAAAACTCTTTCAGTTATTTTCTGTATGTAGAAAAGTATAAAAAAATCCGTTATTGTATGCAAGAATTTCATCTGAGCCTATATTGCTACTACTTTTACCTTGAAAAGGGAAAGAATTTTGGTTTGTTTGATTGTTTTTTGTACGAATACATGATTTATGCAGGTGAGAAATTTCTCTCATGTATTTTTAAAACATAAACTGCATGGGTACTTGTTTTTGTTATCGTTTTTATTCTTTGCATGCTTTGAAAGATACTGTGAAATGAAATACACAATGTGTGGAAATTGTAAGAGCGCTTGGCATTTGAAAAATAACAGTTTGAACTTTTAATGTCAGTTAACAGACAGGAAAAATTGTGAAATCACTTTAAATTCATACAAGACATTATGATTTTTCTGGATGGACACCACACATGATTTGGGGGAAGTAAGCGGTGAAGAAGTCACTGTTGGTTTTAGATAGGTATGGATAAACATATGTATATACATACATCTGTTAGGACATAGCAATTTATTTTCTTTAGTGGATCTGATGATAGCCACTGGTAGAATAACTTGAAGAACAGGGATGGGGGGAAAGGGTCAGCTAAACAAACCATGGTGGTGGTGCACGCACGGTAATGGAAGCAAAGCTGCGGAGGATTCGCAATAAGCTGCCCTCGCTAAGTGGTAAAACATATTTCATGGAATTAGAGAAATAGAGGTTCCAATCTGGAGCAATTGGTAGCAAATTCTCTTTAGTTTCTAGGTGCTGTTTTGTGTTTGCAGGGGTTTATTTAATACATCAGATCAATAATTTGTGAATCGTTTAGAGCTCATGCGGTCTTCAGTTTCAGAGGAAAGGGTTATCTTAATGTATTGTAACTTTTCCTTCCACTTGTACTTATGCATGGTTATATAAGAACATAAGAAAACTAAACAAACTGGAGTCCTCTCTGAAATACTGGATGTACTGTTTTCTGGCAGACTTTTTTTTTTAGTAGAAGTAGTACAAGCCATCAAAAGCTAGCAGTTGGTTTTGCAATCTGGAATTTACTTGGCCTAATGTAATCTAGCTGTAAGACTGCCCCTACTTTCTGTTACGGTAACAAACAGTGGCTTGGGCTCTTGAAATCGGGTGCATGTTGCCCTTCCTTTAATACAAAAATAACAGTATCATTGAACTGTTAAGTGCTCCCAAAAATGGAATCAAATGGATATGATTCCCTTAAACATTTTTCCTGACTATTGAGACCCTCAGAGGAATTGAGCTGACTGTTAGTGACACTAGCAGTATATCTATTATGTAGCTTTCCAAGAGAGAGTTCTGTATCAAGCTAAATGAGACAGCTGGTGTAATGCACAGATCTATGTTTAAAATAATTACAGTATTTTAAATAGGTGATATTTTTAAAATGTAGCGTATGGGAAGACATTGAAATTTTACTTAGCAGCAGTATTGTTTCCAAAAATACTTACAACTTTCACAGGGAATTTCTACATTGTGCATTGTAGCTAGAGCTGACCTGAGCTGGTACATCTGCAAGACACTAAACAATTTAGGGCAATAATAGTTCGGATAAAAAAGATATGCTGGTGCAGCAATAAAGTGTTAATTAATTTTTTATTATTACTGTATCGCTGATTAAAAAAGTCTTAAGGAAATAAAAATCTTAAAATTAAAGCTTCTTTTTGATTATATGAGACTTCATATAATTGCAACCCTGCATATCGCATAACGTATATGGCTTCTTACTTGAGGCTTTTTATGGTGAAATGTATAATGCTGGTTCTCTGATACTCTGATAATCTGTACAAAAGAGAAAAATAACAATATTTCACTAAAAGCTGTGAAAGTGTAGCTCTATATGAAAAAATACCGTGTTTTATTACAGTAGTGCAGTATAAATAGCACAGGGCTTTGAAAAAGCAGTAAAGTAACTGAGCCTTTAACAGCAACTCACCAAGAATCCAGATCTGTTAATTGAAAGATTCAGGACTCTAGCAGGTATTTTCTGGATGATGATGTTACTGTTCAAAGCTTATGGGGAGAGAGTACAAGGAGTGCTTCAGCATCTTAAGACAAAAAACAACTATGTTGCCTTTGAGCTTACAGATTTGAATAAGACTTTCAAAGGAAAATCAATGGCTTCTTTGAGGAGGAGATGTTCAACTGAAAGTTCCTGCTGAAATAAAAACCCAGAGATTTGAAAAGTAGTTCTAGAGAAACTATAGTCCAGTTTGGAAGTAATGGAAACTACTGTTCCGCCCTTTTTACTCATCCTTTGTTTTTTAAAAATAACTTTATCCCCTGTATTTGTCTTAGGTGCATAACTGTTTCTGTGGGGCTCAGTTTCAGACGTGTTCTGGCTTGGTAACTAAAATCTGAGTTGACATATTTCTTAAAATTAGTAGAATTTATCCAAGCTATTTCAACCTCAGTGGAACAATATGTTTGTAAAAGGACTTGAACAGGTTGCTGAAACCTATCAAATACTCATTTTCCAAAACCTGATCGTTTCTTGATGGTTATTATCCATTGTATACACAAAACTTCAGCAACTGACAGTGAAGAATGTAAAAGAACAGAGATTATTTAACTATATAGTACATTTTAGCCGATCGTAATGGAACTATGTGTTTGGATGCAGTTGAAAATGTACATGCTTGGTTTTGTGTTCATCTGTAAAGTATATGAATATTCACAGTGTCTGAAGACTGTTTATATGTTTACAGATGGTGAAATTACATACGTAATAAATGCATTTTTTCAGCAACTTGAATATTTCAACATTTCACAGAGGATGTTTCTTTCTTATAATCTGCTAATCTTTGCATAAATGAGGAAAAAATAATTTAAAAACATATCCATGTATGTGTATGTACATCTATAGATGTAGTTTAAACGTATACATTTGGCGTTAAACCGGATTTTAGGAGTGTGTTTCAGCAGCCTTTTTTTCCTGTGTATTAGCATGAGAAGGACATATAACTGGCAGTCAAAGGTAAATAGTTACTTGTTCAGCCAGAGTACATACATAAACTGCTGTTTAGGTACAGACATAGTATAGCACAGTTGAAATTAACCTATAGTTTCCCTCTTTTCTAGGAAGTGCCTTCACCTTGCTTTGTCAGGACTGCTGCAGCTGTGAATATGTGGCTCAAAGATACACTAAATGCTATCCTGAAATTAACAGTTGAATGCTTATCTTAATTCCTTTTTATGATGTGGGCATGCTCTCCTTAACTAGAGCTGGCATCACAGGGCATGACAAAAATTAGAGCTTCAGGATAGAGTTTCACTTCTGTGTAATCTGTTCCCCAGCTGAAATCCTGATCACCTTTCTCCTATTGGACAAAACAATTCAGAATCTGCAGGGTGAATCAGTTCAGTTCTTTAGCCCAACAGCAAGAGAAGTGTACTTATTTGCTGTCATGTAATATGGCAATACCCAGTTTCTTGATCCAGTAGAAGGTGGGTTGTCCCCATCTGAAAGGTAGGGAAAGCAAGATAGCTAGTCTTGTGTGGAATTTTACTGTTTAGGTAGAGTAAGTTGCAGAATGCAATTGCAGTCTCATTTGTTGGCGTTGTTAGTGGAGAATATAGATAAGTGTACAGCATATACTTGAAGTGGATAGGTTGAATACATTGCTGAAAGTGTTGTCGTCTTAGTTACTGAACTAGGAAGTCTTGATCTTTGCTTAGATTTTGAGAAACTGGAGGCCTTATTTCTTCTTAACAATCTCTTAAAAAAAGGTTTATATAGTTTTAAGAGAAAAACAGGTTTTTAGCTTCAGAGTTTTCCTATGAAACAGAAAGGACTATGAGTCGGTACTGATAAGTAAATCTGAATTTTGTAACCTTATTTTTCTGTTCTTGCAGCTTTTATCCTCCAGTTGATGAGCCTTCCATTGGCACTGAAAAACTGGATTTATCTGAGCATCGTGAAAGGAAAAAAATATTCAGTGGAAAAACTTTTGTGTTTCTAACTGCCAAGCAGGTAATTAGGCTTTGCATTACAAAAATGTTGTAGGGGTAGCTAAAGGATAGATTCTGTTCTTTGAAAAGTCACACTCGTTCTGGTTTCATCAGGAAAGAAGGATTTCAATGTATTTATCTTCTTACAGTATGATGGCCTAAGCAAGATGAAATAGAGGGGGAAACAGAACACATCACTTTTGCATTAGTGCATCAGTGATAAGCGTTAAGCTGATAGTTCATTATGCTGACACTTCCAAACTGACTGTATTTTTTTTTTCCATTCCCTTTTTAGCACAAGAAACTGGGTCCAGCAGTTATGCTTGGAGGAGGGGAAGCAAAACTGATGACAGAGGGAAGAAAAGAAATATCTTCACTGGTTTCTCCTGAAGTTTGTGTTGTTGATGTGGAGTTGACAAACTCTCAGATCTCAGCATCTGACTCCATGAGAAGCTGGACTGATTCTGTTCTGACTGTCTTGCAAAGGTGGTGCATTGTTCTTTTGTACAGCAGTATGGTAATTTCAGAATTTCTGCAGAGAGTTAGTCATAGTGTTTGCCTACATATTTAAGCGGTAGGATGCCTATAAAGAGGGCATTTTCTTTGTTGCTTTAAGTATTTAACTTGGAAGATTTCTTGAAGGAAGAAAGATAGGACTGGGCATTTCTGTGAGTAATTGGTGAGTTTTTTTTTTTTTTTAGACGGATGAAATTCTACAAAAAGTCATTATAATGAAAATGCTTTGAAATTACAGATAGAAGTGGGTTTGTTTCTATTTAAAATGAATATATAGTAGGAATGGAAAATGGATCATCCATTATTTTCAATAAATGTATTTAATTCAATAGATATATTATTTAATGTAAAGCAGGTGAGATGGCACCTTGAGGTCATGTGGTTCCTGCATGTTTTTATAAATGCATGTTTTTATAAATGTTAGAATTTTCATGATGGTATTTTATTAAAATGATGAAAGAAAACAGAATTCCAATCCTTAACTGAATGTGTAAACCTAATTCCTCTGATTTATCCTGCTAAATAGAGAAAACTGTACTCAAGCTCTTCTCATGGTTGTAGTACAGAAGGGGAGGGGGTGTTCCTAAGCATTTGGTAGGAAGTGCTCTAATCATTCAAGTTACTTTTCCATTCACGACACATTTCTGAATTGGAGGTAGAACACAGTTGCTTAAATGCCCAGAAAATGAGGCAGGGAGAAATGCACTGGCCAGATTACTGGGACCAGACAGTGGCTACAGCAGCAGGAAACGTGGAAGTTCACGTGTATGGGACATGGGTATAATTATAGGTAATTATACTGACTTACTATGCTGTGAAAAACTGTAATGTAGACTGATTTTTTTTTTGAAAGGGGGAATGGAACGTTTAGTATTTTGTCATGTATGTGACCTTTTACCTATTCATTTTTGAGAAACTTTTTTTTTTCTTTATCTGTATATTAACAGCAAGGATCTCAGGGCTATTCCTGAGGCAGAAATTGGATTGGCAGTTCTCTTCATGTCTACAGAAAAATACTGCAACCCTCAAACGCAGCCTGGTAACAAAGGTAATGGCAAGAAGGATAGTAATAATTTAACAGCGTCGAAAGGATGGTATTTCTTTTTGTACAGGGACATCAATGGCTAATGTTCAAGTTATTTTGTTTTGTTTTGCAAGACCACTCAGATAGAGTGACACTGTATGAAAAACATATAGAAATGTGAAGAGGTGGTTTTTATTTAATGCTCTTGCAATAATCTGCAATGAAAATTGTATGACTCTTAGATGGAAATAAAAATTTTATGAAAAGGCTGGGGTAATAAGGAGGTAAGAGGTGAATTTTAGAAATTGAGGTAGTAAGATCAAAATTAATTTGTAAAAGCTTGGGCCTGGTTTTTGTAATTTTTTTTAACAAAAAGGAATTTGCGTTAGGGAAATTCACCCACGCCCCCACACAGTTCAAAATCAAACATAATCTTCATGTAACAAGTAAAAGCAGTGAGACAAGATTGCCACGTTTACTGAAGTAACATTTTGAGGATGGGTATTCCAAGTCTTGACTTGAAACATAACTTGTATTTGCTAATACATTAGTAATAAAAATCTTTGAAAGACAGAGGTTTTTTTGTCTAATTCTCTTTTTGCTTATTCCAAAATTGTTAGTCTGTATTTTATTTCTGTAGAATTGTCAGCTATATGTAAAATTTTAGATTCTGTTCTGTTCTAAGAAGGGTTACATTGGGTAGCAAATCCTACAGCTTATAAAAAACAAGCCATGAATTTGTCTTTGCATATAAGAGCATTGCTTACTCAAAAATGTGTTTTGAAGAGAAAAAGATATAAATGCAGTACTGGCAGATTCCTGAAAAATATTTTGGTATTGTTTTATGAATACTTGTATGTGGCCTATTGTCTATTCAGTTAGTTTAGAAAACAATACAAAATAAATTGATTCTCAGGGAAAATTTAAAATACTGACCCTGCAGACATCTGGATAAATCAGCAATGCTGATTCTTGTCTGAATGATTCCTTTGAAAAAAATCTAAATTGTCTGATTGAATTGCATAAAAGGAATGTATATGAGGCTTTTAAAAATAGCTGTATTTACAATTTATTTGCTAAGAGGGAACAAATGCTATTGTTTGGGTGTTATAAAAAACTTCCATGTATGTGTTGCAAATCAAAGGGATTGGAAACAAGATGTCTTCCTCTGATCTTGTCTCAGAACAATGAATAGCAACGTGTATCACATAATTGCTCAAAGGGGAGGCCTAGGTGTTTGGTTATTGCTCTATAGCATACAGTGGTAGGAAAAATTACAAATGTGTATATAAAGAAGGGGTTATCTGAAGGGATAGTACTATTGTCATATTCTCCATCTGGATGAGATGCAGGAATAATGTAAAGGGCTGAGAGATGAGTAGTAAAAAAACCTCTTGTCTAGAAGCACAATGAAACATGTTAAAGTAAATATTGATATCCTTTGACTTCAAGAAGTATATGAAGGACATGGACAAATAAAAGAGCAAACAATATAAAAGATGTTGTATTCTCTCTTCTTTCTTTTTAGAGAGAAATACAGTGAGTAACACAGAGAGGAGCAAAAGATATTTTAAGGCAACTTCCTCACTATGGAGATAGTGAGAAATTGGCTGTAGAAGACATTGAGGTTTTTTTGATAGCAGATATTGTTTCTCTGTTAATAGAAATAATATCAAATATAATAATCACATGTTGGAAATCATAAAGCCGTAAATGTAAAGAATTTCGTGCTCTTGACAGTTTTGCTTAGTATATATTGCATTGTTTATTAATGATACTATATCCATATTAACACTTGATTTCCCTTTATGTTTTATTTTTATTTAAGCAAAATTCCATCGTTAATTTTGTGGATTATTTAACTAAAACTGAATCCCATAATATGGTCTTCTAGGACTTTCTGTTTCAAGTTTTTTTTAATAATAAATCTGCTTAATTTTTATTAAAATTGCATTAAGACCATTTTACAAAAATCTCACCAGACTGATTACTGATGTGTGATATCGCACACAAAGAAGCAGAGGTTTGATATTAACCTTTTAAATCTTCTCTTGTATTGATCTTGCAGGTGTAACTAAAAGCACTTCTACATCAGGTGTTGTAGGGCAAGCCGTTTCTCCGAGTTTGGCTATGAATGAAACCATAATGCCGACTGCTGCAGATAACAGCACAGGATATGTAGCTGATACAGAAATAGAAGAGCAGACATGGTAAAGTATTCATGGAAATAGTTTCTAAGATAGTAGTTGCAAAGAAAGCAATCTTTTGTGGCAGAGGAACTGTATTGTTGCAATGGACAGAGATACAGAGTTTGAAATGGCGCTTACTGAATTGCTGTCACTTGTCTGCAATGAGATAATTTCTACTTTTGAGTGGTAGATAACAGAAAACATTGCATAGGGCTTCCAGCTCATTCAGATACAAATGTAGATTCTTCATATCTGATTTGACTTTTTAATAGTTAAAATTTTCAAGCCATTTCACAGTTATAAAAATGTGTCTGTCATAGCAGATTTTACCATTAGTTTTTAGTACACCTACATTGTTTATAAGTATGTTCAAAGTACAGGTACAGCCTTTTTTAAAAGTGATATTCTACAGCGTGTCTTTGTGGTAACTTCTTGAGTGTTCACTTAATATCTTTTCTCCCTAATACAGCATGGAGATAGAGAATACTCCCCAGATGGAAAGCCATTTTCACTCTTCTGTCCAGAATATAACCACTGCAAAGAAAAGCCTTAGCACAAATGACAGTGTAAATGCAGGAAAATCAATATCTAGAGTGAACAGAACATCTGGGTTTAGTCAAAAAAGTCATCCTGTCTCACCATCTAAAATGTCAGAAGCTGATAAACCTGGTACTTCACGTCACCAGTATAACTCAATTGTGAATTATTTTCAAGTAACTAGAAAAAGGTATGTTGAAATATTCTTGACGTCACTTCCCTTATTGTTATGTTGGTATTGTTTCTCAAAAATAATTTTAGCTGAAGCATTGTACATTCAATTAAAAACATACTTAAAAAGGCGATTTTCAGATCACCTTCCTAGAATGGGAAGCTTTTTGTCAAGCATACTTAACATTCAGATTTCAGAATGCAGTCACTAGGAAGCTTCTCTGTTGCAGATGCAGGTAATCATGTTAAAAAATGCTTTAGTAATTTCTTTCTTTTCTGATTTCTTTCTGGCTAAGGGAAAGAGCTGAAGAAGAAGAAACATCCGTACCCAAACTAGTAAAACTGGGGGAAAGGTCATCACCTGTTTCCGAGTGCATTGAACTCACAGCTTCATCAATGTGGAACAGTGAAGCAGTACAGCATCAAAAGGAAAAGAACATCCTGAACCCAAACCCAAACTTAGCATTAGAAGACTCAAGTAAAAAACTTCTGAGGGAATATGGCAAACTAGCAAGTGACAAAACAGGCGCTAAAATTACTTCTAGTGAAAAGCATGCACAAAAGAAGAGAAAGGAGTTAGATGATTTGTCTGAAGATGCAGAGGCTCTAGAAATTGTCTTTGGAAGCAGAGATCTAGACTGGGATGATCAAATGGCAGATCATGACCAGGAAGCTCAAGGAAATAAGAGAAAAAAAAGATGTCTGGAAGCCAAAGGAAGCCAGATTCAAGAAGTAAATGTAAAGCACAGAGAGGAGAATAAATTATTGGTAAGTCTTATATTCTTCTCATGTGCCTAATCTTGAAATTTACAACTGTGTTTGAAGGACACAAATAGCATCTTTAAGGATGAGACTGTCTACATAAGAAAGTGTCTTTGTAAAGTTTGTTTGCTTAAGCCTCTCAAACTAGTCAATTTAAAAAAATCACATGATCATAGAATTATAGAATGGTTTGGATTGGAAGGGACCTTAAAGATCATCTAGTTGCACACATCCTGAGAGTAAGGTAATTTTGACTTCATTGAAAAAGCAAAAGCAGATTTGAGAGCTCTAACAAAGTAGGCTGTTAACAATGATGAGAGGAATACGAGACAAGGAGTGGGTTTAATTTTTGTTTATTTAAAAAATATAGATGAAAACTTACTGTCCAGTCAGTTCTTATACAGTGTGGGTAGTGTTTAAATGCTGTAATAACAAAGTTTGAATATGTGATTGAGTAACTGGAATTTGCAAGATACCTTGGATAACATGAGAATTAGTAACTGTCTCATCATCCTTAGTTCAGACCAGCTTAACTGTTTTCTCTTGATGCTTCACTGGAAAACTGATCTGGTTTTAAACTGTTGGAGGAAAGCAACCTGCCTAATACTTTCCTAGTAGAGAAATGTCTATTCAGCACACACATACACTTAACATAAGAAATTGAAAATGTGCTTTTTATATTTAAAAGCTTTTACAGTGGTCCAGAACCTGGCAGGACTTTGAAGGCTGTACACATGGACAAAACTTGCTACTGCTGTAAGAAAAAAGTGTGAGAAAATAGTGGTGATATTTTTAGTAGGAAAAAGCCAACAATTCTTACAGTATACATAAAATCATATAAATTTAAAAGTACAGAGGAGCTTATTTTCTCTCTAAATATTTATATTGATTTGAAAATTCTTATTCCACTGTAAAGAGCAGAAAACAATTTTATGGAATTAAACTTATGATTAATTTCAGTGTTACATTTTAAATAATTTTTAATTAAATAGAAAGAAGAGGAACTTGGATCAGTCCTAAATTCAGAAATGAAAAGTGAGATCAAGCAAGAGTCATCGGTCTTGGTAAGAAACCTCTTAATAGTAAGTTTGAACAGCAGACTTTTTAGTATGATTCTCAAATACTGTGTGCTTAAAAGCAAAGTTTTGGTGCATTTTCTTAATGGTTCTCAGAGTAAAAGATGATGTGAAAATTGTACTCCTTAAAATAGTTGTGTAAATTTGAATAGTACAGTCTAATTTATTGACTGTGAAAAGAGAGAGAGAACTGTAGCTCATCTACTGCGGTAATGGCATTTGGGTGGATAGTTCAGATACAATTTCATTACGTTTCTCTAGTTCAAGAATTAACACTTCAACAGCGTTAATACTTGTACTGATGTTTTTGTTAGGTTACTGCTTAAAGACCAGAAAAGAATGTAATCTTGTTGTCTGCTCCAGGGAGATCACAGCTAGAATGGAAGAGATGGACCATTGAGAAAATAGATGTAACGTGCACTGATTACAGTAAATAGTGTGCTAACTTTGTTATAGGTGAGATGAATGAAGGAAGGAGGGGAGAATTTCTGGGAGTGGCAGTGAGGCAGAGGAAAAGGAATAAAGGCCAAACGAAACTGAAATGGAAAGATGCTGAAGAGATAGAGGAGAGTATAGCCAGTCAACAAGGGACAAGATAGAACCTTTTCACACGTGATCCCAAGAACAATAACAGGCTGTGTGGAGAATGGATTGAAAGCAGCCCTGAAAAGAAGGGCTTAGGGATGCTGGGGAATGAGAAGCTCAACATGAGCCAACAGTGTGTGCCTGCAGCCCAGAAGTGTATCCTGAGCTGCATGAAAGGATGTGTGACCAGCAGGTTGAGGGAGGTGATTCTCCCCTTCTGCTCTGCTCTCATGAGACCCTGTATGGAGTTCTGCGTTCAGTTCTGGAGTCCTCAACACAGGAATCACGTGCATCTTGTTAGAGTGAGTCCAGAGTCGGGCCACGAAGATGATCAGGGAGATGGAGCACCTCCCATATGAGTACAGGCAGAGAGCTGGGATTGTTCAGCCTAGAGAAGAGAAGGCTCCAGGGAGACCTTCCAGGCCTTCCAGCACTTAAAGGGGGTCTTGTAGAAAAGCTGTGGGGGGACACTTTGTCAGGGAATGTAGTGATAGAACAAGGGGTAATGGTTTTAAGTTGATAGGGAGTAGATTTAGAATAGCGATTAGGAAGACATTTTTTATTGTGAGGGTAGTGAGGCACTGGAAAAGGCTGCCCAGAGTAGTCATGGAATCTCCATTTCTGGAGGTGTTCAAGACCAGGTTGGTTGAGGCTTTAGGCAACCTGATCTAGTGGAACGTGTCCCTGCCCATGGCAGGAGGGTTGGAACTGGATGATCTTTAAGGTCCCTTCCAACCCAAACCATTCTATGATTCTGTGAGATGTACAGAAAACAGTCCAAGAGCGAATCCTGTGCAGGTAGAACAAAGTGCAGGGTCAGCTTAGATTAAGGGGCTTCTAGTTTATACTGTGCTGTAAAACAACTGTACTGCATTTGGCTGGAACTGTCCATGAAGATTTTTTAATTTCAGTTGTGAAGTCGTCCTGCACCCAGACTTCCTTTTTAATCCGTGTAGGTCTAGCCCCAAGCAGCAAAGTGTGCATGCAAACTTACTGACATAAGAGCGTTCTCACATACAAGAAAAAATTGCTTCATTGATCAGATCCTGCTTATAGTCTGTCCTAAATGTTAAATTTGTAGACCAGAATTGAGCTGAAGATATTTAACTTTGTCTTCCTTGGAGTCAGCTGGAGTTTCCATTAGAGAAGGGAAAGTTGATTAAATTAGTTCAGGTAAGAGGCAAGGTGGAGGGGAGAAGTAATTCTTAGGTGTAAGCGAAATCGAAAAAATATTTCTTGAAGTAAAATCCCAGTGAAATGAGGTACACTGATGTCATTATTATTACTGCATTCTTAATGATACTGTCTTTTTAACATGAGAAATAAATTTACTGAGCTCTATTGACAGTATATATGGAGGCCGAGAAGTAGATCCAACTTCCTGGTTTCTAGCACTGCTGCTGCTTCCCCTTGCCCTTTTGTAATCTTAACTTTTACCTCAGCTGTGCTCATGGTTTTTTTCATTCTATAGAGTTTATACAGTTAGATGTACTATATGTCTGTTTATACACTTGAAGTCCTTCTTCCTTTTTCTTCCCACATAAGAATGACAACAAACTTCAAGATGACTGCAGTAATCTTCCTAGCAGACTTCTGTTGACTGAGTTTAGGTCATTGGTTGTCAGCCATTCAAGTCAGAACAGTCAGCTTACTGGAAATACCAGCTATGAGGGAAAGAAAAATTTCAAAACATTCAAAAAGGTTAGTTTGTCTTTGAAATGGTCACAAGATGGCACTGTTTAAATATACTAAAGAGTATTGCCATAAGATTGTAGAAGTATGTTATGAAAGAGTTTTAAGTTGATAGCAACTACAGAAAGAAACAATTTAAATACCATATTATACTGTAAAAAAATGGTTTGCTAATTGACTAAGGAAGTACCACTCTGACAAAGGCTTGCCTCATGCTAGTTCTGGATACTCTCTATTCCAAGGTGTTACTTGGAACAAGTCATTAAGTGATGCCTGCCATAACTTCTGGTTGTACCTCCAAAGCTGGCAATTTGAAGAGTTACATATAAAGCATATGCTGATTCACGATCTTTCACTTTAATAAATCTTGAATTTCTGAATAGAACTAAGTCTAGTGTCTTACAAAAGTAAGATGATTGCTTGTTTTGGAAGATAATTTCAAGAAGAGTTTTAGTGGTAAATGTAAAATTACCACTTCAGCTCATATGCCATATATATTCTTTATTATTAATGATTACTAGAAATACATTTCAGTAAAACATTGTGTAGAGAATAGGAGTCACATAGTGCAACTTCCAGCTTTCTGGGAGTATGTTCTCGTTTTTAGATAACTTTTTAAATTTCTATTAGTATTTTCTTTTTTTGCTGTTTTGTAGCAGTTTCTTATGCATTCAGTAAAAATCAGATTATAAAGTTTTCAAACTCCATTAATGTACTGTCAGATTTATTTAGCATATGCAACTTGTCAGCTATTTTTGTTTCCTTTGGTAAAAAGAGGGAGTTAATAGCTTTCCGTAAATGCCATTTTTCACTTCAACCACCTTTAAAAATTGTCTCTGATAACTTATTCAAAGAATGACTGACTTTCTTCTGTGGTATCTGAATCGACTTTCTAAATTTGTTAAAATAGACCTTTTATTTGTGGTACATTTGCTTTGTATTGTAATTGTAAGAATTTATTGTCCAACAGGTAGCTTATCCAGGGGTAGGACAACTTCCATACATTATTGGAGGATCAGATTTGATTGCTCACCATGCCAAAAAGAATTCTGAGCTAGAAGACTGGTTAAGGCAAGAAATGGAGGTAAGGAATTCTTTCTCAAATATGAGCAAACAGAAACTTGACTCATGTAAGTGGTTGTACTAACCTGTGGTCATTTCTGAAATACTTCAGAATTTAGTTTTTAAATAAAACTTCAGCCAGTTAACTATCCCCACATGCTCATAAGAACATACACATTAGAAAGGTTACTGGAATTCAAAGGTCAGTGTTAAGGCTCATTTTTTTTCTTATTATTTAAATTAAATTTACATGCAATATTCATGTAATTGGAAAAACTGATTTAAACAAAATTAATAATGCAAAAGAGAATAATCTTGTTTAATAAGCAGAAGCAGCATTATGGACACTTGTGGACTTCTAAAAATGTGGCAGAGAACTAGGAAGAACTTAGGTATGGTAATCAGTGTTCAAATTGTTGTACAATACAATTGATATTCTTCTCTTGAACAGAACAGAAACATGAGTAAAATTCTGTTGCAGTAGACTGAAGAGATGTAGTAAGAATAAATTTGGTTTTTTTAGTTAGAAAAATCTTCACCTTTGTAGGCAAAGGTTCTAAGAAATATATTTTATCATAGCCCTTCTCTATCACATTCATTTTCCAGTAGTTTCTTCAAAAATACTTGCTGATGATATTTTTTCCACAGCCTGATTGGTATCCTGTTTCATCAGTGTTTATCTCCTCTTCTTTTTTGTGTCCTTAGGTACAGATGATGCAAATTGAAATTCCGTTTACACACCAATAATCAGATATTTCTTTAATGATGCTTAAAACGCAGGAAAACTATTTCTGACCAAAATTGATATCTTGCACAAACTAATCCATTCCATTAGTTGGTAGCAGTAGCCAAACTTGAGTAGTGCAATATAGTATCTAATGTGAATATGCACTGAATGCAGTACAGGAAAAACTGTGTTAGTGCAGGGTTGTGTTGTTCTGTTGGGTTCATTAGCTTCCTCTTCACACTTACAGAATAAACTTATTTTCTTAGGAACAGAACCGACATGCAAGAGAAGAATCACTTGCTGATGATCTCTTTAGGTAAGAGTTTTATGTTTCCACTTAAAAAAACTTGTGTAATTTGTGTCGTATCTTTCTCTGGACAAATTCTAATTCCAAACTTTCAATTTAATTCAGACTTGCTACAGTATTTTAGTAAGAACATTCTCAAACAAAAGTGTTACTATTTTCTGTTTCATATGCACCAGTGTGATTATTCACAAAGGCTAGAAGATGTTGCGGGGTCAGGCTTCAGGCTTTCTGCCCTTAAAGGTAGCTAGAGCCTAATGAAGTGTTTTGATTTTACAATTAAGTTAGTCACCTAACTCCCTAGAAGAAGTGATGGGGTCTGCCACGTTTAGTTTCTGGCCATGACACTTGTCTGCCTCTGTGCTGAGTCACTTGAGGGAGCTAAAACAATGCAATACTAATTCTGTGAAAAGGGGGTTGGTAGGACTGCTTTCTTTTTTGTTATTTTTGAAGTAATAATTCCAAGAATTTAAAATAAAAAAACCTTTCATAAACCCTTCAGTGTGGCCCTTCTTTGTCCCTTATCTTTGAGACCTAAAGATGCTTTCAGACCCATTTGCAATGAAAGAACCCCTACTTTTTTTTTACTTGTTGGGAGATCTCTGAATGCTTTACCATCTTTCCAGTTTTCAGAGTGAGGAGAGGAGGCATTTTTATACCGGTCATTCTGTTCTCCTGACATAATAGTAGAGTCACTAATTCTGTCCAAATCAGTGCTGAAATCACTGGATTTTGAGAGATTTCTTTGGTACGTTCAGATTCACCTTGGCTTTTTGCCATGACTTTTTGCCATAACTCTCATTACATTTGCCTCTAAAATACAGTCTTTTTCAGCAGTTTTCTTCAAAAAAATTAATTTGTCTACGGCTTCCGCTGATCTCTCTTTTGAAAGAGGGAATCATCCTATTCGGTTGATTTCCTGTCCAGTTACTTTCAACTGTAATCCTAATTTAGTGATATATAACCACTTTCTAATTAAAAAAGGTATAAGCCCAATTTGCCATTTTTTCCAGTTTTTACATCTACAATATAGCTTTTAAATGTCAGTTATGAAGACATTTATAAAAACATCATTCAGCTTGATTACTGTACTATAATATTAACTGTTCTGAAACATCTTGATTAATTTTAGCCTTTCAAAATACAGCATTGTAAACTAATACTATCTGCTAAGACTACAGATAAATGGATTATGTTCAGTAACTGCCCTTTGTATCCTTTAGTCATTGTTCCCAGCAAGGTCTTTTATTCCTTTGTGCATTCACTCACGATAGTGGAACCTCTGTACTCATTTTTCCATTTCAGGCCACAGGCACTGAACATCTTCCTTTTTCTGATGTTTTGATTTCCTTTTGTCTGGAAAACATAATCCAGGCTTCAGTTAACATGGAAGGTGGCTGGAGGTGAGGTGGATATTATGTAAAAAGATGTTCATGACTGTCAGTGTCAGCATCTACACAGACAATCACAGACCAGGGTTGAAGCTGTTGGTATCTTGATGGCACATTTCCATCATGTATCATCCCTGTCTCCTATCTGCTAATCTTTCCCATTTCGTCCTCCAAACCAGGATTTGCTGTCCAGGGCATATTTAAATTAGAACTGGTATGTTATAGTGATACATCAATAAATTCAAATAAATGCTTTGAGATTTCATATGAGGATCTCACTTTGCTTAGCAAAGATTTCATTATTTTCTTAGGTTTTTTTATAAGAAGAAACAAGTAACCACTGTTTTACTTCTCAAATACCATATGCTTGACTAACATAAAAGGTTGTTTTTGTCTAAATCACTATCAAAGAAACATGGTATGGACATGGAATCATATATCAACATTTGTGAGAGCCCTTCAGAAAATCTTACTGCATTACCAGCTCGTGCTGTTAATGTTAATTAACAGTTAATAATAGATCATTTATTTCAAAGGGCACACTTTTCATTTTTGCCAGGAGTCTGAGTTGTATAACAACAGCAAATGACTTCTAATACCTTTCTAGTTATGTGATGATGTCATTTGGCTCACAAGTTGTCACATTTTCCTGTCTAAGCAAAAAGAATCTTGATAAATGAGAACAGAATTAGTGGAAGTAAAACTGTGTAGTCATTCAGTTGTGTCCGTAAATTATTCATGTGTGATTACAAATACATCAGAATTTCAAAGAAGTGACACAGGATTTTGGGAGATGAAGCACAAATGGAGAGAAATAGAAGGCCAAGGGATAGAAGTGTCACGCAAAGGCAAAATATAAGTATATAGCAGTAAATCAGGTAACTATTTAGTATATCCAGAAAGTAGATATAAATTAATAAAAATCAACCAGGAGCTACGTAAAGGGAAAGGTAAGGCAAGGAACTGCTTTATGTGGAAATAAGAGGCAGCATAATCGTTTTGTCTGAAGGAATTGTGGCCAAATGTTGTCAAATGCCATGAATATACACTATGACTCCCCTTCCTCCTTTTTTTAGCAAAATGTATTTAACATTGGGACATTAAAGGCTTCAAGAAGCTTATTTGTGCATCAGATTTAAAGATTTTAAGTAGCCTGGAAGTCAGTGAAAATATTAATAAAGGTTATCTCTAGTTCATGCAGAGGTTCTGGCTTAGGCATCCTTCAGTCAAATTGTAGCAACTGTAGTTAAGTGCAGTCAGGGAAAGGACAAAACACTGACTAATCCCTTGCTATGAATATGTGATAAAGCTGTGTACATCACATTGTAGACTTTTAATATCATTAAGTTTTACTTATTTGTGACAAACTTTCTTTTATATTGCAGATATGATCCTAATGTGAAAAGGAGAAGATAAATTGTGACCTGAATTTACAGTGATTCCCTAGCAAAATCTGCTTTCAGTTCCTTAGCTTTGGTGGTTACAGTGTGTATGACCATTTGAGTTATCTGTTACTGTAAGACTTGTTTTTAAGTCTTGCTTTTTTTAAAGAAGAAGAAAGTTTCTTTGACTACTTTGTGCTTAACGGATTGCGTGTTTTCAAAATCTTAACATTATTTGCCTCAGAGTAATGCTCAGTTAAAATACTGTACGTACTTAGGATTTCATTTTAGGTTGTTTATTTCTAGTTGCTTATGACTACTATTTTTGAAAGAAATAGAACTTAGCATCAGCTTTTTTTTAAGAAAGGCTTTATTAATGATATTTTTGTATATTGTCATTTTTTTTTTGAGGTGGAGGTTTTTGAAGACTTAGTAAGTTAGACCAAACTTGAAATTTGTGTCTGAGTAAACAAAACATGTTTAATGTTTATAAGGTCAGGCATCTTCCTGGTTTTGAAGTAGGTGGCATCAAATTATTTGTAGGCATCCACCAACTTTGTGTGATGGCAGATGTTTAAAGTCTAAAATTCAGTGATTTTTGCCCCGTTATGTCTTCAGAACTTCAATATTTGTTTGAACAGCCTACAGTTAGACTAGAAACATTTCTGTAAACTCAGAAAAATGTATCAAAAAATTTTGCAGGAGCAACAAGCTGTAAAATTTGCTTTCTTGGGAAGGGAGAGATGCAAGTGCAGTTTCTTTTTCTGCATATTTCCTTTCCTTTGCAAAAAGGAGAGACCTATGTTTTGAAAATGGGTGTTTAAGAACAAAACATGAACACAGAAAACCCAAAAGCTGCATGATGAGAACTGTCAGATTATGAGAGTCTGGATACTTTTCTGTAGTATTAAATGTGGAATAACATTGTACGTTCCTCAGAAGTGTAAATTCTGAATAATGTCTCAGATGCTGTAATTTGTTTTTATTTGTAATGAGACTCAAGTTAGAGGGGGAGAGGACCAAATTTTATAGTTTCCAGGAGTCACAGAGTTATAGGGGAACCACCACAAAAATAAGACTTACAAATAAAAATTGGTTTGGGAGTGGAGGCAGTTTCCCTGGAAAATGAAAGAAAAACTTGAAAGCACCAGATCAGGGAGTGGCAGAGAAGCCAGTTCCCTGCTATTGGAAATAATATCCATTATCCATGCCTTTACTTTTTTCAATCACTTTGTGAAAGATATGCCCTTCAACATAATTCCAACATTTGTATTGAGAAAACAGCTACCCATTTTTGAGTTAGGAGAGCTCATATTAATGATCCAGGAATTTGGAATTTGAAGGATTCCCCTGGAAGTACAGTGGGAAAAACCTTCCAGATTTTTCTTTGCAGCTGTATGGAGCATATAAATGAAGGTGGGCAATAGCTCTGTCACATCCTGTTTCAAGAGGCAGGATGGTAGTATCTTCTTCCTTATGTGAGGAAGTAATTTGTTGATCTAATTAAATTGAAGTACTCAGTAGGAAAGCAGCTTCCTCTGGCAAGAGCTCAGAACATGCAGCACGATGAGCTGAGCTATTTTAAGCCACTCTGTCATGTATCAGATTTGAAGAACAGTATCCTGAGATCTGTGCATATCAGGACAGCAGATATACTCAAGTCAACATGGTTGCGTGGTCTCAGAAAATATTTGGTCTTCATCCTTTCCTCTGGTCTCATTTTGGCATCTTCTCGTTCACTTGGTCAGGGCTCTCCAGAATGATACACAAAGTGCGAGACCAGTACCCCTGAAATCAGCAATAGCCATGAGAATGTTTTGGTATTTTAACTTACATCAGGGCACATCAGATCACATTTCTTTGCACTCTTTCACAGGCAGCTGTGTGCTCTCAAGAATGGAGGGCCTTGTGAAGATTCCCATGGTGCTCAGGTGAAAAAAAAATTTAGGATTGGCACTTGGCTGCAGATACACCCAGTGAATGTTGTTTTAGGTTCAGCTTTGATGGTTCCTAGTAGGTGATGGTTTGTTTCCTAATCCAGTTACATCTGCTGTCTGGTTGATGAGAAGCCTGTAGATTAGTGAACCTGAGCCTTTTGCAATTTCAACATCAAGTTAAACTTGCATTAAAGAGAAGCTTAGATAACTAAATTTTTACTCCTCCTTACCTGTGGCTTGAATTTAATTCTAAATTCATGTAACCTATTCATAATACTGATTTTTTTTTTCCATTTTAGCATAATTTTTTGGCATGATTTTCAGCTCCAAACATTAGATTAAACATGCTTGTTGCCTTACTGGTTTGGGCATTCTGTACTGAAGTTTTTGATGTAGACAATAAAGGACATGATCCCTGGTCTTGGGAGTCTGACCATGCAATAAATTACATCAATAAATTACATTATCCCTGGAACTAGGACATTAACTTGACCAGATGTTTCTTTTATTTAATAAAACCTACTCTTGTGGGCTAACACAAATAGGCAGCTAAGCCAAATGCAGCCACTCACTTCCTTTCCCCTCCAGCAGGTTGGGTGGATGAAAATCAGAAGGATAAAAGTGGGAAAACTTACGGGTTGAGAGAGACAGTTTTATAGGTAAAGCAAAAGCTGTGAGAACAAGCAAGAGCAATTAACTTTGCATTCTGTGGTTCATAACTTTTGCTGCATGTTCCAAAGCTTGTGCTTTGTGGTTTCAATATTCAGTTCACCAGTTTTCTGAGGGAACTTGTGTGATGTTGATTTTCTTTAGAAAGTTACAAAAGTTCAGAGATGACATCTAAGGCTTCTCTCATCTACCTCAAACCACCATCTGCAAGCACACCCACCTTATTGACAAAGCGATGCTCTTCACCTACAAGTACATCTAAGCAGAAGCTTATCTTCAGATCTTGTTTCTTCCATTTTTCTGTGTACAAAAGTTTATTTGAGGGTTTATTTGGATAGATTTTTTTATAGCATGCATTATCTTTGTTCATGCTGCTCACAGGAAGATGCAGACAATGCATAAACTAAATATACTTTTTATTAGCAAGGCATTTAAAATACAATCTTGCATTCAGCAGCTTGACTGAACACAGTTTAATGAAGATTGAATTATTTCATTGCACCACTAAAATAGAGGATGGGTGCTGTATCCCTACAGGAACAACAAGCTTAATTTTCATTTTTAACTCACACCACTTTCAGCTGACTTCACATCTTTCCTACATCATATGTGGAAGCCACTGGCTTTTTTGGCAACACTACCGAGATATTCTCATTATTGAAATTTGCTTTCTGTTTCTATCCATTCACATGTGTGAGTCTGCCCCTTTTTCTCCTACTCACTCCCAGTCTTCTCCCAGAATATGGGCTGGTTCAGCAGGACTGGCCTCTCCCACGTCACTGCACAGTTTCTATATGCTGAAAGGGTGTTAGCAGTCAGCTTCAGTTTCCTCTGTCCACTGACCTCCACCTCGACTTCCTCCAGAATACTAAGCCCCCTTCATTACCTCCATTGCTGATGAGTCAGAGAGGCTCTATTCCACGTTTACCATCAAACATCAGTTTGTAATTGAGATAGTAGTTGAAGTCTCTGCTATAGACCTATCTCCACCCCTCTCCCAGTTCTCCTATTAGCCAGTCCGTTTTGCAGATGTGATTTTTCAGTCCTTATTCTTACTATGTCTTCCCCATCTCTTCAGAAAAAAAAAAAAAGTAGCCATTCCCTTAATCTGTCCCATTTCTTGAATCATCCTTGGCCACATCTGGTGCTGGAGTCACAAGCTGGTTACTTCCGACTGCATTCTGGTTGATCTGGTATTTCCTGAAAACTTAAGCCACACATGACAAAACCTGAACTCCTTTCCATTATTCCTGACTCTTCCTCTTACAATTTTTCAATAACCACTGTCACCACATTCTAGTGAGATAGTTATGAAAATGCTGTGCAAAATCGGATCTAACCAGCAACTGCCCTTGTCACTTGCTTTAGTGCTCTGCCCAGACCACTCTGCCCCAGCTTTTACTGTCAGACTCCCTCAAGCTTTGGCTACAGCACCAGATCCGTGCAAACCAATCTTTTTCCTCTTTCTGAACACTATAGCTCTCTGAAGACCTCTTCCTCCCTATAGTCCGCTTTTAATGCTTTTTCTCTGACTTAAGAGCTCCTCACTTCCCGAAACCAAAATAATTGACTTCTAGGTGAAACTGGTTTAATTATTCCTTTAGTCTTTCAAATGTCATTGGTTTCCACAGATTAAAATAGACCAAGCTTAGCATGCAAGCCTCAGGTACATTTATCATCTAATCAAAGCTGAGGTTTTGCTCACAAGTTGCTTGCAGCTCAGAAGAATGTAGCTCAGCTGACAGCAAATGTTCTGTGCACTTTTACATTGCTCATTGAACAAAGTGGGTATGACCCAAACATACTCCAGTAAAAGCAGAAATACTGAGGCATTTCACAAGGAAATGACACTTACATAGTATTCTATCTCTAAGTCTGGGTTTATTGTGTGTGTGAACAATAATATAGGCACATGAGTGTAAGTCTTTCTGTCATTTAGATCTGGGCTTCCACAACCAGCGTACCAGACCTAACAGAGAATGGGCAAGATCAGAGTATGGACTTTCCAGATTATGTCAGGTAGATCTAAGGTAGCAGGATCAGTTCTTGAACAGCAATAACTCAGTGCCCACATAGAAGCTGGTCCTAGAATCCAAACTGATGGGAAATGAACCATTTCCCTCTCCTGGGAATATGCCCTGTATAAAATCTCTCTGATCACCTTGTCTCTAGTTTTAGATTTGTGGACAGCTATTCTTTCTTTATATACCTCATTTAAGAAGAACCTAAAAATGTCAAGATTCCATAATATTTTATGAATACATAATAAACCTAGTTGTTCACTTCCTTTATACTGACATGTATGTCTAAAGAGTGTGTCCAGGAACATGAAGATGAATTTTAGTTTATTGAAGCATCCACTGTAGGCAAAGCAGGCTGATGCTTGCACATTGCCAGTGATCTCAGAATAAAGAGAGGAAAGTGCAAATTAGATTAATTTAGTCTCCAGAACAAGTCCTTTCGAAAGGGCAGGAGAGCTAAGAATACAAAGTATATTTTTTCCAGGTTTTGATGACTATTGATGACCTCTAGGTTACAGAAGTTATTAAAATATGTCCTATAAATACAAAACATTGTTTGAAAATCAGATAGTATGCAGTCAGGTGTAATGTGAACTCACAAGTTCCTGGTTTGTATAAGCTGAAATGTTCCATAGTGTCTGCAAAGACAAAACCATCCCTAAAACAGTGCTTAGCTTCACCAGAATTACTAAATTACACTGTAACACTTTTTATTCCCATAATCCTTGTCCTTATGCTAAAGTCATCCTTGACCATACATTTCCTTGTGTAATTCAAGCTTCAAAAATTATCTAAACTTAAACATTTTATATGTACCATCTTCCCAAAACATAGTATTTTTCAGAAAAAAGAGCCATTTATAGTTCAATATCCTAGATACAATTTGTACACTTAGTATCACCAAAGCTTTCCCTTCTCTGACAAAAGAATGTTTGTTTCCATTGTTTCTGCTAAATAGAATCAATTATGGTTATTTAAAGAGAAGCATTTTTTTTTTTTCAGTTTGGGTAAGGGGAAAAGGCGGAAGTCAATGTCCAAAATGCTGTCATGTCACTTGAGGTACTATACTCCCATCTTGCTTTCACCTCAAAAAATAATCTAGAGTGATGACAAAATGTTGTTACTGCATTACCCAAATTAAAAAGTGTAAACCTTTTAGCATTTTTTGTTCTATAACTTCTTCAAAGTGAATCATTACTATATGGATGATAAGCAAATGGAATAATCAGCTGCCTTTAAGGCACACTTGCTAGCTCTTGCTGTTTGGGAATGTTTTCATGTAATAATGGAATCTGTGCTGTAACAGTGCCAGCTTCCAAACAACTGCTTGCTTTTTCGGAAGTAGAAAATATGGTACCAGCGCAACCAAGTCTCACCTCTTGGCAAACCACTTTACTGACCCAGTCCTGCAGCTTCTGGAGCAAATAACCATTGCTTCTAGTTCACATGTGTGTTTTGCACTTCAGTGTAACTTCAGTTAATAGCCAATTAAAAATATATGGTAACATTAGACTAACAGCACCAGCACAGAGCTCTACAGTTACAGCATGCAGATCTTGACCCAAGAGGATGGGAGACAACCAGCCTGTCAATGGATTCACTTCAGCATATACAGATTTTCAGTTTGCATTGCTCAGATTCTTTGCTGCTTTCCTTCCATTATTCTTCATTGGTCACTGCTTGTTACTGGCAAGGGCTCACAAGAAAGATGTTTGCAAATTTAACACTCTTTCTTTCTTCCTCTAGAAGCAGTTGACCTAAAAATGGCCTCTTCTGCCTTTCAGCTGGATAGGCAGGTCAGGACTGCCTCAAAGTTTAGAGGGTCTTTTCATTTACTTTCCTCCAACTTTGAGTAAGTACTTTGGATTTCTGGCTCTGGCCTCCATTTCATAGTTCTTGAGCAGCGAGAGAAAGAAGCTATAGCCACCTCCTCCTAAGAAATTAGTATTTTACATTATGCAACCATCACTCCATGAAATTAATCATTAAAAAAAAAGGCGCCTATTACACGCATCAGGCCAGAAGGAAAATACAGTATACCCCAACAATTCCCTAAATGCTCAGGACTAGGGACTTGCAGCTGTGGGATGCACTTTGGTGTCCCTTACTCAATGTGTAGGTAGTTTCTGGGAGCGATACTCTTTCCATGTGTTTGCTGGCAAGCCCAGGCTGCCAGCCCAATGCATTTTCCTGAGAGAGAGAGAGCAGAATCTGATATTATTGTCATCATTTTGTCTGGATTATTTGCAGAAAGGATTTCTGCATTTACTTATCAGGGTAAAACTTAACCTTATTCTTTTGTGGAAAATGTTTTAAGCAGAAGTCAATCACGTACAAAGTGCTTTTTTCTACTGCTCCATTAGATGGCTTCATTAACAAGCACCAATTTTTAAATAATCAGAAATGACAGAGATTAATAGGGAATCTATGACAAATCTTAGTCCCAGTTCAACAGCTGGATACTACTTAAAATAATCTTAGTAATAATTTAGCTAGGAGACACCTTCAGCATTAAGAACCAAACTCAAATGTAAGAGACATTTTCCCACTAGCCTATTAGAAAATACACAGTATGGGTTAACATACCTTTACAAATTCTGTAAATCCATATTAAATTCTTTCAGCTAAAAATTATATTCTTTCTATCTGTATTTTAGTAATAAGCATCCTTTTCAAATCCCAATGTTTAAAAGCTTATCTTTCTCACTGAAAGAAGACCTGATAAACGCAGTCTCCCTTCTGGGAACTATTATAACATACAGGAAATTCAATTTTTTTTTGTTTTTGTTTTTTAAATCTGAGAAACAAAGTATTTTCCAAAAGACAGCTATTCAGTGCCAACATCTAATCCACAATAAATGCAGTAAGCATGATACAATGCTTTAGGTAAAACTATCCTAAGGCGAGGCTTTAATTTTACATCTCTTATTCTCTCAAAATACCAAAGAGAACAGGAATTTCTCTCAAAATCAGAAATCCAAAAAGTGAGTAAGTCTTGCTACAACTTTAAACCTAGCAATTCCTAGAAGAAGCAGGATGATTTTTCAGTAAAGATTTGGATGTTATAGTGGCTTAATACCCTGACCAGTGAGAAAGTTTCTCTGCCCAACTAAGGGGTCTAGATGGATGCAATTTTTTATATCAAAAATACTGGAAAGATTGATAGATAAAAAAAAAGAAAAAGCAGTTAAACCTCAAAGTGCTGTAACACTGCAGTGAAAGATACCTGTGTAATAACAGGACAAAAGTATCTACTATGAATTTGTCACTGCTACACACACTACCTGTAAATAGCTGCAGCAGCTGAAGCCAGAGATTTTGAAAAAAAAAATTGGTTCCTTTGTTTTGTTGGCATTTTACAAGTTTCACATGACAAATGAAAATGCAATAACATCCCATGATATGTTGTATTCAGACATTTATATTGACACAAAAATGAAGGAATTTAATCACAGCGCAGCGTTAATATATTGTATTCCCAATATATTAACTGAAATAAAGTTCTGTAATCAAGTATTTAACACTTATAACACTGATTCTCAGTTAAAATTATCAGGTATCATTGGTTTAGGACAGATTTATATATACACAGTTTCTGCCAAAGAAGGCAAATTACAGAACCTCAATTCAATTATGAAGAAAATAAGCCTAGAATTTAGCATAATTAAAACCAGCTCAAATACCAGTATAAAAAGTATATTTAAATAGTATTGACAAGCATGGTTAAATCCAACCACGTAAGCAATGCAGAAATCAATATAAATGTTGCTTCATTTCTGCTTATTTTTATGAAATTAAGTTGACTCTAAACCAAAAGAATATTAGTAGTAGCATCAGTTCAGAGATTACTTTGGAGTTCCATTGAAAATATTAATTTTAATCATTGCATGCTTTACCTCTTCAGCTTCTAAGTCCAAAGTCTGAGTAACTTCCTCAGAAGCATAATGACCTGCAGTAGCCACAGAACCTCGTAATTCAGTAGGCACAGAAAACAGGCATTTATTGCATATAGGTATCTACAACTTAGGAAAGTTAAAACAGCCGGGAAACCAGCAAACACTAGCAGTTTCACAAAGTCTAAGCCTAATTTCCTTTTAAATATCTGTTCAAGTTCTAATATGGAGACTTTAATCATGCAAATACAACACCTTAAACTAACATGCCGTTCTTCAACACAGAAAAGCCCCAAACAAAAAAAATTAAATAACATCTTTTCCATCACATTGGACCTGAATTAAATAGTTTGGTAATAAATCACTTTAAACCAAGCACTTGGCCTATTGAGAGTTCTGGAAAATAAACTTAAGTTTTCTAACTAGCTGTTGCTTACCTTATTATGGTGAATGTGTTTAGGTAAACTACTTTAAAATCCAACAAATGAAATCTAGGTTTTATGGAGCAGAAAGGTGAAATTTCAATTCAGAGGTAGGTATAAGTTAAGTCTTTGTCTTTCGTAACAAACTAAGATTTAGAGGAACTACAGCATGTTTGGTTTGGGTTTGGTTTGTTTATTTTTTTAGCTGGCTGTGAGATATGAGCTTTTAAGTTTCAAAAACTGCAGGCTAAAATAGTTTTAGT
This sequence comes from Tapera naevia, assembly GCA_033556795.1. Taxonomy (NCBI): domain Eukaryota; kingdom Metazoa; phylum Chordata; class Aves; order Cuculiformes; family Neomorphidae; genus Tapera; species Tapera naevia. The sequence continues at coordinate 9,163,782 of JAUMJJ010000038.1, forward strand.
GTTATGTGCCATTCCAGAAAAGAAAAAAAAAAAAAAAAGAGAGAACTAACCTGTACAAATGTGAGATAAGAATATCTATCACCCACCTTCATCATTCAAGTGATCCGATTCAGTCTTCCTGAGTCAGGAAGCAAAAAACCCTTAAATTTTCTCATGTACTTAATTTTTCAGTAGTACACTAGATATTCATTATACTGACACTGTAATAAGAGCACTTATATCAGTACTTTCTTGTTTATGTTAATGAGTATTCTGAGAATGCACACATCACTGTAAGGGAACACCTCATGTTAGTCTCTGCACTCACCCAACTCTAGGCATAGTGTGGAAAAACATCAGTGGATTCTGTCAAATCATGTGCATTAAAGATTAAATGGTAATGATTATTCTTTTATTGCAATTATCAAATAGGATACTTTATAACTGTTGAGGAACATTCCTTGCTTACAGAAATCCTTCTTACAGTAAAACCCTTCTACTAAGTGCTGATGCCAAATATTACTGTATTACTATGGCAAATAAATAAAATCCTTGTTTCAAGGACAAGGCTTCAAATTTGCATTCAGACCAAGAATCACTTTGTACTAAGCAAGCTTTCTGCTTTTAGAAGTTATTTTAGTTTCATGGTAGAAATATGTTTTTGCCTTTGACACTAAAATGTAAAGCCACTTTGATAGGCATTGATTTTCCCAGAGGAAGTCTGCTCTTTTAGCTGAGCAAGAGAAGACAGGCAGATCAATATGTTAGTCTCATTTTCTGTTTATCTGGAAGTAATTCCAGTTGAGCAGAGATCAGTTGTAGTAGCAGATCATTTTTTTTAATTTTGAAAAGATGAAGTATTTTAGTATCAGCATCCTTGACCAAGCAATACAAGCGCAGGTTACTTGTATACAACAGAAATGTGACTGCTATCGACTTTCGCTGTCAGTGAGTGGTTCTGTTAGACTACATCTGTAATCCTGTATTTGAAAGTTTAAAAGGTCTCATTTATGGTACCCCATCACCTCCTCCATCCCCACTTTCAATCAATTCATGTTTCTTCTTTTGTCTTATTGCCAAGCATCGTGTAATGCCCAATGCACCTCCTTTTAGAAACCGTACAAAGTTGTCTCCCACCAGAGGACCTAAAGCAAAGAGGTTAGCTTCCTTAGTGCATTCATAAGTGTATGGATCAATCTCTATAGGGTTCCCCTTGCATGTGATGGGCTGATTAGAGTGATGGCCTATGCTATGCCCTTGGTCCTTTAGAAAGAAAAGATTTGGGTGAGAACCTATCAGGACTAAGGCTACAGAAAACTTCAAAATTTTCTTCAGTCCAGAGGCACTCTGAAGCACACATTTCATTTCAGGCTTGAAGGAAAGTACATTGTGTTCAGGAAAACTAGTGTAAGCAGAATGTAGATTAGAGTCCACAGCATGTGACTGAGTACACATCATATGATAGACCTTATGGTATTCAGGGTAAAGCTTTTTTGGTAACTGTTTGAAAATTAGACTTGTATCAGTAACTCTTCTACGAAACACATGGATTACTGGGATGTTGTTGTTGTAGGCACACAGTACTGCATCAGCTGCTGTAAGTCCAGCACCCACAATTAACACAGGGTCTGCTTTCCCACGTAACTTTCCTTTGCTGATAGCAGCTCCAAAGTCAGACATGGAATGAAGCACAAAAGGAAAATCTTCTCCTTCAACTTGTAAACGGCCAGGAGAATCAAAAGTTCCTGTGGCAAGAGCCACATTCTCAGCAAAGAGGCAGAAGGGCACATGAGAACCATCTGTTGCTCGCTGATAACCTCTGACTTCCCAGTTTCTCTTTATCAGTGATTTCTGTTCATCTTCCATTTCCAAATGCTCTGTTGAAATATTTTCATTTAGTGGACTTCTGTCTTCATCCTTCCCTCGGCAAAGCCTGGATACTGATGTTATGTAAACGTTCTCTCTGAAATTCTTTTGTAGGCCCATAACTTTAACATAGTGTTTATAATAACAAGCTATTTCCTCTGGCATTACTCGATCACTCTTTATATTTCTGAAACAAAATTGAATGGTTCCAGTTAATATTTAGGCCTTACTGATAATTTGAATACCATATATGACACACCACATGACAAATTTAAGAGGATTGAATCTGCTCAGTGTAACTGAGACTGGGTTCAATATCTTTAAATGCATTCAATTTGTTTTATTTTCTCTTGATTCCTGATATACAAGACAAGCTAACTTTTTTTTTTAAATAGCTGTAAATCTTTACAAAGTAAAGTGCTATGTAATTATTTTGAACAGGTGCATGGATTTTGCTGCTTTTTAGAAGTAAACTAGGAAGAAGGCAGAAGAAACAGTACTGAACATCAAGATTGCCACTGAATTAAGTTTAGAAGCGTATTTACAAGAAATCAGGCTATTCATTCTCATAGATTAACAAGATAATAGCGTATGTACTTTTAAATGTTCAAGTTACTACTCTGAAAATCCTGATGAGATCCTTCTTGAAGAGGATAATGCGACAGTGTGACACATCTGTTACAAGGAAACTTAAGAAACTATTTTACATGACTCCAAGTTTTCATTAGCATCAATATTTTTAAGTATGTTAGTTTCATTTTAATATAGCAAGTCAGCATTTCTGTTTTTAGTATTTTTGAAAACTGTAGTATAAACAAATTAGCTTCAGATAATAAGGAGCTTATGGGATTTCAGTTAATAAGGAGGCAAGATTACTGTGGTTATCTAAGAAAGCGATTAACGTACAAAGGTACAGTTTCTTCACCATAAGTGTTGTCCTGAAATGAGTAACAGTCTGCCCTTAAAAACATACACCCAAGTAACTTTTCTTCTTTGCAACATGTGGTAGAAGTACAACTTTTTAATTTTGCTAGAACAAAGTCAGTAAAATTAAAATTTTGAAAAACCTTATGTAGACCATTCGTACATTCATCTGCTGACACAAACTTTTGTGAACTAATTGTATAATGAAGTAGAAACAATCAACTGGTATAAGACAGTTACTTTTCTCTCTCAAATTTTTCCAAGACACACACTATTACAAAATAACATGAGGAAATGCTGAATTATGCTCTTAAAATTAAAATTCATAGGTCACAACATTTCAGATGCTGCAGCTTTGCCTGTAAAAGCAAATACTGAAATATACAAGTTTCTGAATTACAAGGAAGTTAGCATGCATGGCACCTTAAGTTGCATCCACACTGAAAAAGGAACTTGAATATTTCCATAGATTTTAAATTCTTCCCTCAACCTTCCCTCAACTCTGATCAAAACTGCTTACAGAAACAATGCTACTTTCTGAAGTGCTACCAAAACACAACACTGCTAGTACACATGCTTTCAATACACTCAAAGCAATTACTCCGGCCAACCATTGTCCATTTTTTTTTCATCAGAGTACACACAACAGAATAATTTCCAGTGCCATCAGACAATTTAATAAACAAGAAGCCCTCCAGGGAACAATGAAGTCTGAATGTTTTCCAGTTTTTAAAATAATGTCATCTAGATTCTTACAGCAAGAATCCCAAACACGTTATGCAATATGTTTACCTGCGTTTGCTAGCTGCCCACTCCTTGAAGGTGAGGCCAGGTAATTCCATCCAGTCTCCAAAACTGATTGTTAGCATAGAGCCTTCCATGGACTATGGAAAAAAAAAAAGCAAGAGGCATGACTAGATACATTACAAATTGATAAGATTTATGTAAAACACAGTGAAGTTCTTCTCATTGTACTCATTTAGAGCAATAAGATATCAGAACACAACATAATACCAGGACATTACATGAACTGTTATGAACTACTTTTTGTGTTACAGTTAGATACTATTTTAAGGAGCAACTACATGACCTAATAAAGCAGAAAGTGAAGAGAGAACAAGAGAAAGTAAAAGCAAGTTATTTAAAATACAAATGAAGAAGAAAAAAGTCTGAAACCAACAAGCTATGAACATTAAGAATTAAGATTATATATAAATAGCACCTGGAAACAATGCAAGACAGCAGAAAAAAAAAGTAAAAGAAAATACTCCTCATTATAATTCATTAAATTAAAACTAATAAAAAACCCATGTAAGACAGCAGCCACGGTCACAAATCTTCAAATTAAGGACAACTTTTTCCTTAATTTTTAATCTCTTTAAAATATTTGGCCTTTGGTAATTGATCAGTTGAAAAACGCCCAAACCACAAAATTATCCTGCAAGAAATATGAAATTTTTACTCACATGCCAAGCCCCACCAGGTGGTCCTTTACCAAGCACTATATGGGGAATATAAGTATGTTGTTCTAGCTTCCAATGCAAAACCGGTGGGTAGTCATACCCAAAGTCAGCATCAGGATGAAGCAGTGTATCAAAAAGCACTGCAACAGGGTTTGAAGAGCGCCCTTCAAGGCCTTCAGACAGGTACTCCAGATCCTAAAGCATGAGAGAAAGTTTCATCTGTTCATGAAGCTTTTACTGTTATATACAGAAGCTGAATTTCAAAAGAAAAAAACAACTAATTCAAGTTGCATTTTAAGTAGAGGTAAGTAATGCAGAGTATCAATCACAACACTTTTCTGAAATAACCACCATGATTCAGTTCTGTATCCTGAATAATATGTTTCATTCATTTAAAAATTACATGTTAGTAACACAGTAATACCAGGGCAGGTCAGTATTTGGCATTCATTGCAGAAAAAGAAATAGAGACAAATATTCAGAGCAACTTAATAACATTTATATTTATAGATAGCAGACTATTTTTAACGATGAATTGCCAGTATTTCTTGGAGCCACACTTCGATAAAACTGGAGTCTATAAACATTAAGTTTTAAAGAATGAGTAGAAATGGCTCCTTTGACAGCTTTTGGGTAGTTCCAACACTACTTTATTATATTCTGAAATAATGGTTGTACTGGAAGTATTATTTTTAAAAACGAATTAAAACAAGGCTTATTTTTCAAAGCCATTAATATTGAGAGAAATTTCTAGAACTTTTTAAAATGTTGACGTTTCAGCATCTGTTAACCAGCTGTGTTTTAAAAACTTCAAGAGGCAATGGGAAATATTTGAAGACAGACTAGAGATCTGAAGAAAGATTTGGCCACAAGGCGATTTTTGCCGACAAAGACAGGATGAAGTACATAAGCCAAAAAGCTTAGGCAACTTACTCTCCTGCAACAGCACAGCACTAAAATAACAAGAAAACCTCCAAAACAAACTAATTCCCACTTCCCTACTACAAACACATATGCATGTTTGTATTCCAAATAAATTAGTCACACAGGCAATACAGTTAGTGGTAGTACTGTGAGTAATCCATCAGGAGCATAATGAAGTGAGTAGAAAACAATGGTAACATGTCAAAAAAATTGACAGGTGGGGAGAAAAATAATGGAGATTTAACTAATCACATGAAACAGAAAAACTGAATGTATATGAGGATAACAAATACAGCACAAAAGCAACACAAACACTGAAGGATGTGCATGGTTCAGAAAATAAAAATGCATTGTATTTATAGAGGATATACGTCCCTAATGTTACTAAAAAATGAAGTCTTGATGAGAATTGTGCTATTCAGGAAGATTTTAACATAAAGTATGTTAGCGCCATGTATTCTTTCACCATAGTGCCCAAACATCCTGCAACATGAAAGCTGGTATTCCTGCATCAACTACTGCCTGACCAGATGGTGCTTTAGACACTTTTGACAAGTGGTAAGAACATGACAAAGAGCAGACTGTGAAACCAAAAAAACATCATAGAGACCACATGCCTCAAGACTGGATCTAACGATCATGAGCTGATTCTATTTAAATTAACAGAATAACAAAATAACTTATTAGTGCATTAGAAATACAATTAGGTAAGTGGGCTGATCTTCACAATGCAATCTGCATAATTTATTTTGATAAACAGTTCTTAAAATTTATTGCTTTTTATACCGAATTTGTTACAAGCCACTAAAGAAGGTATATACTGCTCTTTATTTTGCAGGTAGGAAAAACAGAGGCCAAAAGATAAAGCCAGTTGTTTGTAGCCACACAGCTTCACTGTGGTCTAATTCTTTGTGGCGTGAAAATATTAAGCCTTTTTTGCCTATGGCACTACTTAAGTTGCAAAACCATCTTAAACAGCATCATTAGACTACTATTTCATGATCTAGCTTGCAGAAAGAAAAAAGCTAGACAAGATGGCAACCAAAGCTTACTTGATCAACAATGGAGAGATGTCGAGCTTCTTCTAATTTCGTATGTAGAATCGGGTTTGGGTGTATAGCTTCAGGAGACAAGTATGGCCTGTATCCAGAGAGCAGGTAAGAAAGACAAATTCCTGAAGGTCCGTTTCCTATTAAAGAAAGAAGTTACTGCTTTAGTAAAGATGTCAAAACCCTAAAGTCACTAAATAAGCAGCAACAAAATCATACTCAAGTAGTATGTGACACTATCCTGATTCAAAGCAGCTTATAAACTTTGCAGTCAAATAAAGCCTATCGTAAGAACTGCCTCCAAATAAACTGAGCAAAATGTTTTTCAGGTAGCAAGAAATGTATGACTGTTAAACCATGAAATAAAGTCCATACAAAGGAAGTTCATGCATGTCAAATTCACTGATCCTGTATGAAAATGACTCAACAGATAGGATCTAGTCTGCCTGTCACTCACAGTCATATCTAAACATTACTGCCATCTTACAACTTTGTGTTCTCACGCTGGGTATTGTAAAACAAAGATTAGAAAGGCAACCTAGAGTATGTGCTTTTCAGATCTGATTCTGAAATTAAAAGGAAGAAAAAGAGAAAAGCAGAAAGCTGAAGCCAGCGTGAGTCAGATGAGAAGGTACAGACATAGCACAACGGCAATGTAAAAGCTGAGTGAAGACAGATACCGTAGATAGGTTGTAAAGTACAAGAAACTCATGTAAGACCATGTTCATCATTCTGTAATAGTACCAATTCAAACATTCTCCTATATCCTTTTTGTAAACATTTTATAATTCATTTTTATGCATTGATATAATTTTAATAGACTAACTTATTTTCAAATTGTTATTGAAGACCTGAAATGGATGAGGACAAATGTTATCATAAAGTCATTATTTCTATTTGTTGGATTAGGATTAAACAAAGCGAGGGCCGTATTTACAACATGCTAATACAGAAGTAATGCTTATGTCGCAAAGGCAGATATCAAAAGCTAAGGAATGCTAAAGTCAGAGAAGTAAGACCCGTGATACAGAATTTAAGCATGTGACTATGTACTGTTATTTCTATAGTTCCTCTTCCTCATTAACTGAATGAAGAGCAGTGTTCTGCTAATGAGGCACTATTCAGTATTTTGTCTTTGTTTTCCATCTAGAGTGCCACACATGATATTTACCACACAGTACTCAAATTCTGGGCTAAGGATAAAATGCCTAATTAATTCATATTTTCATACAGCACGCACTGTTAGAACGTTAACTGTTACTTCCTACCATTTCAACTCCTGATCTCAAAGAGTCCACTCGCTGCTTCCTGTTCCCCATTGTATTTGCACACAGTATTTCCATCACCTGTTTCCAATCCCACTTCTCCAGCACCCGTAGTCTCCTCCCTTTTCTGATTTCCCAGTCGCTAATCCTCCCATCGGTTTGCTGAGACCCTTCATTCCCAGTCTTTTCATATATCAGACCTCTTATTCCACCAAGCTACACTCGTCACTCTGGTCCCCAGTAGCAACTTTATTACAATTCTGTGTGTAGACTGATCACAGCAAATGGACTACAAGAAAATCAGGTAGGCTCACTACAGGTGAGCTCTTCAAAGGCTGAGACTGCTAAGCTGTAAAAAAATTTTCAATCAGCATGCTTTCTCCAAAGACCTAGAACCTGAACTGTGGAACCTGAACCTAGAAACTGTGAGAGACTGCACAATAAGTCCCTGTTACCAAACAACTTAGGTTTTGCACCAGAATATGCAGGCAAAAATAAAGGCACTGGAGTGCCTGTGTCCTAAGGACCACAAACCACTGTAAAAGAATGTCTAGGAAAGCCATAGATCTTCATCATTGGGATCTCCAAGACAGTTAAATCAAAGGTTACAGAAGGTTTAAATACTGGTGATCCTGCTTATTTCCCAAACAACTTACATTCTTACTTTTCTGTTTACAAAAAAGACCGTAAGCTTCATCAGGGAGAGTTTAGACTTGATGTTAGGAAAAAGTTGCCATGGTTTAGATGATGGTTGGTGTTAGTGTGGGTGTTGGTGTTAGTGTTGGATTATAGGTTGGACTTGATGATCTCAGAGGTCCTTTCCAACCTTATGATACTGTGAAACTGTGAAATTGTAAGGAATCTTTCAGACAGCAAAAATGCTCTTCCTTACTCTCACACTATTCTACCCTCTCACAGACAGACCAGCATGAGATAGCTGGGTACACTTCAGTCCAGGAATTAATTTAAAGTTTAAGCCAGATGCAAGCCCTTCCAGTCACCCACTGGCCATGTTGCAGATGGATACAAGAGACAACTTTAGCAATACATTGGAACCACTTGTAACAAAATCATATGAAGTTGTTTGGCAGAATGAATTCTTAACTTCTTTATAGAACCGTATCTTGTGTACAGTAAGAGAAGTTCTTTCTCTTTACCAGTGCATAGCTAGATTTTTTTCCTACTGAACTGTAAAGGAAGCTACTCCATGATGGAACGAAAAAAATGTATGCCATATCCAAGGATGCCTTGCCTACCGGGTAAGGCTAAAAAGAACCAAATGGATAACAAAACTTGCCAAAACAAAGGCTGGCAGGGGCCAAGGAAATTACCGAAGACAGGATTATGTTTAGGTGAATTACTGCCACTGAGCTCCCTAGCCCCTCCCCCGGGACCACCCAGAGAGCTGATTCAACTCTAGTTTCTATTCTTCAAGCAGACTGATTGCAAGCTAACGAAATTGCGCCGTGGATACGCTCTCAAGAACACATGAGGTAAAGGTTCAACTGCAAGGTCTACAGATAGACTTGCTATGATTTTCTCAGAAAATTGTCAGAGGGGGAAGGTCTTTTTGAAATGAGAAATTTATACCCAAGGAGTTTGCTCTTTATTTACACACAAAGCCTCCAATAATTGCTCTGACTGCAACTGAGAAATATTACTATTATATATAATTTAGATATACAATCAATATATCCCAAAACCCCATGGCCCTGTTCCTTTAAGCCACAGTTAAGTTTGAATAGCCGCAGAAGCTTCTCTGATCAACAGTGAAATACAGTACAATCATCTTTAGATTATGTGCCTAAATTTAAAGCAAATAATCAACTCAAACATAACAGGTTTGTTATTTTAATGAATATTTAAAACATTGTGTTTACACAACAATGTTCAAAACTAGTGCAGGAGATGAAAGTGTTTAGTAGTTAGAGCTCCAGCAGGAAATCCTTCCATCTCAACTGATGGAGTGTATCCGTTTCTCCCCAATTTCTTGAAGAAGACAGGTACAGCACAGAAGTTACTTAATATTACCAGAGTACCTTAGTACTCTATGCAGAACTGCAGTAACATATGCAGCACAATCTTAGAATCAAATATTAAATTCGGTATCATATAGGGAAAAAGGGAATTAAGTTAAAGAGAGGGCAATATAAGCCATTGCTCCATCATTAACTTAACTGCTTACACATGCATCATCTTTTTCTTTCTGATTAATAAAATATGCAACGAGAAGAAGGTGGCCCTAGGAAGCTAAAAGAATGTTTAACTCCAGCTAGACAGGAATAGCATGGAAAAGACTAAACCAGCAGACAGTGTGGGCATGTGTATATAGGGGTCGACAACTATTTTTGTATTCTTCTACTACATTATTAAATAATTTTAAATCTATTCTAAGGCTCTTCAGACAGCCAATGAATTAGTGATAATAGTATGCTAATGGAGAAGATCAGCCTGTGAAGTGTCTCAAATGTATCTGTGAAAAAGCATTTGGGCCATGTATTTGTTTTTCAAGGAAAAACAGTCAAGGCAGCTGTGTTTGGTGGTTTGGCACATAGAAAGTGTTCTAGACAAAATAAGTATTGAGCACAGGTATTTGCATAATGCATATTTGCAAAACTAAACAGTGAAAACTGAATCATTAACCATATGGCAAACCTATACTAAGGCTGACAAAATGCCAGGAACTTGTTGCTCTTCAACTATGATGCAGAACTCAGCAAATGATTCACATCTGTCACATCCACGTAAGTGTATTACATGAGCACTATTTTAAGCTATCATGAAAAGAGCTTTGAGAACCACACACTGTACAAACATCAGTCTTTCAAAGTTGTGAAGACTGACTGTGAACACATTGAGTTGAAACATCATTCTCTAGAATCTCTGCCTGTTTGCAGGTACAATTAAAGCTCTTGGTTCACTCTAGTCCCAACAGCTTTCAATAGATTATTGAAAACCTCCTTTACTCCCGATCTTTTCTTTATCCCTTCATCAAGTCCTGGCGGTAAGGAGCTGGTGACCAGCTGTTGCTGAAAAGCCCCAGTACAAATCATTCTGGCACTCTCAATTAAGCTGTGTACCTAAGGAGTCTGCTCCCTCGCAATCCTGTCATTCAGCAAGACTTTACAAATACAAGCCTTTAACTATTTAATCAAGACTACAATTTACTGTTTTCAACCGGCTGCATTGACTTGGACTCATTTTGGAAAAGGTGGGTCAATATTCAGACATTAGTGATGGATGCAACAGAAAAAAAGCAATTAATGAGAGAGGGTAGCATCTAACCACCACACAGAACACATTTTACATTATGTTTTTCACTGTCCCATCTGACTCCACAGATTTGTACCGGTCCACCATTAACAATATCCCATGCAACCTGTAGTAGACATACTACATTAAACAAGCCCTATGTGATCAACAATAGAATCAAAACAGTTCTTCCATTAAGACTCACATATCTACTGCCAAATAACGTCTCGTTTTGTCAAAGCAAAATTTGAATTCAAATCTAGTCTAATAACAAGTCCCGTAACATAATTTCATGGCACTGTTGTTAATCATAAAAACTGCATTACTCTAAGTATCTTCACTGTAAGGACACTAAGCATTAGTTATTTAACGATAAATTACTTCATGCAGCAGATCTACAAAGGCAATGGCAGTGATCGAGATTCTTAAACTGCAAAAAACTCACCTATTATTACTACAGGCAGAGTAAGGAGGGAGTCTCCAAGCAGAACAGTTTCTTCAATTAAAGGCATTCTTTTAATCTTCCTCTCAAGGCTGTCACCAAAATACTGGACGAAGGAATTCAAAAGCTGTCCTTCGGTTTCAGGGCTGCTGTAACTTCTAATTAAGAAGGACAGATGGGAGAAAACAAATGAAACAGTTGAACTGTGGTCAGAGCAGTCTCTTCAAAAATAAAGTTGCTTTTGATGCTGTATTTCAAGAGCTGTGAATTGGCATAACCAAGACCAAAACAGATATTCTTCATACAATCCACAAAGTTTTTTTCTTCAGCACAACTTTTCTAACAGAAGATTTTTAGAAAGTCCACTCTCTCCAAGAAAGTCTACAGAAGAATAACAAAAAGGCATAGATGGCTTTGCAGAGATGAAGGTTTCCAACTTCAGTTTATAGAAAGCTGAAGTATAATCAGCAAGCATTATTTTGTTCCCACATACAGCAGAACTCATTCCTCATTATCTTTATCAAAAGATGAGGATACACTCTGTCTAACCAATTAAAAACATTAAGGACAGCCAAAAGCTGAATGAGCAGCCAAGGTCTAATATAACAGCAGCTCTTTGCAACCCTTTCTACCTACTAAGCAGCTTGGAGCACTTTGTCTCAACAAACTTCTGTTCGGGTAGAAGTAAGGCTAGTTAAAGCTGGCAGTGGTGTGAAGATAGAGAAAAGTGTGATCCCTGTAATCCCTAAACACAGCCCTTTTTTACCACTGTTAAAAGAAAAATTTTTATAAGAGAAATTGCCATGCATACAGGTCAGCTACTGCACAGCTGACAGATTTCACCTTGAGTAATTTTCCTAATTCCTCTGTTCTTTCTCTGCAACTTCAACTTAGATTCTTCTCATAGCTCTTCACCATTTAAATGTGCTTCTAGACTACCAAGACTTGTTTTATATTGCTTGCTACTTAATTATTTAGGAGTCTTTTCTGAAGCTTTTCCAGATCTTTGAAGAAGCACACATTATCTGTTTAGCTAGAAAGGCAGGGGCAAACTAAAACCAGTCTGTTATTGACAGTTTTCAAAATACAGACTTAACAACTTTTTAATTAAAAATAACCCAAATCAGCTGATCTAAACAATTTTCCTCTTTATAAACACAGTTTTCATTATTAACTTAATAAATAAAGGTATTATTTATTTTCTAAGAATCTGCATACCTTAAAGCTATTCTACAATTTCAGAAATTACTTTCTACACAGGACCAAAAGCATAAGACACTGATCCAAATTTCCTACAGCCTTCAAGAAGACACATATGCTCTGTGCTGCCTCAACTCCCACAACACTGAAGGTTCTGTTATGTATTCCAAAAGCCTTTCCTCAACGGGCAAGTCTGAAGTAAACTAAAGACAGAGCTGTACAGTAATAATAGCACCTGCACAAACTGCAATACATGTCTCTGATGGTTATTCCCTTGTTAAAAAGGGTGGGGAGCTATTCTAAAGCTGTACTTATTTCAGAAAGCAAGTGCTTGATACCTGTATTCCCTCCACTACAACAAAAAAAAAGTTTGCAAATTATGTGGTTACAGATGCACATTAGCTCTTCGTGATCTTGGAGACGTGTTAATATACAAACAGCACGAGCTAGACGAAGATGAGCAGAAGACAGGGAGAGGATATCTAATTATCACATTACTTTTTCACCTTTGCTTTTAGACAGGCACAGGTAGACTATATCAAGCCTTTGCTCGAAGTTAACTGAGGCAACACCACCCTGTGCTTTGCAAAAGACACACTTAATAGCAACATGCACGTTTTAGTGTCGTTTTAATATCCTTGCTGAGCTAGATGGAAGATAAAAACCAGAAGACAACATTTCAAAACCGCTTTCAGGGGTTATAAGCACAGCGTTGTAGATACAACAGAATCTTTAACAATAAAAATGCTGCTTCTGTGCGACTTAGATCGTGTACCTCAAATATCTGCATACGACATGCAGTGCCTCAGTTATTGTGCATACAAAGCCAATGAAGGCCTGTTGTCAGCAGCATGTTCTTCCTTTGCAAGAACATCATACCAGAACTCGGTAAGATCTTACGCTGAGGCACTAAGACCACCATCTTCCTAATTTCTGACCAACACTGGAATCCATCAAGTACCAGAAGTTTTCATAGTGATAAAAACTTATGGCAGACAGCTTTGCAGTGGTGGGATAACAGTAAAAATATCTATGGCTCTGGTCCTGTAGACATGTAAGGGGGCAAAAGACTGAGTCAGTTCCAAAGCTTGTGCTTAGTTTGCCTATGTTGGTCACACCAAACAACCCCGAGAGTTACATTCTACCAAACACCAAGATTCTAGAACTGCTCAATTTTTTTTTCTTTTTAGTCAATTACTTTCATTTTTATTTGATGTGAATAACCCATTAGGAGAAAAAAACACAGCACACACGTAAACGTTTTTCTCCCATTTAACAAAAAGAATAATTCCTTCACAATAACTGTCTTAATTTACTCTAAGTCATTAAAACAAGAGGTGCCTTTTCCAGGTAGTGGTTTTGCAAAGATCCTATAATTCCCTACATACCTTAAGCAAAATATTAAGTAAACTGATTGTAGTAGGCAGCTAACAGACAGCCCGTTATATAAAAAAAAAAAATAAATTTGGTCCCACGTTGACACTGGGGGGAGCAAATTTAACACGGCTCGATCGAGGGGTGCTTCAAGGAACGGCGACAAGCGATGCCCACCAGGGCCGGGGCCGGCATAGCGCTATGAACCCCGAAGCCAAACCGAGCATCAGCGGGCGCCGGTTTCCTCGCAACGCGGGCTGCGCTTCACCCAAGGTCACAGCGCGCCTTCCCGGGGCGCTGCCTCCATCCCCGTGCTGCCCTCCCTCCGCTTCTGCCCGCCGCCGCCCCCCGGTGCCCCCCGGCACGGGCGCAGCGCAGCGGGCGTGCGGGGCCCAGGGCGCCGCCGCGCAGCGGCCACGCGGAGGCCGCGGCACTGGGGGAGCCGCAGAGGCTGCGTTCCCCGCCCGCGACCACTCGCTTCGCCCCGCTCCCGCGGCACGAAGGGCGCGCAGGCAGCCGCGCTGGCCCTCCAGCCCCTCTCTCCGCCGCCGCCTCACCTGACGTGCCCGGCCAGGGAGCAGCGGCAGCACCACACAGGCATGGGGGGCGCGGGCGTGGCCCAGCGATGCTGCCGCGGGGGGTGGGGGTCGCCTCGCCGCGGCTCCCGCTCCCCCTGTCGCCGCCGCCACAGTGGGGCCCGCGCGGCGCCGTCCCGCCTCCCCGCTCGCACGCGGGTCACACGCGGGAGGAGGAGCACCGGCAGGGCGGGAGGGAGGCACGCGCGGCGTGGGGGAACGGAGGCGCCGCTTCCTCCTCCTCCCAGCCCCGCTGCGTCCCCGTGAGCCGCACCTCTCAAGAGGGCGCGGGATGCGCCGCCTACACGCGGGGAAGGGAGCCCCGGCCTGGCACCAGCGGGGAGACACCTCTTGGGGCCGGGGGCGCGGGGGCGGCAGCGGCCCTCCCCCGCATCCCCCGAAGACAGGCGGGGCCGCTGCCCGCCGGGGCGCACGGAGCCGCCCAGCCACCTGCCGCCCCGCCGGCACCGGGAGGGGCTCCGGCCCGCCGGGGGAACCGCACGCGCTGCGGGGCCAGCGGCGGAGTTCGCCCGGCCCTCATTCGCTCCTGGCGCTCCTGCTGCGCCCCGTGCGGCTCCGCGGGCGAGGGCAGCGGCAGCAACCAAAGTAGAGTGAAAAGCTTGGGAGCGCCGTTTGATTGGTAGCGGCCTATTTTTGACTGATACAGACATTTGGAAACAATGTTTCACGTATAGAATCATAGAATCGCTTGGTTTTAGATCGAACCCAGCCGTACCTGCCCACTTCTAAACCATATTCCTGAGCTCTTCATCTACCGTATTTTAAACACTTCCAGGGATGATGACTCAACCACCCCCTGGGCAGCTGTTGCAATGCCTGACAGCCCTTTCAGTGAAGAAATTTTTCCTATGTCTAATCTGAACCTTCCCGGTGCAACTTGAGGCGATTTCCTCTTGTCCTATCACCAGTCATTTGGAAGACGAGAACAACACCCACCTAGCTACAACCTCCTGTAATATGTTGTTAGCTACTTAAGGTTATGTCTTACAAATATTTTTCAGGCACATGTATTCGGGAGAAATCTTTTTTTGCCTGGTCTTTTCCTAGTCATGGAGTAGCTGAGGTTGGCAGAGCCTTTGGAAATGGTCTGCTTTGATACCCTGCTAAAATGGAGCCGCCTACTGCCAGTGGCCCAGGATCATGTCCAGTTTGATTATCTCTGAGGGAGTCTCCACAGCCTCCCTGTGCAACCTGCTTGGTTGTTCGATGATACTCACAATGAAAACGTATTTCCTTATGCTGAAGTGGAACTTCCTGTATTTTGGTTTATGCGCATAGCCTCATGGCCTGTCCCAGTGGACCACTGAGAAGAGTCTGACTCCATCCTCTTCATTCCCTTCCACCAGGTATTTGTATATGTGGTTAGATCTTCTTGACCCTTCTCTTCCACAGGCTGAGCAGTCCCAGATCTCTCAGCCTCTGTGCATAGTAGTCAGTCTCCTATCATCTGAGACTTGACACCCAAGCCTTACACTGGTTTTCTCTATTAAGAAGCAATAAAGGAGAATGCCAATAAAACTGTTTATATGTTAAAGAGTTATAGCCTTTCATACTGAGTTAAACTTGAGATTTTGAAATACCTTCTTTGTGAGCCTGTTCCGTAAGTCCACTTAAACCAAGACCGTACAAGGCTGTAGAGTTACTGTATCTGAAATGGTTGTTGGTAGTTGGCAATCCAGTTCGTCTCTTGTTTGGTTGGTTGTTCAACAGACTGTCATGACTGTAGTCTGAAAATAATTACTGTTTAATATCATCAGTCTGGTTCCCACTAGAAAGGATAGCTTTATATTTTTTAGATATGTGTACTATGAATACCTAAAGCAAAAGAAAACGGAAGCTGAGTTGTACCACTGAGGAAATAAAGAATATTGATATAAAATCTCTATCTAAAAAGGACGAAACACAAGTTACACATGTTGTTCCTCAAGTATACCCAACACTGGGTGTTGTGTCTTCAGACCAGAAGCAACATACTGAAACTGCTTTTAGTTTGGTGTTGTATTGCCTCAAAAGATTTTAAATGCAGTTTGTCACCAAAAATATTGCCTTCAGTTCAGGAAAAGTACATGTATGTTGACCAGATATGTTGATCATCCTACCTGAGTATTCATACCATTTTATTAAAATTGTATTCTCCTTCAAAAGGAGTTACAGAGAAATACAACAGAAACTGAAAAGCAATGTTAAGTTTTTCACAGAATATTTTGCTCCTACCAGAGTTCAGCCTTTTCCCATATACAAAGCTCTAGGTCTGCAGAACCTCATGCTTCAAGGAAACTAGCTATGGCCAAGCAAAAGTTTTTCCAGGTTTCACTAGCTATTTGATGGTAGAGTAAGGTAACAATGACTTCAAAATCAACACTTTAAGGACATTCAGCTATACATACCATGTAGCCTTTGATCACAGCCTCCTCTTTGTTTCACCCATCAGCAAATCTGATTGCCTAAAATATAATTCAGAAACTCAGCTATACTGGTACTATTATTAGTTTGTGCCCTTGTCTTTGTGGACATAACCTTGAGTAGAAGAGAAAACAACCATGCCTGTGTCCATACCTACGATCAGCAAGTGTCTTCTCCTAGCACACTTTCACATTTAAAATTGAAAAATATACACTGGACATTGAGTTTGTGAGATAAAGGAGGTACTTGTAAAAGTTGTAATTAATGATATACTTCTCTCAGAAATAAAATGTTATATTCCAGTGAAATTCTACATGTTCAACTGAGTTTTTAAAATTTCTTCTTTTTCTTTTTTGGGGGGGGGGCGGAATTTATTTCAAACCTATGTGTCAGGGTAAAACATACTGTCTTAAGATGTACCTATGTTATATTGCAAAGGGCTTAATGCTGACAAAGCAACAAATGAGAGCCAAAGAAAATACACCATGCCACAGCAAGTGTTTCTTCCCATATGCAAGCAATGATCACATTTTAAAGGATTTTATATTTCCTGCTCTGTTAGTTTGTGTTAAGAGATTCAGGCAGTTTTTAGCTGCTAGGTATATTTCAAATCTTTACATTTTAAATCATGCTAACCACTAAAATTCATTTTACTATTTTGAGTAATAAAATTCAGCATTTTTTCAAGAAATATTTTTTAAAAATAATTGAATTTTTTAAATTGTCTTCCCCAAATACTACGTAAATCATTATCACAGCTAATGATGTTGGAAAATAGATGAAACAGTTTTTGTGAATCACAGAAATATTTTTAACAACATTTGTAACATAATCTTTCTTTTGATCAACTGACATATAACTAAGTATGTTTAGAACTGGCTTGAAACTGAATAATTCCTAAAAATCCTGTGGACACATAAGGTGGGAACATCAAGCAGGGGGCAGTTGTCCAAGCCATGATACACAGCATGAAAAAGAAGGGCTTCATCCTATTTTGTAGAAGTGATGAGCCCAGTGAGCAACTGGAGAACAACAAGTGTGTGCTGAGTACAACCTGCACGTTGTAATACAGCATGGGAATTAAGTAAAATGATCAGCACTTTGGTAAGGTGCCCATGCCTCCACCCACTGCAATGTGACATTAAAGTATAATACAAAATAAGTAAAAAATAGACCTTCAAGGCTTCAAATGACTCTACAGAACTACGATCAACTCTGTCAGGATAAATAACTCAATATGTCAGTACTGGAGCTTACCCAGAACAGATGTCTCATCAATAACAAGCCTGTATCATTAAATGACTCTGAATGATGTATGAATGATCCACAAGGCCCAGGAAGAAACAGTGTAGTGAAACTTCTTTTCAGATGAGCAAAGTTTGCCACACACCTGTGACACTCAGCCTGAAATATGAGGTGCTGAAGAAAGGCCGGGAGAGATTAGGAAGGCTTGAGGTTATTTACTCTCAGTACTATTGAGCAAGATGGCAACTAAGAAATCTAGCTGCAAAAAAACTTTCTATTTGGCCAAGGAAAAAGCATAAAAAAGAAGAATCTCAGTTAGGAAGTTCTGTTTCAGTTATAGTAGATACTGTCAAAAAGTCAAGCTTCTTGACAAGAAGGACAAAGAAAAGACAGTTATGGAAAAAGCCTGAAGAAGCAGGTCTGTTAGATTACTGGGATTTTTTATCATCCGTTGAATAAAATTATTTTAAATAGTTTTCTTCAGATGTTTCAAAGTGCTAATGAAATAAGACTGCTTGGAGAATAAAGATGAAGCAATTTCTGTGTCAAAGAACTATCTTGATAGTATGGAATGATTGACAGGAGGGCCTTTACTATCTTTCTGCACTTCAGAGTAAGACTTGACTGAATATCTTAAAAGGGGTCTACGTAGTATACTGTCATGATAGGATATGAGAAGAATTCTTTTGATGCAAGTCAGAACTCCCAGCCAGTAGTAAACTGCATAGCTGTGGTAACAGCATTAGCACGTGGAAGGAACCACTGTTTCTTAGCACTGCAATAGACTGCTTTATCAGCTGGACAAAATCAAATTGGCGAAAGCCTGGAAGATCATGATGTGACAGATGGGTGATCTCTGGAAAATGGTGCACATGGAAGGGCTTAACCACCTGGAGTCTGCTGATGGTGCTAGTCTTCTAGACGTTTAGGATAAGCATTTATAGATTCACCTCTCCACGGAAGCAGTTAATGTGTTCTTCTGTATATTAGCGGTAACAAGTCAATCATTACTTTCTTTTGCAAGTAGAGGAAGAGAATTCTAAATAGGCATTAGAGGATGGCAAAGTAATGGGAGGGGGGTTTCTGCCAGTCCTTAGAAGAAACACGAGTAATGCAGAACCTAGACATCAATTTCCTGAGGTGTTTGAAGGTATGAATACTGGCATGAAAATCTGTTGGTATAGACAGTTGTAAAAATCTGTTAAATTATAAAAAACGCTCCAACTCATCCAGTTTACAAATATCTAGAGAGAGGGCTGAACTTTATTGTGAAGATAAGCGCACATTTTCCAATTACAGGCAGTACAATTTTGTCAGCCTCCTTTTGGGTAGAGCATAATGGCAGCTGTTGCCTTCTTCTTTTGGCGACTGCTGAATTGCATGGGAGGAGCCGACTGCAGTTGTGCTGAGTGGGATCGAGAGGAGCAGGTCCAGTCCCATCACCCACAATCAGACCCCGCACTAATTATCATGCTAATATCATGCTGGATATTCTTTATCATCTTTGAACATTCAAAGGTTTTTGTTGTTTTGCCACAATGGGGAGTACATCTCAAGTGAGTTTGAAAGATGATATTGCTGGAAGAGAGGATATCTAACTGGAGTCTAGTTACCATTAAGTGAGACTGGGAAGGCACTTGGTGCCAGAATAGAGAATACACAGGAACAAGCAGCTTCCAGTGCTTGAAAGACTTATGAGAAGTAGTAGGGCTGGAGAGTTTAGTGGCTCCAAAAAATGCATGGAAGTAAGCAAGACATGAAACAAACTTTGTGACATATGCCTGAGAAAGGCAAAAGGCATACATTCAAAATTGCCCTAGATTGGTTTCAAAGAATAAGTACATCTGTGTAGAAAGATCTGGGTGAGGACATATTTTATGGCATATACCAGAACTGTTGTGTAAGCTTAGTTAATTTAATCCCTGAGTCAACTGTTTTGGGCATAGAGGAATTGTCTCTTCTGGACAGTTTGTATTTCACTTTGGATTTGTGAACTGGTCTGGTGTTAGTCCAAAATTATCCATGGTATTCTTATACGTGTAAAAGTAAGTGTCCAGGAAAGTAAAGATTGTGTTCTGCTGGGTCTTTAATGGGGCATATATTTAAGTAGCCACAGCTTTATGAAATTTTATTTAGAGAATTTTTCTGGTCAAAATTGTTACTTCTTCTCTGATTATAATAATACATAGACTGTTGATAAAATATGACAGTTGCTTTTGGAAATATAATTACTCTACAAATTCTGTTTCTTTATGGAGAACTATAGTTCTCTAGTGTGACCTTTAAAGGAGTCTTTAGCTCTATCTACCTGTATAAAAATAACAAGTATTTATTCAAAACATACTTGGGAAATACATGAAAATTACTTTGAATTGCTCTGTGAAAAAACATTATCAATTTGTTGCATACTATTGCATCTCTGTTTTGTTTATTTGACTGGGATCAGCTGTATAGTCTAAAGCTAAAATACAATAAATTAACAGTTACAGAAAATCTACCTTTGTTCTTATAAGTATCAAGCTTGTTTGTCCTTTGTGTTTTTTACATCACTTGCTGTGTCTAGATGTAGTTAATTAATGGTTTTAATTGTTCTAACATAACACTAGTCCTAGTTGGCTAAAAATAAATTCAGAAAATAATCAATATATCAATTATTCTACTAATACAAGTACATTATTTCTAGTAGGCAGTCAGACAGCTGTGAATCTTTTCATGATGCAGCTATAACTTTAATCATCTTTGGCAATAAGCACAAGATACTTGTTTGCAATAAAGAAATCAGAGGTATACCAGTGCTTACATACACAGATGAACATCTGCCCATCCAATTCTATGTTATTTTTATATCATGGAAAAAAGAACAGTGACAAAACATTCTGCAGAGAGGCATGAATTATTAAAAAAATGTCTGTATCTTACATGAAATGCAAAATTCTGCAATGCAGGAACAGATTCAAAAACAACAGAGCAGAGTGAAATTTGTGGATTCCTGTTATTTGAAACTTGGACTGATGACTTACTTTTAATCAATTTGCTATCAAACAATCTTTACAACATGCTTAAAACTATGTCAAAATTGTGAACCCTGCCTCTACGCTTCTAGGCCACTGAAGCTTGGTGAAGCAGCCTCTTCTGGTATCATCCCACCAATAAATTTGCAGTAGTGTTCTTCAGATAGGTATTATAGAGAATATACATTTGCTCCTCTTTTGAGAGATAACTCTTCATCTTTTTATTTTTACATAGCATATTGGGCTTTGTTCCAAGAGCAACATGGTACTGAATGGCCATTCTGTAAAAACAAACAGTCCGTGAAAAAATAAAATATTTATTAGACTTGACCCTCAGTGTTGTAAACTGCCCTCACCTAACCAACCAAAGCACACTGGTGGGAGAGTGTCTTCATGCTGATCTGTGGAGGCATCAGGCTGATGCAGTTCAGTACCTGATCTGAGCAAAACAAAAGCATACATGCAGAGTGTGGCAAAGCTCCTGTAAAGATAGGCTTGACATACAACTAGTAGTTCTTATTTAGTTTATTTAAAATACCTTATTCTGTAAATAATCCAAGATAAGATTACTGATAATGTTAAAAACCAATAATGCTACTTTATATCATATATAACTATACATTTCACATTTATTTTTTGGGAAGCAATTCTACATTTTTTAATTAGGAAAGGCTTCCTATTACTTCAGAGTATATCCTATATAAAGGACATGAGTTTTTATTTATAAACAAGTACATTTTTACAAGAGCAGTACTTTCACCTCACCAGTACTGCCAGATCTTTCTGTGTAATCACTTTACCCGTGTCCACTTCTTGGAGACATATTATTATAATATCTAGACTGCATCTAAACCTCTGTCCTCCTAAACATGGAGTATGATTCAAACATACTTCTGATTGCACAAAAACTTTGTCAAAAATAAATCCTTACATATAAATTAATTTCAGTTCTGTATATTTTGCAGGTCTGATTTATAATTTCTTAAATACTTAGGGCTAGCTCTACTGTGTTGATTTAATTTCTTTTAGAAAAAATAGTGTGAAGTTAACAGCATTTTTATATAAATATAAGAATATACTGCTGGTTCCTGACAGTATCCAGTGCATGCTTCATGCTGCTTTCTCAGAGTCAGTGGTGCACACCAAGTAGAGGACTGAAGATCAAATAACATAATTCTAAATATGTCAAAGTTGCAATTGAATTCATCATGAAATTCATGTCTCTCATTTCTTCTGTACGAAATAGAGGTTATTCCAAATCAATCCCAAACCTGCTTTTGTGAAAATCTCCTAGGACAGTGACAAATCCATGAGGAAGCTTTGTGTACTTCCACTGGTGTTTGAAAAGGGCAAGGAGAGGATTGTGTATGAAGCAAACTGGTAAAGGCTGACATACATGAAGGCACAAAGGATTTGAAGGATAATATAAAGAACTATAACAGTAGTTTTCAAAACAAGTACAAATTCCCAGGACTTGGAACAGATGAAATTCTTCAGTTAGAATTAGTTGCAGCATGTTGTATTCCAGTCTAGGGTGTTTTTTTTGCTGTGGCTTCTGCATTCCTCCCTTGCTTTAATCTACTCAAAATCCAGCTGTCATAAGCATCATATCACTTTTGCAGCTTCAAACATTTCTTTGAATCACACTTTTGTTGTATTGCCCAAGTAGGAAGTGAGAGAGTGGGAGAGAAACATCAAAACAAGGGTGTCAAGTAGTGAAAGATGGAGCATTCAGGAATAGCTCTTAAAGGTATTTGATTGAAAAGGAAAAGAAAAGTTTTCGGTCACTGGCTTGGGCAGCATAATTACTTGTAGGGTCTTAGAATCACAGTTGTTTTTTCCTTCTTGTTTTTCCTGTTATCTGCCACAGCTATTTGTAGCATTTTATTTTGGTTACATTCTTAGGAGAGAGATGCATGTGCATTTGTGTGGGCAGTGCTGTGCTGGAGCCTTGCTTCTGATTAGGCTTTCAACTTGTGCTGTAAACCAGATTCAGTTAAGTCAGAATGCAAAAAAAAGGCTATATGGTTAAAATATTTTTATGAGAAGTAGTTATTGCTGATTTGGCATTTTACCAATCCTTGTAACCACCTACAAAGCAGTAAATCTCACTTTTTTACTGTAGTTGGCACTTTGATTCTATTGCAAGACGATCAACGTTAGTCTCTATTTTTATTCTGTCATGCTCATTTCCTAAAGCTGACCAATAATAATTAAAAGTGACAAATGTGGGTTTTTTTTTTTTTGATCTGTTGCCAGTGACTTGCAGATTTGTCACAGAATGGGAGACATGATTGCTGAAAATTAGGGGAAGTAATTTTTCACAATGCACAACACCAGCCATACATTTCAAACCTTTTCCTTTTCCTTCTGTTAGGCATCAAAGGAAACCAAAAGAAGAGACATAAAAAAGATTTTATCCCTTTAAATGTAGATTTATGAATTTTAAGAAGAGCAAAGTACCCACTGATAGTTTGGTTATAGCTGCACCTCCATAGCAACAACACTTCAACCACACTTGGCAGTTGTGTATGAATGTGCCTTGTTATTTTAAGTCACCCTATTTCAATTGTGACAGCTTTTAATTACTTCGTGTCTGTAAAAGGCAGAAGACTTAAGTATCTCGGAATTTAAATAGTGAAACACCTATCCCAGTCTGTAATGGGATTGGTGGGTGTAAAGCAGAGGCTGCAGGTGACGAGAGAGAACCAAAAGGGAGTTCACATCGTCTACGTGCATGTGTGCGTTCTTTAACTACAAATTGTTGTCCAAAAATTGACAGCATCCAATTCGAAAAGCAAACCAGCTGATTAATAAGTATTGCAGAAAGCTTTAGAAACAACAATAGGATTTTCTCTTATATACTAAATGTATTATCAAGCCTATCCTAAGCTTGCCTGATCATGACTTCCCTCACTCTTTTGAAACTCCAACTTTTGTTCTGCCTTGTGTCTTGTGTCCTGTCTTGCTTTTCAGACCACAGGAATGGTCTGCAGCTTGCACTTGTTCTCACATGTGTTTGAGGACAGAATGGGATTTGACTTGGGTAGCGACTTGGCAAATTATTGGAAACATTTACAAGTAATAACCATACTCATACCTTATTTTCTGAAGAAATTATGTGGTGCACTAGATGAGCATTTTTATGGACCAATTTGAGAAAATATGTAGCTAGAAGCACATAAATAAATAAATACTGACTATATGTTTTTCTATCTGAGAATAAATTAATTATTCCACAATCCACTGAGGAACAGTTTATCTTTTTTCTTTTAAAAACCTGTCTCTCTGTCTCTGTTTGGTTTCCTTGTGCATGGGCTAAAGGATTATTTGTCTGAATGTGTCGTTATTCCTCTCATTGATGTAAATACAATGGCAGTTGTCATAAGATATGTTGTATTTAGTGGATGCCAGTGCAGTAGTTCCTCTTTACCTCACATTAAAGAAAATTCAGAGTGCATTACGACTTCAAGGACACATTTTGAGAGTATATCTATACCTTTCAGTGTGAAATGCTAGAGGCCACAATTTCCTTTATGCAGTTTTGCTCCTTCAGAGCTATAATTTAAAGCAAAATTTGGATCCAAATATTGTCAGGTTCTTTCCTTAGATTAATATTATTGAAGTTTCCATCACAATCTCTTAAAGAGGAGTCCTACATATTTTTTTAAGTCACGAATACATCTGACTTATTTTGGTATAGATATGTTTTCAGTTTTGTGTTTGGGGTTTTTTTTTAATTTGCATTAAAGCCTTCACCTTTTAAAGCAGCATTATACGGCCTGTATAGAATCATAGAATCATAGACTCATAAGGTTCGAAAAGACCTCTTAGATCAAGTCCAACCATACCTGTCCCCTTCCTAAACCATATCCAACTCCAAGCAAATTATCTGACCCAATTTTTTTATAGTATGTTCTTTTATCAAATGGCATTTAAGATCAATGGTGAGGAATAGCAGATACAGCTAAATCAGAGAATCCATAAAAGAAAAGAAAAATAGGAGAAAATATTCATATGCTTTTGAAACAGAAGACAAGTGACAACACAATCCAATTGCAATAGGTGTGATAAATTCCAAGAAGGAAGCCTGGAAAAAGCTGCTTGTTAGAAACTTTAAGGTCAGTGTTACATAAGGACATTAATTCCATGAATAACACTCCATTTTC
Source organism: Tapera naevia (assembly GCA_033556795.1). NCBI lineage: Eukaryota > Metazoa > Chordata > Aves > Cuculiformes > Neomorphidae > Tapera > Tapera naevia. The sequence continues at coordinate 9,188,944 of JAUMJJ010000038.1, forward strand.
TCAAATTTAGCAGTTTCACCACTGAAAATTTTTTTTTTCATCAGGCTGTAGAGCAAATTTAAACATTTGGCTACCTCACCTTGTGACTGAAACATGTGGTTTTGATGGTGTAGATTTTATGACCTAAGGGAATCTTCCACTGTGGAAGCGCAAACAACTTGGGAAAAAGTGGAAGAGAGGTAAGAAACCCCACCTGGAATAGACTATCTGATTTTTACATTAAATCTGCGTCACATGGTGGTGAAATTAGATAAAAGAATCAAAATCACCAGAATAAACCATGAAGCATGACATGCACCCAACAGTACGACTTGCTTCACCTTAGCAGCTACGTCTGAAGGAAAACAGTAGCAATGAGTTTGATGGAAAAAGAGGGAAATAAAATCTAAAGGATATTTAATAATGATGGTTGGAAACATGACAAATTTATATATTTTTTATAGTGCATACAGGATGATCTTCATCTCTCTTCATTTTGTCACTTGAGTACTGAGTTCTACAGACTTTGAGGGAGAAATCATGTTTTCTTCTTTATTTCTACAGCGTCTAGAACTGTTATACCTTAGTCGGGACTGTAATCATAGGGAACACTACAATACAAAGACATACTTGTAATAAGGTTTAAATGAATAAACAGCATTCAATACTGGATAAAAGCAGATGACGTTGTATCCCCTAGACTGTATTTATCTGTGTAGTCAAATATAGTTTGCTGATGACCAGATGTGCTGATTTACGTCCTCAAAGAATATTTTTGGATGAATGCATGATGGAAATACAGTCATCTAACGCCTCAGAAGGATTGCATGAAAGTCAGTTGGGACAAGTTAATGGGAACAATTGGCACAGAAGCAGACAAGGCTCTTAATTTTACATGTTCTTAAGTGGCTTAGTGTTTCTGGTACAACTTTGTTTTGGGCTCAGCCTCAGTAATACGCATAGGTCTCCTGCATTTGCTTAAAAAGCCCTGTGTTATATTGCTGAAACAACAGATGAAAGACTCACTGATAATAGCTTTATTCAACCTTGCTGAAAATGTTAAATCTAGTAACAATAAAGGCTTAACTGTTCTACATGCTGGCCAACAGGCCTTTGCATATTACAGCAAACAATTGCAAGCATTTAGCATTTCAGTACACATAAAACAGAACTACTTCGGAATGCAGGATCTGAATACATACCCCTGATTCACCCACACTGTGGAATGGCAGAAATACACATTGTTGCAATCAATATTGGTAAAACCTCATCTTTGGAAATCTGCATTCTATATACATTTCCATTTTGCTTTCACGCATTGAGATGAAACTGAAGAGGTTGCTTCAATTTCTCCAGGGACTCTTGGACAGAATTTAGGCTTGCTCATTTTGCACTGACCTGGCAGAGTAAGGAAGGTGTGAGACACTCTGCAACTCGTATAATCCACCTGGAACTAGAATCAGGAATGTTTTCCATCTGCTGCCCACAAAGCCCAGTTAGGTGCAGCCTGCATCAATTGTTTTTTTTACCACAGCTGTATCAGCTGGTTTAATGAAAAGTATCATCTTTCATATCGAGTGTTGCCTTATGCAGGTCTTTTGTGGAGAAAAGACATTGATAGATGAGGAAAAGATTTTTAGCAAATTGGAGTGTAAATAATGTAGTGGCTACTTATTTGCACTTTGTAGTTGTTTTGTGTCCCTGACCTGCTCATGCTTGTGAATTCTATAGTAAAAAGCTGCTGTAAAATAAATCAGAGATAGAAGGAGGCGAAAAGCAATGCTTTATCAGTTTTGCGTTTCATCTTTGAGATTTTTATCTGAATTTGAATCACTAGTTACAATTAAAATTATTCACCTTGATAATACTTAGTATGAAAAGCGTATTTTTTGTTTAGTTTAGTTGATTGGTTTTGCTTTCTGTAAGTTGCTTTATGTAATATAGTCAAATTTATTTTTATTCTTAAGGTATGTCCCTTATAAAATATAGTATCCACTCAGCATCAGCTGTTCTTGACTTTGGTTTAAATAGTTGAAGACATTTATGACACCATTTTAATTTTAGGTGTCAGATATAACCTTCTTCTCCTCTCTGCTTTTAAAACTTTTTTGTCTCTTCAGTCCCTTTTCTCTGACCCTTTGTCCCTTGGACCACCAGCATATGAACATCTGTGTTCAGGTCAATTGTGTTAAATTCTTATTTCCTATAGGACTTCTTTTTCCCTCTAGTTCATGCTAATAACTTTCCTTTATTTGCTCTTATTAATAATGAATTATCTAACGTACGGTTTAGAAATACTTCAACTGAGAACATCAAAACTTCATGAAGTTAGGAAATTATCTCTTTATCTTAGCAGAATAAAACTGTGCACACAATTTCAACTGCAATCAAAACCTACAAGACTCTACTAGCTTCTCCTTAGACTCTACCTGGGAACTCTAAAATCAGTCCCTGGGGATTCACCAAGCAAAATTTTGCTTCTGTTCTGGTCTTACCAATGGCAGCAATGGGTTTTTATGCTCGGTATGAAATACCAACAGAAAGGTCTCATCGCTCGTGTTGGCAGATAATGACGAAGATTTTGAATGAAAGACCACAGTAGTTTTTAATACAGGAAAAGCAATGTATTCCAATAATCTTCCCCTCTGAAAAAACTGCTGAGCTATAGTCTATGTATCTTGTTCAGGCATTCATTTACAAAATCTACTGACTTTATAATTTCTTGGCATCGCTTACAGACTAAGGTCTTCTATTATAGATTTGGCCATCTATTATTTCCACACTGCCTAGTATCAGCCCCCTGGAAGTCAGAGCACTGTGCTCATAGGACTCCTGATATTGTCAGACTAGCAATTCTGAAATTATTTTAACAAGCTTTCAATTGTGATACAAGGGTAACTTTATGCCAGCAAGTAGTTTGCATGGTTGCCTTTGGAATAATTTTTGAATGCTCAGTAACAGTCTCACTTTGGAACACATGTATCTTTTTTCTCTGATTTATACAAATTCTCTCCTGCATATTTAGGGTACTAACTTAGGGTCTTTGGGGTTTTTTTATGTGGTTTGGTTTGTTTATTTGTGTTTCGAGAAAGCCAAGAAGACTCCTGTTATGAGCTTCTGTTGTGTTTCTGATTAAAAGCTTTCCATTATGTGTGAGAAAAAAAAGTATTGCAGATGCCCAGGCTAGATTCATCTAATCTCCTAGGAAAAAATCACTCCATAGCTGTATCCCGAAGAGAAAGACTGCTTTGCTGAGGCTGTGATCACATGCTGTGTACTGCCAGTGTCCTAATCCAAGGCAAACTGCAATGTTTCATAGCATCTATGAAAGACTTCACAGTGCTTGGGGCAATGCGGCATCCAGCCAATACCTCTAGAATCACTTTTTCTATGGCAAGCTCTTTGTACTAGAGTAACAGAATTTTTACTTTTAGAATGATATGTTAATATTTTCAAAGATGTGCTTGTTGGTCACTTTATTTTTGAAAAATAAGCTGCAGACAGAAACGTTAAGTTTACCAACTATTCCCTCAAATGCCACCTATTTGCAGTGTTTGGTGCACATCCTGAACAGTTCAGCTGCCTTGTCACATCAAATGATTGGAAAGTATTTTGACATCATTTAGCCTCTGACCCTAAATTTCACTCTCAATAAGCAGAAACCAAAACATAGCCCACAAAACACAGAGAAAATAGAAACTGCGACTGTGTCATTCCAAAATGAATCCCTATCACTAGAGATGAGATATTTCCCCGCTTTCACACAATAGATGCTTTTATTTATTACTATCATGACTGGAGCCAAACCGAACAATGTCTCTTTGTATACAGATACTTCTTTTAATTTGTTAGTGGGTTGATCCTTTCAAAATTGCTAATTAGCTGAGCTGTTATTAATGTGACTCAAATAACTGGAAAATTTCATAGTTATGTGATCACCAGCCTTTCCAACTGACTGGTCTGCAAGTACCACTCGTTCACCTTGTAAGTAAAGTGGCGTTTAGCCCAGAATAAAAAAATGTAAATTAATACATACTGTTCAAACAGGCAATAAAAGGACAGCTTTCAATATAGCATTTTATAACTTTCCATACTTGGTTAAATGCTCAATTAGTTTCATTAGGAAAAAAAAGTACACTTATTGCAAAATTAATAGGCACTTTTATTTTAAAGTGTATTTTAAAGTGTATAATTTTAAAGCTTCTTGGAACATACTGAAGCATCTTACTTGCAATGGAGGTCCTACTAGTGAACATACATCCTTGTCTGTATTTTGTGTATTCTTTGTTACATGAGTAAGTCCTTCTGTTCTCCAACATCGGCTGGCATGCCCTTGTTTTCAATGAGTACTCATTGCTACTAAACTGAGGTTCACCTTCCATATTGTCTGTAATAATTTAAAAATAAATAGGAGCATACTTTGCTCCAATTTCTAGTCCTCTGTATGTTAAATCTGTTTTCTTTTTTTGAGGTTTATGATAAAAACTATTGATGTTATTTTCCCTTTTCATTCCCTCTCCCTCCTACAAAGAAGCAAACCATACTGTTGACTGTACTTCAGTTTTTAACAGGCAGACTGAGGAGCAGGGAGTTTTGAGAAGTTTCTTGCTTGTAAATCTATTTGTTGTTTCATAAAAGTCATCTGAGTTCAGCTTAAATTACCGAATCTGCAGTTGGCGGCAGTTGGTGTTTAGCAACAGTGTTTTTTGCTTTTATCCAGACATTCTTTTGGTAGAAACAGTTGGAATCTGGTTGTTTTCTAGAAATGCCATCTATTGAGAAGAGCTATCAAATTGGAGCAGAGGGCAGTGGGAAAAATATGACAGGCAAATGCAGCTTAGTGGTAAACTATAGCTTCATAACAAAACTAACTACCACTAGAATATAACCAAATTTGTTTAATTCAGTCAGATGACAAGTGTACATGATACAAGATATATGCTTAAGGTGATAAAAGTCACGGTGGCTAGAGAGATCAAGAGAAAAATATTGCCAGAACTTCATTTATTTGAGTAAAACTGAGGGATGTTATAAAAACTGTGTCCAGGTCAGATTTGCTGCTGTAAACAACTATGTTCTTGTAAGGATTCTCATTCTTACCAGCCCTATCAACCTAAATCTTACTTTTTATTATGCTTGCAAAAGATGTCCTCATTAAAGTAATTACAATATTACTTTACTACTTCTTAGTTTTAATGCTTTGCTAAATACCTGGGAAAAAACCCACATTCATGTGACATGAGGCATCTCCTGTCACTGTGGAAAAATAAAATGGTATATCCGGATAGGCAGGTGGAAACTGCTTTGTGTTTGTTCTGTTCTTAGTCCATGGTGATCAGATTTTAATTCTGCTCTGGTCTGAAAGCAGGACAGCTGTAGCAGTGAAATGTTGTTTCTAAGCACAGCTCTCCAGAGACTTCATTAGCAGAAGCACAACACTCCTTTAATAGAAATGTAACATACAGCCAGGTAGAAAGATGATTATGATGAACTAACTGTCTGTACCCATCAACAGAGCCTAATCATAAAATATATTTTAGATAAGATATATAATCTAATTGGTGGGTACATCGCTGCAGGAACAAGATGGCAACTGTGCAATTGTCAATACCTAAATGTGCTGTTGGTACAAGTGTTTTCAGATTTTAGCCCACAAATCTTATTTAAGTATGACTCCTGTTTATACCAACAGATTCATCGTAGCAAAATGTGTTAACACCGAAGTCTGTTCTGCAAGTATTACAATTAATTAATTTTAGAACAGGAAACAATGGATTTTGAGGTTAGGGCCATATTCCACTGCAGGCCATTTTTTACTGTATTTTCAGTAGTTTCCACTGCAAATCTGACTTGGTTTAATGATGCTTTCATCAAGTGTCACATTATGACATGACTGTTTCATCAGACGCTACTTGAAAAAAAAATAAAAAAAAAACCTTCACGTGTTTTTTTGGTAAAACTGAGGGGGAATTCATTGTCGTGGCTCGGTTACCTAAGAGACAGAAGCACAGTTGTCTTATTACAGATGTGCACATCAATGAGTAAGGAAAAAATCTCTTGTACATTAATTGCTTGAATGTGTGTCAATCAAGAAAGAGCTCATATATAAATCAATTTTGAGAAACGAAGGAGAGATAAATTTTGACCTGTTGTCTCACCTGAACCAATTCAACTGTATGCCACAGTTTAGAGATAAAAACAATCATAAAAACATACTATACACAGTAAAAAGTTTATTATATTGGCAGAACTAACTAAGATTTTAATTTTAGTTCTATAAATATTTAATTTCAAGACTGTTGAACTTGTGCATGTTCAGCTTTAGGAACATATCTTTGAAAAATGAGAAAGTGAAAATACTGATGTTTTGTTTGCTTATTTTTCTTTTTTGAAAGCGCCTATAGTGGAATCTGTTAAAAATTGTCTGGATTTGATTACAAAATTTACTAAAGTAGTTTTGTTTTAAATTGACATCATGCATTTACATTCAGACTTTTCGTTACTGTAATAAGCTGTTATAATTCCTGAATTCTGAAAGTAATTTTGAATAAAATATTTGGAAGTGTAATACAGCCCTTTTTTGCCAAGTGGACATATTTTAAGTTACAAATTAACTTAGTTGACACTTCATTCTTGAGAAGGAAAGCTGCTGCCTGAGTAATTCATTAATATTATTACATGAACAGAGAATGAAAAGCATAACCAGAAAATCCAACTAGAATTCTTATGAAAAAAAACTCCTTTGAGTTTTCTGGAGGACATATCTTCTGCCCCCAGACTGGACAATTAATTGGCTAAGTTTAATTAACCTTTTCCCCTTAAACTTCCAGAAAATGTCTCTGGCTCTTATGCATTCTTAAAGGTGGTGACTTCTACCTGTCTGATTTGACACTGGATTGCCTAGGCCAGCAGAGGTCCTTAGGAAGCCTGTGGTAGTCCTGTTCAGCAGAGGCTACCTGGAGACACCAGAAAGGGCTACTTAGGAACACCTCCTAAACTGAAACCAAGTCCACAGAGCTTTAAAGCAGGAAACTGCCTTTAGCCAAGCTTTTTAAAATTAATTTCCATGGAAATCTAGACTTTTTTGCCTCATGCTTTAACTTTACAGAGCTTGAGGAAGCGTAAGATGTTTCAAGAGTTGAGCTTTCTTGAGTTTCTATGGAAGTTTCAGAAATTTATAGCACAAAAGTTTTTTAATATTAAAAAGGTTTAGGTTGAAGTTTTCAGAGGCACTTAAAGGGCTTTTCTTTTGCTTTGAGCCTTTTATTTGTTTAGATGTGTCTGAGGACACTGCATGTAGATTATGGTTTTATATGTGCTTTGTTGTGGAATCATGTAGTTTGAGATGATGTGTAAGTGACCTAAGGATATATATATTCATGTAAGACACTATTCAAAAACAGTTGTATTGAAGCAATTTTAAAATTACATAAATCTGAAATTCACAGATACATCAGTAGATAAATAGGCTACAAAGCAAGAAATGACTGCACTATTTTAGGATATTAGAAGTTTTTCTGTAACATGCTAGTACCTTTAGCAATTGTTGAGCTCTTGAGAAGCATTTTTATTAACTCACTTGTGTTGTTAGCTCAGTACTCTGTGGGGATGCGTAAGATTTACTAAAAAGCACAGAGGGAATGACTGTACATGCTGTAGGGTTTCAGCAGACCCTCCCTTGATTATTATCCATGCCCTGGGGGAATAAAATTCTGGCTCAGTAGTCATAGAAGCTGCTGAAACTTCATAAGGTGAGACTGTGGTTAACGTTCATACTTTTATATTAACAACAATACTTAAAAAAAATCAAATCCACAAAGTTGAGGTTTGGGGGACTCTCAGTGTATGGTTTTAGAGTGAGATAGGTATTGCAATTGCTTGTAGGTGGTGTGACAACTGAGGTGAAGGAAAAGGAATTAAACTGGTGACATCAAGTCTGGGATATTTTGTGTGTTTTTCATATTTAATATCAAAGACCAAGGTTACTGTACATGCAACAGAGAAAAGAAAGTCCCACAGGGCAGTTGAAGGGAATTATTTTGCGGAAGAAAACTGATGCAGAAAATATCGTGATCCTACTGTACTCTCACTGATTAATTTGATGTCTTTTTCAGGACATGCCCCCTCCCTGCTGCTCAGGTGATGTTGGGGAGCTCAGGACTGATGTATCAAATGCCCTGAGGAAGAGCTCAAAATAGTCATTCAAATACAATAGGTAATGCATATCTCAAAGCTTTTGTTTTTAGCTCTGTGCCTTTATGGAGTGGAGCACTGAAACAGGCATTCTGGATCCTTTCAATTAATCTTCTTTTTCTAACACTGACAATGTTGTTACATTGCTTCTCTCTTCCCTATCAAATACAATTGCATCTGAGTAGAAGATGATGCTTGGCACAGATATGTGCTTATGCTGAAATTCAGATGTCTGGTTGATATAACTGTCCTTTAATGAATGCTGAAGAAAAATGTACGACTAAAATTTTGATGGATCCAAGCTGGATGTTTGAAAATATGTGTGAAGATCACCCTACCCATCTCTTTAAATATGTATCTTATTCAAGGAAAAAGATACTTGAGGACTACTCCGTCTCTGTAGTCAATGGAAGATGTTTGATGTGATAGTGTTTGCTTTGACTTTAACCAATGAGGTGTTTAACAAAGAAATAATCTGAACACATGAAATGGTTATCAGGTCCAGAAGCAACTGAGATTTGTAATATCTGCTGAAGCTTGTGATTAAATTTTAATATTTTATAACATAAATTATCTGAAAAAAATCGTTAAAAAGCAGCTTTCTTAAATTTCTGGGTTTAGTGCATAGTTAATATAGCTTATTCCGTTTCTTTTTGCTCGAAGGTCTTGGATGGTGGTTACAATGCTGCCATAGAAATCATCTTCCTCTCTTGCTCGTCAAGCCACATGTCATTCCCCTCCACCTCCTTCACCAGGTCCTTCTGATCTACATGCTAAAAGTCACCATTTTTTTTGTCTTTATGGACATCTAGTAAAATTATTTGTATGTCTTTTATTTCTTCCTTTTTTCCTTCCCAGAGTGTGTGCTTATTCAAACACTTCTGTCAGGTTGCCTCTCTATGCTTATATTCTCCTCTCTGTTTGCTTGGCAAATGATCTACTCCATTTGTTACAGTTGAGTTTTCTTTTCTGCTTCTCCTCAAAAAGCCACTCCTGACAGATGTCAGCCTTTAAAAGGAGAAAAAAGAAACCTGGAAGCAGAACTATTCAACCTTATTTCCTCTGTGTTTGGTTAAGCATGAAATTCAGTTTAATTCAACATTGTAATAAGTTTCCCACCAGTAACTCCAATTCAGTTCATAAATTTATTTGACATTTAGTAACATTGGTTGAACACTACTTTTTATTCTCATCTTACTCTGGTTCTGTATTTTTTTTTTAATTCAAATATTTGCATATGTCACTGGAAACCATGAGTTCCTCCACCCCTTCCCCTTCACTGCTCGCACACACTGAGTTATAGCTCTACTGGTTGGAGCACTGTTATTTGAGTGTTCTCTCTTTCTCCCTCTGAGACATCAGTCTGAAAAAAACCAAGTACCTGACTTACTTTAGCCTTATGCGTCACTTACGGAAAGACAAAAAATAAAATATCTAGCGATTGACTGTGTCACATGAAGAATAATGGTGGTTATGCTGTTGTTATGAGAGCTTAAAGACATAATCAAGACAGATTTTGTTAGTGGAAGCAATATATTTTATTTTAAAATATTTTATTTTATTACTGCCAAATTAGACAAACTTTTGGGCATGTGAGTCTTCCCTCATATCTGGAAAAGAAGCAGCAAATTTCAAAGCTGAGTACAAGCTGAGAGCATTGTCTTATATTTTATACTAGTTGTGTCTCAGACCATCTCAGAGAGGAAGTAGGTGATGTTTTTGAAGAAAAGAAAATAGGAGAAAGGAAGATAGGGAGGAAGAGGAGTCTGAGAAAGACACCAGGGTGTTGGTAGTAGATTTTAATCTCACAAAAGCACTGTCTGTGAGTTCATGTCTTTAGGTATCTAGCAGATTTGTGAAAACACTTGAGTTTTTCTTTGGAAAATGTTGTAGGATTCCTTCAGGCTCAGGACTAAGACATTCAAAATGCAGTGATTATTTTCTATTAAATGTTCCTTCCCTCATAACTGGGCGCTTCTGTCCTTTGCAAGGTGCATATGCTCATTCTTTCTGCTGTGCAGTAATTGCTTAGTTTCACCTGCATACTTGAGCACTTGATGCACTTGATGAAATGTGTTATGTCCCCAGAAGTACAGGCACAGGAGTTGATTGTTTGATGTTAAGGTATATTTATTGTGTCGGTTGTGATGTTGGTTACATTTTGTACTTGGGAAGGGCCTAAATAAGTTTAGTTTGTTTTGGCCACAGGCAGCTTGCTTCTCGTAATGTGTTTAGTAGGTTGGGGCCTACGTAATTAGAAGAGTGATTCTGGAGAGTTCTTATTTAAAAACAGGATTGTCTTCTGATAAATCTTTCAATGGTTGCATATGTGTATGTTCCAGCAGGTGAACTTGCAAGTGGGAAGGACGTGTAAGAGCATGATGGCATTCTGCTACCACTACACTATTTCAACATTTTGTGTAGCCAACAGTTTGACTTACTTTTCTACTTGTGGCTGTCATTCTGATAAAATATATTACTCATAAATACAAACAAAAAGAATGTGCCCTTGCGTTTTACCAATAGATCTTAACAGCAGAAAAAAAAAAGGATAAAAGATGCGAACTTTAGCCTTTGTACAGTCTGGTTCACCAGGTGTCCAATATGTTGATTGCACTATAGTTAAAACAACATTTATGCAACCAATTGAATCACTCTGAGGGTGGATTTGCTAATAGTCTTGCACTTAACCTACTCCCTAAATCTTTTTTTTTTGTTAGGATCCTAGCATGATGATCAGTGTATGATCATTGCTAACATTTGTTAACCTCACCTACATCTTGACCTTTTTCACTTCTGCTTCTTATGGTCATTCTTGGTGACTAATGGCAGTGCTGAAAACGATGTATACACTGATTAAATTAACGACCCACCCTGTTCTGTTCACTGTAGGGAATCCAATATGTGTCTTAATAACTGGACAACTGTATATAGTACTTTGGCCATTTCTTGGAATGCCTCCTCTATCTGGGTAACGATTTATAATCCAGTTCTCTTTGGTTCCTCAAAAATCTGTCCCATGTTTTCTCTTTCAGCCAGAAGTTTTCCTCAGGTGCTTGTTCCCTGAATCTCCAGAAGTATGTTCTGCCCTTATGTGACCAAGTTGTCATGATCAAGGGGAGTCTTAAGAGTTTAATCAAGTACATAGTACAGGTGGGTATTTTGACTTTGTGATGCTTGTAACGTCAGTATTAAACTGATTAATATTAACAATATGGTTTAGTATTAAATCTTGGAATATTTACCAAAGTCGCTATTGAACACTTGTGATTCTCTGGGGTTTTGGGATGACAGTGCTTTGTAGGAGCACTTCCATAAAGCTGTTGTATTCTTCAGAGGAATACAAGAGAAAAGAGCTAGTAGTTATTTTGAAAATTGCAGTGAAACTGGTCTCACTATATCACATCTGGGAGAAGTATCTCAACAGCCTCTGGGTGCTGACCCCAGGAGCTTCCAGTCTGGGACTAGGTTTGAACGACACATTTTCTGAGGGTTGGTTGATTAAAAATTTAGAATGGTAAGGAGAGGTGAAGTCTGGACAGACTATGGATTTTGGGTAGATGAAGATAGAACTTCTCCATGGGGAAATAAAATAACAACAACAGCAATAATAATAAAATGTAGCATGGAGAGTTGCAGCTGCTCTTAATCTCTAGTATTTCTTAATCTTGAAGTTGTGTCACCCTACTACTCACTCAGAAACATCCAAATCAATTCATATCATAGAACTTTCTTATCTCCAGCTGGGACAACATGTTTCCAAAATATCTTTCTTTTTTTTCCATTCTACAACAAGATGAGAAACATGGAGAAGCCTAAAGTATTTAATAATGGTGAAGTGGCATGTTGATGTTCTCAACATTTAGGAAATAAAAGCTCTTGTGGCCTGTACTTAATAGTTTGATTTCAAAATACTGACTCCTCTGAGCAGAAATGTTTTGTTTTCAAATTACATCTTGTTTCATGACAAAACTTCCCATAATATTTTCTATATTTTCCAACTGTGTCTATCAGAGCCTTTCCATTCTTTAAAAGTGCAGACATACATTGTGGAAAGCTATTTGTAAAGCTAATGATGTACGTTTAATACAATGTATAACGTGAAATTAATTCTTAGCACTCTTCGGAAGAAAAGTCTCTGGAAACAAGCAGTCCCCAAGCTTATAGCTGCAGAGGCTCTCCCAGGGTGACACCTTCAGGGTCCTTTCCTTCCCTCAGGTTGGACACTGAGATTAGGGTCTGGGTTTATGCTGTGGGGGATTGCTCAGACATCAGCCAGATCCCAACCTCTACAGATATCCCAGATTATGTGAACTTCTCTGTATTACCTAGTGACATCCTGTGCAAAACACACTCCTAAATATACCTGCCCAGCATACTCAGGAGGATGCAGGCACAACAACTTTGCTGTGTGGAACATGTGGCTGCCCCGTGTGGTTTGTCCATCTCAGACTGCACCAGCCCTCATTCACCACTGTGGCCAAAAGTTTTGAGATGACCCTTCCCTGGGCAACACGGGTCTGTTTCTGCTGAGGCTTTGGCTGAGTGGAGGAACGGCTTCTCTTGCAAATTTTGGCATGGAGTAGGTATCGGCCCCATAGCACCACTGCACTGATAAAGCTTTATCTCACGCTGATAGAATGAAATGGTCAGTACATAGAATTATAGAATCATAGACTGGTTTGGATTCAAAGAGAGCTTTAAAACCCATCTAGTCCACCCCCCCCCCACCCCCCCCCCCCCCGGAATTTTATTAAAAGGGGGAATTGATAATTCTTAATTAGAAAACGGATTGTTAGTCAGCAGTGTTTGAAGAGATGTCATACATTATAGCCTTACAGTAATTAAAAGGGAAGGGAAAGTTTCTTCACACTTTTGCTTTTCATGTTTGCTGCTGTGGACTCCACATGTTCAGATATGGGTTAAACAAATGGCAAAACATTCTTGGTGACAGGAGAACAGGGTAAGCTTTTCACTATAGAAACAAACCTATCAAATATTCCTAGATCCAATTTAAACTTCGTTCATAAAAGAATGGGGAGGAGATAGCATAAACTCTGAAGCACAATTTCTTTTTGAATAGGCACATTTAGCTTATTTAATCGAGATTCATCTATTTCAGTCATTAGGAACCTTAGCAGTTGTATTTATAATATGTGGCTCAGAAAAATCTCTTTAAAAGCAAAAATCCTGAAAGGCACTGCAGAAACACTGCACTGTGAACTGATTACTTAAGGAACAGAAGTATATTCAGACTTCTTAAGACATAGTAAGCCAAGGAGAATTTATGTAATCAGTGCACTTTAGCAGAAGCTAGTGACTCAGTATTTGACTTCTAACAGTATTCATATAAAGTCCTATATATCACCATGTGCAAGTCCTCCACTCTGTTTTTTTTAATCAGTCACTTGCCTGCGCACATCAGCATTACTGCCACATATGTCAGTCACAGTTTTTTTAGAGGGCTTTTATCATGTGTGTATACAGCTTGAAATCTACTGCAACACAAATTCTTCTGAGTTGGCTTGTTTGTGCTCACAAACTGCTCAGATTAATGTCAGTGACTGAATAAATAAAACTAATCCCTTTTTCTCTAACACTTTATTTTTCAAATACCAGGAAATCAGCTTCTCTGTCTCTGACAAGTGAGAAGTTCTTCCCCTCACAGTTACAACCAGGCAAAGAAAGTCAAACGGATTGTCTCTTGTCAAGGACACATCAGAAGAGGGCAAGGTAGCTGAGAAGAGTTATTTTCTGCTGCTGAGCCCCCGTGCTTTAACCCCAGGATCACATAAATGAATGCAGGCAGAAGAGTGACCTGAAAATAGCAGATTTTGAGTTAAGATCATTAATGAGGACTTTAATTAGTGGAGTAAGACAGTGTCAATACAAAGAGTAAACCAAACTCCGTGACCTAGCAGCCTAGTTCTTTCTTAAGGAACTGTGCTGTGGATCTGTAGGTACCTGGCATTTCTCAGCTATGTTTTAGCATTTATTGGCACAAGTCTGGCTTAATTGATTTGTATTTTAATTAATTTTAGAGAACTTAGTTCATCAAAAGGTAGAGATCTGTTTTGAATGCTCTCATCTGGACTAGGACTATCACCCATTTCCACTAAAGGCAGATATAACTGTGTGGCTCAATCCTGAAGACCTGTAATCTGGTGTCTCCTTCTCCCCTGGCAACATGGCTTTCCCCACCTGGCCCTCTCCAGGCTCACTTTTCATCTGATCCCAGTCATGGCCCTCCACGGGTTACAAACAGAACTTTCCGTTCTGTGCCAGTGCATATGAGAAAGCCCTCTCCCCAGCACAGCTGGAGCTTTTCTGTTTCTGGGGTCCTGGCTGCTGCTTAGGTAACAACATCTAAAATAAACTTTTCAGCAGACCTCATGCCACACTCTGATTTTTATTATTTTAGCACATTAACCATTGTGCAAGGATTGGCGGTGGCTACAGTGTTACAGGTTTAAATTTATGTAGATGGTCTAGGCATAATCCATGATGCAACAGAGTTCTATGCTTTTAGCAATATAATCACCAGGGGAAACAATTTGCTCTATTAGGGTCATTTCTTATTTTTGTGGAGTGGAGTCATGGCTACAGCAACAGTTGGGGAAGATTTCTAGCTGAAAGTTTGTGTATGTGCAATAAAATAGGGAACTTTTGAATTTGCATATAGCTTAGAATGACTGCATGTATTATAAACAATGACCTTGCAACAATCACCGGCAATCACAAGTGCAATACATTGTGCAAACCCTGAACAGGAGATTTCTATATCCCACAGAGCTTGTAAACAAGACTGAGCGAAAGGGAGGAGGAAAGCTGAAATACAGTAGGAGAGAGGATAATGTGAGAACTGGCAATCATCAGGCCAGCAGAAAGCACGAATTAGCAAATCACAAAGGAATAGAAGGAAAGACAGATAAATTTCCTCACAAGCTCCTTAGGAAGGGAGGAGAATAGCTGGAGAGAAAATGGAATGTGGAAGGGAGAAAATCATATTGCTGTGCTGGACTCTGCTGGATGAGTTGCAGAATGTTGCTGTTTTGACTGCATTGAGAAAGCTTTACTGGCCTGGGAATACACATCATGAAACGGCCATAGGGCAGAGCTAGTGCTGATACTATTTCACCATTAGGATTGCCTGCCTTTCTCAACAGCAGTATGCAGGAAAAGTCCCACATGAACAGAGCACACACAGGGCTAAGTAAAAGAATCTACTGCAAACAATGTGTTAGTGAGGGCTGTAGGAGGCCTTTCCAACTCTCCGTTCCATTGGCAAAAAAGCGCAAGAGTAATAGGGACTGAAATATAGATTACAGACATACTCTCAGAAATGAGAATGCAGAGCAAAATTGTCAGGCTAGATCTGATAAAAGAGTTTGGAGTTTAATGAGAGCAAAATGTGTACTGACTATTGACTTAGGTCAATAAAGGACTATGTGTACAGACACTAAGTCAATAAAACTTTTATGGCAATTTCTAGGTGCTATTGGGAATGAAATGTTGAAAGCACAAGAAATAGTACAAGCAATTAAAGATAAAAATAAAAAATACTGTAAATTACTTCCTCATATTTTGGTTATATAGGCTAAAAGTAGCAACAGAACAGTGTCAATTTGTATTAACTTCTGCTGATAATAGCAGATGGGATTGTGGATCTATTTTTACCCAGTATCACTGGTGTGCTGGCAATTAAAAATGTCACAGCTTCAAATGATTTTCTAATTCAGTAACTTTTCTCTTAACTTTTTATCTGGCTTCAGAGTGAATGAAAGAGAAAAAACCTTACATGCTCACTAAACTTCATCAAAATGCTCCAAAGATTACTGGATTTATTTTTCATATCTGAAACCTTTTGCAGAAGTATGATTTTTCTGACAAAAAAGTAGCAGGCTTTAATGGTGTTTGTCAACCAGCATTGCAGGGACAAGAAGCTTGCATACATATTGAGTATTTTATGCACCTTTCTAAGCAAAAGCCACAGACTTTGGAGCTGATTTTGGCTGTTTTACAGCCTTCTTTCACTTTCCTTTTCATCCTTTCCTTCATAGACAAGATCAGATCAATTAGTTTTTGAGTTTTATCTGCATTGCAGGGCATTCCTACTAAATCATTAGCTCAGGACTCAAATGACTGTCTTCATTACATGGAGAGGTGCAAGAAAGTTAAGTTACTGCAAGGAGACCTGTACCATCCATCACTCATCTTGTCAGTGAAGACTAGATTTAGGCAATGGTGAGACAGAGCCGCTCCTTGAAAATATCTTTGGTCAAATTTTCAGCTAGAATATCTCATTTTGGTCCCACAAACATTGTTTTGACTTTTGGTCCATTTCTAATGAACTCAGAAGTATTAGTTTTATTTCAAACTGTGGCCTGATTGTTACCACAATTACCTAGATGTCACTCAGTAGATTCTCTTTTTAAAAAGTTAACAACATTATGCGAAAGTAATATTTATTTGGAAGACAAACACGGTTCATTTAGGACAGTGTATCTTGTTTATTCCTAAAATGGAACTGTCTTAGCTTCCTTGAGTATAAAGCTATAATAAAAACTAAAAGTGAGGTACCAGGTACCAATTATAATTTGGTCCATGAGCACCAAACCTGCAATTATAATTTGCAGGTTAAGTGATCACACCACAGAAAATCAGGGAACATAATAAAGAATTTTTTTCAAACTTAATTAGGACAAGTCATTACAGTAATTTTCAGGGGGAGGAGGGGAAAAAGGAGAAATGAAAATAAATTGCTGTCCTTAATATTGCATAAAGTAAAATCACTCACAAGTGAATCCAATTGTGGCAATGAAGTGGTAGAAAAAAGGAAAAACTGGGGAAAAAAAGCAAAGGAAAGAATTTTAAAAGAAGCATACTCTTGCTATATGAAGGAAGAAAGGAAAAAATCCCAGGGATATGGCTATCTTCAATCTAAGCATGTTTTCTGCTAGCATGGCTGTTCCAGAAATGTTAATGTTGTCTTTGCACACCGGCAGAGACTGACTCTGCTTCTATTGTCGTCTTAAACATCGACTGATTCTACTTGTATTGTCTTAAATATCGTCTGACTCTACTTGTATTGTTGTCTTTAACAACTTCTTGAGTGCTGTGGCTCCTGCTGGGCTGACCGTGCTGCTGCAAAGGAGGGGGAGGAGGTGCAGCAGCAGGTGATGCACCCCCACACCTGACTGCGCATGGGGGCCCAGAGGGTGCACGCAGAGGTTATTCTGGTAACAGTCTGTTGAACTGCCAGTGACCCTGAAGCCCCCACACCAAATTCCAGAACCTTCCCAAAGGAGCCTCTGCGCATGCCCCGATTTCAAGAACTTTTGCAGGAAGACCACCCCTCATATGCTAATGAACCATGGGACTTGTCCTATAAATAGAAGCCTGCCAAGAAAGCAAGTTTGTGCACCTGCCACCCCATGGAAGGAGGTTGAGAAGGTGCTGCAGGGGAACCGCAGGACCACGTGCTCCTGAAGACCACATTTTCCAGAGTCCTATGAAGTGGGTGACTGTTTTCTTCTCCCCTACACACTCTTCTTCTCTCTCTCTGTCCTTTCCTTTCTTCCGTTTTCCATGGCACCACTGTGCATCGGATCAGGTCTGAGTTGTGTTGTTTCGTGCAGCTGCCTAGAGAATATCAGATTGGGATCTGAACAGATTGGGATCTGGTTTTGCAACCTTTGGGAAGTTGCAACTCTTGAGTGTACCTGACTATTCGATTCTATTTTTTGGCCATGCCCAAATTATTGATTTGCTGTTTTGGCCATGTCCGAAACGAGTACTGAGTCCATATTTGGGCCATGCCCAAAATACTGTTTTGTTGTTTTGGCTGTGCCCAAAATAAACACTGCTTGAATTTACCCTGGGAGATTTGTCTCCAGTTCACCGTGCAGACATCGAGGGACCCTTCCCTCCTTGACTGAGCAGGTCTGGGGGTAGACCCGGGGGCGGGAGCAGGACTGGACAACATCAATTGCTGTTTTCTTCCTTGGTTCCACATTAGCTCATATACTGCTGGCTCTCCCTGTGCTTCTGTGGCAACATTTGAAAGCACTTTAATGAGGAAGTGAAGGGTGGTGCTGAGAAGGTTATGACCAGAAGTCGCACATTGGCCAGAGCTGAAAACTTAAGGCTGACCATCTGGTGCCGTGACTCGGATAAGGAAAGGTGGGCTTCGGTCCTCCGGGGAGGCACCCCGCGTCCATCCGTGGCCCCGTGACCGGCAGCTTACCTCAACCTTACCGATCAACCCAAAATCCTAGAATATTGAGCAAAAGAGGAACCGGTAAAAATCCCATAAACATTCTGTACACGGGAGTCCGGACGAAGACGCAGGACGCGTAAGTATATTGCGAAGTTGTTCGCGGGTTTGCCGTTCGGGCGGGATTGGGTTTCCTGGAATACAACGAACGAGAGGTTCGACATACTGAACCAAGCAAGTGTGGACCTTTAAGTACTGCGTTTCCCATATCCCGCGAGGGACTGGGTCAGAAACAAGGGAAGCCGAGTGAGTGTGTGTTTGTGGATATTCCAGAAGATGGGGGCGAAGGGCAGCAAGCCTTCGACTCCCATGGGAAGGGTACCCTCTATACCTAAGAATACCCCTCTGGCATATATCTTAGATAATTTGAAACATTTTCCTGGGACTACAGGGAAAAGTAAGCCAAAAATGATAGAATATTGTACTAAGATATGGGGAGGGGAGGGAAGAAACTGTCTTTGAAAGTTTTCTGGCCGTTTTATGGATCAGAAGAAGATTGGGTAAGGCAACAATTGAATCTCTGGGTAAAGGCTAAAAAAACCCTTTAACCCAGAGGAGAGTTGGTACACTGCGGTCTGGCTAGAAAAACCTTATCCAACAGTTTATCCACTAAATGAAGTTAAAAATAAGCCAACTAAGAAGAGAGAGGAATTGGACAAGTCCTCCTGACCCCCCCTCCTTATGTCCCTCCGCAGCCACCCACTTCCCTTGTCCCCTCCAGCAGTTCCCAGAGCACCTATTCCGCTGTCAGAATTGGAGCAGGAGGAATCTTCCCCTCCTCCTGGACATAGAACTAGGAGTCAAAAAGGGGCAACTAACATGTGCCCTCTGAGGGAAATGCCCATGGGGGGCCCCCAACCTGTTATTGGATATATTTCTGTACCCCTAAATTCGGCCGATTTACAGGATTTCAAAAGAACCGAGATGGGTAGTTTAATTGAAGATCCACTCGGGGTAGCAGAGAGACTAGACCAATTTTTGGGACCAAATCTCTATACCTGGGATGAGATGCAAATCCATTCTTGGGCAGTTATTTACTACCAAAGAGAGAAATGATTAGGCGGGCTGGAATGAGACTATGGGATGTCCAACATGCCCAGGGACCCCAAGCAGATATCAAATGGCCACTCCAGAGGCCTAATTGGGATAATCAGGATCCTCTGCATAGGACCCATATGCAAGATTTAAGAAGTATTGTTATCCAAGGAATTAGAGAATCGGTCGTGGCCAAAATATTAGCAATGGTTTTAACGAGAGACAAAAGAAAGATGAGAGTCCCACTGACTGGCTGGAGTGATTAAGAAAAGCTCTCCAGTTATATTCAGGAGCTGACCCAGATAGTCTTCTGGGGCAAACGGTGTTGAAGACACACTTTGTAGCGAAGTCTTGGGATGACATTAGAAGGAAACTTGAAAAGTTAGAGGACTGGCAGGATAGAGGTTTGGATGAGTTATTGAGGGAAGCACAGAAAGTGTATGTAAGGCGAGAAGAGGAGAGTGGCAAGTAAAGATGATGGTAGCGGCAGTTAGAGAAGATCGCAGAGGAAGATCTAGTGAGCATAGGTCCCCTGGACAAGGAAATGTTGTAGTAAGAAGGGAACAAGGAAACTGTTTTTACTGTGGAAAGAAAGGATATATGAAGAAGAATTGCAGACAGAGAATTAGAGACGAAGAAATGGTAAAGGTAGAATAGGAATTCAGGGGCTCTATATTTTGGGGGATAGGAACCATCGTGAGCCCTTGATAAAATTAAAAATAGGCCCCCATCAACAAGAGTTCACCTTTCTAGTAGATACTGGAGCTGAAAAATCTACCATTAGGCAGGTACCAGAGGGATGTAAGATATCTCCTGAGAAGGTACAAGTAATCGGGGCAAAAGGAGAGCCTTTTAAGGTAAATAAAATTAAAAATGTGATATTTGAAACTGAAAATAAATTTGGAATGGGTGAACTTTTGCTCGTCCCTGAAGCAGAATTTAATTTATTGGGGCGAGATTTAATAATTGAATTACAATTGGAAATTAAAGTACGAAATCAAGAATTGGCAGTGTCAGCTTATCCTTTAACTGTAGACCATAAAGAACAAATTAACCTAAATGTTTGGGCTTCTCTGGATGCAATCAGTAAACTAGAAATTACACCGATTAAAATTCAAATCACCGACCTCTACATACCGGTGAGAGTAAAACAATACCCAATATCCTTAGAAGGATGAAAGGGACTAAAACCAGAAATTGATCGATTACTGGCACAAGGGATTTTAGAACCCTGTATGTCACCTTTTAACACCCCTATATTGCCAGTAAAGAAGCCTAACCGAAAATATCGGCTTGTCCATGATTTAAGAGAAATAAACAAGAGGACTCTAACTCGGTTTCCTGTGGTGGCAAACCCTTATACATTACTAAGTAAGTTAGGACCCCATAGCTCCTGGTATAGCGTCGTTGATTTAAAAGATGCCTTTTGGGCTTGTCAGTTAGCAGAAGAATGTCGAGATTATTTTGCATTTGAATGGGAGGACCCAGACACAAACCGTAAACAGCAATTAAAATGGACTGTCCTCCCCCAAGGGTTTACTGAGTCCCCCAACCTATTTGGGCAGGCTTTGGAAGAATTATTAAAGGTACAAACAGGGAATGTTTTGTTACAATATGTAGATGACCTACTGATAGCAGGGACTGAGAAGGAAAAAGTACGAGAAGAAACTATTGGACATTTAAATTTTCTTGCACAAAAAGGATTACGGGTGTCACAGGAAAAATTGCAATTTGTGGAAGAAAAGGTGAAATATTTAGGGTATTATCTGTTTAATAAAAAGAAAATATTAGACTTGGAGTGCATCAAAGGAATTCTAGAATTGCCAATGCCGGTCAATAAGAGGCAGATTCGGCAGGCGCTGGGATTATTTGGATATTGTAGACAATGGATAGAGAATTATAGTTTTAAGGTAAAGTTCTTTATTATGAACAATTGTCCAAAGACAAAATACCCAAATGGACCCATCAAGATCAGGAGCAGTTTGCGAATTTAAAAAGGGAATTAAGTCAAGCACCAGTATTAAGCCTCCCGGATTTAAAGCGACCATTTAATTTGTTTATTAACATACATGAAGGAACGGCATTTGGAGTATTAACTCAGGAATGGGCCGGACAAAAGAAACCTATAGCATATCTTTCAAAACTTAGATCCTGTAAGCAGAGGATGGCCAAGTTGTTTACAAATTATAGTTGCTGCTGCCTTATTACTTGAAGAAACGAATCGTATAACCTTTAATGGAGAAGTTGTCCTATATGCACCTCATAACATCAGGGGAGTGTTGCAACAAAAAGCAGAAAAATGGTTTACAGATGGCCGGTTATTAAAGTATGAGGGAATACTTATAGAATCCCCTAAACTATCTTTGAAAACTAGTGGAGCAGTTAACCCTGCTGAATTTTTGTACCCAGGGGAGGGTGCTGAGTTACTACATAATTGTTTTCAAACAATTGAGCAACAGACACGCATTAGGCTGGACTTAGAGGAAGAAGAATTACAATTTTATAGATGGGTCATCGCGAATAGTAGAAGGAAAATGGCTCTCTGGGTATGCTATAATAAAATTAAATAAAGGGGAATTTGAAACAATAGAGTCGGGACCCCTAAGCGCCAGCTGGTCAGCTCAAGCCTGTGAACTGTATGCCTTATGGAAGGCATTGACACTATTAGAAGGAAAAGATGGAACAATATACACCGACTCGCGGTATGCGTTTGGAGTTGTACATACCTTTGGGAAAATATGGGAAGAAAGAGGATTTATAAATTCCCAAGGTAAAGAATTAATACACCCAGAATTGATTTGACGAGTTTTAGTAGCACTAAAAGCCCCAAGAAGGATAGCAGTTGTACACATTAAAGGACATCAACGAGGTACGAGCTACCAAATAAGAGGTAACAATGCAGCTGATGCAGAAGCAAAACGAGTGGCAGGTAATTATACTACAATTTTAGCTATACAGAAAACTCAGGAAAACCACGCTCTTCGCTTCGAACCTGCAGACAAAAAGAAGCTGGAACAAATGGGAGTTAAAGAGCAAGGAGGAAAATATTTATTACCAGATGGTAGAGAAGTCTTACCTAGAGGCCTAGCAAATGACATGCTTTCTAAAATTCATGCTAAAACTCATTGGGGAACTCAAGCATTAGTTGATAATTTTAATCAATTATTTGCCTGTGTAGGCGTATATAACATAGCAAAAGCAGTTACAGCAGCCTGCGAGACCTGTCAAAAGGTATCATGGATTAAGTGCCTACCCATGGCACTATTAATTCTAAGAACCAGACCCCGAAGAGATTTGGGAATATCAGCATTTGAAATGGTGTATGGAATGTCCTACAGAATTGAGAACCCTCAAACAAATGTTTTAATTCGTGATCATGTGGTTAACGAGTATGTCTCACAATTAGCAGAACATCGTAACAAGCTTTGGGAACGTGGACTGATTGTGCAACGACCCCCGTTGGACTTGAAAATTCACAGTCTTAAACCTGGGGACTGGATATTGGTTAAAGTGTGGAAGGAAGAAACCCTAAAACCCAATTGGGAGGGACCTTACCTTGTTATGCTCACCACAGAGACAGCCATCCGGACTGCAGAGCGCGGATGGACACATGCCAGTCGCATTAAAGGACCGGTAAATCCTCCACAGTGGAGGATTGTCAGCTCACTTGGAGACACCAAGCTTGTGTTAAAACGATAAGTAATGATAAAGACAACTTTTCAGTATTTTATTGAATTACCCTTCGGTATACACTGACGCATACGGAAAGTGTGGAAAATTAAATTGTAATTGTTACCCATTCATATGTTTTAAGTGCAAAAAGTGTCAAGAAAAGTCGTGGGAACATTGTAAGAAAGGATTCCCTCCCCGAGGGGTTTGTGACCTCTGTTACAAAAGTGAACGTGAATTGACTAATTGGGCTCTAAAACGATTGGGGAATTAGATTAGTAAATTGGACTCCTGAACAGTGGTCTTACCTCGCATATGGAGTGAATCCGGGATAATATTGCTATCATCCGCATGAGAAAATACCACTTGTAATCGATATTGTTGCAGTCCAGTGCAGAAAAGAAGCAAAAGTCGTAGGGTGTAATGAACATATGGTAAAAGCCAAAGCTTGGCCTGCTTATATTTGCCGTCTAACCAAGTGCAAGAAGCATATCTTTGACAGGGACTCTTGCTGCTGAGAAGATGGTACACCCCGTGTCTGGTCGCAACCCAGTTGATGGGCGAGGCAGAGGAGAAATCCCCAACCAAAGAAAGAGCCTACCACTTGGGACGCGCGAGCCGCCCTGGATGAGCTTCCTCTGGACTGGTAACAATATGAAATTAAGATACAAACAAAATTCCTTCCCAATACTCCTTTTCCTGTACACTTTATGCTTACCGATTTCTACCAGCAAAAACAGCAAACCCGCATGAACCATTTAAATGGGAATTAATCTCTTGGGAAGGTACTGAAACAAAAGCCATTTTTAACGGCCCAGGGTCACCTCAATTTATAGTGAAGCTTTGTGATTTAGTACCAATACCCTGTGAGAACGGACCTCCATTTTATTTATGCCTGGCTTCTGGACCATCTTATTGTAATTACCCCGGACATTACTATTGTGGTTATTGGGGCTGTGAGACAGTAGCCTCAGACTGGGTAGTAAACACTCCTGATAAGTATTTAAGTGATTTGGACTCCTGATACCTGTATACCTGAACATACAGGCGTAGACCGTACAGGTCTACGAGATGATTATGCAAATCCACGAAACAAAGAAACTTGCACAGGATGAACATGGGGAATACGAGTCCTTGGAGGAATACCTAGAGATAGGGGAGGGCACTTTCTCATAAGAAAAGTTAAAATTTCACATGATCCACTCCCTATTGGGCCGAATAAAGTATTGAATCCACCCATTTCCCCTAAGGAAAAGGTTGCCCTCGTAATTGTCGCAACCACTTCTCCAAACTCCCTATCAGAAACGACTAATGGCACTGTGACTAAATTCTCCTTATCCGAGGATTTAGAGTTGTCAGAATCCAAAGATCCCTTATGGAATTTAATGAAAGCCTCCTATTGCGCTCTTAATGAAAGCAAACCAAATCCAACCAAAGAGTGTTGGTTATGTTACAATGTTAGACCACCACACTTTGAGGCAATTGGGAAACCAGGTAAAGTTCAATGGTCCAAGGGTTCAAACCCACGAGAATGCCCATGGGATGACCAAAAGAACCATACGCAAGGAATTACTATCCAACTAGTAACAGGTCTAGGTAAATGTATAGGTACAGTGCCTGAAAAGTATCAGCCTTTATGCAACCAAACAATCACTAACACCAACACAGAGAAATACAAGAATCAAGGGAACAAATGGGCTATCCCGACACCAGGAGCTAAATGGGTTTGTTCAGACATCGGGGTAACGCCTTGCATATCTTTACATGTGTTTAATAAGTCTCAGTTTTGTGTACAGGTAATCATAGTTCCTCGTCTGATCTATCACACCTCTGAGGAAATACTACGCCACTTTGAAGGAGACCTGAATAGACAGAAATGAGAGCCAATTACTGTGGTAACCCTAGCTACGCTACTGATAGCGGGCGGGGTTGGAGCAGGTGCAGGCATAGCCTCCCTGGTAAAAGGTCAAGAATTACAAAATTTGCAGACGGCTGTAGATGAGGATTTAGCGAGAATAGAACAATCTATCCAAAATTTAGCCACTTCAAGAAAATCCTTATCAGAAGTGGTGCTGCAAAATAGAAGGGGATTGGATTTACTATTTTTAAAGGAAGGAGGGTTATGTGTAGCTCTCAGTGAGGAACGTTGTTCTTTTGCTGATCATACGGGAGTAGTCCAAGACGCCATGTCTGAACTCCGGAAAAGGTTGGATCAACGTAAGAAGGATCGTGAGATGGGCAGGTCATGGTATGAAAACTGGTTTAATGTTTCACCTTGGTTAACCACTTTATTGTCTGCCTTAGTAGGACCGCTTATTATATTGATTTTGGGACTTATATTGGGCCTTGTATATTACGCTATATTTTACGCTTTATTAGAAAATGGTTTGACATAGCTAAATTGCTTATTTTAACTACAGAATCTAGAACAAAATATAAGAGTGTATCTACTAATGAGGAAGAAAATTATTGTGAATGTGATATGATACAAGACTATTGTAGTGGTAGTTGTGAGACGTTACATTGTGAATGTTATGATAAATGTAGGAATTATGGAAAAAGGTTTGCTTGCAGAGCCGAGAATGAAAGCAGCATTTAATAAACAATAATAGGATAAAAAGAAAAAGGGGATTGTGAGAAACCATGGACTATGGTATTGTTTGTTAAGATTTATGTTAAGCCCGATGTAAATATCAAACCGCAAAAGATAACCGCCAGAAATCGCTTACGCAAACTAAAACGACCACCAGATACCGCTTGTCCAAGATAAGATAACCGCCAGGAACCGACAGAAACATGACAAAAAAGCCCATATAAGGACATATGAATGAGGGGTCAACTATGGGGCAAGGGAGGAAGACTTCTTACTTCAGCCCCAACGACCATCAGGAGACAGAAAAAGACCCCTTGATAACAACTGAAGCATGCGCAGAGTGCTTCCACTATACCACGATTGTGAAAGAAAAAGCATATAAAAGGAGCTGTATGAAGTGCCTATTTGCGGTAGTTGGCGGAGCGCAGACTCCCATGCCGTCCAGCGCTGCTTTTGCTCATATTCTACTTGCTATAATTAATAAATTTTAATTGGATTTTGATCCATTGTGGTCTCAGATTACTGCACTCTTATTGCTCCTTTTTCTGAGTTTCTCAGTGAAGGCAATTTTTAAAATGTTAACTGTATTTGTCGGTTTAAACTGTGCTATGTCTTCTGTCAAACCCTAACTTGAATATTTTGTCTGTCGCCCTCCTTTTAGAATCAGAAAGAAACTAATAAAAGTTACAAACCTACTGAATACCCTTCCCCTGCCTCATTATTGCAGAGAAAGGCTTGAAATGCAACTGAACTATTAACAGAGAAACTAAAAGGCCTGATTGAAAAAGAATTCAATACTGCTGTTCTAGATCTCATGGAGATACTTTAGGTTTATTAATTTGAGAGTCTGATTTCTGACTTGTAAACAGCAAGTTAATACAACACTGGTAGCAAAGTACTGCTGTTCTCTCTTGATCCCCGCTGGCATTGCCCACCCCTGCTGGCGCTCCAAGACCTGAACCGCACAAGGCTAGCCGACACCACTTAAGCAGTCAGCCTCTGGTCTATCCATGCAGGGGTTACTTAATTAGGATTACCTACATCTCAGTAGATGCCATACTTCTAGTTGTAGGATGCTGAGAATCTATCCTACTTGTGCAGAAGGCTACTTGTGCCCACCTTCACATACCCAGCATGGCTGTTGCCTGGTCTACCTGGTTATCATCCTCAGCTATGCTAAAGCTGTTATAATTTATCCTCAGGTGGCTTGTGGCACCACAGAACTACTCTGGTGCCTATGCCAGACCACAGTATTTCTCTGACAGTGCCCTATGGTGCACTTACGTGAGAAATGTAAATCCTGGCCCCACTTCACACACAGAAGTCATTCCCAGCTGATAATTCCCTAGTGAGCACAACTGTGTTGCAGCCTGCTAATGCAATGTGATACAGCCATGGGACAACTAAACCAAAGCTGTTTTGACTCCAGGGTGTTGGAGGCATGACGGTGGCTCACTGTCACAAGCTTGTGCCCTAGGTCCTGTTTTTAAGGACCTGATCTTGCAAAAGCACCCTGGTCTGAATGATGGGCAGAAGTGGGTTGCCTGCACTGTTTTCAGGAGGCTAGGCTGATACATCTTGCCAGTCATATGGGTGGCGGAACTGTCCACCCTCTCTCCTGTGCTGGAATTTAAATAAAACATCGGCAGATTAGTTTAGAAATGCCATAGATGTCAACAGGACATAAAACCTATGGCGTGAGAAGTACCAGACAGCAGTCAATGCTGGCATTTTTGGAGAGGTTTGAGAAATCATAGGACTGCAGTGATTGCAGTTGGTGTAAGCTGACAATGATGTTTAACTCTCCACCATCACTTTCCTTTTTTGAGAAAAGGGGAAGGAAAAAATTTGTTAACCTCTAGAGAAAACAAAGCAAGGCACTTTGTGCTCCCCTTCTCATGACCCACATTGTCCTTGTGCCTAGCCGTGGGCTCCCCTTTGTGGTCCCAGAACTGCTCCAGCAGCTCAGCATCATCCTGCTGAGAAGCATCTTGCCCTGCATTGTCCAAGTGATTGCTGTTAGAATGTCCTCAAAAAGGGAACAGCTTTCAGTCTGGGACCATTTTTTTAAAGTGCTGTAAGTCTCTGTACTGAGAAATATCTTTTCCATGTCCTTCTCTGTGCAGAGGCCGTGTAGGTACTGAAAGTGTGGGCTGTTTATTCTCCTTCTATTACTGTCCATTGAAATGTAAGTTAATAAACACAGAAAGACTTATTTAAAATACCCATTTACTTTGTAAAATTGAAAAAGGAAAGATGGATAAATCCTGAGGTAAGATTAATTACAAATCTCCATTAACCATAATCCTTTTCATCCACTTTCAATTGGTCAGACTAAATTTTGCCATATTGATACATGAGAATTTGTTAACACTGCCCACCCCTGACCTAAGATAGTGTTACTTTGAGAGTATGTGTAGCTGAATAAGGCTGGAATAGATCCAGCAAAGCCAGCATGATTTTTAGCAATCTTTATGCTGTTTATTTGCAAGTTGCATCCAACACTATAGTATATACTTCTGTAGTGTTACTCTCTAATCCAGATACTTCATGTAGTCAGCTCATGAAATGGCTTAATATGTAAAGAAATAGTTTCCTGGATCCTTTTCTCTGCCCCACACTCCCAGAGTTCAAAGTTATTTTGGCAGTCAGTTACTACATGCCTAGTCCCCAGACAGCAGATGGACTGATTGTGAAGCTGTTTGTAAAAGCAAATGTTTTCTGCATTCAAAATCAAACTGTTTGCCTAGTGTGTCTTCATAAACTGTAGGAGCAGAAGTCAGTCTAAAAGAGGAAGGGGGGTAAAATCATAGTCACATTTCTCCTTGTGATGCCCTAAACCTCTTCTGGGCATTTTGGTCTTGCCTATTTTCTAGTGTCCCGTCTTTGGAGGAATAAGCCTATGCTGTGAGTGTGCAAAGTATTCAGTTGTTTTTCTTCATTTAGCATTTTATTGAGGAAGAAAATAATTACTATTTTCTGAACAGAATAAAGATATTCATTCTTTTTATTCCAGAGAGTTTTTATCTCTTCACTTCTAGTCATTCTTTGCTGCTCCCGAGACCTCCAAAAGAGGAGGTTTACAGCCACATCTAAGGCTGGTCAGACCCTGGCAGTGGTCCAGTGTTCTCTGAAAGTTTGTTGTGCAGCCAAATTTTTACTTTGGACAAGAATGAGAGTATATAGATTACTAAATAAGTCTTAATGTCCAAAAGGCCTCAAAGCTTTTAGAAAGTTGGATTGCTTCTCTTGTAGTAAAACACACATGAATTCTAGTAATCTTTGCTGTCCAAGAAAAGCAGAAACTTCTTAGTGACTTGCAGGTCTCAATTCAATAATTAGTATATATATATTAATTGCAGTGGATGTTAGGAATAAATCCTACTCACTTGTGTCTGTTGCTAAATATAATATCTGAAGCCAGGGCTGATGTGCTTATGTCAGCCAAGGTCATGCACAAGGTCAGGAGGTACATTTTGGGTCAAATGGAATTGGTTCAGCATGGGTAATGTCCTCCCCAGATGCAGTGGGTCCAAACAGTCCTGCCTACATGTGTAGCCCACAGGAGGAGGAAGAGGAAAAGCTCATGCAGTGTAAGGGTATAAGCAGATACTTTCACAAATGACCCAAGTGCCACCATGCTTTTAGCCAAGCCTAGTGAGCAACCTGACAGGGATCAGTAACTCTGCACAGCTGACAGAGGAGGGCATGAAAGGAAAGTGGGAATGGTATCAAGTCTGCTACTACTTAACACATTTTGGAGAATGAATAGCTGAGATATATGGAGGGAGGTCACTAGGGCAATACACATTTCTCTCCCATGTGATTTGTAGCAAGCACTATAGATATATGGGTACTCTGCCTGAGAGAAAAATAAGCTAAATGAAGAAAGGAATATGAAACCTACATACTCTTCTCTACTTGCTACCTTTTGTTTGCAACTGCCTATAGAGATCTTGCCTGCTCTGTGCATTTTATTCACTTGCAGTTATTACTCGCAGAAGCTAATTCATGAGAATGTTATCAAGATAATTACTGGCAGAAGATGGGTATGATAACCTGAGATGAAAGGCAAGGATGGCTTGGCATTCAACGAAGCAGGCAGAGCTAGAGGATTACTCTAGAAGGCAATTAAAGAAGTGAATTCAACAGAGTGATATGGAAAAACAACAAATATATATATAACAAAGACTATAGTTGCCCATGTGCTGCTATCATATTGGCAGGAGATTTGACCTAAACACTGCATTTTCCAAAGGATGGCTTTATAAATAACTCTTCACTATCAAACAGCAGAGACACTTGGAAATTTCAGAAGTTTTATCTGAGAAAAAGATGCAGAAGAAAAAAAAGGGAAGGAAAAGGTCGAAGAACCGCTCAGACGTTACAACAGAACAATTTTTTAAATTTTCATAAAAGAGGTCATGACCATAAAATAGCTAGCTTATTATCTGTTTGCTCTTATTACCTTGCTTATTTTTTTTATACTTAAAGTAGAGGTTCTGAAAAGGATATTCATCATCCTGAATTAGCTATTCAACAGTCAGGATGAGAGAATCTGTGCTCTTGATACAGACACAAATGCAGTCCTATAAGAGAAATACATTAATTTTAACCTCATCTTGATTTGACTTTGCAGAAGGCTGCTGTACAGTATTTGTTCAGGAAATGTGGCTGACACTTTTCACTGGAGCTAAGTCTGTCCTCAGGACTTCTGCTGTGGGCAGATACAAATTGCTCTGATTCTGTGGCTCTGAGCAGGAGGTTGCAAAACAAAGTTTTCTCTCTTATTTTTTTTTTTTTTTCCCTGAGACACTCAAGCAAAGGAGTTCTCCCTCTTGTGGAGTCAAAAGTAACTCCACTGGAAAGTTTAAATTCTGCTTGAATGACCACACACACGCTGAGACAGGCAGGACCTAATTCTTAAAATAGAAAGAGAAAAGTACATTTAATTTGCATGTTTCCTTTCGTTGTGCTGTGATATGGACAAGAGCCATAGCTAATCAGAAATAAGGTAATATCATCATAACAAGCATATTTTGACCTGAGCACATATTGTGTCATTGCAACCACGTTCTAAAATTATTCTTTTGTGCTGTTGTAGAAGCACATCTAAATGGTCAGGTGTCTTGTTCAGCAGCTCATCCTTGAACTTACAAGCATTACCGTCAAGTTTGCCTCTCTTCTATTTCAAACCAGTGAATGTTCTTTTCTTTTTGTCTGGTCTTTGCACATAGATAGAATATTCTTAAACAGCTCCAAGAAAGTTCTTTTCCAGTTTTAACTCTCTTTGCCCTCCCTCCAGCAGCTGTGGCTCACTGTTATTCCTGGATCTGCAAAACGAGCATTCTGAGCACTGAATAAATACATTGCTGAATTAATTTTTGTTCTGTATGTATGCTGAAATGTATTCAGTTCCATTACTTAACACACATCACATTTTGGGTGACCAAATTTTTAAATACCTAATTTGTACTGAGTTTTTCATTGAACACAAAGCAATTCTCATTTATTCCTCCTATTAGAAGAGGATTGACTCATTATCATTTGCCTTAATGTTGACTTCTCCCATTTCAAAACCATAGTCCTGTAAACCAAATTGCACTCCCTTCCTTTCACTCAAATACTGACCATTCTAGTCAACTAATAGGCAGATGTTCTAGTAGCCCACTTGTCTTCATGTTTTTCAATGACATCCATTGCATTAAATGTGTCTTCCTAAATAAACACTTCTATTATCTTGTGGTTATAATCCTGGCTCCTGATGTACAAAACAGTGAAGTTATTCTCTTGTTCCTGTGTGCATCTTGTTTAGGTTTGCATTTTATTTTCCACATTTGCCTTTTTTTTTTTAATTTTAGAGCTTTTGTAGCATTTGCAAAATTATAGCACTTCTCATAGTTGCTTGGTTGCCACTCATAAATCAAAAACAGTCCTGCAGGAAAAAAGTGGGAAGATATACAAATCCTGATAGCTTATCAGCTAGAGAACAGGCACTCGACAGATCTACTACCACAGATTCAAAGATTGTGCAATAGTATTTCTAAAGTTCCTGTTACACAATGAAGGTACATTTCAAGAAAAGATATTTAGGAAACATCTTCAGTTTCAAGTCACACATATACCGTAGCCACTTAATCTGGTAACAGAGCTGTGACCTGGCCCCGTGTCAGGTCGTATATTTCTCAGATTGTTTCACACTTCATTATTCTCATCCTACCTAAGGTGTGTAGGCATTTCTTCATACAACAGCCCTTATAGCTCTTCAAGCTCACAAAGCCCAGACATCTTCAGACGTTCTGTGGTTGATCGTCTTCCCTCTATCAACACCCATTGCTGACTCAGGGAATCTGATACCAATTCTCTTTTCCCGTTATTGCTCAAAGAATTATGATTCTTCATAAAAAGCAACAATCTTGTACTCTCTTGATTCCTAAAGAAGAGCCAGTACTACTCCCAAGTACTGTATTGCCCCAGCATTTTCCTCTGGAAGACCTTCCCCTAGCTCTGGGTATGAGCTGTTCTTCAGGGTCTCTTGTCACTGCAGCCTGTCAGGCTCCCTTTACACGTGGCACTGCAGCCTGCACCTGCACCTCCACCAGCTACATCTTCCAAAGGCTTCCAGCGTTATCTGTACCCCAGTCCCTTCTGCCACAGAGATGTCAGCCTCCTAATATTTTTTCATGTAATGATGAGATATTTAGCCTGGATGCCAGACTATCTCTGAAAAAGTAAAACCCTTTATTGTTTGATTGCACAATTGAGTATCTGTGAATAATGTAAAAAAATGTGTTTATTCTTAGAACAAGGAAGTGTTTGGGTAAAGAATTGCTCAAAATTGCAACGAGAAAGAGTCCCACCTGGAATAACTAGAAATTTATCCTTCCATAAATGCTTATTTTTTTGTTATAGAGAACACAAATAAGTGTCATAGTCTCACTGCTCTCCTGGGAAGCCAACTTGCAAGATGTGAGGCAGGGCAAATTTCATTCACAGTACTATTTTTATGCTTTAAACCCACATAACTACAGCATTTGCCAAGGATTGAATGTTTATTTATTTAAACGCTTTAGCATCTATGACTTGCTTTAGATATTTGACAATAAATTAAATGTATTATTTGTAAGGAGTGAAAAATCAACAAACACATTAACTTTTCTGAGATTAGGAGGTCCACAGAGAGTTTCAATAACATTATTCACATTTATAACCTTGCATCTGGCTATTATTTTCCTTCTGTCCAGAAAGAAAGAAAACAAAGGCTTCTGTGTCACACCCAGGAAGTTAACAGATTCATGCAAAACCAGATTTTGGGAAAAAAAAAAAAACAGAAAAAGAAAGAAGGTTCTCAGCTCAGACATCTATGGAAATGGTCTTAGGCCATAGCCCTTATCACACTACCAGTAGTGCCTGCCATATGTTACTACCTGAGATGTCACCTCAGGAGTCTCAAATCACTTAAGAACTTTGGTCCATAAGGAAAATGGGATGATGTTTAATAAGTCCAAAT
Source organism: Tapera naevia (assembly GCA_033556795.1). Taxonomy (NCBI): domain Eukaryota; kingdom Metazoa; phylum Chordata; class Aves; order Cuculiformes; family Neomorphidae; genus Tapera; species Tapera naevia. The sequence continues at coordinate 9,222,199 of JAUMJJ010000038.1, forward strand.
GTCGGGTACTTGATTTTGGACACAACAATCCCATGCAGAGCTACAGACTGGGGACAGAGTGGCTAGAGAGTAGTCAGGTAGAAAAGGACCTGGGAGTGCTGGTGGACAGGAAGCTCAACATGAGCCAGCAGTGTGCCCAGGTGGCCAAGAAGGCTAATGGAATCCTGGCCTGCATCAGGAATAGTGTAGTAAGCAGGACCAGAGAAGTTATTGTCCCCCTGTACTCGGCACTGGTCAGGCCTCACCTTGAATATTGTGTCCAGTTCTGGGCCCCTCAGTATGGGAAAGATGTTAGGATACTGGAATGTGTTCAGAGGAGGGCAACGAAGATGGTGAGGGGGCTGGAGCACAAGCCCTATGAGAAGCGACTGAGGGAATTGGGGCTGTTTAGCCTGGAGAAGAGGAGGCTCAGGGGAGACCTCATTGCTCTCTACAACTACCTAAAAGGAGGTTGTAGTCGGGCAGGGGTTGGTCTCTTCTGTCAGGTGACCAGTGGCAGAACCAGAGGGCATGGACTTAAGCTTCGTCAAGGAAAGTTTAGACTTGATGTGAGGAAAAAATTCTTCACTGAAAGGGTGATTGGCCATTGGAATGGGCTGCCCAGGGAGGTGGTGGAGTCACCTACCCTGGAGGTGTTTAAAGGGAGACTGGATGAGGCACTGAGTGCCATGGTCTAGATGATGGTTGGTGTTAGTGTTAGGTTATAGGTTGGACTTGATGATCTCAGAGGTCCTTTCCAACCTTGTGATACTGTGATACTGTGATACTATGAAAAACTTCTGAGGATGGTACATTGCTGTCTTGGTGTGACACACAGCTCAGCACCAAGTATCACTTTGAACTCTGGGGAGGCAAAGACTATCAATCATGTTTAGCTTGGCAATGATTTGTAGGGTTTGTATTCTCTTTGCGCCCTGATAGTATGGGACCACAGTTCTGTCATTAACCAGTGCTTTGGAAGAAATTGGGAGAAACTGCAACATTTCCATACAATCGTTGAGCAGGATCAAAATGGGGCTGTACTGTAACAGAGGTGTGCGTTTTGTGTGTGACTAAACCACACCTTAGGTCTTCCTTCCTCTTCATGTTTTATTATTGTGATATTCTAATGATTTCAGTGCTCAAAAGTTGTGGTTTCCAAAAAGAAAAAAATGCACCTCTAATATCTTCATGTTTAACTTAATTTAGTGCATTTTTATTGTTGATACTTTGTACTAAAAGCAAACTCTTCTGAAAGGAGACTGCCACAGTAGTTGACATTGAAATGCAAATAGAAGGTTTCACAAGAGCCAGTCACTCTCCAACACTGTGTTGGAGACACACGAAATTACAATCCTGCAAATGACCTTACACTGTGGAGAGGGAAGGAAGAGAAGTAGCCAGAATTGCCGTCTTCCCTATTCCATTGCTTCTTCTGTGGGCAAACATCAAGAAAAGACAATAATGCTAGAAGCTACAACGACTTACATAAGATAAAATTAACTTAATTGGCATTAATTGAATAGAAAGGATTTAACACAAATTAGAAACAATTCAAATATAATTCCAGAAAGGAAGCAGGACTTGCCAACAAGGATTATAAATGGTACTACATATGGATAAACCACATTAGAGCTGGAGCTGCTGTTTTTATGGTCTAGGTTGCAAGGATGATGGCTTTTTTTTTCAGTGACAGTTATTGTCTCTTCCATTTTAGGAGACCAAGAATTAGGACTAGTTGTCTGCGTGCCACACTGGAAAACTTGTGCAAGAGAACGATCCCAGCTCTTAACTGCCCTTTTCTTTCATGGTACATACTGGTGGGTGCACTTGTCCAGTGCACACATCTGTGCTGGGTGTGGTGCAAGCAGCACCTATGTGACATGAAGACCTGGCAGCCGGTGCTGAAGGCTCTCTGCTTGCTCAGCAGGAGAACTGCAGGTTACCTTGCCAGTAAGGAACTAGTGAGGCCTGGAAGGTTGAGAAGGGGCTCAAAGGACTGTGTAAACATCAATAATTTTTAATTTCTCCTTGTGAATTCCTTAAAGAAGTTCCACTGTTGAAAAAATCAGCATGATTCATGAGGTCATGCTGCAATATTTGTAGGCAAACAATAGACACTATGAGAAGTTGAAGTATTTTCACTGAATACACACAAGACGGAACATGACTCAGATCCTTACAGTGCTCTACAGCAGGTGTTCTGCTGGAAAGCAAACGTATTTCAGGTACAATGGCATAATTTGTTTGTTGAAAATACCTCTTCTGCAAAAGGGTAATGAATGTGGGATACCATAAAATGAGATTTTCTCATAGAATTCAAACGACCTAAACCTTTATTTTTCTCCTTTTGACATAATATGTGCTGATAATTACTCGTTAGAATAGTTTAACACTAATACTACACTGACTCAAGGCATGCCACCAGTTTGAATTACGTTTTTTTTACTTTGGCTAAGAATTTAGTTATATTTTTTAGAAGTACACTGTGGCTTCTACTTTCCACCTCAGGTTTTGAATCTTGCAAACATCTGGTCTGTCTTTTGTTATATTTATCAATTTATTTCTTAGGACTGTGACTAGACCTAATGCTTTTTATCACAATTTTGCAATTAATCTAATGTTTAGTACTTATCTTCTAATAAATGTTTGTTTATACACTGCTTTACAGTTTCAAAGTGTTACATGATAACTCACTATTAACAAACAGATTTTTTAAAAAGTTCCTGTAGAACAAAGTGGTTTATAAAACAAGTACAAATTAACAGACATCAGACTAATGCATAGTACAGTGGTTAGTGCTTTAACATAACTAAACACATGAGGAGAATGTCAGATGATAAAAATTGCTCCAGATTGGAAATGTCAAGGCACAACTCTCAGTGTCAAGGCAACTCTATTTATTCTTAGCTGCTGTAGGTTCCATGTCTATGTCCAGGTCCGACAGAGCACAGTAGAAAAGCATCTGAACATATTTTGTTGTTGTAGCTGTAACAAACAGCAAAAATGTGTAGCTGAGATAAAGTTACAATATATCTTAGACAAACATGGATTTTGAGGATTTGAAAGCACTACACAGATAGGAAAATCTTAAAGCACTTGAACTGATTCCATTAAGCATATCATAAACAGCTAAAGGCAAAAGGAGCTTAAGAATTAAACAGGAAGTCTCCTTTAATCAGACTTTCATCAACAGTTTCATTGAATTATAAGGTTGATAGCTGAGTTCAAACTGAATAAAAACATTAAAGTTTTGCTTTTCAAGACTGTCTGAATTTGAGGAGTGAAAACTATCTTTCAGACCAATAATTCATTATTCCATAATTTACAGAAACGCATGAACATTTCTGACTCAGATGTTACATTCCTTTGGATGGAAAGGGAAGCAACTGTGCCCTGGTATTTCTGTTTTCCAGGATATAAAAATAAATCCATTTAGTTTTCACAATCCTACATGGCTTTTGTGGAGCAAACATATTGAAATAACTCAACAATAAGAATATTAGATGACCATATTATATCCAAATATTGGACTGTTTTGTCCAGGTATGCATGGCTTTGTTTTTAGGGCCATGTGATGACGCAAATGATCTCAGACATGCCATATGCAAAAAGCATAGCAAAACTCCATAAAGGAAAAAGGATTTTAGGAAGAATTACTATTTTTTTCCTTCTGATCAAACATTCAAGATTTCAGCACAGTGACAGTGATAGGATGATATTGCTTACCAGAGAGCCACTGAAGCCATTTAGGTCGTCTTTCAACTGGCAGATAGACTCCCACATAATATGCAGGAACGCCTGAGAGGGCAATACCAATACCAATAAGGGAATTGATTGTGTCACTGTAGAGAGGAACTATAACCAGGAAAAGCGAACATAAGCAGTATACTATAGGGAAGAAGAGGTTAAGCTGTGGAGATGAAAAGAAAAATGATCTCAATATTTATTAAAAGATGCAGTAAATACTCTATTGTAAAAATGTCAGGCTTTGCAGATTAAAATTACACAAATCAATAATAAAAATGTAATTATTCCCTATATGACTATTTTGTACTGAGTCTTTTGACTGCCTACAATCATTACAGTTTGCTAGCTTCTGTATATGCTCTTGAGAGCCTCTTACCTGGTACAAACCCCAGTTTATGACCATTTTGTTGTTTCCAGGCCTGCACGAGCTCAATTCCTTTCCACACTAATAAGAGATTAGTCCTTGAAAGCAGTACTTTAAAACTGAGCAGCACTGGGTAGTTTCCCCTTTAACTTCAATTGCAAATTTTTAATTGTAATTTTGATTGGGAACTAGCTCAGCTGGACTAAACCATTAACTGTATTGATTCTACAGAATTAATGGACTGGTGTAAAACCATTTTGCTTGGGCACTTAACAAATATCATATCACAAATAAGGAAAGTTGCAATAACCTCTTTATGGATTTATTTTTCACTAAAGTATTTTTCACTGCCTGTAGTAATGAGCCCTCTCAAGAGTCCAGGAACAGACATTTAAATATTAGCTGACACTCCTGCGAGTTTACTGATATAAATATTTCTTTCTCCCTATAAAGGTTTAAAATGTAAGTTGATAAAAACCAACCACCACATTTCAGAAAGGGAAAAAGTATATGCGGTGTTGTGATGTCAACTAAGCTGCCAAATGCTGACAGGAATTAAATGATCATTAACTATAATCTGACTGTACTTGCTTTAGTAGAGTCAATAGCAAAACTGCCAATAAGGTAAGATTCAATCTTTACCTTGCACATATTTTGAGGGAGAGTCAGGAATGAAGTGTGAACACGCTTCAGGAAAATTTATTCTGGCAGACTGCAAGGTTTTCTAGCACTACATGCTTAGGATACTTTAGTCCTTTGTTTGAACCACATTTTTTATGATCAGGATGTTGCACTTAAAGCGTTGGTAAAAATGGTTCAGAGATTAGGACATGTGAGTGACAAGGAAGAAATATTTAAATAGGGTGTTAATTTGGATGTCTTACAATTTTTACTGCATCACTGCAGAGCCAAAATGCAGCTCATTGAGCCAACAGAGTGTGGGAAACCGGGAACCAGCATGTGGTTTTGTGTCACTGGGGGAAGCTGTGGGTTTCCGTCCCTGCTTCCTGGACAATCATAGGATTAAAACTAGAAAAGTTTTAGGTGCCCTGTGTTTCAGTGCAGTTTTCCTCTCCTCACGGATAGCCAGACACTTTTCTGCAATCAGTCATCAAACTTAAATTTTACTGTGTAGGACCACTATGTAGTGGGAGAAAACACTAAAAATATATTTGATTATTTAAGCTATTGATACTCTGCATGAACAGATTTTTTTCGCCTTCATTGCCTTTGGAGGGATTTTGCTCAATTTCTTAAATCATGTAAGTTTGATCAGAGCGTGAACCTCTCCGGGGCCCCCATCATTACCTCCACTGAGGTCCACTGTGAACAACACAAAAGATGGGCGAAGAAAGCCAGGCATTTATTTGCTCCTTATTTATTTTGAAGAAAAAAGCAGTTACAAGGTTGAATGGAAGGAAAAGAAATGATAAATATCTTTTCAACCTCACAGCAAAAGTACCAGAAAAGATGATCTTGTGGAAACTCAATTGGCTTTTTCTCCCTCATTTCTTATCTTGTATGTTGAAAGGCTGGTCTATAACATAATTGATAATGTTATGGTTGTAGCATTAAGGATCACATAAACATACATTAGTTGGCTTTTAGGGATTGTTTCTTCTCTTGTTTACTTACTTTAATAGGCCGTGGTCTATGTGGTTGAGTGTATCTCAAATATATTAGTCCTGCAATAGACAGACCCACAAAGAGCCAGTAGTTGAAGCAGTAGTAATTAATGAGGAGGAAAACATCTTCCACAAGGAGATAAAGACAAGTCATTAAGCCCTAAAGATAATAAAAATAAAGACTTTTTAATGTGAAAAATAAAGACGTCTTATTAAATATAGAGGTAATAAAGTTATGAAAAGGCTTGTTACCAACATATTTGTCTGGACTTAGGAGATCAGGTCCTTGCAAGAAGGCAAATAAGCTGTGTGGTACATATCTCTTAAAAATAGCAGTAAGACCATCACATTTGGCTGAAGAGATGTTGGGTTTGTGAAGTTATGTTTAAGCACCAGGACAAAACCCTCCTAAGAAGGCTAGATGAGGAGCTGTGCTGCAGAGGACACTGCTTTCTGTAGGCACTGTCTTTACTCTGGTGTTGTGGTTGGCTTCTGTTTGAAAGCAAACTTTTAGTTTAGTTTCACTGTTGATGGTTGTCACAGTCCACTCACGAGACAAGTACAACAAATTCTGTGGTATGCAGGTATGTTATACTGCCTGCATGGAAAGAACTAAAATATCAGGAATATCTGTTTTACCAGATGAGCAGAAAAATATTCGACTGTGAAAAATGTGACTGGTTGTGTATTAAGGGAGTATATCTCATCTTACTGGTGCAAACAGAATCCCTCAGAAAAGTATTCATTATTACATCGTAACTTTTACAAATTACTTCATTTCATACAGGACCAGTATGATAATCTATTCATAAACCATATGTAACATCGGGCAATGAAAGACATCAAAAAAACCCCATGTTCAAATAAACAGCAGCAAAATGCTTTTGAATGATTCCACCTTCTCTGTGTGAGCATATCATGCCTCTTATTTTAATGTGTTAGAGTTATAGATTATTTACCAAAATCATCTGCACTTATTCTATACTTTATGGTTCCTGATTTTGTGGCACAAGAGGATAATGACAGCAGGAAAAAGTCAAAATGGCTACAGACATCAGATATCAGGAACTTAATTTTAAGTTCTTTGTCACTACTGTTATAACTAGAGTCCTAGAAAACCAGCCTGTGGCAGGATGTAAGAGATGTTCCTGCCATATCCTTCTCTAATGACACTCTGAAAACTTACATAAAGACTTCAAAAACTCCCATCTATCCTGTTACATATTTAGCCATTTTGTTTTCTTGAAGTAATGCTGTTGCACTTAACTCCTCACTACTCTTATTCAGAGAGAATATGAATGCAAATCAAGCCATTCTCTTTCCACTGAAACACCACCACCCCCCCCAACACAAAATACCACCACTGAGCCCCTCAATGAGTTTTAGAAATCATGGGCCTTTCAAGAAGATGTCTCCTGTGCAGGAGAAGCTCAGGTGAAACACAGGGCAGAGGTGAGGTGTTACATTCCGTCTTCAAACCCCTGACTGCCCCAGCTCTATTCACTTACATTGAAGAGGAGAGCAGGGACTGGTGTAAAGCGCTTTACATGAATCAAGCTCAGACTGTCAGGTAGGTGTCCTTCCCTGGCTCCAACATAAAAAAGCCTGAAAAAACAGAATAAGAAAACTCAAACAAACAGGAAGCCAAGGAAAAGCTTGTTGCTTTCTGACAAAGGCAGCGTTAATTATTCTATTCCTGTATTGTAAACGCTGCTTTCTTCTGAAGTCGTTTTGGTTTATCAATCATGAGAAGACAATGAAATTTGTAATAATCCTCATAAAGAAACAATTTAACATGGCAAAAATTAACCATGCGACTTTTATAATGTATTAGCAAAGAATGCAGATTAGTGATAAACGATTCCATTTCAATTATTTAAAATAGATCGTATATTTCATACCTAGATGCTGCAATTATTGATGAGTTTAAGCCACTATAGCAAGACATGGCCACTGCTACAGGAATTATCCACTTTGCATAACTAAGGGTTTCACTGCCAAATGTCTGTAACAGAAAAAGAAAACAGTAGTGAGGCTCGTTACATTAAACATATGGGCAATTCTGAGAAACCCTCATGAAAATACACCAAATATAGTGTCATAACCCATGCTTTCCTGTGACACCCAAGAATGGATTCTGAAAAATTAGAATTTGGAAAAACTAATTAGTACCAAAATAAAAATGACAGATATATTAAAAAAAGATTTTATGTTTTTTTCCCTCAGGCTAGATAAAGTCAATGAGATATTAGATGAAGATGTTTAGGCAAATGTTGAAAATCTTGCTATGATCCTGCAGCATTAAAGAGACACACTGTACGTTACAATGATACCAAAAACCCCATTTTTTAAACCGCCCAGGCTTTCCATAGCGATTTGTTTGTCTGGCCTCAGTGAAAACATCTACAGTAAAGTACTGTTAGGAGCAGCTTTTACAGAGCCTGTAAGAGGATTTTACAAGACTAGATTTGCTGGACTTGTACTTTATATGCACCTTCTATTATATTCGTACTCTTACATGAAAACAACTTGTTTAAAACAAAGGAAAAACATTCAGCATGGAAATATTTCTATTGTTTTACCAAGTAGTGTGCTATCTGAGATTCTGCTGTAGTGTCATCCAGGCATCCATCTTTGTCTTAGTTATTTTAGACAACTTACCACAGCCACTGCATCACTTGTGAGGAGAGCTGACATGTCCAAAACTACATAGTATGCTATATTAGTCAGCAAGTAAATAATAGTCACAATAGGCATTGAAATTGCAATAGAAATAGGTAGATTCCTGAAAAAGGAAAATGGCAAATTTATTTTATGTGCTTTAAATAATAAATATTTAAGTACAAGATTGTTCTCAAATTTAAGCATTTGTGAATGGATACCTCCATCACCTTTTTAATCTGTCATTTTCTTATTCTTATTTACAAAATATAGAGCAGCCACGTGTGGAACAAGTCCATAAACAGCTTAGTTGGCTGTTTGAGGGTCTGTCACAAATTTTAGAGGAAAAAATATACCTTTATACCTGTAAAATTTATATACTATATTTTATAGGAAGCAATTTAAGGGAGCACATAAGCAATGAGATTTAAATGCACACTTAGGAATTTTCTTGACTGTAGCACTTTTTCCTGGCTCATAACCTATATGTGTTCCAACACAAGGTGGACTATATCAATCTGAGTAGGTGAGCTCACCACTCCTACAGCGTGAACATCCGTACAGAGAGGAGAAGAGGATATTTCCAGTGCTAGTGTAGACTTCTGTAATTTTACCTAACCTTTCACCTTTAGCAAAATTTAACATTTTGCCCATAAACAGTAATGCTAACAATCACATCATAAAGCAGTCATAAATATAACAAAGTCTTACTCTATTGGTGGAAAACAAAATAACTGTTCTATCTGACTGAAAAGAAATACGGTATTTTAGAGGGCTAGATGGACCCACAATTCTCCCTGATTCCAGCATGGACTTATTCTCCTCCTTTAAAAATTCTGACCTGAAGTGTGAAGTGTAAAATACATATTTGCACACAAGGGATTAATTAGTGTGATAGAATTGGTGAGAGAGGAAGATAATCAGGAGGAGTTTTCACACATTACTTATCTGGAAGAGCAGAAGGTTTTTGCAGAAAAAATAGTTTGACTAACAAGAAACAAATACAGATTGGCTTGTCCTGTCACCATGTCACCACCTGTCTTACCAGGACACTCCTCAGCAATTCAAAGGAAAAGCACACTTTTACCTTTCAGGATTCTGCATCTCCTCGGTGACATAGTTAAGTGTGTCCCATCCTGAGTATGAGAAGAGGGCAGAGTAGAGAGCCAGTGCAATCATCCCTGGGTTTGTGGCTGAACCCTCAAATGGAGCTCTCAGGCTTTCTGTTTCTCCTATAGAAATGACGGGTACCAATTGCCTGTTACATTTAAGGATTATGATCTAGAAGGACACTATACTAAAACTCAACTAACCTAAAGGAAATAAACCACCACTGCATCCAGGTTTCATTACTGTTTCTAAAAGTGCACTGCTTATATTTTGACTTGACAAACAGGAAAGTTTCAGTCAGATATCCATGCAGCTACACTTGTCCAGGGAAACAAGAGAATACGTTTTCCTGTTTTTATTATTTGGATGCAACTTGTGTAATTCACCAGAATCCACAGCATCCTCCCCTCCTGGCATAACCATCTGGCCTACCAAAGGAGGGAGCTGTGCTGAGGTCATGCTATGCTCTGTCAGTCAGGCAGCAGCAGTTAAGAAATCCAATTTCAATTCCTAAATCTGTCTCATATTTTTTCTTCATATCTGTGCTTTTGTTTTCACCAGATGAACTAATGACCACTGGAGGAGGAACTCCTGGACCATGGTTCTCAGTGGGATGCTCTGGTACACAAAGGTGTTCCCCAAAATTAAGAGGAGACTTGTCAATTTTCCTTTCAAAGTTCTCCTCTACTTTAGCTCAGTCTGTTGAGACAAAACCCTGCAGAATGCTGCAAAATAGATGAAATGTTAAGGAAACTGTATGAACCTTCACTGTTCTTCTGGAAAGGGGAAGAAAGCTATTACTGAGTTTGCAAAGGAAAGTCAACTATCTAACAGAAATGGAAGTGGGTTAAGTATCAAGGAAGACAGAAACATGCAAAAACCTCTGTTAGGGAAGAAAGTAAGCTTTTTTGTTGTAAGATAAAACAACTTCATCCTGTGGTTAAACTAAGGAGTTTATAGATAGTACAAAAGCGATCCAGTCTTTGAAGAGCAGTAACTACAAGGAGATTGTGTGAACTGAGGAAGATTAAGGTATGAGATGTACACACACTTTGAGTAAGAAAATGGTTGAAGGCAAAAAAATGAAAAAAACAAAAGGACCAAGAAAAGCTTTTTTTACTAAAGACAGCTCATATTCAAAATCAGATACTTTCACAGTGTTTTAAACATAAGGTATATCTGAACACATTAGAAAGAATACAGCAGGGCTAAAATGTTTTAACCATTTTTTAAAACGGTTGCTCAGTTTAAAGGAATATATTGACCCAATCACAGCTTCCTCCAGGAGTCTACATCATTCCTCCTGACAGTCCTTTCTGTATTTAAGTGCTCAGTTCTGCTTAAATACAAGAGGCGAGACCTTTATTACCACTAATAGCCCTCAGCATTTTGCTTTCCACACAATGCTGTTTCCTCTCTGCCTTTACCCTCCCTGACCCCATGGAGCAGCACAAAAGAACCAGCATGGGCTATATGGATGCAGAAGCAGAAAGAACACCACTGGGCCAAACGGCACTGAAGCAGCTGCATACCAGTGAGTGGGCTGGGAGTTTTGAAGTTGGCAATTTGAAAGCACAGGTAAATTTGTGACTGTGGGGACTTGGCAAGGCTCCTAGAGGGGTGAAATCATGGACTCACACCTTTCTGTAGCATCTTGTTTTATGAGGGGAACTACTCATTCAGGTGACTGTGGCCTTTAAGCATTGCTTTCTTCTGCATCTTCACATTCTTGCCCTTAGGACTGGGTTTATTTGTTCAATGTTCAGTGACAACTGACATGCATGAAAAATGGCTGAACAAAAGAAGTTTTCTTAGTCTGGTAGAGTTACTTTGCAGAGTAACAGTTCATGAAACTGTGGCTAAGGAAAGGAAAAGGTCAGCAGATATGGAAAATCACACATGCGCTCGTTAGGTTTTATAAGCCAGTTTCACAGGAGAAAAAGACAATTCTTAAACTGAAGAGGGAAAACCATCTTTATTTTAAATGATTAAAGATACAATGGCTATTTAGGAATTTAACGGGAAAGGAAAAAACCTTAGTAACTAAGCAACAGAGCTGGAGTTGGAAGAGACTTCACTGTACCAGAGACCCAAATTAATAAAATCTATTGTCACATGCAAAGATCAGAGGTAGCACTGGAATAAACTACTCTCCAGCTTTTCACTGTATTCAGTTCAGTCCAGTTTCTGCTGATATGAGGTGGCTTGTTTGTCCTGTGATGTCTTATAATACCACAGTGATTCACAAGACCACAGCATAACAATCTTTTCCCTCATTTCTAGGAACAAGCACACCCTCTCACCAACAAGGGAAAGGACGAGTTCTTCCTTCTCCAATCCTGTCCCCTCATAGAGTGTTGCAGCAACTCTCTGCCCTGGGCAGGGCTGGGAGCGCCGCAGTGAGAAGCGATGGGAAATACGCGTCACGCGATTTCTGTGCTTTCCTGTCATAGGACAAGTAGGAATGGTGCCTTTAACAGGCATGAGTCAGAGACATTGAGACTGACTTTAAAATAGTTAGCACTAAACTGATGTTAATTCAGCTGCTATTTGCTATTCAGCCCAAGCAATGCAGAACTTGGTGTGTATGAGTTTGCCATATTAAGGGTAGAAGAATAATTGCTTAACAAGCCATAAAATTCCCCTAATCTCCCTAGAGGAGACAGTTTATTCCAGAATAAATAACACTTTACATATGTAAGTCTTAAGGAGCCTGATCTTCCTGCATAGATTTTAAAACTCATATATGGTTCATCTTTAAGCATTTAAGAAAATGAAAAATATGCTTACCTTTACCAATTTTGTAAAGGCCAACAGATATTACCAAGATAAGAGCCATAACTTTTGCATATGTGAAAATATCTTGTACACGGGTTCCCCACTTCACATTGACACAATTAATAAATGTTAAGGAACCTGCAGAGAAAAACAGTATGTATGAGAGAAGAAATGATGTTTTACAACATATAAAGCAGATTACAAACACATCCTTCCAGATACCACCACTCTTTCAAGAAATAAACCAGAATAAAATTTCACTAGAGTGGCAAAAGTCAGTATCCATTATATTAAGTTAAAGTTACTTATTGTTTCGGAAGTTTTTTTTGAATTATATGATTTAAGCAATTTTTAACAGATCATGGACATAAAAGGAACACATACCCAGTCTTGACAAATCCACACTTAAAAGGAAAAGAATCTGATTAGAGTCCATCTAATAGAGAACACATTTTTAATGGTTATCCCTGTGTTAATCCAAAATATACAGTCATGACAAAGTTAACTCTGCAGAGTGTGTAATTACACTATACAGTTTTTCTAGAGACAATACTCATACTAGGCAGAGTATTTTAATTCTGTATGAATTTTTAGATTTTTGTTAATCTTTTAAGATTTGCAAGAAATAGGACAGAGAAGGCATGGACCAAATGTGAGCTATGAATTAGCCAATTATGCATAGAGATGTATGTTTCTTTAATCAGCAGTCATAGTTTCCTTCAGACAAATTGTTGTAATTCTCTCATCTCTAATAAACTCAGCCCCAAATAAAATCCATCTGAATAAAAGATTATTAGTTCCTAATAACACATTTTAGAGAGGCAGTAATTATTTTCACAGAAGATGAAGTAATAGAAATGGAGAAAAATCTCTCTGGATGCCTACAATTATTGTTCTTAACTTCTAGGAATCATAACTTTACTTACAAATACAGGCAGCTGCAATCAACCTGACCGCATCATATGGTGGCTCACAATGAGGAAAAACTGGTTGAACAATATAGTTGGCAAACGTGATTGCTATCACTGCCTGAGTCGTTGGTTCAATAATTAGCAGGGAAGACCATAGTCTGATGAAGGCCACAAAGGCACCAAATGCTTCCAGGATATAGGCATAACTGGCTCCAGATTTAACAATGGATGTTCCCAATTCAGCATAGCACAAAGCTCCAAACAATGAAAACATCCCACCAAGCGCCCAGAGGACTAGAGAGAGTCCATAGGAAGCACTGTACATTAAAACACCTCTGGGTGATACAAATATCCCAGAGCCAATCATGTTCCCTACAATTAAAGAAACTCCATTTAGTAACGTGATTTCTTTTTTCATTTGCATTTTTTCACTTGTGTCTTCCATATCGTCCACTTCAGCTTTTCCATTCTTAGATTTGGATTTTTTATTACAGCATATTCGCCAGGGGGGTGGCATTTTCAACTATCATTACCTGAAAACAAGAGGAGAGAACATATTTTGAAACACACACGGCATCCAAGACATGGATAAGATAACTTGCATACAAGGCATAATAGTTACAAAGAATAATTATTTTGCTTGTTTTTATCTTGATGTCCAGGAACTACATGCTAGTAGATTTTCTTAACTTTCACTGTTCTGTACATTTTTAATAGTAAAATTTGAAGCTACAGTTTTTGGTTATAGATTCTGAAGCTTTCATGAACCCCGAGTTTACTTTTATTATTAATATAGAATTGTTATTCTATGTTATGTTATTAAAGTTGTCTTGAAAACATCTTCTAATACAGGTGAAGTGTCCCCCACATGCATACCTTTCCCTAAATTTTGCTCTCATCTCAGGAACATCTTTACTTAATTATTATTTGTTTCATCAAGTCACATCCATCAGCTGAGGAATACAGGAGAAAAGAGAGAAAAAGATACCAAAACCCTCCAGCCTTAGAAGGTTAATGGCAATGTGAGGATAAAGAAAAGAGCTTTAGCTATGCCTAGAGATGAGATTCCCGTTGCAGTAAATAATATGGCTTGCTTAGTTATTAACCTCACTTGACTTCTGGGTAAAAGCTACTAGCATGCATAGGGACTGAATTTTGAACACTGTTCCTGGAACACCTCTGCACATGGGAGTCCAATAAAACATGTCTGTAAAACCTTCCAACTCCCGTGCTTGCAGAGCAGGACCCAGGCAGGCTGGGAGCTGGGAAAAACAATGTAATTGCATAGCCCGTGAATGAATCAGTCCTGTGCACACACCACACCCCTCTGGGGCTGAGATCCTCAGGGATGGGAAAGGGAAACGTAGCAGCTGGGACTGCAGTCACTGTCTCAGTTCTTGGGTCCTGCTGACTAATAACGATGCTTACTTAGAACAATGACTTTTTTTGGTGCATGTCTCAAAAGAAATTAGTTTCTCCTTCCCTTCCCACCTCCAAAAACACTCTAAAATACTTTCAGAGAGAACTTCCTCAGAATCCTATGAGCTAAAATCAAGCTCTCAGAGTAGAACAAAGCTCCTTCAAGCACGACTGGCCAAAAACATTTTATCACAAATGTATATTGTTAAAAAGTGGGTAAATGGCCAGTTTAAAACAACCAACAGGCAGTCCACAAACTTCGCAAAAGATTTGCTGTTCTTTGAAATGTTCTCTGCTCTCACACTCCTGAATAATTTACAATTATGTGTTCTTTGCCAGCTTTTTTGGTGCAACTCAGTTGATCAAATAACTAATGAGGCCTGATAAGGATTAAAGATTGAAAGATATGAAACTCTCTTTAAAGATTAAATGCTTTTCGCATCCTAATGGCACTTTCTCTAACCACAGGGGCACTGGAGTAAAGTTAAATATTATTTCTTGCCATATGTGTGCAAGCTTGACTGCTGAGTCTCCCATCTTTTGCTGATCTTCTCTTCACACGCAAGTGAAACTTGCTTCTCACTTTGTCCCTCTAAGAATAAAAATCATCACTTTGGTCAGGGAGAGGAATTTCAGGCATCCAATATACCATACCAGTCATGTATCTTTCTTAAAACTCCTGATAACCATTCCCTTTGTTTCCTAGCACGAACACATTTTTTCTAATTGTGCGAAAAAAAGGAGGCAGAAAAAGGTCACCCCCCCATTCCCCCTCCACTGAAATATGAGCTAATACTTCCAGAATCTCCTGTCTCTGTTTCCACTTTCCATGGCTGTGTGAAACGTTGGCAGAAACCCACTGCGTGACCGTAGCTGTCTGGACAGCCCATGACGACAGCAGCATGCTAGAAATCTGGCAGAACTCTGTATTAGTACTATTTCAGCAGAGCTGGTTTAAAATCACCTTGTGCTTTTTGTGCCTGAACTGTTTTTTGGGGTTTGTTTTTTTTTTTGTGTTTTTTTTTTTTTCTTTTTAATTTTATTTTTAAATGTGGGTCATTTAGAATTCTGGTTCTGAGCCAGAATCCACAAATGTACAGCTCAAAAAATTTAAAATGTAGCTGTGCCCAAGACAACACGAATGTGCAGCAATGAAAGCAGTGATCAAAAACAACAGCTATCAGTTCTCCTGAAATGAACTCTCACTGATAAATAAGATAAAGTTACTTTCCCGTAGAGCAGGATAGATAATGCAGTTGGTAGGCTGTCACTAGTACAGGTAACTTGTGTACATTATGACAAACCTGAACTTTGATGTCAGGTGAGGATGACCCAGTAGCCAAGGGGAACCTGAGCATTTAAACAGCAAAGCTACTTGAGTCTAGTAGAACTTTTACAATCTGTAGCTTTCATGAGAGCAGAAAGGTAAAGATTAAATTGTTTTCTTAAGTAACACAATGTTTTGTGTATTTTTTTCTTCTCTCTTGTGCTAACAAAAGATTATTTCAGATCTCTAAAAATGTGTAACCAGAGCTGTGTAGAGAAATATTTCTTTCATAAATAAGTGACTGTGGAGGAAAGCATTTTGAAAGAAAAAACACCAGAAGAAGAAACAATTCAAACTTCTGTACTTTGAGAGATATCACATTAACAAAAGTTTTAACTAGACCCTGAATTTAGTCCAGAAATAGGTGCAACCTGGGAATCAAAGGAGAAGAAATCCAGTTTCCATAAGCAAGATGTGTAACTTCACTGTGGTTAAGTTACCACAATCTATATTAGATAAAAATCTGCAAGAAAGTAGTAATTTACAAACAAAATCTTTTAAATAGTTCTGTTTGTCCTTGGCCCCTCTCTCCCAGCCAACACCAATATTCTCACTAGCTTTAACAGAGCACTGATTTCATTCAGTGGAGTCAGAATGCTGAAGTTGTTACTGATTTCTTTATTCAGGACTATGTCTTCTTTAAATAAACAAAGTTTGGCTGAAGTAGTTTATAAGTTTGACTTATGGAAGTTCTCAGCAAAGTCTTCATGCTATTAAGAAAATCAGTGGAATATAGGAAATAGTTTCCTGCACAGATCTTCCTGTACAGCATCAAAAGGAGAAAGATTTTCTGTCACGTGTAAAGCATTTACTGCTGTTACGCTCCAGACAATGATGAACACAATTTCAGGATGCGCCCAATATCTGTTGCCATAGTCCAAAACTTTCCCTTATTTGTAGCTTCTATTTTGTTCCTACTGAACCTGGCCTATAGTCCTACCCTACTACCATCTTGTTGGAAAAGACCTCTTAGATCATCTAGTCCAACTCTATCTGTCCTCTCACTAAATCATGTCCCTCAGAAACTCATCTACCCATTTTTTAACACCTCCAGGGATGATGACCCACCCACCTGCCTGGGCGGCTGTTCCAATGCCTGACCACCCTTTCAGTGAAGAAATTTTTCCTAACGTTTAGTCTGAACTGCCTCTGGTGCAACTTGTGGCCATTTCCTCTCATCCTATCACCTGTCACTTGCGAGAAGAGACCAACACTCACCTCGCTACAACCTCCTTTCATTTGTAGACAGTGATGAGGTCTCCCCACAGCCTCCTCTTCTCTATGATAAACAACTCCTGTTCCCTCAGCCGCTCCTCGTAAGACTTGTTCTCCAGCGCCTTCACCAGCCTCATGACCCTTCTCTGGATGTGCTCCAACACCTCAACGTCCTTCTTGTACTGTGTTCAGTTTTGGGCCCCTCAGTACTCGAGGTGCAGCCTCATCACTGCTGAGTATAGGGGCATAATCACTTCCCTGCTCCTGCTGGCCATGCTGTTTCTGATACAGGCCAAGATACCATTGGTCCTCTTGGCCACCTGGGCACACTGCTGGCTCATATTCAGCCGGCTGGTAACCAACACCCCCAGGTTCTTCTCCTCCAGGCAGCTCTCCAGCCATTCTTCCCCAAGCCTGTAACGCTGCATGGGGTTGTTGTGTCCCAAATGCAGGACTTGGCACTTGGTCTTGTTGAACCTCCTCCCACTGGTCTCAGGGCATCGATCCAGCCTGTCCAGATCCCTCTGTAGAGCCTCCCTTCCTTCAAGCAAATCAACACTACCACCCAGCTTAGTGTCATCTGCAAACTTGCTAAGGGTACACTCAATCCCTTCATCCACACTGTTGATAAAAGATATTGAACAGGACTGGACCTAGCACTGAACTCTGGAGAACATCACTTGTGACTGGCCTCCAACTGGATTTAACTCCATTTACCACCACTCTCTGAGCCTGGCCATCCAGCCAGTTTTTTACCCACCACAGGGTGTGCCTGTCCGGACCAACAGCAGCCAGTTTCTCAAGCAGAATACTGTGAGAAACACTGTCAAAGGCTTTACTGAAGTCCAAGTACACAACATCCACAGTTATCATCACTGTCACTTTACCTCATCTTACCACCTCCCCTTTCTGGGACCATCACTGCTGTTCCTGCCTTGAAGCGGTGTGCCAAAAAGCTGAAGCTAAGAAGCGCAGCTCTTCAAACATCACTTTGTTCTCTGTCACTTGGGCATTTTTGTAGGCCACATTTTGAGGGTGCACGTAATCCCAGTGAGAACCAGTACCAAGGTCTGGGAGGGCTGAAAGTTGAGGACAAACATCATGGCTGTAACAAGTTGACTTCTTACAGGGGTGTGGCCATTTTCAGTTGGAAAAGCATCTAAAATTTAACAAATCATTATGATGAACTCTCTAACAGAGAAAAATTCTCAGTGGCTTCCTGAGAATGGGAAGATGTAATTTATGTAGTAATTAAAAAAGGGAGGTTCTTTGCATTCTGGCCTTCTGCTTTAGCATGGCTGAGTATTTAAAGCCTAACTCTATTGCAATAATAAAACTTTATGGGATCAAAAATATAAGTACAAGTATTTCAGTAGCTCTTGTGTATGAAGTATTAAAAGAGAGACATAAAAGCCTTCTAGCACGAAACAAGATATCTGCTCTCTTGGTCCCCATGGATAGTGATAAGCAGGAAGAGCTCTTGGTCTCCAGAAATCAGAGATACAGACAGGTATCAAAATGCTAGCATGCCTCAGAGGCTTCCGCAGGCTAACTGAAACAGCTGCAAACACTTGCCTGGGCCTTGTGTCAGCACGTGATTTCTACTACAGAACTTCAGAACCCTTTTTTCATGCTTTGGTCCTGCTCTTCCTTAGCAACCCCCTCAACAAATGGAGGAGAATCTTCCTCTCAGAGAAAAGGCAGAATGCCTTGAGAGCACAGACAGGTATAGGGGCCCTAAATCCTTTGCACTCCTATGTTTACCTCCAAGCTGTATGGCCAAACACAAAGGAACTTGTAGATCAACCCTTCAGAAGTACGGGAAAACAGTAACATCATATACAGATAATTCACAATAGCTCATTTTAAGTCAAGCCACTGCCAGAATTCATACAGAAAAGTGAAGGAGGAAGGGCAGCTTGACAGGAGTTGAAAACCAAAGTTCAAATCAAAGACAATTCTTCCATAAGTCAAGTGCAGGACTGGTTTGGCAGGGGAGGGTTTTCTTGGACACTTCCCATCCTCCAGGGATCTACAGCCTCATGAGGGATTGCCTCCTTCCTGAGGAGGTAATTAACCTTTGCCAAAGATTAAGCAAGGCTTGTTCAGGGGTTACGGAATTGTGACATTTGTCAGCTCTTAATTCAAGAAATACTAGTAAATAAATCAGAAGCTCTCTCTTAGAGACCAAATATTACTCTCTTCATCAGATTCCTTTGGAAACGGAGGGTATTTAGAAAGTCATCTGCTATCAAAAATGTTGGAACACGCTGGATATCAAATTTATTCCTTAATATTTAAAGGCTTCGTCTTTAGGTTATTGTTGTCTACTGCCACATAATTTCTCAATAGTGAAAGTCTGCTATACCATCAATGAGCATAGCAAAGTCAAACCAAGCGATAAAACTGACACCCCCACAATATTTTCTAGTTTCAGTAAAAAAATGAGTGACATTAAGGAGGACATTTAAATAAAACCCTCATATTTTAGTTATGTTTGCATTAGAAATCAATAGATGTGTACAAAGCCATTTTAAAAGTTATGAGAAATCTCTCATTTTCTCCAAGTACACTCTTGGTAATTTTCTTCCTATGTGTTGACAGTCCAAAAATGAAAAATAAAAACAAAACAAATCATATACTTTTATATTGACAGCTACTGGAACATGTAATCAGATGAGCCAGCAGTTTTCAACCTGACCAAAAATGTGTAGATCAAACTTCAAAACACTCTCCCTGAGCATCAGCATAAATAGACCTTTAAGGGATTATTCATGGCAGATTATGCTGTTGAATATTTTCCAGTGTGAAAGGAGATCAAGGAAACAAAACATGATTATGCATTATGAAGGAACAGCATAAAATAAAACAGTTGTAGCAACAATAATAAAAAACAACAACAACAAATCCACTTTGATCTCCTCTGAAGGAAACTTAGTAGGAAACAAGCAGATCTCCTTTTGGTTTTTAAAGTCTATTTTTTTTAAAATATTCTATGAATTAATGCTTCACGTGCTCCAATGGCATTATTGTGGTCAGAGGCCGGCTTTCCCGTACGAGGAATTTGCTCGACCCCAAAGCATTCCCACCCCAAATAAAGTCATAGATGATATTTGGTAGAGAAGCTACTGTAGTCCAAATCTAAGAAAAGTACACACTATCTAAGCAGGTATTTAAAAGAGAAGGTAGTAGCTTACCAAAAAGAAGGTGATATTCTTGTTTCCTTTAGCAGCAAGGCTGCTGGAACTAAAAGTGACTCTAGCTGCTGCTCTAAATAAGCACACATCTCTTTCACCAGGGCAGTAAGTTAATGCTAATATGAACAGCCTCTTCTCTCACTCTGTCTAGCCTTGCCTTTAGCTGCTATTTTTATTACATTAGTATGCATACTAAAATCAATGAGACCTTTTAAGACGGAAGATCCCAGACTCTCCTGGAATGTGATTTCTCCAAACAACCTCAGCTGAGGTCATTAGCAGGCAGAAGCAGACATCTTAAATAGTAGCTGCTTTCCATTTCTTAGAAAATTGTGACAGAAATAAGACAAAAGGAAGGTTGAGGGGAAAAAAAAGTCTTCATCCTTTCTGCACTGAAATTAAGTACAACACTTTCACAGATGTTAATGTGAAGCAAATGCAGTCTAATTCCTTCTTGTTAATTTAGAAAGCCACATTGAGACCTTTTACTAGCACTGTACACAATGACGATGTTAATTCTCATGGCATAACTTGCCAAAACAGAAAGATTTTCAGAGTAGGGAGACCAGCAAAGAATGGCAGTTAACTGAAAATCACGGGTATTACCTCATTTCAAAGAACCTAATGTTCTTCTGTTTACTTTTTGATATATTTTCTTTTAAATTTAATCTACTCATTGTTAAGTATTTATGAGCTCATTTATTTTTCTTCACCAGAGAATTACATATATGTGGCTTTTCTAATAATATATAACACGATGCATGATACACAAAGCAGGCTGATATAGTGTTAAGAACTTATTTAAATTAGCTTTAAAAAAGTCTGAGATTAAAAATAAGTAAAGGAAGAAATTACTTACCCAATGTATTCAGCTTTGTCTTCTGAAACAATGTTGCCCTACCTATGAAGTACTTTCGAAAAGCCAGTATGATATACAGCACAATATCTACTGAAACCAGTAAACATGCAGAAAATAAAATATTCTGAGCAGAGAGAGAAGTTAATCAATGCAAGAGCACTAACTTGGGATGTTTGTTTTCCATGAATGACAAGGCCAATAGTAAGGGAAAAATTTGTACTCACGTCAAAGGGCATCTGGAAGACGCTGATCCAGCAGGTCAAGAGTCTTAAGTCACTGGACTGAGTTGAGACACCAGAAAACAGGACTTCATCAGAATGGGCTACTAATCCACACAAGAAAGCGAAATGATTTAGTACAAACATAGACATCCCTCCAATCAGCCTCCAATCAGTAATCCAGTTGGATTACTATCCAACTGGAAAAAAAGTAGGAGAGTTGCATCATGTTGCACGTTCCATACTGTAACCCACAGTGACCCAAAGGAATAATTAAAACAATCCAAGTCCTTCTATCAGAAATCGGTGCTCCTCCTATTTCTTCCTTTTAAAGTAATATCTTGTAAAAACATGCTTTCTGTGATAGATTGAGATGGGTTTACAGTTAATGTTTACACAGAAATGGCTGTGCTTTTTTTAAAACACTATGCAAGCAGGTATATGACATGTATTTTCAATAAACAGCTTTGCTTTATTTTTATCTATGAAGGACAGCTATTTATCCCTTAGAGCTCTCTAACTCTGCCTGAAAAGATTGCACAACCCAGCTGCCTGACAATCTGTGCTTACGTACATTATAATATATCAGGAAATATTTTGGCAACAGAATTGTTTTGGAGGGATGTTGCTTCTGCTGGAAGAGCAGAGAGGCTGAGTGCCACGCTCTTTAATCAGGGCCTCTGTCATCTCAAAATCTTTTTCTTCTGCCAGGGCAGGGTTAACAAACTATAGCCTAAAAAACAGAACTCATGTTTTCAAGAATGTAAAATTACTTTCACTCTGAAATTTAAACTTGAATTTGCCCTGTGTCTGATTTGGGGCACCAAAGTTATGTTTTGACTGTGTGCTTGAGCTTCCTTTGTTCCATTCGTTCCATCCATCTAAATGAAAATAGTCCTCTATAGGATATCCTAGGACAGGCACAAGAGCAGCAGTTAGAATCACGAAAAAAAAATAGTAAAACAGCTAGAATCATGAAAAAAATTATCAAGGAAGACCTGTAAAGGCCATTTTTAAGGAAGATCTGAAAAATCCAAATGTCAATCCACTACAGTGCTACACTGAGGAACCCTGTAATCAGACGTTTGCACCCTCTCAGAGCCAGAGACTACCTTTATATTATTCATGTATCACTCTCCTAAGCCAGCTTCAGCCCTTTTAGTTCTGCAGAGGCTGCATGTTGGAACAAGTAACAGAACAATTTCTGCACTAATGCTTCCCATACTACTGTTGGTCCGATCCTGATGGTTACATCCTATTCAACATTTCCCACAAATTTACAGCAACAGCACAAAAAATCAGCATTGAACAATCATAAAGCATGCAGTGTGCATGGAAAACACTTCATTCTAGAACATTTCTTCTGTGAACAGAATTCCTACTTCCTTTGAAAAGGAAGATTACACGTATCTTGCATTTTTAACTAAGCATGATAGGTATTGTAAAGAAGTTAATGTGACTTCCTTTATAATATGTTTCTCACTCATTTTAGTCTTGTAGAATTCAACTAGCACTTCTGCAGTCAGGGTTCTCCTGTGCCAACTTACTGCTCATAGCAATTCTTCTGTGTGTTACAGCTACACATAAACACATCTGCTTATGGAAAAGCAAACTGAAGCAATCTTGCCTCCATAAGCCTGTGACATTTTCTAGTTTCTTGCCTACACTTCCATTACTGCTTAGGAAGGCTTTTCATACCTTGATCTGGAAATAAGAGTATGTCAATTATTTCTAGAGCCTTCTTCATGCATACCATTGCCTAGATGCAGCAAACAGTTCAGCTGTACCACTGCCAAGTCCTCTGCTTCCTCCTGTTCCTTACCTCTGCCCCTCTGCATCCCAGTGCTCAGGCAGCACAGGCTCCTACAGTCCTTGTCTACAACAGATGCAAATTATAATTAACCCTGATAGAAAAAATACCACCAAACATCCTCTGCCTTTGGCTGCCAGATTGTGAATGATAAAGGCCATGATTTGTTTTGTCTTGGTAAAATCAGATCTTTACTTACTTTCCCATGAAGTTTATGCAGGATAGACAATATCACACAGACCAGTCAAGGAACCTGTATCAACCATGCTAACTCAAGGTGTGGGAGCACAACACAAAGATCAGCAACATGTTGCACATAACAGCAGTGAACTCCATAGCTGGTCAGTGTGGCAACAACACACACAACGCTGAGCTCTGGTCGAGCTCACCTGTCATCATATGCACATGCCAGTTTAGATTGGCAGTGGTGCAAAGCATTGTAAAGTTTTCTTTTCAAAGAGTAGCAGCATAACACCAAGACCAGACCGCTTCCAGGTACTCTGAAGGAGGACAAGTATAGTAAAGAGCGTGAATAATAACCTAATGACACAAGAGTGTCATTATTAAAGTCAAAATTAAAGTCAAAATTAAAGATGGTTACAGATACTCAAAGCACACTACTCTGTTCCTCTTTCATAATACTGGAGTTAAACAACAGAAGTGTCAGACCTCAGCATATTGGTTCATTTGTCTAATTGTCACCTTTACACACACTTTACCTACCTTCTGTGGCTCAGACACACATCCTCCACCTCCCTTTCCCCATGCCTACCCCAGAACTTTCTCCTTATTCACTCTTCTATATCCCTGAAGTCCTGAGTGTGGCTGCCTCCTCCTCCATTTCACTCTAACATGTTGGAGACGACAGTGGGGTTCCAACTCCCTCATAGAGGGAGGTTAAGGATCCAAGGAAAGAGGAGGAAGACAGGACCCAGTTCTTCTATGAAGTGCAACATTTAATGTTTTTTAAATTGTCATGTATAAACAAAATACTTGTATGAAATGAGCCATTAAGCGTCAAGTATTTGGCTTTATGACTGCACTCAACTGATATTATGTTTTAAGAAATATTCACATGGCTTTATATAGAAAAAATAAGTTTAAAGATGCAGTCTTAGAGAATTAACTACAATATCTGGATAAGGTTGAAGTCCGAGCTGTTTGTTATCTTTCAACTTTTGTATTATAACTCTGGCAAATTCTTCTCCTTGGCTATCTGAAGTGTCAAGAAGCTGTCTGACTTTTGATGTCCTTGTAGGTTTGGTGCTTATAAGTTCATAGTCTTCTTTCATGAGTAAAAATCTTGATAGAAGAGCATCCAGTGACTGATTCAAACATGCTTCAGTCATCTGATCAATAATTTCTTCTCTTTTACTTTGGATCCATTGATGAGCTACATTCTGTTGTAATGTTTCCAATACAAAACCTGAGATTGAGGAGGATTAAGAAATATTAGTATTGTAACTGTCTGCCAATAAATAACTCATTAGAACAAAGAAAAAACTGAGAAAGAGCTTTTCAAACCCTGCGTTTGATCAGAAATACATTAGACTACTAAATATGCTTTTAACATATCACTATTGTATTTCATATTTAAAATGTTGGAGTTTGTCAAATCTGATGGTAAAAGTACTTATTTTATCTGAATCACAGAATAATTTAGGTTGGAAGGAACCTTCAAGGAGGTTAGTCATCTGGTCTAATGGTCTGTTCAAAGCTGGGCTAACTTCAAAGATAAGTCAGGTTGAGTATCTCTGTGGGCAACCTGTTCCAGTGTTCAACCCGATCTGTAACTAAAAAGGGCTGTTGACCAACACTCAGGCTCAATATGAGTCAGAAGAGTGATGATGCAGCAGATCATTATAAAGTTGTGTGTTATTGTGTGGTCCATAAAAAAACATCTCTTTGAATAATGTATTAAAGTTTCTTTTTGTTATTTCTTGGAAGCACACTTTTAACAGTTATTTGATGCATAGGAATATCATGTAGTGGGCTCTCAACTCACAGAGAAGGTCGTTAAAAGTGAGATGCTCACACAGTTGCTGCTTCTCTTTGCCCCGCCATTACTATGAGGAAGACTGCCAAGCCTAAAAGCTGGGAAGAGTGACAGATGAGTTAAGCCTGAGCTAACTTTTATTCCTGTTCCGTTGAACAATAGCACTGCTACAGCAGTAGGTTTAAGCAGAAATAATATGAGCAAAGGGAATGGGATAAAGAAGACCCAATTAAGGAATTAAGTTTGCTTAAAAGTAAAGAAAACACTAGGAGGTACAGGTACATGTACTAGGTTACATTTTACATTTTACATTTGTTTTCCTTTGTAATTCAAGGCTACAAGGATAGAATTACTTGCATTCTTAATTTTTAGAATGCTTTGTTTTCATTTTACAGATGAATAACAGTTCCAGTTTCTATTTCATAGACATATACTTGATATTAGGACACGTATTGTGGATCTTGAAATTACATCAGTGTTTGCTGTACCTGAAGGAGTTGGTGTTGACTGCAGCACACATGATGCAGAACTTGAGACATCTGAAATACTCTTGTCAGATGAGGGAAAATAATCGTAGGGATGCACAAGAAGTTTCGCACTTTGAGATACAGAGACATTTTCATCTGTGCTCTGACTGCTGAGAGAGTCTACACCCCTAGAATTTCCATCTTTTTTAAAAAAAAGGAGAAAAAAAAAGTGAACTGTATTACTTCTATGTTCCAAAAAAATACAGTCATAAGGGACTATATAGAGCAATTCCACAGAAGAAGTCACCTATATTCACTTCAGCTACAGCCCAGTATTCCTTAAATTTAGGTTTGGAGTATAAATCCGGTAAATATGAACTTTAAAAAAGCTGTTTGACAGAAATTTTTTTTAGGGACTAGAAGAACAAAATGACTTCTTCAAGTGTTTGGAGAGGTAGCTAGAAGTCGGCGTGAAAGACAAAGAATTTATTTTGATTAAGTTTGATATCATAACAAGTGTAGAAACACTGAAAAAAAGATGCAGGTGGAGGGGAAGAACATGAAGACCAATTATGACATTCAGTGGAAGCCAATGGAAACTTTTGGTAGTCCATCAAAACAGCAAATGACTTCAAGAAAGCTTCACGTAAATGTTTGCAAGGAAAGGGAAAAAGGTGGTTTTTATCTGGTGGAAAGCTTAATAGCTTCTGTTTTTAGTTTTTTTAAT
Organism: Tapera naevia; assembly: GCA_033556795.1. Classification (NCBI taxonomy): domain Eukaryota; kingdom Metazoa; phylum Chordata; class Aves; order Cuculiformes; family Neomorphidae; genus Tapera; species Tapera naevia. The sequence goes on from JAUMJJ010000038.1 coordinate 9,248,612, forward strand.
GGCAGAAAAGATGATGGATATGAAAGCAATAGTAGGAATGACTCAAAGAAGAGATAATAAATAGCTGATAAGAAACCAATTAAAAGGCATATGCCTAATGTTATATACAGTTTTCATGACCTTTACAGTGTCACTTGATAAAGAGCTCCAGAGATGTTAACTAAGAACCAGAGATGCAGACGTAAGAATTCAGATGAGCATCTAAAGACACAGGTAGCTCCCTGGAAAGCTCAGGATTTATAGACACCCTTCCAATGTGGGTATCTGAAGGTGTATTCCTGGATCTGAGTGTTGATCTGTGGAAGAATAAGGCTATAAGTACAAGGAGCAGGAATGGGAAAATGTGAAAGAAATGTCACTCTCTTTATTTAAAAAACTGGACTAGAATTCATAGCAACTAGCACTTCATTTCATTAGAGACAGAAAGTAAACTGGTCAGAGCTATACAGTGCGAAGCATTAGATGTTATCTAATGCATGAATGAGTAAGGATTAGGAGACAACTGGTGTGAGTGAAAGATCATTTTGGAAAAGGATTTTAAACAGCTCTGCTGGGATAGATTGTTACAGATCTCTAGGCACACACAGCTCTTTAGACAAAACTACTGGGATTGTACTAGTATGGGAGAATGAACTTGACTAATGACCATAGCATAAAAAATAGAAACATGTTAATGAAATTTGATAATGTTATTCAAAAAGAAAGGGTTGACCCAGGTTACTGAGAAAGAACCTAATTGACCTGGAGTAATACAAGTGGAAATTTGGTAACATAAAACATGAGATCTAGACTTTCCGGTTCAAGCTGGGGCTAATGATTTGGAACTGAGATGAGGTTAGGTAGATTATTCTGTAAAAAAGGATCTTGAGAGAAAGGAAAAATATAATTCTAAGATATATTAAAGTTCTTATTTCAGGTAGAAAACACTTGTCACACACTTTTTTTAATATTAAGTATACATGTTCAGTAGACTTAGTTCAATGACAAACTAGAACATTCACAGGGAGGATTAGTAAGATACCAGGGGAATGAAGCAGCTTATTCTACAAATGGACTTCAAAAGAGAGTACCTCTAGAAAAACAAAGTGTATTAAAGAATTACTCTCTATATCAGATATAAAATGGGAAAAGAGGGAAAAGAGCTATTTAAGCTTAAAGCAACATCCAAGAACAAGCACGTATAAGCTGACTAGGGAAGAAAAATTAGAGCTAGAAGACAGTTCCTTACTCTGAAGGAGCAAGTTTCTGAAAAGTCTTCTAATTCTATGGGGAGAAAAAACAAATCAACTAAAACCTATAGTCATTAACTTCTGCCTTGGTGCAATGCGAAACTCATCTCTTGCCATCAGCTACCCAAGGACAGATTTTCACCTGAAATAACTGCATCTAATTTTGGCAAAATAAGAAGAATGTTAGTCTTGCATTCCATTATAAAACTATCTGATGCAGATATTGGCCAAGCAATAACAAATACTTCTGCTGTAGTATGGTTTGGTAGACACTACTTTCACAGGCTAATTCTAAGCAGTGACTCTGTAAAGGACATTTAATAGTACCACCATAGTCTCTTCAATGACCTCCACAGGCAGACATGAGAATTTTTAAAAAGAACCAGCAAGAAGGGTTGACATTTTATCATTACCTTATGTGATTACTCTTATAGTCCATGCTCATATTCAATGCATTATCTATTAAGCTTGGCAACCACAAGTTATTCTTTAAGATGTTCATGCTATGTGTATAGATAAGTGCTTTTATAGAGGTACAGACAAAACTACATTACATTGGCTTTCTGTGATCTTCTGCTGTAATTCAAATTCCTTAAGTCTCCCATATTTTATTTTCTCTGGAATACCTGTTGTATTTGTACAAGTACACCAAGTGCAAGCCCAGAATTGTGGATATATTAAAACAGGAGCTACAAAATAAACTGCTTGTGCCCTCTTACTTCTACCAGAATATCTCTAGTTTTGCAGCAGCTCAGCACACAGTTTGATGCCTTACTTTACAGCAGCAAAGTCAATCGTCAATGCTCTATTCTTTTGAAATACATGTTTGCATTCCTTCAAGAGAAGAAACTCAAGTACAGTTTTAGTTTCACAACGTATTGCTATTTCATCTGTGTCCCATCACGTTTTTTGGCTTCTTATGTCAGCAAAACCTCAAAATTGAGCTTTGTCTGATAATTTTTCCAACTTTCATTCAGAAAAGGTGACAGCTACAAAAGGACTGTTCAGATACTTTGCAAGGCATCCTATTTATTATTTATTGAACTAAAAATGATCGAGAGATCGGGCTGCATTAGAAACTTGCTGTTTATTCAGGTTTAAGAGTGTCTCAAAATGTTTAGTCTTTTTATCTTTAGAAGTAGTTCACAAATGCTTAACTAAACTGCCAAGAGTCTGAAGAGACAAGCAAATGCTATCTCTGCGCTCATGACCCTGAATAGGAAAACTAAAGCTGTGAGCTGCAGGGATTTTTCAAGTGACAGGAACAGAAAATCAAAGCTAAAATACTCCAGTTTTTTAACCAGAGCACTAAGTTTACAAAATGTATCTCTTTCCTGGCACAAACGGAGATCCAACTATCTACTATGCAAATGCATTTTTACAGTGGGAGTGTAAAGATGCAATAGCAACTTCAAATTAACATGAACTCACGAGTATCTGTACCTGATGAGAGGATATTACACTCGGGAACAGACTTGAGTCTTGATATATCTGGAGAGACACTCCGAAGGGGAAGTGCATCACATTGTATAGAGGCAGAACACGTCTCCTGAAACGATTCCAGTTGTATAATGAAAACAAAGTTGCAACGATTTACAGATAACTTTCCCATCATTCTCTTTTCCCTACTATGCTCAATAAACAGCACAATCAAAACTAAAGAAATCTATGTAACCCTAGTATTTGTATTTTTCCAAAGTAGATAGCAATTTTGTTTAAAAGTTTAACTACTATTAGGAATCAAAACAAGCAGCATTAAGCGGCATTAAGAATCAAAATGTAAAAGCAAATCTGTATAACCCAATATAAGCAAGCTCTGTAGCTGTGTAATGGAGCTGAAGACAATCTCTTAAAATTTTAGACATTATGTGCTGCATTCCTTCTTTAGGTACTGTCTTTCCCATGCTTAGAGGATACACCAAACATGCCATTCTTATATCTGCTTACCCACTTTTACTATCCTGACCTATATGGCTATGCATACGTTACACCCCATCTCAACTGAAAGATTTTAGACTTTCCTGACTGCATAGGAAATTAAACTGCAGAAGAATTCTCCCTTACTAAGTTAAATCCCCTTTAGAGCTCTCAGGACTTTTAATGATGCCAACATACCAAATGCAATATGTAAAATATTTACCTCTTGGGAATTCAGAGGTATATTTAGAGATATTTGTTCCACATCTGCTTTCTTTTCACTCTTGTAAATGCATCGTGATTCATATAGTGACTGGAAGAGACATATTTACCTGTATTAAATTTGTGCTATAAGACAAGGTCACAGCTCTGTGCAAACACAGGCTTCAGCTAGATCCAGCATCAGATAAATGACAAAGGAGATTACATTTCCTTTAGCAAGCAGAAGTTACCAACTTATTTGACCAGTTCATGACTGTAACAAAAGCTTCCTACCTTTGATCTCTTTAACAGAATCACTGCTTCCAGCACAGCTATTTCTTCAAAGGTTCGTAGGACTGGCTCAAGGTCTATTAAACATTCTAAACAAATAAAAGAGTACTTTGCTGAAGGATTTAAGGTGGAAATTCAGTTTTCATTTTGCTAAAGCTATTGTCTTATATTTACAAAAGTAATTTGTCTACTAATAGATATCAAACTACTTATGTTGCCAAACTGAAGTTTCTTGCTTTCATCTGTTAAAACCAAACCAGTTTCATATCACCAAACCAAAACCTGTCCTGATCCAGCCACCTCAGCACTCTGCATCAAAACAGATCCAGGACTCTGCCAGACTGCAAGTCTTGAATTCCTACAATGGATAGATGGATGGGTTTGCTGTATTTCAAGGTAGACCCAACAAGCCTGGTTTGCCAAATGGGATGAAATAGCACAAGACCTCAGAGTGGGTTGCTGTCTTCCCACACCAACAGAGGTGTAAAGATTTATATTAGAAAAAGAAACAAACAACCACCACATCAATATCCAGAATAGATGCTGTGAGGCAGAGACACAGAATATGGTGATAATCAAGGCATTGACTTATCGCATCCAGTGAATCCAAATGATAGTGTCCTTGTGCCCACCAAACGCAGCACTTTAGAAAAGCTACAATCACCTGCTCACATAGGGAGGCACATGACAGTCCAATAAGCAAATTACAACCTGTGCTATGCTCCCTTGCTTTCCAACGCTGAAAGGTTTATAAAACTAAATATTTCAATTTTTGAAATGACTGGATTATAAAAATGCCTTGTTGAAACTGTGCTCAAGTACAACAAAACCTCAGGAAAAGAGGATAGCATATGACAATTTTACTTTCGGCTCCACTGATTTGGCAAAACACATTTACCACATTAGCAATCTATCACACTATCCTTATTAACATGTTCTTTTTTTTTTTTACTATATCCTTACCATAGTTCTCCCACATTAACTTTTCCCACTGGCATCTTCAAGGTATACATTCAATACAGGGATTCTTACTTTCTTACATCAGCGAAAATGGAGTTTTACAAGTTTGGCACTCCATTTGCTACACTGAAATACTATCACTGTTATTTTTTGTTGATTATAATTAAATTGTAAATACACATCCAAATACATGCAGCCATAGTGGTAAGTAGTCTTAAATCCTTCTTTCTAAGGGAAACAGACAGGTTAACTAAACTTGCTATGGTAATTGCAAAATTTCCTAACCAGTGAGCTTTACTTCTCTTAATTTTGCAACAGTTTTGCAACTTCCTTTTCTTTTCATGATGGTAGAGAAAAAAGCAATATAGGTTTTCTTCAAATATCGTCTTACTATAAACACAGCACTAATAACAGAATCCAGTTTAGCTCCCACTTTAGTACATATCCCAGGTAATTATCCCTTCAGTATGACCATAGAATTCGATTGCTATTTCCTGACACAGGAAAAAAAATACATTTTTAAAAAAAAATATTATAAATAGATATACTTCCTTGCTTGAAAAAAAAAAGAACTTAAAATCATACAAATCAGACTCATGCCAAAATAACCTAACATTCAAAATGTTCTGAATGCAAACATAAGAATGTTTCAAAAAAGGTCACATAATTCATTTTGGACTGTAAACTGAGTATGAATATGCTGTATGTGTTTGAACGTGTCCCCATTTTATCCTCTGACAAACTGATGCAAAAAAGTGAGGTTATGAACATTTCTTTCTAAGCTATCTGAAAAGCAATTTTCTAAGACTTCCCAGCTCAAAGGAAGTCTGTCTATAAAGGTTTCAAAAATAATAAAACAAACTTCTGTTCACCAAAGCTACAAATTAAATACCGAGATTGCAGACCTCTCTACTGGTAACACTGAAAAACAAACAAACCAAACAAACCCTAAAAACACATCCCACCAGATCCAACTGAGAAAATCTGGTATTTCAGATTTGAGTCACTGTATCTTCAACCTAACCAGTGAGAAACTTAATATATAGAATTGTTTAAGCCAAAGCTCTCTGTAGCATTCCATATTTGAATAATTTCATTGACTACCTTATTCTACATTTTTGACTCTCCAAGGCAATTCTGCTCTCCCTACAGAATTAAGATCATGTTTTCTAAAGAAGTAGGGTGTAAACTGTTAAAGGACATATAAATTTATCACGGTGAGGCATCTGGAGGAACCACTGTTAGCTTCACTACCCTTACATATTTGACCACCACAGCACTGCCATGAGTAAATTTCACAGTTGAAAACAAGTAGTCACTTTCTTCCCATTTTGATAGAACTACCCTCACAGAATGGCCAAACAAGAGCCAAAAGTCACCACAAAATTAAATATATTGAGGAGAAATTGTCACAGGGGATACACTTGGACTTAACACACACCAGGTATGATGGTTAAGTGCAAAAAACACAGATCTGCAAAAATCAAAACAAAACTTCCCCAGTTCACATGATACTGTTCTAATCTCTAAAAGTATGCATTTTAGTCTTACTCTCTAAATTCTGCAGTCCACTGAAAAAAAGGCTGAAAGTATCTATAGTTGATCCCAAGGTCAAAAAGCTGAACACAGGAAAGATGGGAAGAGAAAGTTAAGCACATGGGTTCAAACAGTTCCTGTTCTATCTGGGAGGTGGAACAGTCAAAGACAAAGTTTCAGTGAAATGAAAACACAAGACGAAGTCACTACAATCACCTTATGTGATGCCCAATGATTTGTTGGTATGTTTTTCAGCTTGCTTTTAAATACCACACTACTCATTATACACTTCACTCCTCTCCTTCTTAAACAAAAATAAATTCCTCCAGCAATAAACAAAAAATCCAAGTGCAAATAGTTAAACCATGCTGCTTTTTTAAAGGTAAACTAGAGAAAACAAATACAAAAGACTCCAACTAACAACTAGGTTTTACGGCACATGTGTAGTTCCATTCATAAAAGTATGTTTACAGACTTGCTGGTAGCTTACAAGCACCTTATCATACGGAACAAGACTGAGCAATGTATCTCTTGACATCCTTACCATTTCCCTTTTGTGATTGAAGTGCCATGTCCAATACAAATCTGGCAATTTAAAAATCTGTCTCATTATGCAAGGTAAACTCACTTAAGAATGATGGTCTTTCATCTGGGTTTTGTGCCCATCCGCTTTCTATCAATCTTATGATGAGTGCTCGATGAGGAATGTCCACTGATAAACTTCCTTCACTTAAGTCTAGTCGCTGTCCTTGTGACACACTATACATTATCTGCAAGGGGTTTATAACTTCTGTCAAAATAGATATCATGCATTCATTAGAAATATATACAATACAAATAGCTTACTACAGGAGGAATAATTTAGTTTGCAGATATAGTATTTATAGTTCACCAATATAAGGTTATATTCTTATTTTACAAAAAAAATGTATTTTTAATCAAACAGCACTGTAATTTAAAAAAATACAGAAAAATTCTAACCTGAAAAATCACTCAAAGTGTTCTTCAACAAGCTTACAAGCTGAATCATTAAAATGTAAGTCTTAAAATGAAGTCTCCAGGTACCCAGGTCTCAGGTTTAGCCTTTATATAAGGCTGGAAAAACAAATCAAAGGAAGACATGGTCTTACCTTCAAATGGCTGTTTCCTTGACATCACCTCCCACATAATAATTGCAAAACTGTTTAAAGTATAAAAAGTATAGAAGATGTTATTTTAGATTACCAGCACTTAATAACACAATGTGCTCAGCTTTACATTTTATTGAAAAATCTTGCTAAAATAATCCCACGTGGCACACACGGGACTGACTATAGCTAACTACAATGATGACCTGAATATAAGAAAACTAGCAGGAATTTTAACCAGTGACTTAAAGTTGAACTAACTAATAATTTTAAGAACAGAAAAGCTACATGGCGTATAAGCTCCTATTCCAAATATGTATTGGCTCTGCTTTACTAATACGCTATGTATTACACACGTGTAATTTAAATCTCGGTACACAAATTAAAGTGTGACACAGAGTCCTAACTGCTCTGTCCTAACTGCAATACTGTGGCATCTGCCCAGTCCGGATCAATGCACTCCAACACACCCATGGGAAGCAGAATACTAGCAGGGAGCCTGATGTCCACCCACACCTCTATCCCAACACATAGTAGTCAGTATCACATAAGATATGGACTTGCACCTGGGAAGCACAATCCAGCTTCTCCCCAGATACATGTACTTTCAAAAGATGCAGTCTTCTCTGTAGGGAGAGATGTCACACATAGCATTCACTTTACAAAAGAGACTCTCAGGAGGACCAGTCTGAACTGCCGCCAGCAGACTGAACACACTCCTGCTTCCTCGAATCAGTGAATTTTTTTCCATTCACATGAACATGAGCGAGAAGTGATTCAGTGAATACAAACCTGCTCCATCTTTAGTAAACTAGTCATGCTCTTCAGTCATCAGAATATATTAAAAAACAAGGAACTTTAAGTAACTTAGTAATTTAAATAAGATCAGATGATTTCATTTAAAATAATCCTGGAATTAATTATTAAAAAATAATCAACGCAATTAAAGCAAATAAGACAAAATTAAATAAAAAATTAAAATTCCAAATCTGACTTCCCTATTTAAGAATAGGAATTTGGTGGGAGGAATAAATCTAGTAGTTCTAAAGCTAAAAGAAGAGAGCAAAAATATTTCACTGCTTAAGAACCTAATTTCCAATGCCAAACGTATTCTTGTAAACCTATCCCTATTCCCTTACTTTTTCAGTAAATCAATCTAAAAATTGATTGAAAAGTTTTTCAATGTTACTTCAGAAAAACTGAAATCCAATTTCCAATGAAGCAATAAAACTGAAACTCTGCAAAGAATTATTTTTTTCCTAAGGAATAATAACACTTATCACAATAAATGCTTGCGCAACTACTCAAATAAATGCACACAAAGACAGTATTTTCCTACATCACTAAGAAACACCAGATTTTGCATACAGGTTGCATTTAACCATCTCTAAGCATTATATCATCTAATGGCTACCAATTAGGAAGAATCAAAAAAAAAGTAAGAAAAATAACAGACACTTAAAATCAATCATTCCTGCTGATTCTCCTTTACATGATTTGTGTTTTCCTCTCTTATTTCCACTTCATAGTATCTCTTTTTGATCCTGAGCAACGATCTTCCTGTGTGACTGTTCCAGTGGTCATTTGAACCGCCATCCCTCTTTATGATATTGTCTCGGTTTTCTTTTCTTTCTTCTCAAATAATCCCTTTCCTTCCTAATTAATCACTTTTGTAAGTTCTTCTCCTGGTATTTTCTCTCTTATTTTCTCCTATTTGGTTGTTATTCCTCTGCACACATTTTTTTTCTTTCTTACACATCTGTCTTCCTCATCTCCACTCACTCATTAAGCCACCAGCCACACTTTCAAATGCTCTAAAATCAGAAATCAGAGGAGGTAACATCACACTGCTACTTCCTTCCCCATAATACACCACTACTCCTTTTCAGTGTCTTCCCAGTCTAGATTTTCTCATCAAAGAGTGAGGAAAGCAGGTATGCTACCATCTCTATTCATCGGACAGGAATATCAAGGAACTGCATGTGCCCCTTCGGGAAAGGGCTAATTAAGAGAAACAGTGGTCACCTTGGAATTCAATAAGACCCTCTGAGAATGATTCACCTCTGACCAAAATACAAACCTGTCAGAGACAGCTGAAGGTAAAGGTGGTATAATGCAATAGAGAGATGGACTGTGACACAGTGATATACCTCTTCATGTCATATGTAATCTCCATTTACACACGACAATCACTCCATGATCATCCAAGCAGTCTTTAAGCTCTCAAAACCTTTCCAGATTAGATAACTGTAACTCTAATATCCTAAGAGCAATTGCTGTTTGATTATATAGGTCACCACCACTCTACTACTTCCTATTCTACTACTTCTACTACTCAGAACTCATAGATGGCAAAACTACCAGAACTTTCACGAAGTTATTCCTTTAGAAAATCTAACTACTTCCTCTGACCTCATTACCCCGTTTTCTCCCCACTCCCCTTCCAAAAATGTTTTCTTCTTTCCCTTGATTATATTCTGTGAATTATATTAATCAATTTGCACAAATCACAAGGGTATGTGCATTGAGATACTGTTGAGAACAGTTTTTCTCCTCCCTACATTGTCTCTATATGTACACTCATTTACACAAACCAGCCTTCTCTGTCTATCTCTGCAGTCTAGCTTAATTTCTGTAGCATTATAGCTCTCACAGTATTTCCTAAAGAAACCGGTGATCAAATCCAGCTACTACTCAGTTCTGTTTTCCCGTGATTCATTTTTCTTGCAACACTTCTGGAGATAATAAAATTGCCGATAATATGTTAAAGTCTAAGTTCAGAAAATCAAATATGAATTCAAATGGCAACGCCACTTGAGAACAACGTGAGTTACCTGTAGATATCGTGTTTTACACTTGCACGGGTTTTCTGACTGGGATTGTAATCTTCAGGTGGCATGTAAATAATCGTCCCTCCTTCTGGCAAAGAGGTTTCACTTCGTGATTGCGACATGGATATGACACGCCATTTTGACATGCCAAAATCTGCAATCTGGAAAGGACAAATCAGTTTTTCTAAGAAGAAAAAACGAATTTATTTGCTGAACACTGTTAGAAATTCCTGAAATAGGTCTGGAAGAATCGTTCACTAAAATTCCTTTACTTTTTTTTTAAAAAAAAAACCCAAAAGTGGTTGTCCTACCAACAGGAAACACCAACTCCAGATCAGAAAGCATTCTAAAGTCATGACTCATGCTGTCCCTATAGCTCTACCATACCCTGTTATTTTAAGGAAGGATTCACATACTCCATGGCTGGTGAATCTGCTCTGGGAGTCAGTCCTGTATGAAGAAAACCACTTTCTTTGGTTATAAAAGGCAACAAAACCTCATTGAATACCTCTAGCTCCCTGGCTGTGAAGAGAGAACAAACAGCGTAAATGGTAATAGCTCTACATAACTTAGTGTGCCAATATGCCAACACAGTTGCTCTCATGGAAAACTCCAGCGCACTCCACCTTACCCCCCAAACTATGAAATATTAATCTTGAATTAATAAATCTGTTATTCTGAAATTCTGTACTACAAAATGTTGCTGAATATTTTGTTTACTATGCACTCTGGGGCCTTATCCTTTTCTACAGAGTTTACAGTATACTGACATACAGAATTAATTGGCATTAGTTTACATTCCTAGACATCCATGAGCCAGGGAGCAAGATGTCAGATTAGGTTATGGGCAGGGACACAAACAGCCAGCAGAATAAGCTTGCTGGCTGAGCTGCAGAGTGTCTGGCATACAAGGGAGAATGGTAAGTATTCAGCTATGAGCTATGTTCTTGTCCTGAATTTGCATAAGAGCAAAGACATTTTTAACAAAGATGCCTGTGCAAGCACTGTGGCAATTAGGATAAGAGAAATCACCTTTCTGGAGAGCATACCGCCAAAATCCACCAGGGAAAAATAAGCTTTTTTCTTTCCTACAACTCGCTCATCAAGCCTTCCTCATTGTAACTTGTCACATTATCTTGCTCATTCAGTAGATCTGGGGCAGCACTCTGTGAATAATACTTTTATACACATGTAATACTTCTTCTGCTTGGCATGCATGATAACTTTCCTTGCATTTCCTGCCAGCTGTCCTAATTTTGAGAATCTTGCCTCACTCCAAAAAAACCACTTAAAACCCTTAAGAACAGGCTTCCAGAGAGTCTTTGCAGGAAACAGGGCTGGTCTGCAAGAGTTAACCTCTTCCCTTCATTTGCTCCAGCAAATCAGCTGTTTCGATGTGGTCAGGCAGAGCACCAGGGTGCATCAGCACTGTCAGGGATTAAAAAAGAGTGGATAAAAAAATTCCTTGGACCAGTTCCCCAATTAGGTTTATCAGGAAGCTTGAGAAGGCAACATCAGCACAACTGAGTGGGAGGAGGTATGATACGCTGAGGGTGTGAGCAGAGACAAAGCTGTGCGAGGCACCTTGCTGCCAAGAAAAATGTCTTTGAAATGAAGAAAGAAGAAATCAGCACTGGATCTTTGCTCTTTGCTCAAAGGACTCACAAAAATATTCACCTCATGGTAACAACTGAAGCATTCGCCATTCAAGTATAAATTAAGTGCAAAGAGGATCTTTTGCTAAAAAAAGAGCCCCAACTCTTGCAATTATCGAAACACCTAAGGATTTTGTCAGAAGTACTCCTAGTCTCTTCTCATCATGGTAGTGATATTTCAAAAGGTAGAAATAAAGTTTTACATGTTCTTATACTGCACTAATAGAATATATACATACGTATCACATGATAAATATGAAATAGGATACTTACATTTGAATTTGACCTACAGTTCTCAAGAACTAACTTGTCTGAGCATCTTGGACAAGAATACTTTCTCTTTACCTCTTAGAAAGGGCCAGAGGTAGCTCCTCTTGGAAGGCTGTCATATGAGAGCATCATTGCTATTTAATATTAGCTACTGCTATAGCAGAAACAGCCTAAAATCTGGTTTTCTGGTCTTTTCAGATGGATCAAACCCACACATGAGCAAAGTAGAGTTTTCAAAACAAAAACTCAAAATTTCTGTCTGCAAGGACAGATGAAAATGACTGGCATACGATTAAATTCCCTCTGTATGGACACATCCTCGTTCTTCCTCCTCTACAATAATTAAAATACTTCCACTCATTTCAGATGCTGAAGAACAAAGAAATTAAATAACTCTACCTTGACATGAAATTCATCATCCAGCAAAATATTCTGAGTTTTCAAGTCATGGTGCAGCAATGGAGGATTCATGTTGTGCAAATAGTTTACTCCCAAAGCAATTTCGTACAGAATGCGGAATCTCAGGCACCAGGGAATGTCAGGATATACATCTTTCTGCCAAGATAAAACCAGAATATAATCCTGCCTTCTGATCTAACAGTGCAACACAAAGACTTTTTAAGGAGACTGACTTGAGACACGCAGTAATGGTTTAAAATATACGTTACATAAAATCCTTAAAAAATTGTAAATGAGCATTAAGACTAGTTAAATGTTAAAACAAATACATAAATTTTAATTATGCAGTTATATTTCTGTTCCCTAGCATTAATGACTGGTATACATGATGTAGAACATTTACTGTATTACTCATTCATACAGAAATACAGATGAACTCCCGTATGAAACGTGCAATCCAGACTGTAAGTACTATGTAAAGGAAGGCAAGGATCATATCTTCAACAGACATTTGGGAAAAAAAAAAGCTGTGGTAAAAGTAAGTACAAAACACTACCTTTATAAATACTAATATATTAAGGAAAGAGCAGTAAAACTCAACTGAAATCTTAAAGGTTACATTGAGACTAATGCCTTTATGAACACCACACAGTTGAACTCTAAGGCATGCGATACGCATTGATTAAAGATGCAATAAAGACTGCAGTACTGTTCAGACACAACTGCAGTAGCTTTATAGCAGCAACATTGGATGCTTGTACCAAGCTAATGGAAGCAGCCAGGAGTTCAGCACAGGAGAGTATGATCTGGTGGAAATACCAATTTCTGATTTCTATAGACAAAAGTAAAAATCCTCAATTTTTTTTAATAAACATTCAAGTTCAGGAAAAAAAATAGTTTATGTGCTATTTACATTGGCAATCATTCTTAAATCTAGGCTGAAGTAAGCATAAGTATTTCAGCTTCTAATTAGAGAAAAATACAGATTTTTAAAGTGATTGTACATAATAATTCACCATGAAGTCAATAACAGGGCATGACATTAAAAGAAAAAGTGTAATTAAACTACAGCCTACTGAGTTTGGTTATGTTTTTGGTATGCAGAAAGTCTGTATGATCACCAAAAACTACTAGTGATAATAACTGTCCTTTAATATGAAATATTATTAAGAATATTCTTCACTATTCCACTTCCCTTAAGCATGGAAATCACCATCTACTTGAAGCAACCAGGGATTATATTTAAAGACTGTAAGTATGCTTACCCTATGTAAAAGCTGATTTAATGACCCATTTGTCATGTATTCTGTTACTATTCCCAGAAATCCAGGCTCGTTGCAAATTCCCAAAATTGGCAGAATATAACTAAATCTGGCCTTGTGTAATATCTCTGCTTCTTTTAGAAGGTGGTTTCTATCACTAAAAGAAAAAAAAAAAACAGACAAATAAAAAACATTACTATATCAATACTAGGAAACTAAAAGCAAACGCGGGTTCACTATATTCTCTTTAATAATTATGTACCCATACACAGTACCATCATTGGTTTCCTACTACACTGCTTTAATAACAAGGTACTGTAAGATAAATTAGAATCTGCAAATGCAAATACAAGATATCTTCCCCATTGTTGCACCATGCAAATCTCTACTTCGATCACACATTTCATTCATATTTCCAGTAAATAAGGATACCATCAGAACTCAGACTTTCACGATCCTCTGTAACTATAACAGTAATAACCAGCTGTGTTTGTCCTACCTTTACTGCCCATCTTCAAACCCTGAGTTTTCACCGAGGCCCTACAGAGAGGGGATTTTAATACTCTGATTCAAAGAAAATGCCTTACAGCATGAGTTGTAATGCAAAGCACACAATTTATTGGTACTGGAAGCACATGTGAGAGGCCTAGTTCTCTACTTCACTCACAACTCTCCAACCATTTAAATGTAGTGGGCACTGATGTCCATTAAAATAGTACAGGTTTAAGGAATGCATGTTCAGTTTCTGAGGGGAAAGGAAGGGCCAGCTACGTTTTGTTTTCACATAATCTGTTCCTCCACAGTGCTTTGAATCACTCAGAAAAAAAGCATTCCCTGCTTGCACAGGAAGTAGGAAGGGACCAGCCTTGCAATGTCTGGACACCAGAATTTGGCTGTGTGAGTGCTGTCTATTACATTAAACCTCCTCATAAATGTGAACTGGATGCATCTTTACCACTTCAGACCTTGCAGCCTATGCACATGAGAAACTCAAGTTTTATTTAAAAATGAGTACACTATTATCCTGACTTAAAAAATTATGAACTTTTTGGCATGCCTTATATCTCAGTCTGATTCAGAAGCAATATAGCTGTGCTAGGTCATGGCTGAGTACAAGGTAGAGCTATGCCAGTCAAGATCTGCTCAGCACAGCAACGTGTTTATGTGGCTACACATCTGCCAGGTGACAGTCAGCTTTCACTCATTGACCTCAGGGCACATATTGAAGAGTTCATGGCTGTCTGGACCCACTGACACGGCTGTAGCCCTCACAAAGAAAAGGCTGTTGGAGTATACGGGGAAAAGAGGAAGCCTGAGAAACTCAAGCCTGCTACTTTAGAAAAGGAAACCTAGATAGATGTGAAATTAAAGCTAGTTGTTGGTCCTTACCTATGCTATGGAAAAAAACCTTCTATTATGGCAAATTCCAGGAAACGATGAAAGCAAAAAAGCAGCCTTCACGAAAAGCATGTGGCAAAAGACACAAGTCCCTCCCTTCCTTCCACTCTCCAGAAATGATTAGGTTTGAGAATGCTAGGGGTTTTCCCAGACTGTGAGACACATCTTTATGGGACTCAGGTGTAGCCAGGAAACAAGTGGCAACCTATCAAGATCTACTCCTGTGTCTGTAAGTCACTTCACCTTTGCCTGCTCCATACCAGAAGGGCACTGAGTAATGCCTAAATTAGTACAACCCACAATAGTTTCCAAATTGGCTTTGCTGTTTGGCTGGTCACACACAAAGTTCTGGGATATGCAGAGCAAGCTTCCTGTTTGAGGAATTAACTGCACTGTGAACTCTATCCCTTTTCTTGACAGCATTTACAGAATGGCATTTCATGTTGCCTACTATATAACCAACAAATGACTTGCTACAAAGACTCGGGCATAACAGATTTCCTACAGCTTTTGTTTTTTTCTGATAGTGTTTCCAAGCCTTGCACGATATATGCTAAATGACTGAGTTGTTTTTATTACCTTGGCTGGCTTTTTTTATCAAAATCTAGCAGGTTAAGTATCACGCTAATCTAGATTCTTGCAAGGCTAAAAATTATATTGGTTGGTTTTGTTCAGCTAAGTTCAGAGGATGAACACTGGATTTCTGATTCCATGGGATTTAACTAGACATTTAAATAAAAAAAAAAAAACAACCCAACAATAAACTTGTCAGAGAACACAATATTACTACTTAAAAGCATAACTGAGATTCCATTTCATTCTGGCAAAATTTCATAGATAAAGTCTGTGTATACACACCTGGGGAATAAGAGGTTAGATAACTTAAACAACTTATCTTGTATTCTAGGGTACTGGGACACAAGACAAGAAGTTTTGTTATTTTGAGTAAAGCTACTCTACCTGAATGCCTAATACTAGATCAAACAAACCTAAGGCAGTAAAGATTAAAGACACCTAGCTAAGACAAAAGAAACAGGTTTATGGTCAGGTAGGCTTCAGACAGCCTAAGAAGAAGCAAATTTACATTGATACGATAAAGAATTGGCACTATAGAGAGCGAATGAGGCAGAGACAGATGAAAAATTATTACATGCTGCACCCTTACACGGTGTGAGAGTTCCTGCCATAAACATGCTGTCACCTGGGCCTGAGGAAAATGGGGAACCTGATGGAAAGTATCAGTTGTACATGGAGGCCTGCAAGCCTATTATTTTAAATTAGTTTCTCTCAGTGCTATGAGATCTGGGGCAAAACCGAAACAAAACAATCCTGCATTGTCTGAGAGAAGTTTTTCTAGAGCTAGAAGCAATCTCTAGCAAATACTGTAATATATTCCAAATATTCTCTCTGTCTCTTGCTGTAAACAACAAATCTATAGTAACCACTGTATTCTAATATCCCACTGCTACCTCAGCAAAACGACTGGCAACCAACAGAAACAGAAAAAGTCCAAGGTATGCACTGCAGAAGAAAAAAACTTCCTAAGAGCCAACCTGCTTGGTGTCTCACACGCTGAGACTGAAACCACCCATCTTAAATGACCGAAAGAGAGGAAGCTCCGGGGTTGGTCGTTCCTTCTTCAGGCTCAAGTTGAATCAGCCTTGGTGGTACCTTCCCCGCCGGGGAGGAATGGTGGTGTGTGTGTGTGTGTGTGGCAGTGGCACTGCCCCACCACCCTCTTCTCCCCCAAACTCCCCTTTCTCCCCGCGCCGCCCCATCGCGACGGTGCCCCTCCTCACCCCCGTTACCTGTCCAGCAGCGGCCCTTGCAGGCACTTGAGGGCCACCGGGACCCTCCAGTCAGCGTGGCGGGCGGCGGACACTGTACCGTACGCGCCACGGCTGATAAAACGCAAGTCTGGGAGTTTGCTAGAGGGGATGGAGGGAAGGGCATAGCTGATGGCTCCCTCCCGGCTTGCACCAACCCCTCCGCTCATCCTCTCACTCCGCCGCCGGGAGGACTTTGAGCTGCCCGGGGCGGCCGCGCCGTCTTCTCCACCGGGTGCAGCACAGCCCGCAGCCCCCTCCTCTCGCCCTCCTTCCCCGCCTCTCCCCAGGCTCGCCTCCTCTGCAGCCCGCCGGCAGCCCGCTCCTCCTTCGGCACCACGGAGGAGTGGCTTCCCTTCCCCGCGGAAAGCATCTTCCTGTGGCTTCCCGGGTCGGGAAAGGCGGAGCGCGGTGCCAGTCCCCCCGTCCCCCCGGGAGAGCTGGGGACTTGCTGGGGACCCTCTTTTGGGGTTGCAAGGACGGGATGCCGGGGGGCATTTCTCTAGCCGGGAATGGAGCATCCCCCCAGCCCGTCCAGGGGGCGTCGTTCCGGAAGGCATCCCCCAGGCCGGAGGGGGGAAGGAGGGAGTAAGCGTCCTCCTCGTCTGGGAGGCCGGGGAGTGGGGTGTGTAATTTCTGTTCCCGAAAGATGATGTGGGATGCCGGGGTCTAGCCCGACCGGGAGCGGTGCCCGCTGCCCTCCGGAGCTGTGATTTGTGCCTTCCCGGGTGTTTGTTCCTTGCTGTGGTGAGAGGAGTGTTAGCTCTTGCACTGGCTTGTCTCCTCCGTGAGTGTCCTAGGAAGATTTTTCATGTTAGCAGAATTTCAAAAAGGTGATTTCGAAATTTTCCAACAGTGCAAGTTCACCCTTGCCTCTGCTGAGAGAGAGTGGCCTGATCGCAGATGTATTTGTTGTAGCTCCACATGAGGGTTGTGCAGAAAGGTTTTGTAAGGTCTGTTCACCACATCAAGTTCTCGGAGACTAACAGAATGCTTTAAATTAAAGTTAGAAGTCTGTAATTTCCACAAGGAGTGACAGTTCTGCAGGATGAAATGGAGGTAAATAGAACAAGTCCCTTCTCTTTCCATGTGTGTGCATCTTGGGCAAAAAGTCTGCAGCTTTTCTCCTCTCCCCTTTTCTCCTCTCCCCTTTTCTCCTCTCCCCTTTTCTCCTCTCCCCTTTTCTCCTCTCCCCTTTTCTCCTCTCCCCTTTTCTCCTGATAATGGGCTGGGACCAGAAAATGAGGGAAAGGACCAAAATTTTCGGACTATCATATTGTGCAATATTTCACAGCATGCATTTTAGGGCATGGCAATTATTTTTTTCAGGTCCTAGCACTTTACATAGGTTTACTACATTTTTCCAATTTTCTTAAATCTTGAACTATTTTTGTCATCTGAGTGCTGAAGCATTACTAATATGCTGAGCAACCATAGAGAGCAAGTGCTGACTTACTCTATTTTCAGTTCTCATTTGGCCTGTGTCCTTCAGAAACACTCAGTGGTTTCCCAGAAGTGTGATTATGATGCAATGTTTGCAATATGAAGGTTTGGGGTATCTGTTTATGCGTATACCTTTCTCTGTTTACCATGTCAGTAGTACTATTTGTCATACTATTTCAACTTTAATTTATATGAAATATTTCATGAAGAAAATAATATGCAATGGACATCTACAGTGAGGATGGACTACAAAACTATTGTGTAAATACATGCTTATGTTGTTTTCCACTAAGAGGTTATGAATGCCACAATACTAAAAATTTTAAGATACTGTACAAAAGTCATTTGAACATTTTGTTGCTATGTGTTGGTTTAATGTATATTTATAATTTTTAAGTATACTGACTTAAACCCCAAGAAAATTATTGTGATTACAAAGAAGTGACAGGTTGGTAATAGTGCCAATAGTATTATGATAACCTATTATTTAACAATTGCTTTGTTATAAAGTGTAGAGAGATTTTGTGGCTTAGAACCTTATATATTGTGTACAATAGTGGGTCATTTTCTTCTAGCTGAGTGGAAGCAATGTTGACATTTTCATCACAATAAAGGAATAGAGGATGAGCAGCAGAAACAAATAGTTGCTGCTTTCTGTGTGTGTTTAGGAATTTTGTCAGAGTTTGAAGACAAACTTGCTAGTAAGGATGGAAAGGGAAGAGGAATGCTCCATTTGATCTGAGTTCTCTGACTCTAGCGCTGTGGTGAGCTGTGTATTTTGTTGACACATCAGAACAGAAGTTCCAAAAGGCTAAATTGATGACTTGGAGTTCCCAAGAAAAAGAGGGGCTTCCAAGGGGAAAAAATTAGAGTAAATCATTACCGATCATGGAACCTCCCGCTTTTTTTTGGTGTATTAGAAGGCGCTCCCTAAAATGACATAAGTGATATAACAGCTGGCCTAATGTTTCATTATTGAAGTTATGTGACATAGACGGCAACTAGAATATGAAGCACTTTCAGTGCAATTTCAAGCTTTAAAATGTTTGTTTGAGATTGTTGAAACTTTTAGCTGTTGTAAAACTCAAGTACCGCGTGACATCAATTGACATATTATATGTGGTGTTCTGATTTTTATATTAGATGTAAAATTTACTTTAAATCAGTGCTGTAATGGCGTTCAGGAAAGCCATGGAACAATCTTTTGACTTTCTGTTTCTAAATGTAAATTGGATCATAGCCTCATATCTTAGAAACTTGGATTACAGTCACTCAAAATGTGTGCAGTTGATTTTCTTTTTAATCACTTTTAACAATATTTGAGAAATACCTTGTAGTGGGTTGGCTTTTGGATTTTAAAATGACCTTTTTAGTCTTCCTTGACAACGGAGGTCAGGATCCACGGAAGTATTCCCTGTCTTCCTTTAACATAACAAGACATATAAATAAGGTGTCGATAAGACAGTTCATCCCTCTTCTCTTCCATTAGGTTGGGGAGCAGGAGCTCCCTTGGTCTTGTCTGGAGCTGAGGCCTGCGGTGGCTGCTGTTGTCTGCCCATGCGTGAGGGGAGAGTGCTGGGTTGGATTTAACTGTCCCTCTGTTCTCAAGGGAAGTGGTGAGATTTTGCTACTTCTTTACTTTGTTAGTTACCAGGTTTTACAGTTGTGCATACCTGTTTTGGTTTTTGTTCCTTTTTGCCCTTTTTTTTCCCATTTTCCCTTCCCTCTTCCCTTTGAAAGTTTTGCATGATATCCTTGCTTTGTGTAGTTAAATATATATATATAAACACACATATGTTTAGTGTGATTTGGTTGATTTCAGTTTCTATAAGTTTTTATAGCTTTTTTTTCCCTTTGCCTGAGTGGAGACTGAGTGGGCAAGGGGACTTTTGCTGAGCGTTGGAGATTTCGATGGGAAGCTAGCTCAAACCAGCTCATGCCTTCATAATTATATTTCTCAATAAGACCAAACTTGTTTCAGCAGTTCATCACATGTGAAAATCTATGCTTTTTTTTCTCAGCGTTACTGATTTTTACTTAAAATCCCTTTGATATCTCTAAATACATGCAGAATCCACTCTTGTAATAAGTGCAAAGTGACTTGCAAGGAAAAATACCAAACAAACCAAAAAAACAATGGCAGATTCAAGGATAACTAGTGACTAAATGGTAAACTCTGTTACTTTCTCAATATGCTGAAAATTGACAAGATAAGCATTTTCTTGTGAAACTCTATCTACCTGTTGGTGCAACCGTAGTGATACCTCAGACTTCACTCACAGATGAAGTGTGACTCCCGATGGACTTCACAAAGGTGGTGGTGTTAGAAGAAGAGTGATGCATAGTGAAGCTGCTTGTGCCAGTCTTGATTTATGTGTTCCTGTCTGGTGGTGTTAGTGGGATACAATACTCGTCTAGAAGAAACCTGAGCATATCTGTATGTCAAAGCACTGTCATTTTCCATCCCAGTTTTCTAGAATCAAGTTGAGGAGTTAAATCTGTAGGAAGTTCTGAAGCAGCGAGCAAGTAGACTTTTTTGGATAAATTCACTTGATTATTGCTATTATTGATATTTGAAAATGTACAGTTGATAATAGGTAAGATGCATGGTATAATAATAAAAACAATTGGTAGAATCTGATAATCAACTTTTAATGTGTTGTATATGCGATAAACTTTTTTTTGGCCCAATTAAATCAACACTGTTTCTGACAGTGCTGCTGCTACATTTGAAGGAACAGATGATATAATCTGTAATTTGCCCTCTGCCTCATCTTATCAAATAGTAAATGATCTGGTACAGCAAGTTACACCTCTCACATTGCTCATCTATTGGACATAAGAATAAAAAAGTGCTCTTCATTGTCCAAGGGAACTTTCTAAGTCCTTCAGTGTGATTGTAAAAAGGACCCCTGTTCTTGTGTGCTCCCTAGGGTAGATCAGGCTTTTGACAAAGTGAAAACTTTTGATAAATACTGTTTCGAAATAACAGAAACAGTATTTGCACCATACAGGAGATAAACAGCTGCCTCTTGGTTTCTTCTTTGACTTAACTGCTGAGAATTCCCACATTGACCTTTTTGTTCTTATTAGGAAATCTTGGGCGTGACTCTTCCCTTCACTTGGGAATTTTATGGAGGTCCAATCGATAATGAGATTAGCAAAGCTTCACAGCGAAGAAGGTATTTTTTTTTTTGTGTTCCCCATAATAAGATTAGTGTGGTAATAAATGTAATTCTGTTTCCTGAGTTTAAGAAACATTTAGCGAAGCTGGTTTTGAAAGTGTGGCAGCTATGTTGATGACCTTAGTTTCAGCTACAAAATCCATAAGTGCAGCTAATGTCTATTCAGTACATGATTATATGGATTTATAAAATGCTTTTCACACCTTGTATCTCTTCTGTATAAAAGATCAACTAAAATAACAACAAAAAATAAGCTCATTTTCTGAACTGATTGTGGTATTTGCTTTCTGACAGTCTTCCCAGTGGGCAGCATAGGCTGGAAAGAGCTTTCAGATTTCTGCTGTAAACAGGTATTGTCATAAATATTAAAAAGAGTATACAAAATACAGAAAATACAGAAAGGTGCTTTTTTTTTTACCCTGGTAAGTGTGTCTCATCTGCGGAACTCATTGCTACCTGAGAGACCTCCAATGTACAGATGTTCATACACCCGTTTATAGCCCTCTATATGTCATAAATATGCACACTACGTGCATGGTTTTTTGAATGGAAAGACTCATTTTCCTGAAGTAATTTATTGCAGCCCTGTGCCCCCATCCAGGAGAATTTTAACACCTTCATTTTCATGGACATAAAACACTAAATCCAGTTATCTTGGATTTAAAATTCGCCAGATTGACTGTGTTTCCCCAACAGCACAGGAAATTGTATGGTTCTCTTTGTTGTCAAGGCGAGATGCTCAGATGTAAAGAAGCTATGGTTTCATGATGCATTTTTAAAAACTGAATTAATCCTAGCTGAAAAGGGGTAATTTTTTTCCCTAAATAAGTCAGCTTAAATTTTTTTGTGGTTTTAAATACCTTTCTTTCAGTGCAGTTTCTCCATGTGTGCCATTTTTTAGATAGAATAGCTTTCTGGTTTGATCCTAGTTGTAAAATTTTAATTTGTACTGCCTATATACCTTGGTTTTGGCCTGTCTGGTATTTTGTAATATAAATATATCTGCATTTAATGGAACAGCTGGAATTACACTGAAAATCAGGGATGACAGTTGCATGATCTTGTCTGATCTTGCTAGTGAGAAGACCGTCAAAACCAGTTGACTGTATCAAAGAGTTGGGACTGAGGGTGGATCTTAGTCTGGATGTGTCACCTAGCTGCGACCTATCTAGAAAAGAACCAGGAAGACATCTACCTGTGCATCCTATTCTCCCACTTCAGCCTCCTGCTATTCTTGGGATGTGCATACGGTGCAAAGCGATGCTGTGGCACCAGGGCTGTGTTGTTCACCATCTGTCCTGCCTCATAACTATAGCTTTAGTTTTGCTCTGTCTCAGCCACCTTCCTTGGGGTTTTTTTTTGACACCTTTTTTTTTTCCCTTTCTTCTTTCTGATGATCTATGCAGGTATTTTGCAAGTAGGACTGTTTTTTTTATGGCAGGATTTAAAAAGACAGGCTCAGCAAATTGGAATTATTATCTTGCCCACAAAATTTGGGGAGGATTTTGTAGCAAGCTGCCATCTTTTTATCAAGGTAGTAAAAATAAACAAGTGGTAAGTGGTTAAAATGAAATAGAGAAAGTGGCTATGTCTTCTAAAGATAATTGAGCATTTGTTCAGGTCATTAATATAGTTTCCTGTGAACATTTGACTCTTGTTATCAAGATTTACTGGATCTGACTAACCTCAAGAAAGGAATATGCTAATCTTAAATACACTAATCTGTATCACTTACATAAAATTATTTACATGTGTAGCAGTATAAAAGCATGGCAATAGTCAGAACGTGGACATTCATATTTAGCAGTTATACCTCTCATACTTAAACATGGCAGAGCCTGTTAAATATTAAATATTCTGAATCATTTGGGGGAAAGACATTATTTTCTCTTAACTCTTACTAGTCCCTGGATTTCATTTGTATATTTCGAGTTTTATAAAGGACTGTGGTTGGAAAATGAGCTTTCATTCAATAATTACTATACCTTTGTCCTTTTTTTTTTTTAGTATTTCCAAGTTTTTAAATGAAAAGAAAATGGGTATTTGGTTTTAAAAAGGAGTATTTTGTTTGAATATATTTTACTATCTACGAGCTAGGAATGAAGGAGTCTGGTAGTAACCTCTTCACTTGTGCTTGTTCTTACGAGTGAGGAATTGTTTCCAGTCCTGGTATTTTCAAAAAGCCCCAAACCTTTCAGGGGTTTGGATTCTGGCTGAGATCTTGTTTTACCTGCTACTACCCTGTAAATATGATGATACACTTGCTCAGATCTATTGGTAACGAAGAACTATGACAGAAGCACCGTTGAAACCAACATCTGTGTGTATTCCTACCAGCCTTAACCAACTCCTCCTTCTTAGCGTGTGCCACAGACTATCTGGGCCATTCCCGAACTGAATTATTTTGGAAATTTATTGCCTGTTGTTTCAGTTTACAGTTTACACAATTTTACATTAAGAGATCTGCACGAAAGTACTTGTATCCTGCTGTTGCAACATGTCCAAGCTACCCAGCTGACATAATCAAGGGGCAGAGCTGCCAGGATCTTTGCTAGCAGTTTGGAGAGAAGGAGGGAGCCCTTGAGAGTGTGATATTTCTGAATCACCTGGGATTTTATTTCTATCTCATGCTACAGCTGTGGTGGTGACCATGTGGTGATGACGTGTCGTAAGTATAATGTCAGGATAAACTCTGGTGCTCTCTTGAACATAAATATTTCCTTTCAGCCCTGGCAGTTTAGCAAAAGCACCCTCCAACCCCCAATCATTTTGATGTTTATTTGCTATTTTCACTGAGATTTCTCTTTTCTCTTGCTCGTGGGGCGTGGACAGTTTTATGATGTCAGTCCTCTTCCTAGTCACCAGCTTTGCATGAATGCATTGAAGCTTTCTATGTGGAAGTAATGCAGAGGCAAAAGCTCAGTGGAGAAGGAGGAAGGGAAAGAAGGGGAGACTTGATGGATTCTGATCGGACACAATAACACCATGGTACTTTTCTGTGCCTTTCTCAGCATGTGCTGTCTTGGATCCTCTGGGGCTACATGGAACCCAGGCTTCCTTGTGCTGAGTCCATGCTAATAACCATGCACTGGAGCATTTCTTAGCAATGAGGCCAGCTGGCATGGCATGATTGTCATCTATCCAAAACAGAGAATCTGCATCAGAAATGCTTGTTAAGAATAGTTCTTGGCTCTAACTCCTGAAACTAGAGGATTGTTTAGGAGAGTGGTATTTCTCATGAGCCAAAAAGGATTATTCTAATACTTTTCTAACAGAACAATCTTCTGGCAGAAGATCAAATGCCTGGATCTGGGAGTAATCCCTGCCACCTCTGAATTTTCTAACACATGTAGGCCTGCTACGTTCAGGATCAGACTATGTTCACTTTTAAAGCTGAGGTATTTCCTCAAATGCTTTAACTTCCTCCTTCCTCTGCTTCTAGGTTTTAACCTTTATTTTGAATCTAAAATACTGATTTTTTGGGTATTTCCCACAAAATTATTTCAGCTGAGAGCAAGCTGAAAAATTTGCTTCCAGCACTGCATTAGAGCAAAAATTATTTTTTTCCCCATTTTTTTCTGGTTTTAAATTTAAACTGTTACACAAGTGTGGCAGATTTGATGCAAAGCACCACCTAGAGTGTCAAAAATCTCCCAGATCTGTATTTACAATTCCTAAGCTCTGCCCTGTAGCTTGAATAACTATAATTCTCTCCAAATAGCTGCCAAGGTGTCAGCCGTGACAGAGTCATAGAGGGTAATATTTTTTATATTACTACAGGACTGCAAGGAGAGGTTTAGGTAGTCAGATAGATCCAAATAATCAAGTCAGGACTGGAAATCTTAAAACATTTGCATTTACCTTTTTTTTGCGTTTGGGAATGCATTTAAAGTGATCTGCAGAACGGAAGTGTTTCCCTGGAGTACAATTCAGAAAACTAGATACATCAATATGGTGCACTCTTCATTGACAATGGCAAAAATGTGATATTATCATTTTGGATAAAGCCTATGAAAAGAAGGCATCCCAACAACTAGCTCCTAGCAGTTAACACTCTCACAGCTTTAGTGTTCTTTAAGCATCCTGAAAACATCTGCTGCATCTACTAAACTCAGGAGTATGTGAGATAAGCGAAAGACTTTTTCTTTCAGACATCAGTGTGAACAGGCAGGTCTTCCATGGTGTGCTAACAGTGCAACAGTGCCAGATGCCATGTTTCTGCATTTTTAAATATAGTTAACTATTTAGCAAAAACTCTTAATGAATTTTTCATTAAAATCAAGATTTAACATTTCATAGCTGCATGCAGGATGGTTGGTCTGGTTCTTATGGCTGTTGAATAGAAATCATGGAAGAAATTTTCTGAAGTTTATACTAGTTGTTCTGTATTTTACCTCTGTGGGTAAAAAGACAATGTCTGTGTTAGAATACCCTAACAGACTATATTAGAAGTAATAGTCCCTTAAAAGGCTTGTGCATCTTACTTCTTTTCAATGTAAAGATCTTGGACTGAAAAAGATAAAACCTCACAAAAAATTTAGCCTACTTCTTAAAACTGTTTGGCTTTTCAGGTACCAGGCATCCAATAGAACTGCATACTAGTTTTCTACTTTTTTTTTTTTCAAGTGTATTTATTGTATGTTTCACGTGCCACCTTGTGGTCTTCAATGGAGAAAGAGATATTTCATCTGATTTAGTAAACTGGAAATATGCTTCTATGTAAATATTTAAAATAAATGAAAGTGTCTAGTATAGATCCATATATCAGCAAATTTATTAAAACCGAGTTTTCAAAAGTTTTATAGAGACTTAATTTAAGAGTATCCGATGCACAGTAGTTTAGAATATGACCTTCAAATTGACAGTGTTTATGTTGCAATAATTGTGCTGTACATATAGTTTATTTAAAGATGAAATACCAGAGAAAATATGCAGAATGCGAATCATTTTCATCCCCAGCACAGAAGCATCAGTAAAAATGTTGCAGATGCTGGCCAAGAAGACAACTGCAATTTAGTCAGAAGTACCGACGTGCCAGGAACTGCTCTCATATAAAGTTAGTTTTGGTAAATCTATTGAGATAGTAAGATTTTAGAAGATTTTCATTACCAGAAAAATAGTTACTTTTTCAAATCAGAAAATATTGTGATTTAAAAACAAGTTTTCTTTCAAGAAGAACTTCTGAGACAAGTTGAGATGGGAAATTTGAATCTACCCGGCTTCTGTAAGTCTGGAATAGTTCAAAGTCCTTGTAGAAAATGCTCATTGAATTTTATTTATTATTTCTTTAGGACTCAAAGATTTAAACTGAAGTTAGAAATTTTTGTACTTAAAGTAATACAAATAAAACAAAAGATAAACTCTGTTTTCTTAAATAGTGTCAAAACTGATCCAAGATATGGCTTCACTAAGGGCGTATCATGTCTGACAAATTTGATGGCCTTCTACAACAAGATTGCAGTCTTGATGGGTAAGGGAAGAGCAACAGATGTGGTCTACCTGGACTTATGCAAAGCATTAGCACTGTCCTGCCTGACATCCTTATCTCTAAATTAGGCATGGATTTGACAGACCATTCAGTGGATAAGGAATTGGCTGGCTAGTCATATTCAAAGAGTTGCGGTCAATGGTTTGATGTCCAAGTGGAGACTAGTGATGAGTGGTGTTCCTTAGGGGACAGTATTGGTATCAGTGTTGTTTAACATCTTTGTAACTGACATGTACAGTGGGATTGAAGGCACTTTCAGCAGGTGTGCCCTTGACACTGAGCTGTGTGGTGTGGTTGGCATGCTGGAGGTACAGGGTGCTATCCAGAGGGACCTTGACTGGCCTGAGAGGTGGGTCTATCCGAACCTCATGAAGTTTAACAAGGCTGAATGCAAGGTTCTGCACGTGTCAGGGCAATCTCAAGCACAATTACAGGTTGGGCAGAGAATGGATTGAAAGTAGCCCTGACGAGAAGAACTTAGGGGTGTTGGTTGATGAGAAGCTCAACATGAGCTGGCAATGTGCGCTTGCAGCCCAGAAGGCCAGCTGTATTCTGGACTACATCAAAAGAAGTGTGACTAGCAGGTCAAGGGAGGTGATTGTACCTGGCTACACTGGTCTCATGAGACTTCACCTGGAGTATTGCATTCAGTTTTGGAGTCCTCAGCACAGGAGGAGCATAGATCTGGTAGATTGAGTCCGTGGGAGGTCCACGAAGATGATCAGAAGGTTGGAGCACTACTCCTATGAAGATAAGCTTAAAGAGTAGGGTTGTTCAGCTTGGAGAAGAAACGGCTCTGTGAAGACCTTATAGCAGCCTTCAAAGAAAGCTGGAGAGGGACTTTTTACAAGGAGCTGTAGTGTCAGGATAAGGGGTAATGGCTTTAAACTGAAAGAGAGTAGATTTAAATTATATTACGTATAAGGAAGAAATTCTACACAAAAAGGTGGTGGAACACAGGAATAAGTTGCCCAGAGAAGTTATGAATGCCTCATCCCTGGAAGTTCAAGGCCAGGTTGGATGGGACTTTGAGCATCCTGTCTAGTGGAAGGTGTATGTGGCAGTGGTAGGTGGTGTGGAACCAGATAGTCTTTAAGGTTCCTTCTAAAACAAACCATTTTGTGATTCTAGGAAAATCTTTTAGAGTTCTGATTATTCATTTATTGTGCAATTTTTAGCCAGTTAATTTTTTTTCAATAAGACCGTTTACTCAAACAGACTTTTAGGAAGAGGGCGGTAGCCTCAGGTTGGCTTGTGGAAGGTGCTGAACTCACTGAAGGCTTCTGCCCTTATGAATGAGTGTCATCATGCATTGCTCTTCTATAAATCACTGTTCTGTGTGCTGTATCTATTTGACCATTAAAAAGAATTATCAGCCTCTTCAGGTGTCCAATTATCCTGTCTTTCTTTGTAAAAAGGGGTCCTTTTCCAATTTTGGAGCACTGGGTCAGATTTTATTTTTATTCTGTTACTGACTAGATGCTTGCTTCTCAGCTTTTGGATATTTTTGAAGGCAAGGTAAAATGAGCTTTCCTGCTGGCAGAAATTCTGGGAAACTGGAAGAAATCTGACAGTACTTCAGGATTCAGTATAACTTAAGCTGTAGTAGTCTGTCAGAATGTGTGGACAGCTGGGACTCAGGAGGAAACACCCTCTGAGCACTAGCCCCTGGAAGATTCATTTGCTGTGAATAAGCTGACCTTCCTGTATCATATGTGATATGGTATAGGCAGAATTGCCTTAGACGGTAAACCCATGCTGACTACCCCCATCATCTTCTTGTCCTCACAGAACAAATTGGAAGTTTTTTCCAGGATGTGTTGCTTCATCACCTCCCCAAGCATACAGGTGAAGCTGGCAGGTCTAGTGAGGGTCATGGGAGGGGGCCGCACAGGAGCATGGTGTGCCATGTTTCAGGAAGGAAGAAAGCCTGGGTGTTCTTTATTTTCTGGGAAGTGCAACAGGAAGCAGCTTGTGGAAGACATAACCAGTGCAATGATCCCAAGGAGCACAAACAACAACCACAGGAGATGTCCTTATTCAAATGCTTCTCAAGATGCGTTGTGTGTGAGCTGCAGTTGCACACGCATACACATGCACAAGAGGTGTGCTCCATTAGCAGTTATCAGGCTTCACACTCAGAAGTGCTTCAATAGGAAGCACTCATAGAAAGCCAGAGGAAGCATCTCTGAGCCAAAAGACCTGCAGGCCTGGTTTGGGCTTGGGAAGGGGATATGGGGATGCTCTGAAAAGCCCTGGCCAAGACCAGCCTGTTTATTCAGCTTACTTCCAGGCTGCGAACACAGGGGCAGCAGTGGGTTTGATGTGCCCCACAGGCATCCTTTCATGGCACGTGACTGATACCTGGGCCAGACGGTCCCTTGGGCAACGCCATTTGGAGTTTTGTTTCTCTTTGTATGCTATCTATACCAAGAACATGCTCAGCCACCAGCCTCAACAGCAGTGGTGCTATGACATGTCAGAGTTGCCCCAGGGGCCTTTGCTGGACTCTGCAGGGGCTCATGCAGAGCCCTAATTAGCCCCAGAGTGCCCTCGAACGTTATCTGGGCTCTGCAGGGGCCTGTTGGAAGCCCCTGCTATCCTCCAGAGGGACCTGTATTCTAGAAAATCTAAATGTTTAAAAAGATTTAAAAGGTGTCCAAAGAGCAAAGGCATATGGGCTTTATTGGGTCTCCCATCAGCATAGAGGCTGAGAGAGGCCAGAGTAAGCACCAGGATAGTCATAGGATTTGGTGCTGGTCACACACCTGATCTTATGCACACACGTCAATGCTTGCGTGCTTTGGGTCGTTTTGTTCAGGCTTTTGATGCCAGTTTTTAAAGGTGCAGCTCATCCTGTGCCAAGTGTTCTGCCTTCATCTTTTTGTGTTTTTGTCAGTACATTATGGGCTCTGCTGTGTGGTACACAGGATTATGTTTAAAATGCTTAACTGTGAATTTAAACTGCATGTTGACTATTTGTAATGAATTCACCTTTGTAGCTGCTGTACATACAATACCAGCTGATGTGGCATTATAAACTGTTTGAAGTCTACACATTGGCATTACCTTACCATTATAGCAGGAGTTTCAAGGCAACATGGAGCAGCAATTAACAATAATGACCACTCGATGTCACTATTGTCTTTCAAATTCATATTTGAAAAAGCCTTGTTAATTGTGTTTTGACATTAGTGAGACTGTGTGACATTTCAAATGAGCAGTGTGACACATCTTTTCTAACAGCTGTATAAATAATCAGCTTTATTAAAACACTCTTGGGGATATATATTTCTTCCGCATGTTCCTCAAGTACTTGCAGAATATAAGTATAACCAAATATCGTGATCTGCATTTTTTATTTTTCATAGAATCCCTATAAGCTAATTTAAGGTGCCATCTGTATTATGAATTTATGGATCAATGTTTTTACGTGTCAGTATATTTTTAGTCATTAGCCCTCACACACAAGCACATTTCAAGAGATCTTTGAATATTTTACTTTTCAAAGATCTGTTTATTTGATGCAGTTTTGAATTTTCATGTACATCTTACAGCGATAGAGGAGAACACCTGACTTTGATAGACCAGCTTAACAAATTATCAGCTTATTTAATTAACTGGCAAAAATTGCTATTAATATTAATGCTTAGAAGATATGAAAAATATCTAAAAATTCTTGCTCATATAGTATTTGTTTTCTGGTGTGTTATCTTATTAGTATAGTTTTATGAAAGAAAAATCAAAGTAAATGCTGGTGGATGCAACATTTGCCTTACTTGGATCATATTCTATATTTCTTGACTTCAGACCAGCACAAAAGGGACAAGTAATAGATTAAAAGAAATCTCCTTAGTGTACTCATGTAGGTGAAACCCTGCAAACCTGCACAGCAAGTGCCTGTAAGACAAAGGCATTTAGTTATGATTGTCTAAAGATCCAAAGAAGCATGGGCTACAAAGGATGAAGAAATTTCAAACGTATATATACATTTCTCTGAGTCAGATATTTCTTTTATGGCCTCTTCCGAAAACGCATGAAGTCTTGAAGACTAGTTGCTTGTCAGTGCAGTCTGTTCTCTCTCTGCATAGCTTGAGATCCTAGGTCTTATTTACCTGTGGGAAAAAATGGTTCTGTCTTTCTCTTCCCCTTTGTGCCAAAGCTTGTATGAGAAAACTTGTGTTGCCTTTGTCAAAGAAGTTATACTCTGTAGAATGTAATTTTTTTCTGCATTTTTGATCTTACTTGATCACCGGCAGAACAGCTTGGAAGGCACAGAGACTTGCAAACAAAAACAGCCACTGAGGGAAAGGTATGAAATACTGTGGTGATTTGATGAAACATGTGTCTTGAAGGAAAAGTCTTCCTGATGAAGCACATGTTAAAAATCTGCGCTCTGCCTCTCCAGATGCCTGGAAAAGATAAATGCTTTAAGTTCAGAAGTCAAATGAGGACCCTTTGAAATTCAGGCAGAGCTGAGTATTGCAGCAGAGTACAAGTGTTAGTGTCTGTGTTCTGTGGCTCTACCTCCATTATTCTTGTACTACTTTCTCCTATAGAAATTGCATAACCACTGTAGTTGTCTTACAGGCAGCCTTCACATAAGCAGATATGCAGCTAATAGGACCTTTTCTGTTTCAACCCATTTCCACAGGATGAACTAGACTGAGGATCTTGCCTGGGGATATCACATGTATGGACTGTGATTAGGCAGTCCTGAAAAACTGAAATATTGAGGCTTTTCTGTTATGGAATTAATTTAGAATAGGGTTTGTAGATATCTTGGGGACATACCTGCCTCTGACTCTGAAGGCTTATCCATCACGTAGGTGACAGATCCTTTCCTTTAGCACTGGTTTCCTGCAATTCATTTCCAACAGATGGACCACTCCTTTTGATCCCTCTCTCCTCACTCTGACAGGTGAGTCACAGCTCAGCCCTGTGTCTTGTACAGACAGATCTTGGTTGTTTTGGAAAGCTGGGCTTCTCTTCTGTAGTCATATCTTACACACAGAGGTTTCACTAATCAACGTTCTTCTATGAAGTGAAAACAATAGTCACCATGAACTTGCAAGACTTGGTAATTCTTATAAACATGCATTTGTCTCATGATACTTTATGACAACTCTTCTGTTAGTGCGCTTTGCCACCAGAAAAGTGCTGAGTAAGCTTCTACTGAGACTTAGTGTTACACACTATTCTACATCTGTCAGGCAGAAGAACATAACTAAGCTACTGACACAGTGCTCAGGCAAGCAACTTTGAAATATATAAAAAAAATCAAATTTAAATTTTGCTCCAGGTCAACGTCAGAATACTCCTTTGGAAGCCAATTTTTAAATGACATCTCAATTTTTTTATTTATCCTACATATCAATAAAACAGCAGAATTCTCTGAACATTGTGAGTGTTATTCTGAGTTAAATGCTGAATCTACCTTTCTGGAAACCATAAATCTGACTTGATTTTTAAGTTGATAATAGTAGAAATAGATGAAAGCTTACTGTTGTTGATGAAAAATCTACAATGAGGGGTCACTGCCCGTACTATATCACTTCATGATTTTCTGAGAGGCCAAAAAATGGTTTGATCATGTAAATCAGTTAGATTCCTCTTCACTGCAAAGGAAAAGTCTCTATTCATAACAGACTTTCTTCCAATGATTTTATAGCATCAAAAATATTAATGCACTGGCAGTTGGCCCCCGAAAGTACTAGTCTATGAAATGGTTCTTTTAGGAATCACGCATGTGCTAATCAAATAAATAATGAATTCAAGAGTATTTTTAGGAGATACTATCACATAAACAGTTATTGCTGTGACAGCATGTTTTAAAATATTCTAAAATTTTGCAGATTTAAAAAATATTAATGATTTCTTACTATCTCCTCAGCCACCAAGCTGCTGGAGGAGGGTCAATTGCGTTTGTACAGAGACTAAGGTGGTAAATAGCATAAACTTAGAAATCTGGAGGCATAGATTTTTCAGGTCAGACTCTGTGGTCTGCAGGCAATCAGCATAATTTCTCTGTTTATATGCAAAAGTATTTTAAAATAAGGTGGATGTACATATAGAAAATAATATTTTGACAAACTGTATCATGTAAAGCAAAATACCTGTAGGCAGAAACCATTCATCTCATGAAATTGAACAACTGAAAGACTGGGAAATGCTTTTCCGTTTTTTTCTTTTGTCTTGTTTTTTTTTGCAGCAACGTGAAGGAAGGTTTTACAGAAAGGGAGATAATGGCACTTATTTCCTGTTTCAGACTCACAGCTACTTGCAGCAGTGGAGGTGAAGGTGTCATGTTGGGGCACAGCCTTGTGCTGATGCAGTTACAGGGCTGGGCCAATTTAAGCGCAGCAGGGAGTCCAGTGCACTGCACTCCCCTTTCTGGCACAGCCATGCTGCGTGTGTATGCATTAGCAAAGCTGCTGAGCAAGCAGTCAATATCTCTGTGATGAACCTGTCAGAAGAGAAAGAATAGGGCGCATTTCTGGCCTGGCAGGATTTGGCTGCTGCGGCAAGTAGCAGGGCTGGGAGCTGCTTACCTTGCATCGAGCAAGACTCAGCCCATCAGCTGTCCTCACTGCAGTGATGCTCCCAGTCAGGTGGTGTTTCATTGCAGTGATCTAACGCTGGAGTGAGTTCCTGCCAGACAGCAAACTCCATAATCCAGAGTGATGCTTTTGAAGTAGTGCCATTCGGAATTGGAGGTCAGGTACACCTGTAAGGCAGAAGGGTGGGAAGGAGTTTTTGTGGCAGCCGTGTGCTCCTTTATAAAATCAACTTTGCAGATAACAGAATTTATAAATACAGACTCAGAGATAGATTCACTCCTTTGCTAGAAATTTATGCTTCATAGATATAACTACGTTTTAATGCCACTGAGGCTAAATATAACCTGCTGGAAAAATGTGTGATCGACAGGTGTATCTATCTTTATAGAGAAACTCTTTTATTAAAGTCAAACAGCAATTATAGCTTGAAGTTATTAGTCTTACAGTTTTCATAAAGGAAAAATAATGCCGATAGCTGAACATAGACACACACCTGCATATGTTTGGTTTCTCAGAGAATAATGCAATAACTACATGTAAGCTAATTATTTAATTATGTATACTTCCATAAAAACTTTAGAAAGAGAGCTTTCTCTTGGTTCCCTTCATCACTGAGTGACTCCAAGGAGGGCTACAGACACAGGCATCTTCTAGCCTGCAAGTGACCCTGATGATACTGACCATGCCCCACCAGGAGGGCCTGTGGCAGGATCTCGTGCTAACTGGAGTTACAGTACTATTTGTACTATACTTTTGAGAAAACTTAGTCTATTAAAACAGAAAATGCTTCATGCTACCAGTTCTGATTTTGTTTTGGCTTTTGTTGTGTCTGGGAAAAATTACCTTCCACATCAATTTTAAATACTAATGTCTTCTGTACTAAAATAATTTGGGACAATAAATACTCTCCTAATCTTTTTGTGAAATACTTTGACCTCGTTATCACAGACATATTTTAATTGGGCTTTACAGCTGAGGTTTTGCACAATAACTCCCCTCTCCATGTTTTAGTAGTAGTCCTGTAGATCTTCTCCTTAACTGTTCAAGTATTAAAATTTATTAAAAAGTTTTAGTTATGTGTGGTAAATTCTTCTGATTTATGTCTGGCTGACTGAGCTGCATATGCTACATTTCAGCCACCTTTTTTAATTGCTGTTCTGAACCATAGATGCCTAAGAGATTTGCTAACAAACGCCTCCATAATTTAGTGTCATTTTCAAAGTATTTACACATTGTTTTATTGTTCCAAATAATTTAATCATTTTTTAAATGTGTTTTTCTCATGTATCGATATATAATATCAAACTTCAGTTTAAATGGTTTGTATTCAAACTGTTCAAACCCCCTTTTCCAGTTGAAGGTTTTTTTTTTTTTCCTGGTCATATGCATCATAGGATCAATAAAATTGCAAGTGCAATTAGCAAAAGGCTAATGAATATACCTCTCTCCCTTCCTCAACCTGTCCTGAAGATACAGTGGCTTCCTTTATAGCGTTGCATTTAAATGAATCATAAACCTTAAGGTTCCCTCTGAAGGAGGGAGAGGATTACTTATTAATATCATACTCTTTTTCTTATTGAGGCATTCAGGTGTCCTGAAAGAAAATATGATCATATTGTTCTACATGCATACAAAGGTGGGATTTGTGCTCTGCGATGTACAACTCTTGTAACAATTAGGTTACAGATCTATATAAACTCTGTGCTTTTCTCATGTATGTTTTCCCTAGTTTATTCTAGAGGAAAATGCAACCTAAGCTATAACTCCTTCTAATTAAGGAAAGTGTCTTAGCTGTAACCTCAGTTTAGGTATTCAGATGTGAATTCAGTAGTAAAGTTAAAAATACAAGAGTTAATATAAGATTTAATTATCAAAAAAATTAAGAAATAAAACAAAGAATGTTAAAATAATAGAGGTTAGGTACACTAGGGCCTTTTCTTTTGCTATTATATATTTTTCCACAATACATCAACAGTGGAGAAAATGCAGTATGTAATCAGAGCAGACGTGTAAGGAATGAAATCCATGTTATGCTTTCTCCAAAAGTAATATAATTTTTGCCTGATTGGTAGGCATACTGTGAAGCTTAATTAAAGCTTATGAAGCACATCAAGATCTTTGGATAAAAGGCATAGTATTATGAACTTGGACATTTGTGATTTCCAGTGCTAAAGAGTGGAAAATTAGAAAGTCAAACGCTTTTTTTTTGACATGTCGTCCTTAGTTTTGTTAGCATTAGTTCTGTACATGGATTTATACACAAGGAAACATGTAGGGACTTGTGAATTTTGGTTTTATTACCATTTATGTGAGAAAGAATATTTGTAATGATATGGAATGTATTGTAATTCTGAAATGCCTAAGTAACCTTCTCTTTGAGTTTAAAATATGTATTTACTCCATAATTTATTTCATTTCCCGTTTTCTTATCCACTTCAAAGCCTCCCATTGAACTAGATAATCAGTATCATTCAGCAAAACTTCATATTAGGTTGCAGTAAGTTCTGATATTTTGTTTTTCAACTCAGTTTGAATATCCTTCTTTTCTTTCTGGATATATTTTGAAAGGGTTGTGTAGCAGGGAAGTTGCAAGAATTACACATAACTGTGACTGAAGCCGAATTTTGTTTTTATAAACAATGATATATAGAAAAATCATATGACACAGGGTGTATGCAAGTAGTTCCACGTGCCTCAGTCTGACTGTGCAAACTCAGAACATAAAAAATAGTTTGGTGTGTTCAAGAATCAAGTGGCTGAGCACTGATTTTTGCATGACTCTTCATCTCTGCAAATTTGTGAAGGCTTAGTCTGGGAAATAATTTTCTTCAGTTAAACCCATGTTTCATTTTCGTTTCTGGTGGCAAAAACCCTTATGATTTTAGTTTTTATGCCCTAACAAATTGTGTCTCACAGTACCTGGCTGCTCAAGCCAACTTGGACAGGATTGAAATCACTGAAATTTGGTGTTACGTGCATATTCTAAGTAATTATAAATAATTCTTTTCTATATAGAAGGTAAATCAGTGGTAAAGATAACCTCTGTGTATACACCAGTTTGACAGAGACAAAATGTATAAAGTTCAGTAAAATAAGATTGACTTTTCAGTAATCTCTTGATCTATTATATCTGATGGCATCATGATATTATAGACACCAACTGTGATAGTATGATATACAAACAAAACTTCTCTTGGTGGATTATTGACTCAGGAAACAATGATAATACTGAAATTCATTGTATTAGGAAAAAATCTATAACTATTAGGAAGATCAGCTATCGTTATAGTCTTCTTACTGGTAGTTGATTGTCTTATTTGATTATCATAATTTTATTGTTTCTTTTGTCTTGATGAGAATTTTACTGTTTTATTCATGTTTATCTTTATGATGTATTAAGTCAGCCTTTGTGAATCATAAGACTAGAACTGATTGCTCTCGCTCTCAATAATTATATTTGCTTTAGTTGTATAATTTTCTATATAATCTTTACTCTTGCATGTATTTTAAATATGTATTGAAGCCTTTATATGGTATGTATGTTCTTGTATCTGATGTATTTCTTGTGTTTGTTAAAATGCTTATTTTAGCCATTTATTTTTGCTTTTTTTCTGTTTTGTGGTTTTCTAACTCCTTCTCTTATAGAATTTTTAAATTCTTAAACTGAATCAAATTAAATCAAACAATCAAATCATCATTAATCACCAATGTTTCCAGTTTTAATATGGGTTAATATACAGTGGACACAGTTTGCAAAAACCCCTAAATTTGAAAATGGTGCCACCCACATGGTGTCCGTTAGACAGGCTTATAAAATCTACTTGTCCTGCGGTGAGTGTGATCCAAAAGCATTTCAGAATGCTTCATGAGTGCCCTCTAAAATCAACTGGGCTCTACAGTGCTACCAACTTTCATTTAAAGGATGGAAGTTTCACTGTCAATTTAATCCAATTAACTGAAGTCAAGCATCACCATGAGATTTGGGAAAATTTGTTTCAACCTTTTCCTTAAGATCTCCATCATTCTTATGTTCTTGTATTGTTTTCACACTAGTAACTTTTTTTTCATAAATGTGTTGGTGTAGCTAATTCTAAGCCTTTTCAGTTTTGCTGTATCTTCCCTTGGTTCTCTGTAATGTCAGTGCGCAGAGTGTCCAGTTAATTGTGGCTCAGAGCAGATGCCTGACCAAGGTGTCTTAGGTTAGGCCGAGTAAATAATGTTCTTAATTACAAATCTGTTTCCTCCCTAGACCTTGCCCTCTTAACATCTGTCACCCTCAGAAGTTCTCTCTCAGTGACAGATGTCAAGGTGAGTTTCCAAAGTAATATAAATCGGGAGCCCATCTAAATACATTCATATATCTCAAATGAGACTGTAGCCTTTCCTATTTATTGTCATACTCTCTTCTTTCTTTTTCCTTAGAATCAATAAATGAACTTGGAGAAATTTCTGCCTTGCTTAACAAGTGTAGTTTTTGCAAGTCGTTAAGAGTAAGGTGTAAATCAAAGTCTGGATGATCACATTTACACAATAGCCAAAGATTCTAAGAATCTTCTTGCAGTTCTGAAGACTATTTACATGTACTTACATGCTAGGAAGCAAATACATTAGAGTCGTGGAAGGGTATATTGAAGTTAGAGAACAAATAATGGACAGAGAGTCAGTGAGTCCATCAATAACAACTCTGAGGCTTCTGATCAAGTCTTTAGGTGAACCTTTTGATCTATTATTTTGTACAGAACCTTACTTTAGTATCTTCCTTGGAGCTCTTCTTGTTTCAGTATTTTTGTCTAACTCTTTCAAAATCCCTTAGAATCAATGATACCATTAGTTCTGTATTTGTTTTTGTTCTCTTATTTTATTGTGTTTTCTTCCCAGCATTTGTCTACTTGTATTATTTGCCACTTCCAGATTTTGCCTTGTTTTGCTGTTTGTCGCTTGTTAGGCAGCTCCTATTTCTAGTACTTGTCATTTCCCTTTGCATTTAATTTCAATATTTGTGATGTGTATTTTTTTTTTTCCCATGACTCATAACTCATTTGCTCCCACTGCTTCTCCAAATGGCTACAGGATGGATTCATGGGTAATGTGGAAGGTTGCAAGGTCCAGGGAGATGGCCCACTATTCTTATTAGCATACATCATCTTGATTGTAACTGAAAGGCAGAAGGGAACAGAATAATTTAATACATTAGACAATGCAGCTTTCTGACATTGACAATATTGTCATTGGACAATATTACTTGATACATTTCTCACTCATTTCAGAAAGATCTAGTAAGTATTTGGTACCTAAATGTATTCAGTACTGATTTTCAAAATGCTTGTATGCCATTATTCTGCATTATTAAGGAAAGGACACATTTTAAAATGATTTCTCCGTTGTGCA
This sequence comes from Tapera naevia, assembly GCA_033556795.1. Lineage (NCBI taxonomy): Eukaryota > Metazoa > Chordata > Aves > Cuculiformes > Neomorphidae > Tapera > Tapera naevia. Next base: position 9,287,578 of record JAUMJJ010000038.1, read on the forward strand.
TATTGTGAAATAGAGTGCAATTAAAGTATACGAAGTTTATGATTTGCTTGAGAAGGAAAATTAGGGAGATCCTTATGTATAAATAACTTTTGATTGTATTACTATGCATTGTGTTGCTTAAAAGGCATGTTTTATGGTGCTTCATAAGTGTAATATATCTTATATGCTTTGTCTTATGAATTTACTGCTTAATTCAATATAAACAAAACATGGTAGGAGAGAAATTACAATGAAAAATACCTATGTGCCTATCTTCTAAAAGTCCTTATCTTCAATATAGTACTTTCTTAAGCACCCCCTATCTATATGAAAAGTAGAGGTAGAACAAGAACCATATTAACAATGAATAGGAAGATACAGACATCCCCAGTGTTGTAAAGGATCCAATTGTCTGGAGGCGAGGTGCAGTAATTAGAAGTGCATCTCGCAAAGAATAGGAGATTGGGTTAGGATGCTTGAGGGTGATCTGTGCAGGATTCCCGTTTCTTAAATTACTGCTGTTCTAGTTTCACTGTTTTTGTGTTTAATTTCAGTGCTTCATGGAGGAAGATGCCTGACATACTTGAGTATTAACCCACTGCTACCTCTGCCAGCACTGCTGCTTTCATAGACCTCTCTGCATTCTTGAATTCTTCCCTCCAGTGCAGTCTTTTCCTTTCTTTTAATTCACTCTAGGATGGATAGAAAGTGAGCAACAATCTGCTCCCCTTCTATTAAGTTATTTAATTTAATTGCTGGTTATAACATTGTTGAACTTGTGCTCTCTCCCATTTATTCTTACATCAAGAAACAAGAGCAAGTCTCAAGTCCCTGGGAGGATACAGACTGTACTCTGGGATGTCTTCTTTTTTCCTGCTCCCCTACTTCGAAGTAAAACTAGAAGCTTCTAGGCCCCACATCTAGTGTCATTTTGACATATTTATTCTTGCTTCATAGTCAGAAATTTTTCTGAGTACCAGTAGATGTCACTGTAGTCAAAATAAAGATCCTAGGGGATTTTCACTGTGCATGAATTTGCTTTCCTAAGGAAACACAAATGATAAACCACTGTTATTTCTAGCACTATTCCCAAATATTGTTTTTATTTGGCAGATCAGTTCTGTGAGAGGATGAAATATGTCTTGGGAAGGAATTAAGAATTTTAGGTCCAGGTTATGAACGTATTGTGAAAGTCAAGTTGTTAGAAATTTCTCAGCAAAATGTGTTTTCATTGAAAAAAAGAAACTGCTTTGTTGAAATAGTTTGTTGAAGTGTGGTGCGCTAATGAAAAATTTCTTATAACAAAAATCCAAATTTCTCCTATGTACAGTAGAGTCTGTTCAACATTAGGAAAGAGATGCAAGGCCAAAATAATTCAGAATTCATTGATTAGGGGATAGAGTTTGCATACAGAGGAATGGATGATCTGGGCAATTCTCCCTAGCTTTGTAGACAGTGCTTGAACCCATCTTATGAAACAGGAAAAAAGGAGAAACCTCATCATTTTTCTCATCTTCAAAATGAGGACAATTACCAAAGTAATATACTTTGGTATTATATTACTTTGGACAATTACCTCAAGGAATCCATGAAGATGACTTTATTAACTTTTTTAGAGGAATATTAGATCTCAAAGGATTGTTATGAATGCAAAACATTACATGTTCTCCCACTCTTGTGTTACAGAAGGTTGCGTTAAGCAAGAACTCAGTAATAAAATCTTTTGGATTTCTTCTCGCAATTTTTTTGTGCAGATTTGATGTTTTGTTGAGAGTGTGTGAGGCTATTATGCTTTAAAAAAACATTAGGACATTTAAAAGTTGTAAAATGCTAGTTAAAAAATGGCACACCTATCTATTGTATGACATGTAATTTCTCAAGAGCTGACCCACTAGAAATCTAGATCTCTTCAAAGGATATGTTCCATCTCAACAGGACAGACTATTTTTCTGTCTACATTTCACTCAATATGTTTACCATTCTGTAGGCTATTACTGAAACAGAGATTTGAACCTTGGAATGATAGATTTTAACCAAATGCCTGAAGCTTGTTATCGAATAAATCTCTGTGTTTCTTTCAGTCATTCCTGCTGGAGATACTCCGCTTCACATAGATAATTACATTATCTGTTTGGAGAGTGTAATGGAAGATGACTTAATAGTCCAGAGAGCAGAAAACCTGCTGGGTATGTGGGAGTGTGCGGTTCAAATCCATGGGCTGAAATAAGCAAAGCCAGAACGTCATGGTTGGTTTCTTACTCCCACATGCCTGCCTGAAAACTCTTTTCTGTCTGAGTTTGACCAGATAAACCTTGTCTTTTAGAAATAGCATGAGTGCTTCTCAGTAATAGTTTTCCATTTCAACACATCAACAGTGTCTGACCAACAATTATTTAATCACAAAATTCTCTGCCAGTTTGACTTCAAACAAACCTACTCTGTAATGAAAAAGCTCAATGGTAGGACATCTAGGGAGTGCCTTGCTGAACAAAAATACCATTTGTTTAACTAATTCTCTGTATTGCCCAGAATCGTCGAGATTAGAAGTTCCTAGTATGTGGACTGGGGGTCATCATGGAATCATGTTAAACATTAAAACTGATGAATGCATTTTCGTCTATCAGAGTATTTTCATGAGCAGCGAGTGCTTTCCTCCAGGGATCTGCTTTTCAGTTAGAGGATATGAGCCATACCCATTGTAGCGGAGAAATCGCTGAGTGAAAAAGGATATGTTCCATGGACAGAGACAAGGCTTCTTCTGGAAGTACTTTTTTGATTATGTGCCTCGTGATGTAATGGAGTAAAAATATAAGCACAGAGGGGAAAAGGCATTAGACAGAGTGACACGAAGCAGGGAATAACTGTGGGTTTCACAGAGGTGAATATGTGAGTCTTTATTAAATGTAAGTAGCATTTGTACTGACTATGAAATTAGATCGTTGACAGTTTGGGTTAGTAAAAGAAAAAGGACAATACAAAATACACCTATTCATGGGAAAAGTGAAAGAGATGCTGCTGTGGAGAGCAGTGGATGTAATAAATGATACTACGCTTAAAGTCAGACTTTGCCGCAGCAGCTGCCAAGGATTTGGTGTTGGAAGGTGTTGGAAAAGTGCTCGAACTACAGAAACTATACTTGGCTCTGTACCATCTCCTGTCTTCTCAGCAGAAGGAATCTTTACTCCGACCAGTGCAAAATAGGTCCTACATTTATTCTGAGACAAAACAGCACTACTGAATATCAATTAAATTCACTTAAATGTCCAACTCAAAACAAACGAGGGAGAAATTTATTCAGAGCTGTTCTACAATTGGTTGATGTCACCAGAAAAAATTTCACAGAGTTCAGCAGCAGCTGAGTCAGACCCATAGCAGACAGGAAGGTATGACTATGTTTTATGAGTTTCAATAAAACTATACCTAACGAAATTTAAGAGCTATTGGATTATAATGTCTTAATAATCATATCTTTGCAAATGAAAGAGGCTGGGAATGCAGTCACACAGATGTGAATACCCTAAAGATACAGCTGGTTAGGCACTATAGACATAAGGCAGGCACATCTATGGACCTTATTATTTTAATCTGGATCAGGAGCAAGTTTGCGAATTGCCCTGCTGTCCTCAGAATTCACACTGTGGAATGGTCTCAGACCATGCAGACTGAATTTCTTTTCTTTATGAAACTAAACTGACAAAAATTCTGCAGGAAGATACCTGCACTCCAATTGCTAATGGGTGTTGTATGAATAGGACCAGAGTAGATATAGTTTTCAGCAAAACCTTTAAACTGGATGTGAACAGAACATGCTTGTCACCAAGCCTTCTGCCTTCCAGATTCTCTTCTTTTGAAATATACTACCTGCTGAGGTAGACATAGCTTAAACATAAATTCAGTAATTTGTCTCCTATCCAAAAGATGCTTGCAAAAGGAACCTGAACACTTATGCATACATCAAGGTCTGTGAGAAGTCAGTCTTCATTACATCCTATCTTTCCCTTCTGTATTTATGTATCATGTGTGACATGTGGAAGGAAGCACTCCTTATCACCACTTATTTTTCTTTATTGCTTGTTTATGTTGTGATAAATTTGAACCCTTTGTAATTCTATAGAATGAGCAGAGACAGATGCTACTGCAACCTAGATGGTGGTGTTTTCTGTCATATTTCCTTGCATTGCATGAGTACATCCTGCCACTTCCCTAATTGACTGGTGGGTACTGCTTTTGCCGTTATGAGATTCATTCATTAAGAACAATTTTAATGACTAATCACCTACTAACTTCATTGATTCATCATCAGTTGTCTTCCATAAGTCTGCCTTCCAGAAATGAACCTTTTATTCCCTAGGCGGATTTATGCACCCATCAGCTGGCAAAGCAGTAAAGCCAGGGACAAAGGTCTGAGGAAAGTGATACCCTGAAAATCAAAATTAAAGTACAGACCACTGAGGCACTTAAGAAAATAAAACTTGTGAGATGATGGTATCTGCGCAAGTATCCTACTGCTCTGTACTCTGCCAAATAGACTAAGAAATTCCCATAATTTTCTTTTTTTTAAAAATAATAATAATAATAACAATCATGGTTAATTTTGATTTTTTATTGATAGACAAAAGAGGGTTGCCACATGATGGCTAATATGGCTATAAAGATGTTCAATTCCAAGCAATTAATTCAAGGATACAGATTCTTTGTGTTTCACAGGTTTTGTCAGCTTTGCATTTCATCTCCGTTTTGTTTTCCACTGTGTCATCAGATCTTGAGTTACAGTTTGTTTTCTTTGCCCCAGTTTCCAAATTCAAGCTATAAAACTCCAACTTCACCAAAATGTAGGGAAGTCGATGTCTTTCTACTGACTTTAGTTGGTATAGGAGGAGAAACATGAACCATACTGTGGGCCTTCTTTTACTTATGTTTTTAGTAGAATAGTAATAATCAAATAGGCACGACTTTGGAGCTCACAAACTGAACATCTTTGTAGAATGAAAGAGGAGAAAGAAATTCAAGTTGTGGAAAAACCAGAATGAACTGGCTGATAAAGCAGGTGAGGAACAACAATCCTACCTTTGTTCTGACTCCCATATGTGAGACAGGCAGAATAGCTCTAGAAATTCAAGTTTGTTATTTCAATCTTCAGCATGTGTTTACTGAATACTTTTGCTTTCTGTATTCCCGAAGGGATGGGAAACTCTTCCGTTGGACTTCTTTTCACCAGAACATGATGTAAAGTAGCACCTGATAGAAGTGATTTGGTGGACTGAGTGCACAAAAAGGCCAATTACATTGATTCCAGAATTATATATAGTTTTGTGTACCTTTTACATTCTCAAGAGATATAAAGTTGTTTTTTCTGCACAAGATATATGATAAGAAAACTCTAGTTAGAGTTCGAAACAATACTAAAGACAAGGTCTTTAATCAGGTCTTTTTAAACTGTTGCAACTGTCTTGAAAATAGCAGAAGGAGGTGTTACCAGTTTCCTTGAAGAGGCACCGAAGCCTGTACATATGAAATGAGTCCATAAAAAATACAATGCTAACTTTGTTGACAGAAATGTTACTGGTCTTTTGCTAAGACCAAGCTAAAAGGATTTCTGAAATAAAGTATATCATCCTTCCATCCATACCTCAGTGTACCCTCAGTGAGTTTGCAGATGACACTAAGCTGGATGAAAGTGTAGATTTGCTCGAGGGTAGGGAGGCTCTACAGAGGCATGTGGACAGCCTGGATTGATGGGCTGAGACCAGCATCATGAGGTTCAACAAGACTAAGTGCTGGGTTCTGCAGCTGGGACACAACAACCCCATGCAGCGTTACACGCTTGGGGAAGAGTGGCTGGAGAGCTGCCTGGCAGAGAAGGACCTGGGGTTGTTGGTTGGCAGCTGGATGAATATGAGCCAGCAGAGTGCCCAGGTGAGTGCCCAGCCACTGGCCTTCTTGGCCTGTATCAGAAACAGTGTGGTCAGCAAGAGCAGGGAAGTGATTGTACCCCTATACTCAGCACTGGTGAGGGCACCAATGTGTGGTGTTCAGATCTGGGCTTCTCACTACAAGAAGGACATTGATGTGTTGGAGCGCGTCCAGAGAAGGACAATGAGGCTGGTGAAGGGGCTGGAGAACAATTCCTGTGAGAAGCAGCTGAGGAAACTGGGATTGTTTAGCCTAGAGGAGACTGAGGGGAGACCTTATCACTGCTTACAACTACCTGAAAGGAGGTTGTAACAAGGAACATCTTGGTCTGTTCTCCCAAGGACGAGAGGGAATTGCCGCAAGTTGCACCAGGGGAGGTTCAGTTTAGATATCAAGAAAAAATTTTTCACTGAAAGGGTTATCAGGCACTGGAGTAGGCTGCCCAGGGAACTGTTTGAGTCACCATCCCTGGAAGTATTTAAAAGATGGTTAGACGAAGTGCTAAGGGATATGGTTAAGTAGTGGACAGGTATGGTTGGACTCGATGAACTCAAAGGTCTTTTCCAACCGAACAATTCTATGGTTTTGTGATTCCATAGCACTGTCTGATCCGAATGTGACTTTAGAGGAGATTACTTTCTTGGGGTTTCATCCAGTAACTCTTGCACTTTTAAAAGAATGCTTGGATATCAGATGCTTACATACTAAGATGAGATTACTTCAGCAAGCCTGAGTTATGTTATGTACTTGCTGTTCTGCTCTTTGGAGCTGCAAGCAAGAAACAGACGGTGACTCAACAGTCTTTTCAAGATACTATTCACAGTAGCACTGCATGACATAGAAAAGAGCAAAAAATAATCCATACTCCATGTGCTGTAGTCTTCCTACACACAATTCAGGACTTTCTAGTTGTTAGTCAAACACTGCTGCCTTCTTCAGGCTTCCTCTGCCCTGCCTCTCTGTTTCAGAGGAAGTTACAATAGTTTATGACAAAACTGAGTTCAATAATCAACATACCTGCTGATGTGCTAAATTTGTGTCCAGATTTGGCATGTCAATGGCTGCAAAGGCCCAGACATACTGTTTCAGTCAGTGTTTCCATCTCAGCTCGGCACCAGAAGTAAGCAATAGAGGCCTGCTGGACTTCAGTGAGTGCTACGAGCTCATTTCAGGGCAAGGTCAAAGAAAAATTTTTGACTAAACCTTAAGGTGACTTAAATCACAGCAGAACAGTGAGAAACATTGGTACCTGTGCACACTTGTTTCAGTTCCAGTAGCCTCTGTTTCCAGTGACAGGGCAATAACCTAAACTGTGGGAAGTGATGGCTAGTGTAATTCTTGCTTCCTTTAACATACTGCTACATGCTGTAATTGTTAGCTGGCCTGTTGCTTTCGGCCTGGTTCACGTGGAGTCAGCTACCAAGATTCAGGTGGAAGCTATGACCGATGACTGAGATATAGGAAAGAATAGCTACAGCTCTTTACACCAGGATCCTGATCTGCTTCCTCACGTCCAGGTGACGAGGATCAGCATCATGGCTTACATACTGGCTCGCTTTCCCTGGTAAATCCACTTCTATCCTAAGCTGGGACATTTCCCATAAGGATTCTCTAACTCAGCATTGTGTTACTGTGACAGCTCCGGTTCACACTGGGCCCCTCCTGAAACAACTGCTGTCTCAGGAATTAGCTTAGTCTCACTTCCCCCAGAATCTCTTCTCCTGAGGGGATTTTTGAGCCTAAGGACCAGGATCTTGTAACCTCAGTTTTCATTTTCTGGTATGCATTTTCCCACTTATGTTCCAGATATTAAGCATGTTGAAAGTTTTTATTTAGAAACACCGTATCTCTAGATGTTCTGTTTCTTGCTTTTTAGTTCTACCTGGCAATTTATACTTTTCTCTTTATAATCACATAGGAGCCTCTGGTAAAACAACTGAATACTCAGGTGGCAGATACAATGCTCACAACCTAATATAATATAGTAAAGGTTACCTTCTCTATGCACACTGCGCACTTAACAGCTGTGTGGATACTTTTAAATATGTACCTGTGGCAACAATGCCTGAGAATTTTTCAGGTATATCCAATACCTATTTTTCTTTTATTAAAAAAAAAAAAAAATTTAAAAATCCCTCACATTGAGATGTATCCTGAAAAGAGAGAGTCCATAGCGTAGACACTGAACATCTAAAATGTAATTATGATTATTTATTCTGACACTTGGAAAAAGATGTCCGGGATCTGATCAATCAATGTAAAAATACATACTGCTAGAATTCACTGAAAATTCAGGGCAGCATAATGCAAGTTATCTTGTCATTTAGTATTGATTATTATGCTAATATAGACATAAAATTAGGAGCCTATGACTGGAAGAGACTAGGTCACTATATGTAGACACTCTGGTTCATCTAGGTCAGAACACCCAGAACTGTGGGCAACTGAGGAAAAAAATCTCTGGTTAAAAAAACTGAAGGGATTCTACATGTACTTAATACTCTAGACTGCAAAGCATCTCCAGCACCCTGTACGAAATTTATGTCTTAAAAAGGCTATATATGTCAAAACTGTGCCAAGGAAGCATGGATGTGAACCTGAGAACATCTCCAGTCTCTGTAATATCATAGTATATGTTAACCAAAACTTTCTCAAAAACTGATTATTTTCTTCTGTATACAGAAAGTCAAGAGAAAAAAGGCCTTTTAAGTCAAACTTCAGAGAAGAGTCATCTCTTAATCAGTATCTGCTTTAACCCTTAGCACCAACCTGAAGCAATATGACCCTCATGTGTATCTTGTAAACTTCCCGTGGCTATGGCGAACCTTTTCAGCTTCTAAGCTGAAAGCATAGCATGCGTCCCCTAGAGACTAGAGACTTTAGAGACTAGACTTTACTTAATGCTCTAGATTGCTTCTGCTTCTCTTCCAGTTCTTGAGCCTAGGTGATTAGCCCAGTACATCATATTCCAAACAAGACGACCTTTTTGTAATGGCACTTCTGCAATTCCCTTTCTCTTGTTGGTGTCATCCTGTGGGCCTATTAGCATAAATGACCACTCAATTCTAGAAACATTTTATAAATTTTAGTCACTTAAAAATGACATAACTAGGGCACAAAATATTTAATTTGCAGTTTCTGTAGTGATGAGAATGTAGATGTGGGATTTTTATTCAGGCAGGAAGTTTTACATGGACTGTTTCTTTTGTCTTTTGTTCACTTCCCTTTTTCCTCACAAGCTGCCAAAGAGATTTTCCGTCAGCACTTCGCCACCTCACCCTAAACAGCCTTTTAGTTCTTCAGGTTCTATGTATATCAGTAATCAAGGGCACTTTTCACCGCTTTCCTCTGTTAGAAAAAAAGGTTTATTTTCATCAAGTGTTTCTTTTCACTTATTTAGAGTCAACATAATTTGCTGGTACATGTCCCATGTAGGTCAATTGCTTAAAGGTACTACTGTCAAAGTCTAAGGCCATTATTAAACTACTAACGGGCTCTAAGAGAGAAAGAGCTGACACAGTATGCCATAAACCTAAATGTTGCATTCATACATGATATATGTTTTATGTTACAATGTGTCAGATACGGAAATCCCTCTCTGCCAAATGTGATCAAGGTACTTCACTCAGGAAAACACAACACTTCACCAGGGAGTTTCAGCAAATAAAGTTTAACTTTATAAAAATTGAAATGACCAAACAAGGATATTGTAACTTGAATTTTAAATTCAGTTAACATGACTGGCTAGGACAGGAATATATATAAATTCTTTCCCAATAAACACTTATGAAATCACAGCCCATCATCTGAACTACAAATGCCTTGCTTCTTACGCTGTCTATTTAGACATTCAGCTCCTGCAATGTGAAATGACTTTGCATTTCGAGTTAAATAAGCCACTTGTAGAGTGGATATAGTAGGAATAAGTTCAAACTAGAATAAATTGGTGTCACCTATCTTTCGAAGCACACACACACGAAGCAAGGGAAAATATGGAAGAATTCTAAATAGGAATTGTAGGTAAACTCCTTGCTATCAGAGTTGCTATGCTGTACCCTAGCACAACATTATCACTGTCATGTCCAGAATATTTGTGAAAGCCTTTACTGTTTTCTCCTACTTTGGTTCTATCAATATCTAGATTCCCTATTACTGGATTCGGTGTCTATCAACTCTATTAATTTTACCTGTATTGGCTCTTTTTCTGGACACAATTATCTTTTTTTCTTGACCAGGTTTGCAAGGTCTTCCATTATCATCTGTCTCACATTAAACTGTGTGTGACTTTACTGGCGTAAAAGCAGATGAAGGGGCTTTGGCTTCTGTGTTATCTTACCCCTCACTGCTGCATGAAGACTCCTTTTTTCTGCACAGGTAATAATGAAACTACAAAAGAAGAATAATTTAAGCTACTTGAATTACAGTGAGGAACCTCAGCTTCCCTTTTAAACAGAAAGTGTGAATGTTTCTCCGGGAGTGAAGAATCTGCTATTCAGCCCAAAAAATGAAATAGTGAAGCCAGTACTAACAAAACCGTTTCATGAGGGTGACATAGCACATGAGCAAACCATGAATAATTCAGTTTAGTGGACCTGGTAATCGAGATATTGACAAAATATCTCTGATGTTCCTGTCACTTAACAGTATCCTTCGACTGCTGTCATTACTAACATGGAAGTAGAAGAGGCTGAAGCATATCTTCCCTATTCCATAATATCTGCTTATGACATCATTGTGGAGATTGCTTCTCGAAAACTTTCTCTTCTGCATTTGGCTATTATAAGATTTGTCTCTGGATGCATAACACTCACCTCCACCCCTGATCCCTGTGAATTTGGCTCCCAGCTGGAATCCTGGCAGCTGGCTACCTGTCAGCGATTTAATGGAAGGTTCCTGCTGTCATCCGCTTCAGGCTCTCTGAGCAGGAAAAACGAGATGGGGGTTTCATATTTCAAAGAGCAAGAGCGCTCATGGATGTTTTTTAAAATTGAAATTCTGGCTGTGGGAGTCATTAAATAAAGTTCTGCTTCTCTTCTGGACTGTGAGATCAAACACCACAGGCAATAGGAGGAATATTTGCTCGCTTATGGTACTTGTGCAACTTTTGCAGATTGCTTGGCTTCACTGTGCAACTTACTATGAAAAGGATATAAAAATATTATTGACATGTCTGGTTTCATGCTGAAAAAATCCCACAATTATGCCCCTACCCCCCAACAGTTTCTGAATTTTTTCTTCGTTGATATACAGGCTCTAAACCTTGCTTTTCTCGAATCTGTTGACAACTGATAGTTTGAAAATTATCTCCATTTTGACTAAGTGAGCAATATTTAGTTTGAAACATCTGGTATAAAAACAATTCATTTTCACTGTGATCAAACCTGATAATGTTGAAAAACTCATAAAGAGTTATGGATAATTTAGTAGCCTCCAAGACCATCATCCTGAAGTCTTGACTCCAAGATGACTACAGAAGGAAAATTTTCACTGTATTCACCAGACTAAACTTGGGAGCATTGTTTTTCACTTTAGGATTGAAATAATTTTACAAACACCCAACTCCCCCTGGCTCTACTTATATATAAAAGGGATCAGTTTTTTTCCAGCCTAGCACATCTCAATTTCACAGAACCCAACCCCCAAAATAAGGAATCATCCATCTTAATGCAGTAGGATATACCTAAACTGAAATTATATTTTTTTTGTTTGAATGTCCAACCAGAAATACTTGGGTATGTATAATCTTCAGTTTGTCTGAGCTATGCTGATTTGCTGCAGTGCAAAATATGGAGTATTTGGATACAATTTCATTACTTACACAAAAAAAACTGATTTTAATGGTGGTTAATGTAGTAATTTATAGAATTCATTTCACAATTATACTGTTTATATGTATTTGGTAGCCAAAGTAAGAGACAGAATATTATTTACTGTAAGATACCAAAAGAATTTCTGTTCCTTCCTAGGAATTTTAAAGTTGGAAACTTTTTTCGAAGCTTTAAATAGGAAATGTCTCTGAATAATCATGATTTATAAATGTTTACACAATTATTTCTTCACTTTAAGACATTTTTCATTACCTTCAATAAAAAGAAACCTCCAAACTAATGGAATGCTGGATCTTTTATCCATATATGGCAGAAATAATCTGAGCTTTAACAATGAAATGTTAAAAAATACAGGATATACATTACTTGCAAGAAACATATCAAAATAATCTGCAAATATTCGAGACACAGGGCTGTCAAGCCTGAAGGGCAACTAAAAGGGAAGACTCATAACAAATAGATAATGGGATCCAGTAAGAAACATGCAGAACCCTGCGATCACAGTACAAACCTTGGGAAGCTGCCTACTGCACTGCATAGAGCAAACCTCTCTATCATAGGAATTTATCAGCTCGGTGATTTGTGGAGTATCCAAGCTGTTGGAAGTGGCCATTGCAAGGACCCTTGCAACTGAGACTCATAGCAGCATTTAGTCTTGGACTGACTGTCCTTTCTGAGAGGTTTGATTCCCTGTGTGAGTGCTACCCTGTACAAAGACACCACAAATGTTTTTTTTCTTCTAAGCAGCACTATTGGCATGCCACAGCTGACATGGAGAAATAGACAGGATTTACTCTCTTAATGTAAGTACTTCTAGTTATTCTGCTCTTTATGTGAAATTGGTATTTTGGTACTGCTAGTCCTTTTTGCCTTTTTGCAAAGAAATAGAATCACAGAATTATAGAATGGTCTGAATAGGAAAGGACCTATCATGAGCCAAGACATCTTTCACTGGATCAGGTTGCTGAAAGCCTCATCCAACCTCACGTTGAACACTTATAGGGACAAGGTATCCACAGCTTCTCTGGTTGAAGTTGTCAAGAAGAACACAACTTGTTTAGTGTCAGTGAATTTATTTCTTATACCTAATCTAAATCTACCCTCTTTCAGTTTAAAACTGTTGCTTCTTGTACAGTCACTACAGGTCCTGGCAAAAAGTCTTTCTCTGTCTTATAAAAGCTCTTTAGATATTGAAAGTCCACATTAAGGTCCTCTTGGAGGCTTCTATTCTCCAGGCTAAACCTGGAGGCTAAAAAACCCTCTAAAAATTTCTCCTATTACATTTTAGAAAAGAAAGTTTGTCTTGCTGCAACACATGGAACTGTGGGATTTACTTCTTGGAAATGACCGAGAACAGCAGATCTGTCACACTTGAAGCTCGATTGCCTCCTCACAGCATGACTCACTCAAGGTCAGGCTAACTTTAGAGGAGCAATTCAATCAAGAAGTTAAGCCTCTGCAATGGAAATGTATATGTAGAAAAATTCTTTCTAAAGAAAATCATAATATAATAGCCGGAGAAGTCCAGTGATTTCAAGAACTACCCATGAAAAAAGTCAGTATTTCTATGGTGTCAGAATTTTCTGTTAAAAATTTAGAGTTTACTAGATCTTAAGCCTGGCTTCTGATGTTGATCCCTCACATTCTTTTGAGCTCAAGGTTCACTTTGCCCTGAATAATTTCTGTGACTAGATGGGCAGAGCTGCGTTTTTTCACCTATAGTCTTTTAAAAATGGGCTCTTAAAAAACCTAAGCAGTAGTTAGTACATCCTAATGTTCACTGTAGACCTTTGCAATTAATGCATAATAAAATCTTTCTTCCTGAGATTGTATGCATGAGTAGCAGCTGGAGAGAAGATGATAGATGCTACTGGAGAAACGCCATCCTTACAGTGTGAGAAAGTAGACTTGGCAAAGGGCTCTGACTGTACCAAGTGGGTCCCACTGGCAGATGAAACTTTAGCAAACTGTCTCAGTTATCACATTACGCATCTGTTCTCCTTGTAGTTTATCAAGGCATTCAGGGCACTTAGGACACTGGTTGGTCTGACAGAATCGTGGGATTCAAGCTAAATTACACCCCATGCCAGGACTGTACATGCTGAAATAATAGGAGTTTCTCTTCTATTATGAGATTTAAATTTATACTTTATTAGAATTTGCTTTTCAGATAACGTTGCTGTTTTAATGGGTTCACTGAGTACTTTTCATTTACTTTTCTAGTCTTAAATGTAATTATACAACATAAACAGTAAGAATGGCATTGATAATGAAAGCTTTGCATTACTTACTGTCTGAAAATTTTTACTTTTTAAGAAGCTACTGCTTCTAATGAAATTTTTACAGTGCTTTTATCTTTTTTTACTCTTTTTATGTCCTTGCTGCATTTTATAGCTTAATAGGTTTATTTTCTGAGTCAATAATCCACTTTTGCATGTCTTGTGAGGTTGTGTACTAAGCAAATCTATTTGTGTTAAAGATGGTGACATTTTAACAAAGGTTGGCTGCAAGATTTGTTCAGTAATTTTTGCCAAGCAGCAGTATGCACACCTACAAGTCTTCTTAAAAATACCTTGCAATTTTTTTCTTTCAGTGCCATGGGCACCTCTCCAGCTGTTCTTTTCACTGCTCTATTGCAAAGTGAAGCACTTCTATTGGTTTGTAGCATAGTCCCACTTATTTGTAGAAGATATCCTTGCAAGTATAGAGTGATGGTATAGAGGAAGTTTGCATGCCTGGCCACTGTTACTCCTCCTATCAGCCTAATTCTTCATCGCAGCAGTGGTATCCCTCCACAGGAATTATAGAGCACTGGAACACCCTCCATCCATCTAAACATATACCTTTGCTGTGGCCTCTCAGACATCAAAGCCGATAGCTCCTGAGTGAGTGGTCCCAGACATTCTAATGCCTGGGAAGTGGCATTTGCATCTCACCTTATGGCCCAATGTTCAATCCATTTAAAAATCATCAACTCATGCATGTTACAGTGTTTGAAACAACCAAGGGCCAATTCACTCCTGGTTGCTATGTGAATTGCTCTGGCTGTGGCCTCACTGTTTCCTGGGAGTGAGTGGGATGCACCAATATGCATGTCAGGCTGAGCTGCCAAAAAAATGTTAGCTGGTGTTGAAGTGGTGCCAGGGAGCATGGAAATGAGCCATGGGGTCAACTGGCAGCTACTGGACCCGTCATATGCAAAGTATAAAGAATTCTGTGTGCAAGCTTGAGAAGAGAGCAGGGAGATGTAGAGGAGACATTCATCAAAACAAGAACAGGCAACACTGCTCAGGGAAACTGGCAGCAACAAAAGGGAGTGGTTTTCATTTTTTATCAGAAAGTTCAGGAAGCAGCTGTTGGCTGAAATGAGTCATCTCCAGAACAGGAGTATGCGTCAGGGTGTGCATGCAAATTAGTCATGGTAGAATGGGTATCCAAGGGTGGTTAATATAACCTCTTTCCCTCACATGACCTAAGTTAATATGATATATTATTTCCTAGGTATTGTCAGGAAATTGGGCCAGTCGTTTGTGGGAACGATGAATTGTGCTCTTTGGCTGCAGATAGGATGTATATGGATAGAATGAGTTCTCTTTGGCAATGTGAATTCATCATTAAAATTTATGGTTTTTAGCAGAACATTGAAACCATACCTGACATGAATATGATACTTAGAAGATAGAATGTATGGAAAAGGAAAGTTCCATTATGTGTGAATTATTTAGAGAAGATTTGTGAGTATACAACAGACTTCAGTTATCAGTATGTGGACGTTTTCAACACTGACAGGCTGACATGGATAAGAGCAGTAC
This sequence comes from Tapera naevia, assembly GCA_033556795.1. Classification (NCBI taxonomy): domain Eukaryota; kingdom Metazoa; phylum Chordata; class Aves; order Cuculiformes; family Neomorphidae; genus Tapera; species Tapera naevia. The sequence goes on from JAUMJJ010000038.1 coordinate 9,303,110, forward strand.
AAAACTAACAAAGATGCCAGGCTAGGTGGAACAAATAGTATTAGGCAAGTCACCTCAGATTAGGACAAGTGGGCAATGCAAAGAAGATGGTGCTGGAAGATAAGCTATCTGTTTGGTGGGGTGGTACATACATTCTGTTAGAAGATACCGTGTCTCTAGATTGTTTGTGTGGCCAGAAGTTGTTTTCCGATTGCTGAGGAAGCATCATGGCAACTATCATCTGGGGTGTGAATAGGCATGTTAAGATCTGTGAAGCCAATTGAATTGAAAAGACTGAGGAGTAACAACTGAGGCTTGAAATATTATTATGCAAAAAGGACAAAAACCTGTGTGGAATTTATATTCTGAATTCTCGGGGAAATTTTAGGATAGGGGTCCAGATCTCACTGGATGATTAAAAAACATAAAGTAAATCACAGGAATAACTAGACACCCTACAAAGAACAAGTTTGGTTTGGTTTGGTTTGGAGACTTTGTTCTCCTGAACTGTGAAAGTTCCTGATAATAAAGGCAAAATCAAAAGGTTTGGTAAAATTGGGATTATTTAGTAATGGCCATTATAGTGTAGGCCGTTTGTCCTAAAACGTGATCTAATATTGCTTGCACATATGAAGAGTTTCATACAGAAGACTAGTTATAGTTAATTTGAATTAAAAGCTTGTTGATTTAAGACAGTCATTTACTTTCAGTGATATACAAATTATTTTTTAAACTTTTTTCTAGCACTAATTGTTAGCCAGACTATATGAAACTAACTCTTCATTTTTTTTACATGTATGAGGGCTACTTTGTACTCCTTCCATGTGCAGCTTCTCCGTACTTAGCTTGATGACCTTTTCCTTTTTTCACTCCTGACCTCTTGAATCCAATACTGTTGCAAAGCCTTTTCTGTAATCCTTGTTTAGCAACTAGTACTTAGTAACCCTTTTTTATTGCTTTTATCTTACCATGTACATCTCAGGAAGAAATGTTTAATGGGATAAAATTCATTCCTATCTTGAGACCAATGTATACAGACAGAGTTTTCTCAATAATGTATTTCACTTTAAAAAAACCCCAACTTACTAGCCTATCTAGCACAACAAAAATAAAAAAGTGACATACTCTTATATTATAGTCCTTTTTTTTTGATTTTTTTTTTTTTTAATTTACAAGTCAGAGTAGTGCAGAAATAAATATTTGTAAGTAAGTCAAAAATAAGTCTAGGGTTGCTTAAAAAGGGTTGCTGCTGTTTCATTTGAGGAGAAATGGGACTGCTAAAACCTGCAGCAGTGTATGATGATGTCTGCATTTCATACTGTGCTTTTAGTGCAGAGCCAGCGACAAGGGTAGATCCACTTTCACAGAAACTCCCATTACAGTCTGTTTTCAGACAGTGAGTCACCCCAACCACATGAAACCACAACCATGATCCTTTCTGTTGAAAGCCGACCTGTCCACATTGTGGCAGACAAACTACACCTACCTCATAGCTTGTATAACTTTCTGCCCGTTTTTGTCATACTTCAGCAAACGCTGCACCTGTGCTTCTGTGTTGTACTTTCTAGTCCAACATACAACTAGTGTAACACAACCACATCAGAGACTTAAACCGTGAAGAGTTTGCAGGGAGTGGTAACATCAAATTTTCCATTCTTCAGAAATGAATGGAAAGAGGCTGAACATGAATAATTTGTAGTACAAAACACCTGTTACCAGCTGCTGCTCTGCCTTGAGTCCGCAGCCTGGCAGTGGTGATGAATTACCATTTTGTATTGCTTAGTGCTCATCAACGTGCTGCAACTAGCTGCACTTCAAGCACTGTGCTTGTTTACACTGAGAAAGAAATATTTTGACACCTGTATATTAGAAATCTAGAGACATGTTCATCTTCATTTTGTGATGTGATTGCTTTTTGTGTTGAAAAAATAAAACACCTATGGCTATGTTTCAAGGAGAGGAATTAGAAGTACCTTTCAAAAGTACAACCAACTCACATCCTTTTTGTTTTGTTTTTGATTTTTGCTGTTACTGTAGAGACAAACATATTGATTCAATCAAGTGATCCACCTGCCAGAGTATACTACTCTGTCTAGTTAAAAATCCTATTCTGAGTGGCTGTCTGTAGGTACATACTCAGGGTCAGTGATAGGGAGGTCCATGTTCTGCCCCAGCTACTGAAGAGTGTCATTCTTCACCCTCTTCTGTCCACCCCTCTTGCATTATCTCAGCTCCTCTCAACCAATAGCTTCAATTTTACTTGTAATTTAGGGCACTGCTCAAACTTTTCTGTATTGTAGTTTAGTTCTTTTTGAATTTGCTTTTTTCTATTTCTAATCCTCAGCAGTTAAACTGACTTCCTTTTCTAGGACTCTCTCTTTTTACTCATACAGCTTCTACAGCTATACTATCTGGCCTAATGTCATTTTTCACCTGAGGCATCATGTTTGGTTCAATAAAAATGCTTGGAGAAACTTTAAAATTTCATCTTTGGCAAGGCTCTGTGCTAGAAATTTGAATTCAAATGCTTAGTTTTTTTTACTTTGGCTTCATAGCCTTCAAAGAAGAAATCATTTGACTTGCATTCATGAGTCCAATCTCCAGTCTGTACTGTGCAATGCAGTGCACAGATCCTCAAAACATGTGGGATCTAAGCAAGCCCTAGGACACCCCTGCTCACCTATTGACATTCCAGCCTGCACTGGCAGCATATATGGGCTGGTCTTGGAGTTCAAGAGAAATGGAGCACAGTTGGCAATTCCACAGGCAGAACTGATGTGGATTAAAATGCTGCAAAGAGGGTTGGCCTCTAGTTGCTCCTGCAATTCATTAAGTTTCAGTCTTCCTTTCTGCTCTCTGCTCTTCTGTCTCTCCTATCTCCTGGGTAATCCACTGCTGACATGTAAAGCTCCCACTGGAATTACAGGGTGGTGTGAACACACAACTGAAACAAAACAAGGAAGACTCATGAACTGCCTAATGTGAATTATATATAGGAAAAAAAAAGTAAAGAGACTGTGAGAAACAGAGAGGTGGCTGATGATGACAACAATCCTGGATGGCTTTGCATGAAAAGATGTCCTTCTATCCAACATAGCTGGCAAAAACCGTGAAGTACTAGAGGTGAGTCATCTAGCCTTCTCTATACACTTGGCTTCTGCACATATGTAGGCATGAGTGCATGTCTTTGATACATGCAACTCACACTGTGCATCCAGCTGTGACAGCAATCACTGCATATGCTCTAAGACTTAGCATCAGTCAAGAAAAGTTATTATATCTGTTCTATATGTCAGGCTCGTAGTGACATCCTGAAATATGTTAAACATTGTGTCAAACTTGTAAATGGTAAGTCCATCAAAACCAGAATGATTTATAAATTTTGCAGTCAAACAGAAGTGTCCGTTTTTTGTTTCTGTGAAACCTTGGAAAGGAGTCTACTAGTCTGGGGGAGTGCTTCAGTGAAACAAATACAGTTATTAAAAATATTATGCTTTGATTTGGATCAAATCTTCCGAAAAAGACATATTTTACTTCACTAATATTCTTTTATTGAAGAAATAAATCAAGGTCTTAATAAGAGCCTTAAGACGGATTATTTTTCACTATATTTCAGCTAAAATGTTAAGCCTCATGTCTTTTTATAGATTTTATATCTGTTAGTCAAAAATACATGTGCCACTCCCTCTAACCATAAGTGAAGAAAAGGCACAGTCTAAGAAGTGCTTTACAGCCACAAATCCTCAAATAACTGACATTTAATGCTACCAAAAAGAAAGAAGAGGGCAAATATCAACTCACAAGACTGCGAACTAAACTGAGAAGCTCTGTCAGAGACTACTGTGCACAGAAGAGCCATGGGGAGGACTTACAGAGACAACACTCACCAGTGCAAAGTGCTGCACTTCAATCACCTTGCAGATAAGATCAAATACTGTCTGAGTTGAGTCCCTGGTACAGCCTCCTCCCCTGCAGAAGAGAAATTCGGTACTTACACTTGCACTTTCAGGTGATGAATGAACTTGAGGTATTAATAGGTCATTACAGTCTCTAGGTAGTATGAGTCTAACGCTGGTAGAAGGTTTGTACTTTGGCTTGGAAATTCTGCATGCTGAGCGATCATGAATAACGAGCCAGTCTGAAACTTTTAGGTATGTGGTTCTGACCATTCAGGAAAAACTTTCCTTAGAGGCACAAAAAAGCTTTGTTTTTATTCCATGCCATTCCAGAATTCTCATCCACATCACTGGAAGAGAGCATAAAAATTATGCAGACATAAACCCAAATATATTTGGCTGAAAATAATTATACATAACAAATTAATGACCATTAGAGTACTTTAGTCCAAGAAACACTTATAGGGTTCAATGACTTTTTACATCTGCTGTGCCTGCTGTCCTGAAATAAAAAATAACTAATTTTCTTTATAATGTTACCCATAAAATGAGAACTTAATGTTTGGTTTGTCTTGGAAAATTATTAAACTGTAATAAAATGACACATATGCTAAGGCTGGCCTTTTATTTCTGTTAACGTGTACAAGTCCTTCCAGCTTCAGCATTTGTTGCTTGTTTAAAAGAAGTTGTCTACCGCTACACTAGTGGATATCATTTATTTCATCTGATGGAAGCAAAGAAAGAGATAAGCTATCCTTCAATTTTTCTTCCCTGGTGTAAACCCTGGTTTCACTGCTGCAATCCTATAATTATATCATGTTAGGAAAGTAAAGAAATATAATCAAAAGGAACAACAACCACCACCAACTCTACCCTAGAAGTAAAAAAAAAAATTGTATGATGTAGTAGGCAAGGAGGACCTTAACTTAAGACATTTATTGTTTTTTTCCTAATTGTTCTGAGGGAGTTCATTTATGTAAAGAAATCATCTCGCCAGTCCTGGAAGCAGCTGGTTCCCATTTTCATTCCACATATTCCTACAGTCACTAATTAAAATCTAAAAGATTTGTCCTCCTTTTATAGGTGAAAAATTAGAGTTCAGGGAGAGCAAGTGATTAACTCAAGTAACAGATTCTATTGCAAAACAGGGGCTTGAACTCTACTCCACAGGGTCTAAAGTCTACAGACTGAATTAACAATAAAATAACTCATTTGCCACTAACTAGGATAAATAAATTATCATGCTATTGCCAGCTGGTACTATAATCTCAAACAGCTAACATTTCTAGTGTAATATGTGCTGTTGAATTATTATGATGAATTTTATATTTGTACTGTTTTACGACTAGCATTTAGGCATAAGATATATACAGCATTTTTTAACACATCAAAAAATCCTTGGTATGAAAGAATTTTAGAAGATTACACAGTTTATCTCCCTGATCCAAAGTGAAGGTAACTGCACCTGTGTTATCTCTAGATACACATTCACATCAGACTTCCAGTGGTGCAAATTTCACAGCATTTCCAGTAATCTATTCTGTTGTTTTGTTACTTTTATATTACAAAAGTCTTCCTGGTGTCTAACCTGAACCTTCCTCACTGTTTTTAAGATTCCCCTGTTTACTGTGGACATGAAGAATGTTTTATTCTGTCTCTTACTTCAAATTTTTGTAGTGATTTGTATAGAACTAATATATGATATGAATATACTCTCCCTCCAGACTTCTTTTATTTAGACTAAGCAACCCAAATTCAGTCTTTGACACCTAAACACTTAACCATTCCTGCTGATCTGCTGTGGACTTCTTGCTTTTGTCCTTCTTGAATCTATCAATCTATCTATCTATCTATCTATCTATCTATCTATCTATCTATCTATCTATCTATCTATCTATGTACCTATCTATCCATCCAAAGATAGATAAATAATTATAATTTTTCCTGCCTAATATTTTTGTCATTTTGAATATCAACCTGTAAATGTCGGTGTATAGCAGAAAAACTTGGGAGATATGGACGTTTATGAAGAGAAAATCTTTCTCTTACAAGGCTGTTTGTATTGGCATTTAAGCCAGTGTTTGCACGAATACATCTTTGTTTCCCAGTCCTTGCTGTGTTATTTATCTTTATGGCTACTGTGCTTTGCTCTTAAGTTATCCCTCTCAATGTTGCAAAGATAAATTCTTCAGCACAATAGTACATTGTGTATTCTCTCTCTAGGTATTCCTTATGTAAACTAGAGATGCATTATCTAAGCATTGCTGATGCAAGACAATTTGGGAATAGTTGTCCATTTTGTTAGAAAATGGCAGGCAACAGTGGCAGAGGATGTGCAGGACCAGAATCCATAGGGCTAGATCTGAAGGCCAGAAACGTCTCTAATCTAGAGGAGCTCAAACACTTGGCTCCTGCAACTTAATAATCGTCAAGTGAGGCAGGGCAGGATCCTGAGCTTTACTGGTTCCTTCAGGTTTACTTTGTTTCTGGTGTTCTCGCTTTCTCTTAAAGCAGAATAGTTTCTGTAGTCTGAATAGGACTGTTTTTTTCTAATGGAGAACAATGTCTAAGAAAACACCAAGTGTGTGGCAGCTGCTTCTTGATGCTCCACTGCATGCTTAAAGTGTTGGGAATGGAGAGAATGAGTGATAAATCAGATGCAGAAATCAGCTGTCTCCTGGAAGACATGGTGGAGCTAACTCCTTCAGTGATATGCGGGCCAAGTCAGGAAGAAGATGAACATGTTATATGTAGATTGATGAGCTGAAAGCACAGCAATCAACTGTCTCTGGGGCAGTAGAGCTAAAAGTTTGTCAAGTTTGTCAATATGTATATCACATGTTGCTAATAAAGGTGAAAAATGCTTTTAAATTCCATTAAATGTTCCTACAGATCTCTGTTTTTGTTTTAGAATATGGATATTGGATATTAGAATATGGATATGGATATTGGATTCTAATATGGATATTGTTATCCTGGACCAGTAACTCTTCCAGAATTTAATTCTTTTTTGTGGAACCTCTGATAAATCTGTATGCATATGGGAGTGTAAGTGCTTGTAATCAAGACATCATCATCTAATGAGTTCTTTTTCAGGCAGCTAATCTTACAGTTTCTAAATTAAGACAAAAAGAATGTGTTTCAGCTTTAAAAATTTCAGCCTAATCTCGTTCTTTGAGAAAAACAAATGCGAAGGTAGAAAACAGACATGAGTTTGCAAGGTGAAAATATATGAATTTAGACAACCTCTCTAATTATGTAGAATAATTTCAAAGGAAAATGTACACCAGCCATTCCATGGTTTAGTCATTGTAGCTCTGCTGATTTTATTTTCTTTGAGCTAAAATAGTAAGTAAAAATGTCTATGAACACAATTTTGATGCAAGAAAATATCTATAGGGAAAAAAAAATGTTTCAGATCTAATATTCTTAGTGATCAGATGGCTCTGGTGTATGTGTCCAGTATACATCTTTTATATGCCAAAAAAATATTTGCATCCAAGATACTACAAACAAAAGTGATATATCACGGAAAAATTCTTACCAGCAGTACTTCTTCTGACACCAACAATCATCCTTATGATTGTCCCTATTTGGAATCTGCGTTAAGTTTGCCTTCTGGATTAGGGCATTCACTTCAACATGATTTTCAGCAAATATGGAATACATGTGTATTTAACATACGATGCTTAGACATTCTGCAAGCTTTTATTTTTTTTTCAGGTTAAAACACTGTAACAATTGCTAACAACTAAGCAGAAAAAGCAGGAAAAGGATTTCCAAGTCATTTATAATACAAAAATGCTTAGAGAAGAATGTTTTAAAACTGAAAAAATTTATTGTGAAAAGCCGATTACATTATTTGAATACTGTCTATGGGAGCAGCACAGAGGAGTGAGCATTTCTGTGACAAAATGTTATCACAACTAAGGTTTATTGTCTTTTTATTTTTTGTAATAGGTTATTTTCCTGGGTCTGTCAAAATACCTTACACAAAGTGAGTTAAAATATGATTAAATGCATTTATTTGCATCCAAGTTAACTAACAAGACAATCTTACACCAAAGGGAAATGAAAGTAGAATCCTGAACCTTGTTGTACCTGCAGTTTAATTCCAGTCTGTCAGATGAAAATATTGTCAAGATATTAATCTTTGATGCTCTGTCTCCCTCTCTAGTTACTAGGCAAAAATCACTATGGCTTTTAAGTAAAAAACATTTCAAATAAAGTAAGCATTTCAGTAAATTACAAGATGATAGGTTAATACAGTCTCTTCCACTGCAGAAATCCATTTGCCTTTCCTGATATCTTATTTGGAACTTTTGCCAACACATTTAAGATTAAGCAGAGAGGATTTTTTGCTGGGTCAAAGCCTTAGAGATTACTGTGCGTGGAAAGGTCTTACTATTTTTCTATCTCTTTCATTTCCTATTTCTTGCTATTTTTGATAGTGCCTTCTAAATTAGTAGATATCTCACTTTAGGGAGCAAGCTATGTGACCTGAAAAGGATTAAACTTTTTGAAACTGAAAATGCTGAAGTACAGAAGGAAAAACATTTTATTTTAAATGCAATATCTCAGCTCTTATCAAAGTGTAAAACCAGCATGAAAGGTTGATATTTACAATTTACTGCACATATTACCACTGGTACTTTGATGCTTACTATAGGTCTCCAGCAACAGGACTGGAGTACCTAAGGAGTCAGATAACTCTAACAGTGTGGTTGCAGAATGTATCAGTCCATAGGATCAAAATCTTAGCTTATATGAATTAGGAGAGTGAAAGCAATATATCTTAATTCCTTCCAACTTCTTTACAGTACTAGGAACACCTTTAACTTTCTAGTTTAAGTATCTTCTTGAGCTTTTAATTTTACCAACTACAAAGAGTCCAAGTGAAGTAGCTAGACGTGCTTAGGGTATGAGGATACCCCAGTCAACTATGTCCAGAGCAGGCAATGCTTGATTAAATCTTTGGATAACTGGAAGATTTTTTTAAGGATCTGTACAACGTATGTATTTTCTGAGAATGTTTCCCATTTCCATTCTCTGCATGCAACTAACAGGAACACAGCCCTCTTTCACAGCGAAGAAATGCTTTGCAATGGGAACAGTGTTAGTAAAGAAGTTACTTCCTTTTTAAATGTAGTTTGTGGCATTTCTGAGGTTTCTTAATGAATTCTACTATGGGAAACAGCTAGAGGAACTCAGAAGAAAAGAGAAGAGGAGAAATCTTCCTGATCATAGATCTTTAGCAAAATGGAACAACTCCTGAAAAGGGTTTTACTATTTCTTGCACATTTCAAATACTGTGGATCTGACATGCTTGACATGCTTGAAAAATCATGGTGATTTGCAGCTATAACTCCCTAAAAAAATGGGGAAGATATATTGGTTTCATCTAAATTGGACCTGCTTAATAATGTACAGTAATCCACTGCCATGATTACCCCTGATATTCCAACTTCTCAGCAGTTGCAATGAACTGTATTATTAAAATCAACTGAATGTTTTCCTTTAAAAAATGCAATAAAAGCAGAACAGTAAAATATTTCTCAAAAATAAAACACCTTCTCTCTTTTTAGAAGATGTTTTTCCACTTTCCTCAAGTACAAATTTTTTAACCAAAACCTTACTCATCTGAAGATCAATATAGCTCATAATCTGCCTCAGAACAGTGAATACTTCAAGGCTCTGCATCTTGCCAACCACTAGGATTTAAAGAATCTTATTCCAATAAAATAGGCTCATGATTGGATTACATATGGAAAACCTATTTCTGGTCTCCCCTCTTAGCGGAGATGGTGATATAGAGATATTGGCAGGATAGTTTACTTTCCATGGTCAAAAAACACTTAAGGGCAATGTCAGGGTTCACAACTATGAAAATATATCACCTTACATGATTTGTTTTTATTGTTACTATTATTTAAGTTATAGTTATTATTTATGTTCCCAGATAATAGTAGGCTAGATCAATAAAACTGAAATAAATATAAAAATTAAATTGCCCTTAAACACTTTTCATTTTTTTATGTTTTATTCGTATTGGCCAAAGAGAATAAATGAGTCAGTTTCTTTTTTTTTTTTTTTTTGATAGTGAACAATGTGGATGTATAATAATCAGAATTTACTGGAAATCGTGTAGGATCACCGAAAACTTTTATAGTTGTCACCTGTAGATATTGTTAAATACCAGACTGAAAGCTGTAAAATATTTAATAGCACATCAGCAAGTTCTCCGTTTCCTGCGTGTGTATTGTACAGATAATAAACATTAGCTTTTTGTGCAGAGAAGAAGCTCCACAGTGGTCTGGGAGCATATAGTGCTATAGCAGTTCCTTCTGTGGTTACCAGTGTACATGGATAGAGATATTATTACTGGATAAATGCAGACCAAAGAGTAGATAGGTGATGACCTTAGGAACTTGTGACACTAGTGAGTTTCAGAAGCTAGCAGTCTTGCCTGATCTTTAAGAATGCTGGAACTCTGGACACCAAGGTCCAGATAGAAATTATAGAAGGCCACCAGCATGTATGGGCACGCACAAGGAGTTGCACAATTCCAGACTTTTGTGGGGGTGGCGGCTGCTGTTTGCAGAGAAAGACAACAGGGTTATATGTGTACCTGGTGGGACAAGAGACTCCTGGTGTCTTTCTGAAGAGCAGTCTGGAAGCCACAGGCACATCAGGATGAGCTGCTACTTCTGCAGTTGGGGTTCACATTTGTACTGCAGCCAGATAACTGAGGGACCCCAAGTATACAAGAGAGTGAACTGCATGAGAAGTGAATGTACTATGTAGACAGATATTTGCTACTAGTAATTATAGCTTGATTCTATTAACAGTTAAAGGTTAATTAATAAAAGGTGTTTTAGTAGACAGTGGTTGTTACCTGTACTTCTCTCTGACTCAATCCCTTATAAGGGAAAAGGAAATCTAGAGCTAATGTATGTAGTAGAAGGAAACACAGAAGAAATGTTTTATTTAATTAGAATAAGGATACTAAAATTCATAGTTTTTCCTCAAGAGTTACATAGAACTCCTTTTCATGAAAGCTAAAACTGATTTTGCTGTGTGGCTAATATTTCCCTTTATGCTATATACAATTCTTTATTGAAAAAAAATACAATTTAGATGTTTAGAATTCATGGTGCTCATGAATTTTCTTAGTTTTGGTCTTCTCAAAAAAACCCCCCAAACAAAACAGCATTAGCCCTTTTTAAAAATTGAGATTTACTTTCCAGGGGAAAAAAATGGAAAAAAATGGATGGAGAGTAGAGAATTTTTACTTGCTACTTGAAATAATCAAAGTATGAGAGTAAATCAACTGTTTTGTGTAATCTGGAGGCGACCTAGAAATATTATACTCAAGATGGAGAGGAATTAATTAAATAATTATATGAAAATCAAGAATAATTATCTGAGATAATCAATGTTTTCAAAAATTGTCACAATTTTGCCCCGGTAACCTGTTTCTGAGGTTAGGGATTAAAAATGAACAATTTTTTAAGCCAACATAATGTTGTTCTAATGTCTCCGTTGAAACTTTTATCTGAGATTTTGAAAAGTCATTAGAGTTTTTGTCCTTTTGTCCTCTTGTCCCAACAGAATAAGAATGTCTGTTCATCCTGCAGATCAAACTGGTCACTGAAACATTTTAATAATGAAAATCTGAGCCAAAAAATACTCCTCCAAATCAGTGGAAAGATAACTCTAACTTACTATATCTGTTGAGAGTACCCTCAGTTATGGGAACAAAATGGCAAAAACATTGTGAAATCGTAGTGATATTGTGTTATAACTCACATTTTTCAAATGACTGGTGTTTGGTAGCTTGGTACCACGCTTTTTTTTCTGGGCCTGGAGCATAACCTGTATTCCCACAACTTGTAGAGTCTTGGAGACTGAGTGAAATTTCAGTGTCTTGAGAAGGTATGTGAGGTTCTGTGTGGGTGCAGGTAATAAAATATACATATAACAGCAGTTCTGGAAAGTTTCTGAAGTGCCAAGAAGTTTAAGAACATGTTCTGTGTGATTGTCTAATATCACTGTCTGGATTATTAGTAACTACCTGAAAAAAAATAATTCTTTTAAAGTGAAGTTTCTTATTCCAGAATCACTAAAAATTGGGCGAAATGTGTGCCTTTCACTATTGCTTAAAATTAGGTGATATCATTTATTAACACATCTACTGATGGTGGTCATTTTGTGTCATCAATGAAGACCATTGCACACCTACAGGAATATGCCCTAATGTTTCCCTTAAAATATGTTCTCTGTATGCAAATATTTACAGAATTATTGAAACTCTTCTAAACTCTTCCTCATTTTGTTGTGTTTAAAATAGTCATATTTTGAGGAAAATCTTTATTTTACTGCCATAAGACTTTTGAAATGTTTCCAGATCTCATGAACAGTCTGATGGTTCACTGTGGATTAGTGGATCCCAATTTTTTTTGTGGTCACTGTGAATCAACAAAAATTCTCACCACCCCTCAGTATGGACCCTCACCTTTGAGGTGAGAGCTCTGCCTTAGGGCCATTACTCCAGGGACCAGTTATGCATAGAGGTAGGCACTTGAGTATCTTGAGGCACTAGGACTTTGCAGGCCATGGTTTGCTTCCACAACTTCCACACATGGGTATGGGCATCTTAGAGACATCTATACCTGAAAACGGGTCACAGAAAATGTCAAACAATATTTGAGGATTAACTTGCCTTCTTTTGCCCAGATATTGTCACATAGGTAGAAAATGGTATGTTTTCTGTAGCCAGACAACATTGTATTTGATAAATAAACCCTGGTGAATAGATAACTGGGCAAGCTCCAAGTCTGTGCCCAAAAAGTAAAAATATATCAGCAAGTATTCTGCTAGTGAGAGTGTGTTTTAAATCTGTGTTTCATGTTCATGTATTTGTGGCTATATCTGTTATTTTTCACCCTTGTCCAGATCTTTCTTTGGTTTAAGATGACTGCATTAGCAATTAGGTGCGGACACAGCAGGAAGGTGTTCTAATTTACTTGCAAAGGGCCAGGTGATGAAATTAATTCCTAATGAGGAAGACAAGATGGGAGATAAAACCCTGCTTTTTTTGTGTAGCACTTTCATGAACCTGATAGGACTACAGCTTACGCAGATAGTGCAGTAATGATTATCTTGCATTACTTTGCTTTTCTTTTCACTTATTACTGATTTGAAAGCATGAAAATTATTTTGTTTGGTCTTATCAACCTATCCAGTTTCTAGAAGAAGGAAAAGCTCAGAAGAGATCGTAGGAGCATGATAAATATTATCATTAGAGTAATCTTTTTCCTTGTCGTATCTCCCTGTGCTTCAGCATTTAAGGCCCACTTACCAGGAGTTTCAAGCAGATTCACATTTAATTTGTAAGATTCTGCTGTATTTACAAAAGAAGATATAAAGCATTTATTACATGCAGTGAAAGACAATTTTGAAAAATAAATACAGTCCCACCACTTGAAACTGCTTTGTGTCATCTATTCCCAAGAGCTGGTAAAAATTTATTAGAAGTGGAGCAGAATAGACTCTACTTTTTCTCCCTGTCTGCTGAAAGTAGGACATATTTTCCCTTTCTCTCTCTTATAGCCTTCTACATAACTGCAGAGTATTTTCTGTCTTTGTCTTCTCTTTCAAAGGCAACAACCAAGGACAGTAAATCTGCAATGATAATTTTCCTCACCTCCAATGATATTTACCCCAGCTTTCTTGTTCCTATGATTATAAACATTGGGACCTGCTGGGTATTTGGCACATTTACTTTGTGCATTTGGTGTAGTAGTTTCTGGTGGAGACATAGAGAAGACTGAGAGCAGAATTAATTTCTACTTACAAACCAAGGATGAAAGTATCCTGCCCTCGTGATTTTCCCTGGAGAATGGGAGTCAGAAGGTTGAAATACTGCTTACTAAGCACAGGAATTATTATTTTGCCAACAAGCTTATCTAAATTAACTGGAGAAAAAGAAGGTGAAATTAAGCTTAAAATGTTTGTTTTGTCTTTGGAAAGCATGTGAAAGCTGCATAATTTTTCATTATTACCGTTTGCTCCCCTAGAGGTAAGTTTAGGTCAGCATTTGTAGTTTAAATTCTGGTTTCCAGAGGTTAACAGCTCAGCTGTAAGGCTTCAGACTCAGTTTAACATTTGGCAGAGTTGCTACCTTGAAATAATACCACTAGTTCATATATATATAATACCTTCTCCCAAAGGATCTCGGAGCACTTTAACACACTGAACTGTGTAATAGCTTGTTTCAGCCATTGTCAAAATGCAACCGTTTTTGAGATGGAGTATAGTCTCAGAATGCAGAGATCCATGTAATGGTTTAGGTAAGGAAGGAATGATCATACTGAACTGAGGAATATAAGAGGAATTAATATACTCACGTACCTGCAAAAATTAGAATATTTTGTTTTTCCTGATGTTTTAAGTGAGTAAAGTTTTCCTTTTCCCTAGACATGCTTTTGTAGTTTCAGACATAGTACAACAATGACAAGATCTGAGGTCATGTTTAAAGGATGAAGGCCTTTTTTTTGTTGCTTTGAACTCTTCTAATCACTCCTGCTTGCAAAGTCTTTTCTAGTACCCTTCTGTTCTATGGGATTATGCTCTTAGTTATCTAACTGTTGCTTAAGCAAAATTGAACTATTTTTACAGTACAATAAAATTTAAATCTCAGATTAAGTTAATAAGCATTAAACATGGCTATAATTAACTCAGTACTTCCTACTAAAGAATCAGCATTTTGGCACTGACATGAAAAATAAGATTGTCCGTTTACTACTTCAGCAGGATGAGGTAATATTATTGTCAAGAATTTGTCAAGACAGACAATAGTGATAAAAATACTCAAATCCATGTGCCTGAAGATGCATTCTGTTTTGTTGTTTTATCTCTGAAATAAAAATCAGATGATTTTCAAACATGCTGACCGTAATAAGACTGAGTAAAGAAGCTTGAGCTATCTGTTAATGCATTAACGTGGGTACCCATATGAAAGATACCCCTTGGAGAGAGATGTGTGGTTGACACATCTGGAAATCGGGACACTAGATGTGAACATGTGAATGTGAATGCAGGTGACTCATATGAGGTTTGAAAGTGAGCGCTTTTCTTTATTTTATGGAACAAAGCATGAAATGGTTAACTTGAATAAAAAAAGCATCCATTGACAAACTAAGTACTTAAAATCCATCTACCCCCACTCAATAGCATCTAAGGCAGTATCTGTATTACTTAATAACAGAGGCACTTCCTTACAGTCAAGTGAGCTGTTTAATTATTTACATTTTCCTTGGCACAGTTTTCTTCCTTGTCAGAGGAATAGCATTTATCAGGGACAGTGCCCAAGAGACATCCTGCTCTGGGAAGCAAAGGGGAGAATTTGTGTTTGTGGATATACCTTGTCCAAAGACTAGACTTTGGTCCTGGCTTGTTCTGTAGCCATGGTAACGACATAGCCCTGGGGGTCTCGGATGCTGAGTTTCCAGACCTCAGTAAAGCCTAAGCAATATCAAAGTACCAAGTCACTGCATTTAGGGAAGTTCCGAGGAAAAAGTAAGAAATGTTAATTCTAAGGAGGGAAACCCCAGAGACTCTCAGAGTTCTTCAGTGCCTTAGTCAGAAAACAAGATTGATGTAATAGGTGCTCAAACTCAGCCTAAATCTTGCTTTAGACCTGTAAGTCAAAAGAGATTTAATATGAGAATGTAACACATCTAAAAGTATGTTAAGAATAGTGGCTAGTAAGCTCTGAATTGAAGCAGTACCTCAACACTAACCATGGGTTAATCTACTTGCTATTGCTAATCAATTTATAAGGTTGTTCCAGCAGACTCCAAGTGTAAGTAAAGTGATTTTGTAGCTGGCCACGACATACGATTTGCAGATACTCAAATGCTGTGTTTCTGATCTTGTTTTTAGTGGAATAAATCCCAAACAATGTCAAATGAATTTCTTCAAATCAAAATTAATCCAACAACATCAAAATGCCTAGGATGTTTCTTTGCTGGTTAGGCTAGTTTATAGATACTTTAGATCCAAAATAAACCTTATGCCTTGACAGTATTCTTTGAGAAAACATTAAGGTAACAAACATAGGTCTATACATGTAAAAATGCCTTTGTGACAGTCAATTTAAAGGAATTTTGCACACTTTGTAACCCTGAAGCTGCTGATTCTAAGTGACAGGTAAATCATATCTGGCTTTTCTCTTACAGTTTGATCTCCTAGCTAAGGAAAAATGTAAAAGGGCCATAGATCAAAGAAAGGTCTATCTGGCAAAAAGAAAAGACAAGGAAAAAGATGGCCTAAATTTTGAAAATGACTGATGATTTTGCATATTTCAATTTTGGGGCTCCTGATATGAAATAGCTTAATGGATCTTGATATTCAGAGTGAAATTGCAAAGTGTTATTATGTTTGGATCCCTATAGAGAGTCTTACAAACACCTCTAAATCTAGACTCTAACAGACCGGATCCAAACACAGAGAATTTTAGTGGAAGGTGATATACTGTAATGCTCCCAGATTTTTAGAAAATGTTCAGTAGTATCTGAGGTTTTAAGAGCTCTTGCAGCAAAACTATTTTCCTTCCTATTTTTCCATTTTCTTCAACAGACATTCAGTTCAAAACCCTCTACTCCTCTTTGCTTGAAGTTCCTTGGTCTCTTGGAACATTTAGTGTGATTTGGTTACCTACACTCTCCAAACATGGTGAGAGCATTATGTCCTCCAGTTACTACACTGAGCTGTTTCTTCCCCATTGATTTTTGTTTAGCATAGAAATGCTTTCAAACATTCCAGTGTGTACATGTAAATTATGCCTTGCTGGTTCTATCCGTTGCTGTATGGATGGGATGGAGGATTCCTCCTCCTGTCCACGTCCTTCTGAAGCCATTCAGTCAGTTCTTTTGTGCCAATAGCATACCCTGTTTTCTCCTGCTACTGTCTTCCTTCCTGGCATTTCTGCCAGGGCAGTGCGTGCCTCCAGTGCTTTCGCTTCCCTCTGGCAGCTCAGATGATGTCCCAGCATCCTTGTCTACAAGGGATGAACTGCCAGCAGGGGCTCTGTCTCTAGCTCAGTATGCAGAGGCTTGTTCTCACCCTGCTTTATAAGACTCAGACCAGTAAGTTACTGCATTTCCATAAGGAAGAACAGCTCGTCTTCCATGTCGCAGCTGTCACCCTGGCCCATGACTCTGCAGTCCCTTCTCCTAGCCTGGCATCAGCCAACACTGAATACTCTGACCATCATCAGGACTCAGGGAGCATCACCTGTCCTCTTGCTGCTGAGATCACTGCGGACTACTGCATAATTTCCAAGTGTTCCAGTCCCCAGACACTGCACACAACAAGGTAAAGTTTTGAAAACAAACCTATTTTATCCTGCACTTTTACTTAATAAAAAAAAAGCTCACCTCTCCCTTGCTAACCTGGCACACTAGACTGCACTTCTGTAGATAACAGAGGAGCTATAAGGCATTTGTGTTGGTTCATAAATGCAGACAAATTGGTACTAATTTTCACAATATAACTTCAAGCAAGTAAAAAATAAAAATAAAAAAAAATCATACCTATTCAGGACTTGACATATGGTAGGAAATTGTCGAGTATTCATGTTTCAGAATTCCTATTTTATTTCCCACAAAGAAAAAAATCTGTGTTTCAAGAACAATCTGAAAAAAATGCAAGCCCTGCACTGTGGATTTTGGAAATTCTCTCTTCAAAGAGCCCTTAAAAGTCTAGTGCAATGGCTTGGGAGTACATGTGGTGAGTTTACTTTAAAGCCACAAACTCTGGAAGCGTTGGGATTCTTGCCAGCTGTATGATGATCCTGCAGGAAATCTTGGAGGTCTCCAGTCTTATTTGTTTATGCATCACTGAAATTCTTGTTGACAGATCTTCCTATAAGAGATAATTTTAGATTAATTTTAATTTTTCATCAAGAAACTCCTTCAACAAAAGATATGCAAACAGTTCTGATGTTAAATCAACAAATCTTTTTCCAAAATTGTAACTGATATCAAGGCACAGTAGATGGAGACTACGGAGCTCTCCCTGCTGCACACCTTATATTAAAGGCTAACTCAAGGCTTTGTTTTACTTCTTCGTGTTTTTTTTTTTCGCTAGATTACCCTAAAAAGAGTGCTTCATTACTGAAGTGCAGATGAAATCACCTTTCATGGATTACAGAGCATGTGAGCACTAGGATTATTTTTTATTAGTTCAGGGACATCCCTGATTCTGTCCTTAATATGCCCTTTTATTAAGACTATTTACATATGTCTCTGGAAATTATATGATTCCATATGGTGTACAATCACTGAGCTTAACGAGGTGTTTTATGGACACAATTCGCATTGAATTTCCTGGCTTTTGTTGATTTTTGTTACAACCTTCACATTTTTCAAACATCAAATCATTCTATTAAAAAATAAATATGCATTTTAACCAAGATTTATTATACCCCAGTGAGATAAAACATGTTTTCACTTCTCAGTAACATGATTTATTTCCACAGCTGAACAGTGAAAAAATAAGAGATAGATCTAATCTAAAAATAGTACTTCCTAACAACCGAAATGGAGACCTTTAAAGGAACTTAAAAAAAAATCTCAATCAGTTCCAAGAGCGAACATATCAAGTATCTTGTACTAACAAGCTTGTGATATACTTTGCTTTTCTTAAGTAAAATTTAGAACAAAAGCATTGATCTGAGTTACTGGGTTTGAAGTTTTCTGGAAGATCAAGGATCTGACATTCCCTCATGTATTCAACTACTGGGCACATTGAGAATCACTGACACTGAGAAGTGGTCAGCTACTGTGAACTCCTTAAAGGGACTTACTATTATGTCACTTACTATTTTGCCATCTCTGGTATTTATAGAAACCTACCTAGATGGCAAGAATTTGGCAATGCATGTGTACCCTGAGCACCACTCACATGACTTTTAAGGCTCTCTAACCTACAGTTGCATGTGTTTATATATATATAAATATTTTAATAGTTTTCTTCCACTGGGTCCCATGTGCTCTGTTTGAATGCAACTAGAGGCAAATCTGAGCTGGGACACTTCATTCACTGGAAAGGGAGAGGGATATTCTCCAACTCTTGACAGAAAGAGAGAGTAGAAAGGCAACATCCCAGACGAAGATACTATAGAATCACAGACATTGCTTGATTCTAGATATACAATCATAGGTATTTCTTAGTACGTTTTTTTTCCCCTATACATCTAGGTGGAGCAGGTATAAAGACAAATTTACTCCCATTCAGTCCTAAGGGTGGCAGACTAGCAGCTGCTAGTCCCTCTGGGCTGCTTGGATACAAATGTTTTCCTCTTGCTTATTCTCCTGTTTTCCACATTTCATTCTCTGAAGTAAACCTAGTAGAGCTGTCATCTTTATTGACCTGGAAGAAGACTATGATTTATACCTTTATTTATTAGCCGCTTTAAGACCTATGGCACTCCTCAACTCATTAATGAGACTCTATATCTCCCATGAAAACTACTGCAGTATCACAGTATCACAGTATCACAAGTTTGGGAAAGACCTTTGAGATGATCAAGTCCAACCTATGACACAACATCAACATCTACTCATCGTCTAAACCATGGCATTAAACGCCTCATCCAACCTGTTTTTAAACGCCTCCAGGGACGATGACTCCACCACCTCCCTGGGCAGCACATTCCAATCACCCTTTCAGTGAAAAATTTTTTCTTAATATCAAGCCTAAACCTCCCCTGATGAAACTTGAGACCATGTCCTCTTGTTCTGTCACTGGCCTATTGGTCACCTATTCAGATTTCACATTTGGAAATAGTTCATTGATTTCTGTACTGTACTCCTGCATGTTTTTTTGCACTACACACTGAATCCCTTGTTCTTCTCTGAGTACACATGCAGAGATGCAGAAGATGGAGTCCAAAACTGTTTTTTCGGGTCCAATGTCCAGCGTCCCGTGTTACATATCAATACCAGGGAACTTCTTCACCCCTTTAGGCTCTTTCTTTCTCCTTTCTGGGGGAGTCTGCTCTCTTAGTGCATTGTTTGTACTGTTCTAGTCAAACAGTTCCTGTTTTAGGACTGAAAATGCCATCCTTTTAAGACTCATACTTTTTGGGATCATGACCTCATATTTGTTAATTACTTTTCCAGTATATTGTGAATGACATCACCTTTTCAAACCAGCATACCTGTTGCCTTTATATTGGTACTCATTCCTAACAAGATAGGACTCTGCGTTTAGAGCAATTTCTACAGGAAGGCTTTGAACTTTCCAAATTCCATCACCAATTTTCTCACAACTCGAAGAGTGTTATAGGTGGTCTCTGCAGCTACAACAGATAAGAAGATGACAACGAAATGGGTTGAGGTACAATAAGGACAACAAATATTGGTCCAAACATTTCCCTGTATGTTAGTAACTTGCTCTATGATTTTTCATGTACAAGATACAAGGTTATCTCTCCATACATGATACGATACCTCACATGCAACTTATATATTTCCCCAGACCCAGTAAATTGCAAGAGATTGTATTAAACCTCTCTGCAGGATAAAAGTCTGAGTCAGTCCCCTTAAGCGTCTGAGCTTTTTACCAAAGGAAGTGCAGACATATCAGACTTTTAACATAGTGGGTGATTAAAACACCTAAGGAAGGTTTCTACTCTGACTTGTCTTTGGAAGCCTACCACTCCATTGACTTTGAAGACAGCCTGAAAATACAAGCCTTAGTAAACTGAAGTTATCTGCTGTGAGAATCCTTGAGGTCTATTCAGCCTTTTCTAGCAGAAGGGTAAAATCTAGCAAACTATAAATATTTATGTTATTTAAATATAGATTACAATTATCTATTGGAGGATTTATCTGTAAAGAAATCATAGCATAGTTTTAATGGAATGAAAAATCCATTCATACATTTTCAAAGAAATTTTTCTGAGATAATTGGATACTTCCTTAAATCAGTCTAAGAGTCAACAAAAATTATTGGGGAACAAACGAATAGGAGGTGACCAGTTCCCACATAGTAGTGCCACCTAGTCACTGCTGTGATTAATGAATTACAAAGCATAAAATAGGAAGTACTTGAATTAAGCCATGTATCTAAGATTATCTGAAGGCAAAGAGGAGTGAATGAGGAAGGGAAGCTAATATGAATAACCACCGATACTTCTCAGTCAACAGAAATATTTAGTCTGGCTACTTCATGGAATTTTTCAAAGTTCACATTGAATGAATGCAGTAAATCAGGTAAAATAAAAGCAAAGAAAGGTCTAAGAAAAACAAAAGCAAGAAGAAACAGTTGTTTATTTGTTTTTGTCTTTTGAAGCTAAGCTCCAACTGCCAACTTTCTCTGTACAGCATGGTGACAGGTGAATGCACCTCATTTATTTGCAGTAAACAAATATCTTCACTTGAAAAACAGAAACAGAATGCACACTAGCAACAACTTGCACAGCCACCAGTAAAGCAGAATTAATTTTCTCAGACTGTGTTACAAAGTGAGATGCTAGCAGCAAATCCCTGCTAAAAGGAAAATTTTCTGGTTCTCCATCTCACTCCTAGTCTTGTAGTCCTGCTGCTTGTGTTCTACTTGCCCAAACACCAGAACCCCGTGAGCCACTTCAACGTGCTAAAGCTGCAGAAAGCAAAACTAGAAAGTTGATTGATTTTATGCCCTGCTGGTGAATTTGACTGATTTACAACAAGACCTAACATAAGCCAGAGTTAGTCAAAAGAAAGAGGACAGGACTATAAAGCTGGGGTGAAGAGAGAAGGAGATGTGATAGATTTCTACTGGAGAAGGAGGAATAGGCCAGGCAGAATGGATCTGTGAAACAGAAGACTTGGAAAATCTCCCATATCAACATAGGACTGAGGTGTCACTGAACCATGTCACCTTTTGGGAAAATATAATCTTGTATTCAAAGCAACCTGTGTATTCTCAGCAAAAACACTGACTGTGGCAGAAAGCTGCTGGTTACGTTTGCCAAAAAGAACCAGGAACACAGAAGAGATCATTGCCATTTGCTCAAACTTAGCTGTACAAGCAACTACCTGGCAACATTAGTGGAGGTATGTTAGTATTCTGGACAATTTTTACCCCTGATTGTTTTCTGAGCACACTCTAACGTCTGGTGAATAAATAGAGCAAAATCAAAGTAACACTACCCACAGTGTCCTTGAACGGTGAAATTATGGTTTCCTGATTACCCTTTTACATAGCATCTCCATAGTCAAAACTTGTCATTGCCAGTCAACTGAACCATAAACCCTATCTATATTCTCGAATTCCCATGCTCTTCAAAGCATATGGACTGCCTATTATGATCCCCTGCTTATGAAGTTTTCCCTGTCATGTCCAGCAATAATTTGACAGTGTGTAATATGGCATAGGTCAAACCTACGCAAATTCTGAAAACAGTAGGATGCCTGGCACTGCTTTACAAATGTAGATCTAGTTTGTTTTACATGTTACAATTCTATAATTCTCTACTTGATATTTCATTTCAGGTACTTATACAAGAATTATTCTCCAGTGGTAACTGCTACCATTCCTCAATAAAACAGTAGAAAACAAAAGGAAACTTTAGTCTGTTTTTTGAAGTTTCCATGAAAATATCATAGAAATGCAGAAATAATTCACATTGAAACATCTCTGTGAAGGTCACTTGGGCCAAACTTCTGCTTAAAGCAGGGATAGCATCAAAGTTACCAAGACCTCCACTTCCTTTTCTGCGAAGGTGCTTTCTAGTCTTTTGGCATCCAGATCACAGAATCACAGGATGGCTAATGTTTGAAGGGACCTCTGGAGGTCATCTGGTCCAAACCCCATGCTCAAGAAAGGCTACGTAAAGCCAGCTGTCCAGTTCCTTATCAAGATGAATTTTAAATATCTCCAAGCATGGAGACACCTACCTGATCAACCTGTGCCAGTATTCAGTCATGCTCACAGTGAAAATGTGTTTCCTGGTGTTCAAAAGAAACCTCATATGTTTCAGTTTGTACCTATTCTCTCAGAGAAATTCCAAGGTCTACACATAGTCTCCTTGAACAAAATAATAGAGACTATTGAAACAGCTAATGGGTTAAACATGAATAACAAGTTGGTCTAGTTGATATCTGGAAGTTCTTTTCAACCTCAGTTATTCTATGATTCTATGACTTAAGCTAATGTATGTGATTTTGCTAATGTGAAAAAGAAATTGTGGTGTCTTCTCATTCTTAAGCAATCATAAGGAAGAAATCGTGACTCATAGCTGTGTGAAACATAACTAAAGGCATCATGAGCATGAAATGATAGTTTTCACTGATTTCTGAAAAGATATTGGCTATATTACTTTAAATTTTGGCTCATCTAAAAAACTAAAACTAAATTAGAGTTAAGATTGCTTGCAGAATAAAAGTCATACTTGCTTAGTTATTATTTACATTAATATGTGTTTAGGAGAGCAGTTACACTGACATAAAGGGTCAAAGTGGAAAGAGAACAGATCTAATTGAGTTAGACAAAGACTGGGTTTGGGTTGCTCAGTTTCCCTTGTGAAGGCACACAGTTGTTGAGCCATACACATATAAGCACAGCTACCAGTCAAAAGTGGAGCACATCTAATATTGGATATTCCAGGAAGAAGATGAGTGTTATTTCTGACTTGCAAATTTTTGGTTGGGAAAGCCATTCCAGCTGAGATTAGTACCTTTGAAAAATCCCACTCTCTAGATCTTACTCCATAAGCATTGCTAATTCATACCTCTGTCAGTGTATGCATGCACAAATGAGATAGATGGTAGAAAAGAGAAGTTCCTTTCTGTGCTCATAGGATAATTCTGAGCTCACCAGATTGTAATTTCCATTATTCTAGGGTTGTTTTTTTTCATCTCTGAGCATCTATGGGCATTTTTTACACTGTGAAAAGTGTGAGAGTAATCTGACCAAGAAAACTAATACAAAATTATATTGTTGATCAGTACATATCTTGGAGTAGTTTGGGCCTCCTATGTTTATTCTACTTAATTACTTCTCTTCAGACAGAGGGAGAGAGACCAGAAGTTTATATTTTACACAGGCTTTTTCCTGTCGGTAAGAGATTTTATATTTTTTGTGCACAGCAGTTGTTGAATCAAACTAGTTTCTCTAAAGACTATGTGTTTTCTGTTAATTTCTAATCTTCAGTCAATAAAATGAGAGGGAAAATGGAAATTTGTAGTTCCTGACAAAAATATGCAGGACCTTCTGTAGGAGCCACAGTAAATTCTTCCTGTAATATTGTGTCACATTTTGATATTTCTTCAGCGATTTTATCAATATGTAAAGAGGTAATTCAAGATTACTTCAAAAATCTGGGATTGTAAATACTCCAAGACATTGGCAGACATGATTTGAGTAGATTTTGCCCCAGTTCATCTGTTTTCCAAAAGAAGATATGGAAGATTTTTAAAGATCCTTGTTCTCTTTCTCCTTTGTTAACAAAAAGGAAAAAAGAAAGAAAAAGACCCAACCAACTTTCTGAAATATATGACATAAAACTTATTTTAACATTTGTAACAACTGTACCAGGATAAGGAGAAAGGTGCATGCAGATTTTGACCTTATTAAGTACAGGATTTTAACAATAGCTAACTAGCTAACTACTTGTTAATATGGAAGGAACGGTAGTGATGGTGGCGAAAATTGATACATTGATGATTCATCCCTATATAGAACACAGAGTAAAGGATGAGAGGATTATTGGTTGAAAGGCAGAGGTTCTGGCAAGCACAGTGACAAGAAAAAGTAATGATGTGACATAGCTTTAAAAAAACAGTGTCACAGAAAGATGGCTTAAATGGTGATCAAAGCTGACTGAATTTGGGTTAGGCTTGGAACAAAACCTGGTTTTAGAACTCAGCAAGGTCAGTATAATATAGGAACACAAAATACTGGGATATCACCATGTACTGAAATTGGATTGAATATTTTGAGTGGAGTCTCTCTTCTCACTGTGGCAGGCGGCATGGAGAATAGGAGAAATGTCTACTATAGATAAAAACACATTGCTGCGAGGAGCTGAGGAAGGTGAGGCTCTTTGCATAGATACACAAAATGTCTCAAGTCAATTCTGAAAATACATTAGTTCCTCAGTAAATCTAGCTTGAAGAATCAAACTGCTTGGATCACACCTACCTCCATCTCCTTAAGACTTCCAGCTAAGAACGAAGCCAATCTCGCCCGTGAGTAAGGATGAGGGCAAGGATGAGGAGGAGAGGCAAAACTGTTGCACTTAGAGAAGATTTGCAGGGTCCTGACTTCAAATAAAGTCTATGTGAAAAGTGAGTTTATTAATTCAATTCATTATTTTCGCCTCAGGATAATTTTTTATTTGCCCATTACAGTCACAGAATCATAGAATCATAGAATCCCCTGGCTGGAAAAGTCTTTTTGAGACCATCGAATCTAACTATACCTGTCCACTACTAAACCATATCCCTGAGAAACTCATCTATCTGTCTTTTAAACACCTCCAAGGATGGTGACTCAACCACCTCCCTGGGCAGCTGCTCCAGTGCCTGACCATGCTTTCAGTGAAAAAATTTTCCTAATATCCAGTCTTAATATACCCTGGTGCAACTTGCGGCCACTTCCTCTCGTCCTATCACCTGTCACTTGGGAGAAGAGGCCAACACTCATCTCTCTACAACCTCCTTTCAGGTACCTGTAGACAGTGAGGAAGTCTCCCCTCAGCCTCCTCCTCTATAGGCTAAACAAACCCAGTTTCCTCAGCTGCTAGTTGTAGGATTTGTTCTCCAGCTCCTTCACCAGCTTTGCTGCCCTTCTCTGGATGCGTTCCAGCACCTCAACATTTTCCTTGTAGTGGAACTTGGTCTTGTTGAACCTCATCCCCTTGGTCTCGAACTATCAATCCAGCCTGTCCAGATCCCTCTGCAGAGCCGCTCTTCCTTCAAGCAGATCAACACTGCCATCCAACTTAGTGTTATCCGCTAACTTACTAAGAGTACACTCAATCCTCTCGTCCAGATTGTTGATAAAGATGTTAAACAGGACTGGACCCAGCACTGGAAATGAGGGGAACACCATATGTGATCAGACTTCAACTGGATTTAACTCCATTTACCACAACTTTTTGGGCCCGGACATCCAGCCAGTTTTTTACCCAGCAGAGGGTGTGCCCGTCAAGGCCAATGACAGCCAGTTTCTTAAGCAGAATACTATAAGAAACAGTGTCAAAGACTTTAGCAAAGTCCAAGGGCACCACATCCACAGCCTTTCCCTTAACCAATAAATGGGTAACCTTGTCGTATAAGGACATCAGATTGGCTTGGGTGGACCTACCTTTCATAAACCCATGTTGACTGGGCCTGATCACCTAGTTGTCCTGGATGTGCTGTTTGACAGCACTCAAGATGATTTGTTCCGTGACCCTTCTCGATACCAAGGTCAGACTGACAGGCCTGTAGTTCCTCAGATCCTCCCTCCAACTCTTCTTGTAGATGTGTGCAACATTTGCCGGCCTCCAGTTAAGTGGAACTTTCCCGGTCAGCCGAATCTGCTGGCAGATGGTGGAAAGGGGTTTGGTGAGGACTTCTGCCAGCTTTCTTAATACCCTTGGGTGTATCCCATTGGACCCCACAGACTTGTGTATGTCTAATTGGCAGGTCTCTAACTAATTCTTCTTGGATTGCTGGAGTTTTGTTCTGCTCTCTCTCCCTGTCTTCTGACTGGGGAGGCTGAGTACCCAGAGAGTATCTTACCTTCCTATTAAAGACCGAAGCAAAATTGGCATTCAGTACTTCATCCTTATCCTCATCCTTTGTCACTATTTTCCCCCTTGCATCCAGTAAAGAATGGAGGTTCTTCTAGGCCCTCTTATTGTTTTTAGTATATTTTTAGAAACTTTTAAATTATCTTTCACCGAACTAGGTAATTGAAGTTCTAGTTGGGCTGTAGATCGTCTAATTTTCTCTCTGTATGATCTTACTTCATCCTTGCAGTCCTCCTCGGATGTGTGCCCCTTCTTCCAAAACTCATACACTTTCCTCTTCTTTCTGAGATCAATACAAATCTCTCTGCTCAGTCAAGCTGTTTTTCTTCCCTGTTGGCTCATTTTACATCACCTGATGATGACCTGCTCTTGTGCCTCCAGGATATCCTCCTTGAGGAGCATCCAGCCCTCATGAGCTACTTTGACATTTAGAACTGCCTCCCAAAGAACTTTGTCAATCACCTTTCTAAACATTTTGATGTGCGCCCTCTGGTAGTCCAGGGTGGTGATTCTGCTAACCTCCCTCCTTACTGATCCTAGAACTGACAATTCTATCACTTTGTGATCGCTCTGCCCCAGCAGCCACATCTCCCGCAAAGCCTTCTCTATTCACAAACAGCAGGTCCAGTGGAGCTGCTTCCCTAGTAAGTTCACTCACCAGTTGTGTTCAGAAGTTGTCTTCCATGCACTTGATGAACCTCCTAGACTCTTTCCTTTCTGTTGTATTATACTTCCAGCACACATCTGGAAGGATTAAATCTCCCACAAGAATGAGGGCAAACCCTCTTTTTGAGATTTGTAATTCCTTTTGTCCTTGAGAATGATTTCCATAGGGAAACACCACTTTTCTGATGATTTTTTTTCGCAGTTCTGGTATAATATATATGGACTATGAATTGTGGTCAGAAAACCAGAGGAAATAATTTTCTCTTTTAGACCTGTAGTCCAGATTTCAAAATCTAATTTAAGTTCATATTGGAACAAAGTTACCAAATACTGAATTTAATTTATTTTTCAGTGATGGATATTTTTTTAGGATTGGTTGATTTAGTAAACATAAAATTTCAAGCTGTTTTGTTTTGGCTTTCAGTATAAAGTGACACAGACAGAATGTCAAAGTGTGGTTCAAAAAAAGGAATCTTTCTGAAAATCTTGAAATAAAATATTTCAGCACTCATAGAGCTTCTCAGATTATTTTTTTCTTAAAGGTGTATTTGAGAAACTGACTGTATGATTCTGAAATTTTTATTTTAATGGAAATGTTTCTACTAGACTATCCAACCAACTCTGTAGACCATGATGAAAGGGATAGTGCTGCTCACCTCTTGCAGTTAATAAATGAAATACAAGTGGTTTAAATATATGACTCAGGCAAGCAAAATCTCATCTACTACCAATTTGAAAAGGTATATTTCCCTTTTCAGTAAAGTGAGTGATTCTTTTTCATATGATTACTCATTACAATACAGATAAGCATAATGACAAGGTAAACTCATTTAGTAGCAGGAATTAATAATGAAATTAATGAATTAAGACCAGGATCTCAATCAAAATCTTGACCCACATGCCCACTAACTTATGCAAGGAAATTCATACTGCAAGTCGTACAGCTCATGCTCACTAATTTCACTGCAATAAACCAAAATTATCAGTGATACTGCACTTCATTTTTAAGCACTTTATTAGTTTGATTTATTCTGGTGATTACATTATAAAAACTGTTAGTAGGTAAAAAGTTACCAGAAATCATGTGTTATTCTGCAGCTTTGCCATGTACAGCTGTTTATGTTAGGGATTGGCTGGAAAGTGGGCCTCTTTTAATTCAATCTGTTGTGATCTGTGAGAATTTTGTTTAATGAAGAATAAATAGGTAAGAAACCCAAATAAAAATACAATTTTTTTCTCAGTTTATTTTATTGAAGTGAGGTCCTTTATGGAGATGAGGGCTATTCTCTTCTCTCAAATGACAGGTGATAGGACAAGGGGAAATGGCTGTAAGTTGCGCCAGAGGAGGTTCAGACTAGATATTAGTAAGAATTTCTTTACTGAAAGGGTGGTCAGGCACCAGAAGAGGCTGCCCATGGAGGTGGTTGAATCACCATCCCTGGAGGTTTTTTAAAAAAAAGGATAGATGAGTTTTTGAGGGACATGGTTTAGCGGATAATGGGTGCGGTTGGACTTGATGATCTTAGAAGTCTCTTCCAACCAGAAGATTCTATGAATCTATGATTCAAGGCAAAATAATGATCCACAGAGTACTTAGCACAAAAGAATGAAAGAAACAACCTCAAGTTTAGTTTTAGAAATACATCATACCATATCATATCATATCATTTATTCAAATCAACTTCTAGCTCTTTCACTCAAAGAAGCTGCTGGAAAAATTTTAGTGATGTTTGAACAAATCACCTGGGAACAAAATCACTGATGTGATGAGGATGAGTGAGTCTGGTGAAGTACATTCCTAAATCAGAGACTAGAGCCATGGAATGCATGTCTACAAACATAATGTATATCGTTGTAATGTCATAGGCTTTAAAATCTTTTGGTATCTTTTCTGTTTTCCCCAAACCAGCATGTTTAAGATTAGAAATAAGTATAATTTTAATGTAAAATATTGCAATTATGGCATATTTAGTTTGACATTTTAAAAGCTTTTCAGCATGATGGCCATATTTTACCTGCTTTTAAAAAAGAGGGAAGAAGAGGCCTAAACAGTATGAAGCTTGGGATACTGAGTTATATATAGGTAGTTTGATTTTAACAGGCAACGAGAAAGTGCCAGGCAGCAGCTGCAGTCCTTAACCATAGCCCATCCTGTTGTTACATCTACAGAATGAGAAGGCAAGGCAAGAGGTAGCAGGAAAAACATCATTGTGGAGAGAAAAGGCAGGGAGTGACAGAGAATTAGCAGGAATAACTGGAATCAAAAGGATTGAGGATTCATCTGTTTATAATTCAAAGTGTACAAGTACCATCTTGTCTTGTGCAGTGTAGGTTACCAGTATTTTTAGACTCCAGAGAGGGGTTAGGTGAAATTCCATGGAAGGGTCTTTGTCACCGAGGTGTTGCCGTATTTCTCTTCAACACTTGAAGAATATGCAGCTTCTAGGGTGGGATTCAGTCTAACTAATTTATGGTTGGGATTCAAGATTCAACCTGCCTAAATCTATCCGAGTTTAGTCAAAAACACCTAAGGTCTGCTAACTTGCAGGAAGACACTCAATATGTCTGTTTTCCAGGACAATGTCAGTTAATTATTAGGCTGAAATGAAGCTTCCCTTTGCAGCTCTCCATGGAGCCTCCACATCTCTGACATTACTGCCATGACGGCTCAGCTTCAGCTGAAGGACTGAGACATTCTTTCTTCCCTTGTATAAAATACAGTACTTGTATGGTATGCTTGAGATGCAGTTAGTGCAGAGTGCGGCCCAGGTGTCCTCTCTTCTGGTAGGATGGCCACATGAAAGTGGGTAGTAACTTTAACTCTCCTACAGATGCATTTAGTTGTAAACCTTGTTATGGAAAATGGGCTGAATACTAGTGGGTCTTGACTTTTATTTACATAGCTGTAGATAAAAGAGGGACATCTATTCTTCCAGTGCACTTTGTCTGTAAGAGCCTGGGAAGATTTTAGACTAAATAGAAAGACACTGTAGGTAATCTAAGCAAACCTAAAAGTGGCCTACTGACTGGCTTAACTCTGCAGCTTGTGAGGGTTATGTTCGTCTATGTCCAGCTTCAATCAAGATCAAGATGTTTCATCTGTTTTAAAATTTCTTGTCTACTTCAGAGCCTCATCAGAGTTGGGAACCAAAGTGCATCCTCCCTCCTCTTCCTCTTTTCTAGCTGCAAGTCCAATCTTGCTTACTGAGCATTGTCATTCCCTTTTTCTCCTGTTCTGTGTATATATATGAAAAAAACCTCTATTCTTTAACAAATCATTTATCAAGGAAGAATATGTTATCCTTCAATTCTGATCTGCTCACGCTGACTGATACTGTTGTTATGATGATTGACTGTGCACTGACCTAAGTTGCTCTCCTTTCTTTTTAGGAAAGAAAATGCTAAACACTGGAATAGTTTTTTTTTTTTTTTATTTTTGTTCTACTGTTGAAAGAATAGACTATTTAAAGAAGCATAACAACTCTTCTTTTCTCTCAGCATTTAATGAGAGGCAGGCAGCTGAATAACTTCCATCACCCTGAAGTTTTGATTCCTGAACTTTACGAGTGCTTCGTTGCATTTTTGCTTCAACTTGATGTCAGCATCACCACAGATGAAGACACTCAAGAGGAGGAGGAGGGTAAAGGTAAAAGCGATAGACACAATTAAATGACTTCTGCAGATTGAGTGGTCAAAGACTCATACAAATGTTTTGAAGTAGAAAACATTTTTGACAGAGAACTTAAACATGGAAACACACTTCCCTGGTCTTAAGAGCCACATCTCAAAACTTCGTTTTTGTTTGAGACTCATCTATTTTGCTTATAGTTGTTACAGATAAAACCTTGTTAGAATTATCTTTAAACATTCTGGAAGTTTTTGCTTTCCTCTGATGCAGTAAGTGCGGGTCTTAGTGAAGATATGATATGAGATTGGGTGAATCAACAGTTTAACTATGGTACTAGAGGGGTGCCTATGTTGCAGTCACCTTCATGTAAAACTCCTGAGGACACAGGAGATGTTCATTCTCATATTTGTAAAACAGAGTGTCTAAGAAATCTATTTATTCTATTTATTGAAGTGTTTTGAAAGCGTTTCACTTATTAAGTACTTTTCGTTCTAAGCTCAATTTTTGCAGGTTTGATTCCACAAAAAATATTATTATGTATACACAGGTTCAACTTTAATGACTTTTATGCACTAGTCTGGGTCAAGTGGTGGATGAAGCTGGAATTCACTTCTATGAAGAAAACAAGGAAGAGGATATCACAGTTTATCACTTCAATATAGACCTTACACGGTATGCAGTCTCGTGCCAGCTCTTTGCCTCTGGATGAATTGCACTTTAAGTATTCAAGTCAAAAATGTAAATTGAAAGCTACCTTGTTTGGGGAATGTTCTGCTTGACTGGGCATAAATTAAAAGTTAATATTTTTTTATTAGATCAAAAAAGAGCTTGTTAAGCAGCACTGGCTACTTTATCACAATAAAGGACAGATTCTTTTCTTTAAGTGATGCATAAAATAGCCATGAAACTACTTGATCTAATAGGTACCATTTGATAGTAAGTAGACTGATTTTTAACCTAGGCAGGAGTTCTCATCAATACAGCCAGAAAATTTTATCTAGAGAGGTTTGTGATCGTTAGATGGGGATTTCTGCCATTTATTATTACAATTATGGCAAAGATAGTAGTAAAACTTCCTATTTTATGTATATAGACACATAATATCACAACATTATCTATGGTTATAACCATGCCATGTAAATATGTTTTTAGTTGCTTATAATTTTAATAATTTAGGCTGAAACTTGCTAGGCTAGTGATCTACCTCTGACTGAAATGTCTGAATGTTTTCAGCTTACCAGTTTGCAAAAATGGAGGTAGAAAAACTGTTCCCGCTTTGGAACCATTGCCAGTTGTGCTCCAGAAAAAATCAGTGGTTGGAGTAAGAATCTGGAATTCAGCAGTGGGCTTTTGCAGTGTTGAGGATGGGGCTCCTACCTTTTCCATCAGTGTTAGTTCATATTTGACTACATTGGAGTTGCAGAAGATACCTTTGGAATTAATCATTTGGGTCACATAATGATCGAAAATAACCTAAAGCTTTATCTCATGGTGAATTTTAAAACAGAAATAGAAAATTACGGCACAACAAAAATACTGTGTTTTTAGCACTATGGAACCTGGTGCAATCTTATCTTCTTGACAAATTTCTCCTTTACTTTTGTCTTTTTACTTTTGTGTTTTCCTTTATCTGGGGTGAATTACGTTGCCCTACTAATGTCAGTGATATTTAACTATGCGATTAAAAAAGTTGAGTCCAGATTTGATATTTGTTCCATTCTTCAGTGATTAGTAAACACTTGTTTGAAATAATCTTGTCATTGTTCATAAAAGAGATATTTCTTGACAAGTGGTACTAGTATGTTTAAGCCTAAAGACTTCCGAAATGCTTCTGCCTGTGCGTATACATTGTCTTGAATAATGTTTTTATTTTAATAAATTAGAAAACTTTATGGAAAATTATAATTTATTAATAGAAATTACATCCAAGTGCATTACTAAAGAAATATTACATTTAGGTATATTTATTCCAGTCATATCTGAAAATCTGGTAACCATAATGTAACAGCAGACAAGTGCTACCTGATCTCCAGACAACATGTTTTACTACTAATAACTATTACTATGAATACTGCACCAAATACACTGAGCTCAGTCCTCCTCTAATAAGTTGCATTAACTTCAATGTATAGAGAAATATACACTATAATTTTATTTTAAAAGTATGTCTTATTTTAAGATGCACTTACGTACTGACTTTAAGCATTTTTTAGTAGCGGGAAGTATGTGCTATAGAGCTTTAATAGGGTGTAAAATACTTCATTAAGCATTGTCTAATGTGTCTAAAACAAAATGTAGGCTAAAAATATAGTACTTAAGGTGTTGCCATGGTTTCCTTGAACATCATATATATACATACAATGCCAAAGATTGATGTCCACACTTAAAAGTAGGCAGAAAATGAAATTCTGATTTTGACTTCAGAATACAAATATACTGCAGTGGTTGGGAATAATTAACATTCTGATATCCTCATGTACTTTGTTGCAGGCATTTGGAGTCCTGATAACTTCGGTAAGGTCCATGTGGGATAGGTCTACTCAGGCAGTGTGCAGTGTGGTGCTGTTACTTGAACACTGCCAGTGTTGGTGTTCAGAGTTTAGGGAGTCCCAGTGCCACTATTTTATACCTCTTTGGGAGTAGGGAACAGAGTTTTAAAAAAGAGTGCGTATTGCAATTTGATTGTTTTCAGGATCAAGACCAACCAACTACCCTCAAGGAAACTTTTCTTTTCTGGAAATGATTTCCCAACCTTTTTGCCATTTTCATTTCTCATTGTTGGAGGAAAGTAACTGAATGACAACTCTGCCTTATAAGTGATAAAATGAGTAGACATGATACGTTATTCAGATCCTCAAAAACAAACCTGAAGGTTAGAGTTTTTCTTCTTTCTTGATGCTTTGTGTCAGTGCTAAGAGGTGTTTAAAACAGGGACTAACCACTTTGCCTGTACAGACACGATCTTAAATGTTTCCATATTTTTTTACAATCGCTGCAAAAACTCGGCAGTATCCATTTAAAATGCTTCTTCAATCTTTCCGGTCTTGATAATCATACAGCAGGGACCAATGCTTGCTACTATCAGTCTGTTGCATGTGAGTGTGAGGTTGCTGTGAATGAAAGGAGAAATGTGTGGGATTATAAGATGAAAACAGCTGCAAGACAAAACTTCTAACACTGATCCATGAATGTCAAGGAACACACAAAATTTTAAAAGTATGCTTTAATCCTTAGAACAGTGGGCTTTCATACCTCGACATTGGTTTCAATTATCTCTCTATAAAAAAGCTACTTATAATCTTATTACTTAACTTGTCAGGAAGAGAAATTCTGAGCCTTTTGTTGTGCAAAAAGAGATGCAAGACACAGTACATGTACACACACTTGACACTGCAGAAATCCAGCAATCCAGGTGGTCATATTGTGGCTCGTGTTGCTTATCCATAATATCGCAACTCTTTTCTGTTTTTCTCCAAGATATTTTTTCTTTAGAGGGAAGAAATGGCACACTCCTTTTTCTGTAGTATTTAGTAGCATATGTGCAGAATTTGCACAGTATTTAGTACTCAGCCTGATGATCAGTTTGAGACCTTTGGAAGCTGCTTAGGAAGCCAAAAATTATAACACACTTCAACTGAAAAGTGCTGAGATGGGAGTTCAATGGAACAAGTAGAAGTGGGGATGAAACTGTATAGAAATTGGCTTAAGAGATACATGAAAGTTGCATATACCTTTTTTTGATTAAAAGTCTATCTAATGGTCAATTGTATGAATAGTGCAAATGGGTAGTTGCGAAGAGGTACAATGTTGGAGAAGAGCTAACAATTGAACCATACAAAAAATTTAATAGAGGTAAATTAACACCTGATGAAGAATTTTGATCAGAATCTAGTCCTGTGTCTAGACAGGAACGCTAAGTGGTTTTGGCTGAGCTAATCAGCCTAGGTGTGCTGGCTCTGAATATTGTACAAAAATTGGAAAAAAAATAGTTTCTTCACATGAAGGTTATGACAGGAGGGTGGAAATAATTTTGTCTACTTTATTATTTTGTGACAATTTTGGGAGAAAAGAAGTAATCTGGGATAGTATTAAACAAAAGAGTTTAACACTTTTTAAATTAATATACTACAGATAATTTAAAACCAAACATAATTCCAGTGGAATTTCCAATACATTTATTAGTTTAAACAAAAATGGAGCTATGAACAAAGAATGAAGTTCAGCAATCACCCTTTGGAGCCAGTTACAAAGGTGATAAAAGAAGGCTCTTTTGGGTGGCTAAGGAGCATGGTCAAGGTTTGGCAGGTATAGTTTCACATTTCTTCATTGAGTTGGAATAAAAGCTTGTTCTCATTTACTTGTCTCCAGATAATACATGGCACTAGCTGCAGGGTAATATGAAATCTAGGACTGCCTTCACATCTCTGATTGAATTCCCTCCATACACTGAAGCATCCTGGCACTCCTCAGTCACCTACCACCCTTCTAATAGTAAACACCCAACAAAGAGAAAATGCTGTATCTTTGATACGACTGGATCATCTTCAGAATGAAAAGATGGCCTACTCCAGGCTACCTGGTTGTTCATGAGAAAGTGGTTCATGAGAAAGCTGAATCCAATTCTATCAGACAAAATATGGACTTGAACGCAGGTTCCCCACATCTGACATGAGTGCTTACCTGTAATGTACAGTGGAGGGTCACTGTTATGCTTTGTGTGGAGCAACAAAGCTCACTTGTGAACTTCATTGCCCAGAGGCAGGGAAGTGTAGAATACATTTAGGCATTTATCATTTTCCTCTTCACTTCCAATGTCTTCTCTTCGACTCCAGTTCCTTTTTTTTTTTTTCAGTGAGGCTAAAGGAATAGATGGGCACAAGATCATAGATCATTATAGCTGTGGCAAATTTGCATTGCTGGCTACAAAATCCTTCTATACTTGTTCTACGAATGGGAGTAGATACTGCATTATACTTCCCTGACAAAACTGTGGTGTTTGTTCTGTCTTCATTCCTGATATATTATTTATATTCTGGATATATGCTCCTTAAGTATATCTCAGATGTATTTCTGAATTTCTTTCAGCAGAATTGAGTTATTTCAGACTACTTGTAATTTATTTAATACTCATTCAGAGTCTGATTTTACTAAAACAGTATTGCTACTTAGATTTTGCAGCCTTATTGACATTTCAGTCTGGGCATTGCACTGATTATC
Organism: Tapera naevia; assembly: GCA_033556795.1. Lineage (NCBI taxonomy): Eukaryota > Metazoa > Chordata > Aves > Cuculiformes > Neomorphidae > Tapera > Tapera naevia. The sequence continues at coordinate 9,339,291 of JAUMJJ010000038.1, forward strand.
ATACTGTTCTCCCCAACTTTGACTATATTCATCATGTCTGCTTTATTTCTAGTCACAATATCCACATTAGCCTTTTCCTGTACAGGAAACAATCCTGTATTACTTCCATAATCACGTTTCCTTCCTACTTTTCTGCACTAATATGTTCCTAGGAAATGTCTAGGTAATTGAACTTCCAACAGGATCATTGCATCAAGACTGATACAGACTTCCTTCATCTGTAAAAACATTTCCTGATATGCTTTCTCATTCTCTTCTGAAGGCCTCTGGCAAGATCCAAGGACTAACATTTTCCATATCTCATTCTTCAGTTTACTTCAAATATTCCCTGTTGCGCCAGCCAAAATCTAGTGTCATTTATTTCTGTTTATTCAGTGTTGTCCCTATGTGCAGATTGATCCTTCTCTCATTACTTTTGTTTAACCTCACCCATCTGCAAACTTTATACGTTGGTAATTCTATCTCCTAGTTGATAGCTTGATTTAACCAAGTCTTTGTCATTCCAATGTAATCATAATCTTCCCTCAACATATGTTTCTAATACAACAATCTTGTTACATATGTTTCTAGCATTTGTAAAACACATTCATCCTGTCCTTTGTCCTTTCTATTCACTTTTAAAAAAATATATAATAAAAAAATTCTGCTTTGACTTCATTTACAAAGTCAGCACCTCTTTTCTTTAACTGTTACAGTCCTTATCTTTTTTTTTTTCCCTATATAAACTCTGGCCAGAAAAGGAAATTAAGACCCTTTAAATTACTTTTTTTCATGTCATTCTCAAACTGTTTCTACAAAGTTAGTCCCTTTTGATCTTAGTACGTTGTTAACTCTTCCCTTTAGTTGTAAGACCTTAAACTGTTTGTTCTCTTCATGGAACATTTCAAACCCGTATATCAGTTGTTGGTCTACAAGATCAACCCATTGTCTCCTTGATTCAAAGGTTGCCCTGGCAATATATTTAATTGGTAGATCCACCTGATTTTTTCTTTCCTTATTAAGCAGTCACCCATGCTGTTAATCCTGTCTAGGAGCTAATAGCGTCAGCCTGGACTAAAATTACTTGGCTGGAAATTAGAATACTTCATTATTTGTCTGTGTTACATATATCACAGACAACATTTTTCATAGATCAGCTTCATGTCTCTCCCTTTCTGACAGAGTTAAGATGATACAGAAGGGTTTGGATGCTAGTCAATCAAAGACCAATCTGATTTTGGAAATGATAAAAAAACCCCAACCACTTACCTACTGTTAATACCAGAGAGCGGCTGTCTAGATATCTTGCAGCTGCCCATGGAAACTAAGTCTGAGCTCAGAGGACTGGAAGAGTTACAAAATGCCCCTGTTCTGGTTTGAACCAATGTAATCTTCCCTCCAGTTACTTCTGCCTAAACACAAGGCAGCACCTTAGCTATCCAAACAGCTGATTAAATTGTAGATTTACCACTTTCCCTGGTACAAGAAATGCAGAGTGCACCTCCTATTCAAAAATATACAAGTTTTCTACTTGAACAACATGTGAAGAAAAAGTGATTCTAAGCAGATTTATAGCTTCACTCTTCCTCTCCTTTTTCACTTTCATTGTTTAGGTTCTCTTGTCAGCTGTTCCCCTCTATTTGCCTTATCTTACAACAACTACTGCTTCACATTTCTTTTGACATATTTACCTAATAAGCCATGTCTACATCCGCATGCCAACCTCCTCCTGTCTAGCTAACCTGAAGCATATTTAATTGCAGTTCCGGTAGCTGCATTAGCAGTTATGATTCTGCTAGCTGAACTCTGATGAAGATGGATCTGGTGTACAGGGGATGAACAACTGGAATAATTTTTCACTCTTCTTGTCGGTAAAACACGTACTTCTAAGCCTTCCACTAAGGGGGAATTAAAAAAAAAGAATCAACCATATTCTATTACAGTAAAACTAAGGAGTTCAGGGAGATTGATGTAGGTAGTATGTGTTGATCCAGATTGGAATATGCTTTGAGGTCTCAGGATTGGGACCATATACTTAAAAATCTGCAAAATTTATGGGATAGATTGTAAGTCTGAGAGTGCCACATAAACCAGGCAGTGTGGACGCAGACCCAGAGTAAACAAATAACATTGGTTCTTTTCTGTAGGAGGTGGGCCTCTGATGAGTATAGATAGACAAATTTCGCTATTGTAGTGGATTGACTTTTGGATTTTTCAGATCTTGCTTAAAAAAAAATGCTTTTACAGGTCTTCCTTAAAAACAGAGATCAGGATCCGTGGAAATATTCCATATCTTCCTTTAATGTAACACAACATATAAATAGGGTGTAGATAAGAGAGTACTCTCGCTTCTTCTTCTGGCAAGCTGGTGGGCAGGAGGTTCCATTGCTGCTGGTTCTGTCTGGAGCTGAGCCCTGCAGTGGCTGCTGTTGTCTGCCGATGCGTTGGGGGAGAGTCCTGGGTCAGATTTAGCTGTTCTGCTTTCCTCAAGGGTGGTGAGGTTTTGCTAGTTCTTTACTTTGTTAGTTAAGGGGTATTATAGTTGTATGCCAGGTGTTATATAGATTCTTTTTGTCATTTTTGTCCTTTTTTCCCATTTTTCCCTTTCCCCTTTCCCCTTTCTTCGGAGTTTTGCTTGGTATCCTTGCTGTGTAGTATTTAGAAAAATATAGAAATATATATATAGTGTGTGATTTTGGTTTTTCTATAGTGTTTTTCATTTGAAAGGAGGAAGTTTTGGGGAAGAGGCAGACTGAGCGGTTGGAGAGCTTGGGAAAGCTAACTCAAACCAGTTCAGCTGTGCTGTGTGGTGGAGAGCATGGCAAGGAGTGCATTGCTAGTCATTTCCAGAGTCTCTGATAAATAGGGCAGACCTTGCTAACTCTCGTGTAATCTATTTGCTGGTTGGAGAACTCCTTTCTGAGGTGAGATATACGTTCCTCAGAACTAAATGGAACCTTATAAGCTGAAATATGAACAAGTCAAGACAGAGAAGAAGCCATGTCTGGATCAGCAGATTGGTGAAGAGAAAGTCTGAATGAAAGAATGAGGGAGAAGATAAGTCAAAATGCAAGAGAATAAATGCAAGTGAATGAATGAAACAAAAATATACAATTTGCAGAAATGGATTAAGAATACAGACATAAAAGATCAATAATAGAGAACAAAAATATGATTATACCAAGAAAACAATGTTTAAAAACATACATTTACATAACTTACTACTTTAACTTGAAAGTTAACACGGCATCAGTGCCAAAAATAAATTTACAATTGTTAGCTTGGCAGCACGAAAAACATAATAATATCAATTGCATATTTGCATGATTTTTCATATTTCCATAGTTGAAATAGAAATTGTCCATTACATATCAATACAATTTTTGAACATTTGAGACAGATACTGTGACTTATCCATAAAAGCAGAGGACTGTGAGTAAGATGAAGTTTTTTTAGGGTATATTTATTTTTACTGCATCAGATGACTAATGATTGTGTGCAGGAAATGTTATATGCACCCTTTAAAACTTGATGCAAGCTGATTATAAGGAGTTACATGATCTCATCTCGCTCGAAAGCTAAGTGATCTTGAACATGACATTATGGCCGCATATTTGGTCAAAATCCCCTTTCACCCCATTGAACTAAGTAAAACAGAGGGAGCTTTGCACCTTCTATGAGTTGTGGGTTGTTAACAAGACCAAGAGAAGAATGTGAAGGAGGTGAATCAGGAATGAGGTGTCACCATGAACAAGGAAATGTCAATGGCTATCTTTCTTGTATTCTGTACATAGATTTTCAGAATAAAATAGTACAAATCAGAATGACAATATGAGGTAAAAAAATGATCTAAGTATGATTGTATGGCTACATATTACTGTGAGTTACAGCTGCACAAATTTTCCTATGGGAAAAGGATAGCCAGTAATGCCCTGACCTAATGATAACTCTCACATACATGTTGGAATATTCAAAGTTTCTGCAAACACTGGTATAGGCGTTTGTAATAAATACAGCTTTTCTTCAAAGTTTAGTTAATACTTCATATAGGCTTCTTGCCATGATGACTAATGCAGTGCAACCTTGCTGTTCTGCATTAAACATCATGAAAATGTACATCTGCACTGGATTTTTTTCTTTCCTTTGCTTCTAAAATGCTGAGTTCTGCTGAAAAAAATTGGATGGAAATCAAATATAAGAAGCTTAGCCAGCTTTAATGAATTGATATCAAAGTTCTATTATCCCTTAATGAAACAAGTATAGAGGGCTGATTGATTTATGGGACAATTTCTTTGCACCATTACCTAACTAGACTGTGTACAAATAGTTTTCTGTACTCACGACTATCATGTTCCTGTGTTTCTTTTAGTACGTACATTTCAAAAGTTGAAGTCTTTTTATACGGGACTGAAAGATCTCAAAGTTTTCAGCTGAGCAATGTTGATGTCATATGAAGCTGTTTATTGAACCTTTATATATTTTAATGTTTTTCTCTAAGGATGACAGAAAAATAGATTACTTTTTCCTGCTATGATAAATAATTCTTTGGAGCAGAAAGAAACCTCAATGTCTATTCTAATTATATTGTTGCACAGGTGATATGACATCCTCTCTTAAACACAAAATTGTTGTGTGTCTTCTTTTTAATAGATTGCATATTTTTCTGCCAAAACATTTATCCAGTCACCATCATAAACACTGTGAACTGTGACTTCAAGAAGTTATTGTATTAAACAGCATTTCACCTGGCTCCTCCTGGTTGTTTCACCTCTGGTTTTAGGCATAGATCTGAAGAAATATTCATTTTCACAAGGATTCACAGAAATAGTTTTATTTCCCCTCAGTGAGCAATGCGTAATTAAGACTATGGGATCATCACTTAGGTGTCATATGTTCAGAGTCTCATGCACTACCTCCAAACCATTTATGCTTGGGTCCTCTCTCACATCCCTGAATCTAGATTCCTGTCAGGAACACCTACTGATCTCCTTTCTCTGCAGCTGCCTCTGGCATGCTGGGTGAGGGTCCATGAGGAATGTAATGGGCTTATTCTTCTTGTAAAAAATCATAGAATCATAGAATGGTTTGGGTTGGAAGGGACCTTAAAGATCATCCAGTTCCAACTCCCCTGCCATGGGAAGGGACACCTTCCACCAGACCAGGCTTCTCAAGACCCCATCCAACCTGGCCTTGAACACTTCCAAGGAAGGGTCATCTACAGCTTCCCCACACAACCTGTGCTGGTGTCTCACCACCCTCATCATGAAGAATTTCTTCCTAATGTCCAATCTAAATTTTCCCCCTTCCAATTTAAAGCAGTTCCCCCTCATCCTATCACTACTTGCCCTTGTAAAAAGTCCCTTCCCAGCTTTCTTGAAACCCCCTTCATGTACTGGAAGGCTGCTATGAGGTCCCCCCAGAGCCTTCTCTTCTCCAGGCTGAGCAACCCCAGCTCTCATAGCAGAGGTGCTCCAGCCCTCTGATCATCTTCATAGTCCTCCTCTGGACCTGTTCCAACAGTTCCATATGCTTCTTATGTTGGGGATTCCAGAACTGGACACAGTACTCCAAGTGGAATCTCACAGGCATGGAGCAGAGAGGAAGAATCACCTCCCTTGACCTGCTGGTCATGCTTCTTTTGATGCAGCCCAGGACACGGTTGTCCTTCTGGGCTGCAAGTGCACACTGCTGGCTCATGTCAAGCTTCTCATCAATCAGCTCCCCCAAATCTTTCACCACAGGGCTGCTCCCAATCACATCAACTCCCATCCCGTATAGAAACTATGGATTGCCTCCATCCAGGTGAAGGACCTTATACCTGGCCTTGTTGAACCTCATGAGGTTCATAGAGGCCCACTTCTGCAGGTTGTCCAGGTCTCTCTGGATGACATCCTGTCCTTCTGGCTCTTTCTCAGGAGGGTGCGAGCAACTGCAGACTCTGACTCATGCTCTTCCTTGTTTCATTACTCAGGTGACCAGTAAGCATATTATTGCCATGTGATGTGCATTAGTACAGAAGAAAACAACTGTCGGATGTCAGAAACCAGGAATTTAAGTATTAGTTACCTCCATTTCCGTAAGAAAAAAAAACAAAACACAATCCCAACTTTGAATGCTTGAAGGTCTTAATTCTGTTTTAGGTTCATAGCAGATCCCATTTTCTTGGGAGTGTAATGACATAAGTCAGCAGAGCTTTTTGAGGGGAAATACTCCTATGTGCTGCTATGTGTGAGTGAATGTAAAATCCTGCTGCAAAAAAATTATGTTCAAGCCATTTAATTGAGACATATTTGTGAAGGCTTTCTACGACAGTCATATTTTTTAAATAATGGATTTTCATGTATTTTTCCATTTTCTTTATTCCAAGAAATTGAATTTGGAAAAGAAACCCCTGACACTGTATGATTTCTTTCTCTGTGGGGGCTAAGTATAATTGAAATGATTCTCCAGTGCAATGAAAATCAGGCTATTTTCAGCCTCAGATCTTGTATATCTAAGTGAGAGAAGGAGATATTTAACTGAAGAGGATGGAGATTATGTTCACATAAATATTTAAATATAATAGGCTAAATTAATTTCTGATATAATTACACAGCTATTAGATTGGTTAAATCTATAATTCAGAAATTAATCTGATAAGTACTAGTCTCAGTTGAGCTAAAGCAGAAATTATCCAGTGTTTGAAAATGACAAAGTAAACATGATCTTATTTGAATATTAGAAAACAGTGAAGTAAACGTTTCTGCTCTGAAACCTTAAACCAGTTTAGACCCAGAAGAAAGTAGGTGATAAACATGGGAGGGCTGAAACACTAGATGCAAATGAGAGAGTAAACCAGCATGTCTGCCTATCCAGGCATGCCACCTTTGCAATGTATTTCCCATTCCTAAGTTCCTTTTGACATAAGTGACGCTAAGGGATGAGCTGGTCTTCCTGCTTCTGGATGCTTAGGGTGTGTCATCCAAGTGTTTGCAATTTATGGAGCCAATTCAGAGCCTTGCAGAAGTACAACATTTGTAGTATTTTCTGTTAAAAATTAAACATACAAAACAACAACTCTGATACAACCACTAGCAACAAGTTCCAGAAAGCAGTCTCAAGCACTGTCTCCTCTCCGCAGAGAGAAGTTGGGACACTTGTCTGCCTAGATTCACAATGACAGAAATACCTGAATATGTGTGACACAAAACCTGGTGGTCAGGGGCTCTTTCAACACCAGTTTAATGACTGATTCAGAATTTTTCAAAACAAAAAATCCTGCTGACAATTTTCCACCTAGTAAAAGCCAAGAGAAACATGACAAGGTCTACAGAGGTGGAAGTCTCTCAGAGAACACGCCTAGCAACAGGGACAGCCTGGAGGATTTCCTTAGAGTGTTGTTTTGAAGAATTTCCAGGGACAAGAGTTTGCTACGAATGATTATAGGTGACTAAAACAGTTGCTAATTGAAAACAGTCCGGCCATTTCCAAGTATGTTCCCATTGACTTGAAGGTAGGCCTCTCATTTCCCCGAAAAGTGTCCTCGGTGCATCTCCTTTGCCAAACAAATCTGCTTCTGTTGGACTGGACTCCTTCCTGTGGTAGACCTGGTCAAAGGTACCAGGTCATATTTCAGACTGGCTCTGATATCTCCAAGTGTTAGACTTTGACAGTATCAGCATAAAGGCTGATGTATTCAGAAGAGGCTTTGGGGAGGAAATATTAGTAGTTCGGTGTTAAGAACCTGGTGATTTATCTAAAAATATTTTCCACACTTGAATGAAAAAAAGGAAGGTAGTGCTCTGAGGCAGAATGGTATCTCGAGGTGAGGAAACAGACTAAGAGATAGAGAACAGTGAAGCTAGAATGGAAATATTGGAAAGATAATATGATTTTCCAGTGCTCACATATTACCAGAGCTATTCTCATTCTCTTCATAAAATCCCAAGCAAGGTAGGAACATGTTGCAGCTTTAACGACAAGAAGACAAGGAACATCATGGTCTATAAACTGAGCCAGGAAGATTTAGAAAATCTGTATAACGAAAATCACCATAATCAATCTTGGAAGAAATAAAGGTCTCAGAATAGGATTTATGTATTGATAGTACCAGCTTCTAAATAAGGTTACTGCTTCTGGGATTTAAAGAGCAGATGCACTGTATATTGTCTTAGAAAACAAGCAGATGCAGGACTGATCTCAAAATAATATGCTAATGAATGCAATGAAGAGATTATCAGTAAGAATTCAGGGGAAATATGATTAAAATATCTTATTTTCCAAAACGCAACAGTTCAAAGTTCACAGAAGTAAGGGTAAGAAGGCAATGTCAAAAGATCCATTGCTAATACTTTTCAGGGGGATTTGAAATCAGCATAAAATTTTGAAAGAGCAATAGCAGTCTCAGAGCCAGATCTCAGATATAAGCAAATAAGTTCATATTGTCTAATAAGAGTTTACTGAAATACTAGTAAATGGGAACAAAATTATAAGACTCTAGATGTTTTAATTTTCTCTCATATACATATGGCTTTTAATTTCTGTTGTTTCTTCCACAATATATATTACTGTCTGCAAGAGCAGGGCAAGTCAGGCAACAGATACTAAGTAAAGGCTTTGTTTTATCAGGCATGAAAATAAATTTTTGTCCTTTAGGGTTTCTTTGCAGTCTTTGTTGTTCCAAATTTCCTCTCTTTCGCCTGAGGAGCCAGCAATCACCTTTCAAGTCCTTTGAACTGATAGGGGTCTTCATGTGACATGACAATTCTGTAGCAGGTTAAGATGATTCAATGATGTTTAGCCCACACCCTATTACCTGTTTCTCAGAGTGCTTTCTAAGAGCACAATGTTTATTTTACCTCCCCTGTTGTAGCATTTTGTCCTGAATCTATCAGAGTAATAAGGTACAGAGTAAATTTTAGCTACTTTTCTTTCGAATGTGTATCTTCTATTTTGACCAAACAAAAAGCTGTTAAGAAGCTACAAACAAAACATAACTTTTGCTTGCAGCAACTCTTCTTTTCTTTGTCATTGAGGATTCTTTAATATAAATGTAATAATTAAATCCAAAGTAAAAATTCCCCCCCAATCTTCACAGTTCAAGCTGTTGCATAGGTCACTTCGAGATGTTACGGACTGAGAAAGTACAATGACTGAAATTATTGATGCTTTTATGGTCATCTCATATGCTATGCTGGAGATTATCTGCTTCACAGGCTGTTTTTATCAGCTTCTCACCTTTCAGTCATCCTTAGTTTCAAAGAGCCTCTGTTGACCCATCTCAAATATCGTATCTACATTTTACCTATAATCATTACTTACTACCATTTGTTGTCTCTTTCAGATTGCCAAACTCTTCTGGTTCTAGAGTTTCAGTCCTTCAAGACAAAATTCTGGCCGTAGTTAAAATCAGTAGTGTTATAGAGACATGTATGAGATCAGTTTTGTTTTACCAGGCTTCTTTTTTAGCTTATCTTTCCTAACCAATTTACCAGACAGGAGTTGTCTGGGGATCATAAATATTCTTTGATTAATGTAGCCCTTTGACACACTTTGACCTATTTTGGAGACTCTCCAGTTTCTGAAATTACTTATTAAACATTTCAAAATCTGCATGTCTCTGGAGCCTGTCAATGTTACAGCCTGAGCAGTGGGCAGAAGAGCATGCAAGGTCCCAGGTCAGTACTGTCAGTTCCTAAAAACAAACCTACACAACACTCATTATTTTTAAATTTGCATGTTACTGGATTGTTGGCTTGTGCAGATATTTTTTCACAAGTTCCTTGTCAGCACAAATATATGGCTTCGTTGAAGCTTAGTAAGTTGAAAAGTCCTCTAAATTCTTGTTTCCTCTAACCATTTTCATACTGAGAGTCCTTCTTATACTTAATCACTGAATTAATTTTTTGGTATGTTTTTGATCCATATTTGGAAGATTACAATAATTTTCTTTGTTTGGTCACAATTACAATGATCATCTAATATACAGAGAGGTCCATTCTATTATTTGATAGTAAAAGACTGGTTTGGATTTTGCCCACGCAATGAAAACTATTGAAAAAAACACTTAAATTGGTTGATCACTAGTTGAACATGCTTGGCTACATTTATATATTTTAATGATTTTTCCCATTGTATTGAGAATTCAGGTGTCAGATGTATACAAAATAACATTTTTTTCTTGCCAGCCCTTCTGTCAACTTGCAAGGGATCAGTATAGCGTTCCTTGTTAGATGGTATATAACCCTTATTACCAAATAATCTGCTCTCTCTAGCTGTTCTTTCATTGCTTTGTTGTTCTATTTCTTCCACTACTTCCACTATTATTGCATCTCATTTTTCATCTGTCTAATAATCCTGTGGGACAGACCCTGCTCACACTCCTGTTACAAACAACCTGCAAATTAAAGATACAAAAAGCAATTTCCTTGGACGTGGAATGCTCAGTATTGTGGTAGCTGGGAATTTATGAGTGAGTGAGGCTTTGTTTGTTCACTTCAATTTTCTTAATTAAACTAAAAAGAAGGCAAGAGTACAGAAAAATAAACTTCAGGATGCAGTGGGGGGGTAAAGATATGAAGCAATGCAAAACAAAACAAAGCAAAACCTTGCTCAGAAGTAGCAATGTAGTTCCCAGAAAAGCTGGCTGTACTAGATGCTTCTCTCTGTTCTGCCAGAATCAGCAAATTTAGTTCCAGGTAGCTGGAGAGACCCCTTGCTGATGCTAATAATGACTATTAACAGTAATGGTTGCACAGGAGAATTTTTAAGATTAAATACAAAATTCAAATCCACATACTAGCCCTTCAGATATATGATGAGTAATCTCTCTACATACACACTTGGTCTGCTGGCATGTACATTTGTTTATATATGTTAAGGATACAAACACATTTGCACACGCTTGGCTTAAAAAGTTTTCAGACTTCATGACCTAACATAGGCCACAAAAAGAATCAGTGGCAGAAAACGTGAAATATTTAACAGTGATGTTAGGGTCGAAACTCAGAAGATGAGAGGAGATGAGCAGATGAACTTAGTAGATGTGATAGGGCTGCTTTTCAGAAGCTCCAGACAAGGGAGACCACTGCATGGAACCTGTGTGCTAAAGGACATTTTATCCTGCTAATTCAAATGGGAACAGAAAATTCACATTGTATGTTTTGTTACTGAGTCTAGAACATTGTTCTTGTCAGAGAGAATATATAGAAAGTCTTCTTTTCAATAGAATTTGATCAGGAATTTGCAGGAGGACTTTGCTTGGACCAGTTCTTATGTATAGTTTAAAAAAATTTCTGAGTTTAAGATTCTGTTTCTCCATATAGAGTGGGAGATTTTAATTTTGATACTGCTCTATGTTCTAGACCGATCTAGTGTTCCAAATTATACTTCATAACTTTCTCTACAAAGATTACAGATGAATGGAAGAAGCTGACCAAATGACCATGTGGAAATGAAGCAACTGAATTAATATTTTTGTGTTCTGGTGTGCATTTCTATCAGATCAGAAAGAAAAAGTAGTACATTTCTCCATTCTGGATTGCCCGGAAGTCCCAACTGTGCAATTTGGGAGGCAGTCCATTGAGCACCTGAAGGTCTGCTCAAAGAATTCTCCTGTCTATGGCTGCATACACATACATTTTTTTTTGCAAGTTTAAATAGGTACAGTTTAATAAGGTTTCCTTAAAGGAAGTTCCCAACTCTGATAGCATCCATTTATTCCTAGGGTATTATTTTCCAATGAGCATCTTAAGTTAAGACAAGCATCCTTGCTTTTCAGTATCTGCCAAAAGGAATTGCATATTCTCTGTAGTAGGCTCAGAGCTGGAAAGAAGAACCAAAATGCTTTTCGTGCACCTTCATTAGTAAGATTAAAAAAATGTGTGAATAGCCTGGACTTGCATGCTGCTTCCTGATGTATGAATATTAATTAAAGATTTTCTGGAAATTAAAATTTTGACTGTATCATTTCCTACTCTCCACAAATACACCATTCATTTCCTGATTTATTTTCCTGGCTTGCAGGCAGGATACAGATTTCTCCTCTGTTACTGACAGCAGGCATTTGAAAACGTCATGACAACCCACTGATTTATAATACTTGAGTGAATCACAGAGGCTACTGGACATCTCTCAGGCCCTGATAGTGAAAGAGGAGGTTCACGACTTCTACTTTGTAAGCTTTTTCCACCCTTATTGTGTAAGAAAGTGAAGCTCTGGCTCACGACTGCCTCATATAGCGGTAATTAAAGTTTTGAGCTCTTTTGCAGAAACTTTCAGGTTTCCAAAAACAGCACTGGTGCCCTACAGGCCTGTCTAAAGGAACGTCTGACTGGAATAGCAAGGTGAATGGTTCAAACAGGGCATCAGGGCACAGCACAGGTTTTGAGAATGCTGATCATGATATCCGTCAATCTGATGTGGCACTAATGTAAATAAAGACCTTCTTTCTACCATGTACAAAAACAATATAGCTTTCTGAGAAGAGCAAGGACTGAAAAGTAACAGTAGAGTCATGGCCAAGTAGTTCTCCTTAGCTGTGTGCTTTTCATACCCCTTCTCTTGATGTAGGTTGTGTTGTAGAGAGAAGAGCTCTATAGGACTAAGAGAAGTGCTCTGACTGCCTGTGCTGCTTTATAACCTCTATCTTAGCAGGGTATTTTGACCGTGAATGGTTACGTGTGCCAACAGGTTGAGCTTGCGAGAGCTGTTTATGTGGACTGAAGCCTGGAAACAGATGTCCTCTGCTCTCTCGTGGAGAACAGCCTCCAGAAAACAGCACAGGAAAATGGAAATACAGCCACAAGTTGAAAACAGGTTAGCAGTTCTTTAAGAAATGCGACTTTAAGAACTGGTAAAACTGGTACAGGCATAACAATGAGAACACAGAATAAGCAGGTAACTGAGAAACCAACTGGACTACAGGTAAGGACTTTGATGGGGGGAAAGGTCAAAGACTAAGAACCGGCCTCAAGAAAGAGAAGTTGAACAAAAGATAAATTTATGGTATTTCCCAAGGGGTTTGCTACACATGCTGATTTACAAGTGGTGGCGTATAATCTGCTTCATGAAACTGAACTACCTGAGGATGTCTTGTCCAGATCATCCAAAAGAGTATACTGTGTTTTGAGTGTGTCTGTGTAGCTTAACGTATACATTTTCAAGCAGTACATTTAGCTGTATATTAATCATATGGATGTTTCTGGGCATGTGCTTTCCTTACGAAGTTCTTCCCTCTAAATATATTAGCACTTCTGAAAAAATCTTATTGCAGATATATTTAATTTGACCAATTATTACTTTGGGTGAAACAAAGATGCTTCTCAACACGTATGGTCTTTCCTATACTCATCTCTGGAAAAGTGGCATATGGTCTATATTCAGTACTTTTCATAGCAAAAAAAAGACTTGTGGTAGGTCCATTATGGAATTAAAAACTACGTTTAAACATCCACTATATAATTAGCTGAAATCTGGGCAAAGATGTTGCCAGATACAATTTGAAAGCTGAAAATCACTTCTGGCAGCAGTTGTCACTTTGAGAACTGGGGAATTTTGCTGCATAATGAAAAACACATCTCAAGTTTAGACCAATCTCCTTTCCCACAAGTCCACTGACTCCATCATTGCACTCTGCAATGGTCAGGTCCACCTGGGAGCTACTGACAAAACTCCCGTTAGTATTACATGTACAGGCCTTCAGATACAATTAATCTCCCTTTATTCTAGCCACTTTAAGCATGAGTATAAACTACTCTAAGCTAGTTTTCTAGTTTTCCTCTTTAGGAGTCTTAGAGGCAGCTCAGCCTACCCTAAGGTCTAAATTGGGAGAGGTAGATGGCAGTCTGGTGGTACCAGAGTTCATAGTGACTCAAATTAAGTTGGAGTAAGCTGAAGCTGGATGAGTTGTATCCCACCAGCACACAAAAGTACCAGTTATTTAAAGTGTTTAATTTTTGAACTTCTTTAATATTTATTCATCACCACTTTGATGTGGCTTCTGAATTTCTATATTGCTGTAAATACATTTCTTTACCAACAAAGAAGTGATTTCGTATTATTCAGTCATTTAGCAAGCATGATTTCTGAATGCTAACCAACTCAAGCACAGAAATAAGGGCCAATAAAATTATTTTTATCTGGTTTTGCAGTTAATCTGATTTATTTTTTTAGTGGATCTCTGTTAGTGATATGATATTATGTGTTTTGGCATAATCTTCTAATTGAAATACAATTTGGAGGCTTTTTCCAAATTGTTGTATATTTTTATAGCAGCATTTTTTAAGGATACATATTAAATGTATCATAGATAAGTATTCCTATTTCACACACAGGAAAGATAAATTAAGGGTTTAAGCGTTAAGTCAGTTCCTACAGTATTAGAGTGAATTCTAATCTGTCTGAGCCATGGAAACACAAACTTAAAACAGCAAATTACTAGTTTTCTCTCATATGCTAGTAGAAAAATAGGTTCATTGTGAAAACTTTGACAAGCAAATTTGTGGGTATCAGAAATAGTATCATTACAATAAATACCTTAAGAAATATTATGACTCTTCAGAAATCCGGTAATTTCATTAAAAGAGTTTATGTTATGAGTGCTGCAATGCAATCATATTATTAGTGAGAGGAAGTGAAGAGTCTACTGATGAGCTATCTCTGTTTTCAGGTTGTGCATTTCTGAGTTGATATTTAACTCATTGGTCTCTATGGATTTTATACAAACTGTTCAGGCAGTCTGGAATACGTGGTGGACTAATACAAGTCTAATGAAAAAAAAACATTTTTGAAGGATAAAGGATTTTAGTCCTGCACTGAAACATCTGGGGACTAAAATCTGACAGAAGGATATGACCACTAGACTGGAGGCTGTAGTTTCCTATTCTGTGTGCAAGCATTTTTAACTTGTACTGTGTATAACAGAAGGGTGACTACCATCATGGAACTGCAGAAGGCAATTTTTCCCTCAGATCCTAAGGGTCCCTTCTAGATCTACTGATGATCTGCAAAACCAATTCTTTCTTGGTTCCAAATATCCAGGCTGCCCCGATTTGTGCTAGGTGGGACTGATGAAGGAGTTGCTGCATACGTGCAAGTGGAGCCCTGTTGTTTGCCCTGTTGAAGGTTACAGCTTCAGTAATGACCTGGAGGTAGTGCTGCCAGCCTCAGCTGCAAGGTCTGTGATTGTGCAAGCAGTCTGTGAGGACAGCAGCAGAAGGTAGAGGACCTGCAGTGGTGTGCTCTCATATATTATTTGTTTATCGGAGAGGGTTCAGTTGTGGGATAAAGGTCTAATCTGAGAAAATGACCCTGGCATGTACTGGATCTTAGGAGAAATTGAAAATATAGTACGATTAGGTAAAGAAAATATTAAAGTCTTGTGACACCTGGGCCATGTGAAAAGATAAGCAAACACATCATTATTTTGATGAGGATTCAACAGCTTTGTTGCAAGAGATGAGAAAGGAGTTTGCATCATAACCTTAAGGTATGTGCTAAATGTTCATTATTTAAATGCTCTGTATTAAAAAAACACATGGTCATTGGTACACAATTACATCTGTTAACTTGGAACGAGGCTAAGACAATGTCTGTTCTCTTTTAGAAACACTAACAGCTGGGAATCATTTTGAGCTTTGCCTTTTGCTGGATGCCCTTGGAATAAAATACTAAAATATGAGGGTGTAATAGCCTTGCTGGATATTTGGAATCCTGCAGATTGTATCTCTAGTTTTCTGAAATAGCCATTTTCGCTTACCTAGGTTCAAACTGAGGACAGCAAAGCTTTACAGCTACAGCAGCAAATACAATATACCTTGATTTCAAGTTCCAAGTGCTGCCACACTACTCATAGCTACAGCATTGGCGGAAAATAATTGTCAGAAGAGGAGCTGGTAAGAGTGAAAGTCAATTATATCATTTTAAAGTGAAACATTTCTTTGTAGTCTTTAGAAGTACTGCAATAAGGTTATAGCTGGTTTCTCAATGAAGAGTTTCATAGCTACAATTTATAAAGTCATAAAATAAATTCTTATTTGTAGTAAAAAAAAAAAGATTTTCTATCCAGATGGACAACTGTAATAAACTGTGTTTTGGTTCACATACTGCTTGTTGCCTGGTTCAGGTGCTGAATCCATCATAGCAAATTCAACAAAAAAATATGCGACTATTTATAAAAAGGTTAATATTTCTGCAGTGTATTGATTTAATTTTTTATCTTACTTTGGGCACATCTCAGATGCTGCTCTCTTTGTTCACTGTTACACATTTTGATTAGTGATTTATCAGTCCAAAGAGAAGTAAAAATTCCTATTAAGTTGTGCAGGATTGTGGAAAAGAGGGTATCTTATTTGTCTATTTTAACACAAAGATGCCTGTAGATTCTCCTTCAGCAAGTCCAGCTATGGCTTTCAGTGATAATATTGACTACATTTTAGCATTAACTACAAGATAATTCCATCCAGCAAGCCAGTTAACACTGGAAATACATTAAAAAGTATGTAAAAATACTATAGTCAATCACTTTCCCTCAGCAAATCTTCAAAGGTTAAATTCCCAGCATCTCTCTTATTTTTTCCTGCTTCATTGTATGTTTTATTAAGAGTGTGTTAAAACAGCCAGCCAAAATCTCAAGGCACAAGGACGGTTTAAAAAGTGGTATGTGGAAACAATTTGTGTCAAATTAAAAGGTATGTCTCTGTGGAGCTGCCTATTCCCTGTCTTTTTTTCCCATCCAGTTGGGCTCAGGTGCTCACACTTGTATCAAGACCTCACAAAGATCTGCCCACACAGTTAGATACCTAATGACCTTTGAAAATCTGACTATATATACACATTTTACTAATAATTTAGTTAGAGCAGGTCCTTGGAGATTTAAACAGAGAAGAGAGGGAAACCGGCTTTTAAACAAGAACTGCTGGTTCATATTCTTCCTTTTACTTTCAATAATGCATAACATGTCATCTGTAGGTGGAGTCTACTCGTCTCTTTTTCCTCTTAACTGGTGCTGGCTCAGCATAGGCCAGAAAAACTCTTACTTAAAATCTTAAGTTAGAAAAAAAAGTTGAAAAACATGTATTTACAGATCTACAAAACCCATTGAGATAACCCCTTATACATAAACTGAAATTCTCTGGTCTTTTTCTTACCACTCTAAGATTTCCTCCTGAGGAATACAAATGCATAAGATTTAAAACACATTTCCACAATAAATGTTAAGCAACATTATCAACAAAAATGGGTAACCTGAGCACTTTATGCTCGTCAGAGTGATAACTTGGAAATACAGTTTCTTCGCTGCTGTTTACACAGACCTTGGAGAAGGCAGATAACTTTCTTCTTAATGTGCTATTACAGGCACCCTTTGCAGGCCTTACTGTGGAATTAATGAAAGCATGTGCAGCAATTAATTTCCTGTACTTCTGTAATAACAAAGAAAGGAAAGGATGAGTCATCCTCCTCCCCACAGCTTATAGCTGTGTTCCTGTGCTTAAAGCACGGTCTTGGATGATTGGACTGTCTGAGTTCTGTTCCCATATTTTCTGTAACATTCTTCATGACCTTGAAAAAATAATACTAACTTTCTGTGCCTTAAATTCCCTTTTTACAATTAATCACACTTCACCACTTCCAGAGAAGTGTCATTAGGCCTAATTAGTTAATGTCCGTAAAGAGCTTTGAGAGCAATCTTTTGACAGATGATATTCTAAGTGAAAAACATCACAGTAAAAATTTGTAACAGCCTGGCTTAATGTTTTTTGTTTAGCACAAACAATGCTCTTGGCAGTCTAGAAATGCTAATCTGATGTATTATACAAAGATAAGTCAAAATTACATTTATTTGGACTCTGGTTCAGCTAGATACTCAATGACATGCCTTAGTGTAAACACTAGGTTCCAAAAGTGCTCTAGACATGGTTACGCGTTTAATACCCTTAACACTGAAGTCTTGCTTATCATTAGTTTCCCTCATCTGAAGTAATTTCTTGAGAACTTTCTGAAAGTATGGTTTTTAAGTGGTGGTGTCATCACGAAAAGTGGTACAGAGCAAGGAAGTGATTAGAAAGAGAGAGACCAACATTTGAAACTTCATGATGCACATTTAAAAGATGAGCTTAGATGTATGTGTAGGAAAGATCACTATGGCAGCATTTTGAAAAAAAAAATCAGAGAAGAGATACTTGAAGGCTAGATTAATCAAGGCAGAGACAACTGCAAGCTTTCATGCATTATTTAGACCACTACTTACACAACAGTTTGAGGACTTTAATGTTTCGTGGAAAGAAGGGCTGTTATGTGGATGCAACTTAGAAGTGGTAGAGAAGAAGGAAAAAAAGTTGAAGATGACCACTCATCTTGAAGATCTTAAAGGGAAGATCATGATGTTTATATAAGGAAATGGAAAATTTAAAGGACAACACAAAAGACAATCAACAAACTTGCAGATAAATGATACAGTAACATAGACATTCAATAAAAGTTTTTTTCAGGAAAACACACTTATGAAAACAAGGAAGCTGTGCCTACTGTTGCAACCCAGAAACACAGAAAATTTTGAGATGGAAAATTCAAATACTAAACCAAATTTTCAAACAGCTTAATAAATTACACTGAATAGCAATGAAGTGATTTGCTTTAAAAAAATATTGTAGTTGAAACTACATATGAAAGTGGTCACACATGTTGTTGGAAGTCCATGCTGTATCTTTGCTGGGTGGGAAGGTTAGTGCATCTCTGCAGGTAGTTTCATGAGGTCATGATCTAGAATAACCTTTAATCTTCTACTTATGCTAATTTAAAAATATTTTTCAAATACAGCTGAATTGGTTAAAACAACGTCAGCAAAATCTAGCAAAAAGAAAGTTACATTTCCCTATTGCAACCTGTTTACTTAACCTGTTTATTACTTAATACTATTTTATTTCTGAGGCTATTCATTCAATTAAATAAATTAATTTAAGAGAATATCAGCAATTATATTTAATTTCTACATTCAGGTTTTGAGCAATGGCATGTTGATGATTCCAGAAGAGATTTTTCTGGGTTGCTTAGAAAGTGAGGAAGTAAAAGGCTGAGATGTTAAAGAACAGGTTAGGTGCTACAGGGCAGCTTTGGAATTAGTGCTCTGCATTTCTTGTGTGACTTGAGGGAAAGACTTTGAGAAGCAAAGTGGATCATCCAATCTATGCTCTGAATGTATACCTACTGTCCTTATAGGCTGGCTGAGCCAATGGGTTAAAGGTAGAATTAATGATCTAACTCGAGTCAAACTCTGTGGCTGCTTCACTTCTCTTTTACACAAGTAATCAGTGTGTGCAATTTGGTAGTGCAAGAGGAATGTACTTGTAGTGTGTCTCCTATGATGTCTGCTGAACTTTATCCGGAAACACAAGAAGGCTAGTTTTCACTTCAGGCCTAAATCCAAGTTCAGACATGAAACTCAGAATGCTTTTGTTAAAAAGAGTTGAAGACTAATGTAGAACATAGATCTTTGCTTCAAATCTGTCATGAATGACGTACTTAAAAAAAAAAAAAAAAACACACAAAAAAAATCAGAAAACAACCCTGTTGCATTTTGTTCCATTAAGAAGCAAAACCTCCAACTTCAAAGCTGATGGGATTTTTGTCATCAGCTTCAGTGGGAGTCTGGCGAGTTATTACAGCTATCACTGACATCTACAGGAATATAAGGAGTACATTGGAAAATATCCAGATTTTACTTATCACATCAGCTGCGTTCATGAAATTGAGACTTATTATAAATTACCAGTTCTAGAATGGTTTAAAATGTTCCAAGTACAGAGTAGTCTTGGGAAACAAACAAGAAAGAATAAAACTCAACTTGTTTGAAAAGACCTAGACTTCATTCAGGTACAAGTAACTTCACAGTTTTCATCTGGTACATTCGTTGAACTTCCCCCACACCAGGCTATTTGGCCCCACTCAAGGTCCAATGCTGTCCAAAGTTGTAGTGACACCTCATATTCAGAAAATCAGTAATGTAATGGTCCCTGCTCACCTCTGTCTATTCTGTAAAAAGAAATAAAATTATGCTAATAAAGTAAAGTAGAGATATCAACAGGCTGCTCATTCCATGCAGCTGCCCCAGACTCAATTTTGTTGTTAATGATTCACTCTGAGTACTATTATCCATATACATTTGTCTGAAAAATATTGGCAGATCAGCCTTCTCTACTGAATTCCCAGTTTTGCATGCATACCTCCTTGAAGGGTATAAATTTTTCTTTTCATTTCTGTTTCGGCCTTTGAATAGTTGTTGAATAAAAGTATAACTCATGATTGGTGCTAAGGGAACGTCAGCTCTGAAACGTAGCTTGAGATGCTGATGCTTGCCGTGTCGTTGTATTTAACTTACACATTGATACACATCTCTTCAACTACACATATGACTGATCTAATTTAAATGCCTGGGGCATCCAGACCTTCTCTTCAAAGCAACATATTTGGTAATTTCTTTCTCCTTGTAGTCTCGTGGCATAGGAGGTACTCACAGTCATCAGGGTCTTTAGAACATTTTAAACTTGACCAAAGAGAACTGAAAGTCCTAGCAGCCATGAAATACGATAGACATAAACTCCTCCAGTCTATGGTAGTACCCTAGGTCTCAATAGATTCTAAAGCAACTTTTATTCACTTCTCCCAGAGTCACAGAGCAACTGTGCTTCACTGTTATATCCCTTGAATGGGGACAATATATTCAGCATTAACTGTGACATCCCCTTTTGAATCTTTCTAGATTTCCAAGTAAGAAATATTGCTTACTTATCTTCCCATTACATTTTTGTATCGTTTCTTCTAAAGCGAGAGAATAATTTGCCAGTTTTACTGCAACTTGCACTGGTAGAGCTTTGCATTGGTAATTTAATTCTGTATCCATTTAGTTTGAACATCTGCAACAATTCGTAACAATAACTAAATTTCAAGACAATTACACAGTAATAACTAGAGCTGCGGGATGATGACAAAACCAGAAAAGGAAAAAGAGGTGCACATAGCCTTTCTGCATAGAATTAAATTTTGTTCCTGATTGGGAAAATGGAAGTTTATCAGAGAAGAGTCTTCGTAACACCACATGCACGTACATAACGTATGTGTTTCTATATGCACTGCAATATATTTTATTGGCATCAGAGGTTTATTCACATTAGAGAATTCTCTGATTCACTAATTAAATGAATTTCCATTATTTTGGAGTATAAAATTTTCCTTTCTTTGTCAATTCTTTTTAAGAAGATAAAGAAAATGAAACAAAGGATCTTGTAGGATTTACCTTGCCAGTGTTACAGAATTAAGGACTGTGGGAGGCAGAAACTCCATCCCTCAATTTTTCCTTTACAGGTTTCATATGTATATCCATGGCATTTTTAGTGGATGCATTGGTTTCCCTGGTATGTTAACTAACTAATTAATTTATGCACAAAGTCACATATTTTTGTCTGGATAACTCAAATGGCTGAGTGACCGTATGTAGTGAGTACAACAACTCTGGGAGTAGCAGATACATTATATGTGCACTGCATGAAAAGTCAGCATGTGTGGATCAGTTCTGGTGATTTTTGGATATATTAGGTTTTTCATGCTTGCCCAGCAATTTGCAAATAAAATGGCTCCACAGTGCACTCAACTGGATCTTGCTCTTTTTGTGCCCTTTAACATTCCTGTTTGTCTAATCTATGGCAACTTTTTGTTTGCTCGTTCAGTATCTTTATCAACAATCTGGACAAATGCATTGAGTGCACCTTTAGCAAGTTTGCAGATGACACCAAGCTGGGTGGCAGTGTTGATCTGCTTGAAGGAAGGGAGGCTCTGCAGAGAGATCTGGACAGGCTGGATTGATGGGCTAAGACCAACGGGATGAGGTTTAACAAGACCAAGTGCCGAGTCCTGCAATTGGGGCACAACCACCCCCTGCAGCATTATAGGCTTGGGGAAGACTGACTGGAGAGCTGCCTGGAGGAGAAGGACATGGGGATGCTGATTGACAACCACCGAATATGAGCCAGAAGTGTGTCCAGGTAGCCAAGAGGGCCAATGGCATCTTGGCCTGTATCAAAAACAGCGTGGCCAGCAGGACCAGAGGTGATTGTGCCCCTGGCACTGGTGAGGCCACACCTCGAGTGCTGTGTTGAGTTCTGGGCCTCTCAGTACAAGAAGGGAATTGAGGTGCTGGAGCGCTTCCAGAGAAGGGCTACTAGGCTGGTGAAAGGGCTGGAGAACAAGTCCTATGAGGAGTGGCTGAGGGAACCGGGGTTGTTGAGCCTAGAGAAGAGGAGGCTGAGGAGAGACCTCATGACTGTCTACAACTCCCATGTGACAGGTGACAGGACAAGAGGAAATTGTCGCAAGTTGCAACAGATGTTCTGCGCAGTCTGGTAGAAACCAGACAAGTCTGATTGCAAAGACAAATCAGTTTGGCATTATTCCTGAAACTTGTCTGACGTAGGAACACCTATTGAGCTCAGTCATGGGATCAGAGCAATAGACATGAAAGGAACTTTTATCCCAGACAGAACGCCTCCTCCTCAAAAATGAGAACAAAGAAGGTGTTTACAAGAAGAGACAATGACACAGATCTTAAACTGCTCTGCTGAGCAGTTCTCTTTCCCCCTTAACTTTGTATTGTTGCCTTCACCTATAATAAAAAAAATATTAATGACAGAATGCCGAAAATTCAATAGAATTTTGACATTTCTTCTGTGTTGCTGGTTGGGAGAACTTCAAGGGCAGGTAGGAAGTTAATGAGCCTAACCCATTGGCTTGCAGTGGAAGCTGGACCAACAAGTCTCTTTTGTACCGATCAGGTATTTCTTCTGTCACCCAAGATTTCACAGACATGTAGGAGCTCTCAGGTTTGAGGTGAAACTGCTATGAACTCTGTATGGATATTCGCATTTTCTTGACATTATTTTTCCTATTTATTTTTTCAGAGCTTTCCCCAAAATATACTCTGCTGTAGCACTACAGGACTAGGGAAGGGTTGATGGAAAGCTGCCTGGCAGAGAAGCTGTTGGTTGACAGGCGTCTGAGTATGAGCCAGCAGTGTGCCCAGGTGGGCAAGAAGACCAATGGCATCTTGACCTGCATTGGAAATAGTTTGGCCAGCAGGAGTAGAGAAGTGATTGTGCCCCTGCACTCATCATAGGTGGGGCCATACCTCGAGTACTGTGTTCAGTTTTGTGCCCCTCACTACAAGAAAGAAGTCGTGCTGAAGCGTGTCCAGAAGAGGTCAATGAAGCTGGTGAAGGGTCAAAAGTGCAAGTCATATGAGGAGTGACTGAGGAATTTCGATTGTTTAGTCTGAAGAAAAGGAGGCTGAGGGGAGAACTTATCACTGTCTACAGCTGCCTGAAAGGAGATTATAGCAAGGCAAGTGTTGATATTTTCTCCCAGGTAACAAGTGGTAGGACAAGAGGAAATGGCCTCAAGTTGCACCAGGAAAAATTTCTTCACTGAAAGGGTTATGAGGCACTGGAACATGTTGTCCGGGGAAGCGGCTGAGTCACCATCTCTGGAGATATTTAAAACACGGTAGAAAAGATGCTTAGGGGTATATTTCAGTAGTGGACAGGTACAGTTAAACTCGATGATCTGAAAGGTCTGTTCAAACCAAACGATTCTATGATTCTACAAACAGCAATGTGAAAGCAAGAACACCTATTAAATTTGGATGGAGAGACGGAGTGGATGTGCCATAAATTCAATATTGTCTTTTTTTATAAATTGTTAGGGCTACAGTTTTCCAAGATACATCAAATTTTTCCAAAACACATCAAATTTTTACAAGACAAAAAGCAAAAATATTTTTATTTATGCTTCCAATCTCTTCAGTAATTCTGCGCTTTTTGCTCATAAACAATTACAGTGGAATGAATTTACAGCAGTAGAATATGCCACTCTAAAGAAGCAAACTCTCCTCTTTGAAGAAAAGAGTTCAGAAGATCTTGGTAGGCCAAAAACTGGAGAAAGTCTATTCCGTTCTATGGCTCACAGAGACATGAATGACTGGCGTCTTGTAACAGCTGTTTTCAAGCACAGGCTTACATGTCTATTTCTAAAGCACATGAAATTTTCTTTGCTTCTCATGCTGTACTACTTACAATCAGGATAATATCTAATGTGAATATTTTCTTATAGATTCCTTTACATCTTTATGTCCTTGAGGCATTTTCTTACTTGGTACTCTACTTGCTGAACAATTTGTAAGTGTGAGTCTCTTGCCTGCATTTTACCAGTATTTCCTAAAATCTTTTTATTTTTTCCAGAGGTTCTGTTCAGTTTTTCACCTTATTTTACTCCCTCCTTTAGGTCTACAAACTTTTTAAATGGCTGCAGCATTTTGGCTGTGTTAGCCTTTACTGGCCTTTAGATGTCTGATGAATTTCCAAGCTCTACTCAAAAAGAGGAACAAAAGTGTGCTGCTTTTGACCTGAAATATGACTAAAATGACTTATTCCAAACTGCAATTACTCCACTCACCAGGACTTCAAATGGTTTGGTTGCATATAGAGGAAGGGAATATGTAGAATCATTACTCAAACTTCTCCTCTACCATTCCTTGAAGGTGAATAGCAATGACTGACTGAAAAATCCAAGCCACTTAAAAAATAAGATTTGTTGTGGATAATGATGTTTCTCTCCCAGGGTCTGTATAACACACAACAAGGTGTAATTCTTTCAGGCCACCTCTTCAAACTCTAATCTACATACTCTTTTCCTACACACCCTCTGGGCATCTAGAAGTGACTTTCCTAAATATACATTCTCAAAGATCTCAGATCTGTGAATGACACAGTTTTCTCTCTGCAACTTCATGGGTATTTGTCTACACTTCACATAATTTCAGGCAATATTAGTCCCTTGATTATGTCAGTGTCTCAGAGAAACAAATCACAGTGTTTTTATGTCCTTGCAGTTCCATCCTCTCATTTCTAAAATAGTATTGCCTTGCACCTGAATGTTCTGTTCCTATTCAATAACTTCCTGTTTAACAATGGACAGCAGTGGAATACGTAATTAATATAACATTGCATAGTCACTAAACTCTTCAGCCATCTTTACAACGTTGCTTTAATTTCATAAGCTTGCTGCATATCTATTATTTGGGAGTATTACAGCTGTTAGTAAAGTGAGATGATGATGAATGAGTGAATGTCTATCCTTTGCTAGGTTGAAGTGAGCATTCTCCTTAACTTCTTCACGAGTTAATTATAAATTTATGCAGGTCTCTTATGTTCATTACAGGAAGTTTTCAACAAGGTTCAGAGCAGAACAAAGCAGAATGGAACTGAGTAAACAACTAGATTTTACCATGCCCTGCTGTTACTTTAGATATTGCTCATGGAACTACTCCAGGAGTGCTGGGCTCAATCCATTTCTAGGATATAGTAACTATTTACTGCAGTATTTTGCTCAGAACCTGCATGGCTGTTATTTGCCATGTGAATAGAGTGAATCTCTTAGTGACAAAAGAAGAACTAAGCCAACCCACATCACTCCATAAAGCATCGAACTGCTTGATCTGCTTCAATATCTTCCTTCACTGTCTTTTTCCCTCCCCACTCCCAGGTTTTAAAATGCAATTATAGGAGGTGCTCATATGCTTGAGTCTAGTTCTTTATCTTTTGTAGTAGCATAATAACACTATTATACCTTTTTCTTCCCTGCTAATTTGTTAGTACTGTGACTTGAATTCAACAAACATACTGAGTGATGCATGGCATAGAGCAACAGAGACAACTTTCTATTCCAAGACATGCTGCAGACACAGAGCTCTAAGCTGATACCTCTACCTCAAAGAAAGTGAAGAAAATCCAACAGCATTAACTTATATTATTGAGTTTAAAAGGACCAAAGGATATTTTTCCAAGGATTTGCAGCAAGTTTTCCTGGTTTTAAATATAAAGGATGTTGGGAAACTCAAGATCCATGCCTGAAAATGTCAGCTGACCACCAGGGCAGTATTTCATTATGTTTCCACCAACAAGGTTCAAGAGAGGTTATAAACTTTGCAGTCACTGATAGTCAGACGTTTAAGAATGCTTAAGTCTTTTGTAACAGTTTTTGTGGCCAATATCTGAGGCTACTAAGTGAGTGTATATGGAGATAAAGGCTTAATAACATTTTTCTGAAGTGACTTGGTACTCTAAATGCAGAAAATAGTGGTGGTGTTTATTTTAAAGCACATCAAAGGACCTGACTTTTTAAAGCCATTGAGCACCTATTCTCTGAAAGATAGGCTTCCATAGTGGAAGTACTCAAATTAAAGCATCCTAAGATTCCAGTGGTGATAACACCAAAAATTGCATAGCAGTTTCCCAGAATTTCTGTGGCTTCCTTCTTTAAAGGGAAATGCTGAGTTACAGCCTTTTCTTTGCATGTGTTCCTGTTCCACAAACGCTTCCTCCTCACAGTGCTGGGAACTCTGCGGGGAGGAAGGTGACGGTAGTCACCTGTGTTGTCCCTGGGCTTTCCTACCAGTGCCATTAAGATAAAGAAACAGGTCAGTAAATCCTTCTGTGAGGCACAGGTACATTCGTCTACTTAGTTCTCTATTCCATACAGACCGAATCTCTGTGTTTTTCAGCCAGTACCATAACCTGGAGTGTTCCTACCTCCCCAGCTGGCAATGTGTACCCATGCTGGGCATTTGTCAAATTCATTGCCTCACTTCATGATACTGATGTTCTTGTTCAAACGGGTTTATTTTTGGGCACTGTATCACAGATGATCCTTATGCCCAATGTTTCTCTATATACAGTCTAGCAGATTTCTTTTTATCTTTAAAGCACTAATATCTACTGCTTGTATCTACAGTATCTTCTCTGTTAGACCTAGTGTGTACTCATGACTGATCCACTATGTAAAGTTGCTTTTATGTACCCTTTCAAACTTTAGCTGTTGCGGATGTTAGCAAAGTTACCAGCAAGGGTAAGGAGAGTGCTTCTGCTTCCTTTCAGAAAGTATGAAATCCAAATATATTTGAGATTACATAATTTAATATGATGCTACCCACTTTCTTACTTACCTTAACAGAGATTGCTCAGTGAAATTTCACTGAGATTTTGCATTCAAAGGGACCCCTAAAGAATTCTTATGTTCTTCTGATGACTTCCTCGGTTTTCTTTATGACAGCAGTTCGCTGCATCATTGAATGTACTTATGAACACCAGTTCTCCTGCTCTCTTTGACGATTGATGTTTTGCTGTAGTGATGCTCAGCATAGTTACTGTCAGGTGAGTGTTAGGAAATACTAGATCTCTCAAGAATGAGAATTGTAAAGTAACATGATATAAAAATTGTTTTAAAAGGTTTAAGCTATTATCAGCAATGGGTTTCTTCTATATTCTTGGTCTGTTCTCAGTTAATAGACTACTTCTTTACTGTCACTATTCCATGCAGTGTGGAGGAGGTTAGAAAGCTTCCTCTAGGTTGTTAATTTTCTTTATGTTTGAAATACTGAGGGCATTTTCTGCATTTATTTGAAAGTCGTCCAGCTAAGTCTGAAGACAGGAATTACTACAGGAAATCTTCCAGTCCTGTTAAGGACAGCTACCTTATTTCAGATGTCATGATGCATGGAAGAATTGCGCATATATTTGGTGAGGGTAAAGGATCAGCATATTGGAGAATGACAGTCATGGTACCTAGCTGAGATGGAAAGCAAATATAAGACATCATGGAATGAAAGTAGAGGAATAGCTGAAAGTTAGATTTTCACTCAAATAAACCAGGAGAAATTAATCAAATGATCAGTAGATATTCTCCATCATGGATGAAATAAGCTCAGGCCATTAACAGGCGTCATGGAAGTTGATGGAAGAAACTGTCTGCAGAACCAGAAAGAGGGAAGAGAACAAGAAAGAAGTTGGCAGCCACAAATGTTCTGAATTACCTTCCAGAATTATTTAATTGTATTGTGACTTTGTACCTATATTAACAATTTGAATTTGACAGAAGATGATTAATTTGTGACAGAAAACATCTTTTTTTAATATGAAACATCCTAAAAATGCAAGTTTACAGCTGTTTATTCCCTCCCAGTTTCAAACACAATGAAACATCTCCCATCAGTTCTAGGGTGGAAAGCATTACAATAGAAATCTGGGGATATAAGAGTAAGAATGGCTGCTTTTCCTTGCACAGCAGAATAAATCTTTGCTTATTTTCTTGAAAAACAGTGCAGTTGCAGCAAGAAGAATGGTACTCCTTTGAGTATGCTATTAAACTAATTCACAGAAAGTGCATCCCTGGACCTTAACAATCAGAAAAACTGAGGCTTAACTTGTTCTGAGTCATTCAAGTATCGAAGAATTTTCTTGAAATTTGAAGAGGCGCGTGCAAATTTTCTGTAGTGTAGCTTTTATATAGGCTCTGGATAACCATTATTTTTGTTATTCAGGCATGCTGGTTTAAAACTACGGAACTGAAGCATACATTATTAACTGGAGGAATCTTACATTCCTACATTCTTTATTATTCAGCAGAGTTCATTATGATTCATGCAAAAATTATCCAAGTATGGAGGAAAAATAAAGGAATTACAAAGTTGAGACTGTAAACCGTGGGGGAAAAAACCCAAAACACAGAGATAGAAAGATGTACATGAGATTTCTTTGAAAACAGGAATGGATTCAAAAACATTAGTGGAAGAAAATAGCCTGAAGAAGACTGTGGGACTTAAAAAGTAACAAAATTGAGTTACTAAGGAAAATGTACTATCTTGCCAAGACTTAACAGACAGAAATATCCAACAATGAACAGAACTCTTCCCCAAAATCACCTGAATATTTGAGAAATAGTACCCAGTTAAAAATACTTCTAATAAATTTTCCAAACATATCTCCCTGTTCACCTACCTTGAGAAAAGGTGTGAAGACAAACCCTTCAGTCCTCTGATCTTGAGAGAAGGAGATGCTGTTCTCTGCTTCTGCCCCCCTTCTCCAGTTGAAAAGGGATAACTACATGGGGTATCACTGTGACCCTTCCAGCTGTGCCAGAGGTGTGAGCCTTTGAAGGTAATGCCCACAGTGTGCTTTTTAGCATGAGTTAGTGGAAGCTGCAAGCCAGAGAGGATGTGTGGAAGACAGGGCCTCCATTCAAGGGCTGGGCAGAAGTGATTTGAGGAAGGCCTGGAAGGTAGCAAGTAGTCATCATGTAAAAGGTCTAACAAGCAGAGGCAGGTTTCTTCCAGCCAGATCTCACTGGATACTCCTTGATTGTATCTGTAGAACCTTTGGTGAGCAAGGCCTGTTTTAATTAGCACCCAAATTCCTGGACCAGAGAGATTAGTTGGTGGCGTTGTCTTAGTCATGAGGTTGATGTTGTGTTTCTATCCTGTTGTTGGTATCCTCCATCCCAAAGAGTGATCAGGCT
Organism: Tapera naevia; assembly: GCA_033556795.1. Lineage (NCBI taxonomy): Eukaryota > Metazoa > Chordata > Aves > Cuculiformes > Neomorphidae > Tapera > Tapera naevia. The sequence continues at coordinate 9,368,640 of JAUMJJ010000038.1, forward strand.
TGTGCCAGATTTGACCTGGAGTGTATGTAGCCTGGTGAATGACAAGGAGATCTAAGCCTGTGTATGAAGCCAGATTGATATGATACTACAGATATATCTGTAGTATCTAACTGTCCCACAGTGTGTTAGTACCAGAGACACAAAGTCAATTCTGCTACTTTAAACTGACGTATTTGTTCTTCTATTATATTTCATTGCCCTAACCTTCATCTTTGGGACTATTTTGTTGGAAAAGACATAGAAAAATAAAAGACAAATGATTGGAAAATAGTATAGAGACACAACAATTTAAAAAAGTATTTATCATGAAACCTATGCACTTCGTATATTTTCATTTGATCTATCTGTTGTACCTATTTTTTTTCGTTTATCAGCTTGTTTGACTAACTCCGAATCTAAGAACTCCTGACCCTCTGCCAGCATCTGCAGTCTCCAGAAATTTGTGGGTATCAGGACACTGTATTTGATCAGAAAAAATATAGAGTTGTTTAATGTCTTCTCCTGCCTCTTGTTGACCTTTTCTCAAGAAAAGCAAGCTGAAAAAAAGTGCAGCTATCTCTGAATGATGATGAGGGCAGTTGTTGAGCTGGAAGGAAGAAAAAGGAAAAGGCTAGACTGCAAAGTTAAAAGAAAAAGAAAGCCCCCATGCATTTTGTTTTTCTCCTTCTGCAAAGTCTAACTGCACGTAGCAGCATAAAGTAGCCTTTTCATCACTTCTCTGCTATTCACCTGTCCCAGTTCTTTTTATTTACATACTACTACTGTTATACTACTGGTGTTATCCTTCATCAGACTGGAGCACCACTAAAAGAAAGAGGAGTCTTGTTAAGCTCACTAATGGGTTCAGAATAGCAGGACAAAACTACTATTCTATATAGTGTTAATAGAACATCGGTGATTTAAAAAGCTCTTGCCTTTTTCTCTTGTCCAGAAGGCAAGAAGTGTTAGTATAATTACAATCTTTGCATAGTTCAGATAGATATATTGCAGTAATCATGGTAAGTATTTTGTAAGAGTTAAACTAATAGTTGTCGTCATTAGAATTTGTGTTATGAAACAGGGACATGGTAAACTCTTAAAAGAATAGGAAAATTATTCCCCAAATTAACAGTGTATTTTGCATTGGTCTAAATGATACAGTAGAAGAGAGTTGTGGAAAAAATATTTGATCTCTCTGCTTTTTCTCTGAGAGTTCCAGACAAAATCTGCTGTCCCCCTAATAATTACTCATTTCTTAAATGTCTAGGTCAGACCCTTGTCATCTACGTGAAGATATTCTCTGGTCCTTAGTGCCACCTCTAGGCTGAAAGTTATTTCACATTGTGCACTGAAATTGAATTCTTTATTGTGGGACAGTGAGTTAATTGAAAAAAAAAGATTCGACAAAATCGTAAAGGGATTTGATATAAATGACAGCTCTTTTCAGTATCTAACCCTGGCTCTCTATAAAATATCAGTGATTTGGCCTTGTAAACATAGTGGTTCTGTAAACAAAAAGTACTAAGAAAGCTGACTGTGTTGAAGAAGAGTATTGTGTTTAATATTATCACTTCAGAGTCCTACAAGAGATGCTGAAGTGGTAAAATAGAAGATATCTCAGTTTTCGTCTCTTCCATAAATTTCAGAGATGTTTCTGTGACAGTCTTTCAGTTTTGGGGACATCTCACACTTTTCAAAGATGCTACCATAAGAGCAGGAATCCATCAAATCCTATCAGCAAGGCCCTCTATGTCTGACTTTTTTATAAATTCGAAGCATAATTTTTTTTTTGTAATCGTAGATTTTAGATTGAAAGAGGTGCTAAAGATTGCCTCTGTGACCTGATGACTCTCACACTGGTTTTTATCTCTTGTTTTCTTATTCTTGACTTCTTTATATTAGTTTTAAAGCGACAATATGGTGACAGGCAGAAAACAGTTTTGTTCCTTTCAACTTATATTTTTACCAAAAAATTAATTGGTTCATTAATCAATATTAGTTGTTCATTAAAACCCAAGTAAAATGAACTACTCAGGTGATTAATCACTCATTGAATCCTTTGTCACTTTTTCATAGAGCATGACTCTGCAACAGCATAAATTGCTGTGTTGTTCTCCTGCCCTTTATCATTGATATGAGAAAAGCCATCAACATATTTAGAAATTGCTACATGTGTGTACAGAGGAGTTGAGAAAACACAGCCAACACTATAATTGCTCCAAAGCTGCTTGAGGTGCTCGCTTGCCTGGAGTTTTTGCAGATGTTATAAATAATGCCTGATTCAGTTTTAGTTCTGGAAAATGAACAGATTCTCTGTTCTTTTTACAAAAATGAAAAATGGACCAGGTATTATTTCTGAACAAAGTACTTTGCCAAAGAGTGTGTAGTTCTATATCAGAAAAAGCAATTTTACTCTACCTGAACATATGTTTGGCAAGTAAATACAGGGTCACATAAAGGTCAGAAACTTGCCAAAATTTGTGATTTGCTTCTCATTTAGGAAAAAAAAGGTAGAAGGGGAGTGACAGCGGTGGTGTTAGGAACAAATAAACTGTCACTCATACACTGTGGAATAGCTTTCAGTTTAATAGATGTTGACAGGAAAATAAAATTGAACCTTTTATTTTAACGAGAGAGAAATAACCTCATTGTTGCATATGTCATATTTAACTTGCACCCCCTAGTAGTTTTTATGTTTTCTATGTATTAGAAAATTTATGTTTTTCTCTGTGTTATTTTTATGTTTTTTATGCATTAGCTAACTTGTTGTCTGTTTGTAGATTTAAGTAGGTCTCTATCGCTACTCAAATATGACAAATGCACCCCAAACAAGACAGGGGCATATTATAACTCTTGCTTCCTTAGCTTCCTAAGACTAGAAGAGGCATGAGTTTGGTGTATGCCCTTGAGGTGGCCAAGGTTAATTGCCTACTGGGCTGCATCAGTAGAATTGCAGGCAGCAGGCTAAGGGACATCACTACTTGTAGGCTCTTAAGATAAAGATGGGAACAGGAGGCTGGCCTTGAGGTTAAACCAGGCTGCTCAGGGTCTCACCCAGTCTGAGCTTGTAAAGCTGCAAGGACAGAAGACTGTGCAAGTCCCCTTTTCTCAGCTCTTGTGAGGGTTGGAATAGGGCCTAATATCCATGATATAGTGCCCAGTTTTACCCCCTCTCTGTAGCAAAAGAGACATCAACAAACCAAGGAGAGGCCAGTTGAGGGTCACTAAGGTGGTGAAGAGCCTGGAACCTGTGGTTTGTGGGGCAGCTGGGGTGGGCTAGCCAGGAGAAAAGAAGGCTTGGAAGATTTTAAATCACCGTTGTTCACTACTTAGAGCAGTTTTAGGCAAGGCGAATCTAGGCACCTCTCTGAGCTGCATAATGAAACAAAAGGCCTCAAACGCAGGTTGCTACAAGGGAAATTCCAATTAGACACAAGGGAAAAATTATTTACCATTAGAGCAGAGAGTAGTAAAATCTCCATCAAAGAGACTTTTTCAGACCTCAGCTGGATATAGCCCCGAGTGACCTCATCTAACTGAAATTAGGCTTGCTTTAAACAGTGGGGGTGGATTAGGGACTTGCAGAGGTCCCTTCCTGCCTAAATTAGTCTACAATTTTGTAATTCAGAATTTTGATCAAATGAATAGGAAATGCAAACCAGAATTATTTCATCCTACAAGCATTGCTTTCTTCTAAAATAGGTGTTTGATAGGCAAATCCCATCATAATTGACAAACAGAGGAAAATATCTGTGGTCTTCTTTGGATATAGAGTAAAGATCCCCTTTTTTTGGTTTTGGAAAATTAAATGGTAGGTCAAATAACTGTGATGTTTATGGTTTTCAAATTCAGATGATATTTCAGTTTCTGGAAGTCCTTAACTAAGTAGTTCAATAAGAAGAAACTCATAATGGCCCCCTTTGGCTGTCATGACCTAAGGAGAGAGAATTCAAAAGATTCTCATTCCTGAATGTTACATTAGTGAATGACTGGAAGGAATTTTAAAAAAAAATCAATCATTATTTTCTTTTTAAATAGCTTAGTTAATTACTCCTTTAAGAATCTAGTCACACGAGTCACTCACATGAATAAGGAACTACTGGGAAAAAAGCAGTTACCCCAAACCTCAAAATGACTCAGCTTTGTATTGCTGATATAGCAGTCCCTCCTACTGAGATCTTGTTCTGTGCTGTGTCAAACCTTTCAGGCATTCTTAAGAAATTATTTTCCTTAAACAACATTTAGACAGAGCAAGCTGTTTATTGTAGGAACATACTAGGTCTTTCGGACAAATAAAATTAAGAAACTCTTCTTTCCATAGAATTTTAGGTTAGAAGACACATTGTTGTTTTCCTTCTCAAACTTTGAAATGCAATGAATTGTTATTCCTATATTTGTGACAATTATTACACAGAAGACTTCCAAGACTTCATGAGCTCACAAAAACTGCTCTTACCCTCTTATGGTATGCCTTTGCCAGGCAGAAATAGAACATACTTAAAGGTTGCTAAGGTAAGTTTTGAGGGCAAGGCTAATTAAAAATTTTAAACAAACTAATGTGGATTTCCAAACAATGGACAAAGTTTATCAGTTGGTATAGATAAACTCAGTATCAAAGTGTCTGAACAGTGAGGTTTCTGTCCTGCTCTGCCTCTGGTCTCCTGAGTGACACTGTATTTTTATTTTTTATGAGTTTCCCTTCTACTTTGCCATCTCTTCTTGCATGAAGCGGGAGTTCAACGCTCAATACCTGCCTACAGTCTGAAGCTTGTCCCCTGCTCACCGTAGAAGGAACCAACAAAGCTGACAAGGGCAGAGCAGATCAGAGCAAGAATCCAAGACAATCACAAATTTCATACCTCATATGGTCTCATACCCGCCCCACTTACTCTGAATCTGGGACTGTTTCTTGTAAGAAAAATAACTCACAGTACTTTAAAGAATGATTCTGTATTGTCTTGTTGACAGAGAAATAGTGAGTTGACCATTGCTATGCTACTACCATAATATTATTTAAAAGGATAATGAAGAGGCAAATATAACATCTATCAGAATATGTATCTTCTGCTGTGATGCAACAGCCTCAGATGTTATAAATGAAGGCATCTTTGAAACCCAATTTTGTTGCACTTTTAATGGTTATCTGTTTGTTTTCTATTTCTGTCATCAAGGGCAAATGAAACAGATGGGTTGGGGTCACTCCTGGGTTATCTGCAGGAAAGTGGCACAAGGCTTGGCACAACACTGCAACAGGTTCCAAACACTACAGGAATATATTTAAATCCGAGATCAGAAGTGTTTTAACGGAGAGTAAACATAAAAAATTTAAAAACATTTATTAGTGACCTTGTCCCTGGTAAATGCATGTCTTCTAACAAAAGTAAAACCACAACCTGATACCATCCCTTTATGTGTGGAGGAGAGGATTTACATAAAATTTGAACAAGACAGAGCTGTAGGTGACAAAAGTTACATTATGGAATTCCATTAATCTATTACCCAGCACAATAATTAGCACCAACAGATAATTATACTTACTTAGACAAGAAAGACAATTTTACTGGCTAAATTGTGTTGCCCCTACAGTCTAGTACATTGCAACCCTTTTTGTCTCTCTGGTAGTGTCATAAACTTTAACCCTTGATTCTCTGATATTTAGCAGCCCAGCCACTCCAGTACTTCATGTTACAAAATGGATCAGACTAGCTTCAGAGGTCCACTTTCACACTGTCAGTCAGTGATGAATGAGTTTATTGATGCCTTAAAAATTATAAGATCTAGCTTTATAAATGTACCTGTGACTTTTCAATATACTGTTTAAAGTCACACGATACATAGAATCATGCAAAATGAAAGTAGCAGTCCCAAACCTTTTATAATGTGGTCAAATGCACTTCTCTTTTAAAGCCATGTCACATACAATCTATCAGTGTATACCAGATACAGTGCATCTTACGCACAGATAAGTGATCAGTGTCCTTCTACACATGTATATGCTGTAGTACTTATGAAAGAAGTTCTACGTGTACAGATTTCCTTGACACAAGGACCACATCTATAAAAATCGTTATACATGTCCATATTCATATTAGCTTTGTACACACAATGGACATTACATTAATTGCATTCCTAATTCTGATCTCTGTTGTCCACACCACAATAGACATTTACTTTTTTTTTTGTCAAAACCAGAAACCAGCAGAAAAGATGCAGAGACAAAAATCTCTCCTCACAATAACATTGCTCTCTTTCAGTGTTCATTGTATTCAGACTCCTTATTCACAAGCCAGCTGATTTGCCTGAGGTTAGAAGTAAACAGGAGGGGTGTCAGACATTTCCACTCTTTTTTGCTTAAAAAGTTACTGCCATAGGCATTTTTTTCAGAGAACAGCTAAAAACTATGTGAAAACACTAAGAGGCGCTTGACTATGTAGAGAAATAAGGGAGTTCTTCAGACATACTTTAAAGCTTTAGCAGAAATCATAAAAGCCCTAAGTACAAGTAGGAGTAAACCAATATATCAGTAATCCTGCCTTGGGAGAAATGGAGCCCTGTGGAGCAAGGACATCAGTTCTTCTGAGGTATTTGATGAGAGATCCAGACCTAACAACTAGCATATGGGTTTCACAACACCTTGGGTAGGACTCCATAACAGAAACATGGGCATCTAGCAATATTTTAGATTCCCTAAAGCATCCAAGACACTGCATATGGTTGTTTGATATAACATAAAACCAACGCTATTCTGTAATGGCAGATAGAGGCTCTTGCCTACCTTAAGGCAACTCCCTGCTGTGCATTCTGTGTTTGGTTACATGTTTCAGTTCTGTATCTGTTTCTCCAAATATTTTTAACTAACTCTTCCTGTTTAATACACTGTAGGTTTTAACATTCATTTTAGGCTCATCAAATGTTTAATGCTCTTCCACACGACAGTGATGAATTGTGTGAATTCCGTGCTTTCTAATGAACCCAAGTACACGTAGACCAAAACCTGTAACCCAGAACAGCAATAAAGATCTGAAAGGTCAAGTGCATTTTCAGAGAAAGGTTCAAGACCCTGCTGGGACCTGTATCATCATGTGTTGGGAAAACAGGAAGGCTGCTCCACCTGATGTGTTTCTGGTAGAGGGCAGATAGTGTAAGAAAGGAATAAATTCTATGATGTCAGAGGAGTCTTGGCAAGTAGTCTCTCTCTCTGTGTGGCTTTGGAGGATGAGTGGGAGGAAGCCACAGAAAGATGGGCAATGACAAGTCTAAGGTTTTCCTAATGACCTCCAATGCAGCACTGTTGCAGCTTGAAAAATGCATTTTGTACTCATCTTCTGATTGCCCACCTCTAGCATTCATCAATTTATACCCTTTTTACAGTTTTTACGTGTTAGTTACAACAGTTTACTTCTAACTACTATAAAAAAAAAAAATTGAAAGAACTTTCAATACAGAGCGGTTTGGGTACCTCTCTGTATTCAGTCTTGATGATTTTACTTATCTGCTTTCTTTTTTGAATATCCGCTTTCTTAATTAACTGCTCTTTGAAATAACACTGAGATATTCCCAAAAATGAGTGATAAGACAGCAAAGCTTCAGCGTTTTCAGACTAGCTCCTAGGTTTGAAAGTGCAAGAAATGAGACTTAGTCATCCTGTAAAGGGTGGTGGCCTTCAGTCACAAAAAGCTTTTTCACACCTCTGCAATGCCTCCCATTAACTCTAAATTGAGGTTCAGGTAGCCAGTGAAGCTGGCTAAAATTTCTCAGGCAGTTCTAAATGTGTTAGTCAACAATTCCTAGCACCATATATTGTCCTCTAACCTTATAAAGGATATTTTTTCATAAGCATAGCAATAAATATACAATATAATAATTTATACGCTATAATAACAAACACAGAATAGAGTATAAAATATGTTACATAGCATACATAATGAATAACATGGAATACATAATATGTAATACTTCATATATAATATTCTGTAGAACATAAATATCATACACAGTTTCAAGCTTTTTTATTTTCTGTAGGTTATATATTACATGTCCTATATACTAAATATCATGTATATAATCTACACAATATAGTGACTTGTGTATTTTTATGCATATAAAATGTGTATATTGTATGTCTACATGCAGTATTACATTCTTATAACCAAACACAGATATGTAACATATATAAACATAAATACAATCATTATATATTTATGTCTACCAGTATTGTATCACAAAACTTCACACCTTGTGGTAATCAGCGCATTCCAAATAACACTTTATTTTCTCATATGAGACTAGAAACTAGACAGGACTTAGCTTGGGAACAGATAAACCGAAGTATTAACAGCTTCCCTCTGCCAACCGCTTCTAAAATGAGTCAGTCACTTATCAAGAAAGACTCAGAATGTGCTTGAAATGTATTATGAAATCAGAAATTCTGTATTTCTGAAATGAACGCTTATCTTCTTAATTTGTCTGGACCACATCTCTAGCAATAAATTCTATCTCTGCCTTTTTTCTGGGAATTAAAAAGATAGCGGCTTATACCTTTTATTTAGGTTCTGCCATTCGCATTGCAACGAAGACAGGTAACGCTTATACCAGACCCTAAGCTCTGTACCAGATTTACAGCTGTTTAAATTCACGAATTTAAAGGTAAATTGCCCAGGTGGTCAATCAGACCAATAGCACACTGGCTTGTATCAGAAATATTGCGGTAGCAGGAGTGGAGAAGTGATTGTCCTCCTCTACTCAGTGCTCAGGGGCTGCACCTTGACTACTGTGTTCAGTTGTGGAATCCCCACTACTATTTTTTTTTCCAACCCCGAAGTGATATCCGTTCCTTTGTTAATTGAGTGTCTTTTAATCTTATTTTCATAATAGTCTATATAATTTTTCAAATGTGGTAATTTAGAGGAATATATTTGGTTTACTTGATGAAAACTAGTTCAAACATGGAGGTGCTGGAGTGTGTCTAGAGTTGGTCAATGAAGCTGGTGAAGGGTCAGGAGCACAAGTCTTGTGAGGAGCAGCTGAGGAAACCGGGTCTGTTTAGCCTGGAATACAAGGAGGCTGAGGGGAAACCTCCTCACTCTCTACAACTATCTGAAAAGTAAGTTGTAATCAGGTAGATGTTGATTTCTTCTCCCAAGTAACAAGCAATAGGACAAGAGGAAACTGCCTCAAGTTGCTCCAGGGAAGGTTTAGGTTGGATATTAGGAAAAATTGCTTCACTGAAAGGGTCATCAAGAATTGGAAGAGACTGCCCAGGGAAATGGTGGAGTCACCATCTTTGGAGATATTTAAAAGACATGTAGACGTGGGTCTTAGAGTTATGATTTAGTGTTCAACTTGGCAATGTTAGGTTTCCGATTAGACTTGATGATCTTAAAAGTCTTTTCCAGCCTTAGCGATTCTGTGTTTCTAGGAGGGCACAGTAATTGAAACCCTTCTTCCTACCGGCTGTAATTCATCTCTGTTTGGATAACTAGATCAGGCCTTGTGCCACCATAAGGTTACACGGACTTTGTGCAGTCTCTTTGCTACTGAGGGAGTTTGGCTTATTAGGGAAATATCACGTTTACAGCTAAGATATATAATATTAGACAAGATCTATGGCATTGTGAAGGAACAAACGAGAAACCGAGAAACAATCGTATATAGGAGGGAAGCAAGGAGTGTAAGATGATTTGCGTGTAACAACTTGAGGAAGTGGTTTGGGATTTTGGGAGGTCATTGAATTCTCTGCTGTATGCAATTTGCAAAAATAAGATAGACAATATGCCCAACTATAGACTTGTTAATTTGCAAATGATAAACAATTTCTACCATCTTGAACTTGGGGCACATTACAAACAAAATGAAAAAAAGAAAGATGAAGCATGGTTGGAAACCCCCTGAACACTCAAAATTAGACTTATGTTGCAAAACGAAAGTAATTCCTAATTTTTCCAAGTATGCACAGAAGTCATATACGGAAAGATGATCTTGTTATGGCAGGCAAACAGACAACACTTCGAAATTCTCAATTATTTGTAACTCAGCATGGAGTGCCAGCCAGCAACTCTAGGAGACAGCTAACAAAACAACAATGTAACAGCAGCTGATCAGGTGCCTGTGCTTTATTTTGTCTGCACTGCATTTGTCTGAATGATTTCACAGAGATTCACATGAGAAGACCACCTGAATAAGCCTCACAGCTGTGGTCTAGAGTAAAATCCATAGTACCTTTTCCAACAAGTGAAGTTGTTGGGTTCAGAGTGTATTAGTCTGTAAGATAGCTTGGGTAAGATAAACCAAACCTCATAACAGAGAAGTCCAGCATGTAGCTCTGTTGCCGTCATATACAATAATCAGGTTTAAACTCCAGGTCCGCAAGCATTTTCACAATTTGCAAATAAGCAGTGCTTTGAACTCAGTTCCACCTGCTGGCTGAACCTTAGGACATGCTAATGCACTTACATGAAAATTTTAGTGGATGATGGGTGTGGTTGGACTCAATGATCTCAAAGGTCTGTTCCAACAGGAAGATTCTATGATTCTACGATTATTTCAGAGAGACAAGCAATGATTAGTAATATTAGTCAAGTTGTTTAGAGCTACGACATCATATTTTTGAAAGTTATGGCATTTGTCATAATCAGTGATGGGAATATAGAGAGAAGGACTCCATTTGCATCCATTTGCACCAGCACTGCTGCCCGAGTTTATATGCCAATCAAGTCAATATTTAACATCTTTCGCTAGAGTCAAATCTTCTAGAAGTTGAAATAGTTTTTTTTTTAAAAAAAAGGAAAAAGACTAGTACTTTCCCATCCTTTCCCTTTCTATTAAGGAACAATAAGGATGGAAAAGGTGGATGATTATGTTTGTGAAATAAAATAATATATTTACCTACATTCTAAATAAGGTTGACCTTGGCTAGAAAACAGATCCTTGAGGAAGATGTGTAAAGCAGAAGAAATGGCTATACTGACAGGTTTTTGAAATTAAGGCCTGAAATATTAGCTGCTCTGCAATTAGAAGACGTGATGTGCAATGGACCTTGAAGTCCATTGGTTTCAAACCTTCATAGATGTCATAACAACTATCATAGTGATATATATCCTGAAGCAAATACTCCTCCTGACTGTCTTTGTATGAAAAAGAATTTCTTTGTTTGCTGCTAAATATATTTAAGGATCAGAGGAAAGGTTGTTATTGTATTACATAACATATTTTTCACAAAATTTTTATCTTTTAAAATAAGAGATAATTATAAAAGATAAAAAATACAAGAGATAAAATAATGTTTAATGTACATGACTGAAGGAAATAGTATTTCAAAGAAACTAAAAGTCAGCACATCGATAGCAGAAGTGAGTGACATTTTACTACAGTAATCTTTCTCAAAATGTGGGTCCTCTAATATAGTTAAGATCTTTCTGCCTTTTTTGGCCATGATCTGCCTAATATATACTATATTCCTGGAAAAGTATTTTATCTCATGGACAATCAGAAGCAAAGGGAACAAACTGAAACATCAGTAAACATTTTTTCACTGTGAAGGTAACTAAGCACAGGTTTCCCAGAGAAGTTGTGGAGTCTCCATCCTTGGAGATATTTAAAAGCTGCCTGGACATAGTTCTGGTCAACTAGCTATAGGTGGCCCTGCTTGAGGATGCGCTTTGGACCACATGACTTCCAGAGGTCCATTTCAACTTTAGTCATCCTGTGATTCTGCAAAAAATATTTTTGCTACCAAATTTGTGTGTGAATCTGATGTCAATATCTTTCCTTTTTGCAAACCAACAGTGACTGTGAATTTGTTGATATAAGCAATTAGGAATCTAAGATAAATCTAAGATTCATCTTAGACTTGGTAGTATAGTTTGACAAAATTTCATTTTTCATTTGAGGAACTGTAACCTTAAAGGTAGAGTTGATTAGCTCCATTCTCTGAAACCCTGAAGTAAAAGATGGATTTGCATGAGATGAAAAAGATTACAGTTTAGACAATAGCTGCTAAAGTAATATCTGAGAATCAACCGTTTTTCTAAGATGGTGCACCAGCATTGTCACACTTTGGAAACCATTCCATTCCCAAAATTATGCCAATTGTGGCTTTTTTTTTAACCAAAAAGTTTTGAAATGTTTCAAACTAAATTTGGTTTATTTCCCAAGCTGTAGGTTCACCATTTTTAACATGTAAAGTTAAACTCTGTTAAAAACTAGCACATCAATTCTCTTTTAGAACCTCTTCGCATTCTTTTATAGGGGTAAACATTATCTGAGGACCCAACAACGCTATGCAATGCTCAAGACTTAGGGATGAATGACTTGGAAGATGCCTGGCAGAAGAGGACTTGGGGATGTTGTTCAACAACTGGCTAAATATGAGCCAGCAGTGTGCCCAAGTGGCCAATCAGACCAGTAGTACACTGGCTTGTGTTAGAAACAGGGCAGCAGCAGGAGTGGGGAAGTGATTGTCCCCCTCTACTCAATGCTCAGGGACCTCACCTAGAATGCTGTGTTCAGTTGTGGAACCCTCACTACTGGAAAGACATGGAGGTGCTGGAGTGTGTCTAGTGTTGGTCAATGAAGCTGGTGAAGGGTCAGGAGCACAAGTCTTGTGAGGAGCAACTGAGGAAACTGGGTCTGTTTAGCCTGGAGACAAGGAGGCTGAGGGGCGACCTTATCAGTCTCTTATTAGTATAAGTGAGGCGGGTGTTGGTTTCTTCTCCCAAGTAACAAGCAATAGGACAAGAGGAAACTGCCTCAAGTTGCTCCAGGGGAGGTTTAGGTTGGATATTAGGAAAAACTTCACTGAAAGCGTTGTCAGACACTGGAACAGGCTGCCCAGGGAACTGGTGGAGTCATCATCCCTGGAGGTATTTAAAATACATGTAGATTTGGCTTTTAGAGTTATGATTTAGTGTTCAACTTGGCAATGTTAGGTTTCCAGTTAGACTTGATGATCTTAAAAGACTTTTCGAACATTACCTATTCTATGATTTCATGTTTCTATGATTCTATGATTCTGTAATATAGTAACTGCAGTTGCTACTACTGCAGTTTGGCAAATTTTACTGCAGCAGTATTATTATCTGATTTGAAGTTCACTTCGATATTTTCACATATGATGAGAAAATCCTAGATAAATAGCAGTATCAGAACATATATATATCTCCTGACCACTGCTGTTCTGGGGTTCATTCCAATGAAAAAGTGATTTGCACTAATCTGGTAACAGATGTACACTGCTGAGAATTACATTTTAATTTGAAGCATATGCACAGCTATGATATAATATCTATTTTATCAATACATAATGATCTAGAATAATTTGCTTAGGCATCTATTTTGACAGATGTCGTTATTGAAAATCTATAACATATTAAATGAAAAATGCTTCATCAAAGATTTCCCCCACTTCTCCCCCCACAAAAAAAAGGGAAAACCATGAAAGACCAGCCTGAGCTTCTTTGTGTGAGACAAATCACACCAATGATTTCAACTTCAGCTTGATATACCTGTCATGGCTGCCTTTTTTTTTAATTAGATTTCATGGGAATAATAATAACTCATGTATGTCACTTAAATACTAAATAACTGGTATTTGTTGTTCTTTGGGCACACTCTGGTGCTGGAAAGGGGGGACATTTCATATAAATAGTGTATTTATTGTAATGAAAATGCCTTTCTTCCAATGTTAGAAACAATGACAAGAGTTGTGAAGGGCTTGCAACTCAGTTATGACTTATGGCCATAAGTATTGAACAAACATATCGGACCACTGAGAAAGGTCATTACTTTGATTCAATAACAAATCTGCTAAGAAAATGAAAGGAAGGTAACCCAGTGACGCCTCTAAGTAAAGAGGAAATAATTCTTTAAGAGATATTGGCCTGGCCTGCCTTCTGGAAGACTGTCATTTTCAAATACTGACTAGATTACAAGACTTTTTTACCTAACAGTGGGAATCAGAGGATCACTCATGAATGTGTTAAACAAAGAAGACACATGTATTTTTCAGGGAACTGTTGGCAAAAAACAGCTGATGGGGGCTGCATCTATACTGTCAAAGAAAGCAGGATGAGGCACAGTCCATGATCTGCTAAACTGTTATCGCGTTTAAGTCTCCATTTGTGCCCACCAGTGCCAGACCACAAAAAGATACAGTTTGAGGAGAGCATGTCACAGGTGAAGTCACCCTAGGCAATTTAGAGGCAAGCACTCAGTTTTAAGGAAGAAGAGATTTTAGACATGTTGACAGAAGTATCATGACACTTGGATTGAGAGTCAGGGAGGACTACTTGGCTGACACAGATGCAACCATGAAGATTCTTGTGAAAGTCTGAAGAAGCCTTCATTGGAGGTAACAGAAGCTTTGACCAGTAGTCTGTGCCTATAGTTTGCCTTAATATTGAAATTCTGTTTTGAGAAGGACTATAATTTATTCATTCCTCAACAAGACCTAGATGAGAGGCCTTGTCTACACCAATCCCATCACCATGCCTAGGCCAGTTTTTCATGACTCTCACCATGGTCTTTTCTCCAATGTTCGTATAAACTACTCAGCTTGTTTCAGATAACACATACCTTTGTATTGTGAGTGAAACAGTGATGAACAGTTTAAATAAGAAAGACGGAAAGAGGGTTTATAAGGAGTAGTCAATTGGGAATTCATTAAGAAGATTCATCAAGCAATCATCCAGCTCCTGGAGCTCTTATAAAAAACTATGACAACAGATATTTGTCTGAAGACTTACTTCTCTTCTCTACCATTTCACAGAGGTCACTTGTCCTGCAGCAAGTACTTTTTTTTATACTCATTCCTTTTAATATTTTGCTATATCTTTTTTACAGTGTTTTCACAGGAGTTTTTACAACATAGATAGTTAAAGAAAAGCATAATAAGAACTCCTACCTTTTTTTCTCAAACTATTGAAACCAAGACAGACTGCATTTTATTCTTACGAAATGCCTGTCCACGCTAGAAGTAAACTGTTAGTCTAGAACACCTGCATGTGCATTAGGAGTTTTTCAAGCATTCAGAGCTATATATATTAGATTTTTTGTAGGATATTGCAGAAATAAATTTCTTTGGAGTTGGAAAATATTCACATGAAGACATTTCTTCAGCAAGGCAGCCTACTTGCACTAAAGAAATATACACTCATACACATAAATCTAGAGGAATCCTAACTAAAAGTGAAACGATCTGACAATAAAAATATGTTGAAACAAAAAAGTGACCTTTAACATTATCCAAGTTTCTTTCTTTACTTTCCTTTACAATATTTATATGATACTCAGATTTCATTTCAGGTGTTGATCAAAGCCAGATGGAATTTCAGGTGTAAAATATGACTGGCAATGTAGCAAAAATATCCAAGGAAAAGATGTTCCAGCATTTTAAATAAAAAGTCATACCATGATTACATGATTAAATGTAATTCCTATCTACTTCTGCACTTTCTTTGTGAAGAGGGTCTTTCTTCAGTGAGCTTTGCTGAACTGAGAAATCAAATTTTTCATTGAAGTAATTTCCAGGTATAGGTGTAAATAATTTTCTAAGAAAAATGAAGAGAAGAGCATGAGGAAAGAAACCAATCTGGCAATCGTAAAGAGAAGTATAAAAGGTATCTATGATAGCAATCAAACTTAAGCTGGTAATCCCTTTTTAGTACTGGATATTTACAAAAGGACAATGTATGCCTCATACATCCTTAAGTAATACAAATATCTGATGTATGTGTCCTACTGAATTTACTTGTTAGTTTTGATGAACTCTGTATTTTTTTCCTTGTGGTTTGGGATTGATATCCCCCATGAGGATAGGCACAGAGGTTTATGATACTTTTAAAATTAATTTTAAGTCAGTATGATGAGTGAGGTCAAGGTTAGACAACTAACCAAACATTTAATGACTGCAAAACTCTGTTGCATTGTGCTTTAATTTCTCTTTCATTGCACCTAGAAATTGTGGTGCAAGACGTCCAGAGTGGCCCAATAATTTTTGACTCAGAAAAAAAAAATCTGTCATTTATGTGTCTCATGACCCATATTTGCAAAGAATTTTCTCTTTCTTTGAAGTAAGTCAACACATGCATTATAGCATGCAAATTAACTTTTCAGGTAAAGAAGTAGCCTGCTATAAGAGGATGTGATTAATGTGTAATAAATGGCATGAAATAAATTTGTAGCCTCATTTATTTTGTATTGTGTATAGATCTGGAATGTTGTCTGTTTGAAGGTGCCACATTAGAAATATTAACAAAACGAAGATGACTGATGTACATGCTTAAGAGACTGCTTAATGAAATTGATATTGATTATGATAATGTTAGGCACCATATCATGTTTGAAATTGCAATGGCAACATATATTGTAATGACACTGACATCAGTAAGTTCCTTGGTGATCACCGGAATCAACACCCAGACAGAACAGTTCCATTTAGAAGACTTGAACATTATGAAACAATAAAAGAACATGTCATTCCCTTCTCCTGTGTTCAAAACACAGGGCTAATTCATGATAGAGAAATATTTTTCTGCAGACCAAGAGCTTCTGTTATCTACGTTTCCTTGAGATTTATTTTTAATTGTTTGTATGTACCGAGAGAGATGAGACAAATATATAAGTAGGAAACAGTAGAAATAAACATACATAGAAAGACTGAACCTTCATAGTATATTGGTGATCTGGTCCATATCAGGGAACTCATGGGCTATGGTAAAATCTAGTTCATGCTCATAATCCTTTGGGAATGTGGTGCATAATCATCATCTCATACGATATCTGATGTGAATTAGGGTCTTATAGTTGCAATATAATTGCCTTGAGTTGTGAAACTAAGATAAGGTCTTTTCTAAATCAGGAAATCTCTGCTGGACTTCCTGATAGAGTCTTTGAAATTCTACCTCTCAATAAATGGGGTTGCCCATGCGAAACAATTTTCAATGGCGCTTAGAAATATATCTAGTAATTGTCATACAGATTTCTTCTGTTAGCCGTACCAGGAGAAAAATGAGGGAAGAATTCCTTTTTTACATTTATTGCAGGTTCTATAGTGTAGAATGTGTGTAAATGTGAGGGACATTTTAGATAATCTAGACACTGCTATATGACAAAACGTGGATAAATACTAAAATCAGATACCTCACACAGTTTCTACACATCATTCATTATTCTTTGTCTTCAAATTCTTGCAGCATAGTAGATTTTGTATTAAAAGAAAAGAAAATAGTGAACTGAAGCTTTTTGGCTTTCTAGTATTATATCTGTTTTTATTAAGTATTAGTCATACACTAAGACACTTGCAGAGAATGACTTTCTGAAGGGTGGGAAAAGATGACCATACATAAATACTCCACAAAGAAGAAGGGGCCAATATTCTTTCAACATGTTCCATGAATCACAGCATGAAAAAATGATTGGCCATGATCTCTTCCTTTCCCCTGCTGAAATGGATGCATCTTTCAAGAAAGAGCTGAAGCTAATGGGACCATCGAATTCTCCCTTACATCAATCATGGGTGGTCAAGGAATGCAGATTTGTTTTTAGCATGGGCTGAAGTCAAGTTATATTAGGTTTTTTACCACTGATTTGAAAAGAGAACTAGCATACAACTATCTAGTTTTTCCTCCTGTGCCGGTTTTCTTTTCAGTAGGTTTTTTCCTGCTACTTTACTGTGGACCCCTACAAGGGCAGTCATTGTGGGAATATATATGGCAAACAGGAGCAAAAAGTTTGAAGAAGACTTTAGTACACTTGGATCTCATTTCCCACAAGCTTTTGAGAGTTCAGAAATTTCTGGATTGCTTCACAGATGCCATATGAGTGTTCAGTTCAGTCTTAAGCTAACTGTCTCAATTGCAGATAGCAGTAGCAATAAAAATCCAAAAACTAATTAATCTCTAAGTAGTGAATGGATAAAGAAATGAATTTTCTACAATACTGAAAGTGAAAAAAAAATAATAAAATGAAGCATAAATATGCCTAAAGAAGAAATCTTATCTTACAGGAACGGTCAACAAATTCATTTGGGTTTATGAATTGATTTGATTAGTGTCCTAAACTATGAGCGCTTGATGACATGCTTCTGATGGCTTATTAGTAGCAAGCCATATTTTTTATATCTATTTGCATAGGCTTTACATCCATTTTAATTATGTAAAAAAAAACCCTCCTGAAAGAGTTAAGGAAGACCATAGTCCTTTTGTTTTAGATAAAAAATCAGTATAAAGAATTAAAGAAAATTAAATTTCCCACATAATTCTGTACATCTGCTTGTGGCATTCAACAATCACAGCCTGCTAAAGCAATAACAAGAATGGATTTACTGGAAACCCAGCTGCTATCAAGTATGCATTCCAGTACTATTTATTTGTATTAAAGTAATACATAGTTTCCCAATTCAGATTAGGATCCCACTGAATCAGTAAAAGCAATAAAGAAGTCTTCGTATTTAAACAGAAAGACATATCAATTTCATCCCCACATTGAGGACAGTGGAGGTTTTTTTCTGTACTTTTTTTTCCCAGAAAATGTTTGGAAGAAAATGTATTTCCTTTTATAGCTTAATTATTAGAAAGCTTGTGTAGAGTCTTTTTTTTTTCAGCTGGTTGGAGACATTCAGATCTATAAATTCCTACCTCCCCAAACTGCTGTCAATGAATTATCACATAGTACTATTTTCTGTGAATAATATCTATTTTTGTCTTCCTTACTGGCTTGTTTTCTAGATAAGCTCAACATTCATTGTTCAAATTATCCCAAGTCATATACCTACAAAGGTTTGCTCTATGTATCAGACTTAGTGAAACCACAGGGCACTGAAGTTCCAAACATCCTGAATGTTTAATTAACAATACTGTTTTCTAGGGAGAATGCAGGACTACAACTTGTTTCTGGGGCTGAGAATAGTCTCTGATATTTCTATGCAGATTTGATGCACATTTGCTAGCCTGTGAAAATATCCTCATTTGCACAAAAGGCTCTCAGGAGTAAGAATCTACCTTTATGTGTTGCATTTGCAAATACTCATTTAACTATGAAAATGATAGCCTTTACTGTTAAAAACTATGCTTTTAAATGTGATCAGATCTCTTTGCACTTTGTACTGGTTTGAGCTTTTTACATCAAACTGGAGAACTGCTGACATAATCAGCTGCAACAGGGATAAGACTATGAAGGAATATGGGAAGTGGACTAAAAATGTACAGGTAAAGAGGTAAAGGAAGTGAAATAAAAAGAAAAGAATGAAGGGGGTAAAAAATTCTGATTGTAACTCAGGAACTATATTCACTGAAAAAATAGTATTTTGACCTTAGAGGTAATGCAGACCTGAGTGAAATTATTGCATATTCCTTATCTTATTACGGTGACCCTTCTTTTGCTAGCAGAATATGAAACTGTTAATTAAATAGGCAGAGACTGTGCAGTGTAAGTTGATTTACAACATTAGGAGGTACACGAATTCCTTACTTTGCTCAGCTTAGCCAATTTCAAAGTGGTTTCCTTTAATCATTTACTGGAATTTCACTCTAACTCTTTCTAATATTTATAGCAAGCTGCCTAAGGCAGTGATGATTGCTGGACCTTTTGAAAGATGTAACATGAAGTTGGCGTTCTTGATATCTAGAGCAGAGATGTCAGCTCAGGGATTTTATGTATGTGGCCATTAAATGAATAGCTGTCCTATATTAAAAGACATATAGGAGCTTACTTAAAAATGGGTGGAGGGTTAGTATTTTATTCATCAATTCAAAACTGGTTTATATAAACCATTAATATTTTATTTAAAATGTGATATATGTAAAAATATAGGACTTCCATGTATACTGGAAAAAAACAGTACAGCTCAGTCTTTTGTTTTCAGCCTATTAGATGTTAATAGAAAAAAAATATTAAAAGCTTTTTTGGCTCTCCTCTTACCACAGATTACTTAGAACTATGCGTCTCAAAAGTCCATGCTTAATTTTTCACTGAAATTTCATAATCTACTGTATTGTACATACTTTAGTGGAGTATATTTCCCTTAAAATACAAATAAAAAAGGCTGTCTTACTATTTGCCAGTGATGTTAAAATGAATCTATCAGCTTCTAAAACATGCTTATGTGTAGGCAAATTTAAGTAATTACATTAAGTTTCATATTTGAATTGTTTGAGTGCCTCAGCAGAGGTATTCTGAATCAGCTTGTTTGGGAGAATCTTCTTTACATAATTAGGCAAATGTTTCTGTACTTGTAAGCCAAAAAGATGCTTCCTTTCCTGATTGGAGTGTCTGATAAGTTCTCCACTGAGCTCCTGTATTTCATTCACATTGAATTCTTTTTCCAACTGTTTTCCAACAGGTGTATGACTACCCATTAATGATAAACATTCAAGACTATTTAAAATTGACAGTTTGACAGTTGGCCCTCTGAAGTGGTTGATGGGGGCAGGGTGAAATATGGCCCTCCTGCAATCCATGAAGAGGAGGTTAGAGACCTGCTGAGCCGCTTGGACCCTCATAAGTCTATGGGGCCAGATGGGATCCATCCTAGGGTGATGAGAGAGCTGGCGGATGAGCTTGCTAAGCCGCTCTCCATCATCTTTCAGCAGTCCTGGTTCACTGGAGAGGTCCCGGAAGACTGGAAGTTGGCCAATGTGACGCCCATCCATAAGAAGGGCCGTAAGGATGATCCAGGTAATTACAGACCTGTCAGCCTGACCTCGGTCCCAGGTAAAATCATGGAGAAGATAATCCTGGGTGAAATCATGCGCCACCTGCAGAACGGTCAAGAAATTAGGCCCAGCCAGCATGGATTTAGGAGAGGTAGGTCCTGCCTGACCAACCTGATCTCCTTTTACGACCATGTGACTCGCCTGGTGGATGAGAGGAAGGCTGTGGATGTGGTATACCTGGACTTCAGCAAGGCCTTTGACACTGTCTCCCACAGTAGACTCCTAGGGAAGCTGGCAGCCCGTGGCCTAGATGGGAGCACTCTGTGCTGGGTTAGGAATTGGCTGGATGGCCGAGCCCAAAGAGTGATGGTGAATGGTGTTTCATCCAGTTGGCGGCCGGTCACCAGTGGTGTTCCCCAGGGATCAGTATTGGGTCCCGTCCTGTTTAATATCTTTATTGATGATCTGGATGAGGGGATTGAGTCCATCATCAGCAAATTTGCAGATGGTACCAAGCTGGGAGGAAGGGTTGATCTGTTAGAGGGTAGGATGGCCCTACAGAGGGACCTGGACAGATTGGAGAGCTGGGCTGATTCTAATGGGATGATGTTTAATAAGTCCAAATGTCGGGTACTTCATTTTGGACACAACAATCCCATGCAGAGCTACAGACTGGGGACAGAGTGGCTGGAGAGTAGTCAGGCAGAAAAGGACCTGGGAGTGCTGGTGGACAGGAAGCTCAACATGAGCCAGCAGTGTGCCCAGTTGGCCAAGAAGGCCAATGGCATCCTGGCCTGCATCAGGAATAGTGTAGTAAGCAGGACCAGAGAAGTTCTTGTCCCCCCGTACTCGGCACTGGTCAGGCCTCACCTTGAATACTGTGTCCAGTTCTGGGCCCCCCAATTTGGGAAGGATGTTAGGATACTGGAATGTGTTCAGAGGAGGGCAAGGAAGGTGGTGAAGGGGCTGGAGCACAAGCCCTATGAGGAGCGACTGAGGGAGTTGGGGCTGTTTAGCCTGGAGAAGAGGAGGCTCAGGGGAGACCTCATTGCTCTCTACAACTACCTAAAAGGAGGTTGTAGTCGGGCAGGGATTGGTCTCTTCTCTCAGGTGACCAGTGACAGAACTAGAGGGCATGGACTTAAGCTTCGTCAGGGAAAGTTTAGACTTGATATGAGGAAAAAATTCTTCACTGAAAGGGTGATTGGCCATTGGAATGGGCTGCCCAGGGAGGTGGTGGATTCACCGACCCTGGAGGTGTTTAAAGGGAGACTGGATGAGGCACTGAGTGTTTAGATGATGATTGGTGTTAGTGTTGGTGTTAGTGTTAGATTATAGGTTGGACTTGATGATCTCAGAGGTCCTTTCCAACCTTGTGATACTGTGATACTGTGTGATACTGTGAAAATATCCCTTTTTTTTAAAAGAACTACAATAGTCAGAATCTATCTCTCCATATGTTTTTTATTCATATAACAACAGAAAAGTACTTGAATTCTTTTAGCATTTATTGGACCTGTATTTAATACCAAAATTATCTGTGAATGGCTAAGCAACAAAATAGGTTGTGAAGGGTAATCGTGAAAAACGGTAGAATGTGCGAAATTGACTTTTAACATCAAAGCTTAGATTAAAGAAACAACAACCCAAGATCATTGCCTGTAATTGTGCATTCATTCAATTTCCCCCCATATTTATTTTGATAAGACAGAAGTAAAGAAGAGGAAAATAAAGCTTAATGGCTTGGGATGGAGGAAAGGAGTTACTGTCTTTCAAACTAGACTAAGTTCAACAAGCTGATGCAGTGCCACCTTGCTGTATCGTACAACTGACCAAGGTAACTTCACAAATAACACTTCAAATGGAAATGTTAATTGGTATTTACACTTTATAAAAATGTGGATCATTAAACGGTATGCAGACATCTAATGTATAGATGCATCACATATGTTTAAGTGGGGAGCACAGCTAGGCTATTATTTCAATATTTTGAATTATATATCACTCTATTTAGAATAATTTATTATTTAGGAAACTTCTCCAAAACAGATCAGACTGATATGCCATTAATGTTAGAATTCACTATGGTGAACACCAAACTCAAATTGATCTTGTAAGTTCCATAACTGAAAGCAACATAGCCAAGTCAACACAAGAAAATAGAACAGATGTAGGTGCACAGTGTTCTGGGTATGCCACTTAGAAGCCCTGACCTTCCACCTGTGCACATGGATGCCTTGGGTGTGGTAATGCACCAGCTATCTTAGGCTTTCTGCCCTGTGCTACATGGAAAATGTGACCAGAAACCTTCCTTAAGCTTCAAAATTAATGAAGCTCTACAGAAGCCAGTGAGATTGTGGAAAAGTGGAGGCGTGGGTTATTGTCAGGAGGCATGGGTTATTCAGTAACCATGATTACTTCAGTAGGAAACAATAGCTAAAGCCATGATCCCTTTGGATTCTTTCAGCTTTGTGTCTGGGCTTCAATAAATCATCTGGGTGTCTCTTGTTGTCAATTGGTCAGAATTTCTAAAACTGTATCAGCCTTGTTAAAATTCTGATCAAATGAAAACATATTTAGCACGTTTGCAAAGAAAGCCAAGTCGTTCCCTAAGCTATTATGTCAGAAATAAACCTGGTTCTTAATTTATTTAAATAATCCTCTCATTTTTTATTCAGAAGTTGTTCATAGGCTTAACATATTAAGTTAACATAATTTCCTCTGAAGCTAATAAGACTACAGGGTCTGTCACGATCAAATTTTGCAAAGCTCTGCGACACAGAATCATAGAATCATAGAATGGTTTGGGTTGCAAGGGACCTTGAAGATCACCCAGTTCCAACTCCCCTGCCATAGGCAGGGATACCTCCCACCAGACCAGGCTGCTCAAGACCCCATCCAACCTGACTTCGAACATTTCCAGGGAGGGGGCATCCACAACTTCCCTGGGAAACATGTGCCAGTGTCTCACCACCCTCACTGTGAAGAATTTCTTCCTAATATCTAATCTAAATCTTCTGTCTTCCGATTTAAAGCTGTTCCCTGTCCTCCTATGACTAAATGACCTTATATGCCTTTATAAAAAGTCCCTCCTCATCTTTCTTATAGAAATTTGTAATTGGGACTAGATTGCCAAAGTAGTTGGACATTTTGGTCTCCACCAAAGGACAATGAGTTATTGTAAAAAAGATGACTACTGATACCCTAAATATTTGAGATTTTAAAGTATTTATAATTTTATTAGAAAGCATTTATTTTAGACTACATTGTATAAGACCATGTGAGCCATTTGATACTGGAGCTGGGAAAGCTGAAAGCTGACCTCATTGGTCTAAGGTGACTTTTATGTTTGCTAGGTTCTTTGGGTTATCTGCTTCTTTCCTTTCTTTTCTTTGTTCCATTTGTTTCTTCCTTCCCTACGTATTGTGGGAACACGGAAGAAGACAGAGTTTTTGTGATGCTGTCTGCTGCCTTTTCTTTTTTCTATAGTTTTGGGCTGGAAGATCAAGGGATGATGAGTGGAGAGTGATTGTAAGGTAAGCCATGTTAGAGAACAGGAGTTCTTCAGTCCGACAGCCAGGCAAAACCCAAATATTTCATGGTTATGTATTCATATTGAAATTGTATTCCTACCAATTATGAACTTTTTCTTATTTCATCATCATAGGAAATGTATGAACGGATAATAAAAACTAACAACTGAAAGTAATGGAAAATACATTTCGAATCTATGTGTGATTTATCTCCCTAAAAAATGAAAAAGTCTTTAAAAAACATTTAAATAATTAAAGTGTGAATATGGATACAAAAAAAGGTTCAAAGGAAAATGCACCCATTCTGAGTAGTCCAAATGATGTGTCTGCTACCTCTATTTCCCTTTCATGTAGTTCTTCTCTGGCAAACTATAAGTAGAGCCTAAAAAGATTACTCCTACAGGAATTCCTAAATTCTTATTATGAAGACATCTTACACATCACTTAATAAAAATCAGTCATATAAATTGTTCATTTTAATGAGTACAATATTTTGCTATATGCCTGTTGCATATATTCTCGTTTTTGATCAGCGACAAGCAATCATTTCAGAAACACATAATGTGACTTTGTTTTGGAAAAGAAAATACATAAATTATCCACGGTGAAAGCATTTTGTTTTTCCATTAATGAGCTCAATTTCTCATTTTGAGAGCTTTAGCTCTGTAAGGTGTTGAGTATGCTCAACTCTCATATAAGGGTCTGATAGTAAGTCCATTGCATTCAGTTAAAAGATAAATTTATTTGAATAATCTTTTGATGCAGCTCTGAATCAATAAGAATTGAAAGATTTCAGTGCTACAGATTCATATCCATAGAATATATTCAGTGACTTGGATTATTTTCTTATAGTAAAAGTGGACCCATTTTAGTAGAGTTTTAAGTGGAAAGGATTATGACAGAGTATCGTGCTCTGTAACTAATTAATCTTTGTGTTGGGTCTGGCTGAGATGTGGTTAATTTTCCCTGTAGGAGCTCTCATAGCATTATGGTTGGTGTTGGTAACACACCAGTGCTTTGGCTGAGCAGCGCTGCCACAGCACCAAGGCAGTCTTTCCAGCACCCCTTCACCAATAGGCTGTGGGTGAGCAATAGGCTGGGAAGGGGCATACCCAAGAGGGCTGAGTCACGCTAACCACAGCGACGTTCCGTACAAAATGGTATTGTGATCTTAGCTTTTAAGCTAAAAGAAAGGAGAAGAGGGAAGCAGGAGCATTTGCCTTTAACACATTTGTTTTCTGGAGAATCAGATATGCGTACTGAGGCTCTACTTCCCAAGCAGTGGCTGAACGCCATCTGTTGACAGGAAGTACAAAATAAATCTTTCTGTTTTTCTTTGTTTTCATGTGCAGTCTTTGATTTTTCTTGATTAAACTACCTTTATGAAAGTTCTTTTTCACCTTATTTTCTTCCCCTTTGTCCTGCTGAGGAGGGGAGAGAGAGTGGTTGGGAAGGCATCTAGTCTCCAGCCAAGAACTACTCACTACAATATTACAAAAAAAATGTGATCTGCCCTTACAATATAGCCCTTTAGTTTCCTACACAATAACTACCTTGACTGCGACCAAAATTATAAAACTTGCCAACGTTTTTCTGAATATTAAAGCAATGAATTATTTTCCTGCTTTGTGGTGTATCAGAAGTAGAGTTTGCTTAATAAGAGACACACAGAAATTATGCTTTTAAAACTGTTAGTTTTACAACAATACTGATCCAGCAATATTTTCTTCAGTAAGATCTTGATTATATTTTTTTAAAAAGCTGATTTTTTTTGCTAATGTCTATGCAGGAAGAGGTCTGGTTTAAGGGTCCAGGAAATTAAAGCTTTTGTTCAATTGTGTCCTGTGAGAAAAATCTGTCACAGTGAGTGATCCAATCCGTTTCTCAGAACAAAGTGTATCACTGAGGACACAATAGCATTATTTTCATTTCAGAACTTTATGGTCATTAGTTTTGAAGTATCTGTTGAATTTAACTGGGAGAATTATTTTGCATTCTTTTGACTTTGGAGAAGTGCCAGTCAATAAAAAATTAGACTTCTGCATGTTAGTTTTAGTAATTCTGGAGAGAGTTGGTGGTACCTCTGTGACTTTTTTGATTTTCATCAGATCTAGACTCCAGGACTATAGAGAGACTCCCATTCTTCTTTTCCCCCCAAAAGTGATGACTGGTGTTTTCTTTTTCTTTAAAGACTTTGAGCTCAGGTTAGACAAGTCTGCTATCAGGTATTTGTGGCTACAGTAATATTATTCTTTCAGTGGAAATGATGAGTCTTGCAGTTAATACATACTTCCAACTTCAAACAGATACCCAAAAGTAAAAGATGTTGTCAACAGGTTCAGTATATTTCTTTGAATACACGAGATGTGTCCTGTGCTTTAACTGATCCTTGTTTTGGGCTAAACAGACTGCATTTTAAGTACATTTCCTTTGAAATATCTAAATCAGCTGTACTAAAAAGGAATACAAAATAAATGTTTCACCAGGTGCACATGCAAACTTTGACGGGCTATTATAAGACGCTAGTTTGAAATGTCCTGTCATACTCACAGTAAAGACTGCATGTAAGAAATAACACATTTGACCTCACAGTATCACAGTATCACAAGGTTGGAAAAGACCTCTGAGACCATCTAGTCCAACATATGACCCAACACTAGCACCCACTCATCATTTAAACCATGGCACTAAGCGCCTCATCCAAACTGTTTTTAAACACTTCCATGGATGATGACTCTACCACCTCCCTGGGCAGTGCATTCCAATGGCCACTCACCCTTTCACTGAAAAATTTTTTCCTAATATCAAGACTAAACCTCCCCTGACAAAGCTTCAGACCATGTCCTCTTGTTCTGCCACTGATCGCCTGAGAGAAGAGATCAACCCCTGCCTGCCTACAGCCTCCTTTTAGGTAGTTATAGAGAGCAATAAGGTCTCCCCTGAGCCTCCTCTTCTCCAGGCTAAACAATCCGAGCTCCCTCAGTCGCTCTTCATAGGTATTGTGCTCCAGCCCTTTCACCATCTTTGTTGCTCTCCTCTGGACACACTCCACCATCTCAACATCTCTCTTAAACTGAGAGGCCCAGAACTGGACATAGTACTCAAGATGCAGCCTGACCAGTGCCGAGTATAAAGGGATGATAATCCACGAAGTTAGAGACCATACAGGAAAACAAAAAGTTCTACCTCTCAGCATTATTACTTCTGGGATAGAGAAAACACCATGCTCATTTTTCTTTGGAATTCATTTAAGAGGAGGACTCTTAGTTTGTGGCAAGACTAAGAAGTGTGCCAGCACGGTATGTTAGGAGTGAGACTGAAAAAAAGGTATTCAGAGTAATTACAGCCGGAATGTATGAGGCAGCAAAATAAAGCAAGCTTTATTAATAAAGAAATAGAAATTACTGAAGACCTTTCTGTGTCCTCTTAACAAAGTTTGCTACCTTGCTGTCTCCATCCACAATTTTGGTTTGACCTCTTTCAGGTTAACTACTCTAGCAATGAGTTATTTTCATTTTCTTTCAGAGAAAAGAAGAAAGTGAGACAGGTAATTAACCAAATCAACTTTTTGATGCAGCAGTAAGCCTAGAAGCCAATTAAAAAGGCATTATAGGATTTCTGTTCAGTAGAAAGTGGGTGCTTAGAGAGGAGCCTGGGGTCAACAGTCCAGTTTCTCTCCAACAAGTCAATCTGATTGCACAAACCACTCTCCTGTGAAGATTGCAAAATGCGTAATAGTGATCAGGATGGTGGAGTGCCTGCTTGTGGCTCTGTTTTTCAGGGATTAAGTTTTATTCTGAGGGGAAAGTTTCATGCAAGTTGTCCAAGAAAACTCCTTGTGCAGATCACCTTTGCAAGAGGAGATCGAGGAAAGCAGTTCATGAAAGGACTGTTGCAAGATGGCATTTTATAACCATAACTCTGAGAAATAAAAATAAACGGTAGTGTGAGTGAAGCTCTAATAAGTCAGTTATGTCTATGTCTGTGACTGGACATCTCTAGAATGTCTAGTCAACAATTCTGAAAAAACCGCACTGAATAACATAAGTTCTGGCCTTCATCACCATCAGACACCTAAACCTGAAGAATCCCTGCAGAAACCTGTAGTGCAGAGAGGCTTAGGATCAGAATTATACATCCCACCCTGAAGTCCCTTTTGATAATACATAAGTACCACTAAGGGTTTGATTTATTTCTTAAATAAAATATTATAATGTCATCTGCACTCCAGACTACTGAGTGCTAAGAAAACACTGATGTTTTTTGTGTGTTACATTATGTGTGCTTGGACTCAATTTCTGATTAGGAATATCTAAATGAAACTGACATTATTTAGAGTTGAATATCCATAGACAGAGACAGCCTAGATTATAGGCTCCTTTTTTGAACTTGTGGACTAGTTTCATGTTATTTTCTGACTTTCATCCAAATTCTACATTTCAATGTTTATTTATCCAGTATATCTGAGAACTGTTTTTTCATGCTCTGTGACAATTCCTAAATCATATGCACAATGTGATGCTGAACTCTTTGTGAATACTCTTTAAGGCTTATATTGTCTGTTATTTCGTTCTGTAAAACCCCTTCCAACAGTCTTTTGTCCAGCATTTTGATTTTTCCATGGTCAATTCTGGCTTCTATTTTATGTTTTCCTTGTTGTGGCTGATTGTTTCAACAATTACAGTTAAAAGATTTAATTTAAATGTGAAGTATCTTTGCCTCTGACCCTCAAATCTAGTTGTAAATCAAGATGTGGTTGAAAATTCAAGATATAATACTCTAAGTGTAAAGCAGATAAAGAAATATGAACACTGAAGTAATTTAGGTTAAACAGTCTTTATATAAACACTTCACTGGGGCTTGAGGTGTGCCATTGTGCATATCATTTGTGATGTTTTAAGGACTGTGCTCTGAGACCATAGTGGATTTACCTACTCACTAAAATATCGCATGCCAAATAAAAGACACAAGAAGACTTTAAAAAGAAAAAGGGTACTTTTAACGCCATTACGAGAAACAGCAGTGCTGTCAATCCATTAAGGGTCCTGCAGTGGAAGTAAATTATTTTGAAGTACTGCATGTGTTTCTGTGCCAACTTCATTTACAAAGTGTGCCTGATGAAAGGAAGAAGATCATTAGATTTCTGCTCCATGACCCATGGAAATTCTGCAACGTTTCCGGAATATGCAGCCTATTCTATGCACACTCATCACACACATTAATGTCCTAGTGGTGTGTTTACTCAAGATTTGCAATGCTAGCTGAGATACAGCAAACCATTAATCAAAGATGTCTTTCACGCTCAGAGTAATGCAGATCTTTCTGGAGATTTAATCTGTTAAATTTCACCTAGGCTTCACATTTTTCACCCTAAACTTTGTGAAGGAGAAAAACTTTAGTAGGTTTTAAAAAAAAACAATAGGAGATTCTCATAGCTGTAAGTGTACATGTAGCTAAAATGGAGTGAATGTGTGAGTTATCTTTCTGTTGTACAATGTTGTAAACAGACATTCTCGGAGGTAAACTTTCAGTGTGAATTTATTCTTGTGTAATTTTTTTGTTGCCATAAGAGAAAAATTTAACTATCTCATTCCATCTTTTTTCCATACTTGCAATACAGTGTGATAGATAGATAGATAGATAGATAGATAGACAGATAGATAGATAGATAAAAGGAAAACAGGCATGACTTTCTGTTACACATGAACTTATACTGACTTTGATATGATTTATATCAAAACCATCCTTAGGGGGTGGAAAAGAAAACAAAACAAAAATAAATGCAAACCTGATTTTATGAGATGGATTTTAAATTAAGCGACTAATGAGTATTTTTATTTTACGTGCATGTACAGCTGGCATGCTTGGAGATTTGCCTAGCAATGGATGATGAACCAGTTGAGAGTTTACAGATCAGGTTTATCAAGCAGACCAACATGGATGTATGTCTCTTACAGACTGCTTGATCAAGATAATGAAGTTAGTGAGGTCTTCAGTTAATTTGAAGAAGCCTTATATTTGCAGATCCTGGTTATTAGGATTGTGTTTTACCACTCTAATATCTGTGGACAGACAACAGAGCAGGACACAAGCGATTCAGAACATTTCTGAAGTACATTGACGACAACAGAACACAGGTGAGCAAAGAGCTGACAAGTGCAGATGCTCTGCTTGACCTCACACTTACAAAACAGGGAAGAAATGTGTTTAGTGAATGAAGAAAGAGCAGCAGATCTTATTTATCTCAACTTTAGAAGTATTTTGTGGAAGTGTCCCATAAAAATCTCACAGAAATCCTGACAGATAAGCGGACAGACAGCGAGATTGAATGAAAATTGGACTGAACAGGTTGTGACCAGTAATATGAAGTCCAGCTGCTGGAAGTTACTAGCTACCACTAGTAACTGGAAGGCAGTTAGTAGTGCTGTATCCAAGGTGTCGGTACTGGGTCTTACACAGTTTAATATCTTAATTAATGAGCTGGATGACAGGAGAGAGTCCTCCCTCATCAAGTTTGCTGGTAGTACTAAACTGGAAGGACTGGTTGCTGTGTCATAGGGTTGTGATGTCATTCTGGTCATTTCTTTCAATAGGTCAGAGAAGTGGGCAAACAGGAGCAACATGAAGTTCAATGAAGAGAAATGCTAAATCCTGCACCTGCAGTGGAAAGCAGCCTTGCAGAAAATTACCTCAGGATCCTAACATAGAAGTTAGTTGAACACAAACCAGTGATGTGCTCTCACAGCAAAAATGGCGAGCCACGCCCTTAGCTGCATTAGTAAAAGCATTACCTGCAGATTGGGGGAGGTGATTCTACTCCTCTTTTAGGCACTGGTGAGACATACCTGGAGTGATGTGACCAGCTCGGGGCTCCCCAGTACTAGGATCTGGGAATGATTAGCTCTGAGAAGGCCCAAGAGGAATCTTATAAATGTTTTACACAGCTGTAATTAATTTTCTGTTATATGCTTCAGCAGCAACAACTAATACACAGCATCTCAAACTCATGTACAGTCTGATATTCCAAATATAAAGAAGATGAGAGATACTGGTTCAAATAATATCACAGAATATATGGATTTGAACCTCTGTTTTGTACAAATTGTAGGAAAAGACCAGAAGTAGAAAGAAGGAGGAGATAGCTAGATGTTTGTTGTGGAAAGAATACTGTCTCATTCGTTTGCTAAGGCTGATGAAGATGAGTGTGGAGAATTGGCTGAGAATGCTTGCTTTTATGTGGCTGGTAAGTTTGCGGTCAAAACCTAGGTGGGTGTATGGTGGTATAATTACCAAATCCAAGGCACATGGCATGTTCCTAGTAACGGTTCAATAATAGTAGGGAGCTCAGTGGAATAAATTGTTTTACAGCTGATTCTGGTCCTGTCTGCATACTTAGAAGCATATTTGACTGAATGAGACTAAAGTACTCCAGCACAACTCAAAAAATGTATTTGTGTATATCAACAGGTCTGTTGGCTTTGAGTTTATGCTAAATTGCTTAGCCTTATCAGAAATGTTAATGTTTCCAGAGAGCAGCTGAAGACCTGTGGGTGCCTCAGGAGTGTTAGTACTTCAAAGTGAAGATCTCCCATTTAAATAACATTACTCAGATAGCAGGTAGTGAGGCTGAACTTATGTGCTTTAATGATAGCTGGACATCTACACTCTTCCCATGACTTTTTAAGCTATACCCTATGATCTCTCAGGTATATAAATGGTTAAATGTGCACACTCATTTTCACGACGATTTGTACTTGGATCTGTGACACTATTTTCCTCTTTTGCCTGAACCAGAGTTAAGTTCTGCTTCTAAGCTTCCTGCCTCTAGTTATTTTAATCAAAGCCTTCATGCTAAGCAGTGTCTTGATCAGTTTATATCTTCCAGGAAAGAATATTATTTCTGCATGTTATGTTGCTGCAGTGTGTTCCTCATTTGGTGACCACAAGATGCTACGATCTAAATCTTCCCTCTCTTCACTGCAGGGCTCCACTCCCCTGTTGTTCTGCAATGTACATTCCCTGTAATCCGCACCTCCATCATTAGCAGGCCTGCCAGACATTTTGTGTGTGATCTCACTGTGGGCTAGCAGCAGAGAGAACAGCAAGAACTTCATATTGTAAGATGTAATTTTATTAAATGTGTCATTTTCTAGTAGCATTTATTAGCTGTACTAAAAAAACCCTGAGAAGTGTATTTACAATTTTTAGTGACAACACTGAATCTTAAAAGATTACTATCCCCTTCTTAATTAATGTGAGCCCTGAGTATAACAACTAATTACTATGTCACTGATAAATTTATTGCTAGTCAATTTGCCCTGGTAGCCTTGAAGAGATACTGTTTTCAATGGTTTCACTGCCACATTCTTTCTTTTATAGTCTCTCTGTGCAGTCCTCTCTGTACTCCTTTTTTCTTGCTAAAATCCTTCAGTCTTCTGTTTTTGTCACCAAATTCTTGCCCATTACAGCTCTTTCCACCTGGCCAGTTTCAGCAAGTTGAAATGCCTAATGCACTTTGAATTTCCAGGTCAACCACCGTAGTCTATATCCTCTTCCAAAGCCAATTGTTCAAGTCGCAGCTTCACTTGTCAAAACGTTCATTGTTTTTTTCCACCAAAACATTCACATTATTTGATTTTATTCTTCTTTCACTCACTCCAGGAAAAGATAAAAGAAAAAAAAACAGAAAAGAGAAGACCTTTATGGTTTTAAGAGCATCTTGGTTGGGCAGAGAAATGGAAAAAGTAGTAAGAGATGAAAATGTCTGAAAGAGTCAACAACTCATTAATGCTCCATGAAACGGAAGTGGCATCACTTCATGCTGGAATGATGTGGTTGGAATCAGGGCCACTTCCAAACCTGTGGTTCTTCATCCTTGAAGCCAGCTATCATGTGGCTGTGTACCACGACATAAGCGGAGTGGAGAACTGGAAAAACAGGGCTTTGATGTGAATCAGAGAGCACACTAAGATGACAGATTGACCCAGTATTTGTACAAATCTAAGTATCGCTGAAGATTTAAGTTCAGAGCATCCCCCAATACTAGTTTCTTTTAAATCTAATTATTGCACTAATTATCGTTCAGTAATGTTCCTAGTGAATTTTTCTCCTCTTTAAAGCATAATTTCAAGTAATATTTAATGCCTCAGCTATTGTCTATACAGCATGTGTGTAGATGACGCAAAACCAAAACCTGCTTCATTTACTGTCTTCTACATTTCAGTGTTCTCCGTTTCCCTCTCTCGCATACATATCTACTTTTTTTTCACCTACTAAGTATTTTTCTTCAAGCCATTCTGTAGGTTACTAGCTCAATCTATCATAGGTTGTGTACTGAGACAAACATCCCACAGTACATTTTGCATTTGCTCAGAGAGGGATTGGACCTTTTAGTTATCATCAGAAAAGTCTTACCTAGTTCCTCACCTGGCACGTATTAATTTCCTAAAACCAGTTTTCAGTCACACATCTCGCTTGTTTGTCACAGCCATAGCAGTTCTCAGTCATTAAGACAGGGTGGAATTTTCTTGTATTTATGCTTCAGGCAATTACAACATTTTAGGAGTTTCTTGAACTGCAGATGCTTTTCTGCCTGAATCATCAAGCACTCTTGGTGTGAAGCTTCTCTTCGTTCTCAAACCTGACCTGTCTTTTCTCCTTGTCATCTCCATGCAGCAGTAACTGTTGACTCTTCTGTATATTCTAGATTGTTTAGTGCTGCAGGCTTTCTTCCTTTAAACTTTTTAAAATTCTTTGTTTCAGCTTACTTTCTGCAGCTTATTTTCTGCAGCAAGGAGAGATGCAAAGACAAGATCTTCTGAAGAGGAGAACTGGACATTATGAAAAAAGTAGTGAAATCAGCAATGACGCTTGGAGAAGAAAGGAATATGAAAAATCAGCTGAAGAGATGAGAATGCAGTATATTGACACAATGTAATGGACTGAGAGCATTGTGGTTGTATGTTGCAGGTCTGTGTGCAACTACAGCCCTTTTGGACAAATGAGCAGAAGTTATGAAAGTCAGAATAGCCAGGGTAAGGTCGAATGTTCGTAGGGCTGTTGATAGATATGTGTATAATGTAAGCATGGAGATAATGTAGGTAGCTCATCGCCAGCCACTCTTTTCTTCTGCTTCCCTGAAGGTTACCACCCCCCTCAGATTTGCTGGTAAAAGTACATATGTAGCCATCCCCAGCCCGATTCTGTCAAAATAATTTGGTTTTTAAAACCTACTAAAACACTTCTTTGTGATGGTTTTACAAATCAAATTACTCTGATAGAACTAGATTAAGGAATAGTTGTGCCTGTAGGTCTGAGAGAGCAGTTATCTTCTGAAAGGGAGACAAGGTAAAATTTAGCTCCTGTGCACTAAATAGGATAATATATGCTAATAAGATAACAATAGTATAATATCTAATTAATAGAAGAAGTAAATATAAACTTGGACAAGGTTTTTTTGTAACAAAGACAGGAAAAGAAAAGAGGATCTTTGTGAAGATAAAGACACAGAAGCAGAGGATTTAACATGAGAGCGGGGTGTTAACAATTTCATAAGATCTGGGAGATACAAAGGAAAGAAGGGAGATATAGGGCGCAGCTTTTGGGGATCTATGCACAACACGTCTCTTTAGAGAGAAAATGAATGTGACTGTAAGTAAGAACCACCTTGCAGCAAATGTGCACAAGTAGCTACTGTTAAGGTTAGACAGGCAATCTTATCAGTGTCATACCTGAATTATTTGGTTTCCATTGCTGTCGTCCTACTGCTTGTTCAGTTAGTTTCAAAGGGTTGTTTTAGAAAATCTTTATGAAAGAAAAATGGATGAAGCAATATGCCCTGTTTGTCTACTGGCTGGATAATGGCCCTGCACTTTGTATCATTCAATTTGTGCAATCAATCAGGCATAAACCTATTTTGTTCACCCACCACCCACACTGCTCACTTTTGCAATCTTCATCTATTCCATGCAGAAAGCGCAGCCTCTTCTAAAATGCTGGTTCTGAAGATCTCTCAAGTGTCCTTTGGGAAGCTGCATATCTTCCTTACAACAACATGTTAAGCTCTCATATGTATTCTTATTGAGGATGAAGAAATAAATTACAACTTCATCCTACTTTGCATTGTGCTAGGAAAGCACTTTGGAGACCTTCATCCTCCTTAATGTGCCCTCTTCTTCCTTATGCATCAAGACATGTCAGACTCAGTTTGTATGTCCACTGGTACCCCTCCTAATGGAACAGCAGAAGAAGCCAATTCTATCATCTAATGTACACCACAGCCCATGTACAAAGTGCTTTATAGATCGTATAACTCACTGAAATCACATCCAATTCTTTTGAGGCTAATAAAAAAACAAATCTCACCTGTAGTTTTCTTCGTTGCCAAGCTTATGTTTCTCCTCTTTTTTTTTCCCTGAGGTGCTGTAGTTGCTTAATAAAAAGGTCACAAACAATATTTCCTAGAAACAATGAAAATTTTCTTTAAAATGGCTAAACAAATTTCAGTGAAATAATTACAAAGAAGAACAGCTCTCCTGATTCTGATCAAGCACTTCAGAAAGATGGTCAAGAAACAAAATCTCTAGGAACTTGCTTTAGCAATCAAATTCATAATGAGACTTAAATTTAGATGCTTACTTAAATAAATTGCTGAATTGTGATTTAAGAAAATCGTAAGCTTTAGAAAAGGTCCTCTTTAACATCTAGTTAAGATAGCAATTTAATAGTCACTTTAAATGAATGTAAATGGAATGAGACAAGCAATGCTATCGTCTGTCCCAACTCCAGACATACACTTCCTCTGGACCTAAGAAGTAAGTGACCCAGTTCATGAAACTAATCCATACGAAAACAGCTACCTTATTTGTGCCTCACAGCCTCCCTCTATCCCTCAGGCTGGCTTTAAGTCTGATTAATTTCTTGGTCCAGCCTAGCATACAGAGTGGATGCAAAAGGCTGGCAGGCATGCGTGGTTCAGATTAGGGGAGAGAGGAAGCTCATCCATGTAAAGGGTAACTCTCACTTATGTTGGAGTAAAGCAATTGCGAAATTCCAGATACAAAGATCTGAATCTGCATGTCTGTATTGACTAGCAGATTTTTTGTTTGTTTGTTTTAAATCAAGAGCATCAACACAGTCATTCTCAAGAGAAAAAAAATGTTCAGGGTTTTGGTATAAACACTGCACACAACATAAAGCAGAGGAGAAATATGTCTCATATACTGCAAAAAATAGGAGTCTACTGGAAAATTATTATGCAGTTTCTGAAGCTGCTTTGTATGTATCCAGCTAATATAATGGCTTTTCTAAGAAGATAATTAGCTGCATCTCAAGAGCTGGTGATGGCTGTACAGAAGGTTGTCTCTGTAAGGCACTGATTATGTCACATATGGATAGAAGATTGGCTAACCTTTTCCACTTCACAGTATGAGAGGTGTAAGAAAAAGCCAATTACACAGATAGTATTTAAACATTTTCTTTTCCAATTGTGGAAGCTTGCAAGATAGCTAGGAGACCGCCATACATACATAATATTGAAACAAGAGGTTGTTGCATTTAAATTCAGATTTTTTTCAAATGTTTTCAAGTTAATTCAAGATACTTACCAGTTTCTCACTGGGGTGGTAGGTGCAGCAGGTTCTGTATTTTCAGAAAAACACTGAACAACTGAAGCAATTTGTTTAATTTTTTCAGATTTCAAAGCATAAGTAATTATTAAAGTGAACATCAATATAAAGACAACTGTAGTAGCAGAGAGGCTTACCCTAGCCAGGAAATAAATGACTAGGCAAATGCACAACCCATAGTGGTGGGGAGAGGGTGAGAAGTAAGCCATGATTTAAATCTGCCTCGGTGTCAGAAAAGATTGATTCTTTCGAGTGTCTTCTAAGAGTGCATATATGCTCACTAGGGCTTGGGTCCAGCGAAGCACTTGAAATGAAGTACAGACGTTAAGTTTAATAACTACCTAAAAGACCTGCTGAATCACGACCGAAAGTGGTGCTTTATATGGTATTTGAGTTCTGTCTTTTATAAAGTCTAATGAAAATTCAACTTTTTAGTCCCTGTATTTCAAACCGTGTGTCTCTGTTCCATTGATGGAACCACATGATTTTTCAAAAGGCAATTTGAGATACAGCATCAATGTATTTGGTCATCAGATATCAGTGTCTTTGGTGGTGGACATTGTTCCAAGAAGCATATCTGCTTCCTAGGATTGCCAGAATCTTTAAGGAGTTAACTAAATCTGAGAAAAATGACAGTTTTCCTCTGATGGAGGTCTGCCAGATCTTGAGGCTCTGTTGCAGCTGGGCTTGTCTTCCTGGAAGGTGGTGATCACAAAGGAAGCTCAAGTTTTCCCTGGAGTGCTTGCCTTGTTAGAATTTGGTCCAAATGGACATCAGACAGTAGCACTCAGGGTGAATCTCAGCTATGTATTAGATCTCACAGCTTCATGAATAATGTCAACAGAGAAAACAAACACATGAAATAAAAAGCAAGCAAACAGGATTAAGAGTTCAAAACAAGTGTCTTCACTCTTACTGTAGGGAGGTGAAGTAATCTAATATTTAATATTCATGGTTCATTTTAATAAAAAGTGGCAGGTTAAGACTCCAAATTCTAAAGAATAAGATTTTATCTTAATTAAGCTAATGTGTACCTTATACTATCTAAAAACAAGGGAGGTGGTAAGTCATACGTTCATTTTTGATTATCACCTTCAGGTTTGTCTTTGTTCTTTCTCTGCTTTTATCCTATCCCATGTTCTAATCCTCATGTAAACTCTGATAGATTATGTCAGTGCATAATAGAGGGCTGCTGACAGGTTGCTATCTGCATTCATCCTGTGTTGCTCTGCTTCTTTCATTATCAGAATTGAGCTCAGGGGCCAATGAGCATGAAAGCATGCACATTCACAAAGCTCAGCAGTGTTAAGGATTCATGTACACCTAAAATTTGATATTGCCATACCAAAGGATAAATCAGGGGGAAAAAACATAAAGGAAAAAAGAAGATGGGGTTTTACCTGCGAGTCTGTACCATATATCATTTTTCTTTCTTAGTTTTCTATAGTTAACAAGCTGAACAAACTGTTATTCCCAGAGTACACCTAAAATACTCCCAGGTATTGGCATCTTATTACCAAAACCCATCTGATGTTCTTTTTTACATTTTACAGCTGTGGGAGAGACATGTATGAAACCTGGGAGTGCTGGTTTGGCCAAAGTAAAGGAAACTTAATTGAGTGTTTGCATATCAAATGAAAGATGACGAAGGGGTTCTTACATACTAGCCAAGACTCATGGTGTCGTTACATGCATTCCATTTCAATTAAAGAATCAAATATTTTTCCATGCTGCAGAAAACTTAGTGTATGTAGCATTTTCACCAAGTAAACTATATAATATGCTGCTGGGGTAGTTAATTGCGCATTATTATCTTATTTTGCTGATACCCAAATTGAAGGCTAAGTCATGAGGCAGCTTGCCCCAGACTGCATTAGCAGTTTTAGAAACCATTCTCAGAATCAATTGTCTATAGGCTCAATACACTCTCTGGAACATCCATATACTGAAGGCAACTCACAGAGCTGTGATGAAGCACAAAAAGCGTAGCAAGTGTGCCTAAAAGGAACACAGTTAGGAGCAGACAGCTCTGACATGGCTTCGTTCATAGCTAAACCCACTAGGATT
This sequence comes from Tapera naevia, assembly GCA_033556795.1. NCBI lineage: Eukaryota > Metazoa > Chordata > Aves > Cuculiformes > Neomorphidae > Tapera > Tapera naevia. Next base: position 9,407,493 of record JAUMJJ010000038.1, read on the forward strand.
AAAAAAAACCTATGAATTCTTCTGCACTTTCTCCAGAGAGATTTAATCCTAGTTGTATACTTTGAAACATTAATTGCATACCTACTACAGTAGACTCTACAAAAAAAGAGTTGGCAGTGGCTTTTTCCTGCCTCTTACTTCCCTTTCTGTACAACACTCCAATGACACACATGCTTAGGAAGCTTGGACAGAGTAAAAGTCCCAGAGATGACACCCTCCTTTAACTAACATGACTGAAACTTGCATATTTTAGGAGGCTGCCATAGCCAAAGGTAACTGGCAGTCCTGCAGGAGGAAAGACTACACACATCTTTCTGAATCCTTAGTAGAATTAAAGAAGTACGGTCTTTATGTATAAACCAATAAAAGACAAAAGTCTTTCTTCAGCTATGAAAGATTGTATGAAAAAATAACTTAAAGGTGATCATGGCTCATGTTTAAATCATTGCTATTGCTTACAAAAGACATATTTCTTCTCTACTATGTTAGTAGGAAAGAAAGGCAAAAATCTTTCTAAAATGAAATATTAGTTCTTACCATCGCCCTGCTTGATGATTCAATACTGTCAAGCACTTTTCTCTGCAGTCATACAACTCTGAGATGAAGAAGACTTCCCCCATAGAATCACTCAGTGCTTTCTCCTAGTCCAGTACTGCTACTGAAACAAGATGATATCAGCCAGACATCCTCTTCACTGCTAATCTGGTGTTTGAAAAGTTGATTAGCTCTAAATAGTTTTGTAATAATTTTCCATGGGATATTGAAATCCTGTTGACATTAAGGATTGACAATGAAGTGTTGTATCAAATCCTCTCATGAAATTCATTTCAGAGGTGCCAGCTCTTGCTGCTGTCTCTACACAGAGCCAAAGATCTTCAGCAGAGACTCAGTCTCCCACATGTGAGAGGTACACGTCTGCACATGCAGCTAGTCTGAACACCTCCACTTACCCAGGATTCACAGCCCTTATCTGAGGGGAGTTTGTGGAAGAACAGCTTATGGTATTGTTACCTTGGAGCTCATGGGAGCAGCAGTTCAGGGTTTTATGTGGGCACTCAAGAGAAGACATGTGACTACTGGTCTCTGCTTCCTCTTACTTGGATATGACATGACAGTAGATATGTCTCTGAGTGATTTCAGAGTTTCTTCTCCAAGGGACATGGATTATCCAGCCATATAGGAAGAATTCAGTATCTGAGCAGCTACACTTCATATCTATCAATGAAAAAGCAGGAAAAAGAGTGCCATGGGCCAGATCAAGCTAATGGACCATGAACTTAATTATGCATGCCCCGATAAGCAAAATTGTAAGCAAGATATTGTGGGATATGTATCCTCAGCTTGAGGAGAAGAGCACCTTATCTGTAAGGTTATTCTGTAACCTCTATGGAAGCTGGTGTCCACCTTTCCTTCATCTCCTTGAAGCTGAGTTCTGCACAAAAAGTGATGCAGAATTTATGGAGCCTGAGAAACAGAATGAGGGACCTTAGTTCTGCAGCTTGTTAATGGAGCATTCCTGGCACCTAAGACGAGCAATATTCTCTCCCTGCTCCAGGAGCTACATAAGCATTTTGCCTTGGATCAGGTGTATGAAAAGAAGACGGAGAGGAGATTATCCAATACATTAGCTGTTGAGCTGCCTACCAGGACACTGAAATATCTATTCTGAGATTACTACTTTCAGATGTATCAGAAATGCAAGTTTGACATTTTTTTCTCACTTTCAGCTTTATTATGCTGATTTCATCCACACAGAAATAACTGTCCCCCGAATTACTGTATATTTATGCCTTATCTGTAGAAAATGTAGGACTGAGCAGTAGTACATGGTATATGTGTATGCAAATGAGAAGTTAAATGTGTTGGAGAGTTTTAAAATAACTGCAGAAATGTAAGAGAGAGAATTATCCCTTCTCCCCACACCCTCACACCCTGTGAGAGCTGCAGATGTGGGAGTGAGTAGCTGAAGACAACTTACATGTGCGAGTATGAATGTAATTCTGTTGTTGTTCAGAGCTTGATTTTGTGATCTGTCCATCTTCTCCATCTCCTGGGACAGGGACCGCAGTCCTTCATCTTTTTTAGCCTCTTTTTCATCATCCCTTTACTTTCTCAGCAGTCACTTCTAGCAATTTCTTTTTCTTCTGTGCTTCTTCTTTCCTCACTTTACTTGTCCTTGTATTACTGTCCATGCCTCTACTTCCACAGCAATGGGACTGGAAAGAGCAAATATGTAAAGAAAAGAGCAAGAAGAGTGTCTTCTAGGGAAGCAGTCATCATAACTCATCCGTCATTTAGTGCTCTAAGCTCTTGTGCTAATGTACATAATTCACATTTTATTCAACATACATTATCTGTTTACTTGTTTGTAGATTACAATATTTTTATTAAATTATGTGAGATGTAACTCTGCACATGTGATTGTAATAGCTTTCTTATGGGGCTGAAAGACTTAAAGCCTATTGAATGGTGAGAGTCATAAGGCTATATGGTGAAAACCTAGGAATAGCTTATAAAATACTATGTATTCTCATCTTGACTCTATCACAGGTACTCTCTGTGCTCTGGAAAATTACCTACTTTCTCTCTCTCCGATCTTTACAATGGCAGTAATGTTTCCTTACTTACAAAGTGACTGTTGAGGAGGATCAAGTGCTTAACATGTAGTGGCCTTTGTCAAGCCATAATCAGTCATTGTGACATGGTCCTTATGCATTAATTATTATTGGAATCTTTGCTATTATCATTGAATTTAAGTGCTGTCAAGAGTTTCTTATGATATCTTCTATTAATAAGAATGTAATAATAATGAAAAACAACTATGAAGATGAATGATTTAAGAATCAGTAATTCATTGTTCTGCAATTCTGGTGCTTGATGTCTGATTCTGATCTTGAAAATATTTTGTTTCTGCAGATCTAAGTCGAAAAAGTCTAGAATATCACTTATATGTATTTTTTTCCTTTGGGCAAGAAAAGAGGAGTTATAAAACAATAGAGCAAATTAGGATGCATTATACAGTACATTTAAGAAGCTAATTTGAATAATCACATCACTTGATCAGAAGTTTATTAAGAACAGTAGGGGTCTTAAATTGATTAACCTACGGATTTTTAAATCTAGTCCTTAGAATCTTTTCTACTAGATGTTTGAACTGCACTTCCTGTGTATGGTAAGAAGGCAGCAGAAACTCAAGAACTGAGAATCAAAAACACGAAGTTCAAAGGAAAAAGTTCTGTTGATTGAAGACTCAGAAGTAACTCAAGAAGGACTTAAATTGGGTTTTTCACACCGGAGGAGAGGAAATGCTAAGATGATTTAGTGTTTCATCTCCATCCTTAAAGACTGGTCAGATGTAAAGTGAAATATGATTTACAGAGCAATGAAAAGAAGATTTACAATTGGGCTGTGAGTGACATTTGGTGCTGACCACTCGCCAAAGACCTGAGTGGACTGCATTGCCACACTTGAAGTTAAATTATCACAAGTATGACCCTTCCATGAACTGATTGTGGCTTTCACTCTGGAAGATGAAGGAACTTGAATATTTGAGCTTTCCTGTTTTCAGTTCTATTTTTCATATAATACCGCCTTTCTTTTAAGACCATGATGCATATTTTGCAGTATTTGGGGATCACTCCCCTCTTTCTGGAATAGAAAAATGTATTGTCAGCAACAACAGTCTTTTCTCAAAATTAATTTCAACCAAGCAGGATTCAGCTCATGGTGCTGCTGTGTACATGAGATTCCTTTCAATCTGAAAGAAAAGAAGTGCTGGCTACACAAAAGCAAGAAAAGAAATTTGAAAAGGAAATTCTATAAATGCCAGATGAACAGATCCATGCCATATAAAACTTCTTTTCTGTATTGTGTTTGATTAGCATATTACTGAGATTAGACTATACCTGCTTTCCTCCCTCCTTAATTTCAATTATAATATGCTCCTTTGTGTTTCACCATTTATTACTAAATGAATTTAGTTCTAAGGGTGTGCATGCAGCCAATTTATTCATTAGATCTATTGTAGTGGGACTGAATAAAAGGTTTTATTATCAATCTCCCTAATTCCCAGACAGGATTTAGTGGAAATCAATATTAGAGAATGCATTATTGCTAAATCTTCTTAAATTGATAGACTCATTCATTAAGCCCCCCAAAAATACTTAGCTGGTATTTCTTATGACTTTAATTAATTAGGAAGTAGAAAATGATAGTGAGCAGAACAGCTTTTGGCAGTTATATGGTGGAATCTGAAGACCGGTCTTGAGGAAAAATTAATTTGGATATGTAGATACAGTATTTTGCGTATAGATTTATTACTGGATAAGAAGAGAAGTGATAGTTGTATGCTGATGGTCGGCAAAAAATCCAGTACCCAGAAGGTGGTTTTAAGCAGTTCAAACTGGGACGCATACCAATCTGTAGTCACTAATGATTAGCAGTCAGTTTTAAAAGCTTTGGAACTAAATATAGAGCAATCTATCTGTATAAAAGTGCATGGCATGCATGCAGCATCCGTGAGATTTTCATTTGTGCCTAACTAGACAAGATTTCGGGGCCAGAAATGAAGAAACAAAGCACTAAAAGTTACTGAAAGAGAAGAACAAGTGATGAAAGGTTCTGTAGTCAGTTTCTCTGTTGTCTGCATATGAATATATGCTCTCCATCTTCATATCTAGGAACTACAGGTTTTACTTTTCCTAGAATTTAAGTCTTTGGGGAGAGGGATGCACACTGATGAATGCAGATGCTGGTTTACTGTCAGCCGCTATTGACTCTGCTGTGAGTTTCAACACTGACTGATCACCTTCTTCAGAGAGCTTGTTGGTGATAGCTCAGTGGAATTCAGACTAAGCCTGAAATTTTTGATGCCACAACACAAGCTGATAAGCGAAAACCTTGTTGCTACAAAACATGTAAGTTTCACTACTTTTAGCTTTAAGCTACCTAAGGAAAGGAAAGAAGTGTCCAACAAACCCCCAAGAAAAGGTCTTCTGAAAGTAGCTTTCTGATCTCTGTCTCAGCTTAGGACATTCCTTCCTTTTGTATTCCCAGCATGGTTCCATACTTTCTACTCTTAGCACGTGTTTGTTATCCTTACTGTGTCTACACAGTAGAGGAAATGAGTCTGCATGCTTCACACTTGCCAGACAAGTGGGAAAAGGTTGAGGAGAATACACACTCCCACCTGGCAAAGTATCTCACGTATTTCATCTCTGGGATGGCTACAGAGGAAATGGAGCTACTGCCAAGTGTATTGTGCATCTGTACTGTCCCTGTCTAGGTATACAACACCCAGGTAGTATCTATTGTTTTCCCTACAAACTAACAAGATGAAATGTTATTACAACTCATGAGCTGATATAAAAAATGATGTAGAGGAAAACAAAACAATTCTACCATGAGGGTAGAGTTTTATCACAGTTAGCAGAGATATCAGTGCCAAAGAGTAGTACAGAAATAACAGGTAAATTTCCTTGAACTGTCTTGGGATAATACAGCTTTGATAGTCTTTAAACATGACAAACATTATATGGACTAAAAAAGAGAAAAAGGTCTGAGGAACTCTGTATCACTTCCTTACACTTACAGTGCTCACCACTGAAAAGGTTTGTATCTGTGATACGTTTCCTGGATGCGTACTGAGACAAGACTCAGATATCAGTCCCTCTCCTACTGTCTGTTTCCTCTTGAATGAAAATCTGGTAACATTGTTAGAGAGAGAATGCACGTAACTGAGAATCACGACTGAGTATAGATCATGGATCATACCTGTGCTGCATTTCAGATACCATCATTGACCCTCCAAATGCCAGCACAGCTTGAAACACTATTGCCCAGAATAAGCCTACTAAAACTAGTCACAGTCAGAGACTGAGCAGTTTAGGTTGGCATGTGCTTTGGTAATATACATGGAATTCGGTTTTGGCTGGATCTTTTTGAATTACATTTTCCTCCATCAATACATTTCACCTTTTTCACCTGATCATTGGTTTGATATTTAGTACCTACTCATTCATCATGGTACTGCTCTGGGCTAAATACTGATTACGCATTTCTTATCTGTCTATATTTTTACTCTTTCTAAGAAACTGTTCTTTATAATGCACAATAACACTCTTCACAGTAAGGGTTTGATTGATTTGTGGGATGTAGCTAGTATTAGTACTCCTGATTTGGTGTATGCCCACTATCCATGAATCTTGAAAGATCTTTTAATGCACACACACTGAAATCCTTTCCATTACAACTAGCATGGCTTTTGGAGACTAGGTCCCAGTATTTGTCCCAGTTCAAACGTAAAGCAAACAGAAATCCCCAAAGCAACCTCAGAACTGTAAAATTCTGGGAAACAAGCATGGTATGATGTAATAATATGAAAATAGATTATCTATTTCAACTAAAATTACCTCTGCTGAGGTTACACTGGATCAGTCTGAGCTATTTTTTTTAAATCAGGACAATTTCATATTCTACTCCGGAATTCCTCTTATGATACCTAAAAGTAGACTGAGCATTTGCTTTTTTTTTTTTTTTCCCTAAATATCTATGACTTTGTTAGTTTACAGAAACGTCCAAGGTGGAATATACTGGGGAATCCATTTTTTTTCTTAGAATGTATCAGATTCTCAAGTTATTTATTCAAACGTAGATCTAGTCTAGGATTTCTGCCATGAATTATACTGCATTAGGCATTTAGCATCATAATAGTTCTGTTCCTGATTCTTTGATCAGTGACTGTCAGCATAACTCATCTGAATAGTGCCTACTTGACAAAACCTCCACCCAGCTCAAAGCATCAAAAAATGCCATGCCTAATTCCTTTCTGTGTTATTGTACTTCCTTTCATGCTGTCTGAGACCCCACCAGTTTTGGAGCTGTAGTGAATCGTATATGTATCCCTTTCAGTTTATTATTTTGTGGCATTAATGCTTCCCTATAAGCATATGTATGAGAAAAAAAGAGGGGAAAAAAAACATTTATTCTCTAAATCATCAAAAGAGAATACTGCCCCTCTTTTTTTTTTACTTTCCGTTAAGTAATATATAAATTGCTTTACCTATAAGTAATTTACTGTCTCATTCTATACTAATCAACAACAGTAAAACTTACGCATTTCTTTAGAAATAAATACAACCTTACAGAGTTTACACTGCATAAAGAAAGGCTTTTGCATTTTTATTGTAATTATTGTCTCCAGACGAAATTATAAACTTTTGTCATTCTCTTAGCTTATTCTACATTAAATTAATCACAGACCGTTCCATTATTCTCATTTGCTATTGTGCTGAGAATTAGCTTCAAAAGGGTGCTAAGCAAATCAAACTGCTTAGTGTTTAAGCTTTACAGATTTTGGACATGGATACAAACAATTTGAACAAGAGGTTTTCTATAAAAAACAGTTTGAGTAGGGTCCCAAGTGCATTAGGGAACAGCACTAATATCCAGGCATAAGATGATCCCTGCTTCAAGTCTTTGTTAGTAACCTATCACATAAAAACTAAAAATAAATGTAGTCCAGAAATACTGACAAATTTTGCCAAATTTCAGGAGAAAACCTCTTTTTAGTAGAAGTATTAGATTAGTTATGAAATCAAAGGAATAATTAGGATTGTATTTAACTATAACAGTTGTTGATCCCTCAAAAAATTCTCAAGCCAGAAAGACTTTCCTTTAGTTTATCTGTGGATGAGTAGCCTCCTTCTGTATGGTTTACTGAAGCCTTAGAAGAGTGGTTGCACTGCAAATCGATTTCTTCTTACAATGAGGAAAGGAAGAATGTGCAATAGACCATTCTAAATCAATACTTGTGCTGTAAAGTGCCAGGTCACTAATGTTTTGAAAAAAAACAACCCTGGAATTCACTGACTCTGCAACTATAAAATATACTTTTTAGGATTAAGTATCCAGCCATGATTTTGGAATTTTGGTTTTCGTTGCAAAGTATTCATGCTGCAATCACAGAACTGTATTATTTGGCCAAGCTTCAGGGATTACTGCCGTTTGTTTTTTTTTCTTTTCCCACTGAAATGCATATATATAGGAGATCTGATGGTAGAGTTTTTTCAGATGGAAATGTCACATCTTGGCCACCAGATGAACATGTTTTCTAACATCATAGAGCACATTGCACTTTTTTTTCTTTCTAATGAGTTTTTAATGTCTGCCATTACAAAGAACATTCATTAACTGATATCAGCTTCTGTTTTATTTTTACTTTAAAGAAATCTAGCTTGCAATTTGAGAAATACAAGTAAAAAAGTATGGATTATTTTATAACATGATTATAGGAGAAAAGGAAAAGTTACACCTTTCAACAAAACTACTAATTTTGAATTTTTTTAGTAAATGCAACTTGATTTTAAGATTAATTTTATTTTTAATAAAAAGAAAATACTAGCACATTTAAGTGTATTTTTCCTTTAGCCCAGACAAATAATTCCATATGTTGGAACTCATTTATTCTTTTCAGAACATAAAGTTTCAAAGTGACACAACCTTCTAACACAGATCTGCACAGATCTGCTGCAAAACAATAACGGTCATTTCCCGACTAATATTGCATTTAGAATGCCTCCAAAGAATGCATTGTGTACGCTTTAAAATGTATCCAAATTGAGCAGTTAATCCTGTTAACCTATATTTTATATTTTGGAGAGATTGTATGAGTCTAGGATTCAGATGCAGCTCAGGGAGCTAGAATGAAGCAAACCTTTCTGTTGTGTTTATTTATACAATTTATTCTAGTCTAAGCTGAACAGACAGAACAAACAATCTAGACGAAAGGCTTCACTAAATTGCCTGTGCACTGGAAATTTGAGAAAATTACGTGCCAGAAAATACTGATACACTGTTTCAGAAATAACTGTTGCTGTGTCTGCTTGCTGAAATTGTAATTCTTGTCGGTTACTCATTTCTACTATTTATAGAATTAAACTTGACAAGAACAGTGATCTTACTAAGCAGTAGCCTGGGATCATGTGATTTGTGGCCCTGGTTAAAGCCTGGCTACATGGTAGGTCAACTGAGACTGCTAAATGCTCTCATATCATTAATGCTGGGATTCTGGCAGCCCAACTCTGTGAAAACCCAGATAGGTTGGTTTGCCCTGAGCTACAGAGTCAGAAAGCTCTGGAACCTGTCTTTGAAGTGGTTTATATGGAGGTCGGTCAAAAATGCCAGAGGAACAAGGGGAGAGAAAAAGAGCAAGATCTTCAGGTCTCTAACCTTAATACAAAGAGCTCACCAATTTTACTGGGAGCTGTGACTATATGGATAGCTTGAAAATGGGTTAACAGGAAGTACTGCGACTTTATCACAGTGCATATTTTTCCTGACAGATCTAACTCAACAGCTAGGATACTAGGGCGATCCAGGAATCTGTGGGAAAACTGATTTACCCTGTATCAAGTTTTCCTAGACTCATAGAATTGTGACTCTATTTCCCTGAGCAGATTGTTCCAATGCCTGACAATCCTTTCAGCAAAGATACTTTTCCTAATATCCAATCTAACCTACCTTGGCACAAATTGAGGTTTCCTCTTGTACTGGGAGGAAGAAAAGAGGAAACTTCCACTTGTTACTTTGGAAAAGTTCCAACATCCACCTCATTACAACTTCCTTTCAAGTGGTTATAGAAACCACTCTCAGCCCCAGTTTCCCCAGCCATTCCTCATAAGACTTGTTCTCTTAAACCTTCATCAGCTTTATTGCTCTTCTTTGCACATGCTCCAAAACCTCCATGTTTTTCTTGTAGTGAGGGGCCCAAAACTGAGCATAGCATTTGAGGTTCAGCCTCGTCAGCTCTGAGTACAGGGGGACGATCGCTCCCCTGTTCCTTCTGGCCACCTTATTTCTGATAGAAGCCAGGCTGCAATTGGCCTTCTTGATCTTCTGGGCACACTGCTGGCTCATATTCAGCTGGCTTTTGTCAAACCCAAGATATTTCTGACAAAGATGCTGGACTTAGTAACATTTTCTCATGGAATTAATTTAATCAGAAAACACTTAACCACCTTTAGTTTTTAATAAAAAGACCGTTTATGGAATGAAAAAGACACCCAGGGCTAGCGAACAAAAAATGTGTGTTACATTACCAAGCACTGCAGTTCTCAGCACTTAGGGCAACAACTTTGAAATTCGGCAGTCATGTGAATGTATAATTACTATCTCATTGGTAGGAAATTTGAACCAAAATCTGGCCTTGGAAGGCCAGATACCTAGGACTCCGTGTCCTGCTTTGAATGTATGTGTTTGAAAAGAGTAAGTAGAACTTACAGCTTAAATCTGCTTTAAAATCTTATAACATTGAACCATTCAGATTTATCAGTTAAAAATGAGGAAAAAGTATGTGTCTCCCAGTCCCAGTTTCTTCCAGAGAATTAGGAACTAAATCAGGCCACAGAAAGAGACTTAACTTTACTTAGCAACAACAGCCCTAAATGCTTTCCTGGAGTTGGCTTATATCAGCCAAAAAAAAAACCTGTTAAAAGGGCTTCTTAAAAATCACTGGCAGAGGATTGACTCAGGCTGTGTGAGACTTGGCTTCAGTACTTTTCTATCCCATTTGAATTTCGTCACTAGTTTCACAGGTGACTTCTGAGATACGGGTTCGGTTCCTTCATGTTCTCCTGATAAAACTGCCCTCCAGCTGCTGGTGTGAGTAGTCATGGCCAAGATAGGACGCTTGGATGGCAGTCAGCATAGAGTAAAACATTTACAACAATAAGGGAGTTCGTGTGAATAAAAGGAACCTTAGGAATTAGGAGTGGAACCTTTTTATTACACCTTATAGCAATAAATTAAGGGTAAATTAAGGTAAGGAGAAATATCACCTTTTCCCAGCCTTTTGGAGAGGCTGCTCTTCTGTATTTTTGGTTGGGCAATGCCTATTATATTTGGTTCTGCAGATGAGGTAAGTATGAATCCTGGCAATTTGTTTTAGCATCCTGGCAGGTGTCAGGAGGTATGGGCCACCCACATAGTAGTGTTAGGGATTAGGAAGTTCTAGGTGTGTCCAGAAGCACGCCTAGAAGGTCTAGAGGAGTTTTCCAGTGAAAAATTCTGTCCACATAACCTCTAGAATTTCTGAGCAGCTGCTGATGGGCTCCTGAACTTTCATGTTTAAATTCTAGCTTTTTATCATTATTTGAGATGGACTTTGCCTACACGGTTCTACCCAGCTAGTTTTGCAAGGAATGACTGAGTCCTGTGGTTTGGTTCAGATGCATATTTTTCTGTGACGATGATGATACATTATCTGGGCTAGTGTTTGCAGGGACTGATAGAAAAGTGTCCAAGCAAATGATGCCTGAATCTAGAAATGAGTTAAACTACCAGCAGACTTAACACTGCATCAAATTTGTTGTTGAGATACAACAGTTACAAAATCTCACAAGCTATTATTCAAAGAATTCTATCTTCAGGATAAGCCACTTTCAACCACCAAATCTGCAGGTTCTTTTGCTCATTGACCTTTTGTTTAGCTGGAGCAGAACAGGGGATTCTTAAACTTGGAGTTCTTTCACAACTGACCCCAAGATTTGTTATACTATTTATTTCAGTGTGTTGGGAAAGGGTCCACAGCACCAGGAGGTCAGAAAGGAATCAAACAAGAAAAACACTTGAAAGAGAATAAATGATTTGCTGAATATTTTGTATTTTAATCATGTTTTTGTAGCCGCAAATAATCTTAGAAAACTAAACAGTGCCAGGCAACACCATAAGTGATATCTAAGGCTTGTTGGGCCACTGTGTATGTGTTTGTGTGTGAGTTGCTCATCATTTCTGGCCATTTTGATAATGACACGAGTGTGATAATAGTTTGCATAACTGCTGTGCTGCTTGTTACTCTCTTTGGCCACATTTAACAGGCTGTGGTAGTCCAACACAGTCACTATGAGAGCTAGCCAAGTTTCTGAGATGGGGTCAGCCTCACTGGAGCAATAACAATTTTCCCACTTTCTTTCAGTAGCATATCTGATGGCTATGGGGAGTGCCCAACCCTTTGAGCTGTCCTCTGACTTTCTATAGGGCTGAAAGTTTGTATTCTGAAAACATTATATCCTTACCCTGGACAATGTGAATACTGGTCTTTGTGAACAACAAAACTGACTTGTTTCTTTAGAGGAGCAAAAGCAACAGTTCTAAGAAAACCTGAATGAGTTCTAGCACTATTTTCTTGAAAACAGACTCATGGTTGAGAACAACAAAAACATATTTGATACATACTTGTTTCCTGCATGTGCCCCTGGAGTCCATTGCCCAAGTACAATGAACACTGATATGTTTCTAAAAGCTTATAAAATACGCATGTTTAATTTAATATTAATAGGATAGTTACTGTTTCCTAAAAAAATAAAAATTGAAATATACATGTAGGGTGGTGAATGCAAGAGCAATGTGAAAACTATGCAGCTCACAGTTGTTACATTTTCTTGACAAAGGATCTAATTAAGATACAGCATAAAACGAAATTCATACAATAAAAGAACAGCTAGATTCACCACTAAAACTGAATTTTAAGATTTCAAACCACAATATAGTAATGTATCTATGTACACTCAGAAAAAAAACTCATTGTGTGGTAATTTGGTAACATTCACATATTCACATGCACATTTTCAAAGTGATTATAGTTTATTGAAGTTATTACTATAAAAAATGTAGAGATCCATTTCCAGTGGATGTAAAACCTGAAAACTTTTGGAAGATTTAAAAGCTTCCTACAAAATAGAGTACCCTAGAGGGAATTAAAAAAAAAAAAGGATTTTTTCCTCTAATATTCTGGACTAAGATGAGAAACATGTGCAAGTTGGAAAAGGACACTGAACTTGATAAAAATACAAAGTCCACGTTTTGTTTTTAAGTGACAGCATTTTTAGACTGGAAAAGTGCATGACAGGTTGAAGGTAAGAAATGTGACAATTTTGAACTGAACCACATTCCTCTTGTTTGTGTTTCCTTTCAAGAGACTGGGGACTCTGGGGTCTCATAAAGTACTAAAGCACTCTACAGAAAAAGAAAAGCTTGGTAAGAAGGGACTCAGACACCTGTCCTTGAAGTTTTCATTAGTATGTTGGAAGACAGAATGAAAAGAATTCTTGTAAAATCTGCCCTTGACTCAGATCTGAGACAGATGTTATAATGTTGCAGAACCAGAAATCAGAATATCCCAACAACCAGAAAAATGACATAAGAAAAAAAAGAAACATAATTCAATTCATAGAAAATAAGGTCCAAATTCTACTCTCGGGAAAAATCAATGACAATCTCAGGAATGATAACAACAAATCAAGCAAATGATGTTCAGGAAAAAGATCCAAGGATTCTTGAAAATCTAGTCTCTCCCAGAAGAAGAGACTGACCACAGGTTAACAGAACCATGTTACTATCAAGACAGCAAAGAAATGAGGTAGAATTCAAATCACATTAAATACACTCAATACACAATGTAAGCCTGCTCAGCTCAGTGCTGTTAGATCTCTGCTAGAGCTCCATGTCCAGATGTGTTTCAACAAAGAACCCAGCACAGATCAGCATTAATGACGTGCTGAGATCTATCAACACCACCTCGGAAAAGGAACTGAAGGACTGGGGCTATTCAGTCTAGATGAAATAAGATTAAGCAGAAAAATAATACCGGTTTTCAAGTATTTAAAATATCAGCTGCAATCAATTAATTTGTTCACAATGCCCAGTGTTGAATAGGACAGGATACAATGGCTACTAAGCTATCTTAAGTCATATTAAGAATTTTCTAAAGGCAAGATTAGTTGAAGACCTAGTTCACTGAGAAGGGGAATATGGGGAATGCTCCTCATTGTCAATTTTTAAGAACTTTTGTCAGGAGTATTGTAGGCATAGCTGTTCCTGTCCTGAAGCAGAAGGATAGAATCTCTTGGAATCACTACCAGTTCTACTTTTGCAAATATCTGAAACTGTTAGGAGTAATGACTATTGCACAGACTTAGCTTAAGACTCAAGCTAAAAATAACCTATCCAAGATTCTTTGAAATTTTTCATGTATGAGACTTGCATTTTTATATTTCCTTGTTTAATATGAAATGATCAAGTGATTACAGATCCCCTGAAAATGGAGGACTACCAGGGGAAAAATATTGTATCAGTTGTGACAAAGCACTAAGTATTGGCACTATGTGGAAAAGTGGTACACGCACTTTAACATTGAAATAGGATTCCTTTCACTTTCATCCAATAGATTCACTATAAACCATAAACATATTTTCCAAGAAAAGCTCTAATTAGAAGGAATATCTGAAAAAAAGTAATGGAAAAATTTAAAGTTGTTTCTAAACACATAAAAAAGTAACTCTTTAGTCATATTCCTTATGAATATGCAAAGAATTATTCTTCCTTGATACCTTTAGTTCCATATCAGAGAAATTTCCACCACTTTGCTTTCTCCAGCACAGATGGTTAAGGTGATGGCAGAATTATTTCCCTGACATATGCAGAATTAACAGAGAAAAATTCTCATAGAACACCTCTACTCAGCAGAAGAATTTCTGCAGTGTCTACAAAGAAACGGTGCTTTCCTTCCATCTATGTCTTACAAGATTTAGGAAGTTAAAACCTAATACCATCTACTCCAATATTTCAGGTTCTCTTCATCAACAGATACTGCAAAAAGGAATTAACATTGTGCATTTATAGAGTGACCTTTCTTTTAATATGAAATGAGTAGATTAACCTGCAGGGAACAAGCACTGTACAAATGGATGAATAAATCGGCCTGAATTGACATATCATCACAGTTTAGACATACACAAAATATTTTGTTGAGGTGTAGCAGATAAACAGCAAAATACTGCTGTGATTTTAAGCCAGAAAATACCGCTGAACATCCGAACTTATCAATGTTACTTTTCGGTGAGTTTTTAAAAACTAATTTAGATATTAATCTTTATTTTTAAAGTTCTGGATTCATGGGGGAAGAAGTTAATGAGTTTGATAAGGGAAACTATGTTTTAAGTCTACGACAGCACTCTATCTATCCATCTACTGAATACTTGTCTTAATCAGTGGATTCATTTTATTCAAGGGATTTTAAAAATCCTGACCTACTAAAAGGGCCTTCAATATTTCACCACTGCTTAGAAACCTTATCCTGGCATCAGCTATTCTGTTATTTTATTCCCAGTTTATAAAGGATGACTGCTGACAGAATTGATGAATCTATTAGAGTAGGTCAATCATCCAAGATGACAGAGACTCTGTAGCAAAACACTGTACAGCAATATACACAATATATACACTGTAATATACAAAATACCAAATTATTAGTACCCAAAAAGTCGAGAAATGAACATGAGCAAAGTATTTCTGAAAACATGGATGGGCAGTATGCTAACCAATGCAATTAAATTCTGACCCATGCAGTAATTAATGCAAATTAGAATGAATAATTTGTTATGTTGTGAACAGTTTCCTAATGCAAGAAGGGGAAATCAATGGAGTTCAAAGGAGAAGCAGATTAAAATTGGTCAAAAGTATTGTTTAACATGTTTAATCTCTAATGAGAGCAACTCACTGCCGCAAGAAATACAGACCAAGAAATGAACAGGATTTAAAAACTAATTATGAGGATAATGAATGACAGTTATGCTTGTTCAATGTGTGTAATGTAAAGTGATGCATAAGTAGATAAACTCCCTATTGACTGAATATTGGGAAACCCCATATCCCACATCTACACACCAAGGGATAGCTTGTTGGCAGTTGTCTGAAACTTGGGTTAGCTTGAGGCATGCTGACTATTGGATGGCACAGTCTGAAACATTAAAGAATGAGATGGACCTCTGATGTGAATTGATACAGCTCGTACTTCCACTTGGTGGCATTTTTCCCACCTGATAACCTACATCTTACTTTTTCTGTTACTAAAATCAACCTTTGCATCCTTCTCCAGACTCATATCACAATGATTCTCTTTAAAAATAAGATTATAGATATCTATTTTTCAAAATAGTTAGAAATCACAATAGATACCATCTCTTGATATATTTGGAACCTAGTATAAGGGCATTCTTTTTAAATTCTCTATTCTTGAAGATGTTTGATAAATAAAAATAACTAAGAGTATTTGAACTGCAAACAGTATTTTAGCTTAAGTCCTAATACATTCAAAAGTTTATGTGGCTTGGCTTTGTTGCTTGGTTCCAAAAAATATATTTCAGTTTGGCATTTCAGTTTGATGGCTGTTGAAAACAAGGAACAAGTTGACAAGGCACTATTTGTATCTTTTCTTCCTTAATGTCAAACTTTTCTGTATGTATTTGTCATATTTGTAAACACTCGGTTTTCTTTTATTTTAAATACTGAGCAAATCCTGAAAATTAAACAGTAATATTGTTATCGAATGTAAAATGTGCATTTACTCTTGCATAATTATCAGTGTTGGCTATGACAAGGAAGACAGATTTAAGTATTAGTTTGCTGTGAATATCCAACTGCCTTGTAGTTAGCAAGAAAAAACCTTTCAAATTGTGTCAACAAAAGAGGGAAAGTGGAGGCTGAGTCAAAAATTTGAACTGAAAACGTGTGAGATATAAGAAATTATTAGAAACTGTGTCCCCATGCTTGTGAATCAATGCAATTACTTGCAGGAGGCTTCAAACTATAGTTTCTGCATGCTCGTGTCCTCATGTCCACCGTCTGATGCAGTGTCACTCATCCCAGCAGGTTTCCTATTTCTCCTATCGCATAGGCCGATTTCTGCTTAGTTTTCAACTGAAGAGACTTAACGAGTGACCCACTTTATGATATTCCCCTATAAGAATTCCTTTGTGGATATCTTCCTCAATACCTCCCAGATGGTTTACTATCAGAACATAATAGAAGCTAATGGGAACAGATGTGACCTAGAAAACTTCCAAACCAAGTAAGTAGAGAAAAACATTTACTCGTGTTATTTATTTCTTCTCCTGTTGACTTTGAAAACCAAAACAAAATGACAGTAGTTCAAGGATTTTTTTTATGGCTAAGATTAGTGGCAAAAATATATTTGGAACAGGAAAGTGGAGGTTTTGAGACAACAGATTTCTCAACTTTTCAACATCTTCCCCTTTAATATGTTACTGCTTGGAGAGTGAATATCTGCACCCTCAGGAAATGTAGGCAAAGAAACCTCATGATTAAAGTGAATGCCTCTTCCACCATGGGCATTTTACATAATTTGATGTTCAAAATTTATTTCCATACACTGATTTTTTTGTGGTGCTTAATCTGAGCCTTGCTTGTGAGTGCACTGGAAAATTTACATTGACCCGGGTGGGATCACCTGGACATCTGATGATGAAGGTTTATTTTGTAGATTTTACTGCTGGAACAGAACAATTTTTTGCCATTAGAACAAGGACAGGTGCATGTCCTACAGGCAAAGTGAGTCACCCACATAGCATCAGTAGTCTAAGGGCTAGCCACTGCTAATCATTTTGCACTATTTGTAGCTAACTGCATTGTGCAGTAAACGGTGTCTTATTCCCCATAAGTACAGAGAAAAAGCTCCACTAGCCTAGTCACTTTGTTTTCAGACAGCCGTACTTAAAGAAATCCTACTGTTATGTTTCACAACCATTAAAATTCCATACAAATATTTCCTTTTGACAGTATATGCATTTTCTAGCAAATATATTAAACTACTTCTGAACTGCATGTTATGGGTTGTTATTAAAAAAACCCCTGACATTCTTCAAAACATTTTCTAAATCAAGGTCTGAAATTACTTGTTTTAAAGACTAAGGTTTTTGTCTTTGCTTAGTATGACTTTTCAAAAATTTCTATAAAACATACAATGCAATATTTTAACAGCAAATACAATGAAGAAATCTTTAAAGCAGTGAAAATCTGTGTTGCCTTAGTGAGAGTTTTAATTTTGTTATTAGATTGCTAGGAATATTAGCTGTTGGAGAGAATTATGGCTTCAACAATTTGGTGGTAAATGTGTTTTAACTGTAAGTTGCAAATTAAAATACTTTCTCAGAGAAAATAAACACCTTGAAACATTGCGTGACTCACCGGAGCACAAGCAGGATTTTGAACTTTTCACCTGCATAGTGACATTATGACTCCAAAAGAGCAGCTGAAAGCTGTTTGGCAAAAATTATTTTGGACATCTTGATAGAGCTTTTATAATGGTTGAAAGTAATTTAAAATGGCTGTGTTGCTGCTGTTAAAAACATTTAGGGAAGAAAAGGAGGCTATTTTGGCAGCTCCTCCATTTGGAGAATAAAAACCATTGCAATATCCCTTCCTTTTGACCTTATTCTGAACAGAAGCCCTCATTGATCAGTTCCACTTACATTGTCTTTAAATTGCCTTTACATTGTCCACCCGGCTTTGTAACATTTGATAAGTTTTATTTTTATCACACTGGTATAAAAACTGTCTTGCCCAGCTTGTCAATATGTTTTATTGTGATATTTGTGAACACTTCAGGGAAGGAACCATTTTTACACCTAACATAAAAAACTGCCCCACAAGATCCTGCCCAGATCCATTGTTTCTGAATATTCTGTCACAAGAAATAGATACTTGTAAAAAAATTCAGTTGTCAATCCAATATTTAATAATTTCTGGCTTTCTTTCCCTTAAAATTACTAGCAGGTATAGACAGCTATAGAAAGAAAGGTATTTTGTTTTATTGCTATTTCTACCTGAATTATCCCTAAACTCAAGATACAAAAGCTGAAACAAAGTGTCCACAGAGAAGAGGTCCTGGGTCATCACTGATCAAATCTTAGCGAGAGTTTGAGGAATCAAGGGTAAAACAAACAGTCACAGATTGTGTGTTCCTATGCATACGACATGCTGAAAACTTCTTAAAGATCTGGAAAAATCAGTTTCTATGTTTAGTTCATTGCTTAATGCTAAGCTATGCAGTGCTGTTTGTAGTTAAGGGGTGGAGGTAGTTTTTGCAATGAGCTAGGTCTTCTGAGAGCTTTTTGTGGTCTTCGCATGCCCGAGACAGTCCCTTAAACGGCGCCATGTGAATCACTAATTCTGCCTATAACACCATCCAAGTCAGTACTATTAAGCATAGCTGAGAATGTAGGTTTATTTACCTTTTACATTGCCGATAACAGAAAGAATGGAGGTAGACATTTTGTTTTTCCCCAGAAAAAATGCCAGTCTGCGGTTTGAGTTGGTGGTAATCTCCAAGACCTGAGAACAAATTATTTGTATTCTGCTAGAACATCTCAAGATTTGCTCAGCTAAATAAAATTTGATTCCTCTATATCTACTAATCTTATGAGAAGATGTAAGTGAAGCAGCTTGTTTCAGAAGAAGTACCTCAACGTAAGATATGTTGGCCAATAATGCTGCTAAATATAAAGATGTCTGAATATGCTACTTAGAGGCACCACTTGGTTATTGTGTCAAGACTTGTAAAACTATGTATGTTGATGAAATAGGTATCTACCTTTGTAGAGTTCCTAGAATTTCTAATCCAAATATTATCAGTAAATAACACTGACCTCTAGCCTGCAACAAATTCAACATCTGCACTGAAGGCCTTAAAAGTAACAGCTATGATATTCTGAAGGAAGAGAGCGGGAGGAGTCAAAGGAGGGTATCACATAGCCAAACAATCTTAGGAAGTTACCATGGTCTAACTAAAGAAAAAAATAAATCCCTTTATGACCCCATGTAATTTGACTCAGAAAAAAAAAGAAAAAAAATGGCCTTCACCTGACCCTAAGTCCGCAGTTTGTCTCATTCTGGAAATCAATACAAGACATGTACATTGTACCTACTGGATGAATGTAATGCATCAGCAATACTTGCAAATCCTGTCTACAGTGTGTTACTGTGACCAACTCCCAGAGTTTCTGAGAAAGAGAATATTACTTTACAGAAACTGAACTATACACTAAAGGCAGAGAGGAGAAAATCCTGCCTAGTCACTGAAGAAGACCAACATTAACCTTGCAGGATGATATTTAATATAAACATAGGACAGACGAAAATCTGTCTTTCAATTCCACTTGGCTGTATTACCCCTAATGGAATACAAGAATTCAGTGTGGCTGTCACTGACCAGCTACCCACAGCAACTCAGAAGCTATCAGCCCATCACTAATGTTATGCTTGCATGTATAATGCATTGCTCTCTGGAGCTAATAGCTCAAGTCTCAGGTGACATAGAGCTACATTAGAGAATTGATGGTGGACAGGCCTCATTGTCCTGGAAAAAGCACGGCGCTGACCCCATAGACTGCTTCCACCTCTACTGCTCCTTGGACGTTGCACATGGAAACACCCAGGAGTCTGCTTCTCTCACGCGGATTGAAAATAAGGATTCAGTGGCATCTAGGAACATTGTACAGAAACATAGATCAAGTCTCCTTGCCAGGAGTAGTGCTTGATTGGAAATTTGAGCATGTCTCTTTGTAGCCAGTGAGAATTGAGAACAGTATTAAAGGTTTTTCCTGAAATGAGGTGGATGTAATAATGTGGTATTTTTTTAATTAAAGAGTTAAGAAGAGAAATATATATCAGATATATAAATGAAATGACAAGAGGTATAACTAAATAGGTAAAACTTCCGAAGAAGGTGTTTTACTGAGTTGCTAATGCCCATTTTTTCCTCCAAATCGTATTGGCTTTTTTTCTGACATGATAAATCCTATAAATGACTGTATTCTCTTGCTACTCATTATTTTCACTCCCGTCACTTCTAATTGAATCTCACAGGCACAGATCCATAATGAACTTCAGTGCAGTCTTTCTTCCACACTTTCTTCAGTGTCAGGTTTGGTTCCAGCACTATGTTCTGAGCCGAGCCATGTAGCCCAACTGGTCCTATGGTGAACATTTGGCTACAATCTTCTTCTTCCAGCCAGGCTAATTCAACCAACCGTGCTGGACTTAGCACCTGTTACCCATTTTCCTCCAGGAACTGAGCACTGGTCTGATCAGACTCGCTTGCAAAGGCAGCATTGCCAAAACACCAACCATGTTAATTGATATCAGAGTGAATGCTGCAGGGAAAAACAGTTTAATGCAACAAATACTACTAACCACATATCTAGTCATGTGTGTTCCTACATTAGCTCAGCATTTTATTTTATCAATTGATTTCCACTTCAGGTTGGACAATTAGGCCTGCTTATGGCTATCCCAGTATGTGTGTTGGTTATCAGAATCTGCTGATGGCACACTTGCATGCTCATTTTCTCCTTCCTGCAGCTACCATGCTTCATACCAAACAGTGCATTGTAAAAACTCATACAACAATTCCAGCTTTCCATAGATGAATTCCAGATGGTTATTTTCTTCGGTCTTCTCACAATTTTAGTATCAAGTTTAGGTTTGTTCCCAGATGTAGCTAAAACAGCCGGTTGCTTTTGGCAACAAATTGCTGGCAAAGGAGAAAGGGGAGAAAGGTCAGTAAAAACACTGCAACCAATGTCTCTAACTGATGGCACTAATGCCAGCTGGTGAACTGTGTTACACTGGATATTGAAATTCAGAATCTTCTAAGCAACAGGGCAGCCAATATCTTAACTCTTTTGAAAGAGTTTATTACAGTTGTCTTGTCTTTAATTCCGTTTTATGTCTTGATGATTCTTTCATTTCCAGTCTCCTTTAACTGCGTCGCATATATTCTAACGTGGAGTACTAAACAGAGCTATGCGTTGTTACATGAACTTTCAACCCGTTTTGATAAACACCTATACAGCTGAGAAAGTGGCTGGAAATAAACCATGTGTATATAATAATTATATACAAAAGAATGTAAGTACACATGTGTATGTGAGTTATATATGTTATATGTGTTAGCTATAACTATGCACCATCAGCATAGTGTCCTCCAAGCTTAATCTGGGTCAAAGTAGTCTGGAATGCAGATTTATTTTTTAGAGAGAAAAATATCGTTATTGAATGACAGCCTATTTGCTGTCTGACGCATTCATTAAAAATCCCCACTCCAACTGTCACTTAAGCAAATCTCTGGTTAGGCAGTGAAACCTGAAATGAGTTCACTTCTAAATTACCATGTTATAGTTTAATTCAAATGTAAATTAAAGCCCTGATACAGCAAAGCATTTAAGCATGTGTGGAAGTGAATGGGATTACTAGCACATTAAAATTTAAGTATATGTTTAAATATTCTGGTGAACTAGATTATTCTATATTCTGTTTTTTTCCTGTTGGATAAAACTTTGCCTTTATCTGTACACCTTTTATTTCCAATCCCTTTCTATTTTCTTTCACTGGAGATTACTATATTTCGATTAACTCAATTTGAATTTTCTCTAGGGTAGGTATATTTCATCATATCAAGACTTCCGATGTCTCTATTAGCGTTGCTGCTATGTGTCTGACATCAGTGTCCATTGAGCTAGTTATCAGCTTTGTCAGCTGACTCCTCATACTGTTTGTGTTGTATTGTAAGTGCCTTTCTTGTCTGTGTTCATGCAGCTGTGTGCTGCTGCAGCAGCTGAACCCCGTATTGCTTTGGCCAACGCCCTCTCTTTTTGAGGGTAGCTATCAATGGCTTTCAGCACTTCTCTTGCTGTCAGTTGCTATTCAACTGTCTTTTCTGTTCCTTGCTGGTATATTTCTTTTAATGAAGAAGAAAAGGCTTTAAGTATTAAATATTAATTAATTAATAAATTTTAAGTATTAAGTATTATAAGTATATGAGACCTCAAGCAAGACGTGAGGGTGATTTCCATGTTAACCAGCTATCCATGGCGGGATATTTTAGTTTATGATCAAATTGCATGAAGACTTTTATAAACTTACATGACTGCCCTAGGAATCTCTGGATCACTGCCATTCTATAATGTCCTACTACTTTGTATGTTCATTTGCTCATCAAGTTTCTGAATATTTCCATCTTATTTACATTTTTTTCACAGGATACACTAATTTACTTTTACAAGACAGCAAAATCAGGAAAAAGAGCACAGCATCAAAATCAAGAGTTTAGAAATCCAAGGAAATTTTTTATTTAGGTCCTCACATTTGTTTCTGTGCTTAAATAGAGTTAGTGTGTGCTTTGAAAATCAAATTTTCTTAATTCAGTGAACCACCGTAGTAGATAAATTAAATTTACATCATGAAGCTGGAAAAGATAAAGTTTAATAAAATACATTAAGTCTGCGAGTGAAAAGCTGACCCCTACAATATTTATGAAAAAGTATGCAGTGACTCCAGCCCAGGAGCAAGGCTTCAACTGTTGCCCTTGGGAGACAGCTACATCAATGTAATATATGGTTCTGAGGTGATAAAAAAGGATGGGGCAGAAAACTGCGGGGAATCATAAGGTTATCACTTTGGTGGCTTGGTACCTACTGTAGGTCATTCATGGTATCTGACAGGTGAGAACTGTCTGCCAGAAGGAAACATCAAGTACAAAACAGTAAGAACAATGACCATGTTCAAAATGATCTACCAGAGTTCATGACCTACGTACTAATTTTGACAAAGTAGTTATGCTAAATGAGAGAACTTCATTTCACACTGTTTCAAGGACAGAAAAGAAAGGGAGAAAATATTACAACTACATTAAGATTGTCTTCAGTTTACATTGCCTTCAGCAAAGGATGCCATACTGGGGAAGTTCAGCATCAATACTCCCATGAGGTTCCGCTTAATCAAAAGGGAATATATATAATATAAAGGGAAAAAGGAGTAAGTCTGAGAGTCGCATTTGACATAGCTAACTTTAAGGGCTGCAACACAGGTTTCTACGACTGAGCTGGTTATGTAGCTATTTTTTTTAGTAGAGTCAGTGGAGCTCAGGGTGTGATTCATGTGGCAAAACAAGCGCCTACTTTAGGCTGAGATCAATTGGGTTGAAATTCTAGGAAGCCTGTGAGTGAGTGGCTCAGATGTAAACATCTGTGTTGCAAACACTTGCATTCAGTCAGATGTAAGTCTTCCCAGTCGACACAGAGAATCTGGGAGATTTGAAAAGAGAATACTGGATAACTACATAATATGTTGTCAAACCCTCGTAAGGAAAAAAAACCAAGACAGAAACAGAAAAGAATACGTAGCATTTCACCAGTAAATCAAATATGACAAAGAAAGAAGTACATCAATATTTCTTCTAATCATATTTGACAGACACCATTATCATCAATAACTGGAGGACTAGGGGAAAGGTGGAGTAAAGCAGTGCTTGATGGAAGACACAACAGTCCTGGAATGTGTGAACCAAAGAATTCTCAGGGAAGAGGGGTTATAAAGGAAGCGCATATAGAACCAGGAAGGCTGCCAGCATGGATACTGTAGGAGGTGGATGCCATGTTGAGAGACAGTTTACAAATATCCTCCATCATCCTACTCTGCAGTTTTGTGCTTAGTCTGTAGTCTTATTTTGGCTTACCGTAAGGGATGGTACCTTTTCTCTCACACTTTGCAAATGGAATCTATGAAAAAATTATGATTTTTGTCTTCAGTATCTTCCATTCATTTGCAAAAAAAAACCACCCCAGAAATTACATGGAATATTGTCCACATTTGAAGCAAACATATATCATTAGTTTGCGTGTACTATTCCACATTGATAAGAAGTTTTCTCTACATGTCTATTTAACCAGGATAAAAGGTTACTACTAGGCAGACATTTTAATTTGGAGGTAGTGAATGAGTAGTGACCAGTTCCTCCGACTGGCACTTCTAGTTTTCTACTGTTACAGAACTAAATTATATTTAAACTTCAGAGAGCTAGGAATGAGAGAGATGTGGTACAATACCTTTATCTAGAAGCAAGACTCACAACACAATTTTGGTTAGCTTTGAAGACTCTTCTAGTTATATCTGGCCAAAAGATTTGTTTCAGAAGCTATGGATCAAAGGAGTGCTTCAACTGCCAGGATTTGCCTTGCTTTCAAGGTGCTTCAGCTGGGGAAACAGAAAGGAAAAAGAGTTGATTCAGATCTACTTAGTCTCTCCACCTCTCCCCTTGGCAACTTCCTTGCGTTAGAGGGATCCCTGAGTAACAGGCTACATTGAACTTCTGTCTACAATGCGTTGTCATTATGGCTGAAAGCAGTGGAAAGAACCATGAGAGATATGACTTTCCAATATTTTAGTAATTAATATCCTAGTCCTCAGAGAGGTGAATTGTAGGAATTTCCATGACACGTCATTTCCTGAAGTATAAGGAGCGGAAGTTAAGTTCGTCACAACAAACTGTGAAAAAAAGCTGAAGTTAACAAGAGGAGAGAACAAAGGCTTACAGTATTGACCTCTGCAGTTTTATTACTAATGATTTTTTTAGTAAAACTACTGCAGATAAAACTCTAACTGTATTTTTAAATTACTTGAATGATTAAGAAAAATCTTGAAAAACTCTTGGAAAATTGGAAATCTTGGAAATTGGAAATCTTCCAATTATAGATGGTATTATTCATATCACTTTCTTGATATGCTTCTTGGTGAATCAATCTGTATTTCATTATTCTATAAAGAATATACAGTTCAAGTCCTACTACCCAAACGTTTCTAATTCATGTATATGTGTGTCTAGAATGCTTGTTCTGGATATGCATGATGTTCAAAAAGGACATTTGAAGGCAAAACTCATGCTGAAATATGGGTATACAAAACCGCATGATTTGCTTATGATTCAAAGGGTGACTATCTTTATGTGAGTAATGTCAGAAAAAATACTTTCCTCTGTATTAGATGAAAACCTGGTAAAAAAGAGGGAATGCAAAACTGAGATTCAGATTTCACAAACAACAACAGAAAGTGCTTGTTTTAGGATGAAGAAGCTACACAGTTTATTCTTGATTGCGTAACTATAATTTTTATGTATTTGTATTTCTTAAATATTGCTTGACTTTGCTTCATTCTAGATATCCTGAAGATAGCAGATAAAATTTCAAAAGTCAGAAGAAATACTCTCCAAATTTTTAAGCTATGACTGACCGTACATATACAAGTCATTCCTTATTTGTGTGAAGTACTAATATGTTTAAAATTGTGCCTCCAGTGTATGAGCTATTTCTCCTTAAATAAGTAAGGTAAAATTATATGATATTAATTTTTTTGATATCTTGGATGTATCAACTAATGAAGTTCATATGAAATTTGACATTTTCTATTTGCAATTTGATGATAGAATTAAAATATATATCCAAAGAGACTACACTTCAGAGAAGAAAATATATGGAGACAATTGAGGTGTTTTTTCTTGAATCACATGCTTTCTGTGACATGCTGTGAATTTCAAACTACAGAGTCTGTAGTTTGAGATCCAGTCACAGCTATCAGTAGCTTCTATTATGCTCATATGTATACACTTAAAAAGAGAACTGACAAGATTCAGGGAAAAATGCCGAGTTATATAAGACTTAAAATGACAAAATGTTGACATACCCTACAATTAAGGTTCAGATTGTCCCTGGCAATTGAATTTGTGCAGTAGGATGAGTTAGGGGAGAAAAGGTGTACAAGTATTCACATATGAAAGCTCCATACAAGGACCAGAGAAATGGCAGTCTCAGCAGATGCTCCGTCTGGAAGGTTTTCTGTGATGTTCCTGATACCTAAAAGGAACAGGGAAAACATGGAATATATGATGTTGCTTTCCCTGTGCTTCCCTGCTACCTATGCAGTTGTTGACAAAGAGAACTAGATGAATGAGAGGAACTTGCTAGCGTATTTCCCCTGTGCTTGTCTAACCAGAAGTCTTCTTATATTCTAGTATATGCATATTCTTATAATCTCCATCTTTTTCCAGTGGAATAATTTTCTTGAGCTTTGCTCCTAAGTCCAACTTCCTTTACAGGTAAATGCCTGTTGTAGGCTCATAAAGAAGCTGACTTTTTTGATCTGCCCAAAAACATGATAAATGAACCATTCTACTATTTTGTCAACAGGAACCTTCCCTGTCACACACTTCATGCACTGTAAGTTTCCCAAGGCAGATGAGATTTTATTTTTTTCTAATTACAAGCACTCAGGACATCATGGGCGCATTCTGACTTCAATAGATCTCATGATAATTATTTATCCTTGTAGTAAAGACAATGGGTATGGCAACTTATGGAAGCAAAACGAAAAACATCTCCTCGTAGTTCCCTTTCTTCCACTGAAGTTTAGATATGTGCACTGATGTTTGTTGTCAGCACTGAGTAGTATAGTAAAGTGACTCTTTTTCATATCACTGTATCTAAAACCATTTATAATTTCATACATTAAAATTAGCACCTTGCACTTCAGAACCTATCTGAATGGATACCTCACTTTCCATGGAAATTTGTAAATCTATCATTTAAATCTCACCTTAATCATGACAATATTGCCATCTGACAGAAATTTAGAAAAAAAAAAGCTAAACCAAATTATTTTCAGCTGAGCTTTATGTTTTAGGTTACCTCACCCCTCCAACTCTTGAGGCAACTCTATATCTGCATCATCTACTGCAGCATATGTGATCCCTGTACACACAAGGAAATGTTAAAAAACATTATACTTGCTCGAATACATTATATTTCAGCAACGCTTGCTCTTATGGGATTTAAACAGCTTATTTTCTAAAGGATATTGCTCAAAGTTTTTAGTTTTTTTTTTCTGATAGATTTCTTTTCACAATCAAGGCACCATATTCTCAGTATATATCTGGGGTCATTGCTCTGTTGCTAAGCAGTGGGGATTAATGGCTCTTTATTATGCAGTATTATAGGAAACTTCATAAAATCAGCTGCAATTTGGGACTCTGGAACTAACCCCACCATTCTTTCTGCTCTGTTGTGTAGTTGCCTGATTGCAACAATATTTTCAATATTTTGCGTTTCTGAAACGTTTTCAAACTGCCATTAGACTGCAGGTAGGAAGGACAGCTGAGTACTATTATCCTAGTGATAACTACTATGAAATGAGTATTTCAGGTGTTTTGGTAATTGTCCAAGCTACATGCTTTTGAACCACATTAAACTTCCTTACTGTTATAGCTACTCTTGGAGACAGAAAGGAAAGGGTGGACTAGGAACCTCCTTCTACTGCTTGTTGAATGTCATTTCTCAACTTCATGAATCAGGACAGTGCCACACACTTTGAATAATCAGAGACAGGTAGAAGTCTTTAAGTTTATTTCAGGAAACAGTTATTGAATTTACTTTTTGAACTACAGCAGTTAGCATAAACCAGACATATTTCCCTCTGTATTCAGAAGTGTGTGAGGGTCATTATTTAGAAGCTAATAGTAAATGGCTGATCACTTAAGTGGTGATAAATTAACAACCAGTCAGATGTCTGGATTGTCAGTGTATGGTATTGACTAGTAAAAGTATAAAAGGTTTACTACACAGGAATGGACAAATCCACTGTTCACTGTTATATTACAGCATTTATCTAACAAATTTCCTCGTATCTGTTACTGTAAACAGATTCTGAAGATAACAGTAATATATGATATGTTATTTAATAACTGTGACCTACCTGTCCCTGTGGCTTCCTGGTAGATCCAAAACTGTTTCTCTGAATGTTTATGCAGTGTATTGAGAAGAGACCTTACAATGTAATTTCATCTTGTTCACTGGATGCTATTATCTGTGCAGGTGGGTACTATGGTGATTTATTAAGGAATTTTTTATTTTAGCATCTCAGAGCATGTGTATATGTTGGAAACATGATTGAGAGGTTAGTGTTTGCCTTCAGAGTTTTTGTTATGTCTTCACTGACGCGTATTCCAGGAGATGCCTTTTCTTCTTCGTCTGTTAGCAATTTATGGATATAGATATCTCAACGGCAAGTGGTAAGATGAGACTGCACTTGCTGTGTCTTGTGAGGCAAGATACTTCAGAATTTCTTGATAAGACTACACATAAACACATAACATCAAGAGAGGAGCAAGCTCAGAGACTATGAACTCGCTATCAAGATGAAGTCACAAGTGGATCTTGGTTATTCACCAGCATCTAAGTAGGACAGAGTTGCTCTGTCAGGATAAAAATGGAGCATTAGGGAACACATAGGAAACAACCAGCTATTGGGATTGGAAGTACGGTGAGAGCAGTTTAGAAATGTTTTCTTAAAATAGAAATACATTAATACAAATCTTTAAATGGATTACTGATTTTGAAAGAGGGTAACGGATTTTTTTAGTACAGAAATTAAAAATAAAGACAAAGGTAGAAAATATTATCTAAATGTGATATAAACCAGATTATTAACATAAGCTGATACATATTTATACTGAAACTAACTTCCTTATGCAAATAGGGCACTAGGGTTGATAGACCTAGGCCTTTAGAATCAGTTATGTCCTGTTTATTAATAGTGTGATTTATATATACTGGATTTATATATACAACACAGGTTTGCTGTTCTACTTTTCCCTCTTCTACAGCAGAAACAACAGCTCTCATTTAGTAATCCTGTTCATGAGTTATCTTTCCTTTTTTTGTTGATGAAATTACATCCAGGAGTATCGAGCAGCCATTGTACATTCTATGTAAATGTAGATAGAAATGTATCACATTTGCTAGAATGAATCCCAATTCACTTGAATTCCAAAAAATCATTTCTATCACTTGCCTGTTATATGTTTTATTAAACTAATAAGCACTAATGAATTTCTACCAGAAGAGCAGACCACTCTCTGACAGAAATGAAGCTTTTCAAGAAGTAATTTCCACTTCTGTTTGTCCCACCCAGTTTCAATGTACCTCTTATGATCATTTCTAGAAAAACTCGGTAAGTTGCATAATTATAATCCTTTATCATTTATTTGATAATTCTGTTTCTGTATTTCCAGGCAAATGTAATTCAGACAATTGTAGCTTAAGGTGGCATTGTCTCCAGCTCCCCACATGGGCTGACAACCCAGGACAGCCTCATTCCAACCCTGTCCCCAGGGAGGTGCTTGATCCCTGAGACTGGGGTTGCCCCCTGCCACTACTCCCTCATTGACTTCTTCCTTGGCTGGGGCAGTGGGATGGGATGGGTTGCACAGCCCTGCCCTGACACCCTGGGGAGCCTCTGCCACTCCTAGTTCCCAGGGAGACCCTATCCCTCACAGCACCCTGACATAATGATATTAACCTGAACAATTTTCATTATTTCGGCATATATCCATCTTTCATCTGATGTTCTTGAAGTTATGCTCAAAATGGGAGACGTCAGGAACACCCTCTCTTGGAAAGCCCATATCAAGGACCAAGCAGCTCTGAGGTGGAAAATTGTACCTACAGTACATGATGCAGTGCTGTGACAGCAGAGAGGGTGTGAGACCATTTAAGTTGTCTCATCAGTCTATGTCTTCATTGAGAACATGGGAGGATAAATAATGTAAAATGATTATCTACTCAGTTTTCTGAGTGAAAATTTTGATAATCTCAAAAGATGTTTTTTCTATGAAACTCAAAGTGCTAGTCCACAAATTGCCAAATGTATCTGTTCAAATATTTTTCTGTTCACGTGGTGAGAAATTTTTTTCATGTAATCTGTATGTCTTTTACTGGTTTTAAGACAGCTGCCCTTTATCCTACTTAAAATTAGTTCTTTTGACAAGTCTGGTGTTTCTACTGTTGGCAAACATTCATTTTGCTTTACCACAATACACGCAAAATGACTAACAAATCCCTCAAGTCCCATGCAAGAAGTCCATAAAATTGGCTGGTTTTAAGTTACAATATAATATGTAGGCATTTCACAAAATATTACTTTTCCATGCAGGAAATCAGACAGGAAGAAGCATGAGGAAGAAATTCGAGAAATTAAAATGGAAAATGTTTTCTGATTCATCTTCCTGCTGGAAGACACTATTTGATTTCCTGAATGGAGATCACATCAGTTCTCAGGATTAAGTAAAAACCTGATGTGCTACATACTAAGATCTTCACCAGAGAGTTTCTCTGTGTCTCTGGAGCTCCACTTTTACTCTTGACAGCAAAGCTATTTCCAAACATACAGTCCTATTTAAGTGAGACGAAGGGCAAACAGGTAGTATAAAGTATCAGGGAGAAAAAAAATCTTACCTATAGGGTCGGTATATGTTCCCAGCTTATCCCCTCTCTATTTCTTTTTTTTGCCTTTGAGGAGTTCTGTGCATTTTCAGATAAGCTTCCTTGTTGGCTTGCTATTGGAAATTTAATTGTCTTCCTTGTTTTCCTGTCAACAGAACCATTTTCTTTGTCAAATTTCTTCATCCCTCTTCCTTATTTTTCTCACAAATACAGTGTGACAAATATTGGTAGCTGTATTAGGAAATACTCAAACTTTTTCAGCAGAAGATTTCCAATGGACTGGAACACTCTAATTTTAATTTTGCAATCCATGGTACTTTGAATTTATCAAGAAAATTTACCATTCTCTTGTTTCTGTAATTATGTTCATTTGTACTTCAGCATCAAAATTTCCTGTACATTATCTTCATTCCCAGGATTATTTTTTTTTTCTATATACTATCAATAAGATCAAACCGAGACTTTCTGGCCAGCATATAGAGCAACTATTAAAGTTTTCTAAAGTAAAACTAATTTTTGATTTGAAATTATTGCAATCTTTCTCATGAATATAATTCTTTCTATTTAGATTGCCAGCAATCTGCCTTTAGCTCACCTAATTCATGATTGTACAATGTAGTATCTTTTGTCTCTTAATTGGATGTAAATTTCAAAGATACAAATTTTATGCAGAAGATACTTTGTGAGAAATGAAGTCTTAGTGAATATTGCATTTATTAGTTTTATTGTTTCCGCTTGCATGTAGAGATACAATTTACACTGTTCTTTGACTCTAAAGGAGGAAGGTTTCTGCAGTCAGATGAAAATATTCTAAATTTTTAATTAGTGAAATATTAATGATTTTTACCTATTTTCTTGCTGTTACACAAGCTCTTACACATCAAATCGATGTGTTGTAATCTAAAGTACATTCTTTGACTTGACTGAAATCGCATCTGTTTGTACGTTCCGAAGACTTGGCTCATATCTTTGGAAATTCCCATACTGGAAGAACAGTCAGATTCCCTCAAGAACTTTGAAACAATTGCTTCCCTTTCTCGATCCTTTGTCAGCTCTGTTTAAACACTTCCTTGTCTCTCTGTAGTACCTCAATAGATGGCTTCCGTAGCAGTTGTCCAGTTTTCACAGGGGAAGACCATGAACCCCTCTTTCTGCTGTTATTCTAGATTGTACTTGAATCACAGAATCATGGAACTGTTTAAGTTGGAAGACATGTCTTGAGATCTTTTAATCCAGCTTCCCACTCTTCAATCAGGGTCACCTAGAGCAGGGTACCTGGGACCATACCCAATTAAATTAGTGTATCTCCATGAAAAGAAACTCCATGACCTCAGTAGGTAATCAGTTCCAGCATATTTACTGTGAACAATTTACACTTGCACAATATTTTTTTCTTCCATTCAGATGGATTTTCATGTTTTATAATCAGTTGCTATTGACTCTTGTACTGTCACTGGGCACCACTGGCTCCCTCTTCTTCATTACCTCACATCAGATATTTATGCACACTTATAACATTACCTCATACCTCCTCTTCTTCAGGCTGAACAGTCCCAACTCTCTCAGCCTCTCCTCAAATGAAAGATACTTTAGTTCCTTAATCATCTTCATGGACTTTTCTTAAATTGTTAATTTACTTGTCCACAGTTCTAAACCCAGCCTGAAAAAAAGAACTAAATAACCTCCTTCTTGTTTAGTTTGGAATCAAAAACTAAGCATATGTTTTTTTTCTGTAGATGGTTCCTTGTTTCACGGCTTCTTTGTTTTGACTTTGTAATGAAACCCTTGAAGCATAGACAACTATTTACATGAAAGAATATTAACAGTGGTATAGGGACAACCGTGTCAAGAGATACACAGTACATAACATGATGCTGACAGCTTTTCATTTTTCAAGCTAAAAATGCTCCATAGAATGATAGAATCATAGAAAAATATAATTATATTTTATTTTCATTAGCCATTTGATTACATCCTCCTTCTATCAAATGCCACATGCTATTATCAATGTAAAAAATTAAAGCTGATTAGACTGGTGTTTTATAAACTAGATGGCTCTAGAATGTGCAGCTAAACACATTCTTCAGGAAAAAGAGGAAAGAAAACATTTTAACAACCTTGAACACTGCTTTGTCTTCCCTGAAGCAGACCAATCCTAGTTAAACTCACTTAATTTAATTAAAACTATTATTCAAATGTGTTATCATTCAATGGAGTTAAGAAGATAGAATGTACTTTTCCTTTCTCCTCTTTTCCTCAAAATTAACTACTATACTTGGGTTATACTGATCAGATAACTGAGCATTGTGCTCAGTTATTGTGAGATCAGCACTATTGAATTCATTAGGGATGTACTGTATTTCTGCTGGAAAAGCTATTATTGCATGCCTTGGAATATTTTGGCATCAAGAATAAATGCTTGGTGCAGCTCGACTCCCACAGGTTTTGAGAACCATGTGAGCTGTAAGTTGGTCATGTTCTGCTCAAACCAGTCCCTTGAGAACAGCCTGTTCTGCACAGAGGGCTGCCCATCACTGTCAGTGCAAAATCTTTAACAATGGGCTGATGCCAAAGTTGTATAATCAGACAAGAACAGCTGCAGGGCTCTGCTGGCAGTTTCTAGATACCCTCCTTGTTTCTTCATCAGGTTTTTGGTATTAAGAATTGTGCGCAGGCAAGAGGTTAACATGGGAAATTGCACATTGATGTTTAAGTTTACTTGTCAGAAATGGGTTATTTTGCTCTGTCAAAATGGGAACATGTGTAATAATCATTAGCAAGAAATATCTGTTCTCCAGCAAAGTAGATTTCCCAGTGCATATTCTACTGCATAAAGGGTAACTACTGCAAACTCCATTTGAAATACACTGCCTTTACTGGAGTGAGACATTGTAATTGGAGATGCATGTGAGTATCTGGTAACTGTCTCAGTGATTTCCTGGGGTCTTGGAAAAGACTTCAGGCAGTGATATTTCAATGCCATTTTGTAGGAGGAGGGGAAAGAAGGAAAACTGGCACATGCTACGTAGACTTCTAGGAAATGTGCTTCTTACAGCACTTGGTATAATATCAGATCTATCTGGGAATTAATAAATAAAACTACATACTATTTGGGTGAAAAAAAAACCTTTAATTTTACTCTCTAGATAGCTTCTCTTTCTTTATCCCGTACTCTTGAATTCCTCTGAAGGTACAAAATTTCCTCCCAAAATGGTTTCTTCTCTGTATTGTGCAATTATCCATCTGCATATGCTGACCTGATATTGTTTGGACTAAGAAAATCTCAATAATTACAATTGTTCCAAGCTATGGCTTTTTTTGTGAAAATTAGAAGAGACATAAAAAATACACTTACGTACATATTTAAAATCCATCATGGCTTTTACATCAGACTCTTCTACTCTATTACAAGTGTAGAATTTATTCACAGCTCACTTTTCATGGCTCCACTGGAAGGCTCTGTGCCTGTCATTGCCAGACAATGGTGCAACAGAGGTTAAAGAAACAATTTAGCATTTACATTGCTTTATTTGAAAATATCATGCTGGCTTAGAGCATCTGATGCAGGAACAAGAATTTCTAGGAAAAATCAAGTCCTGGCAGCAATAATTACCCATCAGAAACTGGCATTTGGCATTGAAAACTGTTTTGGGAGAATTA
Organism: Tapera naevia; assembly: GCA_033556795.1. Taxonomy (NCBI): domain Eukaryota; kingdom Metazoa; phylum Chordata; class Aves; order Cuculiformes; family Neomorphidae; genus Tapera; species Tapera naevia. The sequence goes on from JAUMJJ010000038.1 coordinate 9,442,112, forward strand.
GTTCTTAGACTAGAATTGACACAATCTTCCTTCTGCTGAAGATTATCTTGATTACCTTCACAGGGGCTAGACACATGAAATGTAATTTTATTTCTCTCTCACACCAATAAAAACATACTTGCAGTCAGACAGAAATTCACCTTTGATGAATTATGAATTTAGAATGAAACTTGTCTAATGAGTGAAAATAAACTGAGGGGAAAACCAGCCATAATAGACTTTGTCTGTTAATAACAACAAAGTAAGATTATACTCAATAATTTGGAAAACACTTTGGTGTCTTAAAATAGATTGCTTAATTGAGTCAACACATTTATCTTAGTTTCTAAGAATCTCAGTTGAGAATATTTACACCAAAGAATATTAAAAATCTGTGTGAATTTCAAGTACCTATTACAAGGTAACCCTCAAAGTACCAGCTAGAACTTAAAGATTCCTTTTTCTCAGACAGACCGAAAAGATGACATCACTCCTAACCCTGTTCGTATAAGTTATGTAGATATTACCCAATATACTTAGACAGTCACTTCTTTCCTTCAAGCAGATCAACGCTTCTACACAATTTGGTATTGTCTGCAAGGTTACTGAGGATGCACTCAATCCCCTTGTCCATACAATTGATAAAGATATTAAACAAGACTGACCTCAACACTGGGCCCTGAGGAACACATGTGATTGGCTGCCAACTGGATTTAACTCCATTCACCATAAGTCTTTGGGCCTGGCCATCAAATCAGTTTTTTACCCAGTGAAGATTATACCTGTCCAAACCGTGAGCAGCCATTTTATTCCAGGAGAATGCTGTGGGAAACAGTGTCAAAGGCTTTATTGAAGTCAAAGTAGACAACATGCATGGCCTCTCCCTCATCTACTAAGTGGGTCACCTTGTCATAGAAGGAGATCAGATGAATCAAGCAGGACTTCCCTAAACTCATACTGAGTGAGACTGATCACCTGGTTATCCTGTACATTCAAGATGATCTGCTGCATAACCTTCCCTGGCACTGAGGTCAGGTTGACAGGCCTGCAGTTCCTTGGATCCTCCTTCCTGCCCTTCTCATAGATAGATGTCACATTTGTTAACTTTCAGTCAATAGGAACCACTCTTGTTAGCCAGAACTGCTGATAAAGAATAGAAAGTGGCTTGGTGAGAACTTCCTCTGGTGACCACAGTACCCTTGAGTGGATCTCAGGTTCCCCACAGATTTGTTTGTGTCTAAGTGGTGTAGTGTGTTGCTAACCATTTCCCCTTAGATTATGGGGACTCTATGCTGTTCCCCATTCCTCAGGGGACTGAGTATCCAGTAAACAACTTGCCTTTATTGAAGACTGAGGTGAAGAAGGAATTAAATATCTTCTCTTCATCCCTTGTTGCTATATTTTCCTGCATATCAAATTAAGGACATTCTCTTTAGCCCTCCTTTTGCTGGTAATATATTTATAGAAATCTTTTTTACTGTTTTTTACAGCAATGGGTAGATTATATTCCAACTGGGCTTTGGACTCTTATTTTATAGAATCATAGAATCACAAGGTTGGAAGAGACCTCAAGTCTAACCATGCCTGTCTCCCTACTAAACCATATCCTTAAGAAACTAATCTAAAAGGTGTCTTTTAAATGCCTCCAGGGATGGAGACTCCGCCACCTCCCTGGGCAATGTGTTCCAATCCCTGACCACACTCTCAGTGAAGAAATTCTTCCTAGTATCCAGTCTAAACCTGCCCTGGGGCAACCTGCGGTCGTTCCCTCTCATCCTGTTGCTTGCTCATCACTTGCGGGAAGAGGGCAGCACCCACCCCGTCACAACCTCCTTTCAGGTAGTTGTAAACAGTGATGAGGTCTCCCCTCAGCCTCCTCTTCTCTAAGCTAAACAACCCCAATTCCCTCAGTCTCTCCTCGTAGGGCTTATTCTCCAGTCCCCTCACCAGCCTCTTTGCCCTTCCTTGCACACACTCCAGCACTTCAGTGTGTTTCTTGTAGTGAGGGGCCCAAAACTGAACACAGCACTCGAGGTGTGGCCTCACCAGTGCCAGGGGCACAATCACCTCCCTGGTCCTGCTGGCCATGCTATTTCTGATACAGGCCAAGATACCATTGGCTCTCTTGGCCACCTGGGCACACTGCTGCCTCATGTTCAGCTGGATCTCAACCAACACTCCCAGGTCCTTCTCCTCCAGGCAGCTCTCCAGCCACTCTTCTCCAAGCCTGTAACGCTGCATGGGTTGTTTTGACCTAAATGGAGGACTCTGCACTTGGCCTTGTTGAACCTCATCCTGTTGGTCTTAGTCCATCACTCCAGCCTGTTCAGATCTCTCTGCAGAGCTTCCCTCCCTTCAAGCAGATCCACACTTGCACCCAGCTTAGTGTCATCTGCAAACTTGCTAAGGGTACACTCAATGCCTTCATCAAGATCATTGATAAAGATATTAAACAAGACTGGACCCAGCACTGAACCCTGGGGAACACTGCTCATGACTGGTTTCCAGCTGGATTTAATTCCATTTATCACAACCCTCGGGGCCTGGCCATCCAATCAGTTTTTAACCCAGCAGAGGGTGTGCCTGTCCAGGAAATGGTAGCCAGTTTCTCAATCAGAATACTGTGAGAAATGGTGTCAAAGGCTTTACTGAAGTCCAGGTACACCACATCCCCAGCCTTCCCCTTGTCCATTAACTGGGTAACCTTGTCGTAGAAGGAGGTCAGGTTGGTCTGGCAGGACCTGCCTTTCATAAACCCATGTTGACTGGGCCTGATCACCTGGTTGTCCCTTGCATGCTGTATGATAATCCTCAAGTCAATCTGCTCCATGACCTTCCCCGGTACCGAGGTCAAGCTGACAGGCCTGTAGTTCCCTGAATCCTCCCTCTGACCCTTCTTGTAAATGGGAGTTACATTTGCCAGCTTCCAGTCAAGCGGCACTTCCCCAGTCAGCCAGAACTGCTGGTAGATGAGGGAAAGGGATTTTGCAAGGACTCTACCAGTTCCCTTAATACCCTCGGATGGATCCCATCTGGCCCCATGGATTTGTGTATGTCTAATTGGCCAAGCATGTCTCTAACCAAGTCCTCCCAAACAGTTCGAGCTCCATTCCCATTATCTTCTGGCTGAGGAGTCTGAGTATCCCTAGGGCATTCCTCCTCAGGGTTAAAGACTGAGGCAAAGAAGGTGTTGAGCACCTCTACCTTGTCCCCATCCCTCATTGCTACTGTCCCTTCTGCACCCAGCAAAGGAGGGAGAGTCTCCTTTGTCCTCCTGTTGCTGCTGATACATTTAAAGAAGTTCTTTTTATTATTTTTGACCAAAGTGGCCAGTTGAAGTTCTAGTTGGGCTTTAGCCCTTCTGATTTTTTCCGTACATGATCTCACTTCACCCTTCTCCCTGCATAACCTCAGAATATCCTTGTAATCTTCCAGAGTTGCCTGCCCCTTCTTCCAAAAGTCATAACCTCTTTTTTTACATGAGTTTGAACTAGAGTTTCCTGTCCAGTCAGGCTTGCCATCTTCCTTGTTGGTTTGTCTTTAGGCATACGGGGATGGACTCCTTCTGTGTCTTTAAGACTTCCTTCTTGAAGAATGTCTAGCCTTCCTGGACTCCCATGCTTTTCGGAACTCCCTCTCAAGGGAATCTGTCAGCCAGGCTCTTGAACAGGCCAAGTCTGTTCTTGGAAGTCCAAGGTGGCAGTCTGCTGACATTCTACCTTGCTTCTCCAAGAATTGAAAACTCTATCATTTCGGGGTCGCTACGCCCAAGGTGACCTCCATCCATCACATCACCCACAAGTCCTTGTCTGTTCATAAGCAGCAGGTCCAGTGGGGCGTCTTTCCTGGTGGGATCACTCACCAGCTGTGTCAGGAAGTTATCTATCATCTCACAAGCCAGGAACTTGATCAATCTTTTATCTAGATGAAATACCATCAGTTCTCTGAACATCTTTCTAATATGGCACATTTACAAAGTCTTTCAGCATTCTTCTCTTTTTCAGAATCTCCTTTATTTCCATAATTTTCTTATTGGCTGAAGCAATGAAAACTAAACAAAAATTTGTGTCTGAAATCTGACTACTACAGAATAACTGATTCTTGCAATTTAATGTATCTTTGAAAAAGTTCTGTTTTTTTTTTTATTGACAGCACCACAAGTTGATAATTTGCTTCTCATCTGATATACACTTCATTATTTTCTGTAGCACTGTGGTTAAGTAGGTGAGTACGCTGTCCATTTAGCTTCCCTTCCATAACTGCAATTATCTCAGTGAAAGCAATTTTATCACTTTCAGAATTTCTAATTTGTCAAGTTCCTCTGGTATTCTTAGAACATCTTTGAAGTCTTCCACATTTTTATGCCATCTGCATATTTTGTAAGCATATTTCCCAGTTCTTCTTCTAAACCATTAGTAAAAATAGTGGCCTTGGGCCTTGGTAGAAGTTGAGTTCTGGATAGATTCCTAGAGAATTCTACTTTGATATGCCTTTAATGTGATAGTCAAATACCAATAACACTTTTGAGAGCAATGTTCCAGAGCTTAACCTCCAAGTCTTTTTCTCTTTGTTGTCTTTTTTTCTTTCAGCAAGGCAAGTAGAAAGGGAGCATATAGTATTAGGTGTTCTTCATTATATAGAGTTACAATGACCTTTCAAATTTTAACAGCTTTGCAGGGATACTTTTCAATGGTCATCTCTGAATTTGGGGGAATAATGCAGCAACTTAATGGAACATAAATAGCAAGCGACTGTTAAAGGTTATTTTGTTTTGTTTTGTTTTTAAGTTTAGAAGATCGCATTCTTCTGCTGTAATATACACTTACTGAACAGTGCTATCTTTTTTTCATTTTCGTAGAGTATTTTAAAACCTCTTTCAACTACAGATATAGAATCAATCATGTTAATAATCAGTTTTCCGTATGTATTTTAAAATCATGCTTCTCTACTATTAACTTGTCTTTTCCCTTTTCAAAGATAGATTATACTTACATTTGTCCTGCTCCTTGGGGATTTTCTTGGTTTTCTGTGAATTTTCAGATGTAATTAATTATGGTTTGGAAATTGCTTTGGCTAGTTCTAAGATGGATTTCATCAGGTTTTGCTGACATAAATGCATCTATATTATTCGAATGGTATGTATCTTGTCCTTCTCTTCTTCTAACTTGAATGTCTACCTCTTCATTAAAATAAATTTTTAAAATTCTGGTCACAATTAACCTTTCTAGTGAAGACTGAGGCAAAGAAACTCATCTTCAGCCTTTCTGTGACATTTGATCTCCTTTTTCAGCCTAGTAGTGATCCTAGAAGTTCCTTTTACATAGTCTTCAGACTCTTTTTCTAAACTGTAGTGTGCTGATTTTTCACTCCTTCTTTCTTCTGCTTTAATTTGATCTCTGTTTTGCTTTTATTTTAAGGTTCTCCCAGAGATTACATTTTTATGTTCCTATAGATTGTGTCTGAGAAAACACCTAAACCACCTATCTCTAGTCTTTTTTTTAAAATTATTATCATTTGTAGATTCTCAATTATTTTCAAGCAAAGACATAGAGCCTTTCTTTAGCAAAATGTAAATTACTGACAAAAAAGAAGACTACATTTCATTGACTCTCTAGAAGCAGTCCATCTACCACAGGGCTGAAAATCGGAAGTCTAAAATTATTATGTCTATATGCTCGCAGCCCTTTTGACTATCAGTTCCAGTGACATCTGAGTATATGTAGCTACATCTTTCTGTTGTCACTTTGTCCTGTTCGATAGGCAATATCTCAGTTTATTACAGTGCAGTTCAAGACAGTATGGGAATGGATTAGGTTTGCTGTAGTTCTTAAGATGCCCATTTTTCTCCACTGGCAAAGGCTTTTAGTATTTTCATCTCTGTCTTTGGGTAGTGTTGTAATGAGTTCTTTCACTTTACCTTTCAAAATTCTACTACTTCCTGTAAGTTAGCCTAAGAGCTCCTGGGTAGCATTCATCTTCCCTCCTTTCTTTGTTTTTTCTTACAGAGAAGATTTAAACATTTTCCAGAGATATTCTACAAAGAACAATTTGATTATTTTACTTCAATGGAAGCTCAGAATATCAATACACAGATGCATGTTTTCCTTCATTAACAAGGTCTGCTGTTAACTCAGAACATCTCTTTGAAGAAAATAATCTATGTCTTGTATGGAATTTGACCACCTGACTAGATTTCCAAGCGAGAATAAGAATTTTCTTCTCATAGCCTCAGCTCTTCCATTCTGATTTTGGTTCTAATGAGAATCTGAGAGTGTCTGGAGAAGATCATGGCCTAGTCAGAAACTAGCACACTTGGCACAAAGACACCTCAAAGATAAAAAATGGAGGCAATATATCATGTGAGTTACACACCCAGGAGTGAAACAAATCCTTTTTGTTCTGGGATATCTTACAAGAACCCCTTTTAGAGGTCCTTGCCATGTGCTTGGACATAGCATCAAAAGAACCCTTTTAACAAAGTATACTTGCCTCAGGAAATGCTACAAAGAATGACTGATTATTGTATGAGTAGATTTAATGCTGGGCAAAATGTACAAAAGGAATGGCTGTGCTGATGTTTGGTAACACGTGAAATTATGAAATACAGCAGGAAAGCTGGCAAAATAGCTAGTATTCTTGGATGGTAACATTTTATAAGAGTTCTATTTATCAAGTGATGAAAACCATCAAAGAAGGATTATGTCAATTCCCAGGAAATTGTGCATAAGCAAAAATGCAAATACAACATGGGCCTTCATGGCTATCAGAGACACACACTTTTTTTGAAGACATTTAGAAGTATACACCAGGAATGAGAAATAAACGGTTTGGGCTGATATGTAGTGGCTTGCAGGTAGGCTTCATGTATTGCAAAGGGACAGAATGATTGTGGTTTCAAGAATGACTAAGAATGTTAACTGTTTTGTTCTGTTAATTGATTCAGCTGTTCTTGAGAAAGAAACTTCATGTTTTATTTGTTGTAGGCATGAATTTGATCTTTCCAGTCTATCTGCTTATATGCATACTATTATAAACTGATGATAAGTAATAGAATCTTATAAAGACTAGTACGTTATTTTTAGAGTTCACTTGGGACAGGTACTGTCTTGACTCAGTTACAGTATGGCACTAGACTCCAGTGATTTAGATTGACAACATAAACAATCCTCCTTATCCACTCAGAATCCATCAACATCCCATGCACTGAAATAAGAATTGCAAAAACATGCCTCCAAGGAAACTCTGATTAGTTTACTTAATTGACATAATGAAGGACTGATTTTGGAAACTTGTTGCAAACTTCCTCAGGGAGGAAGAAAAATTTACTGTCCTTATGGAGGAACAGGAAAGAAAGTTTTAAGAATGCTATGTTTGGGATCCAGAGGGGCCGTTGCCAAATGTGTTACTGAAAATAGTGAGCACAACTGAGGAAAATAACATTGGTACACTAAAAAAAGCACATAAATTGCAATTACATAAAAGAAAATCCACCTCGTTATTTTAGGTTTAAGTCTATAGTCACTTCACACAAATTCTAACTCAAGTATTTTGCTTTTTAAAATTTATTCTATGATGATTGGTAATTACAGCTCTGGTATATGCAATGGCAGCTGAAAATTCTTCTCAGGCTTGTTGAGTCTGTAAGGTAGTTTGCTCCAGCTGCATATTAACATATGATTTGTCATTAAATTATACCAGAAAGGATAAACACTGATCAAAACCATCTGCCAACACTTAAAAGGTCCTATCTTTCCAACTTCATTTAGAATTCAGTGTAATAACAGTAATCAAAATGAATTTGTGTGCTAGTCATCATCTTTTATGTAGGTGTTGCATTGTAATTTAGTGTTAATTAATGGACATGTTGTTACAGAAATTCCATATTGCATCGGTATTCTATATGCAAGATACAGTCAGGAGACATTTGGGTTTTTTAGATGGATACTTATTGCAGGAGCTGTTGTAATGTAAATAAATTCTTTTGGGACCATAAAAGCCTGAGTTCATGAATATGAATATGAATAACAGATGATTCAACTACCAGAACATTCAGAATACTGAAGAATATGAATACTCTGCTTAGTTGACTCAGATTAGTTTTAACTAAAGAGCACAAAACCTGGTGAATTCAGGACCAGTGTTAAACGAATCGAGACAGCTAATAAGAGGAAACAGAAAAGGTGCTAGGAAGATTATTAAGTGTCCTTAACCTTACAATACAATTTATAATGATCATTTTTTAACTAAAATGATGTTTCACCTTCAAAGAAGGAAAAATGCCTGAGACATTGCACCTGCCATGTTCCACTCCTGTGCCTTGGGCAGGACGACGCAAGTCTGTGGTGTACAGAGCTTCTGAAGTCCAAATAAGACTAATCTAATCATTGCACGAGGCTGTATTTGTTTTATTTAGTGTTATGTAAGTGTACACCTGGCTGTGGGTGATTGCTGGGAATGATAAAGACTGATTTTAAGAGAGAGAACGTGTAAGTAGGATTAAGACATAGGGTGATGGGAGAAGATGAAATGCTGTAGGGTACTCCTTAGGTGGAACGCCCCACCATGCTGCACACTCAGTGGGTGCACACATCTGCAGGCTAGATCTGAGGCACAATTTTGATGCAGTTATTAGGAATTTACTTTTTCTAGATAGCAGGGTTTGAGTAATACGAATTAAAGCCTCATTCTACACTACCTTTCTTTTTCCTTTTTTAATTCTGATTAAACCTGGATTGTTGCTTGTGGGAGACGGGCTTGCGGAAAGCATCAGAAGACTCAATATGAGTTAACGTATATATATATATATATATATATATATATATATGCTTCCGGTGTGCTTAAGCGGTACCATTTGTCTCCTCATTATTGGTCAATGAGGGCTGTTAGTGCGCTGTTATCTGATACCCTGCAGCCCCCCTTCTCCTGCAGCTGAAACCTTTTGTTTCACATTCTCCTTCTTATCTATCAGCTAACATTCCATTTTCTCACAATATGCCAAGGTCACTGCATGTAGGCAGGGTTGTGCATACAGGCCTCAAGGATCACAAAAGGCCCTGATTCTTCTAAAATACTTCCTCTAGTTGCTTTTACAAGTTTGATGCTTCCAGATGCACATAATTACAACATCATGGGGATAGAGTTTGTACCTTCCCTTACTCTCTCTGAAAAATCTCTGTTGGCAAGAGACTGTCAGAAGCATAGACATATGTCTAGCAGAGACCCAAGCCTGACATTGAAACGAATTCTCAGTCAATCTAGAATACATAAGAGGTCTCCCGCCAGCCTGAAGCTCAGCAGCTAGCTTTCCAAGACTCTGCTCGAATATTAAATAACACAAAGGACACACATTTTCCAATCTAATGGAGATTTCCTTTCTACTTAGTTCCTAAAGCATCTTAGATATTGTCTCCATTGTGATTCAGACTAAGTCCTGTCTGTTCACCTAGTCCTTTCTTTATTGAGAAAATAAGACTGCATTAACTTTTTAACTCCTATTGGTACTTACCAAGTACTCCTGTTTTGTTCATCCAGTCTCAGTGAGACATAACTGGTGATGTATTTTCTGATCATAAATACATAATAAATTGGATATTTCTTTGTCCTTTTCAAAAAAAGATTTAATAAATCTTATGAAAAAAACATATTTATGGTCCACAATTTTCAAACTATTTGTACCAACAGAAATCGAAGATAGTGCAACATTAATTTAATTAAAAATCCAAGATCTGTTGTGATTTAGTAATTAGTGGAGTTGGAGTTTTGTGGTTTATAATAACTATTCTGACTTACAATCCTTTACTACACTGGGATTTATGCACTGAGTACAGCAGTTGGTTTTGTTCCTGTGAAATAACAAAGTAAGTCCCTGACTACATATCGAAATATATCAAATATTTGTTTCAAAAAACTTTGGAATTTACATCCAAATAAAAGTTTACAATCGAGTGCATTCTGTAGGGCTCTGTAAACTGCTATCATATGTCCCATGGAGAGATGCTGTGGAGCTCAGGTGGATGTCATTTTTCTGGCCAAATGCCTTTCCTGAACACTTTTCTACCTGCAGACTTATTCCACAATCCATGACTGTGCTCCTGAAGCACTATAAAAGCAACAGGTCAGAGGAGTAGGCCAACACAATCAGGAATGCCTATTCGAGTAAGTATAATACAAATTGCTTGGACAGAGTTTAAGCAGTTTATCATTTAAAACTATTTTAATGGGTAAAAAAATTCTAGTAGACATTGTTTTTCAGGTAAACAAAAGAAGCTTACTGTAAGACTCTGAGTTTTTGTCAGTTAACTTGAATATTCTAAGCAAATTTTTTTTATATTTTTTTGAAATTAAAAAAAAATTACATTTACCCTAAAGCAGAGGTGTCAAGCTCATGGGTCCCACTTTTCTCCTGCTCCTTCTCCTGCAGCGTAACATACCTCACACAGGCTGCACACGTGACTGGCGTGCTGGCAGAAGTGTAGGGGCAAGGACCTCGGTGCTGCTGCTGGGTAGAAACAAAGTGCCGGGAAAGACAAAATAAGGTGGAGGGCCGGATTTGGCCCGCAGGATATGAATTTGGCGCCTAGAGGTAAAAATGCAAGAGAATGAGAACTGCGAAACACTCAATACTGCATAGTTATTCAAAATCTAATATTTTTTTCTTCTTTCCACAGTCTAGGGAAATAGATAATCTTTGAACTAAAACCATGATCCAAGGAAGAAAAACATATTCTAAAATGTGGGAACCGTGACTATTCTGTGAGATATGTACCTCCACAGAGTAGGACAGGAGAAACATAACTCGTTGTGAGATCTGAGCCGAAACTTTTCCAGATCCCAGGGCAAGAGGGGTTTATGAGCATGAATGTTAGTGTTCTGTTGTGTTCTTCCAGGGTTCAATGTTACAACATTTTGGGAAGAATGTTTTTTTGCAATTTAGTGTTTCGGTGGATACAGGGTTAGATGTTAATGCTGCATACAGGGAGGGATTGTGGGCCCGTCTTGGATTAAGGAATTTGGATAGATAGGCTGTAAAATGCTGGACTTGTAAAAAGTAGCAGAAATCACTACAGGTAGGATTTTGGGCAGAAAAATTGCAGACTGTATTTATTTCTTTTGATTCTGAAAGTACTTACACTAGGTTCAAAATTTTCCTGAAGTATTTGCACATGTCATCCTGGGCACATTATCTATATAAATTAGTGAAAAGACAATGCAGCTTCTTGTTCTTTATAGCTTCACTCATCTCTTCTTCTGGAAAATCAGGCTTTATTTTCCTGACAGCTAATAAAGACATACTGCAAACAGGGTGCATTTTAATTTTGTCTGTCTTTGTCTGAAATAAACAGTGGGTGCTTTGGGAACATGTGTACTGCTCTCCAGAAGCTCTCATTTCAGGGTAACCGGCTGGACAATTAAACTACTGTGAGTTTCCTGTATGCGAAATTTTCAGTTTATGTGGTTGTTCTACAAAAGACTTGCTCCTGTGTTGTCGTACACTGTACCTGTGTGAAAGATTGTTTTACTAGACCTTAAAATTGTCACCAAGGAGTAGCATTTAAAAGCATCGATACTATATCAGAGGAAGCAGCTGTTTATATTAGCCATGGTACAGGAGCTAGGAGCTTTGTGTTGCCTTATGGCCAATTTATGAGTTCCACTGTATGAACTGTATGAAATACATGATTTGTAGTGTCTTACAGTATACATTAGTAAATACAATGGCTCTGTAGCGTATGTGGTGCTTGTAAGAGAGTTCAAAAGTGTTGTGGTTCCGTGTAGTTCAGTTCAATTTTGCTGACCAGTTGTATTTGTCCCCCAGCTGAGTGGGGCAGTCGTCACACCAGAAGGACAGGATTTCATCCAGAAGGATCTGGACATGCTGCAGAAATGGGTCTATATGAACCTTAGGAGGTTCAACAAGGCCAAGTGCAAGGTCCTACACCTGGATCGGGGCAAACCCTGGTATCAGTACAGGATGAAGGATGATGTGCTTGAGAGTAGCTCTGTGGAGATGCGCTTAGGGGTACTGATTGATGAGAAGCTCGACATGAGCCAGAAATGTGCACTTGCAGCCCAGAAGGCCAACTGTGTCCTGGGCTCTATCAAAAGAAACATTACCAGCAGGTCGAGGGAGGTGATTCTTCCCCTCTGCTCCACTCTTGTGAGATCCCACCTGGAGTATTGTGTCCAATTCTGGAATCTCCAACATAAGAAAGATATGGAACTGTTGGAACAGGTCCAGAGGAGGGTTACAAAGATGATCAGGGCTGGAGCACTTCTGCTATGAGAATAGGTTGAGAGAGTTGGGCTTATTCAACCTGGAGAAGAGAAGGCTCCGGGGGGATCTCATAGTGGCCTTCCAGTACCTGAAGAAGGCCTACAAGAAAGCTGAGGAGGGACTTTTTACAAAGGCATGGAGAGATAGGATGAGGGGAGAACAGCTTAAAATTGGAAGGGGGAAGATTTAGATTAGACATTAGGAAGAGATTCTGCACAGTGAGTGTGGTGAGACACTGGAACAGATTGGGCAGGGACAGGTTGCCAAGGGAAATTGTGGATGCCCCCGCCCCAGAAGTGTTCAAGGCCAGATTGGATGGGGTCTTGAGCAGCCTGGTCCAGTGGGAGATGTCCCTGTCTATGGCAGGGGGATTGAAACTAGATGATCTTTAAGGTCCCTTCCAACCCAAACCATTCTATGATTTTATCATTACCTTCTGCATAATGTTCTAACATAACATATCTAATTTCTTTGCCTTACAAATATCACTGATATTGGAATGGGAGGTTGATGTTGAGAATAAGTATCTCCTTTCTTTTTGTAAATTCTAGATTTTACAATGATTATGCGCAGCTCTATTTCACCCTCTTTTCTCCTAGCTAATTACCAGTTTGACCTCCTCTTAGAACATTGCTGTTCCTGTCCACCGAGAGCCAGTGTCCTTGTTATTGTAATCTGGTGCGCCTATAGATGAAATGAATAAGAGAGTCATTCATCGATGACACATAAACATTCAAAATGCTAAAACAATTGTTTTAAAATTTAAAGGAGTAATGAATCACTGAGATGCATTATTAATAAGTATAAATTATTGAGTTGGCTCAGCAATACAGCTGCACTTTAGAGGTGGACTCATGGTCCCTTGAGGGGCTATGGTCCTGTGTAGAAGTTTGTTCTGCCAGCTGGCAAAGTAGCAACACTGTTTCAGCCATGAGAGCAGAGTTACCTGTGGCAGGCTGTAAGACAGTGAGCAGGAGGTGGCTAACTGTGCTTGTGAATGTACAATGTACAAGGAGAGTAAAACATGAAAAAAAAAGATTATGAGTGTTTTTGAGTAAATGGAAGAAGAAAACTTAGTGGTAGAAACTCCTTGTTAATGGTATAAAACAATCTTTTCTATATTTGTGCCTCTACCTCTGGTCTGTCTTTTTTTCATCCTTTCTTCTAAACAGTTTTGTGTAATCTACTTACTCAACTGCCCTAATTTTCTTAATAGACTTAGGCACACAGAGAAGTGTGTTTTCTTGTGCTTATACATTGTTCTGTGTGAAATTAGTCTGAATTTTGCACCCCTCAGGCTGTTTCTCCTAAGAAAGATCTTAAACTCCAAAGATGAAGTCCTACACCGAATGAAGTCAATTGGATTGTTTGCTCTAATTGTGATGAAGTTGACACTTTCCCAAGAATGGTTTGGTTTTAGTATCAATAGTTGTTGAAGAGGAATTTGCAGATCATGATTCAGGAGATGAATGGGCCTGATTTAAATGTCATGGTTAGATATAATCTTTATAAAGGCAATGGAAATTATGCTCAGCTAAGGATGGGATGTTTTTCTATAACTTAAAGTCATACCTTTCAAATATCACTGATACAAAGACTATCATGCATTTTAAACCAAAGCTTACTTGTTATACTTACTTATTTCTTATACAAATGTAGACTCCTTTTACTTTGAAAGAGAAACAAAAAACCCTTCAGAAGTTCAAAATTATGTGACTGGAGGTGTGGTTTCTTGTTTTGACCAGTTGTTAGACACAACATCTAACAGCTTATCCCTGGAATAGAGAAAAGCTGACCTTTACATGTGTTACAGGTTCCAATCACCTCTCTGGAACCACTGTTATGATGACAATTGTTACTGAAAGCAATCCAGTCCTGCAAGCAGAATCCTATGATCATTTGCGAATAACTCAAATGTAAATTCCGCTAGCTGCTAATCAATAATTTTAAATGTACACTGATGCAACTGGATTTGGCCTAAAATGCACATGAAGTTTCTTGTAATAAACCAGGCAGATGCTTTGATTTCTCCTTTGAAAGGCTACTGAAGAAGCAGGAACAATTTTGATGATAGAAAAATTATTGTGATGATGTGTTTTGCTGCAATTCCTACACATTAAAACGGAATATAAGGTGCAATAGATTATAAATCTCTTCTTCATATTGCTTAGCTTTGCATCTAGCAGCATTGAAAGCAGTAAATATTGATTATAGGTTAAAGACAATTAAAATAATGGACCTATAGCTAGCATAAACTGCCAAAGGGTTCTTGGCACAGACAGCATTTACCACAGAACCAATGACTGACAAATTTAATGAGCAAACATATTTTCCAGGAATAAGCATTTAATATTCACTCAATTATTTTAGAGAGCGCAATTTTTATCAAATTTGTGAGAAGACTGTTTTTTAAAGAGGCAAAAGGAAGGATAATAAGGACTCTAATTACAGCTGAAAGTGATTCATTGTCAAGGAATCACATAGCTACCAGATTACAATGTAGCATGAGAAAAGGGATGTCTTAGGCAACTTGAAATGGAAAGTCCTTGCTTTCTGCAGAGATCTCTGGAAATCAGTGTACACAGCTGAGGCAGCTTTTTTTTAATTTTTATTGTGTCTGTACTTAGCCTAGCCCTACCAAATACAAACCAAGGCTTTTAGCCGAGTTTACTGCTAGCACAGCTAATTGCTGAGTTCGAAGTGGCTTTGTCAGGAGCCTTTGGGTGGCACGTGGCTGAACCACCTTGGCATAAGCTGGAAACAAAGTTTTGGTTCCAAGAACCACATTTTTTTCCTGTTTTCTGTCTGATGCAAGAGAGAACCCTTTGCCAGAGCCATACATTACTCAGCCTGCATCCCCAGCAGCCAATGAGGCCACACTGCCTGTGCTAGTTAAGAATTGAAACCAAATCTTGAGTCATTTCTTAATCTTCCTACACTCAAGGTATGTGGACCAGGGGAACTTATTCTGCCCCTAGTAACTGTTTTTCATCCTAAGTTGTTGCCAGTCAGAGTGGAGAAGGAAAGAAACAAACCACGCATCATTGTATTGCCTGAATATTGTTGCGAACACACAGAACGGGGTCACCACCAGGTCTTTAAAGATGACCTTAAATGATAACTCATAGTTACAGCTCTAAAGCAAGCTCAAAGAGAGGTAGGCAGATATTCACACAGTCTTTATTTTACTCCTTTGAGGATATTGATGTGTAAGCAAAAGAGAAAGAACAGAGGGTTATGGTAAGCACTTCACTGGAGGAGAGGGAGAAGACTGTGAAAATGCGTTCTCTAGGAGGCATATTTAAACACGTTTTCATGATTAATTTTCTTTCAAGTGGGTTAGAGGGGCATAAGTCTTGGCCATTTTTCCTGTATTACAGTAGTACATGAATGATACTAGTTTCATCAATTTTTGGAGCTTTGCTGAATATAGACCCAAAGTTTTACAGCTTCCATTCAAGTACCCTAACATACGTTTTTATGAAGTTCCTTCTCACTACTCCTCTATCCCTTTTTTTCTGGAAAGACCAGTAAGTCACATACAGATTCCTCTTCAAGACTGACAGTTTCAGTGCTTCATCAGACGAAAGTAGTCTACACACTCAACATTCCTGTTTGTGTATTCTCCTGCAGAATTTGGCTCCTCCGTCCCTTCTGGAATGCCTGATATATATCTATTCAGAATAGTGCCTGCTCTGCGAAATCATGAAATGATACTGTTTTCAAATTCTGTGAAGGATTTTTTTGTTATCAATGTCACAATAATTGTGTTACCATAGGTCGCTAAACTGACTGCTCATTAGATATAATAATGAACGAGCTCATGTCTTAATCCATAATTGAACAGGCCAAGCTACATGGCTTTCTGTACCCTCTCTGGGAGGCAAAAGAATTGAGACTTCTTACTAAATCAAGCAGCAAAAGTGTTACCAACTACTATTCATTAATTTTTCATTTATTTATGCGAATAACAATAAAAGTGAGTTCAGGTCTGCAGTAAGCAAGAAAATTAAAATAAAATTCTTGTTTAAAAGAAACTGAAAAATGGAGGTAGTTAATTTTGAATTCTTATCCGTAAATGTTAAGGAGTTTGTTAAGACCATGGAAAACTATTTAAACAATTTTTATCAAGAATTATTTGCAAGCAAAATACAGTAGGCAAAAGAAATATATGTAACAATATAATACTTTCTCAAAATCAAAGAGGTCTCGAAACATGATCTATTAATGAAGTTAACAGATTGATTATTGCCATTTAATTTGAGCATTAAAAAAAAGACATTTCCTATTACACAAATAATACTATTTGGTGATCAAAGGGTTGGAGCACCTCTGCTACAAGGACAGGCTGCGAGGGTTTGGGTTGCTCAGCCAGGAGAAGAGAAGGCACTGTGGGGACCTCATCACAGCCTTCTGGTACCTGAAGCGGTAACAAGAAAGCTGTGGAGCGACTTTTAACCAGGACATGTAGTGATAGGATGAGGAGGAATGGCTTTAAATTAGAAGGGGAAAGATTTAGATCAAACATCAGGAAAAAACTCTTCACAGTCAGGGCGGTGAGACACTGGCATAGATTGCACAGGGAAGTTCTGGATGCCTCTTCCCTGGAAATGTTCAAGGCCAGATTGGATGGGTTCTTGAGCAGCCTGGTCTGGTGGGAGGTGTCCCCATGGTAGGGGGGATGGAATTGGGTGATCTTTAAGATCCCTTCCAACGCAAACCATTCGATGATTCTATGATTCTATGATTCTATGATTCTATGATTCTATGATTCTATGATTCTATGATTCTATGATTCTATGATTCTATTCAAACCACTAATGGTCATATAACCATAGCGTCCTTGAATTTCACTCTAGATATCAAGTTTGAATGGAACAAATGAACCCTGGATAAAACTCCACTGACTTCAATAACTTTACTTGGGATAAAGTTTGACTGATATGTTTAAGAGATGTATTCTACATAGATATCAAAACATGAATAAGAATTTTTTTTTATAATGCTGTGATGAAAGATAAAAGGAATCTTGTAATGAACCTTAACATACTATATATCTAGAATTATTAATAAAATATTGTTCATCTGCAGTTTTCTTTACTCTGTTACTTAGATTTTCTTTAAACAAAAATTTTATGTGTTTAAGAAATGCAAATTATTGAATTAGAAAATGCCTTGTGAGCATGACAGATGACAGGTACATGATAGCAAAGGAAAGGTAAGTGTACCAAATCAGGTGATTTGTAATTCAATTAGAAATTCCTCCAGAAATCACATAGCTACAGTATAATAAAAATGAGTTTTATTTTAAGTGAAAATACATTGTGTTCTTTAAGATATGGAGGCAAGAACTGTGATAAAGTACTTTAAATTTAATGCTAACTTATGAAATATGAACGATTGTACTAGACCAGCTGAACAATTAACTTTTACAAGCTCAAACCACTACTTAGAAATACCTGTAATTTAAACAGTTGGATAAAGTAACTTCTCCAACTGCACTCTTGACAATTTTTGTTGCATTATCACAGGTCTTTGTACATAGTGCCACCTTAAAATCACAAAACCTTCTGTTTTTATTTTATTGCCTAACAATCTTAACCTTCATCTGAAACAGTGAAGGGAGCTGCTAGCCTGCATGTTTTGATAGAAAAGTTAGACCAATTAAGATGAATGTCTGGGTGTATATTTTTAACTGGATTTTTTTATCTACTCAGTAATATTTTTGAAGCCTGACATCTGATTTTTTGAAACAGTTAAATAACATGTTGATATACTATACTTTTGACAATTATATTTATCGGTCATCATTTGACACTTCTCCACCAGCTCACTGTAAAAAGGCCATTGCTATTTTTATTATACAGGTTGTTCCTAAACAAACTCTTATATATATAAACAAAGTTTTCTTGGCTGCTTTCTGAGTAGTTGTTTTGTAAACAAAGACTGCGCTTGGTAGTCTTCCTGGACTCTGGCTTCCTTCCTAGATACTGTTCTCAAAACAATAGATTAGTTTACAAAATAAAACTGAACTTGACTCTCTTCCTAGACAATGTTTTTCAAAACAAACTAAGCTGAATCGATTGAAACCATCCTCTGCTACCAAAATCTGAGCTGGTTTGAGCTATCTTCCCCAAGGTCTCTAACGTTGAGGTTTAAGTCCCTTGCCCAACTTCCCCCTTTTTCAAAGAAAAAAAACGATAGAAAAACTGAAATCACACTAAATATGTATGCATTTTCTAAATATTAGCAGCTACATACAGCAAGGATATCATGCAAAACTCCCAAGAAAGGGAAGAGGGGAAGGCAAAAGGGGAAAAAAGGACAAAAAATACTGAAACAAAACAGGTATGCAGACTTGTAAAACGTGGTAACTAACAAAGTAAAGAATGAGCCAAATCTCACCACTTCCCTTGAGGAAAGCAGGACAGCTAAATCCGACCCACGAGTCTCCCCCCACTCATGGGCAGACAACAGCAGCCGCTGCAGACCTCAACTTCAGACCAGGACCAACGCAGGGACCTACTGCTTCCAAGCCTCACTGGAAGAAGGAGAGAGCGAACCCTCTTATCTACAACTTATTTATATGTTGTGTTACGTTAAAGGAAGATATGGAATACTTCCATGGATCCTGACCTCCATTGTTAAGGAAGACCGTAAAGGCCATTTTTAAGGAAGCTCTGAAAAAAAATCCAAAAGCCAACCCACTACAAAATGGCACTGAGGTTTTTAACCTTAGCTCATGCTATTTTACAAAATGAAAAATACTCCTTGTCAAAAGCCTACCAATGACAGCAAGAAACAAAGAATTCAAAATTCAGTCATGCATAGACCCTACCATGAACAATATGAATACAGGAAAATGGTGGACTTATTTATATGGAGAAAATTTCATGAAAGAGTACACTACTGGTTAGTGTACTGTACTGTGATCTACCTTTCTTCCCACAAATTTTTGTATCAATAATTTCATGAGAAAATCAGGTTCTATTTATTTATTTAAATATTTTTATTAAGCGAGACTGATTAATGTGGAACCAACTAATCTGCAAGGCTCTGTAGTCTAATCACTGCTTACAGACTCATTCCTGAAGAAAACCTCTACAAAGAGAGGTCAAATCATGCCCTTACTCATTGTTCCAGTCTGATCTTGACCCTAAAGTGGCAAGAGCCATATAGTATTTCAAAAAGACAAGACCTACTGGGAATAGCAGCCTTATTATTGATTTCTTTGCCTCTGCAGGATTTCTGCAGCCACTGAACAATACAGAAGCCCTGGTTCAAAGCCATTTGTGGCAATATCATCTTGTGGATGATGTGGGTATAGAGAGATGCTGCCATCGCCACCTGTCTGTGGCTTTAGCATAGGCTCCTGGCAATGCCATGGCTGGGAAATATGTGATTTAGAGGTGGATGAGAATATATGTGAAACTTAAATGCCTGACAGTGCCCTAGTAAGAGAAGTTGGAGGGAAACTCACAAAGGCACATTTTTAGGAGTGAAGGACTTGAAACAGTGTGACAGGGCAGTTTCTAACACAGAGTCATTAGATACCAATGCAACAGCTTTGTAAATTAATTGTCAATGATTCTTTATTTAGAGTTATCATCTCTGAAGCATCCAACATTTATTTTCTGTTTCCTGTTTCTCTTATAGTTGCACCAACTTGAAGAGGGAACTAAGTGGAAAGTGGAAAACCCTTTACTCATAAGTGAAGTGCAATACTTTAAAGTCTGCTCTAAAAATAACTGAAACCCTGAATAGTCTTTTCTGAATTTTTTTCTGAATTTGGTTTGTCTGAAGGATTCTGTTCATTGAAGCAGATTATTTCAGTGGCCAAACAGGCAGGTGTGTCCAAAGCATGACTATATTTTCAGGCTGACCTCTGAAGTCTTTGTTTTTGATGGCTGGCCTTGTAACCTGCCTATCATAAAATATATGACATTTTTGCAATTTATTGACTGTGAGAATTTGTTCAGGGTCCAGATTGCAGTTTTCCAGCAGATTTTTTTTTTACATTGAGCAAAACAGTGTGCAAAGAAGTCTGACGATAACTTGACTGGATTTTCCCCAGTCCCTTCAGTGTGGGCAGTGAATTTTCTCTCCATAGATAGCAAATCATGTCCTACAGTCCCATGTGTATTTTGAAAAATGTTCCAAAAACAGGTTGTGTGTATTGGGGAGTAAAGAAACATTCTAGTCGTGTAATGTTAGTCTGATTCCAAAGACATTACCAGAGGTCGTTCAAATTTCCTAACACTTCTGTTATAATCAGACAGTACTGAATTAGATGAAATATGTTTAGCAACAGATTCATACCGACATTCTTATTTATTTTCACACAACCCGAAGACACCTCTCCCAGACTATGATTTTCAAGAAGCAAACCTACCAGAACCATATGCAGGTCAGTCCTGCATGTGATGACAGGATTTACTCTGTGTTCTGACACTATATGAAGGGGATTAGGATATTTCTGCTACAGTTAGGATTTCCTAAATGTCATTTTATCATAAAGAAAACCTCTTTCAGGCAGTGCAGCACTTCCAGGACAGGTAAGTCTTCTCTTCTATCCCTGTTTCAAACTGTAAGGAAGGAGAATACACCTCTGCCGGCGTCACAAGTTTATGGTTTCTGTGTCTTCCTGTACTAATGGTCCAAACTTAGGAAGAAAATTGACACTTCACTGGTAATTTTAGCTGGTTTTTGATTCGACAGTTAGTCCTTGGCTACTTACAGGCCAGAGGTGGACATTATCTGTGTTATTTTATAACACTGTAACTCTTAAACTGAACAATTTTCCTTCAGATGTATATTGGTAGAGATCAAGTGTGAAATATGATTACCTGTGGAGGCATATAACATTATATTCATCCATGTTACAGTTCAGAAGAATTATATCACTGCTGAGCTGTGCTCAAGGTGGAAGAATTCAATTGCAAATAGATTAGATTAACAGACTGCTCTGATTCCACCTGTCCTTAAAGTCTATGAATATGTGAATAGATAGGAATAAACTAATTAGAATCTTTCTTAATTTTCACAACACCACATTAGATACTACAGCAACCAAATATCTGTTAAATCTAGTACTATATTGTTTTATAACTACATTCTAAACCCATTAGAAATTTTATGTTACTTGAGAAAAAAATATTTAGAAGTGTGAGCAATAAACTTTCTCTTCATCTTTTCTTTATGACGCTGGGCATGTGCTGTTTATAAGCATGCAAATTCATGTCAGGCATTGAAATGTTATAACAAAAAATGTTTATACTTCTGTCAATAAGTTTTCTTTACTAACTTCATCTACAATACTAGGCGATAATAGATGCAGGGGGCAGAGTGGCAAATGTGCTTTGTCCCAAAAAATGGTGTTTTCAAGCTAATGTGAACTTTTGAAATGGTAAGCTAGAATTATAGAACTTGTACACGTGTACTGTAAAACCATAAATCGTGGAAAAACATAGGTTGGAAGACACCCCTGTAGATCACCTGATTGAACCTTCTGTTGAAGATCTGACCTCAAATGATGTAAAAGAGAGTCTTCAAAATACCCAGTGAGAGAGATTTTACCACTTTGGGAAACCTATTTCAGAAAATATCAAGGTAGAATTTACTCTGAAACAACTTGTGCTTGTTGCCTATTGTTCTGCCAGTGTGTGTCCTTGTGGAGACAGTACATCAGTCTTCTTTACAACTAACTATAAAGCGTTGAAATACTATAACTATATTCCCCTTGAGATATCTATTCTCTATGATGAACAAACCAAATTTCTTCCACCTTGCTTCATCTCAGTGACCCTCTGCTGGATTGTACCCAACTTTTCAGTTTCTCTCTTCAACTGTGTAATCAAAACTGGATGCAAAATTCCAGGTGTAGTCTAATAATTAAACTGAAACAATTGCATCCTTTGATTTGTAGTTTGATATCTCTTGCTGATGCAGCCGTCAGCATGGTTTCCCTTCCCTGGGCAAGTTCATTTATGTCCTCCCAGAGCTTTGATTAAGTGACACCTGTGGAGATCAAAATGCATCTTTGGACGCACTACATTGTGGAATTTCATAGGGAAATGGGATTTGTGTGAATTTGGGTTCAGAAAATTAAATGGAGTCTCCATATCAAGCCAATATGTCTTACATCTTGCTGACTAACTTGCAGTACTATTTCCTTATCTAACCTTTGATAACGAAGTGTTAGCTCTTCCAACAGTATTTGAAAGTATTAGATTGACCATCATCCAGAAAAGACAGAGAATTAAGGACTACAAATATTTGTGCAGATTTGTGTCTGCTTGGTAATTATGATTAAGAACAACCACCCGATAGTTCTGATTTTAAATATTTGCTTGCATGTTTGTAGAGAATTTTGTGTTCAACCACAAAAAGAAAAACCAGAATGGAAAACTATTCCCTGAATCAATTCAAATAATGAATACTTTCAAGGAAATACTGACCTGCTTAAAACTATACTCACAGCAGAAATAGTGACTAAATATATTGAGTAAATTATTCATCTAAAGCTATTTGCTCACCTCTAAAAATCTAATTTTTCAAAAGTTAGGAGGGCTCTGAAAGACATAAACATATACTCTTTCGGTGAGAAATGGTTCCCAGAGTACATCCCTGACACAATAAGATTTGCTTTCCTACTTATGGAAAGTGATTGAACCGAGCTGAAATATGAATTTACACTGCACAAACTATGCTGTCTTATATTCCCACGTGGATGCTTTTGGGAAAACCAATGTGGGTTACTCCATTCTAGAACTCATGTTGGAGTTTCCAGGGTGAATCTATCTAATACTCCAGTCAAAATGGTCAAAAATGTGCCTGCAGACAGATAGTGTATTATAAATAACGTACCAACTCATAGAAAACCATCTTGTGATACTGACAACTGCTTTATGAGCTTTTCCTCTTCTCAGGAAGAACCTTGATTTTATGGATCATTATCCTATATGGATTGTTTTGATTCTTCTTTGGCCTGGAGGCTGTCTGGATACTTCCTGTCCTTTCTTTTTTACTGTGTTACCTACGTATCTGACCTTCATCATTTTTAAGAGGGGCATTTTACCATACTGTTTGGAGCATGCTCCCTGAACCTCTTAAACAAATCAGAAAGCCTCAGGCTGCTAATGCCGTTCATCTAGAACATTTATAGAAGACTCGTATGTCATTGAGAATAATCCGCACCATCTAAAAGCTTGCAAAAAATTCACTAGCAGGCAATCATGGTTGCCCTTTTTCTAATGCACAGATGCTCAGCACACCTGTTACAATACAGCTTGGCTTTCCAGGGAAATGTGAGGGAGTCAGTACTTAAAAATCTACCCACTCTGCCAAGAGTAAGAAGCAAGACATAAAAATATTATGTCTTATGAGGAAATGCCAAATTCATGATGTTAAAGCAAATGTTAACTACATTTCATTTCTGTCATCTGTATGATAAAAACTTCAGGTATTAATGTAAACAAACATTTTTGCACCACATCTGCACAGATTTTTTCCCCCCTTTTTTTGTAGCAGTATATTTTTATGCATTGAAAATGCATCCAGTGTATGAGGGCATGAATTATTTTTGTTAGTAAGTGACCCTCACAGAAGAAATCAATACACAGAGCTCATAAGTGTTAATGATATTTAAGAGTTTAAGTAGTAACAGATGCACCTTAAAGAACTAATAGCTCACATCACTCATATTAATTTTGCTATTCATATTTGCCAGATAAAGAGCTTGTTCAAAGTGAAGGCATATAAAATTAAGGGCAAGATAAAGTTTAGCTCATGAAGAAGGATCTTACACTGCTCCAGAACCCTTGAAATAACCCCAGTCTTTTTTCTCTCACCCAGCATATACATTTTTCCCTTAATCTCCAGGTCCTTTTTGAGTCAAATCCAGAATATTTTTCCAATTTCTCGTATAACAGGTTTTTCTCCTCTAGCTATATCCTCTCTTCTCCCACTTATATTCTTGGAACTGGAGCTCCTTCACCCAAATGTGTGTAGTCTCTTTGTTCATTTTTAACACACACCATAACTGCTGCTCTTACTGTCTTTTATTCCAGTGAGTCTCAGTTGCCCCTCGAAAACCTCAGTCTTTCTTCATCCTGCATGAATGCCAGCTTACCTTCCATTAGGTTTCCTGCTCTGTACCAGAACCATGAGTCTCACTCTGATGTCCATTGCGCAGGAGTTAGGCACCTGGAGGACCTGGGTGCAAGGTTCCCGTGGCAGGAGAGGGAAGGTTTATTAGTGTTATTGATCTGGTGGAGAGCTTGGGAAGTCTCTGTCTTTGTATGTTTTCACTTGAAGCAAATTTAGCTGTCAGTATTAGGCAAACTTACACAGTAACTTTATTTCACCAGATAAAAACCAGCATCTGAAAGACTAATTGTATTAATTAATCTTTGATATAATTTGTCCCTGCACTATTTGTGAAAACAATGAATATTCAGCATTTGGCTCACATAAAACTTGGATGTTTTGGAGAACCTTATTCTGAAATCACCCATAGGGACTGTGAATATGGTGTGCCGATTCAGAGCAGGTTGCTGTGTCTGCATGAGCTTGTGGAAATGCCAACATTAACATCTCTATACATCAGAGTTTGTCCATTTGGAAGATCAACATAATAAAAATACCTCCCAGGTGGGTGATTAGGCTGAGTTCACACTTGTAAAATAAATAATGTTTAAAAAGAACCCCCAAAAATAATGCAAAAGCAAAATAAACTCTACATAATACATTTCATGTATGACTCCTCTGCATTTTAGAAATAAACTATTATTTTTTGTATCTTTGTTACAGAAAAACTTAGACACAGGGAAGATAACTGACATGTCATAAACCCAGTAGTACAATCAAGAGTTGAGCTCCGAGAACAAAGTCCGACATAGAAATTAGTCAAAATATTGGTTTTATACAGCCTTGCTTTACTGTTTCTATAATAATTAAAGCAGAATCACAGCCAAAGCAATAGATACTACTGTCTCTATTAGGGTGGTGGTAGTGTTGGGGAGGTGTATGTATTAATTATATCAAAAACTAGAACTTGTTCAATTTTAAACTGCCAGTGTAGTCATACTTTTATGAATTTAAAAGTGGAATTAAATCTGACTGTATAAAAAGTAGTAGCAAACTCTCTAAAGCCCTTAAAGAGAAAGATCATATTTTTCTTATTTTCTCTGACAAAAGGTTAAGGGGAAATATCAACATTTTCTTTTTTTAATCTAGGAAAGAAAGTTTAAGTAACACTGTCAAACAGCATTTCCACATAAATAACCAAATGAATCCTGATTTCTTGCCATGTTTTTGCGCTGATGTTATTCTTTACCTCTGAATGGTTCTTAGCACTTCTAAGGTGGTTTTACTTATGTTACAGCTGTTCTTTTACAGGTAATTCTCATGATACAAAACTGAATATAGTTATATGTTTTTTTCTTCTAGGCATACATATTATGTGTAATAGTTTCAGCATAAACCAGGTGAGAATTAGTCTAATGTTTCCAAGAGGTAAGACTGAATATTATTAAGTATACAAATGACAATACATTTATATTTATTTCCACTGTACTAAAATGTTGGTGAATGTTAAGAACATTCAGAATAGTAAAATAAGTTTTGTACCACAGAAAGTAGGAACCATATGTTAATAGCTGACAGTATGACAAAAGTTTCCTTGTAACAACCCAAGAATTCATATAACACTAATGTGAAAAAAAATTTTAAATCCTCATTTTGGGTTATTGTATTTCAGTTCACTTCTGGATGAAATTGCAAAGAATTATACAAAATAAAAATGAGAAATAATTTTGGAGGATGAGATTGGGAGTACGAAAATACTTGCTCTGATCCAGGATTAGTAACATTTGATACTGCATGGTATACTATAATTCCCTTTCATGACTCACAGCAACAGGCAGTGATGTAATCAGGAACAAGCCCTCTTCATCATTTCTTTCTCCTACTTGTCAAAGAAAGACTTTCCTGCAAGCACTTACTGTTCTTTGGCTCATTTAATGAATCTAAAAACACTTTAGGGTATCTTATTGCTTTTTAATATAAATCATTAACCTTACATTTTTAGAAAGCTTCATTGTAAGTTGTATCATCTGCAAACTGCAAAACAATGAAGAATAGATGTATTACTTTGGTGGCAAATTTATAGAAATCACAGTCGGACTCAGTAAGTAAAATGTCAAATGCAGTATTTTTCAGCCTAACACTGATAAGAGCCACATTTCCTAAGTATCCTCTTTACTCATCACTATGAAACATCAGCTTCCAGGTTTTTCTCTGAATCTGGTGGAAATAAGATCAAGCCCTACAGAGAGACTGAGTTATGTTTACCCTAGAGCGGGCATAGCCCTACCCTACAACACTTGCAGTAAACCTGAGATTGTTTCTTTTAATCTTGAGCAGGTTGTGTCTGCAGAATGTGCAAGGTGGTGTAAATCTACCTATAAAAACATAAGATCTTGTTACAATTTTGCAGACAGAGTGAAAATCATTAAAATAAAGCTGGGTAGTAAAAGTGTCACCGGGATCTATTGTCCCTGACATTTGCTTATTCTGCAGATCAAATATTACAGAGATATAAAATCACAGAATCGTGAGATTGCAGGACATTTCAGTTTGAAAGGACCTCTGGAGCTATAGTCAAACCTTCCTCTCAAAACAGGGATAGCTCTTGTTAGTTCTCTCTGTTTAAGGTCATATTCAGATGGAAGTCTCCATGGATGGAGATTCCAAAACCTCCTTGGGCAAACTGTTCTTATGATCAGTCTCATGTCAAGAGGTTTTTCCTTATATCCAACTAAAATTATCTTTGTTGTGACTTTTGTCTATTGCCTCTTGCTGTGCATTTCTAACAGGTGCCTGACTTCATTGTCTATAAACCCTGTCTAAGTAGAGGAAGACCGCAATTATGTTTCTCCTTAGTTTTCTTTTTTTGTAGGCTAAGTAAACCCAGCTCCCTAGGTCTCACTAGCTCCCTGCTGATCATAGCAGTCCTCCACTGAATGTATATTGATCAGTTCTTGAAGTAGAGGATAAAACTGGATCCTTTATTCTAGATGTGGCCTCTCAAGGGCTGAGTTAAGAGTAAAACATTTTACCTATGATTTTACTAATCTAGCCTAGTATAGAGTTAGCACAAACAGTGTAACCACATACTTCTGACTCATGCTCATTAGAAAACTGTGGCTAAGTCCACCAGGACCCTCAGGTCCTTTCCTGTTGACCTGTTTTCCAGTCAGTCGGTTCCTCAAGGTGCCAAAGTCACTCTCACCTCAGTGCCTCATGCTATACTTCCCAGGACTTCTAGATCATGAGATAATCAGCTCACAAGCTGATTCATTTCTGCCTTTCAGAGAACTCAAAGAAAATGTCATTACTGCTTTATTTGTTTTTTGTTTATAAGAAAAATTTCTGAAAAATAAGGGGATAGAGAAGTGAAATATATATGGAACATACAAAACAGATATCACAGCAAGTCATTATTACTCTGTGAATATGCTTTTATGTATTTTGGAAGGACACTGCCAAGTAATTTTCCCAAATATACTTCATGTTTTATTGTTATTTTAGGTAACATAAAAAATTAACATGGAGGCTCATAAAAGATCTTAAATTCTAAATTGCAAGCATTACATTTCAAATGATAAATGAAAGAATATTCTTTCCTTTAAATTGCCTGTAATACTCTCTTAAAGCCTGAACTGCACTGTCAGCTCAAGATGCTCTTTGTCCGAAATGAGGCTCATCTGTACTTTGTTAGGCTTTTTCCTTTTCCATGTGGCAAATTTTTGTTTTCTATTTTCCAATATATCTTCCTTTATGACATTCATTATCCAGTACCAGTAACTTTTACAGCCCTTTATTTTAATACTCAGTTATTTTACAGTTCATTGTATAGTTGACCTCTAAGGGGTCCACAATATCCTGTTTCATGTGCTGCTACTTTGTTCAGTCTTTTACATCTGTAAAATCAATAATGCGGTTATGGTACTTAGTTTTCTGAAGAGTGTACATACAGAGATGTTGCCCATCCTCTTGAAATACGTTGTCAATTACAGCAACTGTGTTAGAGATCTCATTTTCTCCCTTTTTTCCCTTATCATGGAATACCAAAAATACAAATATAAATGAGTTTACTGCTATAACAAACTGCTTACTGACTCGCTTGTGATTTTCCAGCTTTCCACTCACTGTGTTAAGTTATTGACATATTTTCATTCCAGAAGACTCATGTTTGCTTCTTAAACTGTTGTTTACTTCTTAAACTGTTGCTCACTTCTTAAACTGTTGTTCAAGGGAAAGAGGCCTCGAGGGGAAGTACTATCATATGCGTTTATTGACCCATGATATTTACATTTCTTTAGTTGTCTAAACTCCCTTCCAATATTAACTTCTGTGATGAACTGACTCTTAATTTCAATGGTCATAGCCTTATAAGTATAAAAGAGAGTAAACAAATATGTCTGAGCACTGAAACCTGCATACTTCACATTGTTTATCTTCTCAGAAAGATCATTGGATGTGTTTTGAAGCTCTCTCTCTATCTCTATAAAAAAATATCCCAGGAACAGACAATTGATTATTGAAACATGACACATGGATGAAAATGCATCAAGCCTGGGTCTCCTTGCTGTCCAGCACAATCTCAGCAAAGTTTTTGCCTCCATGCACCTTGACAGAACTTTAAGCTATGCTCTATGTTATGCATTAGGCACCTTCAATTTCATATTATTTGAACACTACCCTGGTGGACTGCAACACAGCTTTCAGATATTTTGAACTAAAAATCCCTTGAAATAATTCTGACTCAGGGTTACAGAGTATTCCCTGCAGAGGACACCCAGAGCCAAATGTTCTGGGGGCAATGCAGTGGACCTGACTAGTATGTTATAGTGGGGTCTAGACCCTGGCAGCATGGAGAGGTGACAGTCTGCGCCATATGACTTTTGACAAAATTCTCTTACTTTCTTTTGTCTCATAGTCTGATGCACAACTAAAGTAGGTGCTCAGGGTTCATAGATGACTTTCAGGTTACAACAGTCTTACATATCAAAAAGTCACTAGTAAATGGCAATAATCCAGCTTCAGCAATATGGTTCATTACATCCATAGGATTCTTTGCAAGCCAGGGTTTACAACAAATCACTCACAGAAACCACATTTTCTTCAGTTGTGGAGATAAATTTATTGTACATAACTTGAATTAAACATCTTTTCATCACCAAGTTTAGCAAATTAATGTAGTATACAGTTGTATGCCTGCTTCCAGAGCTTAACCTCCAAGTCTTTTTCTCTTTGTTGTTTTTTTTTCAGTAAGGCAAGTAGAAAGGGAGCATATAGTATTAGATGTTCTTCATTATATAGAGTTACAATGACCCTTCAAATTTTAACAGCTTTGCAGGGATACTTTTCAATGGTCATCTCTGAATTTGGGGGAATAATGCAGCAACTTAATGGAACATAAATAGCAAATGACTATTAGTTAATAACCTAGTTAAAGGTTATTTTGTATCGTTTTGTTTTTAAGTTTAGAAGATCACATTCTTCTGCTGTAATACACACTTACTGAACAGCGCTGGAAGGTACTATCTTTTTTTCATTTTTGTAGAGTGTTTTAAAACCTCTTTCAACTACAGATATAGAAACAATCATGTTAATAATCAATTTTCTTTATGTATTTTAAAATCTTGTCTAATATTAACTTGTCTAATACGAACCATTAGCATCAGAAGTAATTTGTTCTTTATTTGGAGACTCACTAGACCTCATTCTCTTGAATTCTAAGTAAGTTATATTTGTCATTGACTATCTTTTAACCACAAACTGCTTTTTACTCTTTTTTTTAACCTTCTTGTCTTACTACTCTTGCAGTTGCCTGTATAGTGTTATTTCATATTTTATTTCATAGTTAATATGAGCTGATTATTTTGGTTGAGAATACTGTTACCAGTTTCGTTGATCATCTAACTGTTTCTTCTAAGATGCAATATATCTCTATCAGAATAAATTACTTAAGAAATCTAATTATTTTTTTGCTTTGTACCCCCCTGCATCACATATCAGCCGCTACATATTCAGAAGTTGCAAATTCCTTCCTACTTGAGATTATTTTCATAAACACTTTTAAGATTTTATAATTAGCTTTCTCAAGAATGTTACTTAATCATTTAGGATTTAGATTCACAGATTTCACTCTACCTACTTTAGAAATTAGGAAAAATATCAAGGTAACTAGGAATACATTTTGAACGTAATGTCAGCAAACAGATCTGCATACACTTAATGTGTAATAGACTACCTAATCTAATTGCAAGTTAAAAATGTTCATAAAAGTTATTAATTTAACAGTTAAAAAGAATCATTACAAAGAAGAGAAACTATCTTTCTAGTCATTGCTTAGGCACACAGAACATTTACTGTATTTAATCCTGTTTGTTAAAGTAATATTTACTTCATAGTTTCACCAGAGACAAGAGGCTGATAAAGATTGTTTTTGGGGTTAGTGATGACTAAGATAGAGTTATAAACTGTGCTAAAAATCTGAGACTTATAATAAACCCTTGAAATGAAAACATGAGCTTATACTTGTTTATAAATTATTTGGAATCATCTGTAGCTAAAAAAAGTAGTTGCTATTATTACTTCATTAGTATAAATCTTTGAATTGTAGAATTCATGGTGCAAGGTCCTCACCAAGTCAACCCCCTGTTCAAAACAGGACTAATGAATTCAGGTTAGTTTGATTAGAGCTACATCCAAGATCACACGATCTTGAATTATTCATAAAATATCTGCATTAATTTACTATATTATTGTGTCCCTTTTCTGTTCACAGTTCCGATACTCAATTTTTTGTTATAGAAATTGATATATTTTTGGTAACTTTTTGAAAGTATATTAGCTTAATCTTGTAAACTTGTTCAGTCTTAACATGAAAAAAAACATAATGATGTAATTCCAGGTTACCTAGCACTAACAGATGAGAAGTAGGGTTGGAATTTGGACCCTATAGCATTTATTTGTCAGCAGTGGTAGGTCCTGCACTGCTGTGCCACAGTATTAGATACTTTTTTTCAGTGTGTCATTCTTGAAAATACAAGATTATGCAACAACATTTTTCATAACATTTTTTTTAGGCTTAATTCATGAGTTAAATGCTTGTCACTGACACAATAAGAACTGCCACAGGCAACAAAGGAATAGTGCATTCTTAATCTAATACATTCTTACTCTGATTTGGTATTAAAATATTAATTTCTTTTTTTTTCATTGAGGAAAATCACAGTAAAGACGTACTTAACAGGGACACATCTCAGGTAAATTAAACTACCAAATACTAATTTTGCTGTTTGAAACTTTTCTGGAACTTCTTAGTAACTGTGCATTTTAAAACATTATTTTTATTTTGACAAAACTTTGAACTATCTGGTATCGCCTGAAAAGACAGGATTTGTCATGAATTTTCCAGTTCCATTTTGGGCTCAGGTAAATTGTATGAGGTTTAAGGAGGCCAAGTACCAGGATCTGCACTTCAGTGACAAGAACCCCATGCAATGCTGCAGGCCTTGGGACTGGGTTTGTTTAGTCTGGTGAAAAGGAAACTGAGGGAAGCCCTTATTAATCTCTACAATTTACAACTACATAAAAGGAGGTTGTAGTGAGTTGGGTCTTGGTCTCTTCTCTCTACTTCTCACAAGTAGCTAGTGAGAGAATAAGAATTTCCAAATGTCATAGAATCATGAAATCATTAAGCTATGAAAATGACTCTAAGATCTTTAAGTCCAACACCACCATACCACTAAATCAAGTCCCAACGTGCCACAGCTACATGTTTTTGAACACCTCCAGAGATGATGAATCCACCACTTCCCTAGGCAACCTGTTCTAATGCTTGACAATTCTTTCAGAAAATAATTTTTTCCTAATATCTAATTTAAACTATCCCTTATGCAACTTGAGGCCATTTCTCCTCATTCTACTGCTTGTGACTTGGCAGAAGAGAGTAGCATGTATCTCGCTACAACCTCCTTTCAGGTACCTGTAGAGAGCAATAAGGTCTTTCCCCAGCCTTCTCTTCTCCAGGCTAAACAATCCCAGTTCCCTCAGCTACTCTTCATAAAACTTGTGCTCTAGAACCTTCACCAGCTTTTTGGCCTTCTCTGGACGTGCTCCAGAAACTCAACATCCTTCTTGTAGTGAGGGGCCCAAAACTAAACATGGTATTCAAGATACAGCCTCACCAGTGCTGAGTACAGCAGGGAGCATCACTTCCCAACTGATGCTGGTCACACTGTTTCTAACACGAGCTAGAATACCGCACAACTTCTTGGTCACCTGGGTACAGTGCTGGCTCATATTTAGACAACAGTCGACCAGCATCACCAGGTCTTTTTCTGCCAGGCAGACACCCTTCCTCAAGCCTGTAGTACTGCATGGCGTTGTTGTGACTGAAATGCAGGACCTGACACTTGGCCTTGTTAAACCTCCTACAATTCACCTGGGTCCATACATGCATCCCTTCCAGATCCTTCTGCATAGCCTTCCTTCCCTCAAGCAGATCATCATTCCCACCCAATTTGGTGTCATCTGCAAAGTTACTAAGGGTAGACTCAATCCCCTTATTCAGATCATTGATAAAGACATTGAACAAGACTGTCCCCAACATCAAACCTTGGGATCACCACTTGAAGCCTTCCTCCAACTGAATTTAATTCTGTACACCACAACTCTCTGGGCTCAGCCAGCCAGCTGGTTTTTTACCCAGTTAAGTTTAATTACTACAGTAAGTATGTAACTTTCCACAACAGTAACTGAAAGTAAGGAAATTTGCTTATCTCACATTAGAGACCAGATCAAGATCAGATTGTTCCTCAATATTTGGTTTAAATAAAAGCCAGAAACACTCTGACAGTCAACCACATCTGAGAGGCAGGAGCAAGGGTGGCTCTTCTATTTTGAGCTAACAGTGTCCTAAAAATATTTTTTTTTATCTCCTCTGTCAAGGAATTCAGGTAAACATTGTGCAAGTCGAAGGAAAGAAAGTGAAAGAACTAAGTATTTTCTCTTGACGACATTCATATTGCAAATGTGTCTGTACAATTTCTGTTAATAAAATTCTCACTTCATTAAACAGTGATCTTTACCTTGGTTGTAGTCTGTATACTCATATCTGATATTTCTTTGTGGCTTCATGCAATGTTATTTAAAACCTATAGATTTATCTTAACAGGTGAAAATGGGAATTCATTCAGCTTCATGTGGAAAATAATACATGGGTGTTTTTTTTTTCTAATTATTTATTTAAATATTGTGCTACTAGCATAGACAAAACTTCTATGCTTTTGTAGTTTTTTTTTTAGAGTTTTATGGTCTACTAAAAGGAGAAACGTATTTAATAACTAGGAAACTGTCCACTAGGCCAAATTCATGTAAATCCAAGGGAATTAATCATTAACTTTAATCAAGAAGTCACAGCATGAAGATCTATCAAAGAATCCTGAAAACCAGTATTGCATAATGCCACTTATGGATGCTTCATAGACTTCTTAGGGAGAGAATAGAGCAAGAACTAGACAAAGAAACAGATTGCTAGTTTGTAGATCCTTTAGAGGTTTCCAAAGATGATAAACAATAAATTTAAATAAATTAGGCTTGATTTTCCTGGGGAAAGACCTCTCAAATTCTTCATCAACACCTTGGAGATTTTGAAAATAAAGAAATTGAATCTGGAAAGATTTTTATTGTGTTATTAACTTTTTACAAAATTTACTGTGGAATTTCATGTTTTGGTGTGACTGTTTGAAAATAGCATTAAAAAAACACTGTTGCAAACATTAATATTGGAAATCAGAGACATTTGAAATTTGCTGCAAGGAGTCTGCCAAAAAAATCCTTTGCAACACTTGTTGAAAGAAAATCATTAAAGTCCTTGAGTTACTTCTACATATAGCAAGACTTTCAGTTGCAAATGACAGAGAGGACACAGTTGCAGAAGGCAGCAGGGAAACCGAGTATTTATGACATGTGTAAACTAAAACTATGCATTTCAGATACACTATTTAAAAAGAAAATGTGTTTACTCAAGCATTTTGTATTCATGTGCAGAAAAAAGTAATATTTTGAAGTAAAAAAATTCTGATTCAAATACGACGACAAAATACTTGCATCTATATTTTCTAGGTGAAATATGTTTTTTCCAACAAACTATTTTTTGTTTTGAAATGGAATTGAATTTTAAATATTCAATTCACATCAAACCCCCAGTAAAATACAGAGAAAACAAAGTGAAGCACATATTTTGAAATTCTCAAGATAAAATATTTCACCTGACCTATCAAAATTATATTTTTATCTGATTTTCCAGTCTGAAAAACTCACTGCTATTTGTTTTTTTTTTTATTTTTTTCTGTTGAGGAAGATAGTCTCTCACTGACACGTAATCTGTGGCAACATCATCAAGGTTGCTGGTCTGTTTAAGGAGTCTAGACTTACCCACTGTCCTGTGAAGCTGAAGTTCTGAGATGAGGTGTCTAGGTTGGCTGATACAAAAATGCTCTCTTCTCTACGATATTCTGGAAGCAGATGTTGGAGCTGAGTTCTTAATTTCTACCCAGGTTTTCTTGCTAAGGAAATGACCTGATTTAGCAGAGACTGATATCTGCATATGAACCTTCCTGCACAGTGTGTGGATGATAGGGACCTGAGTACTTTGGAACCAGATGAGAAATCACCCAACCTCATAGCATAAATCCATGATTCTGCTCTGTTTGTATGGATTTTCTATAAATTACAGGTCTCAAAATGGGCTGAGGAAAACTCTCAATAACGATAAAGCTTACAGAATAAGCAAGAACCATAAATTAAACTCAGTGTACTCTGTTTTGTTTGCATCCATAATGTCATTGTTTAACAGTTATCTAGCGTAGCAAGTAGTTGGCCAAACTTTCTTTACACAAGTCTGAAAATGAACAAAAGTAATATTGTGGAAAACTAAGAATGGAAAAAATGTCTGTAGGATTTTTAACTAATGATTTGTTAAGTGTTTTCTAAAGCATAAATATTTGTCAGGTATGAAAGACTGTGGTCAGCTCACAAGCTAAAATTAAAACTATTAGTTATACTGTATTTGAAAAGTATACACGAACTCGGGTATGTAGGTCACTTTACAAAAATTAAGAATACATGAATTCATCTACGAATGTACTATAAAAACATCATGTGCCTTGGAGAGTTAATTAATAATCTCAGCAACTCAATTTTCATGTCTTTAAGACAATTAAAAAAAAAGAGAGAACAGAATCTCAATTTTA
The DNA here is from genome assembly GCA_033556795.1 of Tapera naevia. Lineage (NCBI taxonomy): Eukaryota > Metazoa > Chordata > Aves > Cuculiformes > Neomorphidae > Tapera > Tapera naevia. The sequence goes on from JAUMJJ010000038.1 coordinate 9,477,695, forward strand.
CAGTAGAATTCTGAACAAAAAATAATGTGAAAGATATACATGATCTCACAGATGTTGTAGGAAAAAATGGTCCTATAAACTACTTAACTTTTCTGAATTATTCTTTTTAGCCGTATCAAACTTTATATTAGTGTACAGGTAATAAATGTTTTGGATTTCTGTAGCATATTTCATTATGTAGCACATGGTTAAGCAGGAACCCAGGAAATACCATGCATAATTTTCAGATATTTAAATACAAAAAGCAGGGAATTAACATTCATGGGTTAAATTTGGCTTGACTAGGAAGAAGCATATATACTAATGACTTTCTCCTTGGCTTACCATGGACATACATTTTGTGATGGAGGGTTTTCTTTTTATTAATCGTATTTCTGATACAATTATTTTGTAATATTACATGTATTTATCTATAAGATTCTGTCCTTCACTTTCAGATAAACGACTTCTTATTTGTTTACGTCAGGGAGATTCAAAGAAAGGCAATTTAAGCTGTCAGCACCAGTGACATGGTCAAATCATCATATCAAACACAGGCCAACATTCCATATGGCTCTAGAAGTATAATTTTAATGCTTGTTAAAAGATGAAAGATTTCCGTAAATTTCAATATTGTGCCTTCATATCATCCGTGATATGAAGAGTTGGCTTGCAAGTAGTGATGTCTATAAATGCAAACACTGCTCTTTGAAAGCTGCTTATTTCTCAAGCACTCAGCCATGACTTTCACTTATCTCGTTAAATAAAATGACCTGTATAGCGACTTTTTTACATGATGAAGAGATTGGAAGTGTTCTATTGCATGTATTTGCAAATATTCAGAGAACTATGAAATTTAGGGTGATTGTCTGACAACAGATAGACTGCAATTACTCTGTTATTTGGTTGCTGTGACATCCACTTGTGGGGAAATTCTAACAGTCATTCATTGTACTGACTACGGTTTCCTGAAAAGCCATCATCTTAGTTGTGGTGTTGATGAAAATGATATTTCAATTTATGAAATACTACTTCTGAGGATCCTGAAACACCATCGAGAAACAGAAGTTATCAATGGTAAAAGTTAGCAGTTAACAAAATAACAAAAGTAATACACATGATTATAATGTATCTATCTTCACAAGTTCTCAAACTATGTTATAGGCTAGGCAGCATCTGAACTATCTTCTAGGATAAAGATATTTTTTATTTTTATCCAAAAGAGAAGAAGCATGATAAAGAAAGAAAGAAATTTCATAGCAAATGAAAGAGAGAGTCTTAGATTACCACCTTGTAAAACTGGTACAGACTAAGAGGTCAGTTGATAGATAGGGAATTTGGTAGCAGAAGGACAGATATAGAGTAAAAAGACTTTTTTAGGAGAAAGGGGAAAAAGCAGAGAAAAATGCACAAGAGCTATCTAAACCAACAATAGAAGAGTGTTCTCTCATCTTCCATTTGCCAAAAGTGTTGATGTTTTCCATTAAGTAGAAATAATTAAAAAGTATTTGTAAAACATAATATTTGGAGGAATCAGCAATATGACACAAGGATTGGCTACTTGTATAAGACAGAGGAAACAAAAATTGTTAAAAATATAAAATTCCTATTCTTTACCAAGTTATATACAACACTAAAATATTGATATTTATATTAAAATGGTAAAAAATTGATATTAAAATGATAAATATTAAAAATAATTACATTAAGTAATACCATGGGATTAAATAAATGGCACTGCTATGCCCTTACTTTGTTATCCCCAAGGTTCAATTCCAAGGCTTCCCAAGGCTTTATTTCTCTGTAGTAATAGTAAACTAAATTGGAAGGTCTGAAAATTTTTCAAACATGAATGACTCTACTGTCTTTGATGTAGTGAAAATTCTCTCTTTTTTTTGGTCAGTCTGCAGGGGAAAACAAGATTAGTTGAGTAAAAGTGGGCAGATGTCATTTGCCTGTTTCCTCCTACCATCATAACTGTAGAATGACTTGTTTTTATTAAAAGAAGCTCCAGCTTTCTTCCTCTAGCTGAAAAAGTAAATACCATGCACAGTAAAGTATCTTAAACAGGGAAATTTCCAGGGTTGTGATTTATAATTTTTCTTGAAATTTAAGAACTCCTTTTCACAGAAACAATTTTTCATCCACCTTTCCTATCATACAGGGTATCCAAGTGCAACGATAATATCACTTTCGCCTTAGATTTCTTTATGGGACTGCAATATGAACACATAGTAAAACATTTTATCAGTAACAAAAATCAAGAGGCAAAAAATATTAGACCAAAATCATCCCAATATAACTAAAGTCAAGTTTAAAGAAGAGAACTTAGGCTGGGTTGTAATTATTACAGAAGAAGAATGTGAGAATAAACTCAGACTAGAATCATGTTCAATACAATTGAACAAAAGATAATGTTAAAACAAAGGAAGTATTCAGTGAAATAATCTGTTTGAAATATATGAATCAGAATTCCCTGGGAACTCTTACAGCTGGTGATGAAGTGTTATTTCCCAAGGACAGAAAATTTTCCTGTAGCATATTAACATAGGTAAAGCAATATGCAGCACTAATATTTATCAAAACTTAATTAACATTTATCTGTTAAAATGATCTTTAAAATATCCCTTTTTCATAGCTAAATATATCCATTTTTTTTCTCTATCTTTTAGAAATCTTTTTTTTTTTGGAACACACTCTAAAATGTTTTGCCATGAAAATTCTGTGCTTTCAATACCTAATATCTACTCCCTCTGGTTTGAGGAACAAAAGGAAACACTTCTTAAAACACTAGTAAAAATACTGGAATAGTAATGCCTACCTCATTAATACTTGATCTGAATATCTAGAGATGGTTAATTCATGTCTAAGCAATACCAAAAGGGTAATTTTTCTTCATAGGACACTAAATACCATGATATCAAGCTTCAGTGACCTGTAAAGCTTGTATTCACTGGCTTGTTTTTTTCTGACTATGAGAACTCCCTATCTATCTCATCAAAAAGGAAACAGAGGATTCATAGGCACCAAACCGGACCAAATTCACTAAAGCAACCATACAAATCTGTTTAGTATTTTTACTACCATTGTCTAGACTCTTTACAACTTAAAAGTCCTCTTCTGATGTGCCACATGGGACCTGTTGCAGCAAAAACTGATTCTCTGTAGAGTTTTACTAGTTCTGCAATTGTCTGCATTGGTTTCCTGATGACTGAAAAGTATTATTATATACTCGCAGATGGCATTCACAAACTCTATAAAGTTGTTATTATGATAGTATTAGAAGTTATTCCAGAATACCACAAGAGACAGGATGACTCTCAGAGGTGCCCTTTGCAGAGGCCTAAAGCCCTTCAAGAAATAGTGTCCTCAGTCATCTACGTTCAACAGTATATGGTCTGCCACCTGAAGTTGAGGAAGGACGTATATTTTTACGTCCTTGCTTGCATCCTCCTAATGTTCATATGATTATGTGAACACACAAAATGGACAGCGTATTCCAGTGCCAGTAAAGTATCAGACGTGTAGTAAAAATAGGCACTGCGGGGCACCTGGAATAAAAGTGCTGTAAACATGATCAAACCAAGAAAACAATTTGTTTTAAACGATTTTGGTGTTTTATTTTATAGAGACATATATATATTTAGGATAAGCCTGTGAAAACCATTTCTGACAAAAAAACTCCAAGTTCCCAGGTACCTTTTTCATTCTCTGGAAAAAATCTTGCAAAAATATGTACTGTAAATCCCCAAACAATATTATATCTCTTAGGTTTGAAATGCACTTACTGCTCATTTTTCACAGAGACCAGACTGATTTTATTAAAACCTAAAACTCAGCCAGTGTCTGCAGTTGACTTGTTTGATTTGCTGAGCTCTGAAATAAACAAGTCCTGCATTAATACTAACAGTGAATGCCAAGTAAACTTCTTTTAAATTAAGATTTAATGTTTCCAGGTCTGAAAGTATATAATGGTATTAAATGAAATTTAAAAAGATTGCATTACTCAAATCAGTGAGTTTTAGACTTATATATATGGGTTACATAGATTCCAACAACATCAGCCCGAGGCCTCGAGGCCCTATTTTCACCATCTGCCTAACACTTTTAAAATACTACTTTGCTCTGAAGTTTGGTTTGAGATAGGGCTGGCTGCTCTCACCTTTTCTGTAGTCACATAAGTCGGTTTTACCCTGGAAGGGAACAGCCATCTATGTCTCTGTTTAACTGTATGGGAGGGTATAATATTTTTTCCTCCACATAGCTGGTGATATTTTGAGTCTCCTAAAGGTCATTTCCAAAGGAACATTGGGGGCATTATAGACCAGAAGAAAACCCAGACACATGGGACAAGCCTCAGTTCCTGCATGGTTTTAACTCAAAACTGTTCTGTGGATTTCCTGCATATGTAAACTCTGAAAAAAAAAACATGGAGGCCAACAGTGATGAAATGGACTCAGTCCTGTCCATTGTCCATCCCTGTCATGCTGGTGGTCAGACCTGGCACGTTGCAGAGCCACGGAACGTCTCCCCTCTCTGCAGTGTTATTCACTGGCCTCACATCTACAGCATCCTCCCTTCATATGGATAAATTGTTGAGTAGTTTCACCTCTTTCCTTAAGCTCTGGTTACACACAGGAATCTGTTAGACTTAAAAGTATTTTAAGAAAACAAGGTGGTATAAGTAAAACATTGTGCTATTTTCTAGTGTAGGGAAATCCACATTATATAACATACCTTAAAAGACTGGGATTTTGAGTATGAGGGAAGCTAACAGAGAGCATAGAGGGACAGCAGAAAAGTCCCGGGAAACTGGCTTGAAGATTGAGTGGAAGTTTGCTCTATGGTTATGGTAATTAGTGGGGAACAGACCACTTTGCCAGCTCTTATCTTATCCAGATATCCTTCTTTCACATGCTATACCTCCATCAGGCAAAGTTCAGTCTGCAAACCTTCTGAGGATCCCTTGACTCAGTGCTTTCTAGTAAACCACAAAATAAATTAGAAGCAGCAGCTGCATTTGTAATGGAGTATCAATGTAATACGCAGCTTGATTTTGTCTGCTGCATTCCCCTCCTCTTCCTCCACAAAAGCAACCTATTTATTTTTTCCCTTCAGCAAGGGAATGGAACTGTTTTACAGTTTCTATCTCACATTGTCCAAGAAGCAAAGATTATAAAGGCACCTCTACTATGAAGGTATCATCTAGCCAAGCTGACAACAGTATATATAACCATTCTATATATGTGGCACTGTGCTATTGATTTTTTGCATTATATGAAACTGTGACTCATGATGTTGGGTGAGTCCTGCTTTGGCAGCAAGGTGGTGGGACAGAGTGAAAGTTAACAGTGTCAAATAAGAAAAAGCACCACTCCCAAAAACACAGCAACAGCTTATTTGTTCTGCTGTTGTAGTTTTGTTGAACTTAAATAACGACAAATAGAAACAACTCACTGCTGTTCAAAAACCCTTGAATTTTGGGGTGCACATGAAGTTTTTTTGAGGCATATGTGTGTATTCATACATTTGCACAAGTCTGAAGCTGATTTTCTTGTGTGCTTGTGTTGTGTAATTCAATAATATCTTAGAAATACTTTCAAAACCATTTCTTCTTCAGCAAGTTTATTATGGACAATCTCATTTCCACTGAAGAATTGCTGCATGAAATTTATTGTAAGTTCAATCATTAAAGTGAGAAATAGTAATTATAAACCTACTTTTTTGTGCAATTCTCAGTACAACTGTACTGATGGAATTGCTATACACATTTATAGCTGCTAGGACATGTAACTACAACCTGTTTTATTCATTTAGCACAGATAAGAGAAAAAATGCTATAAAGAGACTTTTTTTGGTTAAATCTCTAGATTTAACTCTCTTTTCTGTTCATCCATCCATGCATATTTACAAAACTCTAGGAAACCTCAAATCATTACATAAGTTTCTAAATCTTATGAGTCAGAATACAGAGTCAACTTTGGGAGGTAATCATCATTTAAAACATAGCTAAATAAACCTCTTGCTGAAGCCTAGGAACATACAAAATTGAAAGTTTGAGTTTCTTCACAATGGGGAAATTTTCTGTATCTACTTTTTCAGAGCAGTTGTGCATAAAATATTCACACCTGCAACACAAGGAATAAGTTCATCACTAAAACCTTGTCTAACAAATCAAACTCACTGAGGCATAATATCACCATCTGGAATTATTCTCAGTGTGAAAAGTACATACAGCAATTAAATTAGGAAACTGGCAATCTCTTTTTTATGGTGGACTTGAGAACTATGTACGTTTTGATATCATAGGATTTACAGAGTCAAATACTGGATTATAAGTTTAGCTGATTTTTATATAGTTCTTTACTTAATTTTACTATTTCAACCAATTCCTGTGTGTTTGAAATTTAAAAAAAATATTGTGTCAACGAAAGATTACCTTTGTGTCACCTTCATGACTCTGCAGTAAGAGGAAAGAGACTTTTCCCACAGAATTTAGCTAAAGCCTGATTTATGAATCCATATTTTTGCATACATAAAGGTTATTCACCTATAGGCCAGAGCTCCCAGTAGTGTCTTCTGTTTATTGTAATTCACTAGCCATACATGTGAACCAGATTGAACTTTTGGAAAGTTGAGGAAGAAGTACCGACTGGAATATGGAAGTTTTCTCTTCTCAGCTCTGCAATCCTGCCGTTACTGAACACTGAGGAGTTAGGAGAATTTAAAATATGAAATGTTTTCTCTTTCCTAACATCCTCTTAAAACCTACCAGTCTACTAAGGAGGAAAGGTTGATTAGAGACCATGAAAGCTGCAGAAAGGCCTTCAGAGTGGTCCTGAGCTTTTGGGATTATACTGCATATTTCTCTCAAATCTAATATATTTTTCATTGCATGGATCAGTCTGAAAAAAATTCAAGCGTAACTGAGGAGAAAAAAAGAAGAAAAAAAAAGAAAAAGGAAAAGAAACCCACCTGAGGTCTACATAACAGAAGGCAACAGGAAAGCCATCTTGGCCATAGGAATGACTTTAGTTACAAAGAGGTAAAGCCCTACTGTCTTTTTCAGAAAGTTCCCGCATATTCTCACTCACTTGAAATTTAACTAGCAATTCTCTTCCCAGGAAGAGTGGAAAAAGTATGCTTTAAAAAGAATTGGAAAACTACTCTGCCAGATTGCACCTCAAATTCAGGAGGGGAGCTCAAGGAGACATGGCTTTGAAAATTAACAGATCTCCTAGGAGCTGCTCTGCATATTTCTGCAGTAGGAGTGTTCTGAGGACAAGTCACAGATACTCCTGTTCTTGAAATTTTCCCCAGATCATATGTCAGTATTCTGCAATGGGTTTATAATTGCATTTCCTAATACAGGAAAATACTGCTGGATTATGAGGTCGTTATTCTTAGATTCAAAACTGCAACATTCCCAAATGAAGAGGAAGTTATGGATTGCTTGACAATTTTTGCTCTCAGTGAAAATATTTACCACCTGCATGAATTTATTTAGGCAATTGAATTTACAGTTGGTTTTACTTGGACAGTAAAGTTTGGTAGGATTTTTATAAAAATGTTTTCAATAATATTGTATTGTGTAAAGCTGCCTTTACAGGCTTCAAACTTGTACTAAAATATGTTTTATTTCACATGTTTTTTATATATGTAATTTTGATACCATTAGGCTCAAAGGTAAAGTATTACTCAAAATACTTTATTATTTGTATTAACATTGGTGTATACCTGCAACATCTACAAAATAAGAATTTAAATTGATTCTTTGGTTCTGATACCCAAGGGAACTCCATTTTCTTGATTTTTTTATTTTTTTTTTTAAAAGATCATCTGTTAACACAACACATTCCCCATGAAGTTATTAGTTACGGCTAAGTAACTTCAGTAATACTGAGGTCCGCAATATTGAAAGCCACTGTCAATGAAGATTCGATTACTTTGGAAACAAAAATATCATTTTACACGTTTGCAAGACCAAACAAAAGGAAGTACTGCATTGTACTTTAGGTGCTATTCCATTTTAAAGATGTTTTTTTGGTTTTCTTCTGAGCAGGGAATGCATGAAGGCCAACATGTTGTGCAAGTCATGGGAATTGTTTTCTAATAACAATTTTGCTGTCTTAGTAAGTTCACATGAGACCAGAGAGAAAGTGGGGCATCTCATTTTAGGGCGAACAGTGATTTAGAGCACTCATTATAAAGCTGCCCAACACAAAATTATCTTTCATATAAAGCTACTGTAGTCTGGACTAAAATATATTAAGCCTCTTATTGAAGGCTTCCCCTGTCAGTGTTTTATGCTGTGAAAATAAGGAAAAAGGGAAAAATTGTGAATGCTTGCATATCTCAACTATTGTTTAGGAGAATCTTTGTTCTCCTAGAGAGTCCTTGAAAATTGAGCTTCTTTTTTTGCAGGGGAACTTGTATTTCTCAAATGTGATAAACTCTGAATTAATAAAAAATCCCTGTACATTCCCAAAATACTCATACACTATTAGAACATATACACTAGTGTCGAAGTCGAGATCGGTGATGACCAGGTTGAGTGTCTGTGGGTAAGGGTCAGAGGGGCAGTCAAGTCGGACCTCCTGGTTGGAGTATGTTACAGACTGCCTGACCAGGAGGAGGAGATGGATCTTCTATTGTTTAAACAGCTGGAGGCTGCCTCTAGATCGGCTGCCCTTGTTCTTTTAGGAGACTTTAATCTTCCGGATATCTGTTGGGAACTTAACACTGACAAGAGGAGGCAGTCCAGGAGGTTCTTAGAGAATATTGAGGACTGCTTTCTGTCACATCTGTTGAGTGAGCCCACCAGGGGTGAGGCTCTTCTTGACCTGCTGTTTACGAACAAAGAAGGGCTGGTGGGTGATGTTGTTGTCGAAGGCTGTCTGGGGTGTAGTGATCATGAGATAATTGAGTTCTCTCTAAACAATGTAACAAGAAAAGCCAGGAACAGAACATCGATGCTGGATTTTCGGCGGGCAGATTTTGGATTATTTAAGGAACTGGTCAGGAAAGTACCCTGGGAAATAGCTCTTAGTGGCAAGGGGGTTCAGGAAGGCTGGATGCACTTCAAGAATGAAATCTTGAAGGCGCAGGAGCGGGCTGTCCCCATGTGTTGTAAGAAGTGTTGTAAGGGCAGAGGGCAGGCCTGGATGAGTAGAGAGCTTCTGAAGGAACTAAGTAAGAGAAAGAGGATGTATTGCCGTTGGAAAGAAGGGGACATAAGCCAGGTCATGTTCAAAGATGTTGTTTTGTAGGAAAAAAATCAGGGAAGGAAAAGCCCAGCTGGAACTCAAATTAGCCACTTCTGTTAAGGATAATAAGAAGAGTTTTTATAAATATATCAATGGTAGAAAGAAGGGCGGCAGCGACGTCCACCCCTTGTTGGATGTAGAGGGAAATATAGTAACCAAATATGCAGAGAAGGCTGAGGTACTTAATGCCTTCTTTGCCTCAGTTTTTAACAGCAAGGATGTCAGCTCGCTTGACAGTTGGCCCTCTGAAGTGGTTGATGGGGGCAGGGTGAAATATGGCCCTCCTGCAATCCATGAGGAGGAAGTTAGAGACCTGCTGAGCCACTTGGACCCTCATAAGTCTATGGGGCCGGATGGGATCCGTCCTAGGGTGATGAGAGAGTTGGCGGATGAGCTTGCTAAGCCGCTCTCCATCATCTTTCAGCAGTCCTGGCTCACTGGAGAGGTCCCAGAAGACTGGAAGTTGGCCAATGTGATGCCCATCCACAAGAAGGGCCGTAAGGACGAACCAGGTAATTACAGACCTGTCAGCCTGACCTCGGTTCCAGGTAAAATCATGGAGCAGGTAATCCTGGGTGAAATCATGCACCACCTGCAGAACAGCCAAGAGATCAGCCCCAGCCAGCATGGGTTTAGGAGGGGTAGGTCCTGCCTGACCAACCTGATCTCCTTTTATGACCATGTGACTCGCCTGGTGGATGAGAGGAAGGCTGTGGATGTGGTATACCTGGACTTTAGCAAGGCCTTTGACACTGTCTCCCACAGTAGACTCCTAGGGAAGCTGGCAGCCCGTGGCTTAGATGGGAGCACTCTGTGCTGGGTTAGGAATTGGCTGGATGGCCGAGCCCAGAGAGTGATGGTGAATGGTATCTCATCCAGTTGGCGGCCGGTCACCAGTGGTGTCCCTCAGGGATCGGTATTGGGTCCCGTCCTGTTTAATATCTTTATTGATGATCTGGATGAGGGGATTGAGTCCATCATCAGCAAGTTTGCAGATGATACCAAGATGGGAGGAAGGGTTGATCTGCTAGAGGGTAGGATGGCCCTACAGAGGGACCTGGACAGACTGGAGAGATGGGCTGATTCTAATGGGATGATGTTTAATAAGTCCAAATGTCGGGTACATTTTGGACACAACAATCCCATGAAGAGCTATAGACTGGGGACAGAGTGGCTGGAGAGTAGTCAGACAGAAAGGGACCTGGGAGTGCTGGTGGACAGGAAGCTCAACATGAGCCAGCAGTGTGCCCAGGTGGCTAAGAAAGCCAATGGCATTCTGGTCTGCATCAGGAATAGTGTGGTGAGCAGGACCAGAGAAGTTATCATCCCCCTGTACTCGGCACTGGTCAGGCCTCATCTTGAATTCTGTGTACATTTCTGGGCCCCCCAGTTTGGGAAAGATGTTAGGATGCTAGAGTGTGTTCAGAGGAGGGCAACAAAGACGGTGAAGGGGCTGGAGCACAAGCCCTACGAGAAGCGACTGAGGGAGTTGGGGCTGTTTAGTCTGAAGAAGAGGAGGCTCAAGGGAGACCTCATTGCTCTCTACAACTACCTAAAAGGAGGTTGTAGTCGGGCAGGGATTGGTCTCTTCTCTCAGGTGACCAGTGGCAGAACTAGAGGGCATGGACTCAAGCTTCGTCAGGGTAAATTTAGACTTGATGTTAGGAAAAAGTTCTTCACTGGAAGGGTGATTGGCCATTGGAATGCGCTGCCCAGGGAGGTGATGGAGTCACAGACCATGGAAGTGTTTAAGGGGAGATTGGATGAGGCAGTGAATGCCATGGTTTAGATGATGGTTGGTGTTAGTGTTGGTGTTGGTGTTAGTGTTGGGTTATATGTTGGACTTGATGATCTCAGAGGTCCTTTCCAACCTTATGATACTGTGATACTGTGATAGAGTACATGTTACATAAACCCAGTAAAAATTCTCCAAGTCTTTGCTGACAAGTAATTATTCAGACACTGAGGTATTTATCTATTCAATGAAGGTCTCCCAACCACACTTTTTATTTCACAGAGTATCCCGAGAATGGCAACTTCAGCAAAGACAGTCAAGAAGGCTTAATTTTATTCAAGGCCTTTGTCATAAATGTTAGTACCTTGAACCAAGGAAAATTATCCTGTAGACCTGTTATTTCTGCAGCTTTTTCATTACTGTTGCAGGACTTTGCATATCTGTAAAAGTACAATACGTAAGGAATTGATGTCGTTGTCTGATGCATATAGAGCTCTGTGTAGGGGGACAGCTGTTGCCCCGAAAGCTATTCAGACCCGACACTCCCCTGTGCATGGTTTTGGATGTTGTGGCACCTTTCTCAGTTGATGCAATATCAGGATAGTGACCAGTCTGAAGGCAGCAATCCCACTTGTAAGGCAGCTGCTCAACACAGACATGGGTAGGACATATTTTCCCTTTTCATTTTCATGCTAAAACAGCATAAGAACTTCCTTCTTTTGTTGTTATTGCTGTTGTTGGGTTTTTTGTTTGTTTGTTCGGGTTTTTTTTTGTTTGCTTTGGTAGCTTAGCTTGGTTTTAAGATGAGGTCTGAGGACAGCTACATGTGGGCTGGCTGAGTGACAACATTTTATTGCATTCTCCTTATGAAAGAGCTTTTACAAAATGTGTAGCCATTGTAATATATTTACCAGTTCTGCTAGATCTGGATACCCGCGCTGTATCAGCTGTTGATTATCCCACAGTTTCCCTTCCTGAGCCAGGTGACAGTGCTGGCCAAGGGAACAGATCTGTCTCAATCATGAACAGCATCCTTTTATGCAGCGGTCATGGCCAGCGAACAGCTAGCAGGCACCAAAGGTCTTCCTCAGGAAAATGCAAATTGCAGGAGCAGATCGGCACAGGAGCTTTTTCCCGCCTCATTTGTAGAGGGGTAGGAGGGAGTTCACACTGTGGCTTTGTCCAGACTGGCTGCACTTACGCTAATGGTAATTACAGATCAGTAGGCTAGTAACAGAGTGCAAAAAGACTAATCCAAGAAATGCAGAAGTATAAGAAAGGCATTTATAAAAAAATGACAGCAAGGAGGTGACTTGGAAGGAAAAGTATGAATGTAGGAAGTCTGACTTTTTAAAAGAAAAAAATTTGTTCCTAGAGTGGAATCATATTACACAGATGTGAGTTAGAAGCTCTCTACAGTTCCCTTCTGGAACAGGTTTTCAGCTTGATTATCTCAGTCTAACTCTGCTGGGTCTTGTTGAAATTTCGTATTTCTTCTGAAAATAATAAATCACATTATGAAAGCGTTTAAAACCTTGAGGAGGAGATGAAGCTGGAATTTGATGGTTTAGAAGGCAAGGCTAGCAGAGGTTGTGAGTGTCACAGCTGACCTGTTCGAAAAAATGATTGAAAAATGTCAATTTAGAAGTGATGTTATGTGATGGGACGCAGCTTGTGAAGCCCTATCACTGGAAAAAAAAAGATACATATGTGAAATGTCAGAGGTTTGGTTGTGAGGCCACTAAGGAAAACAAAATCTTGGAATTTAGAATTGAGGAATAATGAGGTGAAGAGCTATGAAGTCATGGCACGCTGCAAAAGAGGAAAAAGAAACCATATATAAACAGACTGTGGAGAGATTGCTCATCTAACTAATAGTCATCCATTGACACCTGATATATTGCACTTGCAAAGACACACATTAAAGAAAACCAGCAATAAATTTCCCACCAAATGTCAAAATAAATTCTTGTTCAAGCTAAAGTATGGTTTGCATTGCTAAATCAGGACCTAAAGGCAAGACCCTCTAATCATTTATTCTTATTTTGGTGTAATATGAGGAACAAGTTTTGCATAATTTTACCTCCACTGAACAACTGGATCAGGACAAAGATGTTCTTGCTGTTTGTATTTTTTATTTTAAAACTATGTTCCCTGTACTCCTGTGTCATAATTCAATCAAGATTTGCACATTTGCTATCAATTGGGAGGCACAAAAGTCCTGACATTTCATTGGCAAACTAGTTAGCTGGGGAGAAATAAAAGAATATTTCAGCTGAAGGCATAACTCTTCTTTGTATTCCCCTACCACTACTGCTTTAAATTCCTTGATGTTTATTAATGTTCTCTGCTTTGAAGTAAGCTATTTGAAAATATATTAAATAATAGATTGGATTATTTTCTATGAAATAATTTACTTTCATGGTTTCCAGCAGGGCTGTAATGCCACAATGTTTTTATAAAATACAGAGATACAAGATTCTAAAGCATTTGCAGAGGTGATATGAAGTCGAGTATGCTGTCCCTCAGTTTCTCTGCTTAATGGCAGTACTGAGAAAGACAAGATTCCTCAGCAGGATGTACGATGGTATTCCCAGGGATTTAAATATAGCTTAAAACTTTCCAGGAAAACCACAGTACAATAGTCAGGGAATACTTTTTCCAAACCAAGACAAATTTTCATGTACATATCATAAGTACCAAGCAAGTAATGAAGAAAAAGTCATTGTTTATATCAAAACAAAAAAACTCACATGCATTAAATAAATAAAAAAAAAATCAAATAAATGTACCTACACATCTGAAGAACTATGTCTCTTTTGACAGGTCAGTTAACATTAAGCAACACAGATGTAATTTATGAAAATTTTACAGCCCAGGAACAGGAATAGGACTATCAACATGAGAAATGCTGATAAGTCCAGATCAAAGGTAATCCTCTGAATTCTGTTCCCTAGATTTATAAGCACTTAGTACCACAGATTGATCAAACATATGAGATACTTTGCAGATTAATACCCAATTTCTCCTTTCTGCGAGATTTAATTTTCTTCCTCTGCACCTGTTAGGCACAGGAGCAACAAAAAGAGAAAAGACAAAATAATACTGCACAGTATATTTGGTCAGACTTTGGATCTCTCCATTCTGGCACATATCAAGTTAAATTATCCATTAGAATGGTCACTAAATTGACAGCCATTAAGCGTTATACCTGATGAAGTCATACTGAATTTTTACTATTCTAATGAATTTTAAGATAAATTTTAAATTTCTCTTCTTGCCTTACATTGGCTTTTGTACCCATTTATCTTCACAGACTAATGTTTTTTCTTCCAGTAAAGTTTCAGCTTGCGGCGGATAAGGCACGGACTCTGATGCAGGTTCAAAATGCTGTCCGAATTGGAATCCTTTATTTGTAACACAAATTGTTCTTTTATAACAATCTTTTTGCAAAGTCATTGTCCATGTGCCAATTTAACACCGGTGATTGGGCTAAAACATTTGTACACCTGCCTTGAGCTGTTTCTTAATTGGTAGCATAAATTCTGTTTTTCTTTACCTAATCCCTCCTGATAATCTGCTCCGGGCTGGACTTCCCACTACTTCAAGGTTAGCCAGTTCTCAGCTCATTATCAAACCCTGTCAAGGCCTCTGTGTTATTCTCTGTATTACTTCCCAGGCTTTAATCCTACATTAGTTGTTCGGAAAATGACTTCTGGACTTGCCCAGCTATTTTCTTCCTCTCTTGCACGGGACACCTGAGTATCTACATCACAGGTAAAATGTGCACAGTTGCATGTCCTTTATCTTTCACACCTACAGCAGCAATCTGTTAGGAACACGCAGCAGACAGCAGGAATATTGAAGTCTAACAAACTGTCAGAGAAAAATGTAGTATTTCTCACACCTTCTCTACCCTTTCCTTTCTAGCTTTATCACTTAACTGAGAAGTTAGGCATGTCTCCACATGGTAAAAGACTGAAGATTTAAATAATACCAGTGTCATTGACTCAGCAGGGGAAGGTGTTTATGTAAACAAACAGAATCACTTTAATATACTACTTCTTTAATAAATCTGTTGACTAATACAAACATTGATATTCTATATGGGTCACTGTAATGTTCTTTCTGTCCTTCTTCCTGTATTTCTCTCCGTTCTTTATTTTGTATGCCTAATCATGAAAATTCATTTCTAAATTTGTTTGATATATATTAA
The DNA here is from genome assembly GCA_033556795.1 of Tapera naevia. Taxonomy (NCBI): domain Eukaryota; kingdom Metazoa; phylum Chordata; class Aves; order Cuculiformes; family Neomorphidae; genus Tapera; species Tapera naevia. The sequence goes on from JAUMJJ010000038.1 coordinate 9,492,891, forward strand.
GACTTTGTAAGGTCATGCTTGATTTAACATAGTTTATTGTGTCTCTTCCTGCTGAGTTTAATCACAGCATGATGCAGATTTCTTTCTGCTAGTGGTAAAATTCAGCACAACTAGATTTGTCCTGGGCTCTGCACATCCATTTTGCTAATCTATACTCTGCAGTGTGGAGAATACGTCGTGTCAGTCATGCCTTTTTCTGACTCCAATGAATATATGTGATGAACCCTAAGTGCTGCATGATAGAAAAATTTAAAGGTATTTTTAAAGTCTAAGATGATATTGGTTCTTTAATTATTCGTATTCAAATGATTGCCAATTTCAGAATACTTGAAAGGAAGTGGAGATATATATCCAGGTCCCCACAGGAATAGACACCCTGTCAAATGCTCATGCCAGTACTTTTTTATTCCTCTTGCAGCACTAACAGCCAGAAATACTGTTAATCTGGTCACAATTCAGTGGGAGAAGTATTGCCCCTTGGAGGTAAAACACTGTAAGTCTTTGCAAAACCACAGGATTTTGTTTAAATTCGACACTGATATGACTAACATGGAAACAGTTGGGGAAATCATGCAAAACCAGGATATTCAGATGAAGACTGGGCCTTGTCCACTGCTTGATCCAAATAGGCCACATTTCAGTTTTCCTGATGGATTTGTTTCATATCTAGTAAACATCCTATCTGTAAACATTCAGAGCTATAGACATCTTCATGCTTCAACTTCAGCTTGAAAGAAATATTAAGTAGGGATTCTGTAGATATGTTTTTCTTGTAAACTGTGAAGAAAATCTGAGATGGTAGCCAAAAAAGGACAATATTTTTTCAATCAAATATACAAAACTCTTCCGAAAATCCAGTTTATTTTTATTTCTTTTTTTGTCCTTTTGAGTTTTCTTGCTCAATCACATTGTTATTATTCTTTATGAGATTTGGATGTCTATTTGACAAGGTCAGTTTTAACATGATGTCAATCACTGAGATCATAACTCTTTTTAAAAACTAGAAGATTTGTGATGTGAGATCCTTCTTAAGAATGTTTTTAGACTTAAGCATCTGTTCCATTTCTTCAATGGAAAGGTACCCACTAAAGGTAACAAGGGTATAGGAATTTCTACTGAAGTCTTTTTTACAGTTTGGAATGTCTGCTATTACTATTCTGTATTACTCTAAAATATGCAGCAGTACCAGCTAAATAACACTGAATTATTTAGCATAATTTATGAAATCTCTTCACAATTCATACTGTTAACAGACACTGAGGACAACTTACACATCGTTCTTGATTCCATCTACTTCTTTATTAATCCTCTTTGCACCCTCAATAGGTCTTATGGGCCTTGAGGATTTGTCAGATTAAAGACTAGTGGGTGTAATTAAAAAAAATACACTTACATGAACGCAGCTTTCATTACCTCATCATGCACACTAGTCTTTCTTCTGTTTACCCCATATGATCTGCTTCTATATGTTTTCTATGTAAGCCTCTGGGTACTAAGTAACAATTTGTGGGTTTTTTTCACTTGCATTACAGTCATCCATTAATTATCTACACACTTGCTATTACACACAGTGTCCTGTCCTCCCACATGTACAAAGAGACACATGCTAAACTGCTAAAAGATGTTTCTGCGTTTCAATGACAGATGCCTTTCACATAAAGCTCCATGATCAATACCTTCCATACAGCTATGAAATCATTGGGTTTTTTGTTCAAAATTTTTACAGTTTTCATTTAAGTATTATGCTATTTAGTATTAAAATTAAATTAATCTAAGATGCCAGCATCGGAAATGTTTTCACAAAATATAAAGCATAGGGCCTCTAGTGTACATCTGTAAACAGGTAAGGGAAGATACTGAGAGTACTCTGTGGATCAAAGGAAAACGGCAAACAGCAAAAAGGTAAACCTTGATTAAACCACCTTTTTTTTCCCCAAATATTAGCTAAAAGCGGTATGGAAATCAAATATTACCTTAAGAGACTTGAACACTTTCCACAGAGATCCGAATAACTTCAGGCAATCGATGATTTTGCCCAAATTATTCTCTATTAAAAAATTAAATACTGCATTGGAAGATGTTTCAGATAATGCCTTTTCCTTTACTTACACCAAATCACAACATTCCCTCTGAGTTTATACAGAACTTCTTCTCAGTTGAAATGCAGGTTGTTCATCTTCCCACTGCACCTATGGCCACATCCTTTGCCAGGTGGCTTCCTCTTCCCTTGTGCTTAACTGACATGATGTGTCACAGGTAGTGAGTTTGGCTGAGAAGCCTGGCCCAGAGGTAGCATTACACACCGGAGACTTCATGGGATAGTAAACATTGGGGAAAAAGGAATTTATTGAATGAGTTTAATGATAAGGGAAGATAAACCTATTTTTGCATAAGTTTAAGCAGCCAACTCAACAACCAAAATGATAATTTCAGTTCGGCTGTAGTGAAAGATTTAGCTTTTATTGGAAGCAATGAAATTAAATGCTTAAAAAAACAATTTTTGGAAAACTTCCATTTTCCCATCATTATTTAGAATGAAAACAATTCTAAAGACCTCCACGTAAAGGAAAAAGAATTCTAATTTTCTGTATTTCTTGATGTAAATTCTTCCAGATATTTCAAAGAAATGTTTGAAAAGTAAAATATAAAAAGAGGTCTATTTTTAAAGCAAAAATGTTTTTTGTAACCTTTAATATGAAAATATATCTTTACTTTCCAATAAAATACTTTCTTGCAGGATTTAAGAAAAAACAAATATCAGGAAATATGTATGTGCAAATGTAAATGTATAAAATGAAAAAGTATTGGTATAACACATACATAACAAACAAGTGTGGGATATTGCTGTGGGTAACATTTGAACCAATCAGAATCATGGGGGTGGGTGGGCAAGGAAATAAATATTGAAAATAATGTTGAGGCAGACTGGTTCCTATTAATACATTCACAATGTTGCGTACACTAGTATGTTCATCACCATATTTACAGTAATTTATAAATTGCAAATTTACAGGTTAAAATTACCAATGTTAAAACAAAAATAAAAGCTGTGAAATTCAATACTTATTTCTCTTGAGTCATCTAACTGATGTTAAAAGTTTAGTTAAAGTCTTCTAAAAAAATAGACATAATTAGTTGCAGTCAAACCTTATATCATGTAAGATTTGGTTCCATTTAACTAGCCATCAAACTACTTCGTACTTACCTGAAAGTCTTATGAAAACATCATGAAGAAATTTTTGCAAGGAATTTTTTGTGTGTTTTTTTTTTTTACCTGATAAATATTGGGGGATTATTCATTTTGACTGTTTTAGAAATGACATATAAATTTTTTCACTTGTGATAAAAACAAAACAGAACACAGACACACAAAGACATACAAAATCAAACAAAAAGGAAAGAAAAAGAAACTAGAGTTGAATTTTCATCTCTCTGTTTTTCAGTTAATCATATTGCTGTGAATTTGAAAAAGCTCTGAAGTTTGTTTCAAGTTTATGTTTGGGGTACTGTTTTGAATCATTTTTATTGTGTCATACACCAGTCATTTTGTCGCTAGGAAATACTGTAGAAAATGCAAGACTAATTCTGAGTACCACGATTTGGAAAAAGGCTTCTTTGTTCTATCACTGAAACAAATGCTTTGGACTTGTGACAAAAATACCTGTGTTTATGGATACACAGGGGTTAATGACATTGTGAATTCTCATCAGCTTGAGTATATGAGCTTTGGGACTCACATACTTGTACAAGTTTATAATACTTGGACAGTAGATTTTCCATTTAAAGTCTACAAAACTCCGTGCTGTCAAGCTGTACAAATAAGAAATAAATTTCATCTGCCCCCTCAGTCTCACAGTTGAGCAAGATTGTGTTCATCCTTTCTAGGACATCCCAAATGTAACCATGGAAGATTGCTGAAAGTGATTAAGAAGGTTGAAAGTGAATTTGGTTTGAATTAGGTAAAAAAAATCTCCTTTGACACATCTGTGGAGACAACATGGGAAAAGAAATTTAGGGCTAGACAATATTTTCAGAGAGATTTCTTTTGTGGAGGGTATTCCTATAACTACCCGTCATAATTTTTTCTTGAAATTTTGGAATTCAGCAGTCTCCTCGCTTCTGGCTTGATAAATTATGAATCCCAAGAAACCAAAAAACCTGTGAATTAGACCAAATAATCTCATCCATATATACACAATACAAACATCTCCTACCTAGTTGGATAAAATTTGGCTCCATGAAAGACTTTTATTGAAATATAAATTCTCTATTAGGAGGAATCTGATTTTTTAGGTTACTGAAAGAGCTGATGGAGAACCGAAACCTCTTAATAACAACTTTCAAGGACAGAAATTTGGCTGGTGTAAATTGATGTAGTTTTTTGGGGGGAGAAATTTAATGGAAATACAGACATCTGCTGATGAGTCGTCAGGAGGATTAGATATTAAGAATCATATAATCATAGATATATAGAATCATAGAATATCAGGTTGGAAGAGAACTCAAGGATTGTCTGTTACAAACTTTCTTTAGAAAAGCATAGCCTAGACAAGGTGGCCCAGCGCTCTGTCCAGCTGAATCTTATACCTGTCCAATGCTGGGGAATCCACCACTTCCCTGAGGGGACTATTTGAATGGCCGATTTTCCTCATTGCAAAAAAATTTCTCTTATGTCCAATCAGAATCTTCCCAGGAGTAACTTGTTCCTGTTACCCCTCACCATTTCCATGTGACATGTGAGTTTCCATCTTTTTTGTAGCCACCCTTCATATTCTGGAATATGCTTGTAGGCCTAAGTCTTCTTTTCTCAAGACCGAACAAACCCAGTTGTCTCAGCCTTTCCTCAATGGCAGGCTTCCCAGTGCTTTCACCATCTTTGTGGTTCTCCTCTTGACCCTTTCTAGGCTGTCCACATCTGTCCTGCATAGTGGTGACCAAAACTGAACAGACTATTCCAGGTGAAAACCACTGAGTAGAGTTAGGTTGATGACTCTTTACCTCATTATGTTAATGACTCCTTACCTCTGTTGGTGATGCTTTTGTTGATACAACCCAGATTCCAATTGGTTTATTTGTTGCAAAAGCACATAATTTCCTCATATTCAACTTGTTGTCTACTAGGACCCCCAAGACCCTTTCCACAGAGCTGCTCCCCAGCTAGGTAGATCCCAGCCTGCACTGCACACAGACTTCACATATGGTCTTGGTAAACTTCATAAGGTTCTTGTTAGCCCAATCTTCTAACCTATCCATGTCTTCCTGCAGGGTGTCTCTCCCTTCTGAAGTGTCCACTTCCCCACTTAGTTTGATATCACCTGGAGACTTCATCAGGATACACTTGGTTCCATCATCCAGATGAAGATACTAAACAGGATTGGGTCCAATATCGACCCCTGAGGGACTCCACTTGTGATAGGTTTCCAGTTCAAAAAGGAGCTATTTACCACCTCCCTCTGGGTGTGTCTTATCAGCCTGTTCCTCACTCAACACATAGATCACTTGTCTAGACTATAACATATCAGTTTCTCTAGGAAGGGGCTGTGGGAAACCATATTAAAAGCCTTGGAGAAATCCAAGTAAACAATGTTCACTGTTTAGCCCACATCAACTGAGCATATTACTTTGTCATAAAAGTGGATGAAGTTTGATAAGCACTATTTGCCCTTGGTGAATCCATGCTGGCTTTTTCCAATCACATGCATCATTTGACTTGTCATAGCCTCTGGGAGGTTTCATTCCATAAATTTCCAGGGAATGATGGGCTTATAATTTCCTGTATCCTCCTTTAAGTATCTCTTGTAGATAGGGGTCACATTAGCCTTCTTTCAGTCTTCTGAGATGTCCCCCGATCTCCACAACTTCTTGAAGACTGTGCAGAGCAGCCTTGCAATACTGTCAGCCAGCTCTCTTAACACCCTTGGAGGAATATTGTCAGGGTCCATCGATCTGTAGGTATAAAGCTCCTGTAACAGTTCACACACCAACTCTTCCTTCACTGACAGTGGGTCTGTGTTTGAAACATGGGTTTTTTTTCCAGACACTGGGGCCCAAAAATAATGCTAAAGACAAAAGTGAAGAAAGTGTTGAGAACCTCTACCTTTACAGAGTTGTTGGTAACTAATTTACCTTTTCTGTTTAAGAGCAGGCCAATGTTTTTCTTCTCTTTTTTTCTTGTTGTTCACATACCTGAAGAACCCTTTTCAGTAGTTTTTGACATCTCTGGCCAATTTCAGTTCAAGTTGAGCTTTTGCTTTTCTAACTGCATCTCGGCACCCTCCAGTGATGCCTTTGTAGTTCTCAATAGATATTTGTCCGCTTTTCCATATTTTGGCTTTAAGCAAATTTAGAAGTTCACAATTAAGCTTAAGGTGGTCTGTTGCTCCACCTGCTTTCTTTACCTTTAAAGGTGATCAGCTGTTTTTGTGCTTCCAGCAGAGTGTTCTTAAAAAATTCCCAGCATTTGATAGGAGTTTGCCTGCAGCTAGCAACACTTTCACAATATGGTAGTGATTAGTCTTTTTGCTTGCTAATGTTTTGTTGTTTTATATTAAAACATCAGCCTATTTTAACAGTAGCAGTGAACCAAGTTTCTACAAAATTATTTTGTTTCAAAACCTGTAAGATGACTGAAGGAAAAACCTAATATTCCACTGCCTGAAGAAAAAAAATAATAGGTGTTTTGGCCTTCAATAACGTTTAATGCATGAAAACATGTATTTAAAGAATTGGCTTGTTCCAAAGGCAGCTTGTGTGACTTGTATGACTATCTACTAAGAAAAAAATAGCAATAGGCAGCAAGACAGAGAGCTAGGTGTTTAATGATGTGAAAGTATCTTCACAGAATCATAGAATGGCTGGGATTGGAAGGGACCTTTGAAAATCATCTAGTCCAACCCCTCTGTCATGATTGGGATGTCTTTCATTAGATCAGGTTGCCCAAAGCTCTGTCCAGCCTGATCATGAACACTTCCAGTGATGGGGCATGCACACTTCTCTGGGTAACCTGTTCCAGTGTGCCACCATTCTCATCAATTTTCTTACTTGTATCCAATATAAACTTACTATCTTTCATTTTAAAAACATTGGCCCTCATTCTGTCAATACAGGACCTGGTAAGAAGTCCTTCTCTGTCTTTCTATATGCCCCTTTTATATATTTAAAGGTTGCAATAAGGTTTCCCAGAGCTGTATCTTCTCCAGGTTGAACAATCGCAACTGATCATTTTTGTGGCTCTCATCTGGATCCAGTATAACAGGTCTATGCCTTTCCTCTACTGAAGGCCCCAGAGCTGGACACAGCACTCCAGTTAAAGTCTCACAAGGGCAGACTTAAAGGAGGAAGAATCACCTCCCTCAGTCTTCTGGTCACGCTTCTTTTGATGCAACACAGGATAAGGTTGGCTTTCTCGGGTGCAAGTGCACCTTATGATCCCATGTTCAGTTTTTTATACACCAACGTATCGAAGTCCTTCTCCTAAGGACTGCTCTTAATTCATTCATCTCCCAGTCTGCGCTGACACTAGAGATTTCCTTGACCCAGGTACAGGACCTTGCACTTGGCCTTGTTGAACTTCCTGAGGTTTGCATGGGCCATCTCCTTAACTCTGTTTAAACTCCTCTGGATGGCATCCTTTCCCTCTGTTGAATCATCTGCACTGTTCTGCTTGATGTCATCTGCAAACTTTCTGTGAGTGCACTCCATCACACCAATTACATCATTGACGTAGTAGGTGTGTCATTAAATAGTATTGGTCCCTCTACAGACCCTTGAGAGACATCACTTGCTGCTAGTTTCCACTTTGTCATCGAGTCATTAACTGTAACTCTTTAGACCTGGTCATCCAGATAGTTCCTTATCCATCTAACAGACCATCTGTCATACTCATCTCTCTCCAATTTAGTGGCCAGAACACTGTGAAGGACTATAGCCTTACAGAAGTCCAGATGGATGGTAACTACAGCTATTCCCTTGTCCACTGATGTAGATACTCCATTATAGAAGGCCACTAGGCTGGTCAGGCATGATTTGCCCTTGGTGAAGCCATGTTCACTGTCTCTAACCACCTCTATATCTTCTATATATTTAAACATGTCTTCCAGGAGGGTCTGCCCCATGATCTTAACGGAAGATCATGGAAGTGAGGCTGAATGATAGTTTCCATTGTCCTCTTTTTTACCTTTTTGCCCCATTCTGTGATCACCTTGAACACTAATCGATGAAGTATTATATGTCTCATTACAGCATCACTTGTATAAGATAAAATGGAGACAATTGTTAACACCTGAACTGAAGTCGTTTTGTTTGCTGTTATCTGACATTTTCATATGCGCTGAAGAGGATATACTCAGAGTGAAGTTCATAAGCATTGCAAAGGATGCTTTCTTTAATAAGGGAAAAATAACATTCAGCCCTCTCCTGGAAGAGACAGAGGTCAGAATCAGAAAGCTTAAAATTTATTGTTTGAATAATCACGACTTGCTCAATTTCATATATAGGGAAAGAGAAAATGGACATATTTATTCATCACATGAACTCGCTCACACACCTGCACACATTTGCTTTTTAAAAGCCTTGGTTTCACAAGGCTGAGAATGATTATGAGAAAGAACAGAGAGATAAGAAGACTGCAGTAAATGTCTGTTTGACAGTGGTTTGCTATGTATTTCAACCTCAGTCCTAAAATGGAGAAAAAAATGCTGCATTAGGAAGGAAACACCATTCTATTGACAGGAAGTTAAAGTAGCTGTAGTAACAACTAAACTAGAAAACAAATGGTGATATAAGTAATATGAGGGATTTTTTTAATGTATCTCCTAAAAATTATACTTGTTCAATGTAAAACGAACATGATATAGAAACATCGGGGGCTCAGTATAAAACCAACGTTTTCACCTGTGTATCTGATACCCAAACCTATCCAGAAACAGTGAGCTCACATAATCTGCAGTTTCATTTGTGCATTTGAATGGTCTCAGGATGGGTGTAATACACCTCAATACATAGCTCAGGGCAGTAAGAAAGGTGCTACCTTAGTCTAGTTGGGACAAGTTTCCCTGAATATTACATACATGTTGCTGTAACAGCAGATTGTTCAGAAACTCAGTTTTGTTTTGTGTTTTTCAACATAATATTTAGTTAGACGTCTTGGTTTTAAAAACAGAAAGCTAAGTGGCAGCTTAGAGTCTGCAAGTACCTGCTTAAGGAAGAAATATTTGACCACTGAAAGTTCTGCAATTATTTAGAAAAATACAGGTTCTGGTGGTTGGAAGTGAAGAAAGATAAATTCAGATACAGCGCACATGATCTGGTTTTGTTTGTTTGTTTAACAGCATAATTAACCACTGGAACAGCTTTGTAAAGAGGTACAGCGTGTGAGCAAGTAGCGTCAAATAGTGTAAGCTCCTAAGCAGAACTGAAAGTTTTTCAAAAGCGCATTTCATATCATGTGAGAATTAATTCTCATTTTTTTGTCTCAGTGTTCACAGACAAGTGCACTATCCGTACTGTTCAAGTCGCAGAGGCAAAGGCCTGGGAGAATGAAGAACTTCCCACTGTAGGAGAGGATCAGTTTTGAAACTTTCTAAGGAGTGGGCCTGATGAGATTCATCCACAGGTCGTGAGGAAACTGGGAGATTAAGTTGCTAAGCGACTATCCATCATATTTGAGAAGTGGCAGTCCAGTGAAGTTCCCACTGACTGGAAAAAGAGGAAATCCCTATTTTTAAAAAGGAAGATACGGGGAACTACAGACCAAGCAGTTTCCCCACTGTGCCTGGCAAGATCATGGAGAAGATCCCCCTGGGAACTATACTAAGGCACATGGGAAATACAGAGGTGACTGGTGACAGCCAACATAGCTTCACTAAGGGCAAATCGTACCTGACAAATTTGGTGGCCTTCAACAACGAGGTCACAGTATTGGTGTAACAAGGAAAACTGACATTGACTACCTCAATTTGAGCAAAGCATTTGACACAATCCTGTACACAATCCTTATGTTTACATTGGAGAGACATGGATTTGGTGGATGGACCACTCAGCAGATAAGGAATTGGCTGGCTGATCACACTCAAAGGGTTGTGGTCAATGACTCCATGTCTAAGTGGAGAACAGTGACAATTGGCATTCCTCACGGGTCATCACTGGCAATGGTGCTGTTTAAGATCTTTGTTTACAATATGGATTGCAAACATTGAGTGCACCCTCAGCAAGTTTGCTGGCAACATCGAGCTAACAATATGCTGGAGGAATGGAATGCCATCCAGACGGACCTTGACAGGCTTAAGGAGTGAGCCCAAGTGATCCTCAAGAAATTCAACAAGACCAAGTGCAAGGTCCTGCACCTGTATTGGGGCAATACCAAAGACAAATACAGGCTGGAAGGAGAATGGATTAGAGAGCAGCCCTGAGGAGAAGGACTTGAGGTTGTTGGTTGATAAGAAGCTCAACACAAGCTGGCAATCTGTGCTTGCAGCAGAAAAAGGCTGCATCAAAAGAATTGTGGCCAGCAGGCCAAATAAGGTAATTCTCCCCTTCTACTCCACTCTTGTGGGAGTTTACCTGGAGCACTGCATTCAATTTTGGAGTCCTCAGCACAGGAAGGACATGGATCTGTTAGAGCAGGTCCAGAGGAGGGCCACAAAGATGTTCAGAGGGCTGGAGCACCTCTCCTATGAAGACGGGCTGAGAGATTTGGGGTCGTTCAGCCTAGAGAAAAGTTCTGGGGTGACTTTATTTCGGCCTTCTAGTACTTAAAGGGGGCCTATAGGAAAGCTGGAGAGGAACTTGTTACAAGAGTATGTATTGATAGGACAGGGGTAATGGCTTTAAACCGGAAGATATTGGCTATAGATTAGATATAAGGAAGAAATTCTACACTATAGGAGTGGTGAGGCACTGGAAAATGTTTCCCAGACAAGTTATGGATACTCCGTCCCTGGAGGTACTCAAGGCCAGATTGAAGGAGGCTTTAAGCAGCTTGGACCCTTCCAACCCAAGATGTTCTATTGTTCTATAACTGTAATTCAACCATTTGGTACAAATTATGTTATACAGAAAGTCAAAACAACAATTCTTTTTGACTTTATAAGATCTGAATCTGTCCTGTCTACATTTACAAGAGTAAACTTTCATTATCATCTTAGTATACTCTGTTTCTTCATTGTTATAAAACAAAAGGAGCAAAAGCCACAAATTATCTGAAAATGGGACAGCTTTTTACTTGTCAAGAGACATAATCGGAGAACATGGCTTTATATCGCCTTTTGTTTTGTTTTATGATTTCAAATAGAAATGTAGCATTTTTTATAAAATACAAGGTAAGGCAGAGAAGAGTTTCTGATTAATCTTAAATATGTCACATATATTATTCCATTTTTTTCATTTAGTCTTCTGTACTTTATGCATGTCAATATATATTGTTATGTTGCTAAATTTGCTACCATTTATTCTGAAAATATAATTAGAAAATTAAGAATATGCCAGTCTTATGTAGCCAAGCAAACATCCAACTCTGACGCACCTCCATTTTTATCCTGAGTTTTCTCACTTTAAAAATGGAATAGTAGTGAGTAGCAGGTCATGAAATGAGATGAAACATGGATTTGAACATGCTTTTATGAGTACTGCATATGCCGAATATAATACAGGCTGCTTTGGTCAGTGATTCTGTTCAGGTTAAATGCTGCTATCACAATATTTTCTCTTTTTAAAGTATTAAATACTCTTCCTTAATCAATACAAACTCTAATCTTCCTTGGTGACAACTCATCTGTATATTTACATTCAATAATATAACCCCCCATGGGCTGAAATCTGGCACCTATTCTGGCAGGATCCATCTCTAAGCCAAGACCTCAAATCTTCCAGGTGTCTGTTAATATATTTCATAGATTCATAGAATCATACAAGTATTTGGATTGAAAGAACCTTTAAAGGTCATTTAATTCAACCTCCATGTTCAACTAGATCAGTTTGCTCAGAGCCCTGGTCAACCTAACCTTGAATGTTTCAAAGGAGGGGTTTTCTACCACCACCCAGTGTTTCACCACTCTCATCATAAAAAAGTTCTTCCTTATAACTAATCTAAATGTAATCTTTTTTAATTTAAAACCATTACCCCTTGTCCTGTCACAGCAGGTCTGGGTAAGATGTTTGTCCCCATCATTCTTACAGTCCTCCTTTAAGTACTGAAAGGTCACAATAAGGTCTGGAGCCTTCTGTTCTCCAGGCTGAGTAACTCCAATTCTTTCAGCCTTTCTTCATAGGAGAGCTGTTCCATCCTTCTGATAATTTTTGTGGCCTTCCTCTGGACCTGTTCCAACAGATCCATGCCTTTTTTGTGCTCAGGGCTCCAGTCCTGGGCATGGTGAATATTTGCTTTTCTTCTCCAAAATACTCCCTGTTTAATGGACTCATAGCATCTTCAGTTCAGCTACAGACTTTGTAAAAATCTATTCTTATGTATTTTATCAATCAGGTGTATCTGGCTTGTTCATACCCTGAAGGATCCGTTAGCTTGCTGTGACAGACTTGTTTTAAGGTCTATTGCAGACAGAATGTCTGCTCTTGCAGACCTAACACACTTTTTATTACATTATATTTAAGCAGACATTCCCTGCACAGGATCTAACCACCTTCACGGATTCCCACTAAAGAACATCTTCCTTTACACATCAAGCAAAGTCATTTCTCTATTTTTCAGAAAGGATAGCTGCTTTACCATTTAAAACTGTTTGGACAGTGAAGGACTGGGGTTTTTTAGTTCTCTGCATACGTGGAAAAAACCGTGCATCAGAGGTTAACAGTCTAACAGTCACTGTGCATGTCTTTGTGGCTTTGTTACTTCTAAGCAGTGTGGTTTGTGTTAAAAACTAAATAAAGGATGTTGCAGGAAGGAGTAAAAGCACAATTTATCACCTATTCTATAACCATTGTCTGCAGAGGCACAGACACCTAATTTTACAGGAGTCATAGTGGTATCAAGGGAAAAACAACAGTAGATTTTTCCTTTTTCAAATAGTTTTGCTTTGTATTGCTGTCTTTTCAGCAATGTCAACTAACACATCAAGGTCATTTTAAAGCGTAGGTACACAGAGTAACAATTAGAGATGATGTCATGGTTTTGAGTCCAGCAGCTGGCAGCAAAGAACCACATAGTCATTTTCTCACTTTTCCCCTTCCGATTCCCATTAGGAAGAGAACCCAAAGAAGCAAAAGCAAAACTCATAGGTCAAGGTAAGGACACAGAGGGATCATTAACCAGTTATTGTCATGGGCAAAACAGATTTGACTTGGAGAACAAAGCCAACAATCTAATTTATTTTCAATAAAATCAGAACAAGGTAGTGAGAAGCAAAACCAAATCTATGAAAGAACTTTTCCCTCACCCTCCCCTTCTTCCCAGGCTGACTTTTACTGCTTATACTCTCTACCTCCTCCTTCTCCTTGGACGACACAGGGGGATGAGGAATTAGGTTTGCATTAAGTTCATCACATGATGCATCTGCCGGCCTGCCCTCCCCAGGGGAAGAATCCTCACCCTGCTCCAGCATGGGATCTCTCACACAGGAGATGGTCCTCCACAAACTTCTCCAACATGAGTCCTTCCCTCAGGCTGCAGTCTTCCATGACTTGCTCTAGTGTGAGTCTTCACAGTGTCACAACCTCCTTCAGGCACCTCCACCTACTCGAGCCTTGCATCTTCTATGGATTGCAGCTGGACCTCCACTGGGACTCCTCATGGGCTGCAGGGGAATCTCTGCTTTGTTGTCTAGAGTATCTCCTCCCCCTCCATCTCCACTGACTTTGGTGTTCCCTGCAATGCTGTTTCTCCTGCATCTGGTGTCTACAGGGCTTTCTCCCACATCTTGCTTTTCTCTCTTTGCTGCTGTGCTGGGACAGAATGGTGCGACTGGTTAAAAGAACCCTAACAGCCCAGCTGCAGAGAAGTGGGTGAGCAGGTCCACACCTCTCCCCTCTCTCTGCTGCTACCCCCTCACTATTTTTTTTTTTTTCCCTTCTTAGACGTGTTACCACCTTTGCTAACTGGCTTGGCCTTGGTGAGTGGTGGGTCTGCCCTGGAGCCGGCCAGCTCCAGTTTCCAGCAGTTTCTAGGAGTCTCCAGCAGCCTCTAGCAGTGCCTCTAGCAGTTTGCACGTATGGCCTCCTAGCTACGAAAACCCTTGCCACACAAACTAAACACAGATGACATCTTAAAATGACTAAGGTAACAGCCAATTGCTATAGTAAAGCAGGTTTATGCATGGCTTACTCTACATCTTTGTATAGTGTACTTGCATACAAAAACCTGATTTGTATTAAGTGACCACACTGTGCCTGAGGCTCCCCCAGGAGCTGAGTTTCTAACACATGATGAAATTAGAATGAGCTGATGACGCATTGTCTAGTCAGGCTCTGTTCAGGAAAAAAATGCTTCAGATACCGTTATCATCTCAGCAGCAGGTCACAAGAGGCCTATTATTGTTTCTTGGATTTTGAATTTTAGACAGCTAAAGAAAGAAATTTCAGCAAATATTGGTTTTGTCTTGTGTTGTTAGGCTTTTTTCTTTCTGTGTGAAAACTAAGTTCTTATCTGATTTGCTTAAATATTTAAAAAAATAAAATTGTAAAAAATATAATTTTCCAAGGAAAATAACTTTGTCTTTTCTTTGGAATATATTAATGTATTTTTTCATCTTGCTCTAATTAACCAGCTTTAAGATTAGAAACTGGTCAGCAGTGTATCTATGGTAACCAAATTACTTGAAGCAACTGTACATTAAAAAAGAGAAAAATGACTAGAAAGTGCCCATTTTCAGAAATGTTCCTCTTAACAGTTATGAAGCACGTCCTTTGAGTAATCTGCTTTCTGTTTGTTTTATAGCAGCTCACTCTACTCATCTTGCTACCCCTCATTCTCTCTTCTGGTCTAATCTGACATTATTCCAGCCTCCCCTAAAATCACTCGGTCAGTTCACAAAGCCACAAGCAGATGTAATAAAAAGCAAAATAAGGAGTATGATAAAACCTGTAGGGAAGTGTGAGACTTAAGCAAAAGAAGCAACACACAATAAAAAATAAATTAAAAGAACAGAACAAAGGAGAAATGGTACTGAGCAGAGAAGGCAAGGAAGTTAGTGGTTGCCTCTGTTTCTGCCAGAAAATGAAGACTGAACTGCAGAACTCTTGCAGATTAGAGGTTATAATTTCAGTTCCTTGTCAATACCCATGAGCAAAACTGGAGAATAAATTCATGAGTTACACACCTCCTAGTTCTAATCTCTTCCACTTTAAAATAAATTCAAATATTATCGTACAATCTCTTTAATCTCAGTTGACAGTGCTTCATGTGGAGATGCAGCAGGGATGAGATGTTTGAAAATCTCCTTCTGTCTGGAGAACTATCTACAGAGCGCCCTTTTTTTTTTTTTTGCTTCATTCTGAGGCAGTGATGTAAGGAGTGTATTACAGAAATTTACAGTGAAATGGAGATTGACTCTATTACTGGTCTGGCCATGCTGTGACAAATGGGCAGCTGAAGAAAAAGAGATTTTTTTGGCTATGTTTCTCTCAAACTGGTGCAAAATTTGGCTGTGTTAAAATGTTGAGCAAATTCCACTCTTTCTAAAATGTATGTTATTAATATTAATAATTTGCTGTTAGAAAAATATTTTCTATGAACAATTATTAATAGGTCATTCTTCTGATTCAGAAACAAAACATACTTACTAAATACTATATTTCAATAAATTCAGCATCAGCCAATTTTATTTGACAGGCCTTTCCAAGCATGGTTTTATGGTGTCTTTATACCACAATGATGATGAGAAATGAGATCTCAAATGCAGTCAAAAAAGTAGAAAAAATATCCCAAGAGTTTTCTGGAGGTGATAGAGAGGATAGCTGGTGTTCCATGTACTATAAATTTTCACTGGTCAAAGGCAGAAAATAATCTTGCAGAAATACTCAAACTAAAAAAAGGCCTTCAAGAATCAGCATCCATACATGTATCCCTTGGTAGCTAGAAAGAAATTTATCCAAGATGAGGTAGGTGAAAAGGAGGTGATATTATCAGTGCTGTGGGAAATAAACAGATAGAGTAAATCTTTTTTAATACCATATTTTAATATTTCCTGGCAGAAGGATAAGACAGCATACAGAATATCAAAAATTCTTATGAAACAGGGCTTTCCTGATTCTCAAGTGGAGTTAAGAAATTTGAACACCATGGGGACTTACACCTACTTGGCTGGTTGCTTCTATCAAAAAGTATCACATAACCATTAGAGAAATAGTCTCTTAAAGTTGCTTGCAAGAGAGCTATGCATAAAACCCATTAGTGTCTAGTGATATCTGAGTTTGTACTCTACACTGTATTAAAAATATTCCACTAAACGGCCACAAATCCCCACGGTGTCCATGGGGCCCAATATATGAAGTCAATACAATACTATGAAAGCAGTAATGGTTTAAATCAAGGTGTATTTGTTCGGTATATATTCCACTTACTCGTTTTCACAGCTGATTATAATATAGTCTGTCTTGTTTGGGGCAAATCTATAAAATACATATACTAAGAATGTTGTTAGACTGTAGCCTGGTATTCAATGCACAGATCTTGCTCTTACAGCTGTTCTTAAAAAAGATCATTCAGACACACTGTTTTTCATTGCACTTTGATTCCATTCGCCCCACAGTCAGCTTTGGTTCATGTTAATCTTTTCAAATATATCCTGCAGAGAAATAATTAAAAATAATTTTCAAAAAAAAAGTCAGTCATGGAAATCTCCTTCCTTTATAACATGAAATTAGCTTTTGAGGAGTACAAAAATATTGGCATATATGATCATGTGGTGTAAGTTGGCTGCCTTGAGTGAAGTAAACTGTTATAAAATGTTCTTTTGGATTTCTTTAATTTCCCTAAAACTGAGTTAAGTCAAATTGCTACCTCTACGATTTATTGCTACCATGAAAATGGGTAACATTGCTCCCTTATCACCCTCTTTCAAATTAAATGCAGATATGTATCAAATTTTATTTTGAATGACTGAGATTACAGATAATGAAGAAAGAGTTTGAGAGTCACATTACTGTCCAGTACCAATACCAATAACAAACACCATCTTCAATAGAAGAAAGCTTCAAGATCTTCAAAGGCCTTCATCCTTCATTTATTGCAATTTTATGTCAGACTAACTTAATTAAAGGACAAGCAAGATGTTTGAGAGCACTGTTTTTAAAGGTAAAGGCTTTACTAAAACATTAGTAAAACTAATAGCAGGCGTGTTGCATTGGTTTAGCTCTGATAAAGTGCTGCCAAAGTTGCGGAAGTGTTTAGGGTCAGATATTTGTGATTAAAATGGTTATTCAATTTCATCCTGATGAACAAAAATCAGTGAGGAGCGAAAGAAGATAGATACTTTTAAAAGCAGATCCCACTACAAGCAGCAGGGCTCAGAAGGTTTTGCCCAGACACACACTGCAAAATGCTACAGACTGTTTCTCAGGAAATAAATAATTAAAATGGAAAACTTACTCGAAGTCACATTAAGAGTAAAAATTTAAATAACTATATTTACTTTCACTTCTTTGGAAGAAAAAGGCTACTTATACATCGCACACTTGTGACTAGTCAGCTGTTGATAGCAAGTAGTTATTATACCTTCATAAACAATCTATGACAGTAACAGTTTTATCCTGAACACTCAGTATGGCAATTCCATTAGTTCACTGTCTATAATTATTGGCCATTGTGGTTACTGTAAAAAAATCAGCATTTACCAACAATTACTTTATCACAGTATGTGTGGCACCACAGTTATTTCCCATTCTAAGGGCCGAGAACATTATACTATCCCAAATATCATGATATAGTAAATGTTGCCAATGGCTGACTTTTTGATGGCAATGACCATAATTCTCCCCTCTTCATAAAAATGCAAATAGATATT
Organism: Tapera naevia; assembly: GCA_033556795.1. Lineage (NCBI taxonomy): Eukaryota > Metazoa > Chordata > Aves > Cuculiformes > Neomorphidae > Tapera > Tapera naevia. The sequence goes on from JAUMJJ010000038.1 coordinate 9,510,842, forward strand.
AGAATAAACAATTTAAACTATATAAAAAACTGCACGGAGCAAAATTAATCAGTTTAACATTTTGCAGCTTCTAATGCATAGCCAAATAAACTGCTACCCTTTGGAGTCAATCCTTTCTGAAATTTACCTGCTGAATATGTGTATCTGGCTGACTTCAGGCTTGAGCTACATTTAGGAGTTACTCACCAGAAGCTGCCAAAGACTCTTTTCTAGATTTAATTTTTTTGGGGCAGGGTGGGAGGTGATGGTGAAGCCTGTACCTCCACTTTGCTCCTGAAGCTCAAAAAAGTCATGTCTATTATGTCTGACCAAGGTTGAGAAACAGATACTGAAATCTGTCTTTTAGAAAACTTATTCCTTTTAATTGCCTTCTTCAAATAAACAGCCTATTTTCTCTCTTCTTTGTGAACCTGAGAGAGGATGCACAGACCTGCCATTAGCTAATTACTCTCAGAACAAGCAAAAATTGAAAGGAATCAAAATAAGGCTGAACTTGAGAATTCTATGAAAAGTAGTTTCTGAATCAACCAGTTACACTTTGAAGAACAGTCATTAATCGCTGCTAAAGGATCCTCACAATCTCGATAGTCCATGTCTCAGAAAAAATTTTCTCAATCTATCTCCTTTAAACTCAAGGACCATTTAAGATTTCTGAAAAAAATCTTTGAATTGCTTTTTAGACTGTTGTCAGAACCTAATACATTAATTTACAGCCAGTTAAACTCTGTTCATTTTTTATTTTAATTTTAACATCTGCCTTCCGTGGTCAATAGACGGTCTGTTTAGATTGCTAGCTTATGGTTTGTCTGTAATTATATTTTTTCATTTTTTGGCAGGTTTTTTTTAGGTAACCTTTTAGTAAAAGTCATGTCACTGAAGAATCTAGAGAACATGGTTAATTCCAAAGTAAGAAAGGAGTTAATTTTATTTAATTCTATTTTTTGAATTTCAGGAAAAAAAAAGTAAATATTTTGCAGAAAAAAACCCCTAAAATTTTCTATAGAAAAAATTTCTGAATACTTTTCTAAATGAATAAAATATCAGCACATTTTACAATTTCCACAGTATACTGGTGAAAGAAAGAAGTTAATGTTGAATAATTTTGTGTTATTGTTGCAGTAGATTGACTGAAAAATATTTTATAAATTTTCATTTCTGAGTAGGCAAGTCAGCAAAATTGGAGTTCCAGATAGCTTTGGTAGTCAAAATTCCTTGTCTAAACCAGTTCTATTACCTGTATACAAAAATATACCTTGTTGTCCAACTGTGCACAAGGAGGTATTTGATCATACAACAGCCGCTGGTACCATCAGTTAAGGACAGGAAGAGATCTCTCACTGATTACCCTCACAGGCAAAATGGACCTGATTTGGGAAGATAATTTAATTTGTTGCCAATTAATCTGAGTAGGATACTCAGTAGCATGCGACTCCCACAAGTTCTGCCAGAAAACCTACTGCAACATGGATGGTCTCTCCATAGGTCCATAGGTCCTTCCATGAGCCTGCATCAGCATGGGCTCTCCACAGGGTCTCAGTCTTCTTCAGGCATATCCACCTGCTCCCGCGTGATTTCCCCAAGGGCTGCAGACTGGATATCTGCTTCACTGTTAACCTCCATGGGCTGCAGGAGGACAGCCTGTCTCATCATGATCTCCACACTGACCTGCAGCAGAATGTCTGCTCTGATGCCTGGAGCACCTTGTCCCCTTCCTTCTTCACTGACATTGGTGTCTGTAGAGTTGTTTCTCTCACATGTTCTCACCCCTTTCATCTGCTGTTGTGCAGTAGTTTTTTCCTCCCTTCTTAAATATGTTATCACAAAGGTGTTACCACCAATTGGCTCAGCTTTGGTCAGTGCAGAAGCCACCTCTGTAGTCCCTCTTTCCCTGTTATCCAAACCTTGCCACATAAACCCAATGCATTTATCATCAGGTCTTGGCAAAGGAACAGAAACACAGGATTCAAAACTTGAAGGAGAAAAAAAAAATAAAAAATATCTGTGCCCAATAAAACAGCCAACATCTTGGTAATAGAGTCAGTTTCACATGCAAATAACTCCTGTGTAAACGCTAGCATGTTTCTAATATCCATTAATGTATTGGATTAGGACACAAGCAAGATTAGATTCCCTTTCTGCAAAATAGGTAGACACATTGCTGCTCTGACAACGATTCAGTTCTAACCATATACAACAAAAATATTTTACTACAGGGGAGTGTTATTATAATTTTTAATAGAAATTGAGGAGCTTTCTCGACATTTTGGCAGATTTATAAAGCTATTTTTTTATAAGTGAAGGGAAGAGCATATATCTCATGGTGAGGGCAGTGTGCCTGAAGAAAATAAAGGATCCCTGGATCCCTGTCTGTTTGCAAAAGACAAAATCTCCTATGCTAGATGACCTACTCATTCTTTGAGAAAACTGGCATATGTTATGCAGCTAAACAATTTCTCCCAAAAGAGGATGGCATATTTAGACCAACCTGGAGACTGTTCTATCTCCCAGATCAAGGTCTCCTTATATGAGACCCTACCAACTGTCTGGGTCAAAATGCTGGCAAAGTGCATGGCAACACTGAAGCAATAAAGAGGATCCTTAAGCCCATGTCCTCATCTTGTATCGTTTATAAGTGTGGACATAACCACATAATCTGTGACAGACCTTGGGAATTAAGAAGTCGCTTAAGGTCTCTACGTCTACACCCACTTTGCCAGTCACAGTGGTGACTGTCATCTTCACATCTATTGCACGGTTGTATTGCCAGTGAAATACAGTTCCACTGGTGATGGTATACAGGCTGACAAATTCATCCCCAAAATAGCTGTTGGACGTGCCAGGCTCACCAAAAACCCTGACCCCCAAAAGAGAGTTTCAACAATCCCTTTGTGCAGCAAACCCATGAAACAGAAGAAAGGATTAGTTTGGTTCTAACTAATAATAAAATTACAAAAAATATCATAAGGATTTCATGAAATCATTCTATTTTCAGAGAAATGTGTCAAACTATGTATTGAACTACCCCAGTCACATTTCGTCAGAATCAGAAGGCAAGATTGTGAAGTGTCCTGTTTCACAAGTCTCACGGGAAAATTAACTGCAGGGTGAAGTGATTTGTTCAAAGCAATTATTTCACACTTAATCCCTAGAAACTATTTAGGGGCTCAGAATAATGATTCCTAAACCCTTTGGCATACGACCACAATCCATGAAAATACAAAATAACTCTGTAGAAGGAGTGTCTCCCCCTCATTATCCAACTTCAGGGTTGTTAAAATCCTTTTGAAATCCCCTTCCAAGAGCAGAAACCATTTCCAGAACAAACTTTCCAGATACAGAAATTCATTTTGCAGACCTGAAAAGAAACGACACTCTTATGAGTTCTGATGTCTGTGTTTCGTATTTATATCTGCAAAGAAAAGGAAATGCTTCTGCCAGAGCTTTCTGACACATAACAGATACATTATTGGATAGCTGACATCCAAGCCCAGATTTTGGTGGATAATTGAAGTATTGATTGTCCTAATCGAACAGTTCAGTGTAACTCACTTTAAAGTCTGTGCATCCTTAATTGTTGCAGGTTTCATCCCAATGTATAGTTGTCAAATAATTTAAATGAGACTGGTGTGGGATTTTTCTCCCCAGTGTCTTGGAGCAGAAAGCCAAACTTAAAATAGTTTAGGATGGAGTGATACATGTTCGAACTATCTCCAGTGAAAGCTAATGAAGAATTAAATATTATGGGACTGATCTGTAACTTATTAAATCAGAGCGCGTTTTTATATATTGAGGTTGGTTAAGATGGCAAGACAAAACAGTGAAAGTTTGTTTTAAATACAAAAAAGCAATAAAATTATTTAAAGTAAGAACAAGAGGGAAGTATGGTTGATTAAAAAAAAATCTAGTTTTCTTCTTAGTTCTTTGATCCACTGATGGCCTTCCAGAAGATCTGACATGTTTTTGATTATCATTTGATAAAAGTGTGACAAAAATTCCATGCTTGCAAATACAATTTTTTGCTGGATGTAAAAACCAGACATTTATAACTAAATATGAATTTTTGAATGCTGTAATGCTCTGTCTACTGAAAAATCTGTTCCTTAAGGTGAAACAGCGCAAAGACTGAAACAATTCAACTGGAGTGCATGAGATGACAATATTGATGTCTTCCTTCATCCCTGACCTAGTGAATGTTTGCTATTTAATTTCTATTTGCACTTGTGACAGTAGAACTTCCACAAAAGAAAACAAAGGTGTTCTGTCATGAAGTGGTCTTTAGCAGAGATCCAGCTCTGACAGACAGGGTTCCCAAACCATCCTATAACCAAATGAAAGGAGCTGCAGTTCATCTTTCTGATCCAAACGCTTAATGGGAATAATACAGATTTCTCCCTTTTGAAGCCTGTTCTGAAAATGTGGCAGAGCACTGCTATGTAGGGCTTCTTGCAATCTAGCATGAGGGCAAAACTTCTTCCCACAGGAACACAGCAACCTGGAACCAGCTCCCAGCTGGGTGCCATATCCTCAGGGAAGAAAAAGTTACTGCTGTTAGCAGTGTTCAATGGAAGAACAAAGAAACATTAACTCAATTTTTTCAATCATTAAAAGTGCTTTTTAACATTCCTTAAACAATGTAAAGATTTAAAAATTAAAATACAGACTCGTAACTTTTTTTGACTACCATCCCACTCCACTAGATATCCACAGACCATTTCAAATGTTGTTTCCTCAATGGCTTTCATTGAAAGCAAATATAATAGCGCTGAAATTTGGACAGTCACTTCACCTTTCTTTTCATATTCAGACACCCTTATTTGTTTTGTTTATACCAGTAGAACATGCCTAAGTGTTCATTTTCTGAGGAAGACATTATAGTTGTTCACCAGAGCACCCTAATATGTGTCTGGCCTGCAGACTCCACAAGTTAGTAAGTATTTGTTTAGCTTGCGATGTGTGGAGCATAGACACTGAATCACAAAGAAATGCTGGCCTGTTGGGTTTGGTAAAGACAGTAAATATTGTCTTGAGAGGTCCAAAGCTGAACTATAGCTGTCTGGAGAACGGCAATATCAAAACCAGAGATGGTTCATCAAGGACTTGGATACAACTGAAAGAGGCATTTCAAGATCTGAAATTTGGACACATTATTCATGTGGCAGTTAGATGATTAAAACCTACTTGTGTACAACATTTCAGGTGGTGTTTTCTATTACATACTAGCAATTCTTTTCCCACAGGAAAATTGACTTAAATAGAAACCTTTGCGTAGGAAGAATATATTCAAGGGATTACTTGAGTTCATGTACCTATGGGAAAATTTGGCTGTGGTTCTCAAGTCTCATTCTCTCTGTATGAAAAGGAATCTCATTGAAAAACAGTTGATTTAAGGATATCTTTTACATGTGACAAATACATAAAATTCACTGTTTTAATATTAAATATAAATTATCTGGAAAGTCCTGCTTGTTCATTCAAGTTGCCATTGTTACAGAGGGAATTTATTATATTCTTGCTTGTGCAGTTCTTTCCGTGGTTTATCGTCTATGTTGATGGAAAAACAAAATATTCAGTTAGCATGGGAATTATTACTGGTAACTTGCTTTGAAGGCATGCCATATTCACAATAGTCTTATTTTACTTCATAGATAAAACAGCTCTATTGTGAAATATCAGTGTGTACAAGGAGGGTTCGAGCAGAATTTTAAATAGGTGACGTTATTTTGGCTATTTGAGCATTTGCTGAAGCAAAGCTTTTGCCTTTTTGTCTACATAAGGTTAACTTGGGAGTAGTTTTATAACCTAATATTGTTATGAAATTTGAATAAATTTATTTTTTTCCTAGGGCTATCATGTCAAATCATATCTATAACCACACACACAAACCCTTTAATATAAAGTTGGTTTATGCTATTAGTATTTCATAAGTCCTACATACGGTTACAGGTAAAAATGTTAAAATAATGCTCCAAGAGAAGTGGTAGGTTAAGCTGAAGGGATGTAAATAATAATATGTAAACATATACATGCCTTTCTGAGGTGATCAAGATTTCTATCAGGCAAATAGATATGGAAAGTACTTTTCAAGGTGATTCACCTAGGAATCACTCATTGGCATAGTACAGACTACCTAATAGACACTGTTCACTGATGAAGCTTTATCCCTCTAAAGTTTTCCCAGCCCCTTGTGAGGTTAAAAGAATATTATATATATCAACACTGGATGAATATCAATGCTATTGGCAGTAAAGCAAAATGCAGTAAAACAAAATGCAGGAACAAGACCTGAAATCAGTTTTATTCAGTCTTCACTTTATTTTCTTTACAACTTCAAAATTCCAACGATGTGAGTAACTAAAAACTGTAGAAAGGAACATTACCTTTAAACAAATTGTGAATTGCCTACTTCAGCACTAAAATCTCTCTAGAAAATGTCTTTTTCAGCAGTGATCCACTGAGAGAAACCTGTACTAAATATGATGATTTCAGATTATGCCAAGAATATTATTGTTGCTTTAAAAAGAAACAGAATGTTGTTGCATTCCAGCCTGGGAAATGTACAGAAAACATATTTTTAAAGACAGTCCAACTTTTCAGCAAGCGTGCAGAGGAAACAACTTATTTAGGGAAAAAATATATGTTGATTAGCCTAAATTTCTAGTGATATACACAACTTTGCATTCAGAATCTAAACATTAAGGCTAATTCTTCACTTGGTTACACCAATATGTTAGAGAATGGCTATATGAAAAAATAGGCCAGCTTGTGTCAGAAATGAAGATGACAACACTCACCTGCTTAGAAATTTGATATGGTAGCTATATGGCTGATTTCCAGATTTAATCTGATAAAACTTTCACTGCTCTAAAGATAACTTGAGATTTGCAGCTCATTTCAGTACAAACAGAATTTATTAGCCTGGTTTCCCTCAAAGCTGGATGTTAGTGTGTGTGATTAATAAAAACATTGGGTTTGGAAATTGTCTATTTAAAAATTTAAACCTAAACCCAGATGTGTCCAAAAGTTCTTCTAAAGTTGAACTGACATGACTTAAGAAACACTGGATGACTTATAGCAATTCCACACACTAATAGAATACAGGACACTTGACCTCTGCTTGAGTTTCTCTGCTTGTGTATTGAATTCATAATCCCTTTTCCCTGGACTTGAATGAGCTTCCTTCTTCTTCGTGTTACAAGCTGATGATATCAAAAGATGCAGAAGAAATGACAATGCAAGAAATCAGAGACATGTTAAGTTCCAGCTTTAGAAGGGCACTTAAACAGGGAGCAAATCCCAGATTTATGTTGGTGTCTAAATTTTAAGTGTTCTGACTTTAAAAAGGTTTTTATATGTGATATTACCATACAGAAATTTTCAGATTCATTGGAAGAACATCTTAAATACGAATAAAAATATTAAGGCAGTTGTGGTGACTGGTTTCTAAGTAATCACATGCCCCTTAATTTAATTTATTTTTAAGTGTTTGAAAGTCTTCTGAAACTTAAGTTTTTTACAGAAGGCTTTTTCATTTCTTTAATGGTTGTACATTTAGATACAATTAGTAGAAGAAACTTCTAGTGTAGTATCCAAAAGTTATCTGATATTTCTGTAGTGCATCTGGAAAATTACAACTCTTTCTATTGTTACATTTTAAATTAAAATGTTTGGCATCTAAAGTATTAATTCTGTATACACTATCAAAAGTTTTTAGTTTCCAGAGAGTTAAAGGTTGAAAATCAATAAATCTATTTAAGAACGTGAAGTTTCTGGAATTCTCATCAAGACTACTTGCTGTATGATAAATAGTAAAAAGTAAGTAAAAGTAAGTTGAAACATGAGATTAAAAAAAATCAGTTGAAATAAAAAATGCTGCATCCTTCAATTAAATGTTATCAAAGAACTGTGGAAAAATCATCTTTATGATCTGAGAAATGGTCATACCATGAAGCTGTTTTGTAGGTTTATTAAAGTAGAAGATTTTAACCTTTACATACACACTGCACACAAAACAATTTAATTTGAGAGTAGCATATAATTTAACTTAACTGCGCAGTGGTAAATTCACTGAGTCCAGTCCAGATGAGGAATAATAAGCAGAATTTGCAGAATTTCTGCAGAATATGGAGAATTTCATTCTCTAGTCATTCATCTGTTTCCCACCAACATAATATAACTCAAATACACCAGCACAAGTCCAGGACAAAATATTACACTACAAATCCCTATTCAGCCTTACACCTAAAATATTACAAATTTGTATTTCTCAGCATCTCATGTGATACTATTAAGGTAGCCACGTTAGGAACATCCAAGTCTCCAAGAACTTGCAAAGTATACAAGACAACACAGCATAAGTTGTATGCAATTCCAAGACGTTGCAGTACTTACAAGAAGTGACTAAACATAACATCAGAAATAGCTATGATTTCTGGTCCCTTTTATTTCTCATAATTTCTTATTTTAATCAAAAGAGAGATTGAGAATTTATTACTAAATCTAGGAATTCAAAGCCACTATCTGCTTTACTGACCTATATATGCATGTTATTTTCAATGAAAATACTTACACCCATGCTAACCCATCTTTAGTGTTAATAAAGGTCACATGAACAATGAACATACGATTCTGAGGACAGTGCAGTTCACCCTGTCCTCATTCTTACTATATGCTGCAAACACCTAAAACTGCCAAGCTTCTATAGTTACAGGTCCAAAAGTCTGCATCTGGGCTTTTGCACGTGTGTAGGAGTGTACCAGCTGTTCTCTTCCTCTGCGTAATTTTTTCCTTTCCATTTTATCTTGTGAAGCAAGGTTTCCAAAGGCAGCTGACAACATAATTGGGATCAGACCAGGATGAACTTTATTGCCTAGCTCAGAACTGAGTTTCCCAAATGCATGTAGAGATATGCCAAGCACTGTAAAAAACTAGGATTTCTCCTCTGATCCTTCTGATCACTTAGGTAGGCAGGAAGAGGGCAAGAACAAGGTAAAAGTGAGATAGAAAATAAATTCAATATGAAGTCGTTTAGATTGTTTTTATGAGTTTAGGAGATGATTAAAGAGACAGGAGCACAATTAAAAGCACCTGACACTCACAAGTAGAATAAGATCAGAGCTGTGAAGCTTGAGAGGATAATGATGGACACTGGAATAATCACAAGTGAAAGGTGAAGCCAGAAAACTCAGTGGATAGAGTTCACTTGGCAATAATCTCTTCTAGAGACTCGTTAGCTCAAAATTAAGAATGCAGACAAGATGCAAGTAAAACAATATTTAGCCCTGTATTTTTGTTCACGTGCTGCTTTATGGCCTCAAGTCTCTGCAATGACTTAATTACCTTTCCCCAAATGCTTCAAGGAACATTTTCTTTTTTTTTTGGCATTGTTTGGGAACTAATTCTCCTTTTCAGTAGTAACTACCTAGCAAGGCAGAGCACATGTATAAATCCAAGCAATCCCGTTCCAGACCACCATGTATCTGTCACAGCCCTGAGCACACCAAGAAGCTCTGCAGGTTGTCACCCTGCTTCCTGGAGGTTCAGCTGGAGCTTCTGGAACTGAGTTCTGGGACAGAGCTGACAAAGGCTAGAGAGATGTGCAAAGAGCCTTGCAAAGAGGGGCTGTGAGGAGCCTCATCCGTGGCTCATCCAGGCATCCTCAGCCCTTTGGCTAAAGAGCCAGTCCCAGCTCAGCCTTTGCCTCTGCCCCAGCCCCTCACCTTAACCATGATGCAGGTACACCTGAGTCCAGTCCCAGCCCCCTTAGACCTGATCTGACCTTGCTGCAGCCCTCTTCTCAGATGTGGTTGGCTATGATAAATTTGTCTGTGAATGGGTGGGCTCTTGTCTGACCCTGAAAACCGCCACTGGACATGCCTCACTCTCCAGGTTTGAGCACAGTGGGACTGTGTCCATGGCAGCGAGGGCACTGCCCTGCTAACCTGGTGTCTCCCAGATCCTTTCACTCAGTAGAGTAGCCCACTCTTGCTTCTTCCTGATAGAATCAATCAGTTTAATGAAAGCATGCAAATGTGCCCACAGAAAGTCAACACTAGCTGGAAAAGGTAATGCAGACATACAGATGCATCAATGCAGTGTATGGTTGGAGTTTTTTTGACAATGTGTGTTGATTTGTTTTGATATATAGTTGAGGAATGCCTTAAATGCAGCTTTAAACACAATATAAGTATTTAACTTAGGGTGTGTGTAATATAGTCTCAAAATCCTATATTATAACCCAACATAAGTTCAAGACATATAGGTAATGGTTTATGGTTTTTAAGTATATCATTAGATGTTAGTAATAGTGATTATAATAACAAACTTAATATTTATAGAGCATTTTGCAGAGAAGCCAACTCGGTAATATTTTGCTCAGCTTTATAAAAGCACATGAAATAACGACTTCTTGCCATGTTTGTGGTGTAAAACACCAGATAAACCTGTGAGTGTCTTGAGGTGACATTGAAGATGTGGCAGTAAAAGCAACATGTTGTGACATTTGTGCAAGAGGTTTACTAGCAAACCAGTGCTGGTAATGAAATTGATAGGAAATAAGGCTTGGCAGTTATATTAAACTTTTAAAATCCTGCCTAATTAAGGTCCAAGATCCCAGGAAAATGTGTTATTTCAATATTTTAAAAAAAAGTGAAGCAAAACCCCCAAAGGGACAAACTCATTAAAACACAGAGGTAAATTCAGGGACTGTGTGACATTTAGGCTTCTGCTTTCCAGAAGTATTTTAGCAGCTATTTGTTTTCCACTTGCACGTTTATCATAAGGAATTTCTATTAGTTTAATGAAGACCCACCCTGAAAGCAATCAAATCAGAGGAATATATTTAAATATTTTTCTGTGAGTCACTTACATCATATGGCCATTCTCTAAGACAGGCAACAAAAAGTATGCCTTCCACAGGAGCCTATTGAGCTCACTGTTCAGAAGAAATAAGTATGAAGAAGAAAGTTCTGTAATGTTTTCTCAGTGCCATTGAATCTGAATTTCTATTGTACTAAGCTGAGGACAGGAAGTCTCAAGATAGTGATGCCTGTGTTTTTCATTCTTAGTCCAGATAGTCTTGACTGATAGCCTAGAGCAGGTCCAAAAAATAGAAAAGCTTTACAAAGTAGACATGATTCTTCCACTTGCACGACCAGGTAGTCTATGTAAAGTTTTGGGCATAGGGACCATTATTCTGTATCGCTACATCTAAGCAGGAAACCACAGTCTCCTCTAGAAGAAACTTCTGATTTTCAATGAGAGAACTTGATAAAATAGTGGCTTGGTGAACACTTCTACCAGCTCCTTCAGTACCCTTGTGTGTATCTAATCCACCCCATAGACTTGTCTCGGTAGGGTAAGCAGGTCATTAACCATTTCCTCTTGAATTATGGTGTCTCCATTCTGCTCTCTGTTCCTGTCTGCCAGCCAGGGGGCTAGGTACTCTGAGAACCACTGGGCTTAGTATTATAGACTGAGAAAAAGAAAGCATTAAGCACCTCAGCCTTTTACTCATCCTTTGACGCTTCATTTTGCCCACATATCCACTAAAAGGCAGAGATTCTCCTTAGCCCTCCTTTTGCTTCTGATTTATTTATAGAAATATTTTTACTGTCTTTATGACAGTAGCCAGATTAAGTTCTAGCTGGGCTTTGACCCTTTTAATTTTCTCCCTGCATAACCTCATGACATCCTCATAATCCTCCTGAATTGCCTGCCTCTTCTTCCAAAGGTCATAAACTCTTCTTTTTTTTTCCTGAATTCCAGCCAGCGCTCTCTGTTCAGCAAGGCTGGTCTTCTTCCCTACCAGCTCTTCTATTGGCATATGGACGTGACTTGTTTCTGTATCTTTAAAATTTCCTTCTAGAAGAACGTCCAGCCTTCCTGGATTAATTTTCCCTTTAGGACTGCCTCCCAGGGTTGACTCTGTCGACTAGTTTCCTAAACAGAACAAAGTCAGACCTCTGGAAGCCCAAAGTGGCTGTTCTGCCCCTTCGTGATCACTATACCCGGAACGGCCTCTAACCATCACATCACCTACAAGACCTTCTCTGTTCATTAAGTAGTCCAGTGAGGCACCTTCCCTAGTTGACTCACTCACCAGCTTTGTCAAGAAGTTGTCATCCATATACTCCAGGAACCTCCCAAACTGCTTTATCTCCTTCATCTGCTTCATTTCCAGCTATCTGCTGGTAGACTGAAGTTCTCTACAAGGACAAGGGCTTTTGCATCAGCATCGATTCATTCTTATAGAACCATAGTATTAAAGACTCCTAAGTCTAAATTGTATTCACGGGCAATTAGTTTGAAATGTACAGCATTTCAATACACAGTCATTACATTTAGTAGGAAATATTGTGATAAAATACTCTTCAATCCTGACAGAACAAATATATTTATTTTCACCTTTTCTCATATAAACATGGATTTATTTGCCCTATTATTTTCTCATAGCTCTTCATCACTTCTAGTCTTTCATAGCTGCTCATTTCAGTAGCTTTGCAAACCTATTTTGGTAAGAATTATATCTACATCTTCCTTTTTTCTGTTATTGTACTTGACCTAGCTTCTCAGGTAAAACCTTTATTGTCCACATACTTTCACATGCTTCCGACAACAGGTGGGCCTTGTAAGAGATGAACATGTAACCATCTTCATTTATTTATTTGCTTTGTTTGCAAAATAAACCTTGAAACTGTTCAACACAATCATCTACCCTGTTCTTAGTTGAGTAACCATTTAAACATACTATCATCAATGTACATCCTCACACATCTCTCTACTGCTTTTATTATTCCTCACTTGAATTTATCTGTAAGTAATTCCAAAACAAGAATCACAATTTTTCCTTCTCTCGCTCTCAGATACTCAAACATATCTAGGGGTGACTTAAACTTTGCAGCAGACTGGAAGAGTTAGTAGGCCACAGCAGCACTGCACAACAGGAGATAAGTAACATAAGCAGTTGAAGTCGTAAACAAATATATAAGTAGGTAATTATTTGGGCAAACTGGAAAGTGTCCAGGACATTACAGGCAAACTACTGGAAACATTACATAAAAGATAAAACATAGTATTATGTATTATGCTTAGTATCCCATCTTAAAAATGCAATGTCAAAGAACTAATTATTAGTTTTCCATAACTGTTCAACACAATGTTTTAACAACCAGACCTATACTATCACCTCAAAAAAAAATCTTTGCTCCCCCACCATTGTCCTCAAAAGTTGGCTAAAAGCTGAATGAATGGAAGAAAAATCTTTGCCATGAAATTCACTAGATTTCATATAAATCTTCTGGGAAACCAGAGTTGTTCTCCTTCAGTAACCTGAAATTTTGGGTACAAATAGTATGATTGAGTATAAAAAAAGCAGAAATATCTAATCCTCAGAAAATCTTAAAGGCAAAAATATTTTTCAAATGTTTCTTTTAGACCTGAAATTCCACCTTAGAGCCCAGGTTCCAATGTTCCTGGTACTAATTTTTTTTCCAGAATTTATGAAATATAGGAATGGATAGATTTTGGTTGTCATAGTTGTGACAAAATTTCAGAAGTAAAAAAAAAGAAAAGAAAAAGAAAAAAATTCACTGTTGTTATTAGCAACTGTGATGAAATTCAACTCAGCAGTTGGCGGTTGGGTCTGACTAATGGGTAGCACTTAGGCACTAATGACTCTTCCACCTTTTTATCTGCAGATTCCACATCAGCTGATGTAGCAGGCATGCACGAAGTGTGGGCAATCAGGGCAGTGGTTCATAGGCCCACCTGGAAGCAAAAGTAAAAATACTAAATTCTCGGTTTCAAGGATTCAGAAGTTTCAATGTCCATACTGAGGAACTTGGGAAGGCATCTTTCCAGATCCAGCTCTGTTTCCAGAGAGGATCTGTTACACTAGACCCGTAAACCTACTGGGCCACTCAGAGGTGGATGCTCTTGAGCCCTGTCATTGGGCTTTCCCTCCACAGAAAATCTGGACTGGACATTCGAAGATTTTTGAGATTGTCATTCTCTGACAGAAAATTAGTTTCCGGAAAAATTCTGACCACCTCTAATTTTACCTGAAATCCTTGTGGTTCCATCAATACTTACCTCACAATTTCACAAAACCGGAATCTTTATAAGATGCCTCACTTTAAAACCTGTTGTCCACATTCTGCTGCAGACTCTGTTTAAGGAAGAGTTTGTAAAATAGATTTTGCATTTATGCATCTTTCTTAGCTGTACAAATTGATCTCTAGAGTTTACCAAAAAATTTTAAAATGCATAGAACTAAAAGCATGAAAGTGTAGATGGGGAATAAGTAATATGCTTCATTAACATCATGAGATAGTAAAGGAATAACACTAGTTTGCATTAGTTGATTAATATTTGTACAGTTCTTTGAATATAAAACACGCTCCATACAAGCATTAAATTGTTATTAATATTAGGCTGTTGAATCTTTCTGGGTTGTATTTCTTTTTCTTGCTAGATACTATGGAAATGAATACATGCCTTAGAGGATGAGCACTAGATCAAATCAAATCAAATCAAATCAAATCAAGACTACACCTTAACGAGCTTTACTAAATCTGTTTTGCAGACAAAAGTAATGCTTGTGCACCTGCTGCTGTAATACTCACTGAAAGACCTCCTTCCAATGTCAGATATTTTTTACTTCTCTCTAGTATTATCGGATTGAAGCTGAGACCATTAAAACTGTCTATATATGGATGCTGTGCTTATGGCATTTCTATTTGCACCCAATTTTGAATTCTTTAGCAACAAATTATTATTATTCCAAGCACTGACTTTGTTGGAAATCATGAGGTCTTCAGTCTAGCAGTGGTTGTATATGTTTTAAGTTTTAAGAATGAATACTTACTTAAAATCTATGCTGATGTCCTGACTATATGGGCTATGATTGGCCTATTTAATATGAGCATCAGATGAAAATAACAAATCTCCTCTTTCATTACAGCTAAAAATATTTACAAATACTGATCACTCAGCTAAATTTTGTATAGTCGATGAAGTATATATGAATACGTACAGCATGCATATCAGTGTAATGCTGATAATGCAGTGTAATTACATTTGCAAGGTGACTTGACTAAAGTATAAAATGAAACTACTTTCATAAAGCACCCGGCTAATCAAAAATAATGACAAGTGTTGTCCTTTTGGGAACAGGCTATTATTTTAGTGTGGCTAAATATATGAAAGAGAAAAGCAGTGAGAGAAATCACAGCAATAGATACAACGAACACAGGAAAAAAAAGACAGAAAAAACTCACGTGAAAGAACTTTCAGGTGACCATTTTATAGTGTTTGATTTCCTGACTTGTAGTGTGAAGCAGTGTTTCCTATGTCTCATGTAAATAACAATAGGATTATTTCAAAGTAACCTGGCTTCATCATCATCTCTTCGTCTTAAGCAAAATAGCTCACAGGGCCACAGAGTTCGACTAACAATTCAGTTTGAAAGAGACAGCCGTAAATACCTGCTCCTTTGAATTGTGACTTCTTTGTACAGAGTGCTGCAATGATTTTTCCTCTGTTTGGTCTCATATATTATTAGAGTTGAAGGTAATCTTTAGCTAGATGAACTATTGGAAAAACTCAGTTTTGCCATACTCACAGTAATGAATCACATAGTAACTCAGAAAGAATTTGAGTGTCCTGGTTATTGTAAAACAAAAATATTTAACAATAATATTTAGAGCTATAGTGTGACAGGTAAATTAAAGGAGTCCAGTTGCTAAGGAAGAACCACTCCAACCAAAAACTCATCTCTACTGATTTCTTACCAGTGACAGACAGGACTGACACATTTGCTTTCAACATCCAAATGAAAAAATAGCAATTTCTGAGCAACTAATGCCATGGAATTTGATTCATATGCCTTGTGGATATGAATTGACAGCCCAGGATTAATTGGGTTGCTTTTACAAAGCATAGACTTCTCTAAATTAACCTAATTATTAAATGAATGCTATTGCTACTTTTACTTACTTAAGCATGTATACATTGCTCATGTCTATGAAATCTCTGACCTGCCAGCCTGCAGAAGACTTTCTGAAAGCAGCGCTCAGTGTAATGGCTGCTGTCCGCAGTAGCCTCACTATCCTGTGACTTGGAAGAACAACTCCATAATTAACACAAATACGACTTTTTTTGTTGATGCCGGTGTCCTCAGAGAAACATGCACTCTTTTCCTGTCACTATCATATTATTATTTTATACAGATTTATTGAATTATTTTTTTGTCAGGAGATCATGGAAATTTCTGTTGGTTTTTTGAGGGTGTTTTATAGCATCAGAACGTAAATTCTTTGCAATAATATCCAGATATCTGTAACTATATGGATCTATATCTGTATGCTATGATTACAGAAGTATCATTGAAATTTAAACATCAAAAAACCCCGAGTTCTTTTGCAGCTGGACCTACAAATTATTATTTCATTTAGTTCTAAAATAATTCATATTCAAGTTAAAATTAACTTCATTGTAGAGTTAAATTCCCAAAATTCCATCACATAATAAGAAACCAAGGCAAATTACTTGTTCGGTCTCAGTACCTTATTTTTAGATAGTTAAATTAAGAAGATGTTAAACTCTCCCTCAGTCCCTATTTGAGTATCAGATGAAAAACAAAAGAACTGTAGGAGAACTCAACCTGTTCTGACCTACCAAAACCTAAGAATCCTTGTTGTGTTGAACCTTACATCTCTTCTGGGTTTGCAGATTAAGAGCTGGCCTCAGGCGACCTACCAATAGCTAGAAAAAGTTCAGTAATATTGCATGTACATTTTATTTATTGAAAGGAAAGAATATTAGCAGCTGATATTAATACTCTATTTAGGAGGACTGCAGCTGAGAGAATGTGGTAATGAAACTGACACTTTACAAGAGAAATTGGTACTGCTTTCCCAAAATGCACCAGTGGATTCCAAGTCGTATTTGTGCCTGAGAGATAAGCCAAATGCCATTACTCTGTCCTGCAGTAGCCTGTATTTTTAGAAAAGATGAAATAACCAACACTTGCATTTTTTACATCTGTGATATGAACCAATAACCCCATGAAATTGGATGAGCACTAACCTTCTGTGAAAAATGATTAGGCCTACGCTCTAAGATAAAAATAATAAAATAAGAAAGACTTTTGAAGGACAAGAATTGCTCCTACTGAACTGAGAATTAGATTTCTGTGTGGAATTGTTTAGATGATTTATATATTTTTTCCAGAAATGTATGGAGTAGTATTTATTAAGATTTAATGAAATACATGGAGAACCTTGAGTACAGGATACATATCTCAAAAACAACATGGTAGCTGAGATTTCTGTTCATGACTTTCATCTTGATCTGCAAAAACAGTGTGAATGTATGCAAGGCAGTATTTGTGTGTGCTGGTATCAGGGAGTCATTAAGCACGAAAGATACTTAATGTAATGATCTTGATGCTTTACCAGGCCTATGAGTTAGCTCAAGTCTTGTTGAAGCCTCCATAAAAACCTTGTTTTTAATATATTTTCATTTATCCTCTGGACATAATTGATTTTTATTTTTCAAACCCCCATACTTGGTATAGACTGCATTTGAGTTTTCTAAGTAGAAACTTGAAACATATCCTTCAATTCACATTTATGTTTATGCTTTTCAATTCTCTTAACTTTTCTGATAGCATACTTCCCTGGTTTTGTCATGTGCAATTTGACAAACCAAAGATTTAATCTTCAATGTCTTGATTCTACTCATTTAGATTGCATCTCCCCAAAGACAGTAAAGAACATAATTGCACAGAAAATTATTATGAGACAAGGTAACATTTTAAAAAGAGAGATTTTGAGGCTGAAATTTCATTTAAAAAATTATTTAGGAATTTGGGGTTTTAATATATAATTGGATGTCAGTATAATTTTAACAATGAAGTGCTTTAACCACTTTTAAAAATTTTACATATGCTTTAGGAGAAAGAATAAATTACAATAAAAGAAAGATTCATTGATCTGTTTTTCATAGAGTATATGTCAGATTGACCAACTATCTGCGAACAGAAGACTATTGAATAACTTACAGTTTATTAATGTTTTGAAAGATATATAAAGGATGAGGTAAGAACAAACAGTAGTCAACAATCATATAAGGTACAGAAAATTTAAATCCTGGAAGTAGAAATGATGTGATAAGCACTCTGTAAATCAGGAGTGCTTCAAATTGGGACAGCCACCCTGGCATCCTCTTGGGAGAGTGTCAGAATTCCCTAGGACTTCTCCTAGTGGTGGCTGCCTCTGTATCCTCAAACAGACCTAAAGCAGATGGGTCCTGCCCTGTGGAGTTGTAGAGCTTTTCCCTGTCGCACCTCTATGACTGAAGGATGCTCTATACGTCTCTTGTTTTGAGACAAGGTGAAACAACCTGATGGCATTTATCTCATCCAAATCTTTACAGATGTGTTGTCTGCATCTGTTGCAAATCCAAGACACAAAAGTATTGTTATTTCTCTTTCCTTCAGCTGCACTGAATTCCTATCTCTATATGAAAACCTTTCTGATAAATAAATTTATTTTTTCTATATAACCAATATTACTGGTACCATGACACTGGGGAGAGTACTTGGAAATACCAATAAGATTAAATGTTAATCATAGAAGCTGGGAAATGAGAAAAAAAAAGGCTGCCATCCATCTACAAAACACAAAATTGTCTGAGGATGGCAAAATGTGAGTGATTTGATAGTAACCATCCATTAGGACCTTGTTCAGATGTTTCCAACAGGGCTGTTTGCCCTTGATTTTCAAATCTCTTGGGCTAGAAATAGGATGGTGAATGGGTTGCTGTGCTCCAGATTGAAGGAGATGACAGAGGTTTTCATTTGCACAGATGATACAGACATAGAAAATGGGATAAAATTCTTATACAACCACACAGCGTTCACCTATATGCTGAATACAGTGATTTTGTTTAATCACTGTTATCTTTCTATTCTCAAATTAAGTCTCTTATTAAAACCTGAATAAGTCTGCATAGAGAACCTCTAAATGACAGTAAGGCAACAGAGGAAAACTACTTGTATATATTTTAATACTACCATTAAAGATATAATTTCCTGTTATACTTCACAGCCTGCTTTGGTTTGCTGTATGGCCTTAGTGGCAGCATAGCCTTCACAATTTGTCCATTTAGCAAACATATAACTCTATAAGATACTGAAGAACTACACAGAGACACCCCAGCCAAATGCATCAGAGTTAGCCTGGATTCCGAAAGAGAACAATCTCAGCTTTGCTAAACTCTGTCCATCACCACATATTCTGTTCCTTTCATTAATTTCAGTGGTGTAATACACTAATGATGCTGGAAAGTTTATGATATCATAATATGTATGAACGTTCAAAGCTAGCTGAATGTGCTGGAATATTGACTTGGCCAAATCTTGGATGTGCTCAGAATTTGCCCTTTAGGTGAGCTCCTCTAGATGAGCTGCAATATTGGCTATTTAACTGAAAAAAAAGTAGATTTTGTTGGAGCATAAGCTTTAAAGGAGAGAAAATTTAGAATGACTATGTCTACATAGTCATCAAAAAGTTTATAAACAGCTCTTCCTAGAAAGAATGTCCTTATGTATGATCCTGATTTGAACTAGCTCAGAGACATTTTGAGCTGCAGCAAATATATTTCTCTGTGGCCTTCTGTCACCTTTGTGATCTGGTTGCCTGATCCTTGTTTCTTTCTGTCATTTCTCTTTTGCTTTCTGTTTGTGCTGAAGTTTTCAGGCCCTCACTATGATCACCTCCTTGTTTCTTTTTCCACTCTCTATCCTGCAGCCTAGAAACTCTCCCTCAAACAGGCCTGACATTGTCTCCTCTTTGTCTTTACAGAAAGACTGGCACCAGGAGCAACAAAACACAAACATTCTCTTCATGGAATTATACAAATAGTGCGGCCACCCTATGACAGCACAGCCTGTCCTGTACACACTTTCCATTGATTTCAGAAGTCTGTCAAGTGCCCTGTGCCAAGATCATATCCTTACTGTGAAGAGGGAGATTAACACCGTTGAAAGACGAGAAAATGTGGAAACCACCCTAAGTCATCTGCCTTACCGGTTTATGTATGGAAATGTTTTCTTTGATACAGAATAATTAAAATGATCACAATCTGTGTATCATAAAGATGGAAGGATACTGGAAAAACAAACATGACAATATGTCTGTATGTCCTAGAAAAGATAAGCAGCTTTACTGAAATACTCTATATTTCATTCACTATACTACAGGATATATGGATCCATCAACATATTTTGAAAATTAAGCCAAATATTATTTGTTTATATTAATAGTCTGAAAGCACCTGTTAACCAACAATACTTATTATATTAAGATTCAACTTGACATAAATGTTATGTGAAGAAAACCTATCTCATTTGATGAAGATCATCTTTGGTGATTCAGAAGAGAATACTAAAACTTATTTATGTAATTTGATCAGGAGTAAGAACAGATGAAACAAATAATATTGCAGTTATTACTCATAATCAAGTCCTTCCAGTGCTAGGCACATTTGAAGCTGACACGGGAGACATTATTACTTTACCACAGAGGGAAATTCAGCTCTGCGTAAAAGTTACATGTCTATATTTCATCTAAAACTCGCATAAATCTTTCAGTTTTATGTGGAATTTCCAAATACAGTAACATCTTTTTCCATAAAGAATGCAAGATTATAGAGGAGAAAATTCACTTTTGTTCTTTCCCCCTCAAATTAATTTCACTTTTATCACCTAGAAGACTCAGAACAAGTTTATGTACTGAAGTACCTTATATGAAGTTCGATGTGGCAATAATAACTGAAATTTTATCATCTTATCTATATTACAGTTCTCAAGATGAATACAAGTCATTTTTCTGAAAATCTGATAGTTTGCTTTGAAATAAATGTAAGGAACCATTTATGAGCTGGGATACAACTAAATCTTGGTATTTGAATGAATACAGTCTGCTAGTTAAAAAGCAAAACAGTCTTAACAAACATCAAATACCTCAGCTTCCAAAACACACACAAAAAAAGAGGTCTGTAAAATATAAAATTTTAGATGTTTTCCTGCCATAAAATGAATTTGATCTTACCTTTAGGTTGTAAAATCAGTCATTCTTGATCTAGCACCATAAAATTCATGACTTGAAAAATGGAGGAAATAATTAGTAGTTGGAGGGTTTCTTGCAATACAACATCATAATATAATTCTTTCACATTGAGTCTAACAGCTGTGCCACAAAGCAAAGTAAGATACTTAGAAATGACTAAAAACCATGGTTAAATTAATATTTCTGCCTCCATGCCTACATAACTTGCAATTATATAGATACCAACATGAAAAAGAATGAATATAAAAATGGGTACATTATCTTTGACAAATTTGAAGCTGTAAAATATGCTCAGTTAAACTGCTTTTAAATTAGCGATGAAAAGCAAAAGTTACTTGAACAAGAACAGTCTATCCTGGACTTTGAGAAAACTCAAGTTTGGGGCTAAATATAAGTAGAGAAATTCTACATTTTACTGAAGAGGAAGGTTGTTTTTTACAACGTCTTGCTCTAAGACACAAAAGTAGGAACTGTTTCAAGATTTTCAGAACTATGAAATGTTTGAACTTTATCTTGAAAACTATCAGAGGGAAAATGAGGTGTGTGAAGAGAAATCAGAAAAATAGTTTCCATGTGACTTAACAATTTGTCACTTTTTTCTCAATGCCTTCTATGATTCATGGCTAGAGAACACAAGATAACACTGCATATAGTAAAACCTTACAAACAGAAGTTATGGGCTGGATAAGCTACAAGCTGTGCAAAAGTTCTAAAAAACGTGTCAATAAAAGCTGTATAACTTTGTGCTTGTTTTCTGTGTATGCAGAACATATATTTTTCAGATGTTTTATACAGATACTCTTCCTTTGAATTATCTTTTTTTTTTAATTATATTTTTTAATTTTCATCTTTATTTGTTTTACTTGCCACATGCCTAATTTTTGACAGCTTCAAGGTACTCCTCAGGGTCTAAAATGACCTAAATTTTTTTTTTTTTTGTTGAACAATAGCAACTCATGACTTGAACATTTTTAAATCTTGGTCAGTTCAAGAAGAAAAATATTCTGACTCTCTGTGAGAAGATGAGAGTGCAGACTCTAATGATGTAAAATGTCTTGATTTTTTCTCTGCAGCTCTAGAAGAGATAAGATTTTAAAGCCAACATAGAACAGAAATATTATCCAAAAGGAAATTGCTGCCTCTTTTGAAAGACATTATACTGCAGTAGAGCCTAGAGAACAGTGATTGTCATAAAATTTTGCAATTACGATTTAAGAAAAGGTAGCAGAGAATGTTGCGGGATTTAAATTGGACACCTTTTGGGAAATATTACTGATATGTTGGTCGAGATGCACTGAATCTGCTATTGTGATATTCAATTAGACAGATTAACCTAGGAATCATCTGCAATTATAAAATATTTATCTAAATATCTACTGGAAGATGAATAAATAAAACTGTAAATCACATGGCCAGAAATCTTAGAGCAAGGAATATGAACACCACAAATTAAAATTAAAAAGGCATCAGACATTTTTTTTAAGACATTGTTATTCCAGATTCTTACATCTTACGTTTTCAAGTTTTTCTCTGCAACCTTGACAACTGGCAAGTTTTTAGCATATATATTTCACTACTTGATAGGAGTTACATCCAGGAGTGAAAGTTGTGAGGACAGTTGAGGTTCTCTTGCGAAATACTGATTTGTGTAGGTGAGATCGTAGAAAAGCAGAAAATATGACATAAAATAATGAATTGTCAAAGCTACAGATGTTCTATGTTTTCAGAACACAGCATGCAGTTCTTTCCAAAGCACTACATAATCCACTGTATTTTATAGACAGAATACAAAAAAATATTAGAAACAACATGTAAACTATTATTTTTAACAAATAAAGTTTATTCTGAAATACCCACAAGAAACTAGAACTTAAAAATGTTAAGATATGAATATCAAACTAGTTTCCCATCAGCAAAGTTGCTAGCAGTGCATCATAATTAAATGTTGGCCTTTTTGACATTAAATTTGCATGTCGTAATCAAACTTTGTAAAGTGGGATATAAGATTTTTATTAAAAAATAGATTTGCTTTAAAAGAAGGGGAAAATAGAGATTAGTTACCACCAAGCTGATGCGGTTCCTGGAAGAGAAATATATTGTAGCAAACAAAAAATCCATTAAAAAGTGATGCTGTATCTGACAGCCACAGGTGTTCAAAGCCTCAAGTATTCCGTAAGAATCAGAACAAATCTTCTATTTATCTGTTTCAGGTTGCTTCCATATAATTCTGTTATCTAAGATACAGAAGAGTACATCAGTCTTTTCTTGATATTGCAACATATTATACACTTAACGTTGAGACAGTGTGCCTAAATACTATGTATGGAACGTGTGTTATATAAAACATATAATTTCATTTTAAGTGACATGGTAGATTAATAAAAAAGTTGCCAAGTTTTCTTAATATTATTGTTTTGTTCCAAACTCATGACTTCTGAACTTGAGAAAGTACTGCAGTAGTATTGTATTAATGCACTTCATACAGACATTTAGTGGTACATCCTTAGACAAAGATACAAGCAAGTGAACATATTTCAAATGTATAACCTCCTTTCTTTCACTTTGCCCTCACACAGCTTCTGAAGATAAAATGATTTTCAGGATGTGCTTAGGATCCACTTTTGCCATCTCTTGTCAATTGTGGGTTTGACTATACAGTGAAGTTCCTGCCACAGAAGGCAGTGGGCACTCCTGACATACAACAACGGCATGGCTACAGAGTCAGGGGCAGATAGTCACAGAGTTCAACCACACTCATGCACCCCCAGTAGGAAACAAACAATTTCTATCTCCCAGGTTGTGCAGCCCTGTCAGTGTGTGGCTGTCTTCTGACTGTGCCTCTGTGAGTCAGGACTTACTCTTGTACTAATCCAACTCCTCAGCTTCAATACATGTTGGCATCCTTCACTCTAAACGCTGTGACATTCTGCTGAAGGTGCGCACAGACAGAGCTAGTTTATTCATAAAAGTATTCAGCTGTCCCAGTCCAGTCCTCCTTAAGATTTCATACTTAGTGGAGACTGGTAGGTTTTTCAGGGAAATCCTGAAAAGTAGGAACCTATTTTAGATTTTCTGAATTACATCCTGGACACTCCACCCTATTACACAGTAATTTGCTTCCTGTGCAGTAATTTTTCAGGTAAGTAATCCACAGTCAGAGCCACAGTCAATTCAAGGCATTTTCAGTTCTGGTCTAACAATGCAGTCTTGTTTTTCTCAAGTTTAAAGATACTGTGAAAGCCCTTATGCATTAAGCGCAGTACTTGTCAGCCTCTAAATAGCTGAGAAATTAACTTTGCCACAGGCTCTAGGCTTACAGAGAGAACCAGCGAGTTGCCTTCCATAGGAAGATTCAGTAGCAGTCCCTCCTCTTCAGCAAGGTTCAAGTTCCAGTGCTTCTACACTTCAGCTTTGTCTCTTCTGAACAATCAGTTTTCTTTTTGGTGATTGATATTGATTATTACCAATGAATTTATCAACCCGCAGATGATACTGGTGTATCATCAGTATCTATGCATGATGTGGTACAACGTACTATGTTGGTGTAACATAGCACATAGCAGTCAGAATCTTGATCTGAGCTGACCAGAAATCCTGGTGTGACCAACATGAACACAAATGCCAACTCAAGTCAATGGGATTGAACTCCACTTGTTTGTTCCTGCACCCATGGCACAATTGATTCATAACTGAGACCACCTTCCCAGAGAAAAACAAGAGTTGACATTATTACCTCTGTCTTTGGTGCAGTAATCATTCAGAATTACTTCAGTTAAAAACAACATCCTGAATTACATACAGCAACCTAATGACAGTCAATGCAAATTACAGAACACTGGTGCATATGAGTGCTGTGACCCTCAGCTTATTAAGTGAAACACCACATTTTGCATTTGCTCAGTGATTAATTGGACTAAATCTCCAGATATGCTTCTAACATGAACCATCTGCCACAAGGAATGACTTAACTCAGAGATATCTTGAAGATAGGTTGTAAATGTAATGATCTATTGAAATGAGGCTGAAAGCCAAAGAAATGAAGATAAAATATAATAACAGTACTATGACCTTGTATTTTAGTGACTGACAAATTTTAACTGTTGACTTTAGGAACATTCAAAAGTGTTTAGCAAAACCATGACTCAGCCTGCTACAGTGACCCAGAGTTTCTACATGTCTTAGCTGGTATCTGCATTGGAATAATCTTACAGGTAAACTAAAGCCAAATTACTTCTCCCTGCTTCATATTAGGGAATTTTGTGATGCCTATTTGTCTTTTGCACTGACACTGAAACAGATATATTTGTCATTAATTACATCAATACATCTATTCAGAGGGTAAAGAAAAAACATAATTTGCAGAATTTTGTGCAAGTAAAGATTAGATTCATGTCAAAGAAAAGCAATTGTGTTAGTGCTTACCTATCCCCTCAGCTGCTTTATTGAAGACTTTAGAGACTCTTGTGTTGCTCCTAGATTGCTCTGAACGTGTTCATCCCTGTCATGAATTTCATTCATAGAAAATAAGCATGCAGTTCAGTGTTTGTTATTTGTTGCAGTGTAACAAAAAAGACTAACTTCCATATCCTCCCACAGTACCAGCCTTCAGGTAGGCATAATCCATTTAAAAAAAAAAAAGAACATTTAATAGAATTTTAACTCCGAGGAATTAGCAGACTTGTGATGAGAGCCAAATAAATGCATTTAGAAGAGCACTTAGAAAACTGGACTGGAAGTCAAGCAATAACTGTGGTCCAGTCCAAGGTTGCCTTGGGCTTCTCTTAAAGTGAATCAAGCTGTGAGCTATGAATTCAAGAACTTATAGAAAAATTCAAAGCAGGATTAAATAAAAAAAAAGAAAAAGAGAAGTATCTAGGCAGAAAGATCAAATATTGAAAAGTGAAATACTGGAGCTAGTAGCCTGCATGGAGTGACACTTCAAAAGATGAAACAGAAATAAAAAGGAACATTTGACAGCTTGTAACGCTTGGCAAGTCCCCAAGCAATCTGCCTCCCAACAATGGGTGTCTTTCTATTCATTTCAGTATACAAGTCAAAAAAAAAAAGTATTTACCTTAATTAGCTATGAGCACTTTTGTGACAATTTAATCTTAGCACATCAAATAGGCAAACCATTTTGGACTTCTCACCCAACAAGTAATATTTCCAGTTATAAAGTGTCGATTAACAACTCGCTTGTGAAAATACGTTCATCTACCTAGGAGTATTTTGCCAAAAGCACACATGGACAGATTAGCCTTTTAAAGATATGTGAATGGATGTTACTGTCTGAAGTCAGAGGCCTAGAATAATAAAGAAAAATGAACTAAAGATGCCAAGTTATATACTTCAGATATGAAGCATCATAGTAAATAGTAATAAACAATGATTTATCCTAAGCTGAGGACATTGGACACATACTGTAACTTCCATGATTACATTTCATTTTTCCAGTGATATTCAGGAATGAATAAGTAATTGCATTAATTGACTTACTGAATGTTTCTCTTTTCTGGGTATAATTTCAGAGACAAAGTAAAACATGCCTGACGTCTAACAAATATCATGTAGATTGATAACTGCTGCCTTTATTATATCAAAATTTATTATTTTTTTAAAAAAAAAGCTTAAAGATAAAGGCACATATATGGAACCACTATTATTTTGGTTCTAATTGCCATATTAGAGTCCCTCTAAATAACTTGAGACTCAGGTAATTACTTCTTTGGTGTTCGCAGTTTTCAGATGCATTTTTATAGTTTAAGATGCTTATGAAAAACTTTAATAATAATGTTATGAACAGAAGGAAGGATAGGAGATGGTGAGATGACATAACATCACCTGTTTCAATGAAAGACAGCATGCCATTGCTGTCTTTTTGTGATAATTCTAAAAATGTAGGGTTTTCTTTTGTAAATTGCATCATACAGCTGTCTAAAATAAACTCGTATAAAAAAGGGGGGTATAATGACCTCACATTTATTTAATTTGTTGTTTGATTCCTTAGCATAATACAGAACAAAGAGTATTTTGCAATTGAAAATAGTATGCTTTCAGCAAATGTCTTCTAATTTTATTTGGATATATCCACTGGTGAATACCAACATGAAAACATGTTTTAAGATGTAATTCTCAAAAACTAGGAGTAGAGATAAAGACAGTAATCTTAGCTCTGAAGAGTCATAAAAGCTCAGGTTTGTCATCTCATACATATTCTTCAGGATTGCTTATAGTTGCGACATTTCTGACAGACGACTTTGATCTTGTTCTTATATCCCAGTAACAGAGATTCCGCAAACCTCCATGCCAGATTATTCCAGAATTCGACTATTTTTACCATCAGGAATTATGTCCTGTACTTCAATATTAAAGATTTAAGTCCATTACATCATAACCTATTCATTATGGAAAATGGAGAACAGATAATTTCCCTTTTCTTTCTATATCTTGAGAAAAATTTCAAGACTCTTGTCAGTATTCTTTTTTTTTTTTCTGGAACAACTAGATCCAGTTCTTCAGTTTTTAATTTTGATCAGCACTCTAGAAAATTTCATTGATCTCTTCTGATCCTTCTGTAATGGACCAGAACCTTTTTGAAACTGTGTGAACCAGTGTAGAAGAATTACGAAGAGACTAGGTCAATGGACATTGTTCAGGCTTCCTACACTCTTGTAGAAACACACGCTGCAAAAGTAACTTTATTTTTTCTCTAATCAGGAACTGGAATGTAAACAATATCAGGTACCTGGCTTCACTCTTTACCAATCATATGAATACATGAATAATAGCTAGGCCAATCCACTGCTTGTACCTGCTGATCACAAACCTACCTAACACAGAGGAGGTAACGTACACCAGACCCTGTTCTCCTCGCCATGGGTCAAAACTTGGTGACGCCGTGAAGATCTTCCACTTGCTGTGAACCTCTACTTGGTCATCGCTGGGAAGCCCCGGGCAGATTATGAGTAATAAAGTCCTATTTTTGACCTTGTACTTCACTGTCTCTGCGTATTCCGACTTGCCTCTGGGGGTGCAAAGCCCACGTCCTTTACAGAAACACAGGGACCAGATCTAGTAAAAAATGTCCCAGATCAAGACAAGGGTGTTGGACTAGATGTTCTCTGAAGGTTACTTCCAATCTAAAGATTTTATGATTCTTTGATTCTATGACATCATACTCTCAGAAACTTAAGAAACCCTTACACAGGAAATTAGAGTAAGTAATCAAGACCTATATATTTTTAACTAAAATAATATTACAAATGTTAAGAGGAATTCCATTAAGATGATTTTACAAATGGACTGTCAGTGCTGATTTTCAGTAGATAGTTTCTTTTGAAGTCAGTTTCACCTTAGTAAGATAACTTAATACACAACAAACACAAAACAAATAAGCCTGCTCACTGTATCCAGTTCTTTGCTGTTATAAGTATCTATATTATAAAGTTTTTTTTCAACTACTTATTTAATTACACCTTTAAATTAGTAAAGTTTCTTACATTATAAGAAAATTTTACCAAGTCATTCCTTTGATGGTTCCAGTTTTGGATTTCCATCAAGTGTTGACTAACTTATACATGTTTACTGCTTTTTCTGTTCCTGAAGATGAGTCTGATATTGCCTCTTAGCCTTCACTTACTAAACTGAACTTCTTGAGTTCCTTTGGTCTTCTATTGTGAGATAGGTTTGCTGACTACCTACTGATCTTCTGTCCTTCAGACTAGTTTAAATTGAGCTTTCTTGAACATGAATGACTTAGCTCCACATCATATTCTTCCACTCCTCTATTTCATAATATTAGGATGTTCATTTTTTTCACAGATGCATTATATAGTGGCCTATATTCTTTCTGTTCTGGATTAAACCAGGTATGTTTTTATTCCTCTGTTATTCTCAACTGATAATCTTCCAATTCAGACCAGAGTCTTTTTTTCATTAGTCTGCAAGTGCATGACTTTGCATTACTGTTCTTTATCCCATTATCTTTGTTCCAGCTTTCAAAGTCATCCATGTCCTTTGCATTTCCTAAAATCTTCCTGGTTAAACCAGGCCAAGGAATTCCCTTGGTAATCTTTCTCCAGTCTGGTATTTCCTCTTTCAATGGAAGCAAGCGTGTTTTGTCCACATTAACACCTTTTTCCCCACCTTTTCTGTCCACTCCAGCATAATGACTAAATTCCAATGCAGTGTAACATCAAAGACTTCCCAGAAGCAGATAAGTTCTGCTACATCATTATTCTTTAAAAACAGGACCATCTAGTATATCACAAAAGCAGAAATCTAAGACAGATCCCCAAATAATGTTCAAAAAATTAGTGGTTTACCATATCCCTGTGATCTTTTAATTCCGTATCTTTGTTCACATGTCAAAAACATGTTTTAAAACCCTGTTTATTCCTGTGGCCAAAGAAGTGAATCTGCAGTATACCTGAACACATTTTCCTCTTTCTTAAATATAAACATCATATTCCCTTTTGTCTAGTCACATGGTGTGCTGACTTGACAAATTAGAAGCTGTGTGAAATGAACTGGCAATTTTTTCACTATTCCAGGAAAGCAGCTACCTGCCTCAGAGCAGTGTATATTGTGATCACTTTTGCTTAGTCTTTCTCTTAAGGAACTAAAGGAAAGCATTAATTTAGCTTTGGGCCTGAATTTAGGTGACATTAATTGTTCCATTGACAATGTATAATTTCTCTATAACATCTTTCCTTGTTCTAGTTTTATGTAGTTTTATGTCTTTTTCCAAATCAAATTCACCTCGAATTTTGGCAATACCGCTTTAGCCCTGTACTTTTTAACTAAAAAAATCTTTCTTTGCTGATCGATGTCGATTTCAATTCCTTCCAAGCTGTCTGTTTATTTTGCTGTGGAAACCATTCCTAGAAGGCTAGGATGCAAGTTCTGTATGATTTAATTCTTGTATTTGAAAGATTACTGAATCTCATACACATTTTTGATCTTTAGTCACAGTATCACAGTGTCATAATGTTGGAAAGGACCTCTGAGAGCATCAAGTCCAACCTATAACCCAACACTAACACCAACCATCATCTAAACCATGGCACTCATTGCCTCATCCAGTCTCCCCTTAAACACTTCCAGGGTCGGCGACTCCACCACCTCCCTGGGCAACACATTCCAATGGCCAATCACCCTTTTAGTCCTTCCAACATCTTGGACTAGTTTTTTAATTTATCAAGTTAAGATCTGGATGTCAGTCTACTCAATTCTAGTCCCACAGTCCACAGTCACAGCATTTGTGAGCCAAACCCTCCTGTTTTTGTAGCCAGTGCATGCACATATTTCCCGTGATTCAGAAAATCTGTTGTGACAAAAATCAGGATTCTCTCTAATCTCATGATTAGAGTTCAAGGAGGATAGATCACACTCATTTTTTTACTCTGATGAGGAAATGATATATGTATTTCTCCATTTTACACAACTCTGTGGTCTTTTTGCATTCTTTAAAAGTAACCTGTACCCATCTTTCTTTTCTCTCACACCACAGCATCCTCTAGTTTCCCATTTGTACAGCTTGTACACTGAATATTTCATTATATTCTGTTGGATAATTCTATGACTCAACTTTCCACAGCCTTTTTATATTATAATGGTGGAATTTGGAAGTGAGATGCTTGTTTTGTTCTCTGCTCATTTTCTATGTCTTTACATCGGAGGGGTATTATCCATCCTCCTGTTTAGGGCAGACTGTTTGGCTCAAGACTGCTGCTGTAGGAATGAGTGACAAACGCTGTGCTTTCTCCGTCATGTGGAGCTTACATATTTATCTCTTATTTCCTTGTTTTCCTTAATCTAAATGGAAGGTCATTCAGCCTGATAGAACACAGTATGCTGTGTTTATGGATATAATAGCAATCTCACAACCTGCAAAAATACCTTAGGTAAAAGTGGTAAATGCAAAGGGCATGAAAGAAAACAGGACCTCAAATCGACCAAGGTGAGGAATGGGGAGGGGGTGTAGAAGAAAAAGGAGATCTAGGGAGACAAGTGCTGTCTTTTCTGCAAACATATTTGCTTTTGATATTGTAACATACTGTTACAAACTCTTGTTTTTTCCTAATTCCTGAACTGAGGAAATTTGGAGTGAGCCTATCTGAAATGTTGTCACCAACTGATATTTTCTTCTCAGTACATTTTTTATCAACAGTTAAAGGTATTTGGCTTGCTAAACTCAAAATTAAGTTTTGCTCCTATATGTTATGATCTAGGTCCTACAGAAAACTAGCAGGGACACTTGTGCATCATATCTCATACACAGCATGCATATATTAACATCACATTAGATCCAAAATCCTAAAAATTCCTTTTGCTATTGCTTGTTGGTGGGTCCTGTGGAGAACTGGAAATAAGCATTGGTTCCCGTAGTTTGCCATCTGTAGGCAAAGGAGCAGTTGTTTCCATCACTATAGAACTGAGCCCCTGGTCAGCTGGAGCTCAGCCAGAACAGTTTGTACTCATAGCACTGGTACCAGTATTAATTACTGCTTCATTCACTGTCCAGGGCTATGCATATCTTGATGTTTCTTGTAGCAGATAAAGTGATTCTAGGTCTTGAAAATGGCACAATTTATTGAAAGAAGCCAGGCTGCACAAGACTCCCAAGTACACTGGAATATAAATATCTTGCTGATATTTAGCTGGCTATAAATCAGAGTAACTGTCAGTTGAATAACAGCCGGAGTTCACCTTAAAAGTTTCACCGACATCGGATTAGCCATGAAGGAACGGAGATCTGTTTCAGATGAAGAGATATTTGGGCACATCAAGTCATACCGTGCCAGTGGTTTCACAGCAGCTTTTGTGTCAACTGCAGCCAGTGAAAATCCTCTTAATGCATAAGTTGTTTAAGGGGAGACTGGATGAGGCACTGAGTGCCATGGTTTAGATGATGGGTTGGTGTTAGTGTTGTGTTATAGGTTGGACTTGATGATCTCAGAAGTCCTTTCCAACCTTATGATATCGTGATACTGTGATATTGTGATACTATGTTATAGTCTATCATTTTAATATAATCTTCAATTTTTGTATTCTATATTGTCAATAGAGGGTTCTGTGCTGAATCACATCACCCTGTTATTGGGATCCCAGTGACTGCTACACACAAACTTACTGATAACTGCCTTTAACTGGTAACACCATTAAATACACATTAAAAGCACCAAACACAATTACAGCAGAGATGTATTTAAAGAAGTCCAGCCATGTAGAACTATGCTGCAAAGTATTTTGTTATAGAAAGCAATAAGGTCTCCCCTGAGCCTCCTCTTCTCCAGGCTAAACAACCCCATCTCCCTCAGTCACTCTTCATAGGGCTTGTGCTCCAGCCCCTTCACCATCTTCTTTGCTCCCTGGGGAGCTGTTCCAGTGCTCCAACACCTTCTGGTGAAGACCTTCTTCCTAATATTCAACCTAAACCTCCCCTGACATATCTTCCTTCCAGTCCCTCGAGTTCTATCACTGGTCACTAGAGAGAAGAGATCAACACCCCCTTGTGAGAAAACAGCAGATGGTTATGAGATCTCCCCTCAGTAACCTTTTTCCAGGCTGAATAGACCAAACGACTTCAGCCTCTCCTCATATGATTTCTCCTCTAAACCCTTCACCAATTTTGTGGCTTCCTCTGGACACTCTCCAGTAGTTTTATGTCCTTTTCATACCATGGTGCCCAAAACTGCACACAATACTCAAGGAAGGGTTGCACCAATGCAGAGTAGAGTGGGACAATCACCTCCCTCACCCAGTTGGCAATGCCGTGCTTGATGCAGCCCAGGACACAGTTGGTCCTCTTGGATGCCAGGGCACACTGTTGGCTCATGTTCAACTTGCCATTGACCAGAACCTCCAAGTTCCTTTCCGCAGGCTGCTCTCCAGCCTCTCAGACCCCAGTCTGTACGTGTATCCAGGGTTGCCGTGTCCCAGGTGCAGAACCCATCACTTGCCCTTGTTAAATTTCATGCTATTGGTGATTGTCCAGCTCTCCAATCTATCAAGAACCCTCTGCAGGGCCTCTTTGTGCCCAAGAGTGTCAATGCCTCCCCCAGTTTTGTGTCATTGGCAAACTTTGCCAATAAGCTTTCAAGTCCTTCGTCCCAGTCATTTATCAAGATATTAAAGAGCACTGGCCCCTGGATGGATCCCTGTGGGACCCCAGTAGTGGCTGAGCACCAGCCTGATGTAACTATTCACAGTGACCATTTGAGCTTGACTCATCAGCCAATTGTTCACCCACTGCATTATGTGTTTCTCTAGCTGTATGATGGACATTTTGTTTATGAGGATACTATGAGAGAGAGTATTAAAGTGTTTGCTGAAATCTAGAAATATCACATCAGCTACTTTCCCTTGGTTGGCCAGCCGGGTGACCCTGTCATAGAAGGAAATTGACATGAATTGGATGAATCTCATTGAGTCCCATCAATTTGTAGAAGTCCAGCTGGAACAACAGATCCAATGCCAGATCAGTGTTGATTGTGAAATTATCATTTGTGCAGTTCTGTTCTTCTGGCCATGGGCTCGGGGGGCTGGGGGTGGCGGGTAGGGGCAGCAAGTCCATCATCGGTATTGAAGACAGAGGCGAAAAAAGAATTAAATGTCTCTGCCTTGTTTATATCTCTGCCTATGAGGTGCCCATGCTTATCAAGTAATGGGCCAATGATATTTCTGGCATGCCTTTGGTTATTAACGTACCTGAAAAAGCACTTTTTATTATCCTTTACTGTGCTGGCCAGCTTCAACTCTGATGGAGTGCTGCCCGCATGAATTTCTGCTCTGCAGTAGCGAACAGCATTCCTGTAGTCCTGCCATGTCACTTGTCCATGTTTCCATTGGTCATACACGGTTCTTTATGCCTCAGTTTGAGTGGAAGATCCCTACTCAGCCAGGATGGCTCTCTGCCTCGCTTGCTCGGCTTCCAGCATTATAGAATTGCCTTGTCTTGTACACTTAGGAGGTGATACTTAAGCACCTGGCACTGATTAACTCCAGCACCTTCAAAAGCTTTTTACCAGGGGACCTTATTAAGTAGTTCCCTGAGCAACCTGAAGTCTACTTTCCTCATATCCAGAGTTGGAGTCTTGCTGACAATTTTCTTCCTCTTGCCATTTGTTCAGCTTTAGCTGCTAATTTTGGACAACCATGATACTGAAATTTCTAGTAAGAGTTGGGGCTACTAAGTAGCATGAGAAAATCATGGAATCAGAGAATCTTCTAGTTGGGAAAGACCTTTGAGATCATCAAGTCCAACCTCATCCATCATCCACTAAACTATGTCCCTCAAAAACTCATATACCTGTTTTTTAAACACCTCCAGGGATGGTGACTCAACGATCTCCATGGGCAGCTGTTCCAGTGCCTGACCACCCTTTCGGTAAAGAAATTCTTCCTAATATCCAGTCTGAACCTCCCCTGGCACAACTTTTGGCCATTTCCCCTTCTCCTATCACTTGCCACTTGAGAGAAGAGATCAACACTCGCTCTCCCACAGCCTTCTTTCAGGCAATTGTAGACAGTGATAAGGTCTCCCCTCAGCCTCCTCTTCTCTAAGCTAAACAACTTCAGTTCTTTCAGCCACTCCTCATGAGAATTGTTCTCAGCCCCTTCACGGGCCTCGTCCTCCTTTTCTGGATGTGCTCCAATACCTCAATGTCCTTCTTGTAATGAGGGGCCGAGAACTGAACACAGTACTCAAGGTGTGGCCTCACCAGTGCTGAATACAGGGGCACAATCA
The DNA here is from genome assembly GCA_033556795.1 of Tapera naevia. Lineage (NCBI taxonomy): Eukaryota > Metazoa > Chordata > Aves > Cuculiformes > Neomorphidae > Tapera > Tapera naevia. The sequence continues at coordinate 9,545,723 of JAUMJJ010000038.1, forward strand.
CTTCCCTGGTCCTGCTGGCGACGTTGTTTTTGATACAGGCCAAGATGCCATTGGCCCTCTTGGCCACCTGGACACACTGCTGGCTCATATTCAGCCGGCTGTCAACCAACACTCCCAGGTCCTTCTCCTCCAGGCAGCTCTCCAGCCACTCTTCTCCAAGCCTGTAACGCTGCATGGAGTTGTTCCACCCCAAGTGCAGGACTCAGCATTTGGTCTTGTTAAACCTCATTCCATCGGTCTCAGCCCATCGATCCAGCCTGTTCAGATCTCTTTGCAATGCCTCCCTTCCTTCAAGCAGATCAACATTGCCACCCAGGTTGGTGTCATCTGCAAACTTGCTAAGGGTGCACTTGATCCCTTCATCCAGATCATTAATAAAGATTTTGAAATGGTAGAGATTCCTTTGCCTTTTCAGAAGTTAGAAATAGGACACCTTTAGCCATATACAGTAGTCAGCCCAAGTGAAATATAAAGAAGATGGAATTGTTCTCATATGCCATTTGATAATATTTCATCATTTAGACAAAGGAAATATCTATATGTAGATTTTCTTGGTTCCCAGCTAGGTGTCTTGCTAACAATCCTGCTAACTAAAACCATCTCAATCACTTAATCTTTCTATTTAATCTGTAGAGGGAAAACATAACTCACATAAGCAAAATTTTCAGTCTAGGTTGAACTTTCAGTCTAGGCCAAACCAAGAGCACTGATAAAATGAGACTATTTTATTTACAGAACACTGTCTTGAACAATTTAGTGAAATCAAAGGAAACTTAGTAAGTAATTTTGTTTTAGGGAATCAGCTTTACATCTGTAATAAAAAATTCAGACCAAAAAGATTTGAAAACCTGGCAACAAATTCTTTGTAAAAGATAATAATAACAATGAGCTGTCATCTTATTTTACAATGACCCAAGGGAGCATTTGAGAGTCAAACCTCTTCTGTGTTTTTTTTTCAAAATTTAAAGTGTTTTTCAGTTTTCAAGTGATTATTTTTTTCTTAGCAAAAACACCCAGTTGTCAATAGGTATTCTACATTTTCCCCACAAACCATAATCCATGTAAAACTTTTTAAAAAGAAATTCTCAGTCTGACTATATCACATACAGAGAATTTCCCATGGATATTTAAACTTCAATTATTCACAGGGAAAAAATAAATCCACAAACATAAACCCATCCAAACCTATAAAGTTTGATTATGAATAAAGATCCAGACTACTGGTGATATTTCAGTATTTGGCTTAGAATTTACAGAAGGCTTCAAATAGATATTTATTAATCCATATGGATCTCACTGAGAGGGCAAGAGTAAGGGTTTAATGACAAAATTTAGGTGACTCTTGTTATCTTAAAGCAGATTTACTTCTAGCTGTCCTTCACTGGGACAGAGAAGCATTTTGATCAGCAGATAGTAGCATAAGCTCTGTGGAAAAGAAAATATTTTAACCTTTCCCATGGGATAGGTTTAGTTGATATTCTGACTTCTTTCTTTCTGTAATTCGATGATATAAGTTTCATGCCAGGATGCAAAACTACCTTGCCGCACTATGACAATTCCAGATACATCTTTGTCAAATCTTTGGATTTTACTTGAATCTTGAAACAAGAAAGCTGTTGCGGAACCTGACTCTTCTGAATTTTCCAAAAGGACCAGTAACATCCATTTGTAATCCCTCAGTCAAAGGATCCCAACAAACTTCTGGAGTCATTGGGAATACAGCCAAAATAAAAGGTTCTCTTCAGCACCTCTTGTGGACAGGTCAGAGTGCAAAGGAAGGAAGAAACATTCAGCACTTATTTAGTCTGGGGGGTATGTTAGTGACAGTAGAGAAGGAGAACTAAAAACTACCTCATACAAGAGGAGTGCACATTTCTCTGCTTCTGCCACTGGTCCTTTACAAGTTGACATCCACGCCAGCTTTTTTCACAGCAGTAGGTTAGACAGAAGAGCGATGACAGTCCAGATAGCGAGTAGAACAGAGAACAGCTAGAGCAACACAAAAGCTAGTCATCACATAGCACTTGCCAGGCAGCTCTCAAAGGACATCACACCTCCAGCTCTTTGATCATCTTTTTTTTTCAAATAGAGCAAGCAGAGTAAAGCTGAGACACTTTCAATAGCATAAACTGTGATGTGTTATACACTTTCTTTTTTCCTCACTCTCTTTTCCTCATTATTGCTCTTTGCGAGACAGACTGCATATATTAAACTTTGATAAATGACAAATCTTACTGTTCACAGAATGACTGTAGAGTTAAGTTCACCTTCACAGCAATATCAAACTGCCTGTCAGATAATTTATCAACAACAGATTCATAAGAAATTTCATACAACTGCATACAGATGCACACTTCACATTAAAGACATCCAATTAGACACAAGATATTACCGTGTCTCTTATTTTTTCATACGTTAGAGATTTGACCCTTTTGTCAACCCTCTAGTATTTAAAGGTCCACACCACATTTTCATATCTTGGAAAGGAAACATTCATGTCATGGATGACTGCTTTGCTTTCTCTAGCAGACCAAACGTGTTCTCTTATCTTTTCCAAAGGGTGGCATCATTTTAGTGCTTAATTCTTTTTATGAAGTAGCTTACACTTGGAAGCAGTGTGCAAACTTTAATCTTCTCAGTGTCCTCATGAGAACTGAAAGGAAACATTATCCCTGTTTTTCAGATAGGGCAACAGAGTTTTTGTTCACATACCAATCAAGCTGCAGTGCCCAAGTAAATTATTACCAATCAGCTATCTCTAGTAATAATGTGAGCTTCATTGAGCCCCTCTTATAATCTCAGTAAAAGTGATCTAAATCAAGGTACCGTTATTTTAGACATAGCATAAGCTAAAAGTGCAGTACCTGCATGCAACTGAAGAAATTTAGTTGTCATTATGTCACCCGAAGGGTACATATTTGCAGAATGAACTACGTAAACAGTTTCCAACAACAGCTTTATCCAATCATTTTGCTCAACTCTCTGCTGGGAAAAGTCTGATATAAACTGCAGGGCTTTTCTCTGAAACTGCTGAATATCTGCATATTTCATGTCAATTTTGCTACAATTGAGCTCTGAAGAGAGTTGGCAACAAAATTCTGTAGGTTTTTAGTGTCTTAAGACACTGCAGCAATTCGAACCTTGACACCGACTGATCCAGCTTTTACCAATGCTGTAACAGTAATTATTAATAAAGACAGAATCAGAGCTAATCACTTTGGATTTAATCATTCATTGCAAAGTCGTCTTTCAAGTTGATTCTTTACGATTCAGGACTTTATTAAGACACAAAACACACATTTTCTAGTATCTTCCAGTGAATGAGTAAAACTTTAAAAAAGTATAACTGAGCTTTATTCTCTACTAGCTTTTCCTGTAGAGAGGAAAATAAATCCTCTCTATGAAATTTTATAATTTACACAGCTACTCTGAAGCTATTTTAAAAGGCTGGTACAGTTTTATTTCTGCAAATGACAACAAAGATAAAAGTTTGGTCTTCTATGTGGTGATTTGTTACATGAAGAAAGTTACATTCTGTTTTACAGATTTTTTAATCAACATAAAATTTTATATTGTAGCTTCTCCAGCCTTGGATCTATTCATATAGAATTTTCACGGTAAGACATTGCCTCCACAGCTTGTATATGATATATAAATACAATAGAGAATGATTAAATGAGGCTGTGTAGTACAATGGCTGTATCTTACAAATATATATTTAAACAAGAAAGCAGTTACAGTGGATTCTGGGAAAAAGTGAAAACTGGGTGAGGGAAAATGCCATGACTACAAATAAAGGTATGTTTATATGAACATAAGGACTGAATAAGATTTAAATTCTGACTTGCACAGAAATATGAAGTGAACTGATTTATATTTATTAACATGCCATGTAGAGGATAGAGTGCACTGCATATATTTTACAGTGTAACAAATAAAGACAAGGGAGCCAGGTATTGATTTACCGTAAAAGACTATGAGGATGGATGTAAAAAATTTTTGTAGAAACACCGTTTAAGAGTTAGAACATTTTTATAAAATTGAAAATTATATACCTTCTAAAAGGACAGGACATCTCTTGATGTTGGCTCTTAGACAACTGTAAACAAAACGTGATGAAATCAAACCAACATTAGAGTCAGCAAAGAAGCCAGTCATAGAACCCACCAGAGGTTTTTTCTATTGTTTTCTTTTTGTCAATATTACTTTCAAGGAAAAAAAATTATATATATTACATACACTATATTTAGGCAAAGGATAATTTTTAATTTTAGGAAAGAGAATCAAGTGTAAATACAAAGGTAAATAAAAAAGGTACATTTATGAAAACAATTCTTGACTTCATGTAATATTAATAGAACAATGTGAAAAATAAAATTGCACTACGATGTAAATGAAATTGTTAGTAGGGTTTAAAAAGTGAGGGTGTTGCTTGGTGTGTTGGGTTGGATTTTTTTTCCATCAGCATAAGAAAACTGAAGGATAAGATAAAATCTGAATTTACAGAAGACAGATTGTGAAAAATTTATACAATATTGTTCTGTATAAAATTATTTGATCTTTTTCTAGACCAGGAATTGAAAGAGATGTGGTACATTTGGTCTTCAAAACAGTCTGTATTAGAAATTATGGCTTCATATAGACAAGGTGACGTTTTGCTTAAGAACTACTTGTATGAAACAACCTATTTATTGATCTTCAGAAATGACCTGTACTCAAAGGAACAGGAATTACTACAGGACTAACATAATATGAAAGAGAATAATTACGCTATAGAAGAAAGAAAAAAGACTCTCAAAACAAAAGTAATAGAGATGGAAAGAAACTTGATAATAAAATTTGTAAACAAAAGCATTTAGGAATTAAGAATTTTGATTAAAAGCAGAATCCATCTATTTGAAGAGGCAAAAGAGGAAATTTTGAGGTATATGTAGCAACCGAGCAAAGTTTTAATACGGTTTGGGAGGATATAGAGATCATTCAGCATTCTCAATATAAACTTTGGTCTTCCATAAAGAGAATATTTGTTGCTTCATTCATTAAACTTGCTAGAGGGAAAAAAAATTTACTATGTTGGTTGGCAGATTGCAGAGCCAGCTACATAAGAGAACCCTAAAGTCATGTATATATGCATGAGTTCAAATAAGCATATGTTTGGTTTCTCTGTAGAGCATGGTGGGTGGATATGAGTCAACTTCAGTCAGATGATCTGGTCAACTTTAATTCCCTCTGTGTTTATTAACACAGATTTCAAGTCCCTGACTGCATATTGCTCTTTCTGCAGCACTCCTACTTCATACAGGGCATACAATGAATAGTGCCACTGAATGAACAATTACAGTATTAAAAAATGTGTTTTATCTTTAGTCTGGGTGTATTTCCTTGTGTTATTTACAGATCATTATTCAAGCTTCTACACTAACTACTTTCACCTGGGCTTCTCCGGTGTATATTCATTCAAAGCAATATTCTGCTTTGATCAATCAGTGTATCTTTCATAAGACCCTACCAATGGATTTCATGTGTTTCATAGGCTGAGCTGCAGGAAAATAAGGAAAAAAACCATCAGTTACGCTAGCTTTTAACATCCAGATCCCAGAATACCACAAAACTTTCTGCTTTGTGAACTATTCATGTCCCAGTTCTCTAACAAACAAGCCAACAGTCCTTTGTCTAGCAACCTTAACTATTATAGAGATATGAACCATTTCATACCAGTCTCCATGTATCCTGATTGAGGCAGTACTTCTGTAAAAGATTAATACGTAATAAAGAACTACAATACATACACAGTAGGTCATACAAAAAAAAATCAAACAAGCAGTCTTGTTCCACAATTCCTAATTTGAGGGTCTTCCATAGAAATATAAAATTTATAACAGACATTTATATATTATATGTATCTTAAATGGTGTTCAGGTGAGATTTTTTGCTTTCCCTGAGGTGGAAGGAAATTCTCCATCCAGAATTGTTTGATATTAAATTATATTTAGCATTCTTTTATCAGCTCAGTATAGGTGGCTACATTAAAGTATGAGAAAGTATTTGAATATTAAGAAAAGAATGGTTGACACATCAAATACAAGATATGTTAATAGCAGTTTTACATTAGTTAACAGTCAAAGTCCATGTAAATCCTTGGCTGTCAAAACTAATTTCCATTGGGAAATTAGCTGAGACATAAGTACTTAGGAGAAGTGAGTTTCAGAGCCACTTAATGTTATTAGTAAGGATACCAAACTCAGATACAGTATTTTTTCCAGATATGTCCAATCCACATTCAGTATGAAAGATGGAAAAGTGGGACTGATTGATTGATTTTTTCTGTCAAATCTGTTTCTTTGTGCGTAATTGGGTTTTGACTAGACAGGGTTTTTCTTTCCTGAAGTATATGGTTTTCATAGAAAATGTCAGGAATTTTTTTCTGATGGAACAAATGAATATATGAAACACTCGTGTTTGGATGCCATCAATTCAATAAATTTTACCATGATATGATATATCAATTAAATAATTCTTAGTTTTAGTTTTCTGTCTACAAGAGAAAATGTCTGTAAGTTGTGCTAGGGGAGGTTCAGACTAGACATTAGGAAAAAAATCTCTTCACTAAAAGGGTGGTCAGGCACTGGAACAGGTTGCTCAGGGAGATGGTGGAGCCATGAGTTTCTGAGGCACATGGTTTAGTAAGGGGACAGGTATGGTTGGACTCAATGATCTCAGATGTCTTTTACAAACATGATTCTATGATTCTATCACAGTTCGGAGTTTGTTCAGAAGCTTTTGATATTTTCTATTGAAGAAGGGAGAAAAATATAGTAATGGCTTTATATAGAAGTTGAGAAATAAAACCTTAAGAAATAGAAGCCACTGATGGGCACTAGCAGTTTTTTGTGGGGTATTCACAACCCAGTAAGAGTTTGCATCATACGAATTATGCAACGTTGCTTCTGTCCACTGAGAAATGTCATAGTTTGTACATATGGATATAGTTAAAAAAAGGCACCCACTCACATGTTTAGTACCTTCACTGAAATTGTATGTGAGTGGTTTCCAAACTGCTTAGATTTGTTTCATCATTATGCAGTTCAAATGTCCTATAGATGTCTGAAAACAACAGGATAGATGTAGAAAAAAGTAGCTATTCTGACATGCTTGTGTTCAAGCTACTGAAAGAATACTAGCCCTAGGAATTTTTCAGGGGACAATCACAGCAATAAATGTGTTTTTAACTGATGCTGTGCCTTTTTAACTGAGTTAAACTCTTATACAAGAGAACACAGAAAAAGGAGATAATTCTTCATCCCCATTAACTTTCCCTCCCCTTTTCTTATAGTTTAGATGTCTCTAGGAGTTTTCAGATTTCATATCACATCTATCTAAAATTCTGAAGGAAGTGTAAGTGCCTTAGTCTCTGTGGATGCTATCTGTCTCTTAACTTGGCCATTATTTTCCTCCTGGTTCTTCCTCATATCTCCAGTATAATCCTATTATTCCTTCCTTCACAACTTCTCTAAAAGCTCAGGTTACATCTACAATTTTTTTAAAGATCTGAAGTAATTTTGAGAAATCAGTCTAATAATAAAATCTACAAAGAATAAAAGAAGGAAAATAAAAATCTCAAACTGCTGATCAATGGTCTTTCTAACCAAAAGGCTTGTTGTTCATTAATAAAATATTGTTGGCCTTTTTAGGGGAAGATGCTGTAAGTCTCATAGTCATTACCATTTTGAGAGAGAATAAAAAGGGATCTCTTCTATAAAGTAAATCTTATATAGCAATGGAAAATAGAAATACAAAATATATTAAATCCTTTTAAGAACTAATAAACTAATAGAAAGAGGGAGAATAATGAGTCACTAGTAAAGTGAAAGACACAATTTGAGAGAGCAAATGCAGTTGCTGTCTTTTCATTCCTGAAGACAGAGGGGTTTATTTCAAATTACTGGAATGTAATTAAAAAAAATAATGGCTGAGTGCAGCAACATCTGATTGAAAATGAGAAACTACTAAACAAATATTTAAAACTTTTAGCAAAAGCAATTCACTTTGAAATACCCCAAGTTTGCTAAATTCTAAGAGGTTAAAACAGAAAATTCATTACCGTTACATTAAAGTTTTGTGCTTTCAAGATGAAAATAAAATCCTATTTTCATATAGTCAAATCTGAGTTTGGAAAACTGACAAAGGTGGAAATACTATATATTCAAAAACAGTAACATGCTACTGTGGTTAAACTAGCGGAACACTATTTTCTGTGGAAAGTAATTTATTTTCATTTGCGTTGAAATAGGTGTGAAGCAGTGTTCACAAGTCAGCAACAGTGTAAGTAGTGAAATCACAAATGTTTTGAGTAATATGCTTTCTTTTTCCCCAGACAAAAGGTTTCATGCTAACATAGCCAACCAATGGATTCAGAGGAGATGTGTCTGTTACTGACATTACATCTCAGATGTTATTTCTGAGTGTTCCTTGCAGACCGTCTTCTAGCAGTTTATCAGCAGGGATTAGTAAAGAAAAACAGAATTTGTGCTACCAATTAAGAAACAGCTCAAGGCGCGTATACAAGTGTTTTAACCCAATCACCGATGTAAAATTGGCACATGGACAATGACTTTGCAAAAAGATTGTCATAAAAGAGCAATTTGTGTTACAAATAAATGATTCTGATTTGGACTTCATTTTGAACCTGCATCAGGGTCTGTGCTTTGCTTGCCGCATAAACCCATGTTGACTAACCTGATCACCTGGTTGTCTTGTGTGTGCTATGTGATAATATTCAAGATGATCTGCTCCATGACCTTTCCTGCCACCAAGGTCAGACTGACAGACCTGTAGTTTCCTGGATCCTCCCTCCGACCCTTCTTGTAAATGGGCATAACATTTGCCAGTTTCCAGTCAAGTGGAACTTCTCCATTCAGCCAGGACTGCTGGTTCTGGAAAGGGGTTTGGTGAGCACCTCTGTCAGCTCCTTTAATACCCTTGGTTATCCCATCTGGCTCTAGCACCCTGTGAATGTTTAATTGGCCTAGCAGACCTCTAACCAATTCTTCTTGGATCACTGGAGATTTGTTCTGCTTGCCTTCCCTGTCTTCTGGCTGAGGAGGATCAGTACCCAGAGGACATCTTACCTTACTATTTAAAGACTGAAGCAAAGAAGGCATTCAGTACCTCATCCTTTGTCACTATTATTCCCCCTGCATCCAGTAAAGCATGGAGATCCTCCTTGGCACTCCTTTTGTTTTTAATATATTTGTAGAAACCTTTTTTAGTATCTTTCACAGAATTGGCCAACTTAAATTCTAGTTGGGCTTTAGCCCTTCTGATTTTCTCTCTGTATGATCTCACTCCATCCTTCTAGTCCTCCTGAGATGCCTGCCCCTTCTTCCAAAGCTTGTGTATTTTCTTCTTTTTTTTCTGAGATAAATACAAAGCTCTCTTCTAACGCAACCCAATTTGATTTCCTATCAGCTAATTTTAGAGGTCTTTTCCAACTTTAATGATTCTGTGATTTTATGATTCTATGCTTCTTATAACTTCACCTATGACAGTTCATTGCTACTTATCTCTGCCCAAATCATATATGTGGTGAAAATGGAGAAATTATTGGCATGCAACATCCACAAAAAGCCTTTGTTCTTGAATCAAACGTGAAGAAATCCCTCATATTACCATTTGCCTTTCTTTTTGGTTGTCCAGGCATCTTCTCTCAGCTGTCCAAGAGAATTCACTGTTAGATACTGCAGCATTTAAAAATGTGAATTTTAACCAGAGCTGCAGACTATCACGTTAACTGAAGTGCATGAAAAGACTGGCCCTTCCATTCATTTTCCCTCAGTTGCCAGGAAGTGTTGGCAGCACATCCCACCCCTTTGGCTTTGTACCTACCTGGATCTCCAGGAAGATTCTTCTCATTTTTAATCAACAGACATAAAAATCGTATCCCTCAAATTTTCAAGACTTCCATTGCATAAGTTCTCTGAAGTAATTATAGCAGCTTTAATATGTGCTTTCTGCAAATTCAGTGAAGAGTTGATCTTGTGAACCCAGTGGAATTTCAGTGAAATCCAAGCAGGCAGAGAAAGCATTTTCATCTCATAGTCTTAAAGAGTCATTTTATCACTTCATGGGGTATTGTCCAGTTAGGGTTTATGACTGCATAATAAGAAAAGGGTGCAGTACCAGATGCAAGATTACCTTGTGCAGATGCAATCTAACTCAAACGTGCACAGAATTTGCATTTTATACATTAATTTCTAATTCCTATAATTGTAAAACAATGCGAACTTTCTTCTTCTCACTCACCTTTTTTCATCTCCCTTATACGAAATAGATTTTGTAGGTGTATTTCTTTCAACTATCTAGAACTTTATATTTCATTCCTCACTTTAGCCACTCAGTACCTTGTTAAGCAGCCTCCTTCCTGCACATGTTTGAGGATTCCCACTGCTCAAATCTTTCTTGCTGGACATTTGTGCATATTTTGTCTTGTACTTGGATAGGATATCACTAACACCTTGCATATTTTCATCTTTCAGCTGGGGATCTAGGAATGCTTTAGATCCTTTACAAATGTTTTACCATGCTTTACAAAGATCAGAAAATCTTTTAAAAATAGGGTGATGGAAACTGGAACTGGTCAGATGACTTCTCTTAGGTTAAAGTCTGAGGACAAGGTACAGAAACATAATCTTTTAGCCTAGCTCTTTGTTCCAACCATCAAGATTTTTCCACTATCCTCACAGAATTCAAGTGTAAGAAATGTACTTTCACACCATATAGTTTGTGTATTTCTGCATTTGCTTTCAGCTGGTTGTGAAACATACCTTGTTTATACTAGTAAACTTCCAGTTGAATTGTTGTGACTTTAAATATTTTTCTCCACCAGTTTTCCCCAGTCTAGTGTTTCAGTGTCCTCAGTTAACAAACAAAATACATCTCAAACTAACTACAAATTCTATATTGTATTTCCTGCATATCCTCATCCAATCCTGAGAAAATTTCCTAAAGGAATTCATTTTGAGAGAAAAAGTTAAGGGAGGAAAAGATGAGATTTGGCAAAACCTAGTCTCTGGAGAATAATAACCCAAAATATACTTAAAAGAAAACTCTGAAAATATAACACCCCAAAATATCAAATTATTCCAATTAGTTTCAAATTCAGCTTTAAATGTCACTATTTTCCACTGGCATGAAACAAAGACCTGCCACGTTTTTGTGAAGAACAGAAAAAGACATTAAGCCGCTATGACATGCAGTGAAAAAATGTTGGCATATGGTATTTATTTAGGACCACCTGCATTACCATGAAGATAAGGGGAAATGAAAGGGCAGAACTTGATAACAAATTAATTGTCAGGGTCCTGAGGGGACAGGTGCCTCCCAGTTTCCCTAATCTTTGGCTGAGTTAGTGGGATGCACCTCAGGTGTGAGATCCTGCCCTGCTGCCCCTATGGGCCACTCAGCAGCACCCTGACATTTGTGTGGAGAAAGGTGGAAGAAAGAATACGATAATAATTTTGTACTCACAGCTAGATTAAGTACTTAACAAGGGCAGAGCAGTCTAAGAGTTTAAGAATTAAGCACTAAGGAATGAGGTATAACTAGAACTGGGATGAGACTAAGAGGTCAAGAGTTTCAGCAAACAGTAAAGAAATAATATGGAGTTGATTCTCAACGATATATTGTAGAGTCATCACATTGCTTGGGTCTCATATCAGCTAAATAAATGAAGTTACTGTATTCTACCAATTCAATTTTCATGTATAGATCTGAGATAAGCCTTCTTTAAGAGTTCTGAAAAAGTGGCGTAGCAATCTTAAGCTATAAGAAAATTTAGAGAAGTCATGTCAGACTACTGAATATGAATTAGTCAAATGCTCAAGTGGCAAAGAAAGTGATTATTTTATAAAGAAAATTGTATTTTATGGGGGCAAAGCAGAAGTTTAATTGTCAAGGCTCATAAAGATTTTGAACATCGCCATACTTAGATGACTATCTTCTCAATGTTATGATAAATGTAGACAATTTTTTCTTAGAAATTAGTGTTACTACAGACAACTGCAACCAATGCACGTGACAATTTTAGAGCTTTCTCAGCAGCTACACGGGCAAAGGATCAGTGTAGGACTGTGCAGAACTTAACAATAACTGTTTGTTTAGTACCTAAAGCTCACTGTCACCAAGCTAAATCCTGTTCTTTCACTTATTTTAACTGGTCATAGCAGGGGTTGTCTACAAGTCAAAATGAGAGTGCAAGGAGAGATCTTCACTTCAGACAACAATGTAACCTAATCAAAGGAAAGCCTCTCTGGGTGGAAGTGGAGAATCCTGCACCCACAGTTGTGGCCTATCAAGATCTGAGTGAAAGACAGTGTGCTGAAATTCAAAATTATAAATCCATTTCAAAATGATAAAATTATTGAAGAAAAGAGCCTCCTTCCCACTCAAAGAAGAAAGAGTGATTGAAAATTGAAGGTATCTGAGGTAGTAAAAAGCATACAGACAGCAAAGGACTACCCTGTTAACCGAGGTAGTACTACATGCGGAAAATCTGTACAAGACAGAGTAAAAAATTTAAAGGAGTGTCATAGGTGAATAAAGAAGTAGGATGCTTGTTTGCTCCTATTATATATAAAGGAAAATTGTTGGCAATTGAAAAAGTGGAGATTCTTTTCTATGAAAAAATGTGGGTTTGAATTCTTCAGAGATGAGGTTAAAGTTGTAACTTGGAATGAGAAGCAATACTTTCCATGGGAAAGAAATTCATAAAAGCAAGGAAATTTTGGAAACAAAATGAGCTCATGAGCATCCAGGCTCATTGGTTCCCTTGACTTGCCAGTTACCTCTTGAGCCTGTAATAACAAGTATCAGTCATCAGGGAAGCCCTGAAGTCCTCCAGGCAGGCAACTGATAGAATTAATCAAGTGGCAAACAGAGTGCTCAGATATTCTAGTTCCTTACTGGGGTCTAAATGTCAATTGAACTAGGACATTACTACTAAGCCTGCACCCCATGGTCAGGTTATGAAGAAGTGGGAATTCAGAGAGTTAAGCTGTCTCCTAAGGAAGTAGATTTCAGTTCAGTTAATATTAATATCAATAATTTCAATTCTGTTAAATCAGCATTTTTCCTATGACAATCTATTCTGTTAGAAAATTTATGAACAGCAAGAACAGCTGAGAGTCTACAGTTTCATCTTCGTGGTATTTTTCCTGAAAGTCTTGTTAGGAAGATGTTGCCATAGAGCATGGGACTTCGAAGTGTAAGAGAAATCATCTAGGCATGAGAGAAAGAAATATTAACAAAGTAAAAAGATGGGTTATTTGGAAATAGATGGGTGGGAATAGAAATTAAATTAAAACCCAAACTCTGTACTACTCAGATTTTTTTTTAGCCTGGAGCCTTATTTATCAACTTTGTTGGGGGATTGAGCTGTTGGCAACATATTGCTTTCCTTTACAGCAAGCGAAACCACGGACTTTGTCAGTACAAAGCAGATTAAAAACACAAAGAAAAAATGTTGTGTTTTCTGATGGATGTTTTTCACTTGCTGCAGTTTTCACTAGCTACAACACAAAGAGCAAGCTGCACAAGGTTATATGAAAATAAGTGTCAGCTTAGTTCATACCAAACGGGAATAGGAAGGAAAATATTCTCTAGCTTCCATGCAAGTGATAAAATAGGCAACCACACTTGCAGCAGTGAGTGGATGATGACACACAAAAGGTTTAAGTGCATAAAACAAGGAGAGTTCTTTATCTGTAAATCCTGTGCTTTACAGATGTTTTAACAAGAAGACCATTTTACACCAAACTGTTCTTGGGTCATGAAGTTCAACTCATTGACATGATTTCTTACCATAATCTGGTATGCTTAGCCAAACAGAATGGTGAAAACCAGGCCATAACTTCTGAACCTATAGTTTGCATAGTGAACAACTTATCTAAGGAATTTAAGAGCAGAAGAATGACAGAATTACTACTAGGTTGAAGTAAAATGCTAAATGCTGCTCCTTTTTCAGCCACAAAATCTTAAGTAGATGTTCCTGAGATGAGAGTATATTGTTGCAGATGGCAAGTACAGCACAGTGGTGTGGAAAGCTATCTTTCTATCTAAAATTCCTTTAAAAAAGCCCTCAAACATATTTGAAATAAACATTAAAAAAACCCAAACAACCCTCAGATGTGCGTTACAGAATTACAGCTCCATTTCAGCACAACGATTCAGTTATCTTGACGTATTTTCCACACTCTGGATTTAAGATGAACACAGGGAAGGTTTTACAGGAGGCAAGAGAGAAACAAAGCAGAAAGCAAGAAAGAGAGATGCATTAGGTGTGTAAAGTTTCCCCATTAAATGCAGCCTCAAAGAGTCTATATCAAAAGTATGTGAATGCTATACTGTGGATGAATGCTATAAATTAATTTCTATCATTAAATTGTAGTTTGCTTTGGAATTCCATATCCCCAAATATAGAACTATATATACACCCCTGGATAGGTTTCTATATGGGCGTGTACTTACATGTTTCCTTAGATATGCTTACTATGGAAATTCTCTCCAGGAAGAAAATAAAGAAAAAAGAAGGCACCAGCACATTATTTGAGTTTCCAAATTTACAGCAACCTGGGCTACACCTCTATGAAGGCTGCCTGATGTCCATATTCTCCTTACAAATGATCAGTGTATGCAAAGATCAGTTCTAAAGAACACATACTGTGTGTACAGCAACCTGTGACACGTCTACTGTACTGAGTACTTATAGGCTTCCTGTTCAAGGTATGTCTGTTCCACTACCAGAATATCAGATTCTCTGCCTGTGTGGGAATGCATATATGTTTCTGTGAGAGCAATCCTAGCCAATACTGCATCTTACAGGATCCCATACTCATCAGCTACGCAACACCCAGCTGAGAAAAGGGTGAAAATTTTGATTGTAAAAGGATTCCATTTTGAGACTTGAGTAAATGCTAATTTACCTGTACTTTTTTTAAAAAAAGCCACTGAACTTCCCATGATGCTTGAAAGCTTGTTTATATTTCAAGCTGCAACCACAATAAAAGTTATTTTGGTTCTCTCTACAAATCTTGCCTCTGCCATTTTCTCATTCTTCTTTTTTTTGTTTTGCTATTCAGACTGCTACAGTACAGTTAGTTAAAAAGTATGCAATCACTGAAACCAGACCTCAAACGAAAAACTGATTTTGAAACTATTAACCACGAAAAAAATTGCACTGGAGGATCAGTACATCCATCTGGTGTTGTAGTAGCCCTCATTTACGAGCAGTTCATCCATTCTCACATCTTGGGACTACAAGTATAGTTCATGTCTGGGTAAAACACATTTTATTGTAATAGTAACGGGGCAACAGAATTCTCATGAGAATCATTTTCAAGTATACAGGAGGAGGCAGTGAGAACACATTGAGATTCAGAGCTAAACACTGGTAATATAAAAAAGAATCATAATTTCACAAGTGTTAAATCTGACCAGGCTGGATCAGTGGGCTGAGGCCAATTGTAAGAGATTCAACAAAGCCGAGTGCTGGATCCTGCTCTTTGGTCACAGCAACTCCATGCAACGCTACAGGTTTGGGCATGAGTGGCTGAGAACCTGCATGGAAGTAAAGAACCTGGGAGCAATGGTCAGCAGTCAGCTGAATATGAGCCAGCAGAGAAGGCAAATGGCATCCTGACTCGCATTAGAAATAGTGTGACCAGCAGCATTAGGAAAGCGATCATCCCCTTGTACACAGTATAGCTGAGGCCACGCATTGAATGCTGTGATCAGTTTTGGGCCCCTCACTACAAGAAGGACATTGAGTTACTGGAGCATGTCCAAAGGAGGGCAACAAAGCTGGTGATGGATCTGGAGCACAAAGCTTATGAGGAGCAGCTGAGGGAATTGGGGTTGTTTAGTCTGGAGAAAAGGAGGTGCTGGTGAGACCTTATTGCACTCTACAACTGCCTGAATGGAGATGTAGCGAGATGGGTGTTGATCTTTTCTCCCAAGTAACAAAGAATAAGACAAGAGGAAATGACCTCGAGTTACGCCAGAGAAAGATAATAGGAAAATATTCTTTGCTGAAAGGGTGGTGAAGAATTGGAACAGGCTGCCCAGGGAAGGGGTGGAGTCTTCTTCCCTGAAGGTGTTCAAAAACCTTGTAGATGTGGCACTGGACTATACATGACTGTACATCATTCAAAGGCCCCTCTAATAAGCAAAAAAAAATAGTCAATGTAAGGAAAATATGCAGTCTGATAAGAAGCACATTAGTTTGCTTATTCAATAATACAATTTAAAAGTAACACTTTATAGCTTTTAGAGCTTTTAGGCTGATACAAATTTGTATACAATAAAAAATTATTGTGGGGATGATAATAAAATATATTTTCATTCTGTCGTTTCTAATCATTAGCTTCTACAGTTGCAGAGATACACATGGTTTTCCAGATGGTTAGAAGAATAAACCAAGAAACTACTATAGAAGGTAAATTTGTAGAGTTCTTTTTTAACCAACAAATAAATTATTTTGTGGAACGTAAATATGGTAAATCGGCTCTGACAATGAATTGGGAAAAGCAGGCACATAAAAGACACTTTTCATTTGTAACTAAAAAGCAACATCTGCCCAATTATCTTCAGAAACAAATTTGAAAAGAATAGAGCAGCTCAGTATGCACAAACAAATTCAGTAGCTGTGTGATTCGTAATGCATCTCAGCCAACTGTAGTTTGCTCTACATATATCAGGAGTTAATGTTCCTGTCACCTTCAAGAAACCTTTTTAAAAGATCATTGATAATTTCTACTACCACAGACCCAGGAATTCCAGATAAAGATTACAGATCTCTGTACCAGCTGCCATGCATGAAACAGACAGACAGTGCATACTTCTCATTTATGAGGAGAAACTCAGCAATACTGTGATAGGATGGCAAAGAAACTGTTAAACAATAGTGTTCAAGAGGGTAAGCAGTAGGGCAGAGCACTCTAAAGCATCTTTGTCATCGAGAGTTTCTGCAAATGTATCAGCTGTGGTAAGTTCTATGCGAGAATGAAAGGAAGGCTATTCAGTACCTTTCATGAGGATTTTTAAAGCATGAGGGGCACTACGGGAGAAAGCATAAAGGCATGGTTTGAAAATCAAAGAAATAAGTGACAGAGGACATTACTGTGGGTTACACAGATACAGATGTCAGCCCCTCAGTATTGGAGTCTGGATGAAGAAGAGAGGCTAAAGGTGAAGAAAGATTGTAAAAAATTGAAAACAAAGGCAAATAACTTCTGATGTGATGAAGAAGTGGGAACTTGAGGAAGCTGCTCACAGTAATAAGTCAGCAAAATTATCTGCGCAACAGCATTCTGGAAAAATCTGTAAAAGTATGTCATGAGGGGCAATGAATGAAAAAGGTATTTCAGTCATTTAAACACAAGATAAGTAGACTCTGGGAAAGTTTTAGGTGGGGGAATGAATGGGACACTGTTAGATTACTTATAAAAAAAAGTCTTCAAGACTTGGACACAATCTGGACGTGAAAAACTGGACGTGATATCTAGATGACAGGCCTACAGAAAGTCAGAATAATGATGTTTTCCACAGTGATGGAGAAAGAATTATAATGAAAAGCTGGATTGCAGAGAAAAGCTAGAAAGATACAGACGTATTTCATTATCTGTCATCCTTCTAAAAGTTATATAACACCCTGTAGTTTCTGTACCAATGAAATACAGTCTGACTTCACAAATATCTTCTCAGATCACCTGACTTGTGTTTAGAATAAAGGATTATTTGGCTTGAGCAAAGTTAATAGAATCTGGCTTGCCACAAGAGAATAATTGGACTGCAAATATTTATTTGTAAATAAAAGCCATTTAATTTATACCATGCAAGTCCAAAATGCCATCTGAAACACATTCAATCCCTGTTAAATTTCATGCAATTTTTACTCCTGGCAATAGCACCAAAACAACACTGTTAATGAAATTTTACAATGAAGACTGAGACACTGAATCTAGTAACTGTAATTGTTGTATGGTCTGAGGTCATCTAATATAATCCTTTCAAGGACTTCATGGATTGAATGAGGTTAGAGAGGAAAGTTTAGTTATACCTTTACCAGACATTTTAACAGACTTCTCCTTCTTGGAAGCAAATTATAAACAGACCATTTAAACTCTCAAAACTGACAAATAGCGTCTTTTATAATAATCCAACAAATCATTCTTCTCACATCTACTTTAATTCCATTGATCACTACATGCTTGGACTTCCAGTCTATTAAGTTAAATATCTGAGGACCCATAAAGTCTCTTTTTTAGAATGGGGAACAAAGTAAACCCGCATTTATAATATATATACACATAAAACTAAGTATGTATATAAATATTTATATTGTTATACATTGCATTATATATTTATGAGACAATTACACAGCAGAGATATGGATTAAAAAAAATATTGAATAGATATATCCTGTGTATACATACATACATTTAGCTTTGTGATCGTAGTAACAAAGCATTCTAAAATCACACATTTTTACTATGCAGTTTAAACCTGAAGCTTACATCTAGATCTCTTAAAAAAACCTCTGGATTTTCACTACTTACTTCACAAAGGTTATGATTTCATCCTAAGATTACATTGCCATGAAAACAGGGTTTATCTATAACAAATAGGTAGCTGATAGAGAACAGAGGAGAGCGATCAGAACTGCCACCTTGGACTTCCAGAGGGCTGACTTTGGCCTGTTTACAAGACTGGTCAACAGAATCCTCTGGGAAGCAGTCCTGAATGGCAAAGGTGTTCAAGGAAGGCTGGCTGGACATTCTTCTAGAAGGAAATCTTAAAGGTACAGGAGCAGGCCGTCCCCATGTGCAGAAAGAAATGTTGACAGGGCAGAAGACAAGCTTAGTTGAACAGACAACTCTGGCAGGAACTCCAGAAAAAAAGGGGAGTTTATGACCTATGGATCAAGGGACAGGAAAATCAGGAGGACTGCAAAGATGTCATGAGTTTATGCAGGGAGAAAATCAGAAGGGCCAAAGCCCAGCTAGAACTTAATCTGTCTACTGTGGTAAAGGGCAATTAAAAACAATTCTATAAATATATCAGAGGCAGAAGGAGAGCTAAGGGGAGTCTCCATCCTTCAGTAGATGCACAGGGGAAATGAAGTAAAAAAGGATAAGGAAAAGGCTGAGGTATTTATTGCCTTCTTTTCCTCAGTTTTTGCTACTAAATCCAGTTGTTTTCTGGGTACCCAGATCCCTGAGCTGGAAGATAGGGACAGGGAGCAGAATGAAGATCACATAATCCAAAAGGAAATGGTTACTGACCTGCTACTTCATCATGCACAAGTCTATGGTGCTGGATATGATCCATCCAAGGGTACTGAGAGAGATGGCAGAAGTGCTGACCAAGACACTTCCAATCATTTTCTAGCAGTTCTGGATAACTGGGAATTTCCCAGTTGACTGGAGGTTACCATATATGACACTCATCTACAAAAAAGGCCAGAAGGAGGAAGGGTGATCAAACAGATCATTTTGAGCACCATCATGTGGCATATATACAATAACCAGGCCCAGTCAGCATGGGTTTAGGAAAGGCGGGTCCTGCTTGACTCACCAGATCTTCTGTGACAAGGTGACCCTCTTGGTAGATGAGGGAAAGACTGTGGATGTTGTCTACCTAGGCTTTAGTAAAACTTTTGATACCATTTCCCATAGAATTCTCCTGTAAATACTGGCTGCTCATGGCTTGGACAAGTGTACTCTTTGCTGGGTAAATCATTGGCTGGATGGCCAGACACAGAGGCTTGTGGTGAATGAAGTTAAATCAGTTGGTGGCTGGTAATGAATGGAGTTAAATACAGTTGGACGTTGGAACACAAGGGTCTGGTGTAGGGGCTGGTTCTGTTCAGTATCTTTATCGATGATCTGGATGAGGGGACTGAGTGCTCCCTCAAAAAGTTTGCAGATGACACCAAGTTATGTGGGAGTCTTGATCTGTTTGAGGAAGGAAGGCTCAACAAAGGGATTTGGACAGGCTGGCTCAATGGGCCAAGGCCAGCTCTTTGGGGTTCAAAAAGGCTGTCAGGTCCTGCGCCTTGGGTACAATGCTATGCAGCTTTACAGGCTTGGGGAAGAGTGGCTGGAAAGTTACCTAGTAGAAAAGAACCTGGGCATATGGGATGACAGCCAGTTGAATGAGCCAGCAGTGTGCCCAGGTGGCCAAGGATGCCAACAGCATCCTGGCTTTTATCAGAAATAGTGTGACCAGCAGGACTAGGAAAGTAATTTTCTCCCTGTACTCAGTGCTAGTGAGACCATTCCTTGAATACTGTGTTCAGTTTTGGGCCCCTCACTACAAGAAAGACACTGAGGTGCTGGAACATTTCCAAGGAATGACAACAAAGCTAGTGAAGGGCTATGCTTAGTGAGCATAAGTCTTATGAGGTGCAACTGAGGGAGCTGGTGTTGCTTAGTCTGGAGAAGAATAGGTTGAGGCGAGACCTTATGGCTCTCTACAACTGCCTGAAAGGAGGTTGTGGAGATGTGGGTGTTGGTCAGAGAGGAAATGGACTCAAGTTGTGCCAGGCAATATTTAGACTAGTTATTAGGAGATACTGCTTCACCAAAACGGTTGTCAAGATTTGGAACAGGCTGTCCAGGGAATCAGTTAAGTCTCCATCCCTGGAGGATTTGAAAGATACGTAGATCTAGGTACATGGTTTAGTCATGGTCTTGGCAGTGTTAAGTTTACAATTATACTCGATGATTTTAAGAATATTTCCAACCTAAACGATTCTGTGATACTGATTCTTTGATTCTGTAATGTAAACAAATAATATACTAATCAGTCACATTTGAGCAGGATTAAAGTATAACTCTATTTTATCCTAGAAGGTATTACTTGAATCTGTAATTATAACCAGTCCCTGAAGATGGAGTGGAGGAACACTGAAGAGACGCAGAGCCAGACTACACACTCCAAGAAAACAGCTGTAGTAGGATCTGCTATATGCAATTATAAACTAGAATGCATCTGTTTTATAATAAAGATGCTGTTTAATAGCCCTTACTGAGTCCTTTTGGCACTTCAATATCAAGGTAGTAACTATAGTAAAAATGGGTTAAAGACATGAATCTCATGATAGTAAGGTTATGGCTGTGCTCAGGCAGTACATGGTGGGTGTACGTACAGTACGTATGAGAACAGAATGAGTTGGAGCTGTCTAGCTCAGTGGTTAGAAACAACTCAGCATAACGGATTTCTTTTTCACTTGTTATTCACAGCAAAAACTTTACCAAATTTTCCAGCTGAGTTTCTGACCAGAAACAAAACAAAAGAATGGAACTACTCTGTCCCAACTCCTTTGTCACAGTTTCACGCACTGTGATGGTCAACGCCTATCTCTAAATTACTTCCAGGCCTGATTTTCTTCCTTTTGCCCTACAGAGAGTGCTGCCACTCTGCTGCCATGAATCCTTTTCTCTTGTCATGTGCTGATGTAGTGAGCACAGGGCAGATATCCTTGCTGGGGCTTTGGGTGGGCTCTCCTGCATCCATCATCTCAGCCACTACAGACAGTGATATGCAGAGAGAAGTTTTCTACTGTGAAACAAAATTTGAAGCAAGTACTTCTGTAGCAGTTACATGTGGAAATTACATGAGGAAAGGCTTGATCTGATTGCAAGCTGTGAACCCAACCATCTTTAGTCTGGTTTTGCAAAAAAAATGTGGTTGTGATTCTGGTATTTCTACCAAGGAGGACATTCGAAACCACTTTGGGAAATCTTTTACTTCTTAGAATTTCTATGTCTGCTTATGCTTGGCTGTTTTTCAGTGCAGATTTCTACCGCCTGTACAAGGTGTTTCCTAGTAATGACAGAGTAATCATGACAGGAAGAATAACATAGGAATACATGGCGATAAGTTTGATTTCTATTTTTTCTACTCAACGGTTGTAAGACATCCTTAGAATTTAGAAGCCTGTTGAACAAACTATGGTATTGGATTTTGTTAAACTCTAAATTGCCAGGATCCTCGTGAATGTTGGAAGATAGAAAAGAAACCTGTGCAGATGAGCTTTTCTTTATTATCCGAATCCCGAGCAACATATAGCGTAAGTGTATTGCTGCCTTTAGACTGTGCATCTCTTGGAGTCAGCATACTGCAGACTTTTCCAAAGAAAAAGGAGAGACTGAATTTTTCATAGCAACCGAAGTTTTAAATATCAAAGCCTGGTCAAATGAACATTGATACCACACATCTTTAAAATTATTATCTCTAATTTCCACTTCTATACAATATCTATAAGAATATTACAGACAAGAAATAAAGAATGAAAGGGTTTTATAATGGAGTTTTTTAATACAGTTTAGCAACAGCTGGTCTACAGTGAGTCTTGTTCTACAGTATTTATTATACGCTCCCTGTTGTAAGAGTGAAGTGTAAGAGGATGAGGTGTCAGCAGGTGGAGCAGGTCATATATAACCTCTTCACTTCCATAATATAAGAATTCATCACAGTTAAAAGGGCTAATTCAGATTCCTTATTGCTATCTGTGAAATTCCACCAATGCTATTGAATATAGGAGGAGTTTTAGTAGGCAAAGACACTTGACAATTTTTACATAAAATTTTAAAATAAAATTAATAAACACTAGAGCCATTGTTTCCTTTAAGTGAAAATTAAATAGTTTTCACTCACCTACCAAAAACCTCAAAAATTATTTTTACAGCCAACTCTGTGGATTTTTTTATCCTTTAACATTATGAAATTAAAGCAATTTATAAATGTACAATTTATAGAAATGTACTTTACTTCTTGAGGGTTTCCAGACAAGAACAGCTGTCTACCACATTTCATGTGTTAATAAGCACACCCAATTACCATAAAGTATGACTGTTGCAACATCTAATAACAAATTCTATAAATCTATTTATTATCTCAATATTTTTTGTTTGCTGTACTTTATCACACCAGAGAAATAAATAAAAATTATACTGATCAAGTATAAATGACACATATCCCTATACAAGTAAATACTTAAAAATAAAGGAATAAATAAATATTCATTTTTAAAGTAAAAGGCTAGTAATTTCAGTAACAAAACTCTTGCCTGAAGTCACGACATTACAGATCTGCTTAACAAATATTAAAATGAGGAACTTCTCATCTGTCCCTTCTTACCCTTGAAATAACTCCATTCCTACAGAAACATTAAAGGAAATAAAGATTAGAAA
The DNA here is from genome assembly GCA_033556795.1 of Tapera naevia. Taxonomy (NCBI): domain Eukaryota; kingdom Metazoa; phylum Chordata; class Aves; order Cuculiformes; family Neomorphidae; genus Tapera; species Tapera naevia. The sequence goes on from JAUMJJ010000038.1 coordinate 9,568,975, forward strand.
GTTGGTACAGAAATACAAATATCTTTCTTAGTATCCTTTCCCAAATGCAGCCTCATAAATGTAAAATCATCTTTTTTGGAGAAAGCTTGACCTCAGTAATATTACCAGCAATGTTCCCTAACAAACTTCCAGTAAAGCAACTGAAAACTGCCAAAATCCATGCTGTGTCCCCTCACATTCCCAAGTACGGTGTATCTATTAGAAAATAATGGTCTGTTTCAGGCAGCAGTTAATAAAACTGCAGGTTGAGAAGCAAGAAGTCTCTCCAGTCACCAAAGTCATAGTATAAAACTTTTCTGAGCTGCAAACAATTGAGCCTTTATATTGGCAATGACAAGCACTTCTGATTTAATAATTCATATTGAATCATGTCATCCTTAATTGTTACAATCATATGCATTAACTTTTCTTAAAATGTCTGTGAGCAATTTTTTTTCTTTTTTCAAATAGTTTTTATTTTATGGTACCCAGAAAACGATGCCAACGAAGAGCTTCAGGCCTGCAGATTGCAGCGCTTAAAATATATGCAAACAGAATTTGGCAGCTTTAAGTAAGATATATTCATGCAGCCTATATGTTATCTGTTTTTTTTAGGATGCAAGACCATAACAGCCTTAGATTTTTGGCTTGTTTATATAGTTTCAAAATTTTCAAATTCACTTCTAGCGAATGCTATAAAAAGCAAAAATAAGTTTTTCAAGTTTTCTAGCTAAAAACTCATCACTTAAAATATTTGTAAAAATTCTGTACCGCAAGAGACGGCAAGATCAATTTTGAATTTTTCTTTATTGTTTCAACAAATATTCCCATTAAATGTCCTGATAAGTTCTTCTAGGCTTGCAAGCAAAAGTGGGATTTATTGTCCTGTTTTCTTTAACCTCTGTCTCCTTCCAAAGGGATTTTTGTGAAGGTTGGAAAAAAAAAGAAAAGGAGGAAATTACGCAGACAGACAAAATCTTTCCTATTCCTTCTATTCCCATGTCAAGTATAACGCTCTTGGCAAACAGACAGGCAATTGTATACAAAAAATTCAAAGATAACGCTTTTAAATCATCTAGCCTGATAACTTCTCTTCCTTTTAGTCAAAGAGCATTATCTTTTATACCTAATATGAGCTGGTAGCACATTTTACCATTACTTCTCTTCCATAATCTGCTCACACAGCCTGTCTCCTTCTGATGTTGTCAGCACTTATGCCTGAGTATGTAAAGGGGAAAGGTAATGGTTATGTCGGCATATACTGTTCAGTCAAAAAGTTAAGCTGGTGTCACCACTGAGTATGCTGGTTTTATTTGTGCTTGTTACATCACAACACTACTGCAGCCTGACTTTCACGCTGTGGCCACAAAATTGAAAATATGTCTTCTTGAAGCCTGCCCTGGTGAAAGGTACTTTCTTTTCATCAGTTTTGTCTTCTTATTTTTTTTCATCAGAATCACGTACTGTTTCCCTTTCACTTTTTCTGACTGTTTTGTAGTTGGCAATTAGAAGGGAGGGAAATGAAACCCCAGGAAGTGTTTGCGTTTTTCATTGTTCTGAAACTAAAAGGAAAATAAAGAAGACAATAAAATGACAGTCGGCAACTTGGTGTATACATTCTACCTCTCTTTCCATTATTTCACTGACTCCATAGTCATCTTTGTCAACTCTTCCCTTGACTGGATGACCTCTGCTGTTCTTGCCTTTAGGATGCTACCTGACCAGCAATATATGTTAAAAGAATCAGGATTCTTTATCCAAGTTTTATATCCTTCCTTATTGAGCATAACAGGTTGTCTTTTTTTCTAAAAGAACATATCAAAAAGCCTAAGTTTTCTGCTTTTCAAAAAGAACTATAAATGGTCCTATCTACTCCGCAACACCAATTGTAGCACTTAGCCTTAATATTGATTGTTTGAGTTCTAAACTGAAAGTCTGGATGGTTGCCCTTTGAGGAAATTTCTGTCAATGAATTAAAATAAGTTGTTATTTTGTTTCAATGGATTGTATATGGGTAGAGTCCAGTGTCTGATACTGACACAGATGAGTTCAGATAGGATTTGCCACAGCAATTTACAGCAAACTAAGAATCTAAGAAACTTTGTTCTTAAAAAGTGGCTATCACTGATAAATACTTAGCTTCTGCGAAAGACAAAAGCTATATCTCTTAAGCAAAAACAATAGATTTTTTTTCTTTTTTTTGCTCCTTTTCAAATAGGAGAACAAACACACACAGAGGCAGTATTCTGATTCACATGTCATTAGTAGAAATGTATGGAGACTTTCTTTTGCAGTATCTTTACCAGGAGCTATGTTGCAGCTTCACTTGAAATTAAAACTGAACGTGCAGGACTGACAGAAACAATAAACTTTTAATTTTTAAGATAAACATAGTTGAACCGGGAACGTAAAACACACGACAGGCCTAGAACTTCAAGTATTGTTTTTGCAGGCACATTTCATGGTGGGAACATCCTGTAATGTTGTTAATGTCTACGTTCTCCAGCAGAAATTGTAAACAGTTTTAATTCATGTTAATGGCAATAAAAGCAGACACTTCATTGACCAGCCTGAGTGGTTTTAGGGGTTATCTACAGAGCAAACTAGAGAGCCAGGCTGGGAATTTACTGCACAGTAGCTACTCTACACAGCTGTTATCTTCTACAGTGAATATCCCAGCTGCATTTGAAGCTGATTTATTTGTGTGGTGTTTTATTCCCCTGTAGATACTCACATTCAATGATCCCTGAAAAATGCTAACTCTTCTTCAAGTTGATCAAAAGCAAAACTATTAAATCACTAAAATGCTGAAAAGTATCTGCCCCTCCCTACCCCAGTCTGTTTCAATTTCTTGGTTCACAACAATACCAAATAGTCTACATTAAGTGATAGGGAGATGGAAGTTAGGAAAATATTCATCCGTTTTCTTGCAAAGGATCTGTATGGAGGGGACAGATATTTCCCAGTGTTCATGCACAGTCAGTGCCTCAAGGGATATGCTTGCATCTAATCCACTACAGGGTCAAAAATGTTTAAACATATTTTGATTTCTCCATTACAGATCAGTTCTACATTTGCAAACAGGTCTGTGAAGGGAGTATGTCTACTGAATGTAAACACATAGTTCTGCTGACTGTAACTCAGGCATGTTGGGTTTAAGAAAGGATTTTATTGTTTGATGAATGTAATATTTTTCCTGTAGCTGCTCTGTTCTTATTGTGCCATTTTTTCTGGTAAAAGCAAATTAAGGTCTTTGAAAACATGTGCAAGTAAAATGAAATTGATAACATACCACAGCTTAAGTTGAGAATGTATTTGAAAATATTTTCTACAAATTTGTTAAGGACAATACAGCTTTGGTTTGTACATGTGAAATTAAGTCAGCTAGAATGATGAGATGAACTCTCAGAAAAAATACTCCTGTCCATTTTGACACAGAAAGCACAGAAACACTGAAGTAACCCAAGTTCTTTCATTGGCACTTGTGAACATATCACAGAATCACAGAATGGTAGGGGTTGGAAAAGACCTCTGGAGATGATCTAGTTCACCCCCCCAAACACCAAGCTGAGTGGAGCAGTTGGCACACCTGAGGGATGGGATTCCATTCAGAGGAACCTTGGCAAGCTTGAAAAGTGGACCCATGTGAACCACATGAGATTCAACAAAGCCAAATGCAAAGTCCTGCACCTGGATCTGGGCAACCCCCAGTATCAATAAAGGCTGGGGGATGAAGAGATCGAGAGCAGCCCTGCCGAGAAGGACTTGAGGGTACTAGTGGATGAAAAACTGGGCATGAGTTAACAACGCGTCCTTGCAGCCCAGAAGGCCAACTGGACTGCATCAAAACAAACACGGCGAGCAGGTCAAGGGAGGTGATTCTGCCCTTTTACTCTTCTCTAGTGAGAATTTACTGCGTCCAGCTCTGGAGCCCTCAGTACAGGAAAGACACAGACCTGTTGAAGCAGGTCCAGAAGAGGGCCGCAAAAATGATAGGAAAGTGGAACACCTCTCCTATGAGGAAAAGCTGAGAGAATTGGGGTTATTCAGCCTGAAGAAGAGAAGGCTCCAAGGAGACTTTATTGTTGCCTTTCGGTACTAGTATGGGGCTTGTAAGAAAGACATGGACTGACATTTTAACTGGGTTTGTAGTGATAGGACAAGGGGTAGTGGTTTTAAGCTAAAAGAGTGTAGAGGTAGACTACATATAAGGAAGTAATTTCTTACAATGAGGGTGGTGATACACTGGGACAGGTTTCTCCAAAAGGTGACAGATGCCCCATCTCTGGAAGCATTCAAAGTCAGATTGGGCAGGGCTTTGAGTAGCCTGACCTAGTTGAAGATGTCTCTGCTCATTGCAGGAGGGATTGAACTAGACGACATTCAAAAGTCCCCTCCAATACAAAAAAAATCTATGATTCTATGAAATGTCAGTAGCCATACTTCCATTTTCCCAAAGATATCTGTTGATAGACAATGTAGTTTAACTATAAAGAAACCTTGTATGCATCTTGCTCTTCTTCCACCTGCATATGGGCCAGATTCTACTATACAAGTGAGATCTGAAGTTAATCACTCCTCAGGTACGCTCAAGGCCTAACAAGGTTGGGATCTAAATCTTTGTTTAACTTCACTCACAACAAGAAAACTACATCAGTAAAAAATTGAAGATGTAAATTAGAATTGACACTACCTGGAATCATATGGAACTTACAAAAACCGTTAATATTTATCCTGTAAGCAATATACTTAAAACGCGCTGATGAAAGTTGTTCGGATTGTCTTTCTCTAGGTTATTTCCATTATCTTGCAGAACAATGTCTGAGAATATAACTGTGTTCTAGAGAAACTGGGCAAGTTGGTGTTGTACTGCAGCTCAGCAGCTGAATCACTCTGGATGTGATAGAAAACTACATGGAAAATGCTTTCATGAGGAATTCTGCCTTGGCCTCTTATAGAAACATATGTTTAGGATAAAAGTGAAATCATCCATATGGACAGATGTTGCTTGTGATTCACTGATTAAGTACATTTTTCCGAACCAAACTGTGTTTGTACAGGGTGTCAAATAATGAACCATAAAACCTAACCACAATTACAGCATTAACCTTGTCCCACAAAGTTCCACTTGGAAGTGAAGCTCAATATTTTTTGTAATCGAAAGATCTATTGCAGCTGGTAGAGCAGCAAGAAAGTCCCACTTTGTATTTTGTTAAATATCATAGTTACGTCTTCCTTAAAAGTATTTTTCTGCCAAAACAGGATAGTCGTATGTTAGTCCATTATGTTCTGTACCATTTTTGTTGTATTCCACACTTAATTTCCAATATCAAGAACTTACTTTCGTGAGAATGGGAGATTCCCATGGGAAAACTGAAATAATTAGAAAGAATTTCCAGTTGCAAATAAACTGTGGCAGAAATCTGTAATTTTCTTATAAAGAGGTGAATTCAGTCCATTGTTAAAAATACAGAAATTTATTTACCTCTAGAGGACTCTTGGAAACCAACAGAAATTATAGTGTTGTTTTCAAGTTTAGGAAACAGATTTCTTTGAAACAAACTCCCGATGTAAATCTTTGTCCTCTCAAATAAATTTTATTTCCTATATAATAATTTCACGGATGCCGTCTTTATTTTTTTTCTGTCATTGTATATTTTACAGTATTTGGTTAAATTGAAATGATATTTCATGTTTAATTTTATATGCATATCATTATTGTTTTTCAATTTAAATGGAACTTATTTGCAAGCCAAGCAATAGAGCATTTCCCAGCAAATGGATAAGATTCTGCTACATGCAAGTATGTTTGCAAATGTGTCTCATAATCTTGGACTCAAGTTTTAGAAACCTGAAGTCAGTCCTCCTACCTACATCTGTGAACAAACACATAAGCAACTGGAAGTCTGTTTAAGCCTAGCAGATGGACGGGCCTTGCATGAACAGATTGCAGAAGAGGCAGTGTGGGATGCAGCACCACCCCTTTTGAACTGCAAACTCGAGCAGTCAGAGGAAAAGAAGCACACTATTAAGGTACTACATCTTGTTTTTTTTTTTTCCTAGAGGAAGGCAATTTCTTTCCCACCGAACCTCTAAAAAGTAATTTTACTTGAGCAGATAGATTTGCATTCACTTCCATTATGAGCAAAAACTTCCTAATATTTCCTGATCTGCAGGACATGCTGAAATGCCCACATTTTGTCAAAGATAAAAGTATTCTTAGGGCTTGTATCTGTGGAGGAGAGAGATAGTTGTTGGATTTGATTTCTCTACAGCTATCATTTTTTTCGGCTTGGATACATAGAGACACTATTGCATTTCAGTCTGATTTGACTGTAATTCTCACTTTTTGCGAAAGGTGCTGTAAGCTCAGGGTAGAGGCTTTTATGAGCAACCTGCAGCACTGTCTGAACTAATTTCACTAATGAAGGCAGAGGGGCAGGTAATAATGACCTGTTATTCTTGCTTATGCTTGCGGACCATTCTCCCTCCACAGCTCTTCATACACCTTTACATATAATTTCAGATTCTCCTGAAAATCTTCCTATCATGTATTTTTGGGTTTTGCCTCATTCAAACTCATACTGCTTCTCTCCTGCCAGTGGATGATGTGCTTTGTTTCTCAGCTTCTCACAAAACCAACACAAATCCTCTTTGCATGACTGCATAATTGTGTGATCTGCCTGAACATAACCACAAATACCACGACAAATTCATGCTATAGGGTCAATCACATTAAACAGGACAACTAGGAATGCAGTCTTTTGCTATACAATTATACAACTAAATATGTCATACTTAATACTTTAACAGATTAATAGTACCTCGTTTCTAAGGCATTGCTGTGTCATAATGGGCTTTTAAGAAGCCCACTGTCATTCCATACAAAATTTAATCTAAGGGGAAAAATTTAAATATTGATCCACTCTTTACAGTGAATAGATTAATAATTGATCTAACTGTTCAATTTTCAATTCTTACTCTGCTTTTTGAATACAGAAATCTCGTTGAGTTACTCTGGCAGTGGTATTAAAGGAAGAATAAGGCATTCTAAGAACCCACCAATTCACTCAGCACCTTCATGAATACCTATATTTGGGTCATTTCAGTAATGATAATGAAAACAAAGACCGCATATTTCTTTGTCTCGTACTGGTAAAAGATAGATATAAAATCCTACTATATGAAACTGACAGCAATGTTATGCCTTTGTTATAAAATGTAATTATGTAAAAATTTTTGTCAAGGGGTAAAACAAAAGGCTGAATAATTCTCATAGTAAATGTTTATTTATTAAATAAAAGTAGTAGATATATTATGACTTGAGGTTTTTCCTGATCTCTATTACTGTGAAGGTGTGATCAAAATTTTTTTGTGCCTGGCAAGCACTTGTTGAAGAAGTGCAAATAATTGGAGCCATAGTATATAATGTATTTTTAATATTGAAATTTACACATTTATAAAGGTCTCCCTGACCTGTAACATTTGCTTTCCATATTTTTTTTTATTTCTAGAAGAAGTTTAGTAGAAGTTAGAGCCAGAAAGGAAAGTGAGATAGAAATACAGAGTTAAAGCCAAGTTAAAGAGAAATATTAATCTTTTGTGACATTTCAGATGTTCTTATTGAAACCTTTTCATTGTGTTTATATTGCTGCATTCCTCCTAAACTTATATTTCTACCTATTTAGAACAAATTTCACAGGTGACCTTCATGGAAAACCCACAGAAAACCTGAAGAAAAAAATAAATAGAAGAAGTTGTGGGTGCTCCCTCCCTGGAAGTGTTCAAGGCCAGGCTGGATAGGGCCTGGTCTAGTAGAAAGTTTCCCTACCCAACCCAGGGAAGTTTGGAACTCGATAGTCTTTAAGGTCCTTTCCAACCCAAACCATTCTAGCATTCTGTGAATAGAGGATACCAAAAGATAGTAAAATCTCAAAGGGAAATCTCACATCCTTTAATGCTATATCATGCAAAAGAGCACAGCAGAAGTGGAACAGTAGGAAAAAAATCTGTTTTTTATGTTCCTGACACAAAACAAAGTTCACAACAATAGTCTTCAAATTACTCATTTTTATCCCATTGCAAATCTTCCAGAACAACGTTTCCGAAACTATCAGCACATACTTTTGAAAGAAGATGATCTCCTGCTTTCTAAATATTAGCAGTAACCACTTGTGAATCTAGTACTCGTGAAATGTGCCAGAAAATCAGTCTGGCAGAGTGAAGTCTCTTTATTATCTATTGATCCAGTTTAGATCTGGCAGAGAACAGTTCTCCTCCACCACCTACCAATGCTCTCACCTGGCATAAATACTTCCACGAGTGGTTTATTTTTGGATCATTAACTCCCAAGGACAAGGAGTATGTCTTTATTTGTTTCTGTGTCTAGTAGCGTGAAGCACAGCATGGAGATCCAAGCTATACCTGTCAATAATAGGAACAATAATTAATGATATGATAAAGAGATATTTATCTTTCCTGTCCTTGTTAAGATTGCCTAAAAGTTAGTAGTTTTTTACAATTAATCACCCGCAGCTGTTTCAGTTGCAGTTATCTGTGACTTTTTATTCAGATGGGAGGGGGATACTTTGACTCCTTAAGCTGAGAAGTAGATATTCTTATTTCTATCAACCCCTCTAACATAAGGCATATATTTTTAGCTATTAAATTCTGAGGTGAAAATGTTTGTAAATGAACATTCGCAAGCCAAATAATACATGCCAGAGCTTTAAACTACTTTTTAAAAGAAATCTATTCTTAAACCAAGAATCCCTATTGTTGCAAGATGTATTGCATACTTTGACATAATCTTCTAAGGGCTAGTTATCCTCGACATTAAAAAGTTGTGTCTTCTTTCCAATTTCATTTTTCCTGCTCTCAGCACATTTGTTTCCAGAGAATTTAAATGAAAACAGCCCTGAAGTAACTCCGCATATGCAGGTTTAGATATAAATAGCACTACAAACATCTTGACTGTCAGTGCTGTAAAGTGGAATGATGGGGGGGGGGGGGGGGGGAAGCAACAACTTCACAGCTGAAATGCTACATTTTTACCAGTTTTAGAAAATGAAAGAAGATGATAGGTTTTGTCTTGTGGATTTGAAATTGAACAATCTCAGGAAAGCATCTAAAAATGATCGTTTGGTCACTGTGAGAATATGGCTTTTTAAGAAGTATTTTATTAATATATCTAGGATTTTTAAGGTTTCCCTGCTGTGTCGTTAGACTCAGTAAGTGTACTGTATATATATTTTCATGGTAGTATGAAGTTCTGCAGTCCTTAACCTCCGCTCTGGAAAAACTTCCAATAAAGTCAAAGGAAGTGGTTTCACTGGATAAATAAATAATTTTGAAGCACTGTAATTTTTCTCTTGATATTAATAGATTTATTTGCATGTGGTCCTGACATACTCCTGTAAGCAGGGTGTTTAATCAAGGTTTAAGATAACTTCTTGCATGTTTCCCATGGCTGATATATCATAGTGAATTATTTTCGTGCGTAGTCCAGATTGTCTCATTAATATAACTTTTTGCCAAAAATGGAGACCAAAACACGGAGTTGCAGAAAGGCTTAGGGAATACTTCTAGCTATGGGGCAAAACTTTTGAAGATACTCCTCAGAGCAGACAAAAAATTCCTTGTTTTTAATTATTCCTTAGTATTTGCTCATTCATTAACCCAACTGAGGTTTCCAGAGCACCCTGAGAGGCACTAGGTCCTGTGGTACAGGAATATGAGCTGGCTGGTGTTAAAGAGGATGGCTAAAGTCCTGTTTCCTACCGAAAAAGTGCCTGTGCCTGGTCTTCAGCATTTTCATCCAGCCATTTCATCACAGAAAAATAAAAATCTGTAGGAAAATTAGAGAAAAGCAAAACAAAATATTATCGGAAAAGAAGAAAGAACGAGATATCTATAGGTTTGAGCCCACTCTCAATACAGCAAAAGCAGCAATAAACTACAGTGATTTTAGTGGAAGGCCCCTGCATTGGCTGCCTATGTCCATGCCTACCCAGGTGACCACAGGGCAACCTCTGTGAGGAGACGCCAAACATTTCCCCATGATGGACACAGCTCGTTCTACTCCTTCTATGACAATGTCACGTCTTTAATGGATGAGGGAAGGGCTGTGGATGTGGTGTACTTGTACTTTGGTAAAAACTTTGGCACCATTTCTCACAATATTCTTCTTGGGAAACTGGCTGCCATTGGCCTGGGCAGGCAAACGCTCTGCTGGATAAAAAACTGGCTGGACGGTCGAGCCCAGAGAGTGGTCGTAAATGGAGTTAAATTCAGTTGGAGACCGGTCTCAAGTCGTGTTCCCCAGGGTTCAGAGCTGGGCCCAGTTCAGTTCAAAGTCTTTATCAACAATCTGGATGAAGGGATTGAGCGTACCCTTAGCAAGATTACAGATGGCACTAAGTTGAGTGGAAGTGTTGATCTGCATGAAGGAAGAGAGGCTCTGCAGAAGGATCTGGACAGGCTGGATCGATGGGCTGCAACCAATGGGATGAAATTCAACAAGATGAAGTGCCGAGTCCTGCACTTGAGACAAAACAACCTCATGCAGCATTACAGGCTTAGGGAAGAATGGCTGAGAAGCTGCCTGGAGGAGAGGGACTGGTGGGTGTTGATTGACAACCAGCTGAATATGAGCCAGCAGTGTGCCCAGGTGGCTAAGATGGCCAATGGTATCTTGGCCTGTATCAGAAACAGCGTGGCCAGCAGTATCAGGGAAGTGATTGTGTCCCTGTACACAACACTGGTGAGGCCACACCTCAAGTGCTGTGTTCAGTTCTGGGCCCTTCACTACAAGAAGGACATTGAGGTGCTGGAGTGCATCCAGAGAAGGATGACAAGGCTGATGAAGGGGCTGGAGAACAAGTCTTATGAGGGGCGGCTGAGGGAACTGGGATTGTTTAGCCTGGAGAAGAGGAGGCTGAGGGGAGATCTCATTCACTGTCTACAATTGCCTGAAAGAAGGTTGTAGCGAGTGGGTGGTGCTCTTTTCTCCCAAGTGACAGATGATAGGATGAGAGAAAATGGCCAAAAGTTGCACCAGGAGAGGTTCAAATTAGGCATTAGGAAAAATTTCTTCACTTAAAGGATGGTCAGGCATTAGAACAGGCTGCCCAGGGAAGTGGTTGAGCCACCATCCCTGGAGGTGTTTAAAAGATGGGTAGATTCTTTTCTCAGGGATATGGTTTAGTAAGGGGACAGGTATGGTTGGGCTTGATGATCTAAAAGGTCTTTTCCAACCAGATGATTCTAAGATGCTATGACCCACTGAAGTACACAGCTGAGCCTGTTAGCCAAACTGGTGGCAGCTCTGCAAAAACATATTCAAAAACGAGCAAAAATGCTGCACAGACATTGAGGAGTGTAGGGAAAAAAAGTGAGAAATACCCCTGTGAGAACCAGGGGCAGACAAGAAGGAAAGGAAGGAGATTTTTCAGGCAGCCCTTGCCGTCCATATGAAGACCACAGAGGAGCAGATATTTCCCTGCAGCCTATACAGGAGTCCACACTGGAGCAGGCTAAGTCTAAAGGACTGCAGCCCATGGAGAAGACCCATGCTTGAGCAGGGGAAAAGTGAGAGGAGATGCTGGAGTCTGACTGCAGTTGGCCGTTTGCAATTCCCCCTCTGTTATTCAGAGCTGACATGGTGGAGGAGTAGAGAGAGAAGGAGTGAAGAAGAGAAGGGGGTCACTTGTCTTTCAAGGAGAGGCTAAGGGGCTGGGACTTGTACTTGTACTTGGCCGGAGAAGGTATGGCTCTGTGTAGCCTCACTACTGCCCTCCAGCACTTAGAGGGAGGTCACTGAGGAGATGAAACTAGGTTTTTGCAACAGTGTATCACAGGAGTTCAAGAGACAACAGGCATAAATTGAAACATGAAGGATTTGGTCCAGATATAAGGGGACAATTTTCCACCACAAGGAGAACCGCAGTGGAAGTGGTTGCCCGGGGAGGCTGGGTCCTTGGAGAGTTTTAAGACTCAACTGAGTAAAGCTCTACACAATCTGGTCTGGCCTCAGAGCTGAGCTGGCTTTGAAGCAGGAATTTGGACTTTCAGGCTTTCCGTGATACTTCAGCAAGAAAAGACCTTCAAATCCTCATACTTCTTAATGACAAAGAAAGTTAATAAAGGATATATCTTTGCCTTATTGTTCTAGTTTGTTAACATTTTCCTATTTTAAAATTATTACCCATGAAATCAAGATGCTGAATACTCAAGTTAACAAATTCTTATTCTGTATCTACAGCTGCTTTCTACATTCAAAATTTTGTTGTTTACCCTCAATGTCATCCTCATCTCTTCAACAGACATACTATTAAGCATCGTTTATAGCTAAAGGAAATCAAATTGTTCTCTGTTCCTGATATATGAGAAGGTTTAGTTGTGAATAGGATTTTTTTTTAACATATAGTTGCTGTTTCTCTCAGTTATAAAACATAACCCATCTATATCAATGCTTGAAAGCTGTGAGACAGCTGAATCTTTAAGTCCATGTGTTCTTTTGCATGCTTTTTGTATGCTTAGTTCTACTTCTTGAAACTTAGACAAATTACAGTTAAGGAAGTCTATCACAATTGATTCATAATGCCATCAAATGTATTTTCCTATATTGTTAGAATTGTTTTTACATTTCTGGGATTTTGGGTTTCTTTTTTGAGGTATTCTTATATTTGCTAGAAAAACACCAGCCCAGTGAAAGAAGGCTCAGGCAGGCGGTTGTTAACTGAAAACTCTCCTTAATATTTGGAAATAATTTTGACCTAAATAAATTGGGCAATTTTAAATACAGTGGAAAGCAGCTAGCCGCTTTTTGTGATAGATACTTTAAAAAGTTCAGCTGTGATAATTTTACTGCTGTTTTCATTTTTATGTACAGTGAAATACTCATACTTTTATAAAAAATAGGAAAAAATACAGCCTAGCTACTTTTCAGGAAAAAGAAATAGCTCTTCACTTGAAATTCTTGTTTCCAATGTTTGATTAGGGAAAAAATTGCTGAACATGATTTTTCACGTGATTCAGAACTCTAAAGTTGTCACTTCATGATCGATCAATACCTCAGATTGGCAGAATTATTTGGAAACGTGTTTTAGGTAGAGATTATAGTCATAAAGAATTTGAATACATCATAATGGAAATATATTGCCTGAATGTATAAATCCAATATGAAAAGACCCAGATAAAACTTAAAATATCTTTAACAGAAAACAGCCAAAGACTGATGCTATGTCTTTCCTTAAGAAAACTATTTGTCGAACCATGGAGGAAGGTACGCATTCTGTTACAGAAAATTAAGTTACATTACTAGATTCTTTTTTTTCTCCTCAAGTGTCAAGAGTGGCAAGAATGGCGTGCTCTCCAAGGGAAGGGAATGTGAAGATGTGGCTCCTCAGAGGGGCCAAAGAGTTACCTCTTGAGAATACTTCTCGGGTTTTTCTCAGAGAGTACTGAACTAGATTATCTTGCCTACTTCATTCACTTCCTCTTCCTAGTTTTCATTAAGTAGTACAGAGGTACATAAACAGCATAAACTCCATTAAATCAGTCACCTGTCCCCTATTTGAGGATGAATACTAGTGCAGAATTTAGAAACCTCAGCATATGTTTAAAGATTCCATTCACTTGATTCTCTTTCTGTCACAAGTTCTGAGTCAAAGTTTACCTTAATTTCAGATGTTTTCCATGTTCTAACACAGATCGGAGCTGAGCAACTGAAGTTTTGGAACCTGCAGGTCTAGGCTGCAAGAGGAAAAAAGGGAACTGTTGATACTGTTATATATTATAACATGGTTGCAAGAGTTAGTGGAAAACATACAGTCAGCAGTGGTGCCGCACCATGCACTGAATTAAGAAACATCATCTCTTTGAAAGAACATTGTCACTATTACCAGGTTTCTGTTTAATTTGTTTTCCTTCTAACATTTTTTTTATTTGTTTATATATATGTTTGTGTGTAGGTATTTGTTTAATTAACTCTATCAGAGCTTCTGGTAACACACATGAGAAACAAAGGTTCGTTTGCGCGCTATCTGAGCAAAACCTGTAAAAATTAGATGATGTGGGATGGATTGCAGTCAGCAAAAAAGGTAGAATTCCAATTTAGAGAGATTATGAGTTTTTATATGGAGATGAAGTTATTTTGTTTCAAATGTCATAAGAATGTATGGCATAAATGGCATTTTCAAACCAATGCTTTCAGTGAGATTTTAACTTTCTTTTTAAAACCCAAACTAAGGTCAGAGATTATATTTGCCTCCTTTTAGCTACTTCAGATTTTCTCTTGGATCAAAACTTCAGCTACTTCTGTGCATGGTGTGCTTTATATGCAGAACACCAGAAAAACTACAGACACCCAAAGGCCTTGCTAGTGTATGGGATTATCACATCATTCTCTTAGAAAAAAATGTACGTATTCTGCAGAGGAGGAAAAAACCCATCTGTTATGTCTTCTAGTATTGGCTGCTGCTTTCTGACTCCAAAGGAGCATTGTAAGTCCAATGTCCTTCAAGACAGATCTTGTATATCAAAAGAAATAAATGTGAGCAGGAGCAGCTGCATTCTGCCTTTGAACCAGGATTTAAGCAATTCATAGAGTATTTCAGTGAGTCCTTTTAAACTCCAGAAAGAGTGTTTCCCAGACCAGTAAAAAGCTTCATTTTGACCTCGAGTATTTACTATCGTAAATATGATAAACTTTTCAGTCCTGCAAAAGTCAAGGCAATGGAAGACATCTCTTGACTACTGCTGCAATCTAACCCCTTTGCCTATCCTACACCACTGACACATTTTAAATCCTAGGAGTGTATACTTTTTTTCTCTTTGGGATAAATCTGTGTTTGGTGTGAGTGATTTGAGATGGATAAATTAGAGTAGAATGAAACTGAGGAGAAGGCTGGCACTTTGTTGCTTTACTTTCATGTAGTAATCAGCACTTCATTGTAAGGTTTCTCTTGTCTAGTTGTTAGGAATGCTTCAAATTGTTCTTCGGTTTTGATGGATCCAATTAAGTAATCCACAAAAGCAGAAGTTTTTCATTCTTTTGTTTCCAGACTAAAAGTTAGAAATACATCAGATGCTCAAGATCTTGATACTACCAGTAGAAAGATTTAAGAAAAGTAATTTAAAAACTGAAAAATAGTTTTTAGTAAAAATAAATAATCTTGAATAAATTATCTTGATGACTTCTTTTTATTACTTGTTGTTATGCATAATATTATATTTTCCTCTTAAGACTTGATGTGACCATAATGCTTCTGTTCATGGAAGTTCTTCCAGCACTTTAAATTTTATTCTGAGGTATAAAAGCACACTTCCTTACTCTTATTGCAGAATATTGTAAAAACAGAATCCATAAATGATTCTGGCAATTGCCGCACACCAGTATTGTCTGTAAACTGCTGGAATGTTTCTCTCCTACATCTTCTAGCACTCCCTATAAAGTTGGGTTATTACTACAATGCTTCATCACAAAACAGTTCCAGCTGTGATATGTAGAATTTAACAATTAATTCAAAGACATGTTCTTTTGTATGTGTGTATATATATATATTTTTCCACAGTCCTCATGCATCATTCTGCACTAATCTGAAGTTCTACAGTTACTTATCCATCTGTTCCCTGTAAGCTTCAAGTCCTGCAAAAGAGAAGGTCATGAATTCCTTATGTATAGGTCTCATTGAAGAACACGTCAATGACTGGTCATCAAATTACAAAGATTTCTCTCTTTTTAACTAGCTAATAAAAGTGTAATGCAAGTTAAGTGTATATATGTAAACAAACATTAACATCTGAAGACAAGTTGTTTGTTTATGCCTTTCCATTATATACTTCTTGTCTACTATACTTCTTGTCTTTCCAAAATTACTAAGAAGGCTATCAACTAAATCTTATATAACACTGTAGTGAGAAATGCAGAAGAGTTATTATTATATTCATTGTTTTCAGATGAGATAACTGAAGCATGGAGAGGTGAAAGCGATCTTCTGAATATCTTAGGCAGTATTCTCAAATCCTGCCTTGAAGACTGTACTTCAATAGCAACGATTTTAAAGTACTGATATAATTCTTTTACCCATGTGGTTGACGCTGGCTGAATGACAGGTACTATCAAAACCACTCTGTCACTCCCTCTCCTCAACTGGACAGTGGAGAGAAAATACAACAGAAATCTTGTGGGTTGAGATAACAACACAGAGATCACTCACCAATTACCATCGTAGGCAAAATAGACTTGACTTGGGGAAATTAATTTATTATCAATAAAATCTGAGTAGGGTAATAAGAAATAAAACCAAATATTAAAACACCTTTACCACATCCCTAGCTTCTTCCCAGGCTGATCTTTACTCCCTAATTCTTTACCTCCTCCCTTACCAACAGCATAAGTGGATGGGCAATATGGGCTGCAGTCAGTTCATTACATATCTTCTCTGCCACACTTTCCTCCTCAGACACTCCTCACACCTTCCCCTGCTCCAGCCACAGGAAACAGCCTTCAATGAATTTTTCCAACATAAGTCCTTCCTGTGGGCTGCAGTTCTTCACAAACTGCTCCAGCATGGATCCCTTCCATAGGGTGCAGTCCATCAGGAGAAGACTGCTTTTACATGGGTCCTGCATGAGATCACAAGCCCTTTAAGCAAACCTACTCCATGTGGGCCCCTCTCTCCACAAGTCCTGCCAGGAGCCTACTCCAGTGCAGCATATCCACAGAGTCATAGCCTCCTTCATGCACATCTACCTGTTGTGGCACAGGGTCCTCCATGGACTGTAGACTGAATATCTGCTCCACCTTTAACCTCTCTGGACTGCAAGGGTACGGCAGTGTTTGCTGATTTTTTTCTCTCACCTAATTCATTCCCCTCTCCCACTAGCGCTTCTCAGGGATCTTTTCTCCCTTCTTGACTATGTTATCACAGAGGTGCTACTGTCATTGCTGATTGAGTCAGCCTTGGCCAGTGGCAGCTCCATCTTGGAACCAGCTGACGTGCTCTGTTGGATATTAGAGCAGCTCCTAGCAACTTCTCACAAAAACAACCTTTGCAGTTCCCCCACTATCAAAAACTTGCTGTGCAAACCAAATACCACACAGATACAGAGATAATCATCAGACAACTGAGATAATTATGATTAATAAGGAAAAAAACTAAGTTTTGGGGCTTTTTTGACATTAACTGTAAAGGTCCCAATATTTGATCCCAGTATTAAAGTCTACCCCAGCTAACACAGTACTAAACTGGTGCTTGTGAAATTTTAACTTTTCATGTAAGTCATATGAAATCATTTCAATAGAATGTTTCTACAACTTATTTTACTGCTTTGGACAGTAGCAATAATGAAGATTTTGCTAAAAAATTTTACAAAAGCAAACAAAAAAATCTACATAAAAGAACTCTAAACAGGAGGGTAGACATGAGGGTTAATTATTTTTGTCTCATACCTGAAGCTAAGCAGGATATTGTACCTGTCCCACATGATTTTAGACTGAAGGTTTTCTAGCTGCAACATTGGCCTAAAAATAAAGATTTTCTAGATGAACAAAACTTAATTAAATCACATTTGGGTCTAAAGAAATTAGCTTAAGACCTAACTAGAAATTAGTTTTATTTCAGTTCTCACTCAGAAAAAAATCTTCATCTCCATACTGAGTGTAGAAAAATCCCATTTCCCATTGAAAGAGAATGTTTAGTACATATACCAGTTGAATATCAAGCAAACATACCAGAAATCAAGAGTGGTATGTTCAGTGTATAAAGAGCAGGGCAGAAATGGAGTGTAGCTAGATGAACAGTGCTGAGTTGTTGTCTAAAATAGGGTGAAGAGGGACAAAAATACTATTTTCTAAGAAAATTCTGCTGTTCCCACTGGGATCAGAAAATTCCTGGTACCAGGATGTCCATATACCGTACTCGACACTAGAATTTTTATGGTTAATAATATGTCAAATGCTAACTTACTAAAGCCAGCAGCAGAAGTGGGAGATTTCCTTGCAATTGTTTCCAAACATAATTGAAAATAGAAGCCCTTTTTCAAAAACATGGGCAAAGATGTTTCCTTTCCTAGGTTCCTGACTCCTACTGACTGGGTACGCAAGCAGAGCGCATAGAAGGGATATTTCTTCAACAGGACTCTTGGCACAGATGACCTTTCCAGCCATCAAAAGCTGTATTAATCTTTCCATCTCAGTAGCTCCAAACTTAGTGCCTAGGATTTTCTGCGTAATTTGGAAATACGTAGTAGCTAATTCAGATTTCATATCAGATTATAAATTACATTTCCAGTATTTTCTTTTCTTGATTTTACTACAAACCCACATTTTCAAAAAACTGAGGTCTGAGAAAAGCAAATCCTTCAGGATAGAAGCCTTTAAGTAGATATAGTTGATCTGATAATTATAAGATTGCTACCAAAAATCCTTTCCTTATTAGAATGGACTAAATTATTTTTCCCCTCATAGAGAGATCTGGTGAAGGCCTTATTGCCACGGAGACCTGGCTTCTTTTCTATTTGTCAGGGATTTTCCCCATACGGATCTGTTTCCCTCTTTGTTCATGCATTTCACTTCCAAATTTTTCTCGTAAATTTCTCTGAGCAGAGACTGATTGTCCAGTGCTGTTACAATTACACCCTACTTGTATTTTTATTGCTTCCCATCACTAATCAGGAAGGATTACATATAGCATATGTAACTTATTTCTAAGATTATTGTTAGAGTGACCAAAATATAAAGGTGTCAGTGTTACATGAGGTAAGATGATAAGATGGGGAAGAAGGAGAAACTAATATTGTTCCCAAGGTACAAAGCCCAGTCTTAAAGATGTAAGTCATTCCTTTTAAAATGTGAAATAAGTATTTACACATTGTCTAGAGTATCAAAATGTGCTGTTACCAGAGTGTCTGATACAAGTTTTGTAAAAAGAGATGCCTTTCAGCCCATCACATTTTTCCAGTGTTTTGGAACAGCAGGAGTGCTGCTAGACTCCCAAACCAGAGTAAATAAAAAAATAGTCACTCTCTCTATTTCTCCTATTGATGCTTACTTAGGAGCAGTTTCCCCAAGTAAGGAACGTATGCGTAGGAAATGGAGTTTGAACAAGTTCTATACAGGTAGCTGAATCAGAAACAGAGAAGTGATGTGAACCCTCAAAGACTTCCTCCAGTCTTTCCAAAAAGTAATATTACTGATGTAAAGGCCATCACAACCACTGACTGCGTCAGCAAAAATGTAAGCTTCTCATCAGGTTAGCTGATGCTGCAGAAAGGAGAAACTCAAGCAATTAAATTCTATTATCCATTAAATTAATTTATTAGGTGTCAATCTATCAAACAAGTGCCATGTGCCATGTCAGACTTTCGCCGTTGAGGTGATAATAGAAGACAACTTGCAGAATCCTCCTGTATTTTGGATCCTCTGGCAATTTAAATATCAGAGCACCAAGTGAAGGCTGAAGGTGTCTTGGAGACAACAGATAATTTATGAAGCAATTGTGTAATAGCAGAATCTCATCAAGAATGTAGAGAGATAATGCTTATGGTACAGTTTTCTTTTTATGTTATTAGAATGCATGAAACGTGTTAAACTCACAGTTCTGGAGAACAGGACTCTGGGTTGAATTTGTATAACAAATGAAGTTCAGACAGCACCAGAATAAGTTTATCTTTTTTTTTTCTTTACAATATGTTTTCACACCAACTCCTTTGGAAAGGTTTGTTGTTAAAAAAATTCAAAGGCAAATTACTTTCTGTCTTAAACTCAAGCTTTCATAGAACATTTATACTTAAGTAAAAAGTTCCATTTTTCGTCAGATAGAAAGAATACAGAAGTATTTTTGCTGTTGATTTTCTTTAGAAAAGGATAGAAAATATTTAAAACAATTAAACTCTCTTGATATTTATTAAAAAGATCAGGATAATTTGTCAATATGTTTTATGAATGTGTATTCTAAAAAAAAGACAATGGGTAAGCAACACCAGTTTTAGTTTAGCGACTGCAATAAAAGAAAAAAACTATAAGAAACAAGAAGTAAACTAAAATAAATAAAATATATTGAAAAATTTTAAAATGTATTATTTTACAGAGAAATTCACATAGACAATGGAATTTCACAAAAGATACACTAGATCTGAGGCTCTGGTTTATATTATTACCTGTATTGTATTATTTATGCATTTTTCTTTTACATTTATTACTTAAACCAACATTGCAAGAGTTAATAAGTCTGCAGGGATTTATCAAATATCAAAGTGCTCATATAAACATTTTAAAAATTGTATTACAACATAAATATTAGTGGCTCTGTAAAATAATAGTACTGGTAATAGCATTGACAAGTAACTACAAGTAGGTCATTCATAGCATATGTATATGTTTGTGTATTCTCTTATATTTTTGTTATATGCTGTGAAAGTATCTGTTAGTGTAGACCTTAAAGACTTGGTGCAGGTCATCAGTTGCTGTACAGATTTACAAAGGCATGGTCTGTAGTGTTAAAAGTGTAAAAACACTGGAAAGAATATAAGCGTTTAAGTATTTAGTAGGGAAAACATGGTAGACACAGGGATGCCTGATTTTTACTATATTCTCTTGAGACAAAAATACCAAAACAACTTTTCTCTGTGCAGTTTTATTTCAGTACTTGGTCTTCCTGAAACTGAAAAAAATGAAAAGGCAAATCTGTGGAGAGGTACAGAGATATGTAGTCATGCAAAATCTATGAGAAGGTACACAAAAAGATGTATGAGATAGTATAGGAAATACTGCTTTGGGTAGTCTTAGAATCGCCAGTATTTTTCTGCGATCTCTGTTTTCCTTTCACAGTGTAATTTTTGTCTCCTTGATAATATCTTTTGTAATACAACACTTTCCCCAAAAGATCCCTGTTTAATTAGACAATAGGGTCTGTTTAAAAATTAGTTTAGCTTTTTTCAGCGCAGAGCAGACACAGTGATATCACCAAACTGTGTTATTTGTTGGAAGTAATTTCTATGACTGAGACTATCCAAGGACTAATTTAACTATAGAGAAATAAATAGGAAGTGCAGAGGAACTGTGGAATGAATGTGGGTCTGATGGGACTAGAAAGAGGGGAGGGAAAGAAATTTAGGTGGGGAGGGGAGGGGATGGGAGGGGAGGGGAGGAGAGGAGAGGAGAGGAGAGGAGAGGAGAGGAGAGGAGAGGAGAGGAGAGGAGAGGAGAGGAGAGGAGAGGAGAGGAGAGGAGAGGAGAGGAGAGGAGAGGAGAGGAGAGGAGAGGAGAGGAGAGGAGAGGAGAGGAGAGGAGAGGAGAGGAGAGAGACAAGACATGCTTTCCAGCCATTTCAGCAATTTGTTGCGCTCTTCTGGATGTATTCAAGTACCTTAAAATCCCTCTTAAATTCTGGAGCCTAGAACTGCACACATAACATAGATTATGCAGATTTATGAATTGATCTGTATCAAATTTCCCTCAGTATCCATAAGTATCAATTTTTCCCTCATCTATGAGCAGTCTTGGCTGACTGGGGAAGTGCCGCTAGACTGGAAACTGGCAAAAATAACTCGGAGGGCAGACCTGTCAGCTTGACCTCGGTACTGGGGAAAGTCACGGAGCAGATTGTCTGGAGTGCTATCACACAGCACGCACAGGACAACTGGATGATCAGGCCCAGTCAACATGGGTTTATGAAAGGCAGATCCTGCCAGACCAATCTGACCTCCTTCTATGAAAATGTTACCCGGTTAATGGACGAGAGAAAGGTTGTGGATGTGGTGTACTTGGACTTCAGTAAAGATTTTGACACCATTTCTCACAGTATTCTGATTGAGAAACTGGCTGTCATTGGCCTGGACAGGTACACTTTCTGCTGGGTTAAAAGCTAGCTGGATGGCTGGGCCCAGAGGATTGTGGTAAATGGAATTAAATCCAGCTGGAAAACCGGTCACGAGCAATATCCCCCAGGGTTCAGTGCTGGGTCCAGTCTTGTTTAACATCTTTATCAATGATCTCGATGAAGGCATTGAGTGCACCCTTAGCAAGTTTGCAGATGACACCAAGCTGAGTGCAAGTGTTGATGTGCTTGAAGGAAGGGAGGCTCTGCAGAGAGATCTGGATTGATGGGCTGAGACCAACAGGATGAGGTTCAACAAGGCCAAGTGCAGAGTCCTCCATTTACGTCACAACAACCCCGTGCAGCGTTACGGGCTTGGGGAAGAATGGCTGGAGAGCTGCCTGGAGGAGAAGGACCTGGGGGTGCTGACTGACAGCTGGCTGAACATGAGGCAGCAGTGTGCCCAGGTAGCCAAGATAGCCAATGGCATCTTGGCCTGTGGGTAGTAGGACAAGGGAGGTGATTGTGCCCCTGTAACCAGCTAAACGTTAAAATAATGTAACTCTGTATGATTATTTCCCCTTCTAACTAAGAAAAGTGTGAATCACTACTAAGTACTTTCTAGGAGACGAGTAGTTTCAACATACAACTCTTTAACATAGCTGGTTATGTCAGGTAGATTTCTCAGATCTTAAATTACCTCTGCTCCTGTTTTTGCAAAGCAGAGAACGTCAACAGAGATCCGGTTCAGAATTAAAAAAAATCTCTTCATATAACGGAGAAAAGGTCTTAGAAAAAAATGTAATTTGCAGTTCAGTATTAGCAAGTGCAAAGTTTCTTCATTTAGCTGGAAAAAGGGATGAGAAACAAGTATCTAGGACTCAATTCTGAAAAAAAAAATCTGAACATAGGTACGTAAACATGTCTGGCTAAGGGCAACTACCTTACACGGATATATAAAAAGGAATACTGTCTTTATAACACCTGTAGCATCTTTTTCTCCATAGAGGGGTCTGACAAACATGACGAAGAATATACAACTGAGTTTGTTAGGTCTAGAGAATACAAAAAGAGAAATAGTAAGTTTTCATATTGAAGTTTTATGGAGGTAGGACATCATTCATTCTTAAAGATTACAGAGGAAAGTAAGAAAAATAGTTTCGCTTGTGGCCTTTGATCCTCATGGAATGGGAAGAAGAGTGTAGTGGATTGACTTTTGGATTTTTCAGATCTTCCTTAAAAAAAAATGGCTTTTACGGGTGTTCCTTAACAACAGAGGTCAGGATCCACAGAAGTATTCCGTATCTTCCTTTAACGTAACGTAACACAACGTATAAATAAGGTGTAGATAAGGGGGTATGCTCTCTTCTTCTTCCGGGAGGCTGGAGAGTAGGAGCTCTGTTGATGCTGGTCCTGTCTGGAGCTGAGGCCTGTAGCGGCTGCTGTTGACTGCCCACTCGTGGGGGGAGAGTCCTGGGTAGGATTTAGCTGTTCTTCTTTCTTCAAGGGAAATTGTGAGATTTTGCTCATTCTTTACTTTATTAGTTACTGGGTTTTACAATTGTGCATGCCTGTTTTGTTTTAGTTCCTTTTGTCCTTTTTCAGATTTTCCCTTTCCCTTTTCCCTTCCTTGGGAATTTTGCATGATATCCTTACTTTATGTCGTTGTTTATATTTAGAAAATACATAAATAGATATATTTAGTGTGATTTTGTTTTTTCTATAGTCTTTTCTTTGAAAAGGGGAAAGTTTTGGGAAAAGGGCTGAGCATTAGAGAGCTTGGGAAAGCTAGCTCAAACCAGCTCAAGAGCTAAGAAGAGTTTAGAAATTATTTACATAAGGATATTTTAGCATAGATATAATTGGGAAACTTTTTAAAGCATGTTAAACTAATATATGTCAGGAATAGATACAGGGGATCCTCAGGTACAGAATTGTGACTAGGGACCAGATAATATCTCAAAGTCCCTTTTTTTCTCTTTTTTTTTTTTTTCTCCAACCTGACAAAGTCTACCTTAAGTATTTTTGGAACAAAAGGAACAAGATGATGGAGACAGAAATAAAAAAGTCAGTCAAGAGATTCTTGCTACCAAATTGTATATTGGAGTATTTGGATGCATACAAAGGATTGCTGCCTTCACAAAGACTTCCATCAGACCAAGAATGGCCACCAAGTTACTGACAGTCAAATCATGTCTCTCTGAGACAGATTATATTAAAAAGAGAATTTATAATCATGAACATACAAATGAGTGGGATGCTGGAAAAATTCGTTTCACAGAAAAATGCATTGTTTTTTGCTTGTAAATAAAAGTTATAAATTACATAGTTTTCTTGGAACCAATAAAATGGACCCTTTTTTGCTGTTTCTGTCAGTAAATCATCCAACCTTTTTCTCCTTCCTATTTCTTACACATACCACCGAAGGAGTCTTAAAATCCATGGAGGAATCCCTCCCACAGTCATACAAGTGCTAAACAGAAAAAACAACATTATACGTTACTTTATGAAACACTTTGCCACTTTTCAACTGTCAAACTCACTGAACACAAACTGAAATGTGTCAAAAGCATCAAGCAGTTGATTAAAAGCATGTCTACACTATGCCACTGTTTTATATTCATCATGACAATGATAGAAGGTCATTTGCTTATCATACTTCCATTACAGGTATGAAAGATACATGCTGTCTAAGGCACTGTAGGTGACTTCTGTGTATTACTGAAAACCACAAATTTTATTTGTTAGAATATCTAAGGTCAGCTGGTTTATGATATGCGGAGAATATTTAGTCACTAACTCTCTGAACTTCATATTAATATATAGTAACTCAGTATTCATTACTCTTGATAACCATCATATTTTTTATTTAATTCTATTTTTATAAATTAAGAAATATAAGCATATTATACTTGTTAATATGTGCTTGTCAGTACTGGAGATGTTCTGGACAGTATTTCCTCACGTCCTGTTTCAGCATTATTATCTACAATTATGGGGAGAAATTTCTGTGACACTTGAGACACAGATCCTAAAAGCACATCTCTATCTGTGAGATGAGCACTGAAGTTCAGAGAATGATGCATAAGTCTATAAGTAATTTGTTGTGGGAAGCTGATAAGGAAAGATGAACATCCTGTTCTGAACACAGATGGTGATGTTTATAAACAGGAAAATGTATTACAATGAAAACAAGGAAATAATCTTCCTTTAGGATTCCGGTTCTCTGTTACAGTTGCCAGAAAAAGACAGTACCTTTGAAAGAATAAGAAAAGGAATGAGGAATACAGGACAAAAGAAAGAATACCTTTTCTGAAGGTGAATGTGCATTGTATCACCCAGAGATATTTTCAGTGGGTCTTCAGTCCAAGCATCTCCAATGTCTTATTGGCAGTAACTGATGGTCATTTTCATGGTTTGGGCAATTTGAAACTAAAATATCAAGAAGAGTTCTACGCTTGCAATGGTTTAAGACAGAGCATATTTCCCACTCTTTATGAAGACTGTGTATATCATCAAAGGGCTGATGGTCTTTGTGTCTGTGGGAACACTGCAGGGTAGAAAAGGAAGCAGGCTGTAGCGGTAAACGAATGCAGATGAAAGGACTTGTAGGTGACTTTTGAGTTGAGAATGATGAGTGGGTCTGAGGTATCTGTTCAAGTACGGGCACAGGGTATTGGGAGCCCTGATTGAGATTCATGGATACAGAGGTATTAAACTATATTTTCTTCCTCTTTCTTTCATCTTCTCCTTTCTTTAGACCAGAATTAGTTTTCCACTCTAGTTTCAATGTTTCTTGTCCAATTATTAGTTAGTATTGTCTACTTCCTTTTCCACTTTTCCTCTTCTAGTGGACACTCACAATTACTATGTCTTATTAGTATCTGCTAACTTATACCACCTACCACTTTCCATCATGTTACCCCCCCTAACCAACTTTCACAGATGTAGTCTAAAAGTCGTTGAATTTTTGCTCCCTTTTCTTGTCAGTTTTGCTGCTGCACACATCAGGTACACATATCTGCTGTAATGAAAATAATTACTAACTACTGATTGGTAGGTATCATAATACAGATTTGATATCACCTGAAGCAATGATCAAAGACATTATTTCCATTTTAATTTTGTAAAAAGCAAGTTACAAGTCATGCTATAGAAAAAAAATTTGGTTTTGCAGCTGATTTTTCCTCTCTCATTTTCTCCTATTTTTTTCTTACACTACAATAAAATAAGCAAATAAAAAATAAGAAATATCTGACTAGATTTCGAAAAAGATACAAAGAGATATCATTCAGGTGTTATAAAAAAACATAATTTTTAATTATTTCAATTCATTCCAAGGGTCCCAAAGTAATTTTTTTGATTAAAAGAAATATTGAGCTTTTTTGGGGAAAAAAAGCAGCACAACAGATGTGTTTAAATACACAGAGAGATGAAAACAGAATCATAAATTCAAATGACCAGAGCACTGAAACAAATTTCTCTCCTTTAGGAACATCTTATTAAGAGTCTCTTAAAAACACTTGTATATCTTAGTTTTGAAAAAAGATCACAGTGAATGGAGGACAGTTTTTTCTCTAACATTAATCAGTCTATATGTCCCTTAAAAATGAAAAAATTGCAGTAGGTAGAAGAAACATGAAAATACGTGGCTGTCCTCAAACACAGCACAAGCAGATAGAGTATTTTCCTGAGGAAAGAATAATAAATGATAGATGAATCAAAGGGCTTATAATCTTGGTTGGTCAAGCCATGGTTAAGAAAAATATGTTTAAGACATGGTTAAGAAAAATAGAATTGCTATTGTCTGCATATGTACATATTCACATTTCAAGCCATAGACTTTTAGTATAATAAACTCATCTTCTGTTCTGTGAAAACAATAAATCCTTGTACACAAATATTTTAATAATTGAAATTAGTTAATGACAATAAATCTTTCTAAGTGGAAAAGAGTATTAGAACTACATGCCTCTTTGACTGAATAACGTTGGAAAGCAATTAAATATATTTTCGATGATCGTTTTGTAGTAGGTCAATCACCAGTTTTCCTCTTTTTGACGTATTCTGAAAATCTAAATTCCACCTAAATCCTTCTATCTATAATTTCATATTGGAGATTTGCTATTCTTTACATAGTGATCTTCTTTGGCCTTTTGAAATGCTTTTTGAAACCTAGAATAACCCTACTTTCTTCACAGATCAAACACAAAACTTAAGGAGACTTTAGTCATTCTGCACATACCAGCAGCTACTGAATGCTTCTGCCACTTCTTCACTTGAAGTCTCCATGAATAGTATCAGTGAAACCATTTCAGTGTACAATTCTCCCTCAAGATTAATAAGTCCTGTTTAGATGGAGAAGCATGATAGCAGCTTGAGGAAGCTTCCTTCCCAAAACTGTTTATGAAGGTGAATAATTTATACATTAGGCAAACAGTACTTTTATTTTTATAAAACTCTTTCTAAAGTCTGTTTTTTCCCCTTATAATACACCAAATGAAAACACATCAGTATAATTGATCTGCTATCTGAATATTTGTTAAACATTCTAAACCTTAATAAAAAATTTTCTTCCAAGTAATGTTTAGCCTAGGAAATCATTTTAATAATTTATAACTCACAAAATCATACAGAAGATTTTTTTTTAACTGGTTTTCTATGTAGTAGGGGATTATATACAGAAAGGTGGACAGGTATATATGGAAGAAATAGAGTTATTTATACTAGAAGCATTTTATTTCTAGAGAATTTCTCGGTAATAGTAAAACTACAGAGCTATATTAGAAGATAAATTAGCAGATCTCTGCAGAAAGTGTAAAGGCATTCACCACAAGATCCACTCAGCTCTAGAAGCTGTCAATAAAAAGGCTTCCATTAATAACCATGGCACTGCACTACAACATAACTTCAGTTACTGGTACTGAGGGTAAAATCCATAAAAATTTAAAGGAAATTATTTTCACAAAACTCTATAAGGAATCATCTCCAAGATTTCTGAAATAATACCACGTTGAAAGTTATTTGAAAGTCACGTAGGAAAAGCAGTTAAGAAAACTTCACTGATATCAGTCAAAATGTCCATTTTTCATAATGAAAAGGAAAGGTTCTCCTTAATGAAAATTCAGCCAATAGAGGTTTTGAAAATCTTGCATGCAAGGCAATAAAAACAGTTATCATTTTTAATGCAGAATTAGATACTGCTTTAAAAAAATACACAGAACAGGACCCTATGAAGCAGAATAACTTCCTGCATGTATGATATTAATAACTGAAATAATCTGAGGAAATATGAGCCAAAATATACAATGCTGATCATACCTTTGAATGTATGTGCTATTATTGAGCACGTAACCTGTACCTCTTCTACTCTGAAGAATTTCTAATTTAATGTACAGTTTTAAACTTTTTTTTTGAGAACAAAACGCTTCAGACAATTTTATTTATAAACAAGAATATAGGATGTAAAGAAACAATCATTAATTCCCTTTTTCCCAAGCATTTTTAACTGGAGAGTGCCAGTTAAAAAATCCAAATAATTACTTTTTTGAAATCAAACTTAGATTATAATGGATTCTAAGGAAAGCCAAAGAAGATTAACATGCAACTTGAATCTGTAACTCTAAGCAAATCAAAAGAAATATAATTAATGACAGCAGGAATCCATTTTAATACTAGGTATGCAAAGACTTGCTTAATCAAATGTTACACAGAGAGACAAAATAATGATTCTGAAGCCTGAAGGTTTTACAAATCATCACCTGTCTGCAAAAAAGTTATAGAGGATCAACAGTATGAAACACAAAAGCAGAGAATTATCTTTCTCTGAATTATAGTCTATAGTTGTCATGATTTGTAATACTGCCCATACCTTCCAGTAATCAAAATTCTGTGCAGAAAAAAAAAGTGCATTAAATTCTGTCAACTTTATATATAAGTTTCTATTCTCTGAGTTGGAGATTTCCTGCCTCTTTGACCCAAACTAGTTACAACAAACACTATATTAGAATTGTTTTATTGGTTACTATGTAAGCAAGCTTCACTGCATGAAAAATATATAACTCCTCAAATCACAAAGTAGTTTTTATATTATTTCTTACATTGTTGTTGTAGTTATACTATTGGTTTTTATTATTATTATTAATCACTTTTTTCCTTATGCTATAATAAAATTCTGCAAAGTCTAATCATCTATGAGCAAGCACTGCTTTACAAATAACAACCTTATAGGTTATTACACTAACATAAAAGTATTGTTGAAATATTTCTGCTGGGATTCTATTTGCAATCTATAATTTCATGAATAAACCCAGATATTTTGATTTTAGTACTTATTTTAGGTTCTAAGGGCTCCAGTTTAAAGACCAATATTTGTAAGAATATCTGAAGTACAACAATCATAATTAAGACCCTAATCAGATGGCTTCCAATTAAGTTCCAAAAATATATTCAAGAAGGTACTTTTGCATGGAATTGTACCTTTATATAAGCTCATTGTCTTCAAGTGAACAGCTGTTTTTACCAAAGCTGAATTTGCATTTACAATTCTTTTTGTCATAGGATGTAAACAGATATTGTTGCTAAGAGAGAAAAACAAAAATCCTTAACATCCAGAAGTCATGGGCTCCTGTCTTTTCCTTTAGATTATCTGATCAAGCAGTAAATTACTTTGTTAAATAGCTGGAATTATTTTAAAGCTGATATTTTGAGGATTCATTTATTCATATAGCAGAAATGTGAATTCATGCCTACAAGATGTAAGGAATAATTTTCTTATTAATTTGAGACATAAAACGCCAGCTTCACCCTTGCAAGAACTCTAAATTTCAGCATAATATAAAATACCTTTATAATTCCCAAATTCTCCCTAGCATCTTCAGAACACAAAATGGCAGCAAGGTGATTTTTGTTGGAAAATGTCCCTAATGTACTATAGCAAAGGGCCCCATTTACTGCTCTTGAATTGTAGGGCAATATGGGGCAGCTAAAATTGAAGATGCTGGAAGAAATCTCATTGAATGAAAGAAATGAAGAATCAGTTTTAATTTTTCTTTCCTGTACTGGACATAAAATCCTTGGGTTACATACTGCAGAACCGGCAGGCAATCTCAATGTAATGCAAGTGAATTGAAATAAATCATGTACAAAATGTAACTGACAATTTAGACAGTAAATGTAATTTTTTTTCATTTTTAAGTTGAGAGTAGCAGTATAAAGCATGGACATTTTATTTCCAGATAAATATTATTGAGTATAGGGGAAATATTCAAATGAACAAACACATGAAAAAGCATAGTTGTCCTGTGATGTCTATTCATTCCTTAGAGTACTTCATCAAGTAGCATCTCCCCTTTATTTAAACTAAAAAAATCCCTTGTTATGGTTTGAGTTAATTGGGGTAACTCTGACTCTGTCTTGACCTTAGTCTAAAGCAATTTCATTTTTCTGAAAGCTAACTACATGGTTTTCAGACAGTTTCTCTCTATAAGAAACAACATGGGACACTAGCACGCAGAAAGGCCAATGTTTATATGTATTCCTCTAGTAAGCAACCCATCCTCGAGCTAGCGAAAATGGCCACACCTGCAGGGAGGGGCAGACAGGACAGGTGATCCTAAACTGACCAACAAGAGTATTCCATCCCATATACATCATACTCATTATAAAATTGAGAGATCATGAGGGTCTTGCTCTCTTCTGCGATAGCTGACGTCCATGAGGACCTCATTTGTCCAATTGTTACTCATGCCGGATCTGTGCCATCCCAGAATCCAGTTCCTGAGTTCAGCGCCCTCTTAGATGTGGACCCATTCATCCACGTCTGCTCTACAGAAATTGCGGTGATGTATAGTCATCAAGGCCCAGGGTAGGGTTGTGAGTTCAGATATTAGCACATATTTTCATTACTTTCTGATTATTTTAATCATTGTTATTATTACTATCATAGTTTCATTAAAGATGTAGCTTTAGTTGGCAATTTGCAAGCCTCTTTCTTCTCCTTTTCCTCTCTCTTCCTCTGGGAGTGGAGGGGGTGAAATCTGGGAGTCCAACCACACGAACTTAACCAATCATTTAGCCAGGTCAGGACTAAAACCGTGACGCCCTTAAACTAGTGCATCCCAGGTGTAGAAAATACCATTAATACAAACACCTCTAGGGCTATGAATTATAAACTGATTATCCAATTTTGTCTTGCTACTCCTAAGTCATAAAATGCTTTTAGCTCTAGTTTTGTGCCATATTGGGAAAGATGATTACCTGAAAGGAATCATAAAATATATCTTCTTTTTTTGTTCAGCAAAATTTACTCAAGTCTGTAGACAACATGACCTCTAGTTTGAGCTCTCAGTAGCTCATGACAATGAGCAGAGAAGTATTTGTTTTGGGGTAGGCTCTAGTGTTTTTTAGCCACTGTTGCTTCCCGTGGGCTTCATGCACGGTGCTTCATGTGTTCAGGAGCAACGTGCTCCTGGGCCAAGTGCAAACTCCTTGCTCCTTTGTGTTACAGCACTGGGCTGGTGCTGGCACATGCAGTGTGAGTTCAGTGCAGTGGGGAAATAAACACAGAAAGATTTTACTAAGGGTTATACATTTCTGGTATGGGTGAAGCTCACTAATACTAAAGTATGAGACAGCCCACCTTGTCTTTTCTTTCAAAATTTCTCCTTTCTATTTCCATTTTCCTTCATACCCTCACCATTTTCCTGTCTTTAGAGTCGGATGACAGTGAAATTCTCTGGTGCACAGGAAATTCCAACATTTCAAAACTTGTTTGTCTTTTGTATTAGACTTCACGTCATTTCATATTAGGCACTAACACTACGGGCATGTCATATTATATTAAAGAACCATACCATAGCTACAATATTATATTTATGTTATTTAATTCATAGTGTAACTTTATTTTGATTATGTAAGACTGATCTATTATATATTGCTTGTTTAATCTTGTTGTAACACCACCTGCTTTTCATTTTCAACCTCTGTCAAATGAGTCTTTTGGCAAGAAACATCACATTAAAAAAAAAGCCATCTCTTATTACCTTCTTATAATTAAAGTAAAAATTTCAGACTGACATTACTGAAATGTGACACATGCTAATAACAAATCAACCAAGAGCTCATTGGAAAGAGCTATACTTTAATTTGTTTATTGGCTTGAACTTTGCAAAACAAGTACAAACAGCTTTGAGAATGGAGATTAAGGATGTTTATATAAAGGAAATATCCTTTATTCAAGAAAACTCCAAATTTTATTCTCTAAACCAAGACATATTCCCTCTTAAAAGGAAACAGACCAAATTCTGAGTACCCATCAACATGAGCACTGCTGTTTCTGGGACAGCATTTAATAGAAATTGCATGCTTCAGCCATTACAGACCTTTCTACAGAACCACCTAAACATGACTGAAGAGGAGGTCATTTGGTAGCATGCGGAGGAAGCAGAGCTTATCTGCAGAACACATAAATGCTAGCTGAAATGTTGATATTGGAAACATACCTCCTGTTCTACTTGTCTACAAGAGGAAAAAGAGGGATGAAACATTAATAATTCTAAACATCACAATACTATGTAAAACCAAAGAAGATTAATTCATGAATATAAAGAGAAATGTCCTTGTACGAAATGTGAGCAGAGCATTGACAAGCACTATCCAGAGGAGACAAAGTCAAAGTATTGCTAATTGCATACTTCCAGGAAGTTAAGAGACCTTTAGTCAAGGCAAGATCTTTTTTTTTTTGTAAAGTAACTGCAAAAAAACGTTTATGATAAAAGCAAGACATGAGAAACCAAATACTATAAAGAAATGCTTTCCTCATCTAGTCATATCCTCTCCTCCTTGGTCTCCTTACTCCTGATATGTTTTTTTTCCAAGATGACAGGAAGGCTATGCTTTCATACAGTGATAAGCAATATGACAGCTTTGAAATTCACAGCAATGTTCTACAGGGATATAGTCTGATGACAACTGTCTTTGATAGAGTCTCTTTACTACTGCTTTGTCATTCTCTCTTACCCAGTGTGTAAGGTCTATACATTTCCATATACTGCCAGATGGAAAGCTTTTCAACATTTAGTAAGAGGTGAATACTAATAAAGAAAATAAAGCAAATGCTGGAGTGTAATTCTTACATTTCTCACACACAATGAAGACAACCACTAAAGAATCTGATGCAAATTTTCATTCTTTGTAATAAATTAAGATTAATAACTGGAATAAAAGAGGCATTTATTATTGTCTATTTTCCATAATTTTAAAGTTAATTCCCGGCTCCGAAAGTGTTCATAGGTAATACAGGCAAGAAATTATTAATAAATTCTCTTCTCCAGGATATGATATATTACAATATCTATCTCTATATATCAAAACTCACTTTTGTACTTGAAAAGCATCTATTTATTCTTTCAGTTGACTAAGTGGTGTTGGAAAATGAAAACAATATTGGAAATAAACTACATTTCAAAATTAGCTGGTTTTACCAAGTGTATACTCTATGTTATTGTATGTCACTAGATTTTTTCACTGCATGAGGAGCAGAGAAATAAAAGTAACATTATTGAAAAGGAAGAAAAAAATAAAGAGGAAAGTTCATCCAGCACCTGATACCAAAGTTTTTTCCCCTCATCCTCTCAGCTGTGATGCTACAGATATAGTGCTCAAGTGCCAAAATAAAAATATTTGATGTAATTTTAAATGTCTTATGATATGTGAATTATTCTTATCAGGGTGTCAAGAGATGACAAAGGGGCTATGCCCTACAAAAAAGGCTGCAGGCCAGGAAGGACTCCTTCAAGAGTACAATCCTGGGCAACCAAACCAAGCCTTAGATCACTACTACCTACGGCAAGATACTGAAGACCAAGCTCCCATGTAAAGATTTGTATTCACACAACTACATTTAGGCACCGCAATATCAAATCTGTTAGTGTTAATCTGTATTACTGAGATGCACTCACAGCTTTTCAACCAGATGATAAGAAATGCTCCATCCTTTCAAGTACTAATCTCTAAAGTGAGAAAAAATATCAAAACACTTCATTACTTTTCACCATTAATTCCAGAATTTTAGCATTTTCAGATTAAATTTGTTTTATCAGAAGTTTTCTATCTTTTCCTTTAATTTTTTTTCTTCTTCACCCACATGGAAAGTAATTGAGTATTGCTATCACATGTGACTATTATCTTAGCTAGAATTATAAGTAAGTGTTCTAGAAATTCACAGATTAATTTTAAGGGAACTTCAAAATGATAAAATATTTTACTAGAATCATAACATAAGTTTTGACATGAGTCAGTTTTGCAAGATCTGGACTAGTCAATGGTGATTCTTACAGCAGATACTATCAGTTCATATCATTTGAGGTTTTACAATACTTCTAAAGCCACAGCTTCTGAAGATATGCTATTGTAAAGAAACTCAGTTGTTATTTAAAAAAACTTCTTCCCAGTCATAGCTAAATGTAAAAAATGTGAATCTAGAGAAAAATAAAGATGTGAATATTGAAGATATATAAGAAGAAATTAATGTTTAGCTCTTTGTATAAAACAAAATGAAAAGAAATATAGTTTTGAGATAGTTAAATCATGAGATTTACACCAGATTTGGCAACATTGGACTTAAATCTAATAGCTGTTTAGTTTAATGCTCTATCATAGACAACGGATCGCATCAGACTTTAATTATATTTTTACCTCTTTCAGGAAGGGTTGTTTAGGATTCATATACACTAAGGACAATTTTACGATAAAGTGAGTCTAAGATGTTACCTGAACATAAAGTGAATTAACAACAGAGTTGCATCCCTGACATATTAGTAGACTGTTTTCCTCCCTTATGAAGGTGAAAATGCAGCAGAAGTGCTAAACTGCACAGGGACACATCAAACAATTACTTTTACATCAAAACCAGAACATTTAATTGACAATTTATTGACTTTAAAGAAATATGTTGTTGTTCATGAGATTTTCCATTAACTTAAGGTCTATGCTCTGAAAATCAGATTTTCTGAGTGGAAAAACTCAGAAAACTCTTCTGTGAAGAAAAAAAGTCTGTTAAAATTAGAAAATTTTAATAAGAAAAAGATGTGGTTTATTTCAGGACCTATACAATGAAAATAATTTTAAAACCCCTATACTTCTTCTGAACTTCTTCCTTGTAGGAAAGTGGCATGGCATCTCTACGGGAAACATAAAATTGAAAAGGAATCCCCTTTTGCAGAAAGCAGCAGCAAGGCAAGAAGCAAAAGGGCACACATTTGAGGAAGAAGACTTCCAGGGCACTCCTCTGCCTGGCAACAGGTCCATAAACATCTTCTTGACTTTTCTTTTGACCATTTTTTTTTTGCTTTTTATGAGAATGCATTATTCTGGGTCAGAATGCAGGTCCATCTACTTCATGATCTTGTCTCTGACACTGTGTAACTCGGAGGCTATTTTGCTCTTTCATTCTGATCAAAACGACGTTTTCATAATTTATTGCCCGCAGAACACTGTGATCCTTAGCCAGGGAGAAAGTTTTAATAATTCCATTATTTTTTTCAATGAGAAGGTGTTTCAGGTGGAACAGAATGCTGCACTTTCTGGTGGACTATCCTTGAGCTCTCCTGTCTGTGGAAGTCCCTCAGTCCTTCATGTTTACTAGCTGCATGGTTTTATTTTATTTTCAGGAAATAGTATATCTATTTAGTGGAAGTCTGATATGCCTGCTTCAAACCCACCACAAAGATTGTGGTCAGTACTAGTATTTTTAAGTGAAGAAATGGATGTTGCTGTTCCTTAATGAGCCATGAGGTGACTGTGAAATTTTCCAGAACTAATTAAATTCAAGGCACACTTGTCCATTACAGACTAAGGACTTAATGGCTTTCCTATCACAGCCTATGCAAAAAGTCATTCTGCATTCAGCTTCTGCAGGATCAGCATTGAAGGGTATGGAGCTCTTCAAGTCCGTGAGGGTATAAGAAGATGCATCCAGGTGTAGGGTATAGCAGGGAAATCTGTCCCTTTTAGCCACATCTCACTGATCTTTTTTTACAATTACCAGCTAAAATGTTAAACAATGTATTAAAGGGTATCCATAAATTTCAAATAATGTTCTGTCCTCTTGGTTGTTTGGCTTTGGAATTTTTTTGGGATATGAGTTTTTTTTTGATAATAATTGTCTCTGTCATGTTGCTGTTTTGTCACATTTGTAGGCATAATTGTACAAGTTACAGTCTTAAAATAGTCAAAGTACTAACAGATCTTGCAAAGTTACCATAAAATTTCTCAAGAATATTTTGATAAAAAACTTCAAATACTCCTCCCACTATAGCCACAACTGAGTCAAAATAGATTTTCAGGAAAGAAGTAAAGTTTTAGCATCACATATTTTATTTTTGACTTTCATGACACATGACTGTGGAGAGACTTACTGAAGCCTGGCTCATTGAAAGCGGACCTGAGCCTGACGGGGGCAGGCTGCTTGGGCCTTGAGTGGAAAAGTGCTGAGCTAGGTGAGGGACTGCTGACCAGCGGGGTCGGCAGGCCCTTGTTGTGCAGTGAAGCTTGGGCAGGGGAGATGGCAGGATGACTCCCACGGGACCAGATGGATTTCTGGAACTGCAGGAATGTACGTGACGCTTGTGCAATGATGGAGTCTGTAACCAGTGGGGAGCTGGAGTTTTGTGGTGTGTATGGAGCTCATTGACTAAACTGTTTGGGAAGAACTACTGCTGATAAAGAGTGAGACTTGTTAATCAAACACCATATGCGTGTCGTTAAGTCTCCCGCCGTCTTCGACAAATGGTGTCCTTCGACAAATGGTGATCCCCAACACATGACACTGATATAAATAAACTAAATAATAAAAAATAAAAAAGAAATATCTCTGCAGTGACAGTTAATCTGGTGTCTGAAACAACGGTTATCTATTGCAGACTACAACATCCATTAGATGTCATTGCACTGGATTTATTTATACATAATTCTTACTGCCCAGAAATGCTGACCAAGGATGTAATAAACTGCTACAGAAAGGAAAAATACATGAAACATAATTCAATTATGAATATTAAAACTGGCAAATGCACTCATTGAAAGGTGAGCTGTAAAAGATGTAATATACATTTTGGTGTATAATAGAATATTGCTTTCCCAAAAGTAAAACGCAGTACCTGAATTATCAATAAGACATGCAATTGTTCATGTCATTGATTTGAATCTTCAATGTTAACCTTTATTTTAAACAGACATTGCTTTGGCTTCTATTGTCTTCCTCATAATGCAAGACAGATTTTGCTCAGAGTAAGAGAATTCAGTATTACACAAAAACTCTTTTACATTAGACTTGGTATCTTCTGAACTACTCCAGTAAAATCTTTCACAACAAAAAAGTTTTAAAATTTTCTACTGATAATTTACATAAATAGATTCAGGTTTTAATAAGTTCAGATGAAGTTAAAACACTAAGAATTGAATGTGCAATAAGATTTATGCCCTACCAGTAATAACACTTAGAGGCATACACAGTTTTTTTAATATCTTATATCATAATGAACAAGAATATTTTCCTACAAAGACATTTTCCTTGTCTAAAAATATTACAATTTTAAGGTTCAAAGTAAAGTCGTTAGAATAAAGATAGCATAAAATTCAGAAAGCAGAGGATCTTTTCTCAAATATTGTATTTAATAGAAACTTACAGTTTGTGGTTTCCATTTTGTGTATTTCGTGAACAAACCACTGCAAATGCTGTTTGATAATCATCATTTTGGCTTTATTATATAGGATTGAAGACAAAATTTCTTTTTTTTTTCCCAGTTATAGCTGGTTTCTACTTATAAAGCAAATGACGTTTCCGCCATGTGTGTCCCTGTACTCAACACTGATAAGGCCACACCTTGATTACTGTGTTCATTTTGCAGATGACACTAAGCTGAGCGGCAGTGTTGATCTGCTTGAGGGAAAGGAGATTCCGCATAGAGATCTGGACAGGCTGTATCAATGGTCTGAAACCAACTGCTGGGTCCTGCACTGGGACCCAAGAACCCCATGCAGCATTACAGGTTTGGGGAAGAGTGACTGGAGAGCTGCCTGGCAGAGAAGGATTTGGGGATGCTGGTTGACAACCGGCTGAATATGAGCCATCAGTGTGTATCAGAAACAGTGTGGCCAGCAGGGCCAGGGGGGTGATAGTGCCCCTGTACGTGGTACTGGTGAGGCCACACCTCAAGTACTGTGTTCAGTTTTGATCCCCTCACTACAAGAAGTGCTGGAGCACGTCCAGAAAGGGCAAATGAGGCTGGCGAAGGCACTGGAAAACAAATCTTACAAAGAACGGCTGAGGGAACTGAGATTGTTTAGCCTAGAGAAGAGGAGGCTGAGGGGAGACCTCATCACTTTCTACAACTGCCTGAAAAGAGTTTGTATCAAGGTGAGTGTTGGTCTCATCTTGCAAGTGACAGGTGACAGGACAAGGGGAAATGGCCATAAGTTGCACTGGGAGATTAGACATTAGGAAAAATTTCTTCACTGAAAGGGTGGTCAGGCATGGTAACAGCTGCCCAGGGAGGTGGATGAGTAACCATCCTTGGAGGTATTTGACACTTTGAATAGCTTCTTACAGATATGGTTTAGTAGTTTTAGCAGTTGTAGTTGGGCTCAATGATCTCAAAGATCTTTTCCAACCAGATGACTCTATGTTTCTATGATTCTATAATATGGCCATTACTAAGAAATAGGCAAAAAATAAGACCTACATTCAGACTTACTTTTATGCTTTAAATAAATTATTCAACTTCACAAGCAAAGGAAAGTTGACCTTTCCTGGTAATACATTGTAAAGTTCACTTTGGGGAGAATTATGGGGACAAACTGTTTTTATAACAGAATATTTTCTCACAATTCATATTTCTTCTTCAATATTTCAAAAGAAAAAAACCCACAGGAACATGAGAATAATTATAAACACTTTTGCCAGCATCTTAATTCCCCTTGAATGAATGGCTTAAAATTATTTGGAACAACTGTACTTTTCAGTAGTTTAATTAGACTTTAATTCCATGACTGTAATTATATACTGTATATTCTAAATTGATCACTGTTCACAGACTTCCTACCTACTGAATAAATTAGCAGATGCTCTTCATATCTGCAGACTAGTTCTGTAAGCTTTTATTCATGTAAGAAACTACTTAATTTTTCTTTTGTCCCGTTCTTGAGAAACAAAATAGTGTGACATTTGGGAAGTTACATTTTTGTGCTTCTGGATTTCCAGCAAGAAAAATGACAAACTACTTGCCTCCCATAGTAAGAGAATGTAACAAATGTTAATGAGAACGAGAGCTAATGAACAGCATGGCTTTCAAATTAAATACATTTTATTTGGTCACGGGGTAAAAGCTCTTTCTCAAAATTCCAACAAATACTTTGAATACAGATACAGTACATGAAAAATCTCTCAAATGTGACACAAAAGTGATGATTTTGCATCTTTGCATTAGAAAACAAAATCAGGTTTTATAACTAAGCAAGGATTGAATTTAAATGTATTGCTTACTTAAACTGTACTACTTTTAGAACTGCGACTGAAAAAGGAGTTGGGGACAGCTTCAGAAAGACTTGAGAGATGTAAAGGTAGACACTGCAGAGTCATTTATTTAGGTACACATATGTCAGAGTAGAATACAGAAGAGAAAGTTAAGTCACAAATGTCTTACATTGAGAATGAAAGGAAACACTTCACCATGCTGATATTCATCAACACATAGTCCACAAGGGAGATACGACATAAGAAAGACTTTATCATAATTTGTGGCACCTTAATAGAGGATCTATTTGCAACTACCATTCTACAGTACTACATAGTTGCAATGCTATCTTTTCTATATTTCTAATAGACAATTCTGTATTTGAAACCATTAAATGCATAAAGATTGAAAAAGATACACATGTGCAAAGAAGGGCAACAAAGCTGGTGGAAGGTCAGATGCACCAGTCTTACGAGGAACCACTGAGGGAAATGGGATTGGTTGGTCTGGAGAAAAGGAGGCTGAAGGGAGTCCTTATCACTTTTTAGAACCACTTGAAAGGAGCTTGTAGTAAGGTGAGTGTTGGTCTCTTCTCCCAATAGCAATAGGACAAAAGGAAACAGCCTCAGGTTGTATCAGGGAAGGTTTAAAAGAGATATTAGGAAAAATTACTGCACTGAAAACATTGTCAGGAATTGGAACAGGCTGCCCAGGGAAGTGGTGTAGTCACCATCCCTGGAAGTATTTAAAAGACATGTTGATGTGGTACTTAGGTACATATTTTAGTGGTGAACTTGGCAGGGTTAGGCTTACAGTTGGGCTCAATGATCTTAAAGGTCTTTTCCAACCTTAACAATTTCAAGATTCTGTGAAAATATTACGTCAAGCCCTGAAACTCTGTTCTTCTTTTGCTCCAGTGTAAGTATTTCAGGGCTGCAAAATTGTTGTAATCTTAAGTCTTAAGCTTTTTGCTGAACAACAGCTCCTTCATGTTTCAAACATTTTAGTGTGTGCAGTTGGTAGTTCTACTGTCAGCTTCCCATTATTATGCATCGTATAACATGCCACTCATAATCAGAAAGAGAAATGTGAATGACACCCACAAAATAAGTTTTATCTGTGTGGGTTGGTACAATGATATGTAGGCCTCAAAATTTAGACAAATGTTCAAAAAATAATTGTCACTTTTGTCTCCTGAGGTAGCACCTGAGGCTATCCTCAATACCACTTAGGTAAGTACACCCAGTAAGCTGACTAATTTGGCATGGCCAGAGGGCAAATGGTATCTTTCACCAAGTGTCGTGCAGAGCATTCCCAGGCAGTTCATAGCTTCTCAGGTAAACATCTTTGGAGATTAAATCCATAAACTGTTCTTAAAAGCATGTGTAGACATAGCATCTATGTATTACTAGAGTCTTTCAATTTCACCCACGTAGTCTGGCTTGCAAATATCTTTGGACTTGAATGTTTCTTGACTGAGTCAGTGGTAAGACTTCCAAGGGTCACCCTTCTAGTAGAACATACTGATACTAAACTACACACATCAGTAAACATCTTCACCATCAGAATGTCCTGCAAGCAAGTCAGTTCATGTCAATTTGAGCAAGAAATTTTCCTTCTTCCCCTACCTGAGGTGTGTACAACCTCAACAGGTAAACAGGAATTGTGTTAATGTTTGTGTCAAAAGAGCAATTCAGCAACAATAGAGCAGTTACTGTCTTTCACATTACATATTCCCATGTATAATCGCATTTTTAGCAATAAATGTACTTGTTGATTTCTTGAGGGAAGAATATTGCCTTGCACTCTTCTGTCTCTTAGGCAGAAATGCATCAATTAATAAGATATTATTCACATATTTCACATATATATATGGATACATTCACTCACAGATTTTATTTAATAAACCTTATTATTATGGGCAAACTAATCCGTATAAAATGGACTGAAAAGACAAGTCTTTTTCTCAGTTGTACAGCCACAACTGATTAATGATATGACTCCAGATCTTAAAGAATCGTTTCTTGTCTTTCATAAATAATATAGAAATTATTGCTGTCTGCGCAGAAGAAACACACTGTCTGTGAAGAATTAGTAAAAGTTCCTAATAGAGGAGTGTTAATTGATCCTTAAATTATTCATAGAATTCCTCTGGGTTCTTATCCTTCACAGGAGGGATTGTATTTTTTTTCTTTTTCACGGAGTAAAATGACTTTAGCATTATTATAATTTCTTACAAAGTAACTATAGCTTTGTTCGGAGTTTGAATGAAAGACTGAGCCAATTAACATGCGGATTTATACATTTTTAAGTTAAGATCTTG
This sequence comes from Tapera naevia, assembly GCA_033556795.1. NCBI lineage: Eukaryota > Metazoa > Chordata > Aves > Cuculiformes > Neomorphidae > Tapera > Tapera naevia. The sequence continues at coordinate 9,610,611 of JAUMJJ010000038.1, forward strand.
ACTAATACAATGAAATCAACAGAAGACTCAAGTTAATGTAATTATTCTTATAATAATTACATTAGCACTATTGAGAAAGTGAGGATAAATCTGTCTGTACAATTATCTTGGCTAGGTAGCTGCATTTTCATTGTTTTACCCCATTATTCATTGAAGGAGGTTTTTTTTGCCTTATATGAAATAAATTCAACTAATTAAGGAGCTCTGCTAACCTTTACCTTTGTGTAATTCAGCAAATGTTTGTTTGCCATGAGAAATTTCTTGTTCTGTATAGATCTAGAAGGTAATTTTTATCTCCAGTTCCATTGTGGGTTTTTGGTTTTTTTGGTGAGGATTTTTTTTTGCTGTTTTTGTTTTAATAAAATCTTCTTACCTGAAAACATTTTTAAGAACATTTTCCAGGGATCATAAGACAAAAGCAAAGCCCAGCCTGGCTTTGTGTTACTACATACTCCAACTCCTTTTCAGCTCTGCTGATGTTATATAAGCGGTATATAATCTTATATGGTATATGACAGGATAGTGACATACACCAGAATGAAACTCTGATCCAGAGTATCCACATTCAGTGAAAATTTCATTGTTCAAAAACATACTGCCTGAGAATCTGCAATTGCACTACTGCTGAAGTCTTACAAAGCAGTTACCCAAGTTACTTGTATGAAGTTTGAGCAGGTAGTACTGCAGAAAATGCAGGAACATATACAAAGGAATTAATCACTTAAGGAAACAGCAGTTTCAGTTCACAATTATCACAGCTCTTTCAATGTGTACATTTTACTAATAAAAAAATAGATAATCAAAAGATACAAACAAACTCAATATCAGGTACTTACTGTGGATATCTCCTTTGGTATCAACATAGCTAATGTAAAATCTTACTGGAACCTCCACTTTTTATCAACTTCACTTCCTGCCATTATTTAAGGTCAGATCAAGTATATACCTTACTACTGTAATATAGAGGGTGACAGAAAAGAGCACATCACAGTATCACAGTATCACAAGGTTGGAAAGGACCTCTGAGATCATCAAGTCCAACCTATAACCTAACACTAACACCAACACTAACACCAACCATCATCTAAACCATGGCACTCAATGCCTCAACCAGTCTCCCTTTAAACGCCTCTAGGGTCGGTGACTCCACCACCTCCCTGGGCAGCCCATTCCAATGGCCAATCACCCTTTCAGTGAAGAATTTTTTCCTCATATCAAGTCTAAACTTTCCCTGACGAAGCTTAAGTCCATGCCCTCTGGTTCTGCCACTGGTCACCTGAGAGAAGAGACCAATCCCTGCCCGACTACAACCTCCTTTTAGATAGTTTCAGAGAGCAATGAGGTCTCCCCTGAGCCTCCTCTTCTCCAGACTAAACAGCCCCAACTCCCTCAGTCGCTCCTCATAGGGCTTGTGCTCCAGCCCCTTCACCATCTTCGTTGCCCTCCTCTGAACACATTCCAGTATCCTAACATCTTTCCCAAATTGGGGGGCCCAGAACTGGACACAGTATTCAAGGTGAGGCCTGACCAGTGCCGAGTACATGGGGACGATAACTTCTCTGGTCCTGCTTACTACACTATTCCTGATGCAGGCCAGGATGCCATTGGCCTTCTTGGCCACCTGGGCACACTGCTGGCTCATGTTGAGCTTCCTGTCAACCAGCACTCCCAGGTCCCTTTCTGTCTGACTACTCTCCAGCCACTCTGTCCCCAGTCTATAGCTATGCATGGGATTGTTGTGTCCAAAATGAAGTACCCGACATTTGGACTTATTAAACATCATCCCATTAGAATCAGCCCATCTCTCCAGTCTGTCCAGGTCCCTCTGTAGGGCCATCCTACCCTCTAGCAGATCAACCCTTCCTCCCAGCTTGGTATCATCTGCAAATTTGCTGATGATGGACTCAATCCCCTCATCCAGATCATCAATAAAGATATTAAACAGGACAGGACCCAATACCGATCCCTGGGGGACACCACTGGTGACCGGCCGCCAACTGGATGAAACACCATTCACCATCACTCTTTGGGCTCGGCCATCCAGCCAATTCCTAACCCAGCACAGAGTGCTCCCATCTAGGCCACGGGCTGCCAGCTTCCCTAGGAGTCTACTGTGGGAGACAGTGTCAAAGGCCTTGCTGAAGTCCAGGTATACCACATCCACAGCCTTCCTCTCATCCACCAGGCGAGTCACATGGTCGTAAAAGGAGATCAGGTTCGTCAGGCAGGATCTACCCCTCCTAAATCCATGCTGGCTGGGCCTCATTTCTTGACCGTTCTGCAGGTGGTGCATGATTTCACCCAGGATTATCTTCTCCATGATTTTACCTGGGACCAAGGTCAGGCTGACAGGTCTGTAATTACCTGGATCATCCTTACGGCCCTTCTTATGGATGGGCGTCACATTGGCCAACTTCCAGTCTTCTAGGATCTCTCCAGTGAGCCAGGACAGCTGAAAGATGATGGAGAGTGGCTTAGCAAGCTCATCCGCCAGCTCTCTCAGCACCCTAGGATGGATCCCATCCGGCCCCATAGACTTATGAGGGGCCAAGTGGCTCAGCAGATCGCTAATTTCCTCCTCATGGTTTGCAGGAGGGCCATATTTCACCCTGCCCCCATCAACCACTTCAGAGGGCCAACTGTCAAGCGAGCTGACATCCTTGCTGTTAAAAACTGAGGCAAAGAAGGCATTAAGTACCTCAGCCTTCTCTGCATCTCTGGTTACTATATTTCCCTCCACATCCAACAAGGAGTGGAGGTCGCTGCCGCCCTTCTTTCTGCCATTGATGTATTTATAAAAACTCTTCTTATTGTCCTTAACAGAAGTGGCCAATTTGAGCTCCAGCTGGGCTTTTGCTTCCCTGATTTTCCTCCTACACGACTTAACAACATCCTTGAACATGATCTGGCCTACATCCCCTTCTTTCCAACAATGATACATCCTTTTTCTTACTTAGTTCCTTCAGAAGTTCTCTACTCATCCAGGCCGGCCGTCTGCCCCTACGGCTCTTCTTACAACACATGGGGACAGCCCGCTCCTGCGCCTGCAAAATTTAATTCTTGAAGTGTATCCAAGCTTCCTGGACCCCCTTGCCACTAAGAGCTATTTCCCAGGGTACTTTCCTGACCAGTTCCACATAAGTACTTATACAGTACTAAGAGTCTTCTATGCCAGCTGGGAGTTGTTTTATGGGATGTATTTCTGCCACTGTGCATTAGGACTGATTTAGCACTCAGCTTGAGGCTGGACTAAAAACATTCAGAGGTATTCCACAACCTACTTTTTTCATGATGCACAGGTTAGTCAGGAATAGGATAAAAATACACTTGATGGAAAGGAAAACACATGTGCTATATTTCCCTTATTCTTTTCTTTCTGTTTAGGCTGCACTGGATGTAGTACTGTGTTAAAATTTGCGTGGGCCAAAGGGAAGATTAGCTGTATTCATGGCAAGAGATAATTTGGGGATTTCTTTGTCAGAAAAATCATATGGAAATCAGGGTATCCCCAGATATGAAAAAGCTGAAGGTTAGAAATCTGTTAAGGAGAAGTATCATATATGCTTTCTCCTTTCTTCATCCTCCCAAGTATCTGCTCACAGCCACTGAGATTGAACATCAGAATTTTCAGTCTTAGACATAACTCATTATGGGCATTAGGTTTTTATTCTATATATCATTAGTATTTCTTGCTTAATGTTATTTATCATGTCAACATGTAATTTGTTGTATTTCTCAGACTATGAATTTTAGCCTTAATATGTCCTCCCTAAAACTAGCTTTACTTTACAGTACAATGGGGAGCTAAGTTAACCTAATAACGTCTAATCAACCATTTACAGGTGCGAACATGACTGAGAAAACAGGTGGTTTTGAGCAACCGTAATTTCAAGAAACATCCTTTGTGTCTATTACAGTACCATAGCCCAAATGGAAAGCATAAGGACCACTTATGGAACAAAATTAGTCCCTCCAGTGGCAGTATATATGGTACAGTATGATAGTAGGACTGCCTTATACCGCATTCAACTTCTGGGTGTACTTTGCACTTTAGGAGGTTGCTCCAGTCCCCCTGACTTGAACAGTAAAAGATCATTTCCTGTAACAGAAATACAATCTACTCCATCTTCAGCATTCTTACTTTGTAAGATGAAGTTATTTGGGAACTTGTACTCATTCCATTCTGCTTCACCAAAGGACCAGATAATCAGAGAAAGCTTTATTACATTTAACTTTCATTCAATGTATATCTTATCTTTATGTATTTTCATGCAAGTTCTTGGTGCATAGAAGCAGAGACTATAAGGCTTTTAAAAATCTCTGGACTTGGCATTAAAACAGCTCCCTTATTACTGCTTTTGCAGCAATATAAATGCATGGAAATCTCCCAGAAGAGAAGACAATCTGACAGTGTTTCAGTGGCTAGAGTGGGTCAATGTAAGCAGTTATCAGATGGAGATATTTTTATATTGTAGCAAACATCCAGATGCAATAGATGTTTTTCAAAAGCCAAATTACTTCGCTAAAACCCAAATGCTGTCAATGATAGCAGCAAATAAAGAACGTGTGCTCACAGAAATACCTACAATCTGCTTTTCACTTTTATGTGATATCTTTCTTTCGCTTTCCAGTTGATTTCTCGTTTAAATACAGAAATGATTATTCTGGTTTTAAAATTAACATAAGATCAGATATTGTTAACAGAACAAATTTGCCAACAAGCTAACAGCTTGTGTCTCAAGTTGAAGCCAAATGTAAGTATAAACAGCCAAACCATAAACTTGGTTCCACTCTGAGCCTCCATCCTTCCTCTTTTCTGACACTTACCCAGCATTCACAACTGCTATTCTTGACCTCTCTTTCTACTCTGTCCCATTGGCTTCTTTCCTGGTTTTCAATGATCTTCCAAAACATCCTTACAAAATTGATGAGGTAAGATCACCTATTCCTCAAGCTTTTCTCACTTTATTTAGAACCAAAGTGCTTTTCTGCTCCTTTATGAAAATTTTCTACCAATCACCATCATCTAGTTTCTTTAAAAGATGCTTGCTTGATATTGAAAACCTTGATAACCAGACTCCGCTCAGCTGCACAAAATATTAAAACTCTTCTAAGTTTATGGACAAAATAGAAGCAAATGGGCATTTTACACCAAATTTCAGAGAAGCAAGGATCTCTCTGTAAGATTAGGCAATGAGTTTGATGTGTGTTTTTCTCATTTTTGCCACTAACTCAAATTGCATGCACTAATTTACTCCATTTTTTTTTGAGTCAGATTTTTAATTACATGAGTCAGTATTTTAATTGCAGGATTTTAATTGCACACTAAGTGTAATGAGACACCTAAATGATTTTGAAACCCTATATACATAAGTATTTTTAGATGTATGCATATTTTTTTAAACTGCCCCTCTATTCCTTGATCTCTTTATCTATAACAAAATAAATTAGATTACTCACTCATGTGTGTTAAAGTATTTTGAAAGACTAATTAAATCATTCTTTGCTATAACAATAATTTGTTTATTTATTATTCTCTCTCCATTCAAATTAAATGTGCAAGATAAGAAGCATGCAGGTAATTCCAAGAATTCTAAGAATGCTATATGTGACATTGGACAGATACTAATAAGAAATACAGTGCAGTTTGAGATTTCCATTGGAGTACTGTGTGACAAGAAACATTGCAAATAAATTTTTGAGTGGGACTCAGACCTTCAGGTTCCAACTACCCAAAGCATCACCTCAAAGAGTGAAAAATTTGTGTATGATTATTCAGCTGGTCAGCTTGTGCTGGTCCAGTTGGTTACTTTTGTGTTCTGCAGAAAAAGAGAAAGTTGATGTTGAGACACAGCTAGTTTATTCCTTTTGGGGATTATTAAAAGATGTTCAAAAAGGTTTGACAAACAGAATAATGGCACGATAATGGCTCCTACACATATCTAGGTGAGAATAGTTTCAGATTTACTAACACAAACCCTTCTATGTCTGAACTCTTTTACTTTCTCACAGATTTCTCCCCTCTGGTAACACAGGCAACCAGCAGTTTTCTGTACTACATTTTGGGAAGAACTGGAATTGAAAAAATGCAAGAGACACTTTTCTTATGCTACTAAGCCTGTTTTCTCCTGTTTACACATCACGGATTCTGTTCGTAATTTTGTTACATTTTCTTTCCACTTGTGCTCATAGCAGGAGGGACCTTGGCTAAGAAATACCAGAGCAGCTTTGAGATTATTATTCTTCACTGTTAAGAGTAGGATCACTTTCTGAGGTAAGATTTCAACATGTCTCTCTTATGCGTGGTGTCTGTCACTATAATATATGCAGATTCAAATCTGACTGCTATTTTTATATCTATAACTAGTCCAGCCATTTGTCATTTTATGTTATCCAGTTCTGCACGCCCCTTCCATCGCCTATACTTTTCACAGGAGAAACGGAACAGCTTGTTTTGGTATATCTTTGTCACACAGAAAGATACTCTAATATTCTTTAAAGAAATATTTTCATAGGATCATAGAAACCAGGAAAGGAATATATTTTTTAGATAATTTTGTCCATATCAACCAGCTTGTAACTGTTCTCTACAGCATAATTTTCAATTTTCTGTCACTTGAATCTTTATATGTCTCAAATGAGAAGACTTCAACAGTTTCTCTTTTAAAAATATTGTGTAATCTAATAAAGCTACTTATGAAACCTGTTTTCCCTTCAATGGTCACTTAAAAAGTTCTCTTTCCTTTTCTTTTTTTTTTACCTCTTTAAACTCATTTTCACCAGGCAATGTAGTTTTTCTGATCCTTGATTATTTTTCGTTTTGAATGATTTTCCCTTTGAATATTTTCTTCGTTCTGTAATTTTACATCAATGTATACAAACTTATATATCATAGTTATTTTCGCTATACTTCTGCTATGCAATCGTACATGCAATCCTGGAAAGGAATCAAAGAACCATTAAAAATGGGTTGGGGATAAAAGGCAAAATGGTTAAAGGACTTTAGGAAGACTAGAATATACAACAGCATTGTCATAGTTGGGGAAAACATTGTCATGACAAGAGACTCTATGTTAAACTCAATCTATTAAACAATCTATTATTCACAGAAATAAAATATTGATATTTTGTGATGATTTTGAAACAGGACAAATCATATCTTAAAATGCGCTTAATGGTGACTTCAAGGCAAATAAAAAGACAATGGATTTCTTTCAAATTACAACCAAACTGAGCAACTCTCTTGTGCTTGAACTTCATTTTCCAGAATTGAACTCTGAGATGTATTTTAGAGCTAATAGTTTTTAATGGAAGATAAATATAACCTAACTCTAGCAACACAAACACTAGTGTTACTGTTCAGCCTTGACTTATTAAACATTTCAGAACATATTTAACTGCCACTATTCCAAACTTCCGTTCAAGGTTTCCTTGTTAATGGCAGAAGCAAACTGTAAAATATTTTTGATCACTTCAGTCATGTAAAAAGACATTTACCACAACAGAGTCTGAAAAATAGGTTTTTTTCCGATTTTCTTTTACTTTTCTATACACCATGCCTGAAATATTTTCTTTCTCCATAACTGCTCATATGAAAAGTTTTCTTTCATGCAAATGAAAAAAAGGAGATAAATTAAACATTAGTAGTACAGAAGATACATTGATAGGAACCAGCTTGAAAACCTTTAAGGAGTTCAGATCTCGTCTTTTCCCTGTAGACAATTGCTTGATGATTACCGAGACACTGCGCAGTTCAGGTCTAACTCTTGCTTTCATGAACCATAGGAATGCATTTCACAAGTAGTGAGACTAGTGAGACTGCCAGCCTTGGGGACATTCCACACACAGGCTGCTATTCTTCCAGGGCCTCTGCATTTGACTGACACAGACATTACAGCTGGTAGAGCCTAGGATGGAAAAATCAATGGAGGCTGGAATCTGCAGTTTCCATTGATGAGCTTCAAGGACTGTCATTCCTATGTCAGTCTGGACCTCGAAGATTTGCTCACATCTTTGCATTTCTAGGACTCATCTCTTCTCATTCAATGGTTTGCTCCGTTGTTCCTTCAGACTTTCACAAAGATAGTCAAACCAGCACTGTTTCTCCATGTCACAAGCAGGCTAGGTCCTTTCTTCTTAACACACTGTAAAATCAATGAAGACAGAGCTATTTGGCAAAGTCTTATACCTAATGTTTAATGTTCTAATGTTTAATTTGTATTTTTAAAAAATTCAGTTCCTTTTCTTCTGTAAGCACTAACCCAACCACTCTCATTTGAGCAAATTCGGTTCCATTAGTACCAAAATATTGCAAGCACTTGTTAAAAGGTTTTTCTCCTTACTTTTATGACAGTTTTAGCATAACTGTCATAGTATAATTTCAGAGAGACACCACAGAGTTGAGTCTTGGGGCTATGTTTTCCCACTGATTTGCTAGATAAAATTTATTATGTTTACAAAATACATCAGCATGTTCATAAAGCTTTTTGTTTAAGAGAAATAAAAGAAACTTTGTGTTACCTAACATTGTATTTCTTCACAATTTTAATTTAAAGCAAGTGAACCAATAAAGAGGGAATGTATTTCTTTTTCAGCTTTTAAACATAAACTGGCAAATGTAGGTTGTGCATACCAGACATGGGCTGCTCCTGCACGAATTAATAAAAACAAACTGAATTTTCATTCCCTCAACTTATGAATGGTGCCAGTCTTATAGTGGGATGTTTATACTATTATGTGCTTAAGAAAACATACAAATTAAAATTCAGACTGCAGGGGTGCACATTTTTGAAAGTAATGTAAAAAAAACCCACCTATATCATAAGGGACTAAGTTGTTGCCTTGTGTTTTCTAATTTTTGTTAATATCACATTTTATTTTAAATGATTGCCATCCAAGGCATAGTGAGGAAAAGGTAATCAAATACTGGGTCCATAGGTTGTCATTCCACTTTCCTAGAGACTGAAAAGCTATCAGTAAAACACAGTAACATTTCCAACATTCATTTTCCCTACAGAGGGATAATAGTTCATTTGTAACATGTCAAATTAAATGAAACTCTTCTAATGTTTAGGACTTAAAGTAAGACAATCTATTTTTTTTCTCCTGCTCTGACACAAGAGCTTTGGTCACAGTCTCTTGTGTATTCAAAAGCTTTTCAACTTCCTTTAATGTCAGACAACTTCACTGACTAGTAAAGAAATATACTTAAGTATTGGAAAATGGAAAGGGGACCCTGAGATCCTAATGACTAAGAAACTTTATGGAAGAATATTTATTTCTCTGTCTCCTGAAAGTGAAATTTTTGTATGTATCAATTGCCAAAATAAAGACTTTGAAAATAACTTGCAAAGAATATATATCTAGGCAGGGAAATTGAGAGTGCTTTCTGCATGACCCCCCCAAAATATATCAAGCTGTGGCCTGAGCTGGTAAATAAATTAAATCTCTGCATTCATGTTATTTTGTGAGGATTTCTTGGAGTCGTCAAAACTGTGACACTTGCTAAAATAATATACTTTGTCTAGGGGAATTCTTCTCCACGATGCATGCACTGTAACAAAACCAGCCAAACAGTGCTTGCTCTCCCTGAAAATCATGCAAAAGGTTTGAGAGCTTTGGGATGAGCTAAAAAAAAAAAAGCAAAATTACATGTAAACAGAGGACATAAAAGCATATGTCACAGAATGTAATCTTCATCTGCGGAGTTGCAAAGATATTATGGATAAGCATCTCAGCTACAAACAATTGAAACTTGTGAACCACTACAAGAGGACTGGATGGAGTATTAGCAATGCCAGCTGTCATGAGCTAATCCATATTAATCTCTGCATCCCAACACTACTATCAAATCCAATAAAGGTGAGACACATGATCTTTCATTTCTAGCCAGGAAATATGTGTCATTAAAATGTTATTAGATTTACAGATTGGAAACTGATAAAAAGAAATGTAATCTCCACAGCTGCATCCATCAAACAATACAACAGCCTGTTCTCCTGCTATGCAGTGTGTATTTCCCACATCTACTATAATTTCTTAGTTGTGACATGTCTGCAGAGAGAAAGAATAGGTCCAAAATTGCTACCACCATGGAAGTCATGATGTAGATGCAGAGAAGGTTCAAACAGCAGCAAGTAAGTTGAACAGTAATCAGAAACTTTATGTTTACCCTAAGTTGAGAATTTAGATATGATGCTCTAGAAGAAGTACCCTAAGGATACATTAATTCTAATAAATAAATGTGCCTGGGTCTGTTAATCTGAGTCTGGGTCTGCACTGAAGCCAATTATTCCAGCCTTCATAACAATCCTAATAACTTCTATATGCAATTATCCCCTCAAATGGGCCAGTAACACTTTCATTTTCTGTAAGTCCTGTCCTACTGTAACTTCTGAAAGGTGGTCAGAAATTGTTCATAAGGATGCTGTCTGGTTTGAGCAATAAATATGTCAGAGACCATACTGGCAGTTTTACAGTGTAGGTGAAGTGAGTGGAAAAAATGGATATCAGTGGTATCCCATTCTTTTCCATATAAATGTTAAGATATTTTTTCTATGTCAGATATCTCACAATATTCCTAACTCTCCCCTCTTTCCACACAGAATGTTTCTTCTTTTTTTCTTCACTTATTACAATATTCCGTCATTCCTTCCAGCTATATTGCACATTCCTTAAGTCTTTTATGTTTCGTTTAAATCTCAACCAAGTGCAAGCAGCTTGAAATTTAGTAAAACGCTCCTTAAAATCCAGGAAAGACTGCTTTTGCCACCGACCTAGAAAGTATTGCCTGAAATTATGCTCTAGCTGTGATACCTTGACTTAAAGAAGTTTTCAGAAGCGAAAGAAGCTCAGGGCACAAATAGATACATTCTTTAGAACAGGACTGTAAGGTATTATACGTCCCATGTTTCTTCTTATATTGGGAGCCAATAACAACTGGACATTTACCAGAACCATTTCATAAATATATGGAGTGTTTGAGGAATTTCCTACATGAAGTGTCAGAAATAGTACAAATATTGCGATAAAAGTAAATTATATCCATTTTTAATATTGCCAAAGGTATTTACATATTTATAGTAATCGAAGAGAGGCCATATTTTATGTATATCTTCAATAGAACCTTGATCCCACTGTAATTTATGGGATCTTTGCCATTATCTTCTGGGGGTCAAGATTTTTATGAAATATTCATTGTCTATCTCACTAGTGGTAAACATTTATACATAATTGATTTTTAGGCACATCTTGAAGTGTAAAGAATAGAAAATTCATAGTGCTGTAGAGCTAAATGTCAGAAGGAATCATTAGACTAAATGCTGTACATGCATCTAAAACTCCATGCAAAATAAATGATGTAGACCACTGGGAATCTATACAAGCAGTCTCTATAAGACTCTTGCAGGTATATTATACTTTCATATTGGGATGTAACACCCTACAGAGAACACGAAATCACAGTGCTTGGACCATTTCAAGAAAACAACTGCATAAGGCCTTCAGCAGCCCAGCCTAACATTGAACTTAACTTTACTTTGTGCAGGACCACCAGCGGCAATTTACAAAAGTTTTGGTTAGTGTATTTTTTTATTATTATTTTAATTCCAGTGTAGGCAATGCCCATATTTAATAAGACACAAATGTTGAAATATCTTCTATTCTTTAAATACTAGAGTTGATTTTCTCAGCTTTTAAAAATTAATCCCAGCAACATGACTTTTAGACTAGAAGCACCAAAATAAAATCATGACAGTGATGAGGAGGCATTCAAATATATCAATCATTTCTCCCAGATAAGTTACATCCCTTTTGAGATCATGTGATATTAACTGTCTCCACAGATGTTGAACAATTTGCTGATATGTGGCCAGAGCAGAATCACGTTGCTCCCAAGAGCAAAAAAATATTCTTACAAGAGGAAAATGTAGACCTGAGCTAAGAAAGTAAGATAATGTTGCTGGTTCACATTTCTAGAAAACATACATCTACAAATCAACAAAAGCTTCAAAAAATAAATTAAGGAATTTTTTATGGAAGAATTTTTTTTCTTTGCTAATTGACAGTTCCACTGGTAGAGGTGCATTTGCCTAGGATGAAGTTCATCTTCTATATTTACAATAATTAAGGACCCAGCTCAGAACCAGATGAAAACAGGGGAAGAATGAACACTACACTAGGAGCAAGAATCTTAAACAAGTGATTTCCAGATGTTGTTATAGAAATCTAGAAACTCCATTCTTTCTTTAACAACATGACTTGCAATTGTTAACCCATTTCTTAACCTGGATTGGGTATCTTGTGCTTTGTGAGTGCTATTCAACTTCCAACAGTTGGGGATACATCAAAAAATCCCAATTTGATATATTACAAGTTTCTTAATCTTTCTGAACCAAGAAAAAAGGTTATCCTCTAAAGTAATTTCCTCTGGGGAAATCGGAAATAAGGTGAGAAAACACTTTACTTGAACTGCCACATCCCATTGCAGGAGATTTCTGCACATTAAATGGTTTCCCTAGTGTGTAAAGAGACCAGTGATGTACACAGCAGGATGACGGTTTAAAAGCCACAGAGATATAACTGGGATAGAATTAGGCATGAGAAAGATATATTTGGATATTTTGGAAGGACAAAGGATGAATATTTTTTTTAGATGAACTCTTAAAAAACTTCCGTATTAGTTTTATTTACAAAATAATTTTTCTTTAGCAACATAGAAGAGATTGCTCACTCATAGAAGTAAATTTATTAAAAGTAGTTTATAAAAGTGTTCTGATTTATATAAGCAAAAAACAGCATCAGCAGGACAAAACCTACATTACAATGCTGTCTCATCACATGATCTTAGTCCTAACACCTGCTGTACTCCACTGGCAGCATCACACACAGCATCACAGACACAGGAAAACAGATTGCTTGTGATTGCTAGTTTTGAAAATTTCACTAGAAGTTACTTGTTTCTGTAACCCTGAGAGTATATTATCACGTTAGTTGTTCTCTCTCAAATGTTTCAATTTAATAATATTAAAAGTAAATATAAAAAATATTTTAAAATTTATTAATTTATATGACTATATATAAAATAGCACTGTATAGTGATAATTACTATAGTTTTCTTATTTTTCGTTAGAATACACATGCTAGGATTCTTATCAATCAAAAATTGAAAGATCGATTTGGATAAAGTAGGAATATTTAAGGACCATGGGTAATGAAAAACAAAATTTTCTTACCAAATATTTTCCCTTGTTTTGTTTGAATGAAAAAGATGAATGAGCGCTGATATCTTACTGGTTTCAGACCTTGTTCCAGCCTCCTCCAGACAGAACCAGAGCCCTGCAGGACCAAAGGACAGGTACAACTTCAGTGACCACTGTGGACTCTGCATGTTACATTCAGCCAAAGCAGGACAAATTATGTAGCTGAGAGGACTGCCAAGCCGCTGCCTGCAATTTCAAGTATAAATTGGAATAGACCAAGAGAATAGCAGAATGCCCTATTAGAGTGGAAGCTGCTTTGATAGTGTAAGAAGGGTGAGAGCAAAGCAGCACAGTTCAAAATTTAGGGGATGAAATACCTTTCTGTTTCCTCAGATTTTTTTCATTCTCTACTATGTAACTACTGAGTTTACGGCACATTGCTTGAAAGCATCCAGCATTTCTGTCTGTCAAAGACAGACAGCTGGACTCGGCAAACCACTTTTGCCAGACCAAATTGGCAATTCTCACCCTGTCAAACTTTGGGTAAGTGTGACTCCATAAATTTCTTGTATGATTTCCCTTAGGTACTGAACTTCCATTTTGTACCTCAGCAGACTCATCACCTGGAGCAATGTTGAGTCTTGTTAGGAGTTCTGTTTGTTGCATGACAAGGAAGAAGTTTAGCTGACACAGGAAAGTGTGCCATCAGGAGGAGCTTCTCTATTCTCTGAGCCACAGCACTTGGCTAGTGGAGCAGTAATGAGTCCATGTCACTGTGGTACATATATGAGGGAGATACAGGTTTACAGTTCATGAGGATAGGTGGAGAGCAGGTGAGAAAAGATTAGGCACTCTGAATTACTTGGTAAGTCATTTTTAAAAAGATATTACATTCTACAGCAGAGATTGATCAGTGCTAGATATAGTGATTTTTCTTATTATATAATGAGCAGATTTGACATAATTCCTAATTGCAAAAACCGCTTAGGGACCCTTGAATAATAGCTTCTGCGGAAATACACATAATTAGTCATAGATACATTGATTTAAATGAGTCTGAACTGCAGCAGTGTCAACAAGTCCCAGGCAGAGACTGTGGCTTGTACTGAAGTGGTCTGTCCTCCTTTAAGATACATGGTATCAGGACCCAGCGCACATTTTTCAATTAACGGTCCAGTGAAAAAAAAAGTAGAAATTATTACAGAAGTAGAAAGTGAGTCATGTGAAAGAGATCTTGCAGGTAAACAGCCACAGTGGACCCAAATACAACAGTCAAAGAGGCATAAGAAAAAAAAAAAAAAAGCCTCCAAGAATGAAGGGCTGGGAAACTGTAGGAAACATAAGAAATGGTTTAGTTTTAAGTTTAACTCAAGTTTTATCCTGGAGCATAAAACTGAGCCTCAAAAGAAATCCTCACATTAGATCTGGGAAAGAAGGCTAGTTGCTGATAAGGTGGTGCTTTCTAGGGCTTGAAAGGTGAGGTTCTGTAAATACATAAAGAATGAAATCCAGATACTTCCCTCCAATCCCTACCACCTGCATTTACAAGTCATCCGTTGTAGCTGATCTATTTAAGTACCATCTGTCCAAAACAAAATTTACCGGCTCCAGTCAACTGTAAATATCCAGTGAAAATATGAGGTTTTTTTCAAACATTGATGTCAAGTTACAACAGAGAAAATTTAGATAAAAGCCCGTTAGTTCTAGACTAAATATATGCCAGTTATATTTTATACTCAAAATTCATGTCATCAAGTAGAAATGCAGTGGACACTAATTGTGCAAGGTATTCATTACCCCAAACATTGCAGACTACACACATTCTTTTGGAAAAGCTGAAGTTCTCTGCAGTCTAAAATCTAACTCCAAAGAAAACTGTTCAAAATGAGAGTATATATCATAGGTACATACCTGGAAGAGAGTGTTAGGAAAGGAGGCAATTCACTCAAATAACAGTTTGGAAACAATGAAGATTGTTACTTGGTTTCTGCTCTATTATGTATTCCCCCATGCATAAGTCTGGGTGTGTTCATGAATATGTAAATTTTTGGTATTAGGTTGGATCCCACTGTGATGCTTGTATATAATTAGAAGCTCATCATTAAAGATTTATTAGCTGCTGCCATTCTATTAGCATTTAGAAATAAAACTAATGCAAATAACTATTATTTATACTTTTCCAGGGTTATTGCTAACAGTAGCCACATTATTGAAGATATACAAGAAAAACATTAAGTCCGGCTTCTAAAAAGTGGTCGTAAGACTCATAGCATGTGGATGCTTTCTACAGGAAAAAAAAATGGGCTGGTGAAGATGAAAAAGATATGGAAAAAAAGCTCCTTATATTAGCAGCATAAGGTGACTTAGACATAATAGGTGCAATTAATAGCAGTAATTCAAATGAAAATTCTGAGCAAGGATGTCCCAGAAAGGAAAAAAATATAAAAGAAAAGGGAAAAAAGGGTACAAAAATCAGCTAAAAACCCAACTCCTACTTATTACTGTCCAAATTTTTTCAGATGAAAGTTTAGTTGCAGTTGGGAATGGAGTATTTTATTTAGTTTCTAGACCTTCTTAATTACTTCTTTTGCAATATAGATAAAGATTCAGCCTGGGAAAGAAAAGAAAATGCTTGGGGGGAACTTATCCAAATATACTTGATGGGAGGGAATGAAGAAGAGGGAGGCAGTGACCATTGACAGAACAAGAGACAATGGAGACAAATTGAAAAAAAAAAAAATTCATCTGAACACAAGAAAACAAGTTTGTTTGCTTATTTGTTTGTTTTTACTGTGAAGGTAGTTAAACACTAGCACAAAGACGCTGTGAAGTCTCCCTCTGTGAAGACACTAAAATCCTGACTGGAAAGGGTCCTGGGCAACCTACTCTAGATGACCCTGACTGAGCAGGGACTGGATCTGATATCTCAAGAGGTCCCTTTAAACGTAATGGTTCTGTGATAGTCAAAATTACTAATAGAAGCAAGGCTTGTGAAAGGAGGAGATGCCTTTTATTAGGCCACATGGGAAAGTTAGAAAACACTTACTTTGGGCCTGCACAATCTAAATTAATCCAAAGAAGCAGCAGAAAAAAAACACAAGTAGGTAGTCATGCTGTCCCTGGTTTAACTATCATAATCGAATAAATTACTACATTATACAATATTATGATGCGTAAAAAATAAAACAGTAGTTAACATTAATCAAATAGAGAAGTTATTAGCATAGAAAGAAGACAACTAGTACTAAGAAATTAATGCTTGCACTGTTCAGTCATCTGACGGTAGAATTGGGCGAGTTCAGTTTCATTATAATATGCTAAATCATATTGATAAATTAGCAAGCTCATGCAACTGAAATCTTAGACTTAATCTTACACCAGTCTTAAAATTGCAGTGCTTTCAACTGTCCAACTGTGAACTCCTTACAGTCTGGAATGCCAGCCGTGTCACATGACTTTTTTTATGTTTCAAAGCAGATCAATGCCTGAGAAGCAATGATTCTTTGAAAAAGTGACAATACTGCTGATTCAGGTGACCACCTAAACTGTGGAACGGCAATCCAAATTTATTTTCCTCTGTGGCCCATTCTGACAAGATGAACATAAAGTAGCTGCTGCAAAAGACTTGATCCCTGCCCAGGATGTGGTCAAACTGGTATATGGGAGAAAGCTGATACAGAGAGAAGAAGTATATGAAAAAATTCAATTATAGGGGTCTGAACTGACCTTCAGCATGTTGGTGGATGGCTTTGTATTGCACTCAGCCTCTGAGTTTCTGAGAAGAACAAATAACTAATAGCAGACGATCTTGCTACAGACAGGGAAGAGAGCCAATTGAAGGAGAATTCACATTTGTGAAGACTTGTACGGCGATCACTCCTCATTTAGTGCAGAAGATAATTGATTATATAGTGTCAATGGGCAGAAGAGACATTTAGACACTGGCAACACCAACTCTTATTTCTCTGCTCTCAATTTACATTGAGAAACAAGATTTCCTATAATGCAATTCCAGAGGTGATGTTCCCCATTTTGGGGAATTTGGTTCTGTGATACTTCCAAATGATAGAGACACAAGAAATGAGAGTGGACTTATCCTTGATTGGCTATCTTCATACTATTTCCAGGTTGTATATGTATACCTATTCCCCCATTTTCTCTTCTTTCTCCTGTTCCACTCTGTATTTTGTTCACGGTTGCAACTTTCTCTGACAGTTGAAACGATATAGCCCTCAGGAAATTAGTGTTGCATGATGAACTGGGCCCTGTAGCCCTCAGCAACCGGAGATCCTGAAGCCCATGAAAATTCATTTTAATTCAGTCCAGCTACTTAGACCTTCTTCTCAGGTCTCTGAAAAATTAAAGCTTATTTGTGCAGGCAACCAAGGCTTTTCTTTTTCCAGAACTGGCCATTCTTGTAGTGATTCCACCCAGTGTTTTCCAAAGGGCAGTATAATTTTAATTACAATGTGATTAATGTACAAGTAAACAGTGCAAGGATTTCCTGGAAGCTAAGTCAACACACTTTTGTATGACAAATTCCAGGTAGAAGCTTTTTCCTTGATTTATTTGCACTGACTCAAACTTTCTCGGTCACGAGTTTAAGTGTATTCTGGAGAGGATGATGTTTTTTTTAAGCATCCTCTGCTAGAACTCTTCCACTGCAAGTAAACATTGAAGAACAACTGTGCTTCTAAATACTCAGGGAGAAAGAATCAGAAGAAGAAAGGTGAAGGCTTGCTTCTCATTTGAGCATATACACCAAACTCATAACCTTTTTCTACTATAGTTTCTCCAGCGTTGTACCTGAACTGTACTTTTCCTTGCTACTTTCCGCTGTTGTATAATGAAGAAAGACCCAGTACATTCATTTCAGAAAGGAAAAACATCTATTTTAAGCAGTCTCCAGCAGAAAAAACTCTGAGAGGATTAAAAAAAACAAACTGAAAAAAAGCAAAAAAAAACAAACCACAACACAACAAAAGCAGAAAAGAAGAAAAGCAAAAAGAAAAAAGAGAAAAAATAAATAATCCTCAGTGAAGTAATAAGTATCTCACTGCAATCAGTTCTAAAGAATAAAAAGGTAAGTATACCTGACTACTTTTTAAAGCACCAATAATTTGCATACAAGATGAATTCATCCAATGACATACACACTTTGTATACTGCTTGTTGAAAGGAACAGTCTGTGATTGCACAAGAGGCTGCTCTCCAGCATCTGGTACATACAAACTGGGGATAAGAGGCTGGAAAACACCCCTGTGGAAAGAGATCTGGGAGCTCAGGTTGATGGCGATTTGGTCATGAGTCAACAATGTGCCATGGCAGCCAAGAAGGCCAGCTGTGTCCTGGGGTGCACCAAGGATGGCATAGCTAGCCAGCTGAGGGTGGCAATTGTCCCACACTACACTGTACTGGTGTGGCCCCACCTTGAGTGCTGTGTGCAGTTTTGGGTGCCACAATACATGAAGGACATCAAACTACTCAAGTGTGTCCAGACAAGGGTTACCAACATAGAGAAAGGTTTCAAGGGCACGACTTACAAGAAGTGACTGAGATCAATTGGCTTGTTCACCTTGGAGAAGAGAAGGCTGAGGGTGGAGTCTACAGCTTTCTCAAAGAGGCAGTGAAGGATGACCCGCTGATCTTCCCTTTCTGGTGACCAAAGACAGGACACAAGGAAATGGAATGGTGCTCAATCAGGGGAAGGCATTGTAGATTTCTGCTGTGATAAAGTCAGCATCAGCTTTTCTGTCATTAAAATATAAAGTCTTTGCTTTCTTGGACAGGAAACTGAAAGTTAACACACTTAAAAATCACATGCTCTAGTCCCCTAATCACCCATTCTGATAGCACCACAAAACTATCACATATTACAGAGTATGAAATGCAAATTAATCATGCTTTCTTTTTGCTTTTCTACATCTATTCTTTATTTTAAAATAATACCAAGAAAGAATTTTATCTACACGTAGTTTTATGGAAATAGTGTATTTTTTGTGAAGACTGCATTGTATATCAATGAGAAGTTATCAGGATGGCATCCTTTCTCCTCTGGCTGCAGGTATCTGGATTATTTTAATCCATCTGACAGGCACGTATTGAGCCTTAATCTCTCAGATTTTGAGCCCTCATCATAGGTATTTAATTCTGGTCTCAATTCTGGCAAAAAAAACAAAGACTCATAAAAATAAACATGAAAGGTTGTCACAGACACATTCAAGATTCCCTTTTCTGACAAACTGTATATGACAGACTACTTCTACAAGGCTATCAGTCAGCAATGGAAAGTATGAATGACTTTGGCAGAATTCAGTTTTCAGAGCCCAAGTTCAAAGACCTTAATGGAAAACATTTTTAATAGTCAATTAATAAAATCTACAAGGAAAATTTAAGAACCTTGAAAACTAATTTTGAGTGAATTTTTCTATTGACTTGCCTTTTTTTTCTTTTCAGAAGAAGATTAATCCATGTTCTTGTGTGTAAAACCACTTTGGCAATTCAACCTCAACTGCACCCTTGCGGAATCTCTTTAGTGATTACAGAAGACAGTGATTCATAGAAGACAGCAAACATAGATTCATCTTATTTCCCAGAAAGGGAGAACAACAGCATGACAATATAAAAAGAAAGCTTTTTAAAATACAAATGATGGAAGAAATATTAATAAGACTGGAAATAGTAGCAAAAATACCCAACAAATCTTGATCAGATTGTTTTTACAGTATTTTTCTATCTCTGAAAAGGAAAAATGCAAAACTTGAATCAGGAGAATTATCCAAGCCAGAATAATGATAAGATCTGCATGGACTGAAGAATGGAAGACCTTGAGAAAGCCAGACATCACATATTTGTTCAGCACACACTTAGCTAGTGAGATGAATCCTCCCTGAAAAACAGTGTAATGCAAAAGGAAGCCGTATTTGCCTTGCAGTTTCTCCAAGCTTTCAATCTCCTTCCCAATGAATTTAACAACAGGTAGTGGTGGTTCAAGGTGCCCTTTACACCTCTTCTGGAATGCAATAATCTTCCTGCTGATTACTTAAAAAAAAAAAGAAAAAAGAAAGATGATTAGTGTTTTAGATAATGTAACTTTTTTTAAAAAAATCTTCAGTGTTCCTAAAAACTAGAATTTAGATTAGTGTTCCAGGAAGCATCATCACTCTAATTCTGTTTTATTTTTTTCAGCCATCAGATTTACATCTACCATCCAATCACATGTGAACAGCTATGTTGATGACTTCAGTGTTAGCTATAACCCTGAGCTGGTTTGAGCTATTTTCCCATGCTCTCTAACGGTCAGTTTAAGCCACTTTTACCAAAGCTTTCTCCTTTTTAAACAAAAAAGCACCTATAAAAAACAAAATCACTCTAAATATATATATTTTCTAAATATAAATACCTACATATAGTGAGGATTTCCAAGAAAAGGGAAGAAGGGAAGGGAAATGGGAAAAAGGACAAAAAGGAATCAAAGTAAAACAGGCATACACATTCCCAACACCCAGTAACTTGAACAAAGTATAGAACTACTGAAATCTCACCACCTCCCCCGAGGAGAGACAGACAGCCAAATCTGACACATTAAAAATTTTTTCTGCAGGTCTCAGCAGCAGACAGGACCAACACAGGGACCTCCTTCTCCCCAGCCTTGCCGGAAGAACAAAAAAAAAAGCATATCCTTTATCTACATCTTATTTATATGTTGTGTTACATTAAAGGAAGATATGGAATATTTCCATGGATCCTGACCTCCATTGTTAAGGAAGTCCTGTAAAGGCTATTTTTAAGGAAGATCTGAAGCCAAACCACTACAAACACAAAGTTCATACCATATGAGACTCTATGTACACTAGTTGATGGAATATACTGTTCAAGTACCTTCTGCCCTTTCAGACAATATCTAACAACAAATATCACTTGTCTCACAAGCCCCTGGAATTCAGACTCTTTCAAGTAACAGTAAGAGAACAAAAATATTGTACCAACTGCCTCAGTAAATTTAATAACATAATTTCCTAAATGTTTAAAAATAAAACCAGAAAGGAACATTCAGATGCCTTCCCTCTAATTTTCAGCCCCTCTATGAGATTCAGTTGTTGTATGTCCTTGTAGCCTGGCGTTACACAGAAAAGACTAGTGTTATTCCCACCTCTCTCAAGGATGTTGTTTCTCAGCTTGCTTTCTCTTTTGTAAAAACAGAATGTTTACATCTCTCAGGAGCGTAAATAGCAAGTGCTGCATGTCCTTTACGCTAGAGATGTACCTTCTCAATAAGTCAATCAGATAAGCATTTCTTTATATTTATTATTTGACATTAACACAAATTTATGTGTATTACCTATGTCTCCTATATATTACCTATGTCTGTAATCAAGATCATGAAGCCAGAGAAACCTGTTCCTTCACCAATTCTCTACACAATCTAGCTGCCCTAAACTGAAATTCAACACTGTATGAGTCTCATTTATGATGCAATTAATATTTTTATAACAATTTTACTCTACCAATATAATGATGACTTTTCTTCCACAGAAAACCAGAAACAAAGAAAAATGCTATACAAGAAATGAAAACTCCCTGTGTTTTTGTAGGATGATGTGTTTCAGTCATGAAAAAAAGAAGCAGATATGCTTGAAAATAAAGCTTTGTATTGAGACACAATAACTACCTACAGCCTGAAAACGTGGAAGCCATTGAAGTATATCTGGGTCTTTCAATCGTAAAACAAAAAGAAACTGAATCTCTTTACTTCTACCAGGCAAGTTCCCAGAGAGAATGTCTGCTGTCCTGCAAACTCATAACGTACACTCACAGTATGTAAGCCCCTGATTATCATATTTGTCATAAAGTGGTTTGAGGCTTTGCAAATTTTAAAGCCAGAAGTTCTGCTAAAGACCTACCTGTTCAGTACTCACCAGAATAGTGACAGTTTCAGGCAAAAGAGGATCTTGAAAAGATCAGGATGCCTCCCTACAATTCTGAGTCAGGGCTCCCAACCCTAAGCAAGGGGAAAACTTCAGCCTCATTTCTTCCCCTTTAGGTAAGATCTTGGCTTTGTTGGATGCTTAAATCCTTTTCTTGAGACTCTTAACTTTTCACTCTACACAGAACAGAGCATTTACTTAGGTAAAAATAAAGACCGTGACACCTAATGCCGCTAACCACACTTGATGAGTTCTTTTGGCAGCACAGAAAGAGTACAAATTTAGACAAAATAATGTGCAAACTACGCAATCCTCTGCCTAAGCTTCTTCCCCAGTCTAGGGCATTTCTCTCCAACTAGATCCTCTGGGATGTTGTCCACAACTGTAATTTCTCTTCCGAAGCATGATAGTGTTTTTCCTTATTTGCCTCTATCAGCTTCCCTTGACTTTGGCTAGTCCTGCTGTCAGAAACAAGTCAGTATGCTCTTCCTCTTCCTCCTTGTTTTTTGCTGTATTCTTCCTGGGAGACTCTGCTATTCTTCAGTCCCCATAGTCAAACAGAGTTCTATTATGCAGACACTATATAAATTCTCCCACTTTAAATTCCAGCAAACTGTAACCTGCTCTTCATGTATAAGGATCATAGAGAAGATAATTCAGTGACACTTTGTTCCAAAGACATACTTCCAAAGAGGCAAGCTCTGGACCTCATCAGTAGCATAAGATATATTTCTATTACACGTTTGTTTCTATCTCTGTAGACAGCTGTTTCAGGCACTGGGATGTGATTGTCTATGCCATGTAATTGTTAGCACAGTCACTGGTATAGCGTGGGCACAGAGAAACCACTTCTTACAAAAATATTCCTGGGAACAATTGGAGATATTGCTAATACAGATGTTACTTCACAGATGTAACATCTCAAAACCTCTTAAATTGTACAGATTCCTTAAATGTTCACTGTAGGGTTTATTTATTTTACATTTTTCCACAGACATGGTATGTTTTTTCCAGGGGGAATGATGGACAACTTTGGATTTTTCAGGAAAAATAAGGGCTAAAACCCAAAGATAATTGCACAACAAAGGTCAGATGACTCAGAATTTGTCTCTGTGCCACTGCTGATAAAAAATCGTAGACACAAATTTGTGTGTAGAGGAGAAAAGCAGAACTAATGTCTCTGAATATTATTCATGCGCTATATTACAACCCAGGTTTTGGCTTTATTGCTTTAAACAAAACCAAATTGCTGTTATAATCTTTGATCCTTGAGATTCTTATGATTTTAAAGACTATATTATGTTATTGCATATAGTATCTTCATTACACAATGAACTTCTGGACATTTAAAGAAAATATTATTTGTCAGTTCTTATACAGAAGTATATTTGAACAGTTAATTTATTTTTCACATCAGCTTCAGTAGATTAGAGTAGCTTCAGTAAAGAAAACATTATTTCATTTTGAATTTTTGGTTGGTATATTTTAACTATAACAAGGGTTATGACAAATAACCACTTTCAAATCAGGGGCATAGCTGCCAAACTGCTTCCTACACAACTGATCTGTGGACTAATATCGTGCAAATGAAATCTGGAAAATTCATTGTAAAAGTTACTTTACTCAGCAATGTTTTTAAATTGTGGTTTACAGGTTAAAGTCATAAGCTCTTTACTTTTCTCAAGCATAATGTAGAGCAGTCCACTCTCATATGTATGTTTACACATTCTTCTGTTACATAAACACCTCCAGGAACACTGGATATTGATGGATATCGTTTAGAACATAGATGAGTGAATGGCTCATTTTGAATAATTTATCTAAAACCTTTTCTTATGGCACATCTGTGAGCAGATTGCAGTTCTTTCAAATTTATTCAATATTCTAAATTAAAATAGCTTCTTAAAAAAAAGTTGTTAGCTTTAGGGACTTAATATGAATTGTTTTAACGGAGTATTCATGTGTTGGATGACTTCATCAGCAACGGCATGTAGTATTGTTATTTCCTAATTGGATAAACATCCACGCAGTTCTAATGTAAATCCTTGCATGTACAAAAGTAAATTCAGATTTCAGGTTGTTTTCATAAATTTGACCTCATATTTTTTGTTTGCAAACATCTTGTCCAGAAAAATTAATTTATACTGGTTTTAATAAAAAGAAATATGAAGTAAAAAATGTAACTGGCAGGAATTCATGAAAAAAAGCCAATCAGAAAATTCCAGATAGTATTTTGTATTATGTTCCTTGATGTGTTTTATAACCATTAAATTGCTATTTTTTTCTTTCTTTTTCCCTTTTTCCATAATTTATGAAACTAGGTCTAGGAACTGTCATTTCTTATTATGAGTGTTCTGTCTCCTCTGTTTATTGAACGATCTAAACCTGTTTTCTTTCTGTGCTAAATAATTACATGTCCTTTTCATGACATTTAAAAATCAATAAGCATAATGTTTAAAGGAAAAGTCAAAGCATGAATTTTTCATGGACAGATTAATCTATAATCTGATTGTTCTGAACACAACTATTTTACAGGCACATGCAGCTAACTGAAAGGGAATATGTACAATCTTTCTTATAAATCCATCTCTCAGTATGCTTCTCAAGAACAAAAACATATATGGGCTATGCATTTTTCACATTCCAAAAAGAATTAACTTACTACCTGACGAGAGGTTAGATGGACGTTGAAGGAGATTGTAAAGCTATGAAGGCATTCTTGTAATGTTGAGAATTGTGTTGCTGGGGCATAGAGGTCTTAAGCCCCCTCTTCTTCTTTTGCCATTGCAAATTTGCAAAAGAAGAAAAGTTTAACAATAGAGAGGAAAGGAAGGTAGAGTGACACGTTGAAGATCACAAAATAATTAAGGTCATAGGTGTTAGTAGAATATAGTTCTTCCCATTTCCATTCCTGTGTTCTATTGACTGGTCCATAATACACTTGCACATATTTCCACATAAATCTCTGAGGCAGCAGGAGGAATTCTCAAGACAGAAGGAATTCTATTTTTGTTTGACAGTTTTTGACAGAAAGCCAATCTTACTTCAGCCACTCTCATGAATAAATACATACATATAATCCCTTAAATTTAAATAATGTTTCCCATCTCAGGGTCTACAACGCTATATGCTTACATTGCACAATAATCTTAGTGAGTCCTAAAGAAGCATCACTTGACTGAAGAAAATTTTCATAGCTCTTCCAGCTTCTGCTAAATTCAAAGCTAGATGATAGAGTTCAAAGGTCCCTATATCTTTTTACTAGAAGTAGTTAGTCCATCTGCCATCCTCTAGCATATGAAGTCTGTACTTCCAAATGCGTGAGGTGTTGATAAACCTTATTTTTATGTAATGTTAAAGTTTTACACGAAAAGCAGAAGCCTGAAAAAGGTGACAGTAAGCATTTGTCTGGTATTTTTTTATCACGTTTTAAGAGTAATCCTGCTGACTTAACATGAGAGATGTAATGTGGTGTCTGTGTTTACCTAAGCTGTTGGAATTTCTGACTCCCTGTTTGCTTCCATGGTCTACATGATATTGTCTGATAGTTAATGACAGACAAGGCTTAGTCACCTCTGAATATAACTCATAAACACTTTTGGGTTTTGCAACAGGTGAAAGCAGTATTTTATTAATATATCCATGGAAAATCCCAGAAAATTGTAAAATTAACTATGATTTTCCTTCTAATTGGTGAATCCCTCAAGAAAAAAAAAACTTTTGTCACATAAAATACCTCTTACAGAAAAATATTGGACAAAACATATGAGTGGGTTTTACAGTTTTCTCCTGTGATGTGTACTGCATCAAAGGAAGCATAAAGGGTTATTCATTTTTTATTTTGTTTACAGTTATGTAATCTTCAGTTTAGTCAACACCTAGACCGTGTTTTCAAAATAAAAATACTCCTTCACAAGAACAAATAAGAGTTTTTATATTTCCATTTATTGTAATGAAAGTTATTAAAATGATAATTTTATTTAATATATCAGTAGGGCAATAAATTAACAGTCTTTAAAAACAGTAGAGATATTGTAGTAGAGATATTCACTTACTGTGATATTTACCTTAGGATCCCATTTAACTGGGCTTCAATTATGTTCATGACTTACTTATCTATTCAAAAAGTATTTCCGTATCTGAAATATATTCCAAAGACTTTTAGAAAAATTAATTTTCCAACCAGATTTTGCAATAATAATGAAACCTAAAGTTGATATCAGACACCACTGAAAGAACAGGGTAGGAATAAATGTTTCTATGGAATGAAATAGTTTAGATTTTGTTGTTTGATCAAATTAATTAAAGCATGTGAGTTCTCCATCGACTCTCTTTTCTAACTTCCAATTGCTTAGTTGCATTTCATATATCCCTGAGCAAAGGCTATTAAAATATTCTGAGGCTAGATTTTTAGAAATAAAATATGTTTCATTAATTATGGATAGTACAGAAGCCTGAATTCAAAATTAAAATGAGCAGTTAACTGCAGATGGGACACAATTGAGCACAAATGTACATTTTATCATTGATTTCTGTATGTTTACCACAAGAACGTTATAAATATGACCAGATTTTTTTTCCCTAATAACGCTCTTAGGTGTGTGATGTTCTTTCCAAATTCAAGCCTGGTAAATTCAGCATCTTAGTTACTTCCCAGAGGAGTAGTTAGGAGAAAGTATAAGTACAGTTTTCTTAGCATCTTAATCTAGTTTCCCTCCAAACTTATATATGGAAGCCTGTAGGGAATTATAGCTTCCTGATTCATCTTTTAGAGCTTCTTCCACAGTCAATAGCACACTGTTTTTCTACTTATATAGCATAAAATAATAGGAAATGAGGTGTTCCCTCTCCAATCTGGGTTCTTGAATGTTTCCCTTAAAGAATAACTATTCTTTTCATGACAGTCTACACAGAGAGGACTTTTATTATTAGGCTTTTACACCATATATGCTTAATGGTACCACCTCACATGAAAACTCCAGAAAGGAGGAAATTAGAAAACCAAAATTTCTTGGCCATAGCTCTCTACTCTTTCAGATATATAAACTGTCATGTTGATTTCCATTGGTAAAAATGTAGTATCTGCTATGTGAGAGGAAAACGAAATCCTCTGAGTCTGGATTTGTTTTCAGTAACGTGGACAAATACTATGCACAATACCATGGCTTTAAATGTCATGAGCTACTCCAGGGGCAGGTAAACTTCATGTCAGGTCTAGTGCCATAGAGAATTTTAGCTCTCTACATATTCTTTCATAAAAGCAGCCCACACTCTCCATCTTTTTTATCTCATTTGGTTAAGATTTAGCCTTTCATTTCTTAATTTTAACAGCAGCTGATTAAGTAAAAATAAAGAAAGGAAATCTATGAACTGCCTAACTTGAAAAAGGTTCCCAAATAGATCTTACTTAAAGGAGGAATTAAAAAGAACAACATCAAAACTTAATGTAGAAAATTCTTGCTGAGCTAAGAATTTTGTGAGGACTCACTCTCAGCTGTATTGAGTATGGGCCAAAGACTATCTCAATGTACCACCACTACTGTTTAATCCTTTCTACATGGTTAAGTGAATGGCTCCTCTCCTCATTTTGAAACTCTTCCCAATGTAATTATTTTAACAAAAATGACGATTCAGCCTTTGGAATTTCTTCAGCAAATCTTTTTCCAGATATTATTTATTATTTCACTTACTGCAGCATATAATCTCAGTGACAAGTGTGTCCTGATAATATAATTAGATCCTACTAAGCAACTGTGTTTGTATGACTGTTTTTTTCAATATTTCTTGCAAGCAAAATGCAAGTCTTAGAAGACTCCTTCAGAAATAAGATGATGCTATTTCTTCACATATTTCTATTTCCATTTGCAATTAATTTTGTTGAATTTCAGTAACTGAGCTACAATTTTTGCTATTAGATATGAGCCTTGGTCTAAATTCGGTAAAAGTCACACCAAATAGCTGGCTCTATCCAAAACTGAAGTGTAGGGAGTAAATCTTTTCCTCTGTTTAGAGATCATCTGGTGACTATTTCTTACAATATCAGAAGCACAACAATATTGGAACACACAGCAATGTTTTACTACTCACGATCTTACCTGCCCTGCTAAAACAAACCCACAGGGCTATAAGGCCTTCTAAAACGCATGAGTTGTACATTATTAGACAATTATCTTGAGATTGACTTAAGGGCTCTGTACGTGTCACGCACATTTCTCTCTGAGGCTGGGTAAGTACTTTTACCTAAGCCTCTATATAAAAGGATTATTCTGGGGTCAATCTCCATGGACATGCATTTTCTATTCCTTTGGGCTGAAGAGAACACTGAAACTTAGACTAAATTCAAAATTGACAGTTTTCCACCTTGGGGTCATGACCCAGATATTCAGAATATCCCTCAGTGATGCTAAACTTAGGAGATGTGGCGAATGTGGTAGCAAGTCAGTGCCAAAGCTTGGACCTGCATTCAGGAGTTTCTGTCATTCACCATAGTAAGCATACAATCAGCCTTTCATGTCCTCTAAGCCATAGATGGCTCTTTCTTGTGAACTCGGCTCCTTGTATTAATTTTGTCTTTCATCTACATAGCTAAATAAATCTGAAAAGACTGTCCTTGAGCTTAATAAAGCAGTGATATGGTTTCTTGGATTGTATTGGAGAGCTATTGATTCGCACAGAGTCCAAAATATGGGGTTATTTGGGACCTAGTATTTTGGGGGTTCAAAGAAGAAAACTATTCAGATGGGGCAAAGGAAAATGTAATTAGCCCTATGGTCTAATCCCACGTTGTTATAGGATTCAATGAGTAATTTAGTGAGAAGCAGGAGGGTTTACCACAACAAACTCCATCATAAAATACATGCAATAATGACAGTATTGATTAATAGCATAGAATGGATTTGATAATCTTTAAATGAAGATATCTCTCCAGAATAGCCATGCATGCCTGGGAAACACATCAACATACACTGCTACTAGAAATATGCCTTACGGTTTTATTACTATAATTCCAGACATAACCAGCTTTAGAAAGCTTTATATCAAAAGCCAAGTGAAAGTGGCGACAAAAGTGTATGTGAATTATTCCAATATAAATGGATGTTAGAACACTGTATTAGTTTACCCACCTAAATCACATGATTTACTGTTCTCAGCTTTCTAATTCTTGTCTTTCCTTATACATGGAAAGTGTTTCCTATATTAATCCATCTTTTCTGAGTTCAGTGCTAAAATGCTCATAGGCACTAGAAGATCTTTTCTGGGTCCAATTAGATGCTTGAGACAACAAAACATTAAACAGGAAACTAATTGCAAAATGCATTCTCTGCTCTATCTTTTCAGTTAACTGTCTCATATTTAATAACTGACACTGGTTGTTATGTGTGCTGGTAATTCAGACCTTAATGGAGCTCCCTGACAAGTCACCCACAGCAGCAGCTGGCACAAGTCCTATGCTATGGATGGATCAGAAATGACATGTATATAGAATCAAGAAATGTTTGTGGTGGGAATAACAGTTGCTCAGTGTTAGCTGAAGGTGTGGAGAAGAAAGGATTGCTTTGCTGTGCCTGATCCTCTTTTAGCAAATCTCATACATGGTATAAATGTGTACTATATCACTGAAGCCAATTAAACTGTGCTTATTTATTCCTTGGTTAGAATTTGGCCTTTATTTTCAATCTCATTAATAGAGTATCACAGTTGAGAGCAGGTCGTTGCTAACTAGATACATATTTTGCTACTGTCTTGCTAATGTAGACTTTGAATTTCTGCCAAAACGCCTATATAAAATTTAATTGAATAAATATTGGAATGAATTTTAGTTTGAATCATAAATTCATTTCTGAGGAAGCATCTTCCAGTACCAGTTTTCCTTTGCAGCTAATCTTTTTTCGCAGGTGACAGAAAGTCACTTTTTCTTGAATCCTTACTGATAGGCAGAAGCCATCTTCCTGGTTGACTTCTACTTCTTTTCTCAATTAATGAAAACCTGTTGTCTGTTCTGGCATATTTATTATTGCTGTTGCAGATATATGAACTATACCAAGCATAACCTGACCACAGATGGTATAAAGCTCACTTTAATTAATCTCTTGCTGTGTTCCTGGAATCAGAACTGGCGTGGTCCCAACTCCATAAGCATGTTTTGTCAATGTCCAGACTGTACAAAACATCAGTTGCATGGGGCACTAATCTGTTTATTTTTGTCCAACGAGTTATAGACTGTTCTCATAATGCAGCTTTCACATGGTAAAATGTTTGTTTGCTGCTCACTGATACTTCGCTATTTCAAGGACCACTAATCTGTCCACCCTGAATGATTCCATGGTACTTACACTCCTCATTTCCTAGCAGGTAAGCAGATGATGTAGAAAGCTTAATCTTTAAAAACGTGTTTTAAGTTCATTTTGTGGAAAATCTTTGCTTGGAGATAAATATTAAAGCAGCAAGGACTGGCCTGACAACAAACTCACTAAGACTAGTCTGGAGAGAGACAGGCAGGATCCCTTTGGCAACTAGTGAAGGACATGCAGGGGCAGCATCTGCCATTGTCTGGCACCCAGCAGCAGGTGAGCAACAGGCTTGACTGATAGAGGGAGTATTGTGGCTACAAGCCAGAAGAGCAGCTCCCTTAGAGGTCCCTTCTGACCTACTTACAGAGGGATGGTTGGTAACAAAAAGACACAACTGAAATGTCACCAGTGTTTCACAACAGTGGGCTGTTGTTCACTGTTCAGTTTTGAGCCATTCTCTCTCTCAATAATGTCAACAATTGTAAGTTAATAAGTGGGTTAAAACAAACTAACTTTTTGCAAGGCAAATGACTTCAGTTCATTCCATTTTAATACCGAACAAGATTTGAACCCAGGTCTTAATATTAGTTACAGTGAGATTGATATTTCCAAATGAATATGTGGCACTAAGGTTTACAATACGTGAGATCGAGAATACTTTTTCAGTGCATTGATTTAATTTTCTTAAGCAGTTGGTTGATGTTTTCTCAAGGTCTGGAAATTAGAGTAAATCATGGAGAAAATAAGAGAGTGAGTAGAGATGAAAGTAGACTATCAAATGCAAGCCTTAAACGAATGCATCACAGTCTTTTGGTATTATTCCATGTCTCTACAGTTTACTACACAGATGATATCCCCTTCTATAGCTCTGTCCTTTGACAGACAGAAATTTCTATGTACATAATATGATACACTAAAAGAGAAAGTAAAATTTCACAGAGTTTATAAGAAAGCATTCAAACATACAAGAACATAGAATCAGGCAAAAAAATCAACAGAAACAGTGCCATACCTAATTTCTAAAAAACCTCTCAATATATTTTAACTGATCGCATTCAATTCTTAAAATTACTATAGAATCTGAGAATTTTGTATGTATTTTACCAGGTACTTATTCAGGTACAATCACCATTAGTTTCAATAAGGTTCTACTTTTGACGAACCAATCATGTTGGAATAACGTAATTTTTAAGGTCTGAAATGAGATATCTAAGTGTAAAAAATATTAGTGATATTAAAAAATCATTTGCACACAGGTCTTACTGAACAGGATGACATCACAAAAAGATGGAAAATACAGCTCTCTTGGAACAATATCCTCTTCATTAGGACAGTAGTTCAACACTGTTTCCCTAAATCAAACTTCTTGGGCATAATCTTGCAAGACGCTAAGTGCTCATAGCTCTACTAAAATATTACTCTTGAAATAATGGCTTTAATACTTTTTTTTTTCCTAATTTCCTCATCTGTATGATTCAGCTGATAGGATCAAAAAACTTTTGTAAGGTACTTAATTCATGCTTGGATGCAAAGCAGTTTGAAATGCAGTCATTCATATTGCACAGTAGGTCCTAAAAAGTTCTCTCTGTGCCTGTGTAAAGCGTAGGTTGGTTGAGGAGGGACAATGACACCTAATTTTTCTGCTCCTAGTATTAGAAGAGTTGTGAATTTCATATGAGAGCAGCCTTTAAATGATGTGTTTTCTGGACTATTGGGTTCAGCTCTGGAGTCCTCAGTACAGAAAATACATGGACCTGTTGGAGCAGGTCTAGAGGAGGGTCACAAAAATGATCAGAAGGACAGAACACCTCACCTATGAGGACAGGCTGAGAGAGATGGGGTTGTTCAGCCTGGCGAAAAGAAGGCTCCAGGGAGGTCTTATTGTGACATTTTTAATACTTAATAAGGCTTATAAGAAAGATGAGGACAAATGTTTTATGAGGACATGGGGTTATTGTTTTAAAATGAAAGAGGGTAAATTTAGTTTGGACACAGGAAGAAATTTTTTACCATGAGGGTGGTGGAGCACTAGGACAGTTTTCCCTGAAAGGTAGTAGATGTTCAATCCCTGATAACATTCAAGGTGAGGCTGGATAGGACTCTAAGTCACCTGTTCTAGTTGAAGTTTTCCTTGCTCATTGCAGGGGGGATTGAGCTAGATGACCTTTAAAGGTCCTTTCAATCCAAAATATTGCTTGATTCTATGACTGTCTTTAATGTATTTGGAAGCTCTCTTGATTGTACTTAAAGTGTTGTCTTTAAGCATCCTTAACTTCTTTTCCCAGAGTAATGCAAAAAATAATTTGCTAGACAAAACGCTAGCCTCTGTATGTTACACAAGTCACAAAACGGTTTATTCTGATGTGCATAGAAAATGCAATTGTGGTACAGAATAAGAGCTATACAATCAACAGAAATGCTAGTTAGACAGACTTGCAGGTCATCTAATCCAACTTGCTACTTTAACACAGGACGTCATCAGTATTCTAATGACTTTGCCTAGCTGAGCCTTGACAAGCTCCAAAGATGGAAAGTCTGTAATGTGTCCCAGAACTGCACTAGTCCTTAAGGAATCTTTTGCCTAATCTCCAACTTCAGTATTTGAAGCCCCAGTTTTTGGCAGGTCAGTCAGACTGCCTAGGAAAATAATGGAAGATTCCTTTAGTTACACATTCCTGGGCATACAAGGGAGAAGAAAGTAAGTGGAAAAAGTTGGCATACTAATGAGAAATCATATCTGACCAACCTAATTGCGTTCTGTGATAAAATAACAAAGTCTGTGAATGGTATGAGAGCACTGAATATCATTTACCATGATCTTAGCAAGGCTTTTGATATGATCTTCCTAATATTCTTGAATCCAAATTAGGATACTAGAGTTTGGATTGGTAAAAAGACAGTTGGAGGGTAGTGGGCTTGAAGGGTAGCTGTTAATAGGTTGTGCTCTACTTGGAAGCTTGTAAAAGTGTAGACCTGCAGGGGTCGCCTCTGGGACCTGTTCTAACACCATTATCTTGAAGAGATGACTGAGTGCAGCCTCCTCAGATTTGCAGGTAACACTAAAATGGAGAGAACAGCTGACCTGGTTGAGACTAGGACAGGCTGAAGGAATGTGCCAATAGCAACCCTATGAAATTCTAAAAGGACAAATATCAAAGTCCTGCATCCTGGAAAAAAGAATCCTTGCAAAATATACAGACTGGGAAGAGCCTGGTTGGGGAGCAGTGGAGAAGGACCTAGTGGTCTTCACAGACAGCAAGTTGAGTATGACCTAGCAGTGTGTCCTGGCAGCAAAAAGGGTCAACTGCATCTTGGATGAAATGAGCAGAAGTATAGCAAACTGATCAGAAGAAGTTACTCTCTATTCAGCACTCAAGAGACCACATCTGGAATACCGCATCCAGTTTTGCACACCCCCAAATCCCCACCCCCCCAAAAAAAAAAGAAAAATTCTGAACAAGCAAATCTAACTCAGAAGAGAGCCACCGTGGTTGGGGCTGGAGCACTTGCTGTATCAGAGAAGGCTGAGTGAGCCGGACTTTTTTACTCTGGAGAAGGTAAGGCTTCAGAAAATCTAACAGCAACCTACCAGTACCAACAGGAAGGCCATCAAGACCATGTCAGGGTCTTCAGAGTGATGCATAGTGGGTGGATGAGAATATACGTAAGTTGAAGCAAGAGAGGCTCAATAGAATTTCATACAGTGTGGGCACTCAAATGATGGAACAGGTCAGCCAGGGAGGACGTGCAGTTTCTGTTCTTGGAGGCTTTTAAGATCAGACTGTGTAAAACCACGAACAACCTCGTCTCACCTCACTGTTGACTGTGTTTTGAGGAAGAGTCTCGACTAAAGACCTCTTGATTTCTCTTCCATCCTGAATTATCTCATTGTCATTTGTTGAAACACTTGCTGAAAATATTTTGCTCCATCATATTTGAAACTACCCTTCAAGTATTTTGTTATCCCTTTTAGTCTTCTCTCTAAGAATCCAAAGAAGCTTTCTTAACCCCTTCATATAGGCTGTGTGCCCTGACCATCTTGGCTGATGTGTTTAAGGGTACCAGTTTTCTTTAGAAACAGAAACACCATTAGAGAAGTCGTGCTTGTTTCCCATTGAACTTGTGTCAAATCTATGTAACTGCCTTTCTCATGTTTACCTTTCTCCGAGACGCTCCAGCCCTCCCCATAGTAATGCTCAAAAACAATTGTGTATAAAAAGTATCAAAACCCAATGTCTCAAATGCTTTGAACACACAGATATTCAAATTCTCCCTAGGCACAAAATCAAAAATGAAATAATATGTAGTGCACTATGACTACAAGGTGCCTAGAGAACCAAAAAGAGGGACATATGGAAACGAAGACTAACCCAAGAAGCAGGAAAGCCATCTCTGTTCAAACTGATGGCAACATTTCACTGTCTTCCATGCAGCCAAGATTTCATCCACTGTTTCCAGAATAATCATTCTCAGAAATCACCCCTAAATTGCAGTCCTATGTTTTGTGAATTATAAATTTCTCTTGATCTTATCTGCTTCTGGTTTTGCTATCTTATTAGTGTAATTGCATATCAGTGTAGTAATTTTTCATGGTTTTTATGCTTGTAGAAGAAGAAAAAATACAATCTGGCTTTGCTGGAATATAGTGAAAAGAACATGTTCATTGCTTCATCTAGTAAGACATTTCTATGCTAGTGAATCACAACAGCCCTCAGTGCATCTATACTACCCAGGTTATTTCTTTTCTCAGGAGCAGAGCTGTATTTAAAGTATTGATATTGAAACCTAGCAAGAAACATATCAGAGCTTACTGATGCCAGATGTGACACACAGATGTGATGTGTATTACAAAGTAATTTCTCTTTTAAGAGAGTATAGAAATCATTTTTTGGTGCATGTAAAAAGGCTGCAACTTAAAAAAAACCTCTTCATTTTCAGGGAATAGGCAGAGTAATATCTTAGTACTGTCATAAAAATGAGTTTGTGCTCTAACTTAAGTGTCCCAATAACTTGCAACACCAACATAATCACACTGTCAGAAAGAAAAAAACAAAGAGGAAGGAAATAAAACATCATATTATATTGTAGAGCCTGTATTTGCAGTTGCCAGAGAGCAGGGTACCCAGTTGATTGGTGTCTAAATATCAAGTCATTAAAATTGTGCAGTTAACAACTGTCATTTTAAAAAGATAATTTTCTCAGTCTGATTTCTCTGAATAGTATTGTTTTGGTTTCTATCCACTTATTTTAATAAGAGCTTTTAAATCTGGTCTCTGGGTGAATTCTGAGAATATTACTACTCATTTTTGATTAATATCTTAAAATTATTATCTCTTTACACTAAACTTTGCTGAGATGTAATTTCTGAGATGCAATTTCTGATTTAATATAATGGATCAGGTTTCCTTTGTTCCTAAGCCATTTAGAGAAATTCAACAGATTTAATCTGCTCTTCACTAAAAGAAATTGATGTAGTGTCACATGGGATGTTCATTAAACTTGAGAAAAAGTGAACAAGTACAGAAAATGTATGGTAGTTAAGACGCTGACCAATGAAATAAGGAAAAGTACTGAAATTAAATTTGTCTTCATAGAAGAAAGTTACTGCTGAAGTTCCTGAAAGTTTAGTCTTGGGTCTGATGTTATTTAAATATTTCATTAGGAACCTGGCACAAAAGTGTCAATATGATAAAGAGATTTATTGATGATATGGAATTGGAAATCACCTTAAAAACAGAATATCATGTGAGGATGACTGAATGATTCTGAAAAAATGGAATGAAACTTAAATGGGAATAAAAAATCTAAAATGCAAGACCAGGCATTGCAGGCTAGATCCCAATGTATTCTTAAGGTTTAGCTAACTCTGGTTTAGTTGTATAAAAGCACACAAACTTCTAATGGTGAAGCTTATATCTCCTGCCTGGTCAATGAAGAGAGGTAGATGCCTTTAAAGCCCTCATGACTGAAATCGTATCTGCCTAATTTAGGCACTTAACCTTGGACAAAATACATCCTTACTCTGAAGATAAATCTTACTACTTCATTAGATACCTAAAATGAAGTTATTATCTAGTTACCTAAGTTAAAGGAACTGGATTCTGGATTTATTCCTGGCAATATATGAGCTTGACATGTGAGACCTGCTAGACTGGAATCTAAAATACAGAATTAAGAGCCTTATGTCCTCACAGTGTGCATGAATATTAGGTGGTCCAGAAATGACACTGCTCATTGAGAAACCTTCTTAAAGTACCCAATAGCAAATGCAGAAATTAGGAAGCATATTAAAGTCATGTTTCCTTTACATACCTTAAGCATTTTACTTAGGTTCAGAATCCTCATTGGATTTCTTTTTCATATATACAGATTGAGGGCAAGTATCAGTTAGCATTATAAGAGTTTAGAATAAAGTGCTTCTTCCAGCTACTTAGAAATAGGCCAGAATGGACTCAGAAAGTCCTGACTACTTTTACAGAGACTGATAATCCTGAGACAGGGCTTTTTTTACACACGCAGACTGCCTATACAAACCTGCATAAGTCAGGAAACTTAAACTTTCTTACTTGTAATTTCCTTATTTTTAAGTTGCAATTGAGACTCAATCTCATCAATTTTTATCTTTTTTTTTTTTTTCTGCCCTTGCATGTATTAAAAGAAGAATGACTGGATTTCTGCTGCAGCAATAACTAGTCAATACAAGCTGGCCTAGCTTGTATCTCTTCTGCCACAAAAATCGCTAAATTTTTCAAATGCTTTTAAATGAGTCTTTTCCTCTATAAGATTCTACACAGTTAAAAAGCAAAAAAATGAGGAATGTGATCTTTCATTTAGTAATACTTTGCTTACTTACATTCATTGACTATTTCATTTTCATGTGCTTTGATTGTTTTTGATACTTTTCCTGCAGGTTTAAAAGATTTACTTATGATTGTTGGTGTTGGATCACTAACAAGGGCTGTATTAGTATGTTAATTGTTGTTAGGCTGAAGATATCTTTTACAAGGACTCCAGTAAGGACTATCCAGCCTAATTAATAGTAATAAATCTGGCGGGTTTTATTGCTTGTTCATATAGATAAATTAAGAAAAGTTCATGATTTTATGAGTCAAAACGCTGCAATAAATAGCATGGAGTGCAAAATTTTTTAAGATCTTATAGCCAGTAGTATTTTGCATGCTCTGTTATGCCAGGACACGCTTCTGCTTTTGGGCATGGTACTGCACTGCCTTGTATGATTTTTCCCAGGTTTAAAGAGCTCTTGAATAATAAAACTGTGCCTTTTAAGGTCCTGGACAAATAATTTTGGATAGTATTATAGATCCAACACCTCTTTTTGAGGCGAATATACAGGAAAGGTAACTCAGTAATTTGTAATTTAGATGCTGTCAAAGATTTCTGTGCACCTATGTCCCTCACATAAGCTGAGAAGTTAATTACTTATTTTCCTGGCTCAGTCTGTGGTTAGTCCAACCTTGAACCGAAAAACACAACAGCGGGGTTGTGCAATCAACTTAGAATTACATAATAATTATTAATTAATATTAATAATTTAATAATAATCAGTAGTTTGGAAACTACTCATAAGTCCTATTTGCTATCTTCAATGAAAGCCTTACTATTTGTAAGGAAAAACTGAATTTCTACATGAGCTGCTCTCAAACTATAACCTTAAAATAGGAAGTAAGGAAAGCAAAGATGACAAAGGACAAATGGGGCCAAATGCCTCATTGTTACCATCTTGTAAACAAGAGCTGTCTTTTGTGAGAGGTATGTACATGACTTATTAGCCACATTAAGACAGTTTTCAATTAAATTAGGAAGTCACTATGGTTCTGGAGTTTTATACTGAAGCTTGTCCAGTATTAGTTACATCTTGAGACTTTAAATATCCATTAAAATGATCTGTTTCCTCACACAGAAAAGTAGGAAAGGTATTAAAGATGTGCTGCCAGCTTGGATTAATGACTAATCCAATAATGTTCATGGAACACCAGGGCAATTAAAATTATTTTTAACATTTTAAAATTTGCATTTAAAAAACTAACCATTTTTCCTACGTTCTATCTAACCCTTTATTTCCCTTGCAGATAAGCTATATTCCAACCCTCACTTTTCTGCCTGGGGAAATGAGTATGTATTACCTTTTAAGGTCTTAAATCAGCACTTTAAAGATACAGTGAAATGACTAGCTCACTCAAAAAAAAAAAATAAGGTGGTAGAATCAGACTGTAAAGTTGTTAACTCTTCCCTCCTCAGTTCACATTATATTATATCTACAAACATATGGGCACATCTATATATATGCAATTTTAAAACCTGAAAAATCAAAATTTAATCTACGTGTAATTAAAATAAAACTTCAAGCTAACATAAAATATAAGACTTTCCCAGAGAGACAGTTCTTGAACATCAAGCGAGGGGATACTTCTCTGTTTCATGTGCCTTAAATTTTTATTGCTAGTCGAAAGTTGTACTAAGAGCAATAAGAATGTAAGTAATGGGAGTCACAGAAACATTTTCACATCACAGAATAGAAGTATGTTCATCCCTATTGTGATGAGATGTTGCAGGTATGTTGTTAGGTAAGAGCTCTTTTTAGAGTACTTAAAAGTGAGAAGCATCATTATAATTATACCTTCCACACATCAAAGGAATAGAAATTTATCATGTGCCCTTTAGTTCATTATTAATTAAAGCATGTCTTTTAGGAAGTCATTCAGTTTTCAATTCAGTAAGATAAATCTACCACAGTTCCTATTAAACTATCTCAGTGGTTAATTGCCTTCAGTAACTCTCTCATTTTGAATTTGAATACAAAAAAAAAATCTGGATTTGCTAAACTATCTCTTAGGTTTATCTAACTAACTTAAGGTTAGGTATTCCATATAAAATCTAGAAATTGTATTAAAACCCTGACTGTCTGTTTGTGAATTATTCAAAAAAATATTTATAACGGTAACTAGGATTAAAATTGAATCTCCAATATTTTTCCATAAATAGCATAAAACTGAATAGATCTCCAAATGGATATATGTCCTGTATGAATATCCAGAAACATAAAGAGAGCTTTGAAAGTAAGTGCATTTTTTTAATGCAACAACCAAAAGAGATAGAATTCATGTTCAAGAACATTGCCTAATTTAAAAAACAAAACACTTCCATCATATGTCATGCCTACATATGCCAAAAAGGGTGATCTCTCTTACTACAGATTCTTCACAGATACAGAAGGTATATTTGGTCTGAAGTTTAAAAGTATCATGATTCTCTAGTGCTATATTTTAAAATCCTGTAATGTTGTTTAGTGTTTCATGTCCAACATATCAAATACTTCACAGCAAAATATATATTTAGTCTGTTCCTACAGTACTTGGCACCCTTTCTTCCATCCACCCTGCATGTCTACGCTGGATCTGTTATGCTTTTCATTTAAGTGAGAGTACTCCATTCAATAAAGTACTATGAAAATATGGATCAACTGTGAAATGGGCACTGCCACGTTGTCAGCTCTCCTGTAGTCTCACTGAGAGGAGGTTAGAGAAGATGTTGTCCTAAATGCACTCTAACCGTGCCCTATTATATTTTCACCTGTCAGTGTTAGTTTCCATTTATAGCACTGAAGTTCTTCTGTTAGCACTAGTGTGATGAAGACAAAATTAAGAACCTGCTTTCAGTTTTCCTCATACAAATTAAGTATAAACTGAAATCTTTAAGTAGTGTTAATTAGCAAGTTCTTCTCTGATACTGCAAAGAAAAACTTTGTAAAATTTTACATTGATATAATTTTTTAAGTGATACATGGATACACGGATAACCATATCTAATCAAATTAAAGTTAAGAGTCCACAGTACAGGCAATCTATTTAGGACAAAGTATCCCATCAATATATTAAAGAATATTCTATATAATTCTTTAAGAACTGATTACACAGGATAAAGGCAAAATTTCTCACCTAAAAATCAAATCAGAGAAAAACTTGAGCTTGTGATAATTGTAATTTATGTTATATTTAATAAAACTGTTTTTAATCCCTTTGTGTTTGCATTAACTGCTTAAAGAATCTGTACCAAATTAATGTATTGTTAAATGAAGGATATTTGGAAACATCTGATATTACTTAAGCTACATATTTTGTTTCATTGCAGAAAGTCTATATATTATAGTAGTTAAAACACTTTATAAAAGTCATAGATGGGTTGTAGTGAAAAAATGAAAGAACTTGCCATCACTTTGAAACAGGTTTGATGCACAATTGGCTAAATCCAGATTTTCAGTTTCAGGATAAAGATTGATGAGTATTTCTGAACCAAAATGGGAACAAAGCTCTTCAAAATTCTTATAAAAAATACTAAAAATATTTTGTTCTTCGAAAGTCTAATTTGGAATATTTGTGGTGCCTGAGAGTACTTGTGAGCTCACATAACCTTTGTCATATGTGTATTAGGGAAATTAATTTTTCATAGGACATCACATTGTAAAGCCACTCTAGGTCATATTCTTCCTGTCCTTTATATGCTGTTTGTCTGCCAGTTCTACACAGCTGTTCATGGTTTCCTCTCCACCATTCTCTCAGTCTGTGTTTACCTCATCTGCACTGTTTTCCCTGGGAACATGGGCTATTGCCTTTTTGCATTGTTTGTGTGATGACTTGACAGTTGAACCCAACCACGCTCAGCTGTACATCCTCATTTCAGGTCACTGATTTTTTTTTTGCTATAGAGGGCTGTCCACTTTGCTTGGTGTTTTCCTAACTGACAAGTTCTGTCATTTCTCTACTGAGGTCCAGATGACTTCAGGGGACAAAAATGCTTTTCTGGCTCATCAGACTTTCTTTTTTGCCTGGGAAGATGCTTTGCTGCATCCAACACTAGCAGATAAGGATCCTTTTCTGTTTGTTTGCCCTTTCCATTGGTTTCTTGGATGTCTTTCCAGAGGATTATGCATGCCTACTGCTATCCATTATGTTTTCAGATTCCCAGATGTCACTGAACCACTTGAACTCTCCTGCAATGTGTTGTTCATTTCCTGAGTCAGAGAAGTCAGAACTTGTAAAAATCTCTCTTTAGTTACCTCATTACATGTTTTGCCCTCCAGGTAGACTCTTTCTCAGAAATTTGGAAATCAACCTTCTGTCACGCATATATTCCTATATTTTGCTCTGTTTTCTAGGCTTAGTTGAGAATTTGGTGTCCAGTATTGTTTACATTCTTCTCACTGTTCAAACATATGCCAACTAAGCCTGCATACCAAGATGCCAGTCTACTTATGTTCAGGGTGAAATATACATTTTTCTTAGGTCTGCTCCTAAATCTGAAGGGGCTGTCTGCACAGTTTCTCAGCAATTGGGCATATCTTTTTCTTACAATCTGTCCATCCATTCAGTATCCTACTTAGCACTTTCATGGGGTAATAGTATGGTAGGAAGCTGAGGGAATCAATATTTTACTTTTCAGAGCTATCCTCTAGAAAACTTCTTGTTTGTGCCAACTTGCCAACTGTTGTCAAATGCAAAATACTTTGAATTAGAGGAACTTTACTTAAGTTTTGTTGGCAATTAGCACAAACTTTCAATTACTGATTCAGGTACAGAGGAAAAAAAGGAAAACATACACAATAAAATACTAACACTTTCCTCCCCTGTCCCCAGGCTCTACTCCTCACTGCTGCCGGTTAACATGATTCCAGACGTAAAGATGTTTCCACATTGCATTAGTCACCACACAGGAGTCTGTACGTACATATACTAGGGCCAGTGATCCAACTGAACATATTCCAAGGCTATTTTTCAAGGACGTTACTTCTGCAAACTGATTAGAACCTTCAGTCCCTTTGAAGGTGGCAGTTTCTCCCATGAAGGGATTCCACGTAGCAGCTCATCACCTCCTGATTCCCTACTGTAATTTTACAAGATCCATCTGTAAACAAACTTCATTGTTTTCAGCACTTAATTCATCATATGCTGAGGTTTCAACAGCCTGAGGAATTTGTTTTTCTCTTATTCTTCACTTAGTGGCTGTGGGCTAATAATCTCAGCCAATCCCATTCTGGATCTTAAACCAGTACATGCCTAATGGGTAAATGACAGCATATATTTTTTTCATGTAGCACTGGTTGTTTTTCCACCACTGTGTTTTGAATCATTTAAAAAATTTCAGAACAGGTAGTCTAGGGCACAATCATAGTGGCTGCTCTATGCCTAACTCTTCAATGGCATGCAGAATCTCCTCATCTACACCTAGAATGTCTTGCTCCACAGAAATATAGTTATTTTTGGCTCTATTGTAGCTTCAATTCCAGTAGCCCAAAAGCTCACCTCTCATTTCTTGAGGGGCTCATTACCATAAGATCTTGTTGCCACAAACCGCTGCTCTTTCCTGCACTGGTATATAACAAAATTTTTACATCCATCTCTGCATCAGTGCAGAATAACTCTTACGAACTGACCATCGCCTTCTCTTCCCCAGCTCGTCTTTGCAACTAAAGGAGTAAGGGAGAGGTAAATGGGCTGGGAATTAATGAGCCTGGGAAATGAATTTGGGCCCGGGAAAATGGGAGCAGGTGAGGGATAAGTGTTGTTTTAATTTTTGTCTTTGTTTCTCAATATCCATATAAATTCTAACTGGCTATTCATTAAATCTATTCACTCTAATTCAAGCATCTTTTGCCCATGACAGAAATTGGTAAGTGATCTCCCTGTCTTCATCCTGACCCATGGGCTTTCATCCTATTTTCTCCCCCTCCCTTCTGCAGCGTGAGTGGGCTGCTGGGTGGGCAACTGCAGTTGAAGGCAAACCTACCACTTCCTTTACTTGGTACTTCTTGAGTTGTTCTTCCAATGAACGCATCATCAATATAACACAGAAATTATCTAGAGATCTGTTGATTGAAGGTTTAGCGGATGATGCCAAGATGGATGGTAGGGCTCTGTTTGCACTCCTCAGTCAGCTGGTTCCAGGCAAAGGCAAACTGTGGTCCTGTTTCCTCAGTCAGAAGAGCTGTAAAAAAGTATTTGCAACATCACTTGGAGCATACATGGTGTATTCTTTGCCTTCTAGCTTGTACAAAAGGTGCAAAATGTCTGAAAACACAGCAGATAATGGGGGTGTGATTTTATTCAAAGCTAACAACTACTGCCAACTGCTGCTCTCCATCAGCCTCTGTACATGCCAAAAAGGGCTGCTATAAGGTGAATGAGTCTTTGAGAGCACTCCTTATCAATCAACTATTTTTTTTAATACTTTACCAGTGGCTCCTTTGGACAGTTTGATACTGCTTTGAGCACATTGCTTGAGTTGCTAAGGGAATAACAGCTGGGTCTATCTCGCAGAATCATACAGAATCGCAGATTGGTTGATGTTGTCAGGAACCTCTGGAGGTCATCTTGTCCAATCTCCCCTGCTCAAGCATGGTCATCTAAAACTGGTTGCCCAGGACCAGGTCCAGATGGCTTTTGAATGTCTTCAAGTACAGAGACTCCACAACTTCTCTAGGCAACCTGTCCCAGTGCTTGGTCACCCTCATATGGAAAAAGTGTTTCCTTACACTCATAGAGAACCTCCTGTCCATCTGCTGGGGCTCATTGTGCATCATCAGCCATGTCCCCAAGAATATCTCCTTCACCTTGTTTCTTGCAGAGTGGCTGCTGCTGCTTTTTCTTAAATGTAG
Source organism: Tapera naevia (assembly GCA_033556795.1). Lineage (NCBI taxonomy): Eukaryota > Metazoa > Chordata > Aves > Cuculiformes > Neomorphidae > Tapera > Tapera naevia. The sequence continues at coordinate 9,654,697 of JAUMJJ010000038.1, forward strand.
CAGAGCTGTGGCACTGGGGCTCCCCTGGCAGTCTGTGGTTTTGGTGCACAATGAAGCACTTACACTGGTGTCAGAACAAGATAGAACTGTTTGTGACCAGTCAGTTCGTGGTCTCCTCCCACAGTAGTCACAACTGCTGGCCCTGTACCAAAACCCTGCCAGCTATGCCAAATACAACAGTAGAGTCATTTTTGAGCAATACAATGTTATGCCTTCCAGACTGAAGAGATTTAATATCATTCACTGCATTTTATCTTCCTTGTGCAACTTTTTAAACACCAATAATGTGACTATATATGTTGTATTTGTCTTAAAAATTACTTCTTGAAAGTGATCTACAACAAAAAGAACCTTTAAGAATCATGTCTTTAAATGTCTCCTTTTACAGTTCCTAAAGATTTACTAGCAAATGCCGCCTTCTATCAACGGTGTCTGAAACATCATTAAAAAATACTGTATTGTTATTCTACCTTCTGAAAAGTTGAAGTTCTCCAGGATTAGTGACCCTCTCATAATTTGATTTCTTTCTTCAAATGCTGACCCCTTGCTCTTGTTTCCATGTCACATTATTATATACAGATGTTCTCAAGAGTTCATGGTATTCTGAAGCTAAGACCATTAAGGTAACTAAAGACCTCTATAAATTGCTGGAGTCATTTCCCAGTCATTACTCTGGGTTTCCTATACTTTTCTCAATGTTTAAGGCAAAGCTGGAGATCACCGCCTGTCATGAAATGGAGTGGACTAATCTCACTGAATATTCAATTTATGTGCATTCTATCTACTGTTTTCTTTCTAGTGTCTGCACAGGAATTGCTATTTTCTTTGTCATTTTTTTCCCACTTAATAAATTAATGTATTGGAAATAAATTTGATATGAATGGTTATCACGCTGTTTTTTGGTAATATTCTGCCAGCAGGCATTCAAATTTCATGGTATCTACCAAAATATATAGTAATAATTGTCTATGGCTGGATGGTTCATAGGGCTCAATATTTCAGGATTAATTATTCTATCACAAAAAGTGAGCATCATTTCTCTGGAGAAGCTGGACATCATACCCACCCATATTGTCCATAATGATGCTGACTTCAGTGCTACTGTAAGTGGTTTGGGATAGTTCTGGTCTTCAGGTTATTTAAAGACTTTGTTTGTTGTTTATCAAGGACGAATCATCCTGGGCTATTTTTTGACATAATGATTTGTCTTCGTAGGATTTCTGTTCTTTACCATTTGGAGATATTTTTTCTTATATTATAGCTATTATTGCACAGTCTCTCTTAACTCTGTTAAATGTTACACATGTGACCTCTTTTCAATTACAAGCAGAAGGCAGTACACTCAAATTTGTATCTAGTATTGCATCATATTGCATCATGACTTTGAATAAAGAGTATTTTTCTTCTATCTTACTCTGGATACGATTACATATTCTACTTTTCTGCTATTATTCCTGCCAATAACTTTGTCCTTTTCCCTAAACAGTGCAGTAGAGGGAAAAAAACACTACTTTATTCTTACTGTTTTAGTTTGATATTCCCTTTTCATTTTCCTATACTGGTTCACGTGTTTTAAACTATTGCCTACGCAAATTTTAATTTACAGAAATTCAGGGTAAGTTCACTTTTTCCATGGTACCACTCAGCTGTCTTCCAAAGTACTTCTTTGTGCACTAATCAAATACTCTTCTTAACTCTGAATCTGACAGGTCAATTCTCTGCCACCACGACTAATGTAACAATAGTTACTTTAGGCACATTAGCTCAGTACATAGATGAAACCACATCAGGTATCTAAGATAAATTGATTTTTTTTATTAAGAAAACACTTTATTGATTTATTTACATTAAGTACAGTAAGAGTCCTAGCTGTAAATAAGCTGTTGTCTTGCTTTCTTACTTCACAATACATTCTGTTAGAACTGCTACTCTTCTAAGTTTAATGCTATTCTGGTCACACACTAACATGGTTATCAGTGCGCTTAACTACGATGCAGACAGCAGAACTGTCTTTCAGTAAGAAAATCAGGTGCTGGTCTTCTATTCCTATGTGCTTGTGTGTTGTTGCCAATTCTTTCCTCATTTAAGGTGTTTTTCTTTAAATAACAATTCTCAGAGATAACTGTTTTCATTTAAATGATGTTTGCAGAGAAAAGTTGAGCAACATCTTATGACCACTATATACAGCAATAACAGGAAGGATGACAACATGAATACTCTGAAGAAGTAATTTAGAAGCCTAATTTAGAAACTTCTCCTAGGACAGAAGATGGTGGGACGGGGAGTGTGAGTCATACATCCATTACATTAGAAAGTTTTGGTAGTGCTGCCCAAAGTTATTAGGTTACGTTACACTGTGTAAAGACTTGTATCTGGTAAGTCAAATACTTTGCAAAATACAGGCAAGAGTAATTAACTAATCCTGGTATATATGAATCTGTAACAGCTGAAAATATCAGAGGCCTCTTTTCTAACCAAAATTTATTTCTCCTTTGATATAGGTATTAATAGCTAAAATCATAGAATCATAGAATGCATTGGATTGGAAAGGACCTTAAAGACCATCTAGTTCCCTGCTGTATCGGCAGGGACACCTTCCACTAGATCAGGTTCCTCAAAACCCCACCCAGCCTGGCCTTGATCACCTCCAGAGATGGGACATTCACAATGTCTCAGGGCAACTTGTTCCAGTGCCTTAGCACCCTCACAGCAGAAAATTTCTTCCTAATATCTAATTTAAATCTACCCTCTTTCAGTTTAAAACCGTAACACCTATTTCTATCGCTACACTCCCTGAAAAAGAGTCCCGCTCCAGTTTTCCTGTAGGTTTTAAGTACTGGAATGCTGCTATAAGGTTTTCCCAGAGCCTTACTGTCTGTAGGCTAAATAAGCCCAACTCTCAGCTTCTCATGGTCAAAACACATCACTTTTTGCATCCAGCTGGATATTTATTTGCCCTTGTGTTGTAAGGGGAAAATAAGTGACTAGATAGGAGGAAGAAGATACATGTCCAGGTTCTCTGGCTGCATTTTCCCCATTCTTCCCTTCAATTTGTGTTTCACAAGATAGCCTGGCCCAGGCTGCTCTGGGAGGTTGGAGCAGGGACAGTTCTGCTGGTACTTCAACTATAACCCTCGTCTTGGGAAGGATAACAACTGGATTGCCACTCAGGCTGTCCTCCCCTTGCAAAAGCTCTAAGATTATTATTTAGCAAAGTCCCATATTAGGTCAATAGAAATGCCACTCAAACAAGGATGTGTACATAGATCATCCCCCTCCTTTACCCAGACACCTTCCACTCTTTCTTAGACAGCCACTGAAAAGACCAGCTTGTGTCTTACTATCTTGTAAAACATTTCAGGGTACCTTGAATGAGAAAGTCAGTGAATAAAAACAGATTTCATAAAATTTAACCCTTGAAAAAAAAGAATAGAAAAAGAAAACCAAGAAGAGAAATAACATCATCAATACAAAACAACATACAAAAGCATTTTAGATCTCATTGTCATCCATTTGTTATTCTAAGCTAGTAAAATTTCAGACTGTGGAGAAACTCATTGAGAGGTGAATTCAGATATGGTTTCTCTGAGGATTTTTTTCTTCTTATTATTTCAACTTAGTTCTCTGAACAGAAAAGGGAGAAAAAAACAAATCCTAAAGCTTGTTTACTTGTTACTTTGCTCATAATGATGTTCATACTTTAGTGAAAATATTTAAATTAGTTCAATTTCACTAATGTGACACAGTTAGTTTCCACACTTAAAAGAATTCTGTATTTAATGTGAAATGAGCATTTCTTTTTTAACACAAACACACAAAACCCTTTTAAGAAAAATCACCAAAGTCCCTTGTTATCCAAAGGAACACAGCCAGTGGCTCTAAATCAGAGTTGCTTGCTTAGAAATATTATTTTTGGTATCATTCTGACATTACTCTACAAGCAGTTTAGGCTAATAATTTCATTTTATAGTGGTCCAAAGGCAATTCTTTGTATAATGGCACAAGCATACTCATTGCATAATTCAACACCTGATTAAAAAGACTTTAAACTTATAAAAAACATCAACCATTTGTGCATTTCCTTCAGGAAGTAGTAGTAGAGGCACATCAAGAAAGAAAAATAGTGATTGTTTTTGTTCTTTTACTTAACTATTTGCTTTATACGGTTTCAGTAATTAAGTACCTAAAAGTGTAATTATGGAATGGACCTCATTTGCAAGCAGGAGAACTTAGTATTCTTTCAGACTTCAAACAATTTGCTGTTAAGTTGAGAGAAGTGATATTTGTGCTTTTCTCTTTAGCAAAGAAATTTTGTGTTCCTCCATCCCTCCATAAAGTTGAACAATATAGAATGTCTTCCATGATACAAACTGTAGTGAAATCATGTAATTTAAACCACCATGGATCAGCCTGAATCTCTTATTAGACTGCTGAAATGATAAACTATATGTGTGTGTAGGTGTCTGTCAGTTAACAACTGAATATAACCACTGCATGTACATTTGCATATGTAATATATAATTCAAAGACAAAAAAAATATTTTAACACAGAAGTAGAGCTGGTGATGTGAGTTGTTAAATGAAGAGTAAGCAGCATCTTGAAGTTGGCAAACTTTTTTTTTGCCTTTGCATGGGAATTTTCTATGTATTTTCTTACACTTTAGGAATTACCAAACAATTTCTATTAGAAAACTGAAATAAGAAGCTGCTAGAGAATCCTCCTTTCATAAGTTATAATGATACGAAAACATAAAACAGCAACCTTTAAAAAAATAGCTGGGTAGAGAAAAGTCATATTTTGGAGTTCCCCTATATCTCCGTGAGTTAAAGATTTCACTCTGTGTGAAATCTCATATTTCTTCTCTCATATATGTGGTACCTTGTGCCTTAGACACAAAAGGCTGGGCATTTCAAGGTCAGAAGGAACTTTTACTGATTATGGCAGAAAAAAAACCACACTACTTTTGAGGAGTATTAACTACAAGGTACCAAGAATACTTGAAACAATCTTCTTTTTTTTGGCTCTCTGAGTCATCTCAGCTTCCTGAAAATTAACTCTAAAGAAGAATTATCTAACTACCTCACTGCTATTTCTTGCCTTAATTTGCTGAGAGAAACTAATTGGTAAAACATATGGAGGAAAAAAACCCAAAATTCTCAAAGGGAATACTTTAGCTTATGACTATTTTATAAATATTTTATAAGCTCTTCAGCTTATAAATCAATATATTTCCTTGTACCTTCTCACCAGAAGTTATTTCTATTAGCTACGGAAAATACTTGGGGAAAACATGTATTTCTTTTCAGATAAAGAACATTAGCAGAGATTGTGATTTAAGCGCAAACCTGGATGCCAGCCATCCTGTATTATGATTCATTGAATTTTAGTTCTGATTTTTAGAAATACATTATTTAATGATATAACCATCTCTGGCATTGTAATAGCACAATTTAAGAGTTCCAGACAATAATACACTAGGTAGAGAAAGCCTACACATTTGGACTTGTCTTCAAGAAAAAAAATAATTAATTTCTTCTAAGTATGCCTTATTATATCTATACCTACACTTATGTCTGTGATTTGGTTTCTTCTATAATCTGTACAGAAAATTTCCCTCTGAGGTGGTTCAGCATGTTATATTTGAGTCCTGTTCATTTAGGAGGAACCTCCTGCACTGACTAAGAAGCAAGGTGTGGAGGTAATACTTTTCCTACTCCACCTCCTGCAAAGCGCTACTAACTCCAAAAATTAAAGCATACTAATCCATTTAAAATGGATTTATAATGGATATTTGGTATAAATCTAAAAATAAGTCAATCTTCTAACAGAAAATTATTATGAATATCTATTTTTTTATTTACTTGGATTCTGATCTTTGTTAGACTCATCAGTTAAAGGAATATGTAAGGCCCCTTTGAAAATATGGCACAAAGAACATATCTCCTAAGTTCCTGAAAGATTAATTTGAAAAGTTTCCATATGCAAAGAATAGAGGCTACTAATTTACTGAAAGTTCACCTAATTACGAAGGGGCACATAGAAGAGGCTTATACTTGCATAAGACTAAGTATCAGATTTTGGTTTTGCTATGACATCATCATGTCAAAAATCTACAGGAATGAATTTGTAGCTATACTGTCAGGGCTTTGTAGTTCTTGGGAGATAAGGCTTCACATAACATTTAATAATATTCTTATAATGATCATATTTTTGAATTTGTGAAGACATGGTAACAGGAAAATCTTTGCTTGTAATGAAGTCAGGGGTTTATTTTAACTCTATTTTATCTGGATCTACAGCATAATGCACAGAACATGATGTTTCAACATATAATTACCAGCTTAGGAGAACAATATGTGTTTGTACCAAGATGTGGAATTTATCATGTCAAGATTATCAGTTCAAGTCTGTGTTATTTCTTAAAGCTTTAAAAGCATTATTACTGAAATCTTGCTCAGAAGCTGATTGCTGGGGAGCAGCAATGACCAGCTTCTACACTGGGGCTGGGGCTGAGTAGCCTATCCCATCACCCCAGTGGGGAGGCAGGGCAGACCCGAAGATGGCAGACAGGTTCATACAAGGGTTTGGATAACCAGACAACATCATGTAGGTATGAAATTAAGCCAGGTGGACAGGTCCAGTTCACGTCCAGTGAGGGTAACTGAAGGTAACACAGTTCAGAACATCAGGCACCTGCCTGGGGCTGGGGACAGATATGGGGACAAGGCACGGCGTGAGCCTTCAGATGGGCTTGAATTGGAGGGCCCCATGGCAGGGCAGGAGTTGTGGACAGCTGAAGGCCAGCTCAGCTGCAGCGTTGCTGGGGAAAGGAGCTGACAAACCTGGGGTGTTGACATGGTGTCCTGGGCCAGCCATGGGAAGGGTGAGGGAGTCTCAGGGGAACTGGGCAGGGGCAGCCGGGGTTGGTGGTGCTGTTGGGGCCCTAACAACAATATTCAATGCACTAAGAAGAATAGGTGGCTTTCCTGCAAAATTATTGTGTCAAAACTTCACTTGGACATTTTGGAGATTAAAATCTTCCAGGCTTTCTAGCCTGTTTTGATATTTAGATGTTTTTTTTTCGGTTTTGGTTGTGTTTTTTTTTGTGGCACACATACTACCTAGAGGAGATTGGGGTAAATCAGAATTGATGCAGATACCATGATCTTACTGGATCAGGACTATATGGTTTGGGAAAACTATATTCCCAAACCTGTACATTTTGGGAGAAGAGAGGTTATGGATTTATCTAAACATTTAGCCAGGCAAAAGGAAATGATGCTTTCATATTCAATTTTCCTTGCTTCCACAAACCTATCACAAAGCAGAGGAGTTCAGCAGCCCTGGCATGACAGGGCACCTACACTGTGCCAGAGAAAGCTCAAGCACAATATATTTCTCCATCCATCTACTGCAACAGTTATGATGTTCTAGTTCACAGTTTCCTGCATGAATTCCTCCTGGAGCATATATCAATGCTACTTTATCTTCAGAATTAATTCAATGCTACTACTAAACTCCATTTACTCATCATCTTTGACGTCACATCCCAGGCATTTTACCAGCATCTCCTTTGGCATCTGGAACATACTTCCATCTAAATTAATTTACCTATAATTTCATATGTATGTTTATTATTTCCTTAATCCATTTCAGACCTTGCACGTAAGTGTATGTGTATATAATGGCTAGAGATGTCATTAAAACTTTGTTAATATTGGTGTGAAATGTAAAGAGAGACTTTTGTTTCTACTTTAAATGTTCAAATAAATCTGAAAATTTAGTTTTATAACTGAACATAGATCAGCTGAATTGCTTGTTTCCTAATAATTGCTTGTTATTTTTTTTTCAGAAGAACATTCTAATATGTGCCTTTTTGTTAATGCTCTTATTTTCTTCACACTTAACTTCCTACCTACATTTCCTCTGCCTGAAAGGTCTAGACCTCTGAGAGTCCTGCCTAATGCCACAACTACGCAGTAATGTTTCTTCAGCTTTCCTCAGCTGCTGTTCCCAGTATTAACAGGTAACGACATTTTTTTCCTTGGAGTAAGGCATACTGTAGAGGAAGTAGATTTGTCATAACACCAAGTGGAATAGGTCTTAGACAAAATCATGTATAACCTTTATAAACTACTGATTTTCTCTGTTAAACGTGGTTCAACTGTTTTCAAACAGGTTCGCAATATTTTGTTATGGAAGTCTCTGTTTGGAATTAACTCTGCAAAGAAATTGGCAGAGCTCCTGAGTCTGGAAGGTCTTCAAAGAAGACCCATGAAGACATGAAGATTATTTACTTTCAAGATCTCTTTTTAAGGTTTCACTTTTTATAAACAATAGACAATTATGCAGGAAATCAAAAAGACCACTAACTTTCGATGACTACACTGGGATTGTGTGCAAAGACCTGCTTCTCTTCCCTAGTTGTAAGGGATCTAGGTATGGTGAGAAAACCTAAAGAAAAGATTGGTATTTGGGGCATGAAAATAAAGGGCTATATGTTACATGTACATGATAAAGCACAGAAGCTTGTTTTGTGGTAATAAGCAGTTAAGTAGAAAGACCTAGGTGAGGAACATCCAAAGACGGTTTAAAAAATTGACTATTGGCTATCATCATACAGTTTTGTAGGTTTTCTTAATTCATTCAGTACTTGCTTTGTCAGAAACCTATCCTCTCACTAGAAGTTCACCCAAAAACAGTAATAGAATTTGAGTCTAACATTGCTTCAAGATTCTGTTTTAAATGTGTTCAAATTGTTTATGAATATTCTGAAAAGAGGAAGAGATATTGACCCTATAAATAAACTTACTGCAAATTATTCACACATTGCTGTGTTAACAAATTATGTGTTTCTGCACTTGATTTACACAGAAGTTAATTTACTGGGGTTTTTCCCACCTTTTTTACCCTATCTTGTTTGCATAATAAATATAAGAATTCATTGGATAAATGGGATATTTTGCTGATGAGATTGAGGTGTTTTATTGTATTTTGAAGGTGGTTTAAGTGGATATGTGATTTCACCAAAACTTTCATAATATCAATATGGACAGTTTTGTATTAGACTTATCTAGCAAGACAAATAAGCAGACTGTTATAAATATACTTGTAATATGTCTGAAGCCCTCATTAAAATTTATCCAGTACAAATCTGAAACTGCGCGGTATTCATCATTTTCATCTACTTGCTATATTACCCAGGTTTGCATCAGAGGTAAAGCAAAACAGGTTTCTGATACTTCATTTGTAAATAAATTAAAATTATGCTTTCACTTACTGTAGAAATTACATTTCATCAGATGTGAAACACACATGATAGATAGCCCCAGCAAAGCTCTAAGGCATGAGGTGGGGAAGATGCACGGACACAGGCGAATATGGTCTCAGCTTCTGCCCTTGAGGAATATCCTTTCTGCGATTTCTTCCTGTCAAAACATTTCAGAAAGCAACTCCTAACTACTCTTCTATCTCTTCTGCCATCATTTAATTACTTTTTCCCTCTCATAGCGTAAGGGTTGGTATATACTTCTTTTTAAAGACACTGGTAAGTATTTTTGATTGGTACCTTGCAGGTCAGCAAGAAATTTTCTAAATAAGGATGAATCTGGTGATAGTAGGACAACTATTTTACTTTCTGGTCTTCTTCATTTAAGTAAAGGACATTTGAACTTGTAGAACATATGGTTAGTGTTCAGGCTAAAGAATGAAGTCCTACATCTCAGGTTAAATTACACCAGGAAATCCTGAAGTCCTTTACTTACAAAAATGTCCTTTTTGCATTCCCTTTTCTCCTCATGGAATAGAGGGTCAGTGCAGCTGAAGATGTCTACCCTGGTTGTTAGCTTGCATACCTGGAAGAGAAGAATCAAAGAAGCAGGACAAGCAGTGTTCCCAGTCTAGACTTAGCACAACCCCCTGTCAGTTACATGATTTCCTGTGGCTTTCCTTTTCCACTTAAATATTTTCATCAACTGGAATGTTATTTCAGCTAGATTTGCAATGTTATTGCCCTCTAGTGGACATACTTTGCAGTTGTATGAACTGTCCTGAAAACAGTTTGACAAACATAGGTTCTGTAATATAGAACAGTTAAGTCTGAACTAGAAAATATCCTTGATTGAAAAATATCCCATGAGTTACTTTTTGCAATGTAGGTGATGGGGATTATAATATGTAAATTATATTGGAAGACAGAAATCTTCTTATATTACATTAAACAATGTGTAAATTCTATTGCAACAAAGGTTGAAAATCACCAAGCAGTGGCACTAACCAAGCAAGTATATTAAGACCACTAAGGCCCAAGCCATACAATCAGACTGAGTGTGTGACTGTCATTTCAGTGCTGCAGTATGTGTATTAATAAGCTTCAATCATTCTCTGCCATTATGCATGTCTTATTGTAGCTTCAATGCTTGGTTAAATTTCTGAAACTAGTTAGCGTGTCAAACTCGCACAGCTTCTGTTGGGGATAGACAGCAAATCTTGGACAAAGATCTATCAAAGAAAAAGGAGAGGTAAGCTCTGACAGACAAAAAAAATTGTCAGAATTATGTCACAGAATTATCATGGCATGCACAGACTATAACAGGTTTTTGAATGGCATTATAAAGATCAGAACTGAAGGGATGGGTCTAACAAAGATAGTTGAGTAAAATGTACATAGATTTTAAAAAGAACCCACTAGAGTAAGTACTTAACTCATTGACTTCTAAAAATATATTTAATGAACCTCACCTGACACTGGAAATTGCATCACTCTGCACAGTTAGACCCCTTCAAATGTGTGTAAATATGGCCTTTAAAATGAATGACATTTTACATATTTGAAGTTGGAACAGGAATCAATGAAAGTCACTTTGGGATAAGATGTGACCTAATTTTTATGAAATACGAATTAAAGGGAATAAAACATGGCTTTGCAATTTTCCATGTTGCAGCAACCCTAATATTAACATAATTTGGTCATTAATCTGTTTTAAACATCAGTAGGTATTGTTTTAATAGTTGGGAGTCCATCAATAAGACTCATTTCACATAATAAGGAGCAACATAAATATTTATTAAATGATGTTATTTTTCTAAACCATTTAACACATAGACTGAGAGAGACTGGTCTCTGTCAATTCCATTGCTTATGCTTTGGAGCGAATGGGATTACTTTGGATTTGGCCCTGAGGTCACTAACAGGCTTTACCTATGTACCCTAAGCAGCCTCACCTGGACCTTCACCCGCTGTCTTCACCCATGGGCACAAGCGCTTCATTCAAGTTCACGCCTGTACACCTAGACTTGCCCTGAGCTACACTGTAATTGTCCCTGAGCCCAGGCCTGCCTCCTGCTGCTCTGGTTTGCGGGGTTCATGGGACAGACTTTGCATCTATGCTAGTGGTGCCCTGCTTCTTGTCACTCCTGAAGGGATCTCTGGGCTCGTCCTGGACTTGATTCATTATCTCACCTTATTTGGGACTGTAGATGGACCCTATCCCTCTCGTCATCCTGACCTGATGCAGTTGGGCTGTGTCTTCATCAGGGACGGCATGAGGGTGCTCTGCCACTGCCATAATAAACCCCAATCAGTTCAAGTGCTTCACAAAACAAGTATCACCATACTGATATAAGGCATCACATACTCATATACATGGCTTCCAAGACTCAGTAAGGTGAGCAGTGAGATGTGTGTCAGCCATGCACACAGTTTCATCCTTGTACTATTCATGGGGTCAGACCAACAATAAAACACCCTATACGCAGCTCTTCAAAACAAGCCAGTATTTAGGTGGCCATAACTAACTGTTATCCAGCACTACATTATTTCAAAAAAGCCACTAAGGTGGATTCCTCATATTAAGGAATCAATTTTCCATCCCCACTGAGTTTGAATTGTTCTTATCTTGTTAAGAATTTCATGAAATTCTATGAAATTACAGGATTGACTTTTTGAATAAGATGACAGAATCCAAATACACATGAAGATTTGTGAATAAGAATCTAGGATTGATTTTATAAGAACTTGAGATAGCAAGCTTTACCTTAAAACTTATTGTACGCACTTTCAATGAGACCTCTGGTTTTATATTAATTAATCTGATATGTAAATTCTCTAGGAAGAAATCTATTTCATAGCAAGATTCCACATTTTTATACTCCATGGATTTTAATTTATTTCCAGCGTGAGAAAAAAAGTAATTTTTATTTGGCTACGTCAAGTAATGCCAATGTAGTTTGCTTGATCTCAGTGAGCTACGTTAATAGTCTGTTCCTCTGTAAAGTTGGTATATCAGAGTAATTTAGAGAAAGTTTTTTTTTATTAGTTGACTGATCTACTTGTCTCTTCCCCAAACTGCAGATGAATTTCGCCATCTTCCATTAAACTGGATGTCATTATTTTAATACGCAGGCAACATAATCCTCTGCCTGGTATTACCCTCTCTACATTTCTTTATACTTACAATCTCAGATTTTCTCCTGTCTCTTAAAGCCTCCTTATTAACTCAGGGACATAGCTAGTATATAATGGATACTTTTAAGAATAAAGATATGCACTGCTCAAGTAATTGTCCAAGAAATTTCTCCTAATAGAAGAGGCACGGGAGATAAACTTTGAAATACAGCAAAGTATAAAATCAAATATTCAACACACCAGGTGAACTCATATCCCAGGGTTACAATTATATGGCAGACATCCCTCTGAATTTCAGCAAACCCATGATTTCATCATTTTTCTTATAAGGAGTCAAAAACTGTTTTCTATACTAGCTAGTAATTTTGCCCTTGCTGTTTCAACATATTGCTGACAATTTCCAGACTAAAGATCTTTTCTCCCAATTTAGTCAAGCAATAATAAAGCCTCATATTTCCACTTCTTAAACTCATGCCATTACTTCATTTTTTCTTTGTCCCTTTTTTCCAATTATGATGCTCTCATATTTTTCCTGCTTTCTTTTAGGTGCACTGATATCTCCTCCTTACCACATACAGTCAATCTTCAGTCTACATTAGAAAAGGATAGTCCCCTATTGAGCTGGATTTTTTTTAATCACTCATTGTTTCTTTTCTTGCTCCTTTTGTATTTTTCTGCTCTCTTCTTTCCTTATTATGGAGCAATATGGAAATGGTCATCAGATGGATGTAAAAAACAAAACCAACCACTCTGAACAGGGAAAAGATTTATTTCTTCCATTCAACACAAAAGTGAAAACGTCCCTCAAAGAATGGAGGAACAGGCAGAAGCATTAACAGGAAATGGTGAAAGTGAAACTTAAGAAAGCTGATACTCTTCAGGGATGTATCAGAAATCATACGCTCATGTTCTACCCCTCTGCTGCTCCTCCATCATAATATTTTTCCTCACTTTATGATTTTTGCTTTCCTGCCTCTTTTCTCTACTACCTTACAGATAATTTGAGCTTTGTTGGTGTCCTAGCTTTGGCTGGAATTTTCTTTGCCTTCTCATACTGGCTTGCCGATGAGAAGGTGGGGAGTGCATGGGAAGTTGAAAGACAACATCACTGGGAGACAGTTCTTAATGACAAAGGAGCCCATGAGGGCTGGATGCTCCTCAAGAAGGAAATTCTGGAGGCGCAAGAGCAGGCCATCCCCCTGTGCCATAAAATGAGTCAGCGGGGAAGAAGGCCAGCTTGGCTTAACAGAGAGCTCTGTGTTGGTCTAAGGAAAAAGAGGAAAATATATGAGCTTTGGAAGAGAGGGCAGGCATCTCAGGAGGACTACAAGGAGCAGGTGAGATTATGTAGACAAAAAAATAGAAGGGCTAAAGCCCAAATGGAACTCCATCTGGCCAGTTCAATGAAACACAACGAAAAATGTTTCTTCAAGTATATTAACTTAAAAACAACAGGAGGACCAAGGACAATCTCCCTCCTTTACTGGATGCAAGGTGAATGGTAGTAACAAAGGATGAGCACAAGGCAGAGGTACTTAACATCTTCTTTGCTTCGGTCTTTAATAGGAAGGTAAGATGTTCTCTGGGCTCCAAGCCTCCTGAGCTGGAAGACTGTGAAGACAAACCCTTAATGTTCCAAGAACACTTGGTTAGAGACCTGCTCAGCCAATTAGATGTCCACAAGTCTATGGCGCCAGATGGGATCCGCCCAAGAGTATTAAGGGAGCTGGCAGAGGTCCTTGCCAAACCCCTTTCCCTCATCTATCAACAGTCCTGGCTGATGGGGGAAGTGCCACTCAACTGGAGACTGGCAAATGTAACTCCCATTTACAAGAAGGGTCTTAAGGAGGATCTGGGGAATTACAGGCCCGTCAGCTTGACCTTGGCACCGGGGAAGGTCATGGAGTAGCTCATACTGAATCACACAGCACATGCAGGACAGCCAGGTGATCAGACCCAGTTAACATGGGTTTATGAAAGGCAGGTCCTGCCAGACCAGCCTGATCTCTTTCTATGACAAAGTTACCTGGTTAACAGTCGAGGGGAAGGCTGTGGATATGGTGTACCTGGAATTTTTGTAAAGACTCTGACACGATTTCTCACAGTATTCTGCTTGAGAAACTGGCTGCCATTAGCCTGGACAGACACACCCTCTGCTGGGTAAAAAGTGGCTGGGTAAAAAGTGGCCGGGCCCAAAGCGTGGTGGTAAATGGAGTTAAATCCAGTTGGAAGCCAGTCACAAGTGGTGTTCCCCAGGGATCAGTGCTGGGTCAAGTCCTGTTCAATATCTTTATTAATGATCTGGATGAAGGGATTGAGTGCACCCTTAGCAAGTTTGCAGATGACAGCAACCTGGGTGGCAGTGTTGATCTGCTTGAAGGAAGGGAGGCACTTCAAAGAGATCTGAACAGGCTGGATCGATGGGCTGAGACCAACAGGATGAGGCTTAACAGGACCAAATGCCGAGTCCTGTACTTGGGACACAACAACCCCATGCAGCGTTACGGGCTTGGTGAGGAGTGGATGGAGAGCTGCCTGGCAAAGAAGGACCTGGTGATGCTGGTTGACAGCCAGCTGAATATGAGCCAGCAGTGTGTCCAGGTGGCCAAGAGGGCCAATGGCATCTTGGCCTGTATCAGAAACAGCATGGCCAGCAGGACCAGGGAAGCGACTGTGCCCCTGTACTCAGCACTGGTGAGGCCACACCTCAAGTACTGTGTTCAGTCTGGGCCCCTCACTACAAGAAGGACATTGAGGGGCTGGAGCTCATCCAGAGAAGGGCAGCAAGGCTGGTGAAAGGGCTGGAGAACAAGTTCTATGAGGAATGGCTGAGGGAAGAAGCGTTGTTTAGCTTGGAGGAGGCTGAGGGGAGACCTCATCGCTGTCTACGGCTTTGGCAGAGCGAGTGTTCATCTCTTCTCTCAAGTGACAGATGATAGCACAAGGGAAAATGGCCATAAGTTGCGTCAGAGGAGGCTCAGACTGGATAGTAGGAAGAATTTCTTTACTGAAAGGGTGGTCAGGCACTGGAACAGGCTGCCCAGGGAAGTGATTGAGTCACTATCCCTGGAGGTCTTTAAAAAATGGGTAGATGAATATTTTTTTAAGAACATAGTTTAGCAGAAGAAGGGTACGGTTGGACTTGATGATCTCAACAGAAGACTCTATGATTCTGTGACATAGGCAAGACAGCTGATCGAGGCTGACCAAGGGAGAATTCAACACCATGTGATGTCATGCTCAGAATATAAACTGGAAGAGTTGGTTCAGGGTAGGGGATTGCTTCTCAGGAATGGGTTGTGCATCACTTTCTGAGTGGGGACTGATTGCACTCTGCATTACTCCCTTTGTATTTTTCTATTATTATCGGTATTATTTTCTCTTCCTTTGCTGTTCTATTAAAACGTCTTTATCTTAACCCACTAGTTTTACCTTTTTCTTTCTTATTCTCCTCTCCATCCCATCTTGGGGGGAAGGAGTGAGTGAGTTGGCCGTGTGATACTCAGTTGCCAGCTGGGCTTAAACCACAACACTAGGTCACTGATAATGTTTTCTACAAGCAAAAGGAGGAGCAGTGTGAAGGGTATACTTAGGTTTACCAATGATCTACTTCCAAGAATGCAATGCAGACTTTGTGTAGGTGGAAAATCTCTAAAAATTACAACCTATTAGCAGATATCTTCTTGGAGCATTCTATTATAGCATTCAGGTGACCTTCATGCACTTAGAAAAAAAGTTAAAGTATCAGAAGTATCTGAAAGCAGAAGAAGCCAAGTTTCAAATTGGACTAGTGCACAGCTAGATATATAATTCAACAGTCTATATGAAGTAGCAGCGAAAAAGGATAGTAACACAAATAAAAAAAAGAAAAAAGAAAGAAAAAAGTTTTTGTGTACTGATTTTCTTTTTAAAACTTAAAACAATTTATCTTAACTCTTGGTGGCCCAGATATGAGATATGCAGGATGATCCGAGTTAGATTCATTTCTTTAATCTTTATGTCATAAAAATCACAGAGGAAATTAAGTGTCACCTATTTGGTGAAGTGGTAGACATGATTTTAGGATGGGACTTATGAGAAGACTGTGCAAATGGAAAGGAGACCCAAAGATTCTTGCCCTTCACATCTACAAGTGGGAACAACAGCAAATTCTTTGAGTAAAATGAAACAATATAGTAAGAAGTTAACAGAAATGTGGGAATAAAATATTACTTTCCCTCTCACTCCAAGGAAATTATAAATAAAAGACTGTGACAGGGGGGCACAGAATTAGTCTCTGAAGCTGCTTCAGCTTAATTCCAGATAACAGCTTCAAAAGAGGAGAGGTGGTACCGAAGAATGGCATTAGTATCCTCACACATTTTAAAAGACAAGATCTGGTTCCTAGGACATTTTCTTCCATTTGCCTGAAGTTGATGATGATTCCAGTTGCAATGTATTTGAGTTGCATGAGTAGCTTTATTTACAGTTACAAGACTCATCTTTCCTAAACATCCTTTAAATAAACTATTTCTTAAAAATAGCTAACTAACCAATAAGTACACTCCTGCATTCTAATTCTAGTTTACTAGAATATTCATAGATAAACACAACTAAGAAATACAATAGTGAAGTGAATTCTGTAGAAAAATTAAATGAATATTTACAGAAATATTCACTATGGCTACAGTTTGATCACTGGCATCTGCATAGGGTCCAGACAAACTTTACTTTTTCCCATCTGTAAAGGCAAGTTTAGAGAATGTACTGGTAACTATTATGAGGAGCTAGGAGCTATGGGTTTCTGAAAATGAGATCACTTCCCAAAGCTGTACGTGCTGTAATTACATCACAATCATATTACTGTCATCATATTCTCAGAATGGCAAGCTCATACCATTCCAAGCAAGTACATTTCTAATCATTAAATGAAAAGCTTTTAGTTTCAAAAGCTAAGGAAAAATATATTATCTGTCAGCAAAAATCAAAGGAAAGAATACTAGTGTTTGAAAGAGTAGTCCTGTTAGTCAGCACACTAATGTGTGGCACAGAAGCCCACAAAACTTCCCATCCGAGGATCTTTCCTGACAAAGAAAAAAAAAAGAAACTCGGGTTTAATAAATAAATTTAAGGTATGAACTGCAGAAAGGCAAATAGTTCTCTGTCTTATATTCATTCTCAAGGAGTGGAAGCAGTAAATAATTTTTCTTATTGAAAAAAATACTTCTATATATACTTAAATTCATATAAAATATAAATTTACTACTTTTTAATGTTGATTGCATTGTTTACCTATAATTCATTAAAAGATAATTCCCTCATCCCACAACAACAGGGGATACATGTATTCTTTTTGTAATAACTGCACTGTTTGCCATGTCTTCTGCACTTTCTTCCTTTCTAGGCTATACAAATCAACTTTCAGTCCAAGTCAAAAGTTTTCTCATATGCCCTTAAAATTGTTGATCAGTTTGTTGCTCCTTTATGTTTGTTTTCTCTTACAAAATGGTGCCCAAGCCTAAACTTCTAGCTAAAGCCTTGCCAAGACTAATGAAGGAAGAAAAAATATCACTCAAAGCTGTCAAGTTTCCACAAAATATTCCTAGAACATCATTTAATCTTTTTGGCAACATCTTATTAACCTTAATTCAGAACATGGTACACCTATACTTTCAGGTAGTCTTTCTTGCCTTGCTGTTCCTCCTATTCTATTTGCCCATATAACACCTTTCCCAAGCACGGCACTTGCATTTGCAGTCATTAAATTTAATCAATTTGAGACATTTTCTCTGACATACATCGATCTCCAGAATACTTTAGAACTCCACAAATATTTTATTTGTAAATTGCATTGCTACAGCCTTCATTTCATTATTTAAATCATTAATGAAAATATGGAATACACCTTCAGAGAAGCTGTTATCCTGAATGAGCCCACTGCGACAGACAAGCACCACCTTTCCAGTTTGACATAAAACTGTTGAAAACTGAACCTGGTCAATATTTCTACCTCTTCTGATAACTTAATATAGATTATAAAATTAACATGATAGTGTACTGTTAAGGAACTAGATTTCTTTAAAAATGTACATTAAGGAAGGAACTTTTTTCATGACTCAGTCTTGTGTTGTGCCACCTTTTCAGATGTAAATCCCGCTGCTCTCCATGAAGAATATATACTAAATTGACTAGTGAATGTACTAAGTACAATAAAAAAAAAAATTTTTCATCATGGCAGCTAAGTGCTTTGGTGGGGAACAGAGCATTTGACTAAAACACACTGAGCACACAATTACATAAATTTGGGAACTGAACCATCAAATCTTGAAAATAAAATGTGAATTGTTTTGATTGCATGGAATCATAGAAAAATGGAGACTCACATATGCCAGTTCAATACCACGATGCCAAGTGCCATTCTATGTAGTACTGTCAGGTAACCTGAAATTCCTAAGAGTTGGAAAAGTAAGTACCCAGTGATACTACTTTAAAGAAAAGCATTAAGAATACGTGGTATGTGTTGGGAAACCATGTAACCTATATCATTATGATTTAAAAGGCAAAATGTTCATAAGAATCCAAGGAACTCTATAGCATGATTAGGAAAAAGACTTAGATTTTATTAAGTATTTGTAAAGTGCCATTAGGACAAAGTGTCCTTAATACAAAGCAGAACCGCTGAAGTAATCTTGTTAGCGACGACCTAAGCTCCATTTACCTTGTATTTACCTGAAATTCATATTATAAAAATTAAAACAATATTTATTTTTCAGAGTTATTAGTGGTTCTCTTCACACACATATGTTCACTTATGCATTAGCAGAATACTTGGTTGTACTCTGCTATAGGAAATTATTTGGGTCAAATAGAAATTTCCTGAAAAAGGTCCTTTGGTAGTAAGAGTTAGTTCCAATGAAAACACTGAAAGTATTGGTCTATAGTACATTGACCTGAATACTCACGTGGATGTTGGAAATGCATTACACTTTTTTTTAGAGGTGAATTTTTAAGCAAATTATTTTTTAATTCACAGATTATTTGCAGAAAACTTACTGGAAGTTACCAAGTTTTGTGTAAGCCTGCATAGCTTCATAAGTCATCTGATTATTATTTAGGGTTTCTAAATATTTTCCATAGGGACATATACTTGCAGATACATTTGAATTCTTCATCTACATGTAAAATTAGCAACTTTATTTTGACCATTGACCATTTATGTAGTTTGAATATAAATTTTCTCTCTGTTGATATTCAGATTTTTAACCCTTACATTTTAGGTTCTGAATGTTCCTATAACAGCCTTTGCTCAGAACTACATTGTCTAAGGAAGAAGAACATCTACAAAGCTTAGAGTGGGCACTTAAACACTATAACTTAATTATTATGTATCTTAATATGACTTAAGTAAAAAAACAAAGCACAAACAGAATAAATTTCCAATTAATTTTTTTATGAACTCCTGTCTCAAAGTTATAATAATTAAAGAATATACAAGCTCATTTATTTAGTTAATAAAAAATTGTAAACTTACTTATTTGATGTTTGAGATTGAAAAGTTAGAGTTGATAAATTGCAACTTGCTCTAATAATTAATGACAAAATATCTTTTACTTGATCTAATCTCTGTTATCTCTTTTAGCTCATATGTATATGTATGTTCTCATACGCATCCATGCATATGTTTCACTCATTTTTTTCAATAATAAACATGGATGAACATCATATGTTTGAAGATATGGATTTGGGAAAAACTGTATGGATTTCTGAAAAGCAAGAAGCCTTTGTCTCAGAACTCAACTTCTCACTTTAGTTTCTAACAGCTTTCTGCATAGTTGCAATGAGAAAATAGATATTACATTCTGTTTACAATAATCTGTGCTCTCCCTCCCTCTCTCACGCACATACATGTGGGCACATGCACATGTATACACACTCTCACAGAACAGCAACCTTACTATATGTGTTACAATGAAACCCCTACATATTTCTAATAATGCTGTCATCATTCTCTGTACTACAGAAATTTTACTCAACCTGACAAACACAGGAATGTTCTAACAAAATGTGAAAAACTTTCTAAAGGTATAAATTTTATCATCTGCCTTTGCGTCAGTGTTTCAGCTCCCCCACTTTCAAGCTTGAGCGCTACCAAAATCTGAGCAAGTTTGAGCTAGCTTTCTGTCAAACTCTCCAGTGTAAAACTCCCCCCATTATATAGAGAAGAAGAGAAACCGAAATCACACTAAATATATATGTATTTTTACATACCCACAACCACACACAGCAAGGATATTATGCAAAACTCCCAAGAAAGGGAAGAGGGGAAGGGAAAATGGGAAAAAAGGGCAAAAAGGAACAAAACCAAAACAGGTATGAACAATTGAAAAACCTGTTAACTAATAAAGTAAAGAACTAGCAAAACCTCACCACTTCCCTTGAGAAAAGCAGGACAGCCAAACCCGGCTCAGCACTCTCCCCCAACACGTAGGCAGACAACAGCAAACACCACAGGCCTCAGCTCCAGACAAGCAAGACCAATGCAAGGGACCCACTGTTCTCAAACCTCACTGGAAGAGAAGAGAGCAAACTCTCTTATCTACACCTTATTTGTTATATATATTGTGTTACATTAAAGAAAGACACGGAATACTGTGGATTTCTGACCTCCGTTGTTAAGGAAGACCTAAAAAATCCCCAAACCAACCCACTACAATCAGTGAGAGCTAAAGGTCTGAAAGTCTACTAAAGCCCTCTCAGCTCAGAAAGCCCACTTACTATACAAAAAAGGTGATTTTTCACTATGAATGACTGGACACAGTAACAATGGTAACAATACCACATGATATGAACAGTAAGAAAGGTTTTCAGACTATTAAATTAGCTGGGCAAATGCATAATCAATCAATTAAAGTAAACCCTGGGAAAATCTCAGCTGATGACTATGCAACTAAATAAACAGCAGTAAACGCTCTTATACAAATAATTATCTTTATTAGTAAGTCTCTTTTTAATTCTCCTGGGTTTACTTTAATTTTTATTTCATCCTTTGCACCACAAGACAATGAAATACGTGAAGTGCAAGCCAAGTGTTTTCAAATATGCCTATGGGACAGGTTTGTCCAGTCCCTATAAAAATAATGAGGAGCTAGGTGTTCACATCTGTTAGGTTGCCTTGAAATTTCAACCTGGAAGTATAAGCACTTTTGGAAGCCTCTTTCAAGTTAAAGGTCTAAGCACAATTCTGCCTCTTCTTCAGTTATGCATAAGTAAGAACATATGTTTAGGGTCTCTACCGGGAGCCCCCTTAATGACTTGGAAATACTGTATAGGTAGTTCTTGTGCTTTTATGAAATGTCTTGCAATACAGAAATCAGAAGAAAATTAAATTGAGAAGAAGGAAGACAGAGGAAAGACATAAAACCCCATATGTCTTAGCTTAAGGAAGATCAAAAGATACATACATTAAAAATATATAAATAGAGGCTTTTGTGAAGAAAGTTGATACAATACATAACAGGGACCAGGACTGTGCTTGTGCTCACACATTATTCAGAGTGGAATTGCGGGGGAAGCGGTGTTAAAAAAATCTTCAATATTTTTTGTGTGGCTTTTCTGAGACATACAGGTCACATCAAACTGAACCAGTAAGACTTCATAAAAGCTCACACCATAATCTAACTACTTTCTCTGTGTTCCTCACAGAATACAGATAGCAAACTGAACTGATTATCTCACACTCTTGCTAATGTCACTATTACCGGTAGCCATGTATAAACAGACTTCTTAGCGCTAACAACCTTCAATTGTGCCTCGCCATTTTATGTCCCATCTTTTTGCTTTACTTGGGTGTGTTAGTACTAGAAATATGACTTCAAATTTATTTCTGTAGGTCTACACACATCTACAATACATATATATATATAGGTTTGAAGTGTACCTCTTTACATGAGGTCTTTCACACCAGAAATGCTACTGTCATATTGTAGCAGACCATAAGATTCTAAGACATTTCCTCCTTTTCCCAACAATCACATCTACACCAGCCTCCTCACCCTTTTAAAAAAATGTTACACAAATTTCTAAAATTAACGTTGCTAAGGTCGTGACTGCCACTGAAATAGCAAAGAAGAGACAGGATTGCCATGAAATTTGATTCATGCAAAAAGTTAACCAGTAAAATTTGGTTTAAGCTTAATTACTTTAGCCTTTGCTTCCAGAACAAATATAAATCAAAAACCACCTGTAAGAGCAGAGTATTCACAATGCCCTTAATTGAGAAGCAAACTGTGTTAAAAAAAAAAGGAATTGAACATTGTTTAGTCAGAGGGGCTTGGACAGAGAAAAACTGAGTCAGGTCCAAACTTCTATTCGCCAAAGATAGGTAAAATCATCTATGTGATGCAACTAGATCACATAAGTGTGCAATGCATTTTCAGATACTGTAGCCCTGGTAAACGTCTGCCCTGCTATTCTAAGGAATTAATTTTCTGACTCTTTCCTTACCTTCACCTTCCCAACTATTTTCCCTTTGGGATAAGAGGGTTTATAAAAGCATACCTACAATTCAACATTCCTCAACGTAAGAGCTGTATTTCTAAAATTGTTATATGTTTCTTATCATTGAATCAGCATTCAACGAAAAAAGTTGAAATTGCAAATGGGATCTTAATGCTAGTCTCATGAGAATGTGCATTATTGTATAGCCCTCTTTGACTTGATCACTATTTCCTAAACGAAAAAAACCCACCTTTATAGCAAAAGGATGCTAAGACAGACCTAATGTAGAAGTAAAGGTTGTCGATAAAAGGGCAAAAGAAAAAGGCTGTAGTTGGACGACTATTTAGAATTTTGAATCCTCTGTGTGTGATTTTTCCTCTCTTGACTGAACAACTGTTTCTATCAGACAGGTTATCTGTCACTTTGGTTATATCTGTATTGCAGAATGGAGTAATATATAAGCTTAACCTTGAGTTAATCTTCCTGTTTCTCGCAGGCTGGCTTTTTCCTACGCGTTTTCAAGTATGCCTGTTTAAAACACATCATCTATTGTTAACACAGATCTCTCTTTCCAAGCAGCCTGCACTTTTTCTTCTCTAAACTCTTCTCTCATATCTTCTTATCCAAAATCTCGTATATGAATGGCATAAACCAAAATGATCTTAAGGAGTTATTTGTCCGATGCTTTCAAAGGACATAACTTTAACTCTTGGGTTAGCAAAGCAGCAGAACTGCCTTTTAGAACCTAAACTTTAATTCATACAAAAGTAAATAAGAAATTATGCTGTGATGATAAAGATACCTTTGAATGTATATGTCAAGTAGAATATTTTTTTTCTTGAGTCTGAAGAACAATAGCTCTAACACATGCAATGATTTAATTAATGACACTGGTAATTAACTGTGAAACTCACCAATGATATTTAAATGTACACTTTCCTATCTATTTTACTGCTACTAATTTTGTCAGATACATCCAATCCATCTATGAGATTCTAATTACAGCTAATTTGGGGAGGTTAAACAATAGAGTAATTTTGAAAAGGTCTATTTAACCATTTTGATGTGGAATTTACAACCAGGTTAGAGCAACACAAGATTTGGGATAATTACCTTCCATTTAAGATTCAACTTGATATGGGGTTATGGAGGCCTTTTTCTTTACTTTATAGAAGCCACCCAGTAACTACAACTCTGCACACTTTGGAAATGCAATATTTATGACAGAAAACTGTTTCTCTCTCCACCAAACTTCTCAATATTTTTAAGAGGAATTTGTTACTTTTTTTGCACTCTCAGCTGGGTTAAGAACTGGCTGGATGGCCCGGCCCAGAGAGTGCTGGTGAATGGGGCTGCGTCCAGCTGGCAGCCAGTCACCAGTGGTGTTCCCCAGGGATCAGAGTTGGGTCCAGTTCTGTTTAACATCTTCATCGATGATTTAGATGAGGGGATTGAGTCCATCATGAGTAAATTTGCGGATGACACCAAATTGGGAGGGAGTGTCCACCTGCCGGAAGGCAGGACGGCTCTGCAGAGGGACCTTGACAGGTTGGAGAGATGGGCTGAGTCCAACAAGATGAAGTTCAACAAGTCCAAGTGCCGGGTCCTCCACTTTGGCCACAACAGCCCCATGCAGCGCTACAGGCTGGGGACAGAGTAGTTGGAGAGCAGTCAGGTGGAAAGGGACCTGGGGGTACTGATTGACAGGAGGCTAAACATGAGCCAGCAGTGTGCCCAGGTGGCCAAGAAGGCAAATGGCATCCTGCCCTGTATCAAGAATAGTGTGGCCAGCAGGACGAGGGAAGTGATCCTTCCCCTGTACTTGGCATTGGTGAGGTCACACCTTGAGTATTGTGTTCAGCTCTGGGCCCCTCAGTTCAAGAAAGATATTGAGGTGCTGGAGCAGGTCCAGAGAAGAGCAACAAAACTGATGAAGGGACTTGAGCCCAAGTCCTATGAAGAGAGGCTGAGGGAGCTGGGGTTGCTTAGCCTGGAGAAGAGGAGGCTCGGGGTGACCTCATTACTCTCTATAACTATCTGAAAGGAGGTTGTAGTCAGTCTCTTCTTCCAGGCAACCAGCAACAGAAGAAGGCACGAGTTTAGACTCTGCCAGGGAAGGTTTAGGCTGGAGATCGGAATAAAGTTCTTCACAGAGCGAGTAATCAGGCATTGGAATGGCCTGCCCAGAGAGGTGATGGATTCACCATCCCTGGAGGTTTTTAAAATAAGACTGGATGTGGCACTTAGTGCCATGATATAATAATCATGATAGTGTTGTATTAAGGGTTGGACTTGATGATCTTGGAGGTCTCTTCCAACCCAGCTAATTCTATGATTCTATGATTTTTCAAACATTAAGCTATGCCAGAGTATTCTCTCAGAACTCCTTGTGCCTTCCTTCTCAAATCTGCCAGACTCACCTGTCACTATTCGGCATTATTTATTTCTGTTTTCATATATTGTGTTCTTCTCCTAGCTGCTGACAATATCAACCTTATGTGCAGGGCACCCTGTAAAAATGAAGGAGATAATATTCAACACAAACTGTTAAGATCTTACAACAATCACTGGACTGCCATTCTGAGACTACCGTAAATTCAGTGAATAATCACCAGAACATTCCAAAGGACCGCTGGACCACTTGTAAGCCTTTGGCATGTAGTGGTAAAGAGCAATAAGAGCACACTGCTGGCTTATATTCAGCCGGCTACCAACAACACTCCCAAGTCCTTTTCTGCTGGTCCATTTTCCAGCTACTCATCATCAAACCTGTAGCATTTCATGAGGTTATTGTGATCAAAGTGTAAGACCCGACACTTAGCCTTGTGGAATCCCAAAGAGCTGGCCTTGGCCCATTGAGACAGCTTGTCAATTTGTTTATCAAGCAGATAAACACTCCCACACAATTTGGTGTTGTCTGCAAACTTACTGAGGGTGCACTCATTCACCTCATTCAGACCATTGATAAAGATATTAAACAGAACTGGCCCCAACACTGAGCCCCGAGGAACACCACTTGTGACTGGCCTCCAACTGGATTTAACTCCATTCACTGTAAGTCTTTGGGCCTGGCCATCCAGTCAGTTTTTTACCAAGTGAACAGTATGCCTGTCCAGGCCATGAACAGCCATTTTTTCCAGGAGAATGCCATGGGACATGTTGTCAAAGGTTTTACTCAAGTCTAAATAGACAACACGCACAGGCTCACCTTCATCTACTAAATGGCTCACCTTGTCATAGAAGGAGATGGGGTGAGTCAAGTAGGACCTGCCTTTGCTAAATCACAGTATCACACAGTATCACAGTATCATAAGGTTGGAAAGGACCTCTGAGATCATCAAGTCCAACCTATAACCCAACACTAACACTAATCCATGCTGACTGAGCCTGATCACCTGGTTATCCTCTACACATTGCATGACTGCTCTCAAGATGATCTGCCCATAGCCTTTCCCAGCACTCAGGTTGGGTTGACAGGCCTGTAGTTCCTTGCACCCCCCTCCTGGCCCTTCTTGTATATGAGCTTCACATTTGGTAACTTTCAGCTGAGACCTACCCAGGACTTCTTCCCACTGGCTTGCCTTTTGGCACATGGTGACAGCCTGCTCTTGAGCTTTTAAGACTTCCTCCTTGAAGAATGTCCTGGACACCTTTGCCCATCAGGCCTGCTTCCCAAAGGATTCTGTCAACCAGTCTCCTAAATAGGCTACGTCTGCCCTCTGGCAGTCCAAGATGTCAGTTCTGCTGACCTTCCTCCTCACATCTCCAAGAATAAAAACCTATCATTTTGTGATCACTACGCAATATTCCCTTCTACATTTTTAAACTAATTTGTTCCCTCCATGTCCTGTAGGACTTCTCAAAGAGTAAAAGGGAATTCATATGGACATATCTATGAAAGCCTTATTCCATGAGTAAAAGTCTAGGTGTTCAGAATACCTTTTCCAGACTAGAACTAAATATAGCAGTGTGAGAGAGATATAGATGTGTGAGATATATGATATCTACCTTCAATTTGTGGTTTATCTTATAATGAAGCTCTCATCTTTACAGTTCCAGCTGGTACTATCAGCAGCTAAGCAAGAGAAAATGCAGAAAGGACATTAATAGTTTGATTTTTCAGTTATATTAATTTGTATACAGGAAAATGTAAGACTTTTGCCCTGTGTTCAAAGCTGGACACAGGAACGTATAACGACATCCATGTCTGCTTCTGGTTACCATCCATTCTAAACCTGTGACAATAATTATCCATAAAATGTATATTGTACAGTCTAAGAAAGAAACTCAGCTAATAAATGACCTAGTTGGAAACACAGGAGACAGATCTTTTCCTGCCTTTAAAAAAGGCTAGAAGTTTTAAAACTAAATGGAAATCTCAGTTTTTCGATATCGCTTCACTACAAACCTGCTTACTGCTTATTAATTACTGCTGGTAACTGCCATGGGCAAGAACAGAAAAATTACATTGATATTTGATAAAGATAAGAATCTGCAAGACACTTATCAAGTATACAACTTGAATCATTCAAGCACTCCCAGAAATAGCTCCCATTTCTTTCAAATTGCATTTTCTGCTTCCTTCCTTCTTTACGTACTTACCCTTTCATCTTTGTTGCTTTTTTCTGGCTTTTCTTTAATCTCTTTCATAATCCCATACACGTGTACCTACGAACAACTCTCTACATGGAGTTTTAAATTATTTTCTATTTCTTTTTACTTTCTTACATGTCCCATGAGGATCTGACCCTACTTCTACATGTTACTGCCCACAGCTTACTCATAAATATTCAAACCCCTTCCCCAGCATTGCTGGTGTTTCTTCCCTCACACAAGCATTCCCGAACTATATTTTTCACTTCAAAGATCTCTGTCCTTCATATGCCTTGTCTCTTCCCTTGGCACTCACAGTCACACGTTGCTTCTCTCTTTCCTTAATCTCTTTTTTTACCTCTGTGGTCTCTCTCTCTCTGTATTTCTCCTCCATTCTGCTATTTAAACTATTGCTTTTCTTCTTTCTTCTCATGGATATAGTGTAAAGGAAAAGGGTAGCTGTATTCATGGCCCCCATATTCACAATAAATAGCCACAGCAGTCCTGACAGAGGAGATGAATGAAATTCCATTTATAGGAAAATATCTATTTCCATTCCCATTTCTGGATATTACATTAATGGCAGACTCTGCAAAACACACCAGCAAAAACAGAGCTAGTGCACAAACAAGAAGGAAGTCCCTTAGGAGAAGAGGAAAAACAGAAAAGGACAATACAAAGTTAGTGAGTTAGTATTCCTTTCACACCAGTTAGAGCGATTAATTCATGGAATAATAAAATGAAAGAAATTAACGATATACTAGAAGAAAAAATGTTTACTAGACCTCATCATACAATGCATTCCCTAGGAATGCAGAGAGGACAGCTATAATATTCTTGACTATCAAACTTCCATAAGGAAGATGTTCCACACTCCCACTTGGTATCCTGTTCCAAATGCTACTACCATCACATTTTAGAACGTTTTGTCTAACAATGAATCTGAACTTTCTGAATAATTTAGTTGATCCATTTTTTCTTTCATCCCAAAATCAGAAAAAATGAAATATCTTCCTTTTTCACAGCAACACTTTCCATATAAAAAGACCATCTACTCTCAGTCTTCTCTGACTAAAACAATAGCGTTCTTTCAGCTTTTACCAAATGTCTTACTTTCTAAATGTTTTAATATTTTGTTATTTTAATCTGGACTGTCCCTAGTTTGACACAATTGGCTTCATCAATTCCTAGCAGAAAAATAATTTGTCCTGTCAGATGAACTGCATACCTATTAATACACTCCACAATGAGGCTGTCTTTTCTTTTTCTTTAACGGAAGTACGCTGCTGACTCATATTTATTTTATAGTCCATTACAGCCTCCAGATTCTTCTCTGAAGTGCAGCTGTTTTACCAGTATCCTTTTGATTTTACTTTTTGATTTTTTTTTCCAAATGTAATTTGCATTTGTCAGTATTAAGTTTCTTTCTGATAGTTCCAAGACACTTCTTTAATTAGTTAACATAATTTTGACTGCCGATATTGGCCACCAAAGTGCCAACAGGCCCTTGTAGCTTGCTGCCAATCTGCTACTAAAAATCAAAAGAACAGAAAAAGCCTTTAAAATCAAGGAGTTTACATAAAAAAAAAAAAAAGTATATCACATAAGGGAGTCTGTTTAAATACCATTAATTTTTGGTCAGGCAGAACATGACTTATTCAGAGATAGTCACCTTACACTTGAGACAGCAAATGATGGAGAACCTACCACATCCCTGTGTCCGGGTCCTGGGTGTTGTCAAAATTTTACAGCCAATCTGCCTGTGCTTTAATTCTAGCCATTGACTTCAACTATTTCAGGAAGATGATTTCATTTGTCAGGTGTGCCTTGTACTTCTAGGCTGTTCTGTATCATAACCAAGTACCTTTGCATTGTTTTTTTAGATATCTAAAACAGGTAAAAATAAGATAAATTTTCTAATCTGGCAATATTTAAATTGCTTATATTTTTCAGTAAGCTTGCTTCCCACTCCCCCATCTTTCTTTTTCCTCTTTTTTTTTTTCTCCAAGATGTATTATCGCAATAACTTGTCTCACTAATGTTATAGACCATGCCACCTTCCTTTGACTGGGTAACCTATGAAAGCACTGCATAAAATGCCCCATTAACCATCAAATCACTGCAAGAGTAGTTTAACTGCCATAATCACAAGGCATTTTGAACACCACAGTATCATAGAATCATACAATGGCTTGGGTTGGAAAGGACCTTAAAGCCCATCCAGTTCCAACCCCCCTGCCATGGGCAGGGACAATTCTCACCAGGCCAAGATGTTCAAGGCCCCATCCAACCTGGCCCTGAACACTTCCAGGGAGGGGGCATCCACAGCTTCCCTGAGCAACCCTTGCCAGTGCCTCACCACCTCATTGTGAAGAATTTCTTCCTAATCTCTAATCTAGATCTTCCCCCTTCTAGTTTAAAGGCATTCCCTCTCGTTTCCCTAAAACATATGAATGCATATTTTGACGCATTGATATAGATTTTAAAACAACCCAATACCCAGATTTTGCCTGGATTGTTTACATCACTGTTGACTACGCGATCATGATCTCATTTTCCGAGAACTTTGCCAGCCGCGACTTCGGGTTTTCTTCCGAGATGGGGAAAGAACATATCGCCCGGGGTCGCCCTAATGACTACGCGATGATCCGTCCCCTCCAAGGACTACACTTCGGGCAACTCCATCCCTCTGCCTTAGTCGCCGTCCCACCCCTTTCACACTGCGAATCGCGTCTGTGCGTGCCAAGAGAGGTTTCACAGCAGCAGAGCCAGGCGCCGGGGTTCGCACCAAGGCTGGAACGAGCCGCGCGTTCCCGGCCCCTCGGTGGCTGCTGGGGGGGGACGCCGAGGCTGAGGGACGCGGCACGGGGAGGCACAGTGCCGCGACCGCTCCCGCTGGGCAGGCGCTTCGCGGTCGCTTAACGGGAACAGCGCGTACCGCCCTCCCCTCCCCGCCGCGCACGGCGGCCCCGCGGGACCGGGAAAGGACTCGGCGCATCCACATCGGCTGCTTCCTTGTGCGGCTGCTTCGGCGTGACAAGAGGCCGCCCGCTCCTTCTGAGCGACCGCCCCTCCAACAGGGGCTACCAGCAGCAGCGAACCTGGCGAGCGTGACCACGCGGCCGCAGCGCAGCGAGGCCGCCCGGCGCCCCCGGCGCCTTCGAGCCACACCCACGGGGTGGGGCTGATGTAGGCTTCGCCTGAACGTTCTGGAGAGGAGGGAGCGAGGGGGGAGGGGGCGAGCCGCGGCAGGGCGCCGAGCCGAGCCGAGCCGAGCCGAGCCGAGCCGAGCCGAGCCGAGCCGAGCCGAGCCGAGCCGAGCCGAGCCGAGCCGAGCCGAGCCGAGCCAAGTTAAGCCAGAGGGGGCGGAGGCAGAGGAGTAGGAGGAGGGCAAAGAGGGAGGAGAAGAAGGGAGGAGAAAAAGGAGGGAGGAGGAGGAGAAAGAGAAAGGAGGAGGAGGAAGGAGGGAGGACAGACGGACAGATACGGGGAGGCGGTTGCTGCTGCTGGGCAGAGAGGAGTCGTGCGGGAGCTGCGGCTGCACTCGGACGCCACATTCCCTCCTTGCGGGACTGGCGGTGAGGATGAGCGAGAGCTGACCCTGCCGCTGCCGCCGCCTGTGCTGTGAAGTGTTTGCTCCTCCTCCTCCTCCCCTGCTGCGCGTGAACCTGCGCTACGGGCTCTTCACTGACACGGGGAGGGGGTTGGTTGGTTTGTGTATTTGTTAAAGGCAAAGAGAGAACGAGATCTTCCATCCTGAAGCACAGTTCACTATGATCGTACTCACATTCAGCACTGGAAGCCGGTTGGATTTCGTGTCTCAGTCCAGGGTGTTTTTCTTGCAAACCTTCCTTTGGATTTTATGTGCTACAGTGTGCAAAGCGGAGCAGTATTTCAATGTGGAGGTAAGACCAGCCGTATGCGTGTGCGAGCGTGTGTGCTTCCCCCTTTTCCTTTCCTCCCTTCCTCTTTTTTTTGATATCTCCTAAATCAAATCGCCAGCCAGCCATGTCTTCCAGCAGCCAGGGCATACGTCTGTGTCGGCTTTCTCTCCAGCAGCCGGTAGCTAGCTCCCCTCCCTCAGTTCCCCCGCCTGATGGATGCGTTTCAGCAGGCGATGCCTTTGCCGGCGGCGGCGCGGGGCGCGATGCCGAGCGCTACCCGTGCCTCCCGCCGCTCTCGCCCATGGAGGACGGGAAACCTTCAGCCCGGGCACAGAGGAAACCTAGAACGTAGTGTGTACACGCAGATTTGTATTGATGAGTTTCCCCAGCCGCGCCCCACCGCCCCCCCACCCCCCGCCCGGCCCCGGCCCCCTCTTATTCTTGAAAAAGAAGAATGAATGAAAAAGCGTTATAAAAGCGTTATGTGGACATGAGGAAGAAAACTTGAGATTTTGGCACGTTTCTTTGTGGCAGAGTATTTGACAAGGTATTTTTTCCCATTTCGACGTCACAAAAAAGGGTTGCCGCTAGAAATAGCGAAACAAATGGAATAAAGGTACAACTGCATCACCAAAGTTAGAGCGTGTATAGGACGGGGAAATGGATTTTTTACAAGTGAAAAAGGAGATTAAAACGTGAGGATACCTAGATGGGGCAAGCCCTAAGAGTTTACAGTTACAGTGAGAATTGAATGGATAGCCATTTACACTCACTGTTCTGTACACTCCCAGTTTCTCCATTTTGGGTTTTTACATATTGCTTTTTATTAACTATCATTTTTGCATGCATCCTTCCTCATTTTTCACCCTCCTGTCACTCCCTTCTGCTGTGAGCCCTTTTTCTTAATCCGTTTCAGTGTAATGTGTGTATTTGCCTCTTACTTTCCCTGTCTTCAGCTTCTTAATCTTTCTTGTTACGTGTCTCTAATTTATATATGCTCTTTCAACTTCTAATACATAATTCTGGTTTTCTATTAGATCTTTGTGTTTCTTTAGTTTCCACCGTCTTGCCAGCCTTACTCCAAACTTTCTGCTGCACTCATACACCACCCTCACTCATTTTTCTTTCTAGGCTCTTTCGTCTCCCTGGTTCCCACAATTCTTTCTCTCAGAAAAATGAAGTCTGTATCTTTTCCTCTGTCTCTCACGTGCACGCTTGCTTGTTATATTTATAAGCACTTATTCTCACTTAGTGGCATGAATTCTTGCTACAGTCTCTGGCAAGATTGCTCATACAGATGCTTATCCTTTCCTAGACAGTCTGCCTTTTTGTCTAAAGTTCTTACCTATGCTTTTTCTTCCTCTGCTTCATGCAAGATCACCTCAAATATATAAAAAAGAAATCACTTTTTCTTTCCCCATGTCTGCTTTTGTTGTAGGCTTTCCCTCTCTACACGGACAGTTTATGTTACCACTTGCAATCCTTCTCTCAGCTTAACAACACACATCCATAACTTCTGTTTTTGACTTGTATCTCTCCAGAAAGTGTAATCTTCTTACTCCATCATTAAGATCTCCCCTGATTTTAAATCCTAGTCTTTTTTTCTCTGTCATCTATGTTCTAGGCACTCTTTGTTTGTTTCGTATCACAAAGGTGCATCTCTGCTTCTGTTTGTAAGCTATTTGGGGCAGGACTCGCGTCTTCTTATATGTTTGTGCGCTGTGTGTCATGCTTGAGTCTGGAGTACAGTTGTGAAACTTTTACTATGAAAATATTAAAGTTGCAAATTTCAGAGTGCGCTTTGGAAGTCTATGCCTCTTTTGCTCATGTCCTCAGCTGCCTTCTTTACTGATGAGCAGGGGAAAGCAGTGTGGTAGAGAGGAAGTTGCTTTCTGTATCCAGGCTTCACAGGCTGCCCCCCTGCTGGGTATAGGGAAGAAATTCCAGCGACAGAACTTTCTCCTCCCACAGTAGTCTGCTTTGCTGGCATCTGGCTCTGCTGGAGAGACGGGCGGCAGATGGAGCTAGTGTGGGAGGACAAAAAGATTGGGTTAGTCAAGTGGAATATGAACACGAGGCCACCTCCAGTCAGGAGGTTTTATGAGGAAAGAAGGGAAACACTCGTTTTTACCACCTCTTCCATATGGAAGGTAGCACATTTTGAGGGCAAAGGCAATATCGGGAGCAAGAAATACTCACTGCCGGGTAGAAGTGTGTGTGATGAGGACGCATTTCTCCATTTTGAAATACGGCATCTCCTGTTCTTCCTCCCAGCCTTCTGAAACAAAATGTGTTGTCATATGCCAGCACTTCCAGTCTCTTTCATATTTAAATCTTTGAGACACAGATTGCTGGGAACCAAAAGAGTGTTCCAGGAGATTACTCTAGTATTCAAGAGTTGTCCTAATATGCAACTTTTCCCTAGGCCATTACCTTTGACTGCTGTCAGTGATGTGGTCCCGGGCTAAAGGAACGTGATATTTGCCCCAGAACACCCATTGCCATGTTTGCCATTGTTTGGGTAGTGCTGAAAATTCAGCTTTCTATTTGTTTGAAACAGCAAAGGCTAAAAACATGGGAAATCGAGGCTAAGGACTTGGCAACAGCATTAATGTATTGTACTGTAAAATCCATGTCAATACAAGTGCATAAACCAGTTGTACTTGATAGTAGACTGTGAAAACGTAGGAACATTTCTTCTGACAATAAGAATAAGTATGTGAAGTAGGGTTCAGGAAGGAAGTGATGTACTTATAGTTGAACGAAATGTCACTGAACAGATGCTTAGGATGGTCAGAAATCAGGGATTTTTCTTCCATTCTTGTCTCCAAGTAAAGTACAGGCAATACCTGTTGAACATTATCAAATGCAGAGATCATTTATTTTCTCTTGTTATTCTGTCTCATTCAATCGACATTCCTGACTGATAAGCAAAATCTGTATAGCAGTGTTTTGGTTTTTTGTTTGTTTCAGTGTGAGTTTGTCAGGCTGTAATCCAGGGCAATTCTTAGGAGGCATTACTGTACCTTAAAGATATTAAATAAAAATGATATTTTTAGAAAGAAAAACATGAAGCTGAAGTTTGCAAGCTTGTATGAACATTACCATTCCTTTTTCATAATTGTGTTGTCCCTCTGTAAAATTTCTTTTAACCAAACATTTTCATGGATGAAGTTCTCAAGCTTCCCATGATAGCTGAGTTGTCAATCCTGAAATGTCTTTATGGATATAGTATTTCAGGTAGTAGACATAGCTGAGTAGAATTCCAGTCATGGGGAAAGGGACTCTGGATGGGCACACTTGCACTCTTGAGTCATTGGAAGCTTTCCGGTAAGGCTGCATGAGAGATGATTGTAAACTAATAGTTTAAGTATGACAAAGTTTAAGATTCACGTACTCGTATGGGTAGGAAGATTTTAGCATTTATTTTCAAAGTTCACTGATTACCAGTGGCATTTTTGTGAGACATTGTTTCTGACATCATGAGAAAACGTAAGGACTACACTGTTAGCTCCCTCTTCTCAGTGCTGAGGTATTTGTCCAGATCTATAATATGAATAAGTGCATCAACAGAAGAATATGTCCATCAAGGTAGAGTTTTTCTACTATTTTCAACTATTTCTGTACACTAGTGGGGGAAATGTCCATCAGTGAGATAGTGAATGGAATGGTAGTTATTAAAAGAACATTTTAAACATAAAATTGGAACAAGTGTACACAAGATAATTTATTGATAAAAATGATAGAGCAACCAGCTACCCTCCACCCGTGCTCCCAGTTCCTCACTATAGTGATAATATCTTGTGTTGCTCAAAGGTAACTCTTTTGTGTGCTGTTGGTAATGTCTATAGATGATCTTTCACAGGTGTCATCCGTACAGACTTTATATATATATGTTTTCCTAAAGCAAATAATATTGTACTGTTTGAGCTGGTATTATATTCTAATTATATTATATTCTAATGTTATCCATTGGTTTATGTATATACTTAAATAATAAGTATGAGTGTATTTCATTTACTGTTAAATATCCAGTATTAAAAAAAATAGTCAGCATTTTGTTAAGGCAAAAATGATTATTGAAACAATACCTTGGTCAGAAGACAGGATCCACATGAATCTTATTCTAAGATTAATCACTGGATCCTAATACTGCCTATTCTTACTCAGCTGGGGATCTGCATAAAGCCTGTTGAGCAAAGAACTGTTTTTAGAATCGCACCTAGTTTCATTGAGTGAATATCTGTGATAAGCGAAACACTAGAGAGAAAGCATCCTTCATCATCTCTCTCCTCAAACTGGAAATTATGCTCTGTTTTCCTTCTTTTAATGCTAAATATATGGGCTTGAATCCCTAGAGGAGATCTTAAAATTACTCTTGTGTTAGTATAAGTAGCTCTTTAAAAACATGTCTTTTCTCTCCTCCCATTTTCAGAGGTGGGACAGGTAAATTGCATATTGCGGAATGAAATACAGTGGAATTCAAACTTGGAATTCAGTGGAAAAATGCCATCAGTTTCCTTCATGGTAATAAGTGGCTGAGAACATCATTGTTTTCATTGTTAATAAGCTTTACAATTAGTCTCCAGCTCCTGCTGAACTGTGATATGTGACCTTTTCTTCCATAGGTTTAGAGTATTTTAAGCTTAAAACCAAACCAGTTTGATTCTTCAGCTGGTAATTGAAAAGGAATAAACATTTGGGAGGGGAAAAAATACTCCACTATCACCTTCACACACCTTTCAACTAGTGAGCTTGTTTGTCAGGTTTACAAGCACAGACAATATTTTTATAATTTGTTAAAATGCAGGCTCAAAACTATGGAGAAAAACTTAGGTGATTTTGGTATAAGTAGCACCATGTGTCTCAAAAGGACTTCATAGGCTCTTCTGCATTGTTTTTATGTAGAAAGTCAGTATGCATGATTCTTAGTTCTTTAAATTCTGAATCTAAAAGTCTTGCATAAGGTGTCAGCTAAGTGAATTGGATTTTTATTAGAACAAGACCTTCAAACAAATCATTAGAAAGACAGGAGTTATTGAATCAGGTGATATAGATGGTTAATGGCTGAAGTATTGATCAATAAAAAATATAATGTGATTTGTTTTCTATTTGATTATTGAGGAAATATAGATACATAGAAAACCTGTAAAAGCTACTGATGAGCAGATATATCTAGATAAGGAAAATAATTGGAAATTTGTGTATCTGATAGGCAACAGAACAGTTTTCTGTTGTAGGAAGACAAATATCTGCTATATAATGAACTGTCATTTGATATGAAGAAATACATGTGGAGACTACTAGTTAGCAGAATGCATTCTCTGCTGTACTTTAAGCAATAATTCCTGTTTTCAAAAATTGCAGATCAATTTATCATTGTGACGTATGAGATTATTTTGAATTACTAATGTTAAAGGGATGTTTATGCGTTCTGTTACCTGTATTTTTCTCACAGATATTGAAAAGATGTTCACAGTTGACACAGTGTGTTAAACCTTAGATGAAAGTTGGATTTTTTTGTAATTCTAGTTTATCTTGTTTTCCTGTTGCAAGTTTTTGACTGTTTAGTGTTTGAGCATCACAGCTATTAGTGTTTCTCAGTTCTGCTAAAGGAAAGAAATAAAATGGTTAAATAAAGAGATTTATGTAATTGTCTTATGTAGTGCAAGATAAACTTACCAAAACATGTATTCCTAATGTTTTCTGACGTAAGATCTTACTAAAATAAATACACAATTTATTAGCCTACCAAAATTCCCAGAACAGGCAGAAGCTTGTGCCCTTTCTGTTATTCAGAAGGCATAACATAAAACTCCTGCATAACCACTCATTGTTTCTTCAGAGTGGATATGCTGTGTTCTATAACTGGTTTAAGATTTATGCTGCTCTTTGTCAGTTTTATTTGAATCCATTTAAAAGGTCAGTGCTTGCTCTAGGCACCTCAACTCTGCTTATGCACTCAACAAGACTGACTTGTAAGAGGTTGTAAAGATAGAATGTGGTATTATATAGATTTAAAAACATTTCAAACTACATCTGTTTTCAGTATTTAAAAGTGTGTCTTGTCCTACTTTACGGAATGATCCTTTAGTGGAATTAAACACTGAGGACTCTCTTGATACGTTTGAAGATCCTGAAAGTAACACTGTAACTTTTTTTTTTTTCTTTCTAAGTTAACCTATTTAAATTGGTTAATTCTTCCCACTTCTCTGTTTTGGATTCCAGTTTCTTGTCTAACCTGTTTGCTATCCTCAGACTACACTATTGACCATAATCTGCAGAAGCAGGTTGAATCTGCTTAATTTATTATCTGTGATATGTCAGGTGACAGATTTGATTTCATTTTGTATGAGAAAGACCAGGATTAGTGCTGAAAACATGATTTTAGTTGGCACTGAAATGGATTTGAAGAATAATTATGATTAGACCTTTATTTTTTAAAGAGAGGTCCTGATATTTAGTACCTTTATTTATTGGTTGCCTGGCAACTGTTCATTCATGTTTCTGCTTATCATCATTCATTGTAACCATCTTTGTTGTACAGTAAGAGAAATTAAGTGGTAACAACTTATTTCTGTGAAAAAGTAAAATCAACATAGATTACAGAAATAGGAAAAAAATGTTTATGTATTTTTATTTATTAACCAAAACTGTTAATGCAATACTTCTCTACTTATTAACGTCTAGTTTATACCAGCTGAGGAGTTAATCTGCACTTCAGCTGTGATCCTAATATTCCCAGCATACCTTTTGAGGTATTACAACATGTAATTGACTTAGGAGCTTCTTCAGGTATTTTTTGTCATGCTTAAAATCTCCTGTTAATTTCAAGATCAAGACTTCAGGGTATGAGGACATTTATCCTGTGTTGATTTCAGTGCTTTAGCATTAGATGATCCAGTCATAAATGCTGAACCTTGAACCCAGTATTGGGACAGAGGTTTAAAATTCTGCAATTAAAACTGCTGTGACAGGGGATGTGCGGCTGGAGCAGTGAGCTTCAATAGTTCTGTCACTTGATGCTTTCTCTCCGTAGAACAGCATCAGGTTTTATTACACTCTGAGTAAACATTCATAAAGCATATTATTTTTGTTTCGTCATGATGCATCAGAAATATTTCGTCTTTTGCATTAGTTCTTTATGGATCATATTGTGATTGACTTCTGTGTAGAATAGCAGTGTGGAATAGAACAGTTGTAGAAGATGTCTCTGTACATTCTGAGGAATATTGGAAAAAATTCCTCATGGCTCCATTTTAGAGAACATGTATCACTGTAGGACTGGGGTGCAAGTAGTTCTGTCTCTCTGCTGTGGCTTTACCTTTGTACCACATGGCTCAGAGCTTGGGGAAAGAATGTACCTCTAGGACTGGTGCCCTCCACTTTGAGCTTTTGATTGTATTAACTCAGCAGTATGCTTCATACTGGGCTGTGGTACTGGGAGACAGTAACTGCTGTAAGACAAATCTATATGGGTTTTCTTCAGCTTTTCCCACTCACGTGACATGTCTGTAATACATGAAGATGCTGTTATGCATTTTTACCTTTTATGAAACAATTTAACTGGTTGCACAGTTGTATAGATAATTTGAAAAGAAATACTAAACTCAGAAACTGGTCTTTATTTTTTTTTTCCTCATGATCTTGTACAGAAACAGTAGTCTTATTTCATTGGTTCCTGTTCATTTTTGCTGGCATGTAAACCACATCTCGACTTACAAGTGTGAAATACGGGTTGTCATGGGAGAGACTTACCTTTTCAGAAAATTACCAGCTGAAAGGCAGACAGAAAAATTATCAGTTTCTTTAAAATGTAGATAGCAAAACAGAAAAACAAGCATCCTTTTCAAGAGGAAGTATCATACTTCCTTTAAATTTATAAGTGGATGTTTACAAAGTGTACCAAAGAGGAAATTGCTTCCTTTTTTGTATTGCGTCCGGATCTGAAGGTGATGATCCTGTCATATTTTCCTTTCTTGCCTCAGAGGTTATTTGTGTGATGTTCTTCTAGGAAATTGCTTTGACCCATTGAGAAATTGACAGATTGTGTTTGTCTACATGTCATGCTTTATGTGCTGTACAGAATAGTAATACTGCATTTAATTGCAAGTAAAATAAATTATCTGCCTTCCACACACTAAAATCTAGAAGTAATACATTGTTAACTGTGCAGCATGGTTTTGTCTTGCCAAGTGAAGCTTATGTTTTTTCTTCTCGTTAATTCTATGTATTTAAAAAAACCCCACAAATCCAAACAAGAATCTAGGACTGTGTTCATTTTTTGATTTTCCTTATTGATTATGTAGTGCTAGATTCTGATACTTCTGTCCTTCATTACACGGAATGTCAGCTTCGGAAAAATCTTTGTCTCTTTCTCTGTTGCATGTATTTTTAAATATGTAGGAAAAAGGAGGTGATGTGAGTAAGTGACTGAAGAATTGTACTGAGGGGTGGAGATCTGTGTTGTTGTGTCTAGTTCCATCAAGAATCTTTAAGTTGATCACATAGCTTATCCATCTTTGTGACCTAGCTTCCACGTATGTGAATTGGACTAACTGAAGAGTATTTGCTACCTTTTCCCATACATGCCATGAACAATAGAACTGATTGTTGTAAAAGAGCCCAGAATATAGCTTCATCATTCGCTTGTCTAAGGACAGTTTCACTTTTTTCATAAAAAGTAGTAGACGGATGTCATAAAGCAAAAATACAGCATTTCAGTTTGATCATCTGTGTAATCATTCAAGTAGTGAATATGTTGAAAAGACATGTACCAGAGCAGAAAAGGTGAAAAACTGTCTATGACATTGCAATCTCTGGTGTTTTTTAGTTTGTTTTGACTTTTTTTTTTTAATATAAGTACCGAAACTTGGTAAGAACGTTGTCAGAAGGATGTCATCACATGACTGAAGATGGAGAGTATCACATTCTCTTTCAGAATGGAAGCTTGAATAAGATATTTTTTGTTACCTGAATATGAAAACAAGTAGTCTGCTTCAAAATGTATTTAAATAAACATAAAAGTCTTAAAAAATACAATTGATTTTGGATCAGGTTGTAGATGTTACACAGTGCAAAATTAAAAACTGTTCTAATTTTGGATAAATGTACTATTAAATGAGTAATTGCTCAGCAAACGTTCATATTTCGTTGTCATCATAGTACCTAAGCTTCTCTTTTTTGTTTGAATATTTGTGGATTTTTATGAAATACAATAAATATTGACCTTTCAATGCACCAGGTTTTAATATTTTTTATTAGAGATCACTAATAGGCAGACATGTTGCACACATACCCTTGGATGTTAAAAACTTAATGGTGGGAGGATAAGGCACAGGGGAAATAAGACATTTGCTATGCTGACATGATAGAAGTGGAATCTGAATCTTGTTCTTTAAGATTCCTGTACCATGAGTTCACCTTATGAACTTCCTTCTTTCCTTCCACTTTTCTCCTTATTTTTCTTCTCCTTGCTTCTTTCTTTCTCATCTCTTGATTTCACCTCTTTTATTTTTCTTCTTTATATTTTTTTCTTTTCTTTCCCTTCAGCTTGTCTTCCTGCAGACCATTGCATTCAGCCAAGAAAAGTCATCGGTCATTGAGCCATAGAATCAGAGATATTAGACAGGGGAAAGACTTGTCAAGTGTCTATTTCTCTGCCAATGGAGGACTGCTAAATATTGTGTATTTCCTGGAGTTTTGTAAAGTCAGGTTTTAAAATCCACAGTGATGTGACTCCCAAAATCTAGAATTGAACAAAAAAAAAAACTGGTAAAAGTACAGTAGGGAAAACTACCGTGGCAGAGCTCTTTTCAATGGACTCTTCCTTTGGCTACTGGGAACAGTTTAAAGTTGGCTCAGATTAGGCAATTTCTGATAGAAAGGGATGTCTGCTCTGTAGTCCAAGATGGTAGCAGCTGTTGATGAGCATAGATGACATGCACTGATTGGTAATTGGAGTATTTCTTTTGGCTTTACGGAATGAGACATACAGGAGGGAAAGAGAGAAATGAAGGATTGATTTAATTTTTTACTGCATTTCAAACCTTAGTGCAGATGAAATGGACTAACTACTTGATTTTAAAAGATATGTAGATGAATTGCTGACACTGTCTCAGGAGGACTTGACTAGTTTATGATGTGCTATGCCTTGTATTTAACTGCTAGTGAATTTAAGTACCTAGTGGATAAAATTAGTTATTAGTAGGTGTTTTTTGGGTATCTAGATAAAATACTGTTAAAAAATATTATTTTGGAGTTTCACACATTACATAGTTTGTGTGACTGCAAACAGACTTAAAGTGCATGTCACTGACACATAGGAGCTGTCATGATGTCCATGCTCTTTGCAAATTATGTAACAGCTGTGAAACATATTTTGTTAACATATTATGTTTCTTGTGAAAGATTGCTGATATACATCCTGATGATGAGATTTGTGCAGGATAATTTCCTTGATGTATGTTTTCTAGCAAGCGTGCAAGCTGCAGGGTTAGATTGGGAAAGAGATACAGTTTGAGACAACAGTGCTTAAATTTAGGTGTTTCAAATGTACTGTATGTATTTCATGATTTTCGGTGATGGTGAAGGGTCTCAAGACACCTATATCTATTGGGCTCCCTCAGTTAGACACTGGCATTCACATGTCGTAATTTGGGGATGAATACCTTCCCTTTGCAGTGGTGGGATTTGTTATACTCGTCTCAGGAGCTGGTGCGGTTTAGGCCATGTGGTCTGTCTTGCTTAGCCTCTAGATAATGTTCCAGAAAATCATGAGCCTCCTTAACGGTCTGATGACTTACCAGCCATCTCTGGATAGAGTGGATAGTCTGAGATCATACCAAACACATGACCTTCCTACAGAACCAAGAGCAGAACTGCATTTTTATGATAGTACAATTTTTACCTGTACTTTTGTCCCTTAGCACAAGAGGCAAATCCTTTCTTATATCTCTAGATCTCATGTATTTTACGTATTTAGGTAGGGATATGAGGTACACAACATTTCTGCACTGGCAACAAGGCAGTTTGCCTTCAACGTTAATGAGACCAGGCCTGGGTCTGTTTAAGTCTGTGTAAAACATATTCTCTGTAAGTTAGATAATACTTCTGGTGCGTTTTATAAATTCAGCACTTCTGAGTGATATTTGATGCCTTGCTGTAAATTTTTAAAGGCTGCCTTTCCATCCTAAACATAAAAACCTCTAAACAGCTATTTGTTGTTGTTGAGGGAAGGAAACGATATTAAGCATTTTAATAAAAAATAAGTAATTAGAAAATATAACTTGGAAGAATAAGCTTGCTAAATGTCTATTGTGTGATAGACAATCCCCAAGAAGATAAAAATGGAAATGACATTTTAATCATTTCTTTGGGTAGGAGCCGTAGGCCCTCCAGAACAATTAGTTACATTGTCAAGTACTTTTGTTATATAAAGTAAAATGTGGATTAAGTCAACACAAATTTACATTTCTGCGTTAATACCAGCATTTAGATCTTATCAGAGGCAGTATGTAATTTCAATGATACATTTACACAATATACTTTAGGTTTTCAGAACCAGGAAATTAACTGAATTAAGTGTTATTGGCCAGCTTGTATGTGTGTGTTTTATAAGTCCAAAATTTGAAATACCTGAGTATGCTACCTAAGGTACTATTTCAATGGAGTTTTCTGCTTTTCTGCTATCATGTAATTATAGAGAGACTAGATCTGCTGTTGATTTTTAGGTCTGCATTTGGGAAGGAGAAGTGATATATCTGTGATCTTTTATTCTAGAAGAGCTTCCTTTGTAATATTTAGTTCTACTCTATTGTTTTACACTGACAGGTTGATTTAAAAAAAAAAACAAACAAAAACAGCGCAGTGTTTTGGTTCCTTTTTGAATAATCCCATCTTTTTTCCTGACTACCAAGAGAATTCACTTCTTGTCCCAGCAGTCAGATAAAGATAGAGTCATTGTTCTTCATAGATTAATTGCTTAGATGTCTTTTCCACCGAGATATTAGAGAATTTTTCTCTACATGCAAGATGTTTCTAAGGAGGTGGTGTCAGTTTAATTTGGACCAAAAGATTTTTGTTCTATTTAAACGTTCTTTCTTTAGCTTTGCTCAAAATAAAGATTACATTTCATTAAATGTTTCTTTTACTGTTTTTATGAATATTCCTTTCCTTCTTTAAGTCTTCAGCAGCAGCAGTAATGATTCTTAAGGTAAAATTAAGCTTTAAAAATGTTAGAATAATACATTCTGTGATGTTTTGTAAAGGTTATGAATAACTAAGAACAGGAGAGCCTTTCGCAACTATAGCTTTTCTTATGTTCCAACTTTAATACAACAGAGAAATTCATTATGTCTGTTAGCTTTAACATGATAACTAGAAGAGGACAGAGTGAGACTTTAAATGTCCTACAGTGCAAAGTCTTTGTAGGTGTTAACTTGTTTTTAGAAATAAAATAGCTACATGTGTAGTTGAAAATTATTTAATTGTTTTTGGTGAACTATCTATCTAATAAAAAAATGGAGTTTTATTTTTCCTTTGGAACAAAGAATTCATAGAGTTGTTGAGAGAAGTCTACAACCTTCAGATTTGTATAGAAATGGAGAGTATGAATGTGCTTTTGCTGCAGTTTCTTTTTTTAGACATCATACATTATCCTTGTATCAGTGATAAGAAGAAATTGTTTAGAGACAGAAAGAATAAGGAATCCACTCATATTTGATCTATTTTCTTTTATGTAACTGTTATTATTTATTTGCTTATTATCCCAGTAAGATATCTGTGTCTAGTATCTTGATTGGAAAACTGTGATGAGATTCTAACTTAATGGAATTAGATTATACCGTTAATTTCTGTGTAAATTAAGAGTATGTATGTATTAACTACCTAAGATAAGTGTTGGTGTGGAAATCCATAGCCTTAACCTGTACATAAAAAATAAAATTGGTACAAAAAGAAGTGGAAAGAAACTATCTCTGAGAAATCTTGTAGTTAGAAGAAAGTTTGAGATCATTACAGGAGTGGTTTTTCTTGACCCGCTTTCCAGAAAGAATAGTGTGTGAGATGAGAGGTGTGTAGGGGATAAAAAGTTATCTTGTTTTGAGATGGGATGTAACAGTTTAACGGAAGGGCTTACGTAGTATAACTTCTCTCATCAGCAGTAATAGATCTGATTCCTTACTTGTCCTATACCCTCAAGTCTGAGAGTAATTTTCCTCATTTGGTGTGGCTGATGGCTCTACTGACAGCCATTGACTATAGTGTTTTTTCTTATGCATTAGTCTGTCTACCTTAAGAACACTATAGCTGTTGCATTAGACCACAATTTTGGACTATATCGCATCAATTGACTTTTCTGCTTTGTTGCTTTTTGTCACACTGTGTGTGAAAGTCTGTTTTTCCAATAACATTTAA
Source organism: Tapera naevia (assembly GCA_033556795.1). Classification (NCBI taxonomy): domain Eukaryota; kingdom Metazoa; phylum Chordata; class Aves; order Cuculiformes; family Neomorphidae; genus Tapera; species Tapera naevia. The sequence goes on from JAUMJJ010000038.1 coordinate 9,699,473, forward strand.
TTTAACTGTGAATAAGGCCTGTGGAATCATCCAGACTAGTTTGAAAGCCGTATAAAGGCTTTTGGAATATACTTGGTTGTCTTCAGCTTTTTTTATCTTTTGGGTTCACCTCCTCAATATTTTTTTCTTTTCTGAAACAGGGATGTGAAAGTCACAGTTAAAGAAGAAACTGAATATTTTTGTTATATCCTGTAAGCCAAGCCTATAGGAAACATACCTGATGTTTAAGATGAAATCTGTCTACAGTGTTCACTTCATACCTTTTTTTCGTTTTTGATTGTCTTCAAAATTGTATTTACTACTGGTTTTGCTGCTGTTAAAAATTGCCACTTCAACTGGTCAAAATACTCCTAACTATTGACAAACACTGTTTTTCAATATATGCCAACTACTAACAATATACGATTTGTGCAATGCCATTAAATTGTGTAACAGTGACAAAGTGGCTGGTTTCTGCATCAGTATATCCTTGACCATGGAAAGAGCCTAAATTTGATTCTGTGACTTAGCCATTTGTTCTGTGTAGCAGCAGGGACATTCATGTAGTTCACCAGAAACTTAGCTTTTGTTTTTACAGGTACTGTGTTTTCTCTAACAGGAGAAGAAAAGCACAGTTTTCTCTGCTTTTAAACTAAGTTTGTCATTTTGTCCTTTAACTTGGTATTTTGTAGCATCTGTGAGAGGCAAATTAAGAGTTGTAGTGAGGTAGGACCAGTATCTTAGAGGTTCAAGATTAAACCTCCAAAAGCGGTATATTAAAATACCAGTATCAGTAGTGACGTGCTTTTAGTCATAAACTAACAATACTTTGTGAACTAAGTAGGATAATTTAAATAATAGTATTTACATAGGAGAATGGAGGATTTCTATTATTTAAATATTCATCTAAAAATTCACTTATATTATTTAATCAGATGCTTTTTCACTTTCATTTTGTATTCTTTTATTTTGCTGTTTAATTTTGCTTTACTTTGATTGAAATAGATGAAATTTAAGAAGACAGGACTACTTAGTAGCTGAGTACTTAGATAATATTTTCATGAAAAAAATGGCAGTGATTGACACATATTCAATGGATATTGATTGAGGGGGGAGGCATGACACAGTAGACACTGGACTGTGTAACTATATGAATTTAAACTTCAAAATTCCTGCAGTAACTGATTTCATGCACGAGTCAGGAGTTGAAGATGTGGGAATGGCCTTTGGAAGACCTGGCAATAGGGATTCTACTTGTTCAAGAATGCAAACACATGTCTATAATGGGTGTGTATGTGCATGTATTTTTAGTCAACCACCACATTTCTTTCCTATGATGCAGAAAATATTGTTTGGGTAGAAAGGAGATAACAAGTCATGAATGTCAAAGTAGGAGCTAAACAGAAGCAGACTGTTACACGTCAGATAAATGCAGTGGATGGTTCTTTGCTTACATTAATAGGTTTAGGTTTGGCTTTTGAAGTGTAGTTCCAGAAAGGATCTCTCTAAAGATAATGGAATGAATTTAACTCATTATGTCCAGCTCAGATGTAAAACCCTAATCACATTAATGTTTAAGAAAAAAAAGCATTTAAATGCAGTCCTAGATGATGGGCAAAACCTTTGTCTTACATAAGATGACGCAAAGTCTATAAGAAGGTCTCTTAAGTTCACTGTGAATTTCAAGTTGCACCACATGAGCTTAGTCTGAATGAAAACAGTTCTGGAGAATTTTTGGAAGAGATCTAAATGTTTGTAGTACACTAAAAAACTAAAAATGTTTTTGCAGGTTTTCTGGAGAGCTCTATGTAAAAGTGGCAGTACAGTTTAAATTGCTGTGTTACAGACCTAGCTGAAACTGCTGTAAGTCTTCAGCATCTTTAGTTATGTTGAGAAATTTCCAGCAGAGATGGTGAACTGAAAAAGTTTGGATAAACTTTCATACCATGTGTAACATCTGTCTCTTTTTGTTGGTTTTCTTGACGCAAGGTACCAAGCTTATGACAAGTTAACTTGCAAGAGTTAGGTTTCAAGATAACATATTTAAAATGTATAATATTCAGTATCAGAGTAACTCTTTATATTGATAAGCTAAGCAATGCCAGAGAAATTTTCAGGCACTGAACTCATCTACCTATGCAGTTAAATTGTTTCAGGCATGGTTTCAGTGTGGACCAGCTAGCACTTTTACTGACCAGGACAACCTCCTGAAGGAACTAAATTCAGACACCCTGTGTTTTTAACAGTGTGGAGCTGAGCAATTGTGCCAGTAATTTTTTTCATGCTGGAGGAGGGTCCCAGGTGCGTTTAATGTAGACATGACCAGCCATTTTTGTGTGTGTTCTCAAATGAACCTGGTTTGTCCCTCTTGGTGATATACTCAATTCAGATGAGATGTGAAGGGGAAAGGTCCAGAACATCTATGTCCTTGTTACGATGTGTTAGTTTCTCTCAAAAAATATTGATGACAGACACTGTGTTGGGAAACTGTTTCATTGTTTCTTTGTTTTTGCATATTGATATTTTCTTTGGGCTTGCATCATTCAGGCACCACGTGCCCTTCTATAGTAGAAGGAGAATTTAACCAGATTTGAAGACTTGAGGATCAAGGCTTTATTTATTATCGGTCTGCAGTAGGGTCATACTGTTTTATTGGACCAGGGCTCAGTCAGGTTTTATGTATGATCTAGAAGATAGGCCTTCGAAAGCCTGAAATAATTTTATTACTATTTGTTGCATACATTAGATTGAGAATCAGCATCTTGTTTGTCTGCCCTGCATTATATTTCTTTGGAATCTTTGTTTTCTTATGATTGTATTTTTCTTGGTTGTATATTTGACTTAATTACATTGACTGACTATTGAGGAGCTAGACGTGCTTTTTCCCATCACTGTCTCTAGAGTGGCTATAGTATCAGGGCAAGGAACAAGGGTGATCAAAACTGAGCTGAAGAAAGCAGCACCCAAGTCTGCATGTAAGAGAACAGAGTCAGCTGAAGCAGATACATTGTTACCAGTGGTCATGATCTATGCAGTTGACTTATGAAACTCTCCTCTGCAGCTTATATGTTTGCAATTCTGCATTACAAGGTTCCATTAAGGCTGGAGACTGTAGATGGTGCAAGTGTTATGGTGTTGCCATACAAGTCAGGTCCGTACGTCTGGGTAGTCTCAGAGTGGATGAAATTCTGCTGGAAAACGTCTCCTCTTTGGTGAACAAAACAAAGGCCCCTTTGTAGGATGGGGATGACATGCTGATTTCCTTCAGGCAAAAGAAGCAGCCAGTGCTTGGAGCCTACTGTGGTGAGGTAGCTCAAGAGAACTTTCCAAGGCTCCTTCAGTGTTTGGTACTTCCTGGGGCTGTCAAGGAAGAATGCCACTAAGAATTGATTTGAACTGTTTTTTTGCGAACATAGCTGGGATGGTCAAGTTGTTTTATGTACTAGCAGCCCTCTGAACTCCTATGGTAGCAATGATCTAGCATTATTACCTTTTAAGACCACATTCAGAGTACTGTTTAGATGGGAAAAAATGAGCCTCTGCATTTTCCCTTTGCATTTCTCTTTATAAAGCTCAGCCTGGTACATAGCAGAGGACTTTAGCCTTCGTTTGGGAAAGCATGCTATTGAGGACTGGGTTTAGGGAAGCTCGACCATTCAGTGACTTGAAAAGGAGAAAACCCAGAGTGGCTTTTTGTCATTGCTATTATTAACCTCCTCTGATACCCTGTGAAATACTGGATGCAGTATGAACTGTGTAAACAAAATCAGGTTATTGTTACCTATTGTGCTTATTACTCCTACACAAGTCAAATGTTTTCTCTTGATCTGACACCCTCTATTCTCATTTTGTAAGCCAGTTCTTACTCTGTATGAGCAACTTTTCTAATGTCTGACCTTGTAGGTGAAACTGCTGCTTGATGCAGCATTAATTGATTTGAAATTGAGATAAATGCAGTTCTTTCTGTCACATTTATTGTCTGTCATATCAGCAATATATACAGTAAATTTGCCATATGTAGTCTTTTTATGTTACTCTGAGTTACTCTGTTATGTTACTTTTGAGTTACTCTGCCGTCTATGCAGCACAGAGTTTTAAAGGTTTGTAAATGAGGCCATAGCAAGCATTTCCAATTTCTGTCCTGAAAGTGAAGTCAGAGTTACTTGACTACAGTTTTTAGATCCTTCCTTGTTCTTTATGTAATTATAGTTATTACCATATAACATATGGTGCTTCTTTCCCCTTTTTAACTTCGCTTCCTTATTCTAAGTAGAAGAAAGGGTATTGAAAGTGTAGCAAGACTAGCAACAATGAAGTTCCTACAGTGAAATTGTCCCCTTGCTGAAATTAGTAGGAGTTTTACTCTGACCTCTGTACGGCTGTGGTGTCACCTGGGGCACTTCTCTTACAAAGCTTTCTGCTCAAGTGTGAGGAGACTATGTCTGAAGTCGTGGAATCCCCTGTCGCCAGCTGGAGTGTTTCATGTTGCTTTTGCTTGGTACTCTTCACTCGCAGGATTAGCTCTTGCTAACATCAGCGATATGGATTGAACACTGTAGACTGTGAGGTAACTATAATTCAGGGGAGTATTACTTGCAGGATGATAATTTGCCTGATAATTTTCTAGAATTGTTTCCAGTGTACTTAGCAAAATAACTTCAAGTCATTAAAATTTATTTATTTTATTCTATTTAGAAAGTGTTAAAATACAACAAAATATGGAATGAGGCAGTGCAGCTGTTTGAACTGGAGGAGACTTAGCTAGGGATCCTTTGAATAAGGTCTCTGACAATTTTCAAGGTAATGGCTCAGTTTAAGCCCCTTACAGAAAAAAAAGTGGGAGTTAATTATCAATATGTTTAACTTACCTGTATGTACCAGGTAGGTATTCCAGATCACTAGAAATATTTTTGTTATGTATTATCATAATTTTTGCATCAACTTAGGTGTGGATATGGCTACTTTAACCTATCTCCTTTGCTTGAACTACATCCTGGGACCTATAGATCTGTGGCGTACCTGTACTACAATATAGAGTGAAACTCTGGTATCCTGAAACTACCATTGATTCTACCTGTTCTGCCTTCTGGATAAAGATACTCGATTTGGCTCCCAATAACAGTCATGGAGTGAAAGGCTTGACTCAAAAATCTCCATATCCAAATACATAAATTAGTATGAGTAGGTACAGACCTACATCACTTGACTCCTTCTGGTTAGAGACTTAGGGGAGGTGCCTTACTAACTGCTGGCTCATTTTCCCTGCAGAGAGAGCAGAAAGGGTAAAAATGAGAAAACTTGTGGGTTCAGATATTGACAGTTTAATAGGTAAATCAAAAGCTACTTCCTGTTGAAAGGCAGGTGTTCAGCCACCTCCAGGAAAGCAGGACTCAAGCAAGCGTTAGCAGTTACTCGGGAAGACAAATGTCGTTAACTGCAAAGTTCACCTATTCTTTTTCTCTAGGCTTTTATTGCTGAGCATAATGACATGTGGCATGGAATGTCCCTTTGATCAGTCAAGTTCAGCTCTCCTACTTGTTTCTCTTCCCAGTTTTTTGTGCACCAGCCTGCTCACTGGTAGGGCACTGTGAAAAGCATAGAAGACCTTAATGCTGTTTAAGCACTGCTCAGCAATACCTAAAATTTCCCTATGTTATCAACATTGTTTTCATCACAAATCCAAAACATAGCACTATACAAGCTACTATGGAGAACATTAACATTATCCCAGCCAACAATACTAGAGCAATTAAACCAGTGGAAACAAAACATGTATGTCGATGGTTCCCAAGTGCATAGGAAGAAATACAGGGTGTCAGATGAGGTAAAGTTGTGATGGTAGTCTGGAGGAGGAACCTTACATTCTTCCATAGTTGCCTAGCAGCTAAATGTGACTGCATTTTATTATTTCTGCATATAAATGAGCCCTTGTTCAGAATGTTTGACAAACATTGGCAAACAAATTCTCACAATGGTAATAATGCTGCGTAAACGCAATTGCTCTGCACTTTCTGTAGCATTTTATAGGACATTTATTGAAGCCTTGTCTATATATGCTGGAAAATATTAGTCATCACTCCAGACAGACTTTTCAATCACTCTGCCACAGTCCTGTTGTTCTTTTTAAATCTCCAGTCTGTACCACTTTCACATTCTAGACATGGTCACTCTTTTAAACATTTCATTCAGTAAAAGCCATCACTATTTAAATAGCCCATTCAATAAAAGCCTACCATTCCTGGTGATTCCTATAGATATATCACATGCCATAGGAGTTCTGTGGTTTGGTGGTAGAGTCATTGAGGCATCATTGCATAGATCCGAAAGTTCTTTCTCTAGAAGACTTCCTTATATATCCCAGTTCAGGTATAACTGGGATATTTGAACATTTGATTTGTGGGTTTAAAGGTCATCCGCAATACGTCATCTTTGTTGATATCAGTATGTTTGTTCCATTCTAGTCTTGTGAAACTTCAACAGGTCTTTGACAAAAGTATTAATTCTTGCTTTGTCAAATGAGATGTTTCTAGGATGCTTAGCCTGGCAGATGTACAGATGAGGAAACTGACATAAGTTAATCTACCCGAACATCACTGCAAGAGCCAGAATCAGACATCGTGATTAATGTATTTGGAAAAGCAGTGTCACACCGCTGTTCTTCTTAAAAATCCTTTGTACACCAGCACATAAGCCATACTTTCTACAGGGGCTACACAGGAGAAGAAGAAAGATGTGATATCTAGTGCAATTCATGTGAACAACTATTTCTCTGTCTTCTGTGTTATAAGGATCTAAAGCAGTATAAATAGGATCTATGTCCACTATAGTACTTCTGTACATAAAAGTCTGAACAAGCAGGACAGTAGCTAAAAAACAAATCCAAAAGAACCTGTTTCCAATGTCTTCTATCTCCCACATAATTATGATAACAAAAGAAGAAACTATATGTCAAGAAAAGTGATTTTTCTTGATTTTTTTTTTTTCTGCAATGTGTACCCTCAGCAGCAACTGAATCCATTTGTAACAGTATTTCCAGCAAGTTTTCATGGTAATTGTTCTTTTTACAGATTCCCCCATGTCCACTTACGCTGTGATCTAGAGGAAAAATGCCACAACAGACTCTCATTTATGGCTTTTCTTTGCACATTTTAGAAATAAAGCAAATCAAGGTATATATTTTTTTTCTTTTTACAATTAACAGTTTGTAAAAATCGAAGAGATTTATTAATATCAAGAGCTGCAAGGATTTACAGGAGTGTAAGTGTAATATTGGTGAAACAATAGATCAGTTTTAGGCAGATGAATAACAACTTTTTCCAAGCTGTGCATGTTCAGGAGAGCATGAAAGGCCTTTGTCTGGCATTACATGAAGGCTGGATTGGAAGTAACTCTCTTCTAGTCCATTTAAATCAGTGTGGGCATCAGAACAATTCAGCACATTTCTTTGACTGTCAAGCACTTACTGTTGTTTGTGTTACCGTATCTGGATTTTTTACACATTCATAATGAGGTCTTTAGATCCATGATACTCAGGCTGTTCTCTGTGCAGCCTTGGAGGCAGACCAAACCTGTCAAATCCAATGGAAAATACATGTCCTGACCAGCTGGCTTCGAAAGCTGCAGTTAGATCATCGAGAAGGAAAACTCCACCCCAAGGTCTGCTGGAGTTTGGGCTTCCAGTAATAGATCATGCTATCCCTACCTGAGCTGCAATGCTTTAATTTTTTCATATTTCATAACTGAGCAAAGGGACTTCACTTGTACTGATTTTGGTTTTGGAGTGCTTCAGAGCATCAGCAGAGTTTTTTTTTTGTGATTTAGTAGTCTCTTTCTCGACATGGGAACTTTTGTTCTCTGTGTGCTGAAAAAGTGAAAAGTCCTACTTCCTACATGTTAATACTTAGATTTCTGAATCTGTTGATGAGTACTAGTATTACTCTGAAAAAAAAATATAATCTTCTCTAAAACATAGAAAAGTACGGATTTGAACTCTTTCACCTCCTTCAGAATATCATGGGTTTTGGTGGGCGGACTGGCATCAGGTGAGGAAGTGATAGATAAGGATATTGCTAGACAGCATTAAGTCAAAGCAGAGAATGAAATTACCATTTATAAAAATCCTAAAGAGGTCAGTCCATACTAGATTCAGCTTGTTGCAGGGCAAGCAGTCAGAGATGCTTCTCTTCTGGTTTCAGGCTTACCATGCAGAAGTCATGTAGTCCTCTGATTTATGCGCTTGTGGTCTCATACTGTAAATTTTCCCATTATCACCTATAGAGAACACACTGTGGCTTGCCAAGGTTATGTATATTGTACTATGTTCTACTAGCGTGGTGTCAGCATTCTGCCGAATCGCTTTTTCCAATGAACATGTAAGTTTGAGGATGTGGGAATGTGCTAAAGGGAGTGTTTTTATAGGGTTTCTGGAATAAACAGAAGTTAGAAAAAAATCAAGAGCTTCATTCTAGGAGGTTGCAGAATGTAGTTTATTTTAAGGTTTTTACTTTATATATTTAATAAAAGCATGACTAGGCCCTTGCTTTACAGGTGATTTTGGATAATAAAATATTGTGTTGTTTAATAAGAGGTGCCTGGAGAGCAACATAGTCGAAGAACAGCAATATATAGCAGGAAAAAAAAGAATGCAGGTTATAAAGTTAAGCTAATGTAGTATAAATATTTCAGAATAGATTTTCATTTTTTCACCGATGAAACTTACAAAAATGGTGTTTTCATGTTAGTGAAAAACATTAATTGAGAAATAAAACAACCCTTCTCAATAAATACAGTTCAAAAGAGTTTTCACTCTGATGTAATTTCTTCCATTTCTGGCTACTAATTTTTGGTGTATATGATAAATATGCCTGTCTTTTTAAAGAACGAGGGGAGAATTCTGAAAATCAGTATTCTACAGGAACTATATATAATATAAGAAGGTAAATGCAATCTAAGCAATAAATCTTGTTTCTGTTAGGATTTTACTTTACCCCTACAACAGTATTTTAGTAACAAAACTGAGTTCTAAGGAGCATATATCTTTAATAATTTGCCATCTGCAATATATAGGATAATCTGTTTGCCTGAAGAGCAGCAGTAGCTCTTAATAATAACAGGGGTTTAGTACTTCTCATGTAAAATAATAGTTGTATCAGTGCAAATAGGAACTGCTTAATGAGTCATTTGTCATTTAAATATTTCAGCACAGTTACAACAGATGCTTTTATATGCTTACTTTGCTGCCTTTTTTTTTTGTTTTTATTATACCTATTGTTCACTACTGAAATGAGCATGGCTGCTTAGCTGATGGTGTTTTTCATAGGCTCTCTTGGCAAGGGAGGGAGCAGGGATGAAGCTGCATGTAGGTCTCCATGGCGACCTTGGTCTTGGCCTGGTGCCTGCGGTCTGGTCTTCTCACAAAATGCCATGCCCTGATAAATTATTTAGCTCTGATGATGAAAAAAAAATACAGCAACAGGCACCTAGTGAGTAACTAAGGAGAGTGGTGAGGTGACATCAGTCAGCTTATATCAATATGCTTGAGGGTTCTCACCAGCTAGCAAAGGGATCAGTTTGCTCTTGCTTTTCTTAAGGCTCTGCTGTTTATCTCTGTCCATGTTGTCCATTTTGTCAAAGGTTAGGAACTGAAAACAGCAGAATCTTAATTCTGTAAGTTGATAGTAATTTTTCCTTATGTGGTCTTTTAATTGTTTGAACAATCTTGTTCTTCCTTTTTAACAATATACTTCCATAGAAGGAAATTACAACAAGAGTGACATAATACACCCAATTATTAAACCCATGAATAATTATGCCCCAAATCGCTATGTGTTTCTGTGTATTTGAGTGATTGTATCTGTTTGTTGAAGAGCTTGTAGTAGTTGTCAATTGTTTCTGATAACCTAAACTGAGCTGTATTCAGTTTATGCATTGTTATTGTGCTTGAATTACATATATCCAATACAAAATGCATATTTGCAGTTTGGGGTTTTGAGGCATGCTTGCAGGTAGGGTATCTAAGTAGAATAGACAGAAGTTATTGTTATTTCCAGCAGTATTATCTAATGCAAGTGTGAAGAAAATTTGGAATACTGAGGGAAAATGTAGTGTATCGACTATACACTGTTTGGTTTTGCACCTCAGCTTTGGAGACAAATTTTAGCAGAGAGCCTGATTTTTAAAAGTTAAGTCTGTAAGGAATTAGTAATATGCATGTAGTTAAGAGCCATTATGTGCATGTATAAGTCTCAAAACCCTCTATTTCAGAAAAACTCATAATTTTCTTTCTAAGGGAAGAAGATTATTTCGTACTAGCACTGACCAAATCTCTCTTCATGTCAAAGAAGTGTTTCAAATAGTTTTTTTTTCCCCTAGCTTTGGTGTATTTTGCAAATTTTTGAGCCATACAATAGCTCATATTATGACCTCGCTTCGTACAACAGCACTAAGTAAGGATTACGAATGAGCTGTTTGATGGATTCATTGGGGAGCGTGTCTGTGGCAAGGGGCTGAAATTCATGTATATTTTGTTGCTTGACTCACCTTCTTTCAGTTTAGACATGGCAACACGGCATTGACCTTCTACATGAAATCTGAACTTGCAGAAGGAACTGTCCCTACTTGACATACTGTGTAATTAGTCACTGTGAGTCTTGAACTAACCCACCAAAATGCTACAAGTGCTACTGCTCATCATTAGTGGCTTACAAAGGAGTGATGTGACTAAACTTCATTCCATTCATCTTTGTAGCTTCAGCCTTGATCAGAAGCATCCTCTTCACAACTCAGTTGTAGAGCTCAGTTGTACTCTAGAGAATACAAGAATGTGAAGACCTTATGTAAAGATATACAGCATAATTTAAAGGCACATAGCCAATGACCAAAAAAAAGAAAACAAAGGGCCAGTTTTTACCAGGCAAACATACCATAGTAATAGAACACTACAATAAAGAAGCTTTGAAGGTTTCAGCAAAAAGGAACCATAGATTTCTGATTTCAAGTGCTAGTATATTTTTTTTATTATTAAGGCTTAGTTTGTAATCTTTTTTTTTCGTCGTTTATAGGAATATTCATTATTCTTGGGTGAATGGATTCTGAATCTGCGTCGTGCTCTACATAAGGCTATTAGGTGGTTATTTATAACTAAAATGTGGACTTTATATACTCCATTCTTTTAGATTATATTATTTTTGACAGTTGGAACATCTGGGTATTGTTATTACATGGATTATATTTACTCCCAAGCAATCAAACATGTAAGCTTATACTTAGCTTCATTTTTAAAATAGCATGACCCCAAAATTTAAAATATTTTTGTAGAAACCAGTAAAAACAATTGTGTATTAAATAAATTCATGGAAATACCTTTGCAACAAGGCAGATAAAATCTGTTGTTAGATCTCATTAGACTGACCTCATTATCATTAGTTAGATAATTTACAAGGTACTAAGCAGTGGGAATTGATTCTCTTTGCTTTTAAAGTAATAGTAATTTATTTTCAGATCTATGTATTTTAAGATTTTTTTTTGTATAGTGTCTATTTATCAATCTTGTTCATTTGTATTAATCATCCAAGGTGATGGCCATTTGCTAGTGCCACTGCCTAAAGTGATTCAGGACCCTTCAGTAGCTTTGATTTCTAATTGATAATTACAGTGATTTATGAAATGTGTCCTGATTTTTCCATGTCTGTCTTTCAGAATAACCTGCTATTAACTGGTGGGCTGTAACAGTAAATTCTGCTAGCAATGTAATGTAGTGTGTGGTTGTGGCTGTGCTGTTTCAGCATTACTTTTAGTATAACTCAGTATTTTAATAGCATCTCCATTGCCATTTTGCCTTGTTGAAATACCGCAATTTGCTACTAAATCTAGTGAAGAAATGATTTCAGTCTCCATATCTCTGCGACTCTTTCAAACACCTGAAACTCACGGTCTAAGAACTTCCCTCACTGTGTTCAGTTTATGTACTCAGCAATAGTTACAATTCAAGTGTAGAAGCTCTGATCAGTAGGGTGAAGTATTTGTCATACCATTAGTTAAAACTGATTTGTCAGTGGTCTCAGTGTATAATGTGTTATTAAATTACAATATTAACCATTTTTTCTCTTAGGTTTTCTTGTGTTACTTAAAATAGAAGTATCTGGAGCAAGGATGAGTAGTATTTTAAAGAAACATTATGAGGTTTGCAGTTGTGTTTAATGAAGAGTTCCATTAAGACAGGGGTGTCACACTCAAGGCTCCCGCCATCCTCCTGTTCATGCAGCATATTAGCTGCAGGAACATAGAGGCAGGGAGCTCAGCACTGTCACCTGGTAGAAACAAGGTGCTTGGTCGGATAAAACAAGGTAGAGGGCCAGATTCCACCTGTGGACCGTGAGTTTGACACCCTTGCTTTAAGATTATGTGACTTTACCCATGCCATAGGAAATGCATTTTGTGCCTCTTGAAAAAAAATATCTTTTTTTTCGATGCTATAATAATGGCAAGCAAGTTTTCCCCAAACAGTAAAAAGCCTATTATCCAGTTTAGTATGTTATTATGGATGCTTTCCTGGCATGTTTTCTGAAACACAGAGGTTTTTTTGTAAGTCAGTTTCACTTTTAGATAGTTTTTACTCAGAGCAAAATGCTGTTCAAGCACAGGGATACTACACCTGTCATTTACAACCTATATAAAAGGAAAGAGAGTTTTGCCCCAAGTTGTTCTGCAGAATTAATTCCCGTGTTCCTAAATTTAAGGAGGAACTGAAGGAAAATGTCTTAATTAACATTTAATGCAATGTATGATCTCATAGCTCTGCTGAAGTAGAAGACTGTAATCCATAATTTACAAGTGTGAAGTGTACTTTCTTTATTTTATGCAGTTAAACCCAACATTATTTAAGAAATACATTTCATATTAGTTAGGGTTGCCTTTCAAAAAAAAAAAGGCATCACAGTTGGGATATAGAAGAAGTTTCTATTGTAAATTATGACTCAAAAAATTACGCTAACTCATGTTTGTTAGTGCAGTGGACTGAATCTCCTTTAAGCAACTGATTACCTTAATCCTTTTATGGTATTTTCCATCAGATTGAGATGAACATTTGCATAACTAGAAGTGAGAAAACGAAGCAGAGGATGATTCTCATGACGCATCTGAGCTTCTGTAGTGATGGCAGAGAAGGATGAGCTCTTAGGGCAAAAAGATGTGGCATGAGTTTGGTGACTGGCACAGCTATAAAAGAAGGGAAGCAAATCTTAGTATACTACCTGCGGTGCTGGACACTTCCCCCAGGCATCAGCCCTCTGCAGCTGGAAACCTCCTTGTTTGTGTTCCTCTAGAAATTGCTCTGGTATGGGTGTACTTTTAGCATTACAATGAGCATGAACATCACCTTGAAATTCATGTGCATCATTCAGTGCGCTGTTGCTATAATTAGAAAGAAACAACTTCAGGCTGGCTTGAAAAGCATATGCTTAAGAAATACATTTATAAAAGTTTGACTTCAGTTAAGGAATACTAACAATAAAAAGTACCTGAGGAGTATTATACAGCAGTGTCACAGTTTAAGATCGCACTGACAGTGTAGAGGCTAATGGGGCTGCAGAGAGGTGATTGATGCTGTAGTTTTGGTTTTCCTGGTTTCAAATAACTGGGTTTAATCTGACTCCTTTATTCATGAGGTACTGCTTAGTCTTTATGGTAGGTGACTGTCTGACGTCAGTCACAGGTAAAAGTTATGGGGCTTGAATTTTTAAATTAATGACCAAATCCATGAAGTTGCAAGACCAACATACTAGATACAGCTGGATTCTCTTATTGTTTGTTTTTTTTTTGGTGGTATTTTGGTTTTATTTGTTTTTACTAGAAACATCTGAAGCTTTCCTAATTTGAGAACTTATATTTTAGTGTTTTGGGACCCCTAGTCAGTCACAGCTGCATGGCAGATGTGTATAGACTTTTCCATTACAATGAACTCTTCAAAGAAAAGCAAAAGGCTTTTAAATAAACAAGTAAATAAGTAAATTACCTTTAGGTTTTATAGGCATAAAAGTAAATGAGTTAACTTCCTAAGAAAATTCAAAGAATTTAGGATAGGCAATAGAAATAGGAAGGATTTATAAACAAATACCTTCTAGAGTTGATCCTTGTTTCCAGAAAACCCACTGACCTCCTGACTCAGCACCCACAGGGGGGAAAAAAAGTCCCATCAGCTCTGAGGCCTAGTTTTGCTTCTTGAAATTGTTCCTTCACCTTTCAAATAAGCTCTTTACTGTTATGCAGGTTCTTTTATCTGACCTTTTTCTCTTTGAGGGGGCTCAATGTCTTCCCCAAGGAAGGAGCAATATTCCCTTTTCAACAGTTTTCCATCCAAAAAATGTTCATAACTGCCATCATGAATGAAAACGAAGAACTGCTTATCACAGCTTGTTCACACAACGGATTTATTTCCTAACAGCTAATGAGACAGGTAAAGAAGTAAACCCTGCTCCAGCATGGCTTGGTAGAATTGACATGAGCATAAAGATGCTGTATACTGGTTTATCTATTTCTAGATGTGGAAGCAGGAAGCTAAAAGGTATAAAAGTATGAAGAATCAAATGTAAAAAAAGGTATAGCCATATCTAAAACAGAAGCTACAGTTGTATGGATGCTAAAAGAACCCACAGACCCAAATTTTTATTATGCTATAAACTGTGTAAAGAATAGTGTTAGGTATACATACAGAAACTGGCAATTGCAATGAGGAATGTGAAGTAGAGAATTTCAGAAAAATACTGAGGCCTATGTTTGAAGTATTTTTTTTTTTCTATTTCTGCTTGTGCAGAAAATTGATTTTTTTGAAATTATTTTCATTCCCTTGGACATGCAGACAGCTTTGTGATTTTATCTGAAAATGATCCTATTGCATTTCAGGGAAGAGGGAAGAGCATTTCATTTGGGGCGGGGGAGTCATTTGTTCCTTCAAAACACACTCAGGCAGAAGTATTTATCTGAATAATGCATAATGGGTGTGTTGTGTATCCTTTATTAAGATGATGATCAGTTATTTTTTTTCTCACGAGAGAGATTCTTAAAAACAGTGATCCTAGTACCTGAGAACATGTGATTCAGTCATTAGTGATTGTGCTGGTCTATCTCTTAGTTGTGCACATGTGTGCACATACGGCATATGGAGCTGGTGATTGTGTACATTGATAGAGTTTTCAGGGATCAGCCTTAAGAATTCGGAGTCCTTATTCGTCTCCTTGGGAACAGGCAATTTAGTGTTCAAGGACATGCTGCAGGTTAGTTCTTTTCCTTTCATTCATTGTGAAGCTTAGGTTGGACATATGAAAACACTTCTGGTGTGATGTGATAAGTGACTGTTACAGAATTGAGCACTTTTCCTTCTGAAGTAGGTTATATGGATTTTGTAAGGCTTGCTTGGTGTGCAACTTCAGATGAAAGCAAACGTCCAGTTTCCATAGAAATAAGTACAGCGTGTGTTTAAAAACTTTGAATCATGGCTGTATTTTATACTATCAAAAGAGATTTAACATCAAGGTAAATCTGCCTGCTGAAGTTGCAAGGTACTTGCTGCTTTCCTTTCTTTGTAACATTTTTCAGTTGCTGGAAATATTTGTATGTGCGTTGTTTCTTTGATTTTTTAATTGAATTATTACATCAGTAAGTATATGGTAGATTGAAGCTGAACATCCATTCATTGAAATTACTCTTCATGTTCACAGTTCGAAGTAAGGAAATATCTGGTTTGATATCTGATTTTCATTTCTGATGGTTACCTGTGATACATAAGCATTGCTACCTGTCTGAAGCAAAGACAGTGCAGAGTTGCTCAGAAACTGAAAGGCTGGTGTAGAAAAGCTTTGCAAGAGCACCATGCTGGGCATTGATTGAATGTTGTTTTAGAAGATGGTGGCTGTGTAAGAAAAAGTAAAAAAGCACATAAAACCAGAGAGAGTTGTGGAACTTTCAGCAGTGCTTAATCAATGCAGGCTTTCCAGATCTGTTTGTTATTCTGCTAATATATCCTTATGCATAGTGAAATCTCTGAAGAAGTGTCTGGCAAACAGTCTGTGAACTGAAGGCTGTCAGTCAGAAACTGAACCCAAAGAGAAGAGAATTATTCAAAAATCAGATGCTAAGTGAGTGAGATCAGCATTTCTTTATTAAAGTTATATGGAAATGGATAGTTTTCCATTTTTTGCAGGATATGGAAGGTTTGCAGGAAACTTCTTGTTTTGCTCAGTAATATTGCAAAACTAATGTTGTAGACACTACAGAAGTTGAGAAAGACAAACTTGCACTAGTTAATGCAATGTGATTTTTTTCCTTCTCAAGCATTGACAGCTCTGGTTATTTCTTAAGTTGCAGAGTGCTTGCACGCTAAAATTATTTAAAGTTGAATATATATAGCAATCCTTACAGTCTAAGCATTCCAGTGCCTTAAGAAGGTGGCACGTCCCAATAAAAGTCCAGATTTTCCTGAGAGAGATAGTTGCACAACCTTATAGTTGTGACCACATTCTAGAACAGTTTCGTCTTAATTTTCATCATTTCTATTCAAGAGAGACTGTGTATCCCTGCAATAGAATTTTATGGTTCAGGAGTCAAATGGATGTGGTTCAAGGATCAAGTGTAGCTGTGGCAGCTCCAAAAGTTTCATGTTGTTCAGGGTTCACTATTGGAACATATTGTGATTTGGCCACCTGCCTGTAGAAGCTGACAATCATGTTTGTGGATCGCTATGAAGTGTTTCACAGAATTGCCTGAAACTTAGCCAGCGAGTAACCAAGAAAGATTGGTAATAGCCAGGGCTCCACCTAATTAATGTATTAGTCTGAGGGTTGTGAGTCAGTTTAGGTGGGAAAGCACAGCATTCAGTGTTTCAAGGGGCGTGAAGCAGTCTAGGTTCAACAAAAGATATACCACATTGGAAAGTAAAATCTAAGCAAAATCTTACGTCAGATCTCAGGAACTCTCCTAGAGTGTGTTCCCACAACGTGATACAGTAGTTGGTCTAATTAGCTGTGGCAGAACACTGCTTTAATAGTACACTTACACTGTCTTTAGTATTTGTACAATTCCATATGCAGCATTATGGAATACCTGCTGAAATACCTCAGAATTCAACCTACTGCCTATGCAGAACAAGCACATTACAGCTCACAGCACAAAAATTCAGACGGACAGGTGAAAATACAAGCAGAAGAGTAGGAGTCTGTTTTCATTAAATCCATTTTCTGTATCAATGTGTCTGCTTTCTGCTGACATGTTTTCCTATTTCCACCATGTTGTATCTCCTCATTGTTTCATAGGACAGATGGACCCTTGGTTATTACTGTGTGAAACAGAACAATTTGGTTTATCCCAGCCTCCAACAGTGCCAGAGCAAGCGTGGCAACTCTTCCACTGATTGTGTTGTGTTACTGTGTCTCATTTTCTCTTAGTCTCGAATTATCATGGGAAGTTATTTGAAGGTTATATAGGCTGCGTCTATATCTATGAACGGAGAAAAAAAGTGCATCTCTGCACAGCTTCTGCCTGTCAGTTCCTGACTCTGAATGTTTTTATCCTCCTTTGACGGTAAAACTGGAATGGATCAGTCTTGCATGGAATTAGGAATTGTAGGGGATAGGGTTTATCAAAAAAGTCCTAATAAGAAAAAAGACCTAGAGAATTCTATCCGAAATTAAAGGCAAAGGCAAAAATTAAGGCTCTGGAATTGACCTCTCTTAATGTAATTACTTCTGAGTTTAGACTAAAAAGCATAAAGACCTATGTTTGCACTGGAAATGAGGATGAGAGATCTATATCAGTGGCTGGAATGGGAAAAGAGTGACCCTCCTA
The DNA here is from genome assembly GCA_033556795.1 of Tapera naevia. NCBI lineage: Eukaryota > Metazoa > Chordata > Aves > Cuculiformes > Neomorphidae > Tapera > Tapera naevia. The sequence goes on from JAUMJJ010000038.1 coordinate 9,717,287, forward strand.
TTTCATGATAGTGACATTTGTTGCCTGGGTATGTTTCATTTGGGATGGTTTGTTAGAAAATTAAACTAAGGCATGGTATTAAACAGTTTTTATTTGATCTCTTTAGAGTTAGCTGTTGTTCTACTGAAGGAAGATGTGTTACTTTTTCATTACTGATAATTAGTTGTGGAATGACTGTACTGCATGCAGAGGATTGGGACATGAATGGTAATTTTCAGGAAGGAAGTAACTACTGATCCACCATGTGTTTTAGTGATATTAGACCACCTACCTACTAAAGTTTGGAGATTGTATCCTTTTTGTGCAGGTTGCTCAGGACCTATAACCCAGTGGAGGTTATTGGAGCTTCACAAATGAGGAATCCTTAAACTCTACAATCTCCTAAGCAGTGAAATTTAATAGTCAAATTCAACTGTAATTCAGTACAGTTGTGCTGGGTTTGCTCTACAATAGACAATAGGAAATAGTCTGTTAGATAGATATTTATTGCAGAGAAAATAATTCTGATTTACAACATGTTAATGAAAGGCAAGCCTGGGGGTGAAAAAATTTGGTATGTTATTTATCTGAGGCCAAAAGAGGACACACGTTTTACAGAAAGAATTCCCTCTGCTTATACAGGATTAGATTCCTGTACCTGGAGGTGCATTTTATATGTTAAGAGATATGATTAGAGAGTCAAGACCTTAAAGGATAGAAATATTTTAGGAAAATAGCAGTGTGAAATTTGACTTTCTGTTTTTCTGGGCAGTTCATCTTCTATAATTCTGAAAATCAGTTCCTTTCGAGTATTTGTTGGAACACAGCTAGGTCAAGCAGTCTTCACACATTGGTGAAAAATGTTTAAAGGCAGGCGCACTATAACAAAATTGAGGTTTTAATAAAATAAAACAAGATTGATCCCTGTTGTGTAAGAAAATGACATCACTGCAGGAATCTCCAAAACTAATCTCTAATGTCGTCCTGTCTTGAGCTAGCTCTGTCAGTAGCTGTCAGTAGAGCTATCATTTTGGATGTAGACCTCAAGAGGGTGGTCTTAGAAGGCAGAGCATTCTGAAGGCATTTTTATTATATTATTGGTTTTATCGCTTCAGTGAGAGCATTTCTTTCTCAGTACTTTCAGCACAGGACAGGAGAAGGTAAGAGCCATATAATATTTTTTTAGGGACAAGCATGTGTTGGAAAATGCTAACTTCCTGAAACAAAAACATTTCATAAGAATGTTTGCTTTCTGCATTTGTTATCTGCTGTGATGAAGATGCCCATGAAATAGTAGATGAATTCATCTTTTGTGTCTCTTTGGTTAAAACCATACTGATGATAGGTAGTTCTATTACCCCTTTTCTGCGGAAGGTTAAAGAGATAAATTCATGTAAATCGTCCTTAATTCTATAGCACTCATATTCTCTGTTTTTTTCTGTGTTTAGATACATATTCTAATACAAGAGAATAATAAGGGTCATATTGGATGGCAAAACATCTGTGGAAAAAGGAATCCTGGTATTTAATTTATTGCAATAAATTTTAATGATGACATCCTTCTATGGTTCATAACTGAGACAATTAGTTTGTTTGAAAGCATCTTTTGTCATTTTCATAGAGTCATAGAATCTTCTGGTTGGAAAAGACCATTAAGATCATCGAGTCCAACCGTACCCATCCTCCGCTAAACTATGTCCCTCAAAAACTCATCTACCCATTTTTTTAAACACCTCCAGATGACTCAATCACTTCCCTGGGCAGCCTGTTCCAGTCTCTGACCACCCTTTCAGTAAAGAAATTCTTCCCAATATCTAGTCTGAACCTCCCCAGTGCAACTATGGCAATTTCCTCTTGTCCTATCACCTGTAAATTGAGAGACGAGATTAACAATCGCTCTGCCACAGCCTCCTTTCAGGCAGCCGTAGACAGCAATGAGGTCTCCCCTCAGCCTCCTCTAAGTTAAACAAGCCCAGTTCCCTCAGCGGTTCCTCGTAGGACTTGTTCTCCCCTTCACCAGCCTTGTCACCCTTCTCTGGACACACTCCAACAACTCAAAGTCCTTCTTGTAGTGATGGGCCCAGAAGTGAACACAGTACTCAAGGTGTGGCCTCACCAGTGCCGAGTACAGGGGTACAATTGCGTCCCTTGTCCTGCTGGCCACACTGTTTCTGATACAGGCCAAGGGGGCCAAGGGCATCTTGGGCACTTGGGCACACCGCTGGCTTATGTTCGGCTGGCTGTCAACCAGCACTCCAAGATCCTTCTCTGCCCGGCAGCTCTCCAGCCATTCTTCACCAAGCCTATAATGCTGCATGGTGTTGTTGTGTCTCAGGTGCAGGACTTGGCATTTGGTCTTATTAAATTTCATTCTGTTGGTCTCAGCCCATCGATCCAGCCTGTTCAGATCTCTTTGCAGTGCCTCCCTTCCTTCAAGCAGATCAACACTGCCACCAAGCTTGATGTCATCTGCAAACTTGCTAAGGGTGCACTCAATCCCTTTGTCCAGATCATTAATAAAGATATTGAACAGGACTTGACCCAGCACTGATCCCTGGAGAACACCACTTGTGACCAGCCTCCAGCTGGTTTTAACTCCATTTACCACCACTCTTTGGGCCTGGCCATCCAGCCAGTTTTTTACCCAGCAGAGGATGTGCCCGTCCTGGCCAATGGCAGCCAGTACTGTGAGAAACAGTGTCAAAGGCTTTACAAAAGTCCAGGTACAGCCCATCCACAGCCTTTCCGTCATCCATTAACCAAGTAACCTTGTCATAGAAGGAGATCGGGTTGGTCTGGCAGGACCTGCCTTTCATAAACCCGTGTTGACTGTGTCTGATCACCTGGCTGTCCTGCGCGTGCTGTGAGTTAGCATTCAGTATGAGCTACTCCATGACCTTCCCCGGTGCCAAGGTCAAGCTGACGGGCCTGTAATTCCCTGGATCCTCCTTAAGACCCTTCTTGTAAATGGGAGTTACATTTGCCAGTCTCCAGTTGAGTGGCACTTCCCCCATCAGCCAGGACTGTTGATAGATGAGGGAAAGGGGTTTGGCAAGGACCTCTGCCAGCTCCCTTAATACTCTTGGGTGGATCCCATCTGGCGCCATAGACTTGTGGACATCTAATTGGCTGAGCAGGTCTCTAACCAAGTGTTCTTGGAACATTAAGGGTTTGTCTTCACAGTCTTGCAGCTCAGGAGGCTTGGAGCCCAGAGAACATCTTACCTTCCTATTAAAGACCGAAGCAAAGAAGATGTTAAGTACCTCTGCCTTGTGCTCATCCTTTGTTACTACCATTCACCTTGCATCCAGTAAAGGAGGGAGATTGTCCTTGGTCCTCCTGTTGTTGTTAATATACTTGAAGAAACATTTTTTGTTGTGTTTCATTGAACTGGCCAGATGGAGTTCCATTTGGGCTTTAACTCTATTTTTTTGTCTACATGATCTCACCTGCTCCTTGTCCTCCCGAGATGCCTGTCCCCTCTTCCAAAGCTCATATATTTTCCTCTTTTTCCTTAGACCAACACAGAGCTCTCTGTTAAGCCAAGCTGGCCTTCTTCCCCGCCGACTCTTTTTATGGCACAGGGGGATGGCCTGCTCTTGTGCTGCCAGAATTTCCTTCTTGAGAAGCATCCAGCCCTCATGGGCTCCTTTGTCATTTAGAACTGTCTCCCATTGGACTTTATCAAGCAGTCTTCTAAACAATTTGAAGTCTACCCTCCGGAAGTCCCAAATGGTGGTTCTGCTTACCCCCCTCCTTACTCCTCCAAGGACAGCGAATTCTATCATCTCATGATCACTGAGCCCCAGGTGTCCTCCAACAGTCACCTTCTCCACAAGGCACTCCCTGTTTACTAACAGCAGATCTAGTGGGGCACCTTCCCGAATCTGTTTACTCACCAGTTGTGTCAGGAAGTTGTCTTCCATGCACTCAATGAACCTCCTAGACTGTTTCTTTTCTGCTGTGTTATATGTCCAGCAGACATCTGGAAGGTTGAAGTCTCCCACAAGAACGAGGGCCAGTGATCGCAAGACTTCTCCCGGTTGCTCGCAGAAGAGTTCATCGGTTTCCTTGTCCTGGCTGGGTGGCCAATAACAGACTCCCACCACTATGTCTGACTTGGGTTCCACTGATTTTAACCCACTAGCACTCAACCCTATCGTTAGCATATTTTAGTTCTACACAATCAAAATTTTCTCTAACATAGAGGGCAACCCCACCGCCCCTCTTTCCTAGCCTGTCCCACCTGAAGAGTTTATAGCCACCCGTGGCAGCACTCCAGTTGTTGGAATCATTCCACCATGTTTCCGTGATGGCAATTATATCATAATTTTCTAGCCTTACAATGGCTTCCAGCTCCCCTTGTTGGTTGCCCGTGCTGCGTGCATTAGTGTAAATACACTTCAGTTGGGCTGTTATTTCCACCCCTTTCCTAAGTGGAATAGGCTCAGGTCCTGCTTGTCTACTAGCGGTGGTTGGTAACCTACTGATAGGCTTTTCCCACCTTTCCTTCCAGTGTGTATCAGCAACATTTCTACTAACTATTACAATAATGCAATGGGAGATGCTGCCTCCAGGGAGCACCTATCCCACTGAAAGGTCCTCCCCTATAAAGACTGTGGCTCACAGCACAAGTTCCTAAAGTCCGTTTGTGCTCTCTTAGTGTCTATTGAAGGTGCACTTCTCTGAATACACCTTGTAGAATAAATTGTTAAAATCTGCCTGTTCTCATTTAATATCTGTTGAAGATGCATGGCTGTAAACATATTCTATATTTATAGCCTGGGTGTTGTGAATAGTGGTGGTTACATTACTGCATTCTAACAGAATAATTTCCAAGTATGATAGCAATTTGTTGATAACTGTGGTTTACATTGATTTTATTATATTTTCATTGGATGTATTAATCCACTGGCACATGCACTGTAAGGAACCAAATCACTCCAGGAGCTTTCACTCAGTTTGCAAGTTAACATTTTTGGTTTCCTTTTTAATAAAACAATATAGACTTCTAGAAAAATTATAAACTTTGGGTGTAACTCAATATATTGACTTGCAAGGTGCCTAGCATGTGAAAAGCTCTGTATATTCATCCCACCATGTCAGTATTCCATGAGGCTGCTTATGGTGAAATCACTTAATCATTTGTTTTGTAACTTAGACAGGCTAAGAGCAGAAGGTGTTATTACATCAGATAAAGTGTTGCTATGTACTGCAGATGCCATGCTAGTAGAAGATACACAGTCTATGGGGACATCCTCCCATATGGTCTGTGGTAAGCTAGATTCTTGGCTGGTGCCAATGCCCACTACATTTTGCTTTTTTCTGTAAGTGAATGTAAATGCTGATTTGTAAAACCTGAGTAATCATTTATTTGAAATTTATCTTCTGGATGGCTGGATTGAATGTTGATTTTGATAAGCTGTCTCACTAAGATATTCAGTGATTTTTCTTTTATGTCCACAGAAATTTAAAATTTGCATGAATCCTATTAGGAGAAAATAGCATTGTCTTTTTGTAAATTTTATGTTTTCATTCCATACTCTGTTTGTGTATTGAGATTTTATGTTCAAAGTGTAACTGCACTTTTCATTTCTATGTCTCTATCTTGAAATGCTTGTACTAACACAATGTACTAACACACTAACAGCTGCAGAATTTTATTTAATCCTGTTGGATAGCACTTCTCTGACTGTTTGAGTCTTCCAGAGTTATCTATCCATGTTTGGTTTAGATTGTTCGGAATATGATTGATAGTCAGGTTTTATATAAGTAGGGGGCTAAAAATAGGCTGCTTTGCTGTATTCTGTGGTTTGCTGTATTTTCCCTCTCCCTCTCCCTCTCCCTCTCCCTCTCCCCTTACCAGGATTACAAGAAGTTGTCTACTATTCAGTTATCTGGTTCTAATAATTCACAGAGTATTAAATAACCATATCTGGTTCCCATGACTATGGCTGAAAAGGGAATAAATATCTATCTAATGAAATGTGCGATTAGAAACCATTTTGTTATTTTTTGCTTGATTTTATTATTTTCAAAAGAAACATGCTGAAATCTCAAAGAAAATAAAGAAGTATTGCAAGCAATTCTCAAATTCCATTACAGTTTTCAGTGACTAGTTTTGTTTTAATAAATCATTTGAATTTCTGGTTCGTATCACATATTTCTATGTTGCTGATGAGTTTTGAAAAGTGTCTTGGACAATATTTCTTGTGAATTGAGCAAATTTTTGCGTCTAAGAACTGAAGATGTTTTTTGGGGAGAATACCCATGGCCCTGACTTCCTTTAGTGAAACATACTGCTTCAACTGAAGTCAACTAAAATACTTTCCTATAAGGACCTAAAGGCAGAGCTAAAAGTTCATTGAAAATACGATTTTATGTACTCATCCAAAAATTATAAACCCTTTTTTTTATAGATATAGGGTTTCTTTTACTGTTATACCTAGAAATTAATAAGGTGAACGTGTTCTGAAATATTAAAAAAGCTCCCTGTGACTTCGTGATTTTTTTTCCTTTCCCTTCTTCCCTTTTTTGTTCTCCATTTTCTGCCATTGTCCATGTTGCTCCCTTATTCACAGAATTTTACCAAAAATTCTGCTCCCAGAATGTTTTCATTACAGTCTTGGTCCCCAGAACTTCTGCCTTCTCTTTCGTTTTCCTTCCTCAACTTTACCTCTCAGTATTTCTTAATCATTTCATTGTATTCTCATATCTCATTGCCTCTGTCCTTCCCTGGACACTATCCGACTAGCCACCTTATTCTGTTTTACATTTGCAAAAGCATGTCCTGGCTGATGAAGTTCTGGTAACTTCTCAAATGAGAATATGGGATGAAACATCTGCAGAACATGCCCTGCTTGACTGTAGGCACAGCAGGTGAAGCAAATATCAAAGCATAGCAGATAAATGGTTAAGTAAGCTCTCCACAGGTAGGTCTGGCAAAAACTATTTCAATAAAAAATTAGAATAGTGATATATGCTTAAAAATATAGAATAGGCAAGCTTCAGCTCAGAGGTTAGTTTATGGGAAGGGATGGAGAAAAGGCCATTGTGTTAAGCTCACCCATATAAACTCAAGAGAAACATGCTGTTCTGCACACTTTCTTGGCCTATTACAGCAATAGACAACCTGCACTGCTTATCCCAGAACTCATCAACTGAAGGGAGCTGTACCTGAACCTCTGACCCTAATTTAACTTGACTGGGCTAAACTGTGGCTGATGAGCTACTGAAGAAGTTTAATCCCACAGTACCAGCTAGCTAAAGCTATTACTGTAAGATTTACTGTTTGAAAAGCTGTATTTTTCTATCTGTAAGTGACTGCTGAGTCAAATACATGTAATTCAAAGATGGACTACAGTTCCATAAATGTGACTGCTTCCCTGCTACAAAGTGAAAGACCCTGGACCAGCTCCAGTTTTCTACTGAAACAAATAAATTGCATGGAAGATTTTTTTACAGTTTTTATACACTAGGCTTTTTAATGAAAGTCTTTTATTTTAAAAAACAGAAATATTACCACACAGGGGCATGCAGACAAGAATTTTTGTTAGGAAATAACACCTCTATAAAGACAGGGTTTTTTTTTTTTTTCAGTTAATATAATAATAGGAGAACTCAGGGCCTGTCCTCAAGGTCACACTGTCTTCCTTTTCCAAATCCCTTTGAAGATCTATATCTGCACGTAACTAGAACTGTGTAATTATAGGTAAACTTGTAATTGGCTGCATGTATTATCCATTTGCAACACCTTATGGATACAGTGCTACTTGGTTAATTTTCTCTTTGAGACATAAATAATTCTCATTTACTAGTTATTCTCTGATTTTTTTCCCGTGTTTTTCTAGAAATCAGTACAAGAAACAAACCCAGATTTTTGTTCAGGTCCTCCAAGGTAATGTGATCAGACGACTTTAACTGCAGTGTAACCAGAAATTAGCCAGATACTAGTCTGTCGTGATGCATTTATTATGTAATACTAAATGTCAGACATCGAATCAAGCTCAGTTGCTGAGTGTTATCTTCTGCTGAGCTCTAATCTTCAGATCCCCCTTATCTAGGCTGGGTTACTCTTTTATTATGATGTAAGGATTTTTAAAATCATTGTTTCTGTAGAGTATACAGAAGTTATTTTTGGTTCTTCCCTTGTTATGCTGAGGCAGTTAAAAAGGTATCACTATTCCTAGAGCTATGCAATTATCAGTCAAATGATGATAGTACATGAAGTTATGTGGGAACATCATGTCAGTATGCGAGTTGAAGTTGATCTTTTTAAACAAAAGCAGACATGAAAATTACACTTTTGTTATGGGCACAAGAAGAAAAATCAGTATTTGCCAAGTGCTGAAAATATAATGTAAATGTGTGACAGTGTATGTATACTCTCTTGCTCTATGTTACAGTTTCTAATGGGTTGTTGCAGGACATGTATTGATCATCTTTTTATGTAAATAGAAGAGTAATACTAAAAAATTCATATTCATAGAATGGTTTGGGTTGGAAGGGACCTTGAAGATCATCCAGTTCCATCTCCATGTCCCACCAGACCAGGCTGCTTAAGGCCCCATCCAATCTGACCTTGAACACTTCCAGAGAGAGGGCATCCACAGCTTCCCTGGGCAACCTGTGCCAGTGTCTTACTACTCTAATTGTGAAGAATTTCTTCCTAATGTCTAATCTAAATCTTCCCCTTTCCAATTTAAAGCCATTCTCCCTTGTGCTATCACTACCAGCCCTTGTAAAATGTCCTTCCTCAGCTTTCTTTTAGCCCCTTCAGGTACTGGAAGGCCACTGTGATGTCCCCCTGGAGCATTCTCTTCTCCAGACTGAACGAGCCCAACTCTCAGCCTGTCCTCCTGTTGGAGCAGAGGTGCTCCAACCCTCTGATCATCTCCTCTGGACCTGTTCCAACAGTTCCATATCCTTCTTATGTTGAGGATTTCAGAACTGGACACAATACTCCAGGTGAGGTCTCATGGGAGCAGATTAGAGGGGAAGAACTACCTCCCTCAGTCTGCTGGCCACACTTCTTATGATGCAGCCCAGGACGTGGTTGGCCTTCTGGGCTGTGAGTGCACCCTGCTGGCTCATGTCAAGCTTTTCATCAACCAGCACCCCCAAGTCCTTCTCCACAGGGCTGCTCTCGGTCACATCATCCCCCATCCTGTATTGAAACTGCAGATTGCCCTGACCCAGGTGTAGGCCATTGCACTTGGCCTTGTTGAACCTCATGATGTTCCCACAGGGCCCTCTTCTCCAGCTTGTCCAGGTTCCTCTGGTGACATCCTATCCTTCTGGTGTGACAACTACGCCACTCAGCTTGGTGTCATCCGCAAACTTGCTGAGGGTGTACTCAATCTTGCTGTCTATATCATCAATGAAAATATTAAAGAGTACTGGTCCCAGTATGGACACCTGAGGGACACCACTTGTCATGATCTCCATCTGGACATCAAGCCATTGACCACTACTCTCTGAATGCAACCATCCAACCAATTCCTTATCCACCAAATAGTCTACCCATCAAATCCATATCTCTCTAGTTTAGAGAGAAGGATGTTGTGGGGAACCATGTAAAAGACTTTACAGAAGTTCAGATAGATGACATCCATTGCTTTTCCCGTGCCCGCTGATCCAGTCACCCCATCATAGAAGGCCACTAGGTTCGTTAGGCAGGACTTGCCCTTGGTGAGGACATGTTGGCTGTCTCAAATCACCTTCCTGTCAGGAAGATTTGTTCCATGATCTTCCTAGGCAGAGAGGTGAGGCTGACAGGTCGGTAGTTCCCAGGCTTCTCTTTTGTACCCTTTTTAAAAATGGGCGCTATGTTGTCCTTCTTCCAGTCACCAGGGACTTCTGACTGCCATGACTTTTCAAATACTATGGAGAGTGATTTGGCAACCACATCAGCCAGTTCCCTCAGGACTCTGGGATACATCTCATCATGTCCCATAGACTTTCATTGTTCACATTCTTCAGATGGTCACCAACCTGATCTTCCCCTATAGTGGGAGGAGTTATACCCCCCTGGTCCCCACCTTGTTCTTGCTTGATCCTGAAGGGGTGAGGAGAGCAGTTGCAGGTAAAGACTGAGGCAAAAATGTTGTGGAGTATTCTTTGCTGATGTTTGAAATTGCATGGAATTCTTTGTTGAGTTTCTTAGTATATAGTTTTCTGAGGATGTGGAACTCTAAATGCATGTTGTTTATACACTTTATACATTGAAATTCCCTTTTAATATAACAATGGACTGATGATTTGCAAATTCAGGATAGTAAATGTCATTTGCAATGTAGTTAACATACGTACTGCTATATGAAAAATAAGGATATACTTAGCCTCTAGTTTAATGCAAATCCGACCTTCTCCTCATTGTTTTGAAACAAAAGAGCTTTGTAATTTTTGTATGGGATTCATTAAAGAGATCTATAGACAGATATATATGTTCTCTCCAGAATGATAAGCAAATGTTGAAGTGACGGAGTGTTAGTTCACATAATCACAAGTTTTGATTCTTAAGCTCAGTCTGTTAATTTTGCAGCTGGTATAAAGGTACGTTACAAAATGTGACACTTTTTTACAGAAACATATACACAGTTCTGTCAGGAATTGTTGGTGCGTGGGCGGTGCAGATTCAGTGGACTTCCCTTTAAAGATAATATGCATATGAAAGCTATATAATATATACATATACCAGCATAGCCACTGTATTGGAATATATATTTTTTTTTCTACTGGAGGGGCTGGTATTTCTGTTAAATAGACAAGATTTCTTCTTAAGAAATAAGTATTATTTTTTTTCTTCTTCAGAGCAACCGTAGCTGCAGAACGGTTCATGTGTACTATAAAGCATTTATTTCTTCATGTTTGGAACATTTTATCCATTGTTCTCTCATTTCTACCATTTACTTTCCACTCAGCACTTTGTGATCTGCTTTTCAGTCATTCTTGGTTTTAGTATGCTTTTTTTTTACATTTTAGATATAGGCAAATAAAAACATTTTGGAAGTGAAATAAAAAGACAAGAGATATTTGAGTCCTTAAAAGTGACTAAAAGTTCCTTAAAAATGACTAAAATTAATTCAAAGATCACAAAATGCTGTTAAAACATAAAAAGAGTTTAATTATTCCTTTGTGGCATGGCTTTGTAAGAATATTGTGAACATTTTTGTGCTGAACTACAATATAAGGCTGTTCCTTCCAATATTTTATGTACCTAACTGCTGGAGAGTTATGAAAAAGGGAACCACTTGAACAGTTAAAATGAGACATGTTTAACTGCTCTGAAGCCATATTGGATGTTTGTGTGGAGAAGGAAGGTAGATGAACATTCAAGGAACTTTTGGGTTGCTTTACTGTATTGTGCTGAATTCTGAAACTCTGAAAGCCAGTTTGGAATAAATGGTTCATTGTAGCGTGGTTACTCAGGTAAAATGTCCATTACATGAGTGTGACTGAAGCCTTGTAGTCTGTTTGTATCCGCTCCTCAGTGAGATACAGGAGTGTCCAGAATCCCCAGAATTCTTTCACAAGCAAGTCTTAATTCTTCCCAGTGATGTATGCCAGCCATGCAACACAACTGTTTCTGCAGTCTGTGTACTGGTAACTAACCTTCAACATTTCCACAAGAAATTCTCAGCTTTATGCCTTTTAAATAGACCTGTTGACTTGGATAACATCAGTTACATTCTCAGTAGTTAAATATCTGATTGAGTTACAATCTAATGAAGCATTCAAGAAGCACTTGGACAATGCCCTCAGTCACGTGGTGTAGGGATAAGAGTTCGACTCGATCCTTTTGGGTCCCTTCCAACTCGAGTAGTTCTATGATTCTGTGATAAACTATATCTACAGTACATGATGTTAAAATACAGTTAATAAAGATAATATTTAGAGCATGATGGGAAGTGTTTAGCTTGGGAGGAATAGCAAAACAAAAACATTTTAGAACATTCCTATAATTGAGTACTACTCCTGATTATACATACATGAGTTTTAATAGGCATGTTATGCTTTGTTGTCTGAAGCTTGTATTCTAATTAAAACTTTTGAAAAGGTCTGACAGGGAGAAATACATCTATTTCATAACTAGCCATCTTCTTGATTTGTTTAAAAACACTTTGCAGCTGAAGAATGGTTGTAGGAAGGTCAGCCAGGGCCTATTACTTAAATGATTGATTTTTAGTTGTTGACCTTGGACACCGCAGCTCAGTGTGACAACTTTAATTATACAGCCAAATGCTGCAAAATGCAGGTGTTTGATTAGGTAATCAAGAATTTAACCTCTGACTACCTAAAATATTATGAAAGATAGAGGGTGGAATTATGTCCTTCACTGATCTGCAGTAGTAAATCTGTAATGGAAAGAAACATTTTACTAATAGGAAAAGCAGGATGTGGGCTGCAGCCAGACGTGATTTTCTTGTTTCTTTTTATGCCTTGATTTTGCCTTTTGCCTGTCACACAAGAAGGTCCTTTTTCAGTGACTAAGCTAGATGTCTACTACTGTCAAGTGTTTCTACCCAGTTATATGTAAGGAAACTGTGCTATGTAAGTGAACTAGTGCTTCTTATTATACTGTACATCAGTCATATTTGAAGCAAATTAGAGTGTTCTGTCTCCTTCGGAGAAAAGATGTCTGTATTCAGTAGCTGTTTCTTGTGTCTAGCATCTGTCCTAGATAGAAGCAGTATCTTGAACATCACTGCTCATGCTAATGAGTTTAAGTTGGGGAAAAGATGAATAAGCTTGAGAGTTACTTTGCTGTTTCACAGGAGCAGAGAGATTCTCCAGATGCATCTTTATGCATTAGATCTACTTAAAGAGAGTGTTAATAAAACAATTTTCACTCTTATTGCAGGTATTTTACACTACAAAAGAGGAGAGAGAAACAGTGTTAACACTAAGAAACTGTGATTGTAGAAATATTGATTGGGAATTGTGGACCTGTAGACAACTGAGGACAACTGCTTCTAACACTATATTTGAAAACTAACATTATTGCTAATTCAGTCTCCTAAGCACAGATCAGTGTTGTGCAGGTTAATATGGGTAAGTTATTTTTACTTCCTTAACAGGAAATGACTATTTCTAATCTTGAAGTATTTAAGGCAGTGAGCAGAGTACACTGGAGTACTTTTAAATAAGGTAAGGATAGATTTTATTAGGTTTATTTTAAGACTTTGAATTTTTGTAGGTCATACAGATCAATGCTTTATGCTTACCACAGACAAAAGAGATCTACCCACAGCTGTAATTAAACAAAGTCAGAATTCAAAACATGATGGTGCTTAGTAGACCTAATTCATGACAGCTGCAAGACAGAGACTTGCTAATGTATTTTTCAATTAAAAAGATAAAACCCTTTCTTGCTTAAGTTACACTTTTAGTATAGTTAGCTAGGTAGGCTCTGTATTTCACTATTTGTTTTGAAGGAAAGAGAGAAAATTTAATGCCGAAGTGGCGCAGGAGAGTCAGAAGATCTGGATTCATTACTTGATTTTGCCCATCATTCATAAATGAAAGACATTCTGCATGTGTAAAATGACTGTAAATATTTTTTTTTAATTAGAAAGCAATTGGAGGCATCTGCTATAATATTTTTTGTGAGTCCATTGTGTTAATTAACTTTAAGCTTTTCAGAATACTGAATGAAAAAATGATGAATGTACACCTAGTTTACAGACATAACACCTTTCTAGAAGGAATGTTAAGTTATCATAGACTATTAAATAAAAAAATATGGGTTTATGGTAGATTCTCAGGTCTCATTTTCTTTAAAAAAGTAGACTTAAGGGGACTGAAAATCCTGTATTGTGTAATCATTTTGAAATAATCCCTACTCTCATAAGAGTGCCCTGGACATCTCCAGTTTGAACACAAAATCAGACTTCCCGATTCAGCAGTTCCAGAAAAATCCCAAGATTATATTTCATTAGATGTCTAGAGGCAGAGATGTATGAATATTTACATGAGCAACTCCCTTCATTCTCTTCTTTTGGTCCATTACACAAGTCTCCCTATGTGGCCTCAGAGTCCCTCTGGAGATGAACCACAGGGTGCTAGCAATGACCTGGAAGAGAGAGAATTGGCCTAGCTATTGTCATAGCAGTCAAATAAACACTGAAGTGCTCTTGTTTGCACCCTGACTATACAAACATACCAGGAATTTAGTGTCTACTTAATGACTATTGCATAATCAGAGCCAAATTGAACATTTATTCAGAATTAGCTGTCTGCACCCTAAAGAATTCACCACAGATAAAAAGGAGACAGCTAGCATGTCTGTAAATTGTGAGTGAAGTGTAGATTGGAAGGGTACAGGATGCTTTAAAAACTACCATATCGCAACAGTCTTGAATTCAGAGGGAAAGTGTCCTTAACTTCAATGAAAGCAGCATGGAACCCCTGCAGAGTAGCAGGATTTGAATGGTACCATATTTTTCAGTCTGAAAGTGAATTACCACAGTTTTAACAACAGATACAAGCTCATATCTTTGTCAGGAAAAAGAATCAGTTTCAAGGTGAGTAGATAGATTAGGATTGAGACATTGGTCTTCTTTAATGTGGTTCTGATAGGTTGCAGCTGGATATATAATTAAACTGGCTTTCTTGGAGCAGCTCACAACGGGCCTTTTCCATTCAGGGAATCAGAATTTAAATACCACTTTGCAGGAGCAAGAACTGTAAATAAGAGATGCACGTTGTTCAAATGCACTCTTCAGAGCAGTTATTATTATTTTTCTTTCATTAAATGACTGTAGGCTCTTTTAGGTGCAGTCCAAAGCCATTAGTGTGTAAAAATAGTATAATTTAATTCTAGATGTTTGCTGAGAGATACTGATAGGTTTCTTGACAATGGCTACTGTTTATTTGCATCTCAGGTTTAGTGTTTAGCCTTACATATAATTACTTCCTATTTTAGGCTAACTTTTCCAAAAGCACATAAACCAGGGAATAAACCCCCTCAAACAATCTCTTCATTCTTCTGTAACATGTTCCGTTGACATGGGGTAAAATTTAGAGTAGGGGCAGATGTTTTCTCCTTAATTGTCTGAACGCATCTTTCTGCTTATTTATTTGACAGCATGAGAAAAGCTATTTAGAGTTACTAATTATTACATCTTTGCCTTGTGAGAAATAAAAAGGTGCAAATTAGTCTGACAATTAAACAAATGCAAAGCTTAAGGACTATAGGAGAAGCGAAGAAGTAACTGAAACCTGTGGTTGGTAGCCACATAGGTCTCCTTCATTAAACTCGTGCCTCAAGCCTCATCAATCCAATGAAAAGTTCAGTGATCGAACTTCTACCATGCACCTACTATGTACACGTAAATTTCTTGGATTCTGGTCCTGCAAACTACTGCATGTTCTTAATGAGTTAAAAGGTTAAACACATGTAGCTATTGCGAAAACATTGAAGTCTAATCTTTAGTTGATCCTATGTTACACAAATATGACTTCATTGTTGTGTCATGTTAGTACATGATAAAATAATCACTGCCAGTTTCAATTGCACTTTTCAGAAAGGAGCTAGGTGGGGAAAAAGCCTTTCAGAATTTGTTGTCACCTTCTTCCTGTGTGAGCATCAAGGCTCCTAGTACAGAAAAAGGTTGCAGGGAATAAATTACAGGTTGCTAGGAACTTTACATGCTTTCCTTCTTGTGCAGTCTCTATTCTACAGCCTACAGATTCTTGCATGTATCCTAGAATTCACTGTAAAAGAGTTCAGGACTTTATTATAAAGATGAAAGACGGATTTTTTTAATTAAAACCTTTATGTAATCAATGTATGTGTGTGAGAAATGAAAGATATTGTTGAAAGTGATTTATCTAGAAAGTTAGGATCCCCTATTCCAGTTGAAAGAATCATGATGTGACCCATGTTAATTTGCAAAGCAATCCTTTTTCTTGAATTTCTGTACCGGATAATTCACTCTACTTTGTTTTATAGGACTCAAAAGTTCAGTGGACTTTTTCCAGAATTCTGCTTTGGTCAGAATTTTTCAGTGCAGTTCAAACCTTTTGCCTATTGCTGGATAGTAGAGTAGATGATTTTAGTAAAAATTTATGTATAACACAATGACATTTACTTTACTGGCAAATCTGATGGACAATCTGGTAGCAGGGATCTAAGTCCAGTAAATTAGATTAGATTTTTAAAAAAATGTAGTTTTAATTAGCTACAACTCACCACATTAAAAACTTTTCATATGTCTTTAGCCTGTTGACCTCTTTTTTTGTTCAGTGAATTTCTGTCTCACAGGCTGGTTTCTAAGCTAAAATGTCTCTTACAGTTTTTGACAAAGTTCACATAAACTAGAACACATTCAACCATTGTTTTAACAATGTCCTTTTAAGTTTCTTTAGCATCTTAGTGTAATTCTGTGAACCTGATTTTCTTCAATTTGTAGGGTGAAGTTTGGGAACATGCTGTTGAATTTCTATAATATTTTCTGCTAATAAGAGAAAAAGCTTTGTTCCTTTCAAGTGGAAACTGTAAAAACATCTTTGTTGGGTCAGGCAGTGTAGGCTACTACAGAAACAGATCAGAGCTAAGTTATTATTTTAACATCAAGGATGAATAAAGTTCTTTGTAACAAAGTTTAAGATGGATTCAACCTAACATATGACCCCTGTTTTTTTTTTCCACCTTGAAAGTCTTGAATTCTTGAATTTCCCTTGAAATATTTCCTGTCACTTTTTCATAGTCTACATTACCCCTTTAAAAACTTCATTATTTTCACTACTAAAATTTTATTTCAGCTTTCGAATTTTTAGGAGATTTAGACAGTGCAGTGGTGGTGTTTTAATGTCCTGAGGAAATCTGGATCTTGTTGAAGCTAGTGGGTCTTTTGTGTTTGGGGTTTTTTTGTTGATTTTAATGTTTTCTTACTTTTAGAGAGCTATGAAGTTTGCAGTGGGGCTTTTGGCTTTGCCAGGCATGTTTGTGTAATTCCTTAGGCTATTCTGCTATGGCGTATTTAAGTTGTTTTCTAGTAAAGAGATGTTATCTCTCAGTATTCAGATTTTTGCAGATTCTCTTCCTCTTTAATTTCTATTTACTCTCAGTATCAGTGCGCACTACTTACTATAAACTGCCATTATGTGATGCAACGTTAAATTATTGCAATGACCTAAACTATGAGAAAAGTGTTTCTGCATTGCAATCTGTTCAGCAGAGTCTAAAGAACACAGTTTACACGATCACCAGAATAGAACCAGATTAAGGCACCCTTAGAAATCATGGAAGATGTTAAACACTTTTTGCTACCTCTGATACTTCTTTTAAAATGCTACCTGTCTTGCAGTGGGAAGGACTATGTCCACAGTGGTTTTAAGGATTAAGGTTACATAGTGTTGAACACCGCAGAAGCCATTTCCCACAATGCAAGAATAAACTCAAATGAGATGGAGATAAGGTCACTTTAGAGGAGTTTTTAAAAAGGTATTAGAGAAAGGCTTCTCACCATGCTTAGGTTCAGCTAAAAGAAACAGAAAACCCTGGAAGAACTGTTAATAATAACTGCATGTTATTTTATCAAGAATAGGACAAGTATCTGAGCTTACCATCCTCTGGGGAATTTTTTAATATTTTTAAGCACATGTAAGCCACAATGATTGACATTTTCATAAATATTTATACTGTAGAGACATTGTTAAAGTGCCAAGCACTTGATAGTGACAGTATAAAAGAAACCCTTTTTTAACTATTAAACTTTACTGCAGAAGGCTGAAAAGTTTTAACATATAACAATCATGTATAAAAAGTTATATATGGAGAAAAATCTCATGTGAATGTAGTATTAGTTTAATTATATGTATATTAAACAAATAAAATGCAAATACTGTACTATATAGTCGCTATACTAGTCGATAGTTATGAAATCAGTGTTTTAGTTTGTTTATTGGAATTCTTTTTTCATTTAATTTTATTTTAGGACAATGGAGTCCTACATTTCTGACTTTGATTCCCAGTTTTTAAGTTAATCTGAGATAATAAATCAGATTTATGTATGTAATGATTTTAGAATTTAAGTGGATCCTTTTAAAATTTTGTTGCATTTTTCTAATATATATATAATGCAAAGCATACAGAGAATTTGTTTTGTTATATCCATTGCAAGAATATTAATATAAAGAAAAACCTACATTCCCATAAATTCTCTTGCACAATGAATGTGCTAGGCAGGTTGCCCATAGCCTTGTTGCACAGTTTTTTCCATGTTGCACCAGGTATTGTCCAGTGTTCTGCATTAGTGTAATCTAATTACATTACTTTGGTAAAGTCACACTTATTTTCCATTACAATCTTTGTAATTCAGAATCTCCTCACAATTCTAGTCATAACGAGATGATGGGACATGAGTGACAAGTATTCACATCATACCTAGTACTTAAGAAAGCATAAAGGCACTTAGGATCACATTACTTCTACCTAAATTAATAAGAAAATGTTCAAATCCTACAAATCTTATCATCTGTTACAGAACGCTTTTTGTGTGTTTTTTAAGTATTAATATTGAAAGACTTCATCAATTTGGTTAATAGCATTTGTTGTGGTGTTTACAAGTTTAGTAAATGCCTTTGTTTTCCCTTCTTTTTGATTTCACTTCTGTTGTGACTTCTCTTGTCCAGGCTGAACAACACCAACTTTCTCATCCTTTCTTCGTAGGATCGATGTTCCAACTCTTCTAATTTAAGTTTGAAATGCATTAAAGATGTAAACCTGTTTGTGAGTAATGATATCACTGATAGGCTGAAGTATTCACAGATCTGAAAACTTAGGCAGGAAACCAGAAATTCTAGAAGGACAGAAGAAAAGAGCAGAAGGTTAAAACTGCCAGATATTCAGAGATCTCTACAGATATCCCTGAACAATAAACTGGAAGATCTTAAAGTTGAACACACATCTAGAACTTTAACTTGGTATGGATCACAGAGGTGCCGTGAAGCTGGACTGTTGGGTTAGATAAACATGACTTACTTCAAAAAAGACAAACCAAAGAAAATGGGTAGAGTTACACTACATCTGAAAAATGTATTTATTGTTCTCTGATGTTCAGGCAAGAAAGTAAGTAGACTTTTTGAAGGCACGCTTTCACAAGCGTGGATAAATTTATAAAGGGAAAATAAAAGGCACACACATTTTCAGTCTTGGAATCTATTGTGTACAGCTTTATCAAAAGAGTAAAGTCACTAGAAATACCTGAAAGAATTGGTGTGGTTACTCAGTTCCAAAAATGGTATGTAAGGATAGAGAAAGTCTGACATATAAACAGCTAACTTTATTTTAAAAGATTAAAGAAGTTATTATTACAAATA
Organism: Tapera naevia; assembly: GCA_033556795.1. Lineage (NCBI taxonomy): Eukaryota > Metazoa > Chordata > Aves > Cuculiformes > Neomorphidae > Tapera > Tapera naevia. The sequence goes on from JAUMJJ010000038.1 coordinate 9,736,592, forward strand.
GCGTAACTTAGATTTGGCTATGACTGAAACTGGATGATAATTTGTAATTGGATGCCAATTTGGGTGAAAGTGACTGTAAAATGGCATTTATGGTTTTAGGAAGAAGCAACCATAGTAGCAGAAGATGAGCAACTGACTTCAAAAAAGCATACTTTAATGAACTTGAGACTTAGTAGAAATGGTCTCCTGGGAAGATAATCTAATGGATAAATGAGTGAAGAAGAGTTAGCAGTTACTGGAAGAGAATATGTTAAAATCAGAGTCACGAACTATCACAATGGGGAGGAAAGACAGGAAGTTGACTCAGAAATATGGATGTATCAGGCTACACAAAAAAGGCCCATAAAAGCTTTGAGGAAAAAGTTCTGAAGGTGTTAGAACAATACATTTGAATGACAGAATGATAAATCATTGTGCTGGTCCATTGCTTATCAAGAAAGAATGACAACAAAAAAAAAAAAGAGAAAAAAATCCAGTTCAGTTCTGTATGCATGTATTTAACACAACATTACCAAATACATACAAGGAGAATTGGGAAGGAACAACTTAAAGAATATTAATGTAGCATGATGTATTCATATTGACAGGATCCAATTAAATTTGCCCTTAAGTACTTAGAAAAGCTAGCCACCTCAATCCCAGAACCATTAGCAAATAGTACCTAACTTCAAAAAAGGAAAAACAGTCTGCTGTAGAATTATAGATGAATCAGTGTAATTTTAACATCTGTAAATTTACTGGAACAAATTATTAGGCATTCAATATGTAGATGGGAGAGATTTAAAAAGTAATAGAAACAACAACCATGGTTTTGTCAAAAACAATCACATCAACATACTCTTAATTACTTTCTTTGATGGAATTTCTGGGTTAATTGGATATGGGAACAAATAGGATTAATTTTGACTTCAGGCAAGGTTTCTGACACTGTCCCATAAAGGAGTCCGTAAATAAATTAGGACAATATGATCTACATGAAATTAAGACAAGGCACATAACTAGTTGGAATCAATACTTAAAACTGAGTTATTAATATCTGACTGTCAGTGAGGGTGGACAGTGCTGGGCCTGGTTTTGTTCAACATTTTCATAAATGACTTCGTAACAGACTAACAAATATACTTCATAAAATTTGTGGATGAAATATGAGAAATTGGAAGCATTTCAAACAATAGGAAAGAAAGATCATTATCGTGGACAATTTAAGATATTTTTTTGTCACTGAGCTGAAATTCATTAATAAAAATGTTCAAATGATGAGAGTAAAGAGTGAAATGAACACATACAAAATAAGATTTAGATATTTATGCTGAAGAACAGTATCTGTATACCATAGTGGACCACAGACTTTGTCAGCTACAAAAATTTATATTTTTGAAAAATGAACATCAGATGTTATTCTGGTTGTATTAACTGGAATGACGTATGTAGTGTATGTAAAGTAGTAATTTTACTGCAGACCCGATGAAGACTTGGCTGTGAAGTAATGCATCCATTCTTTGCCTCCACACTTTAGAAAAGAGCCTAAAATTATTGCATGCTCAGAGGAGAGCAGCAAAATTGCGAGAGGTATAGAACATTTATTTTTGAGTGAAGAAGACAGGTATTTTGTCTAAATTGCAGAACTCATGGTAACAGACTTCCAGTATGTAGAAGACTGTTATAGACGAAGACATCCATGTGGATGAGAGGGTAGTCATTAGCCTAGTTTAAAAAAAACAACAAACAAAACAACAACCCCAGAAGTAACCAACTAACCAAAGCTCAGTGCTTTAGATTTTGTATTGGGGAAAACTTTCACCTTTGTGAACAAAGTGCCAGAATACTGACTAACAGGAAACAGTGTGGATTCTCTTTCACTGGGATTTCTAGGTCAAAAAACTGTCCTGAATAGTCTAGCTGCACTTAATGTTGCTTTTGGGATAGGCAAGTGAGTTCATTACCCCTGTTACTCATCCAGCCTTCCTTTTTTAAGATTTCTTGCAAAATACTATGTCAAAATTCTGATTTTACCCTCATCTCTATTGTTTTTAAACTTCTGTTTAGTTTAAAGTGTTTTTTTTATTTAGTCTTTGTGTCTGAGGAGCTGGACATGTTACCTCAAATAGGATGCCTTCTTAATTAATCAGTTATTCCAAATAGGTTTACACATACAGAGACAGGGAAAAGAACTTCTGAATCAGCTCAGTGTGAGTCACTTGCCAGACTGCTGCTATTCATTGCTCCACACATACTCTCCCAACAGTTTTGCATGGACACTTTTCTGTCTTGTGGATGCTCCAGATGTGCATCTGGAGCACGGCGATTTCACTGCTGTGCTGAGAATATCACCTCCCCAGGCTTCAATCTTGTTTATTTTGGGACTGTTTGATGGAAATGGCAGCCACGGTGTTTGAACACATCATTTATAGCTAGTTGAAATCACAAATTTTGTCCTGTAGGCAATTCCAGTATTTTGACATTTGTTTTCTGTCTCCCTTACTAGATTAGATTTAGATTCACATTGGTTTAATTTAGATGAGACTACAGTGCCTCATGGAAGATATAGTTCGGACATGATAACAGTTTTTTTGCCACCGTCCTAGAATAAATTGTGCTGGATAAATTTGCTTGTATGACTTTTGTATCAGAATAATTATATAATATTTGATAGAATTATTCCTGAGTTCTGCCCGTGTAAGCAAGATAACCATAAGCAAATTGTTTAAAACTGTGGGATTCAGTAAGGGGGCCTTGTTTTGTATGTGTGCGTGGGTCTTTTAAAAATGAATTTCTTTGTTCATTTAAAAGCTGAGAGATTTCTGTGAAAGCATAGGTGGACTTGTTTATTTTCATTGATGACAAAATTAATTCCCACAGATATTCCCATATTTGTTGCTTCAATAAAGGAAAAAAAAATCATCTTTTGTTTATTTTGCTCCCTCACAGCTGATTGATAGGTGATACTTAGAGGTATTCTGTTTTTTAAGCAAGATTCTTCTGTTTTTCACAGCTGAAGTAATTATGTAAAAGAATTTGTTTTGTTTTTTTTAATTGTTATTATTTCTGGAAAAACAAGTCATATTTTCCCCTTAATACATTATTCTCTGGTTGTATCAGTTCATTTATTTTGAAAAATAAATACTAGACCACCATGTTGTGCTGGTTTTGAATGGAAGATTGCTAAAGCTATAATTTCCTTGGAAACATTTAACTATTGGCTGTTTTGTGGATAATGAAAACTACCTTATGAAAAACTTCTGTCCCTTTAAACAACAATAGCAACCATATTTCTTCGTCCATTGCATTGTTTTTGTGTCTGGTCCAATGAATGACAACTGTAGTTTTCATTATTCATTTATCTTCATTGATTAGGGAATTTCTAAATTGATCTTATTCTTGTTTTACTTTACAGCAAAACCCATACAGATGGTTTCTTAGCCCTTTTACATGGGAAGTGAAAATCTAGTATTTCCCTTTTACTTCAGTCCTCAGCGAGAGTAAATTATTCTGCCTTCATTTCCTTTCCTCTTCTCAGAATAGCATAGGCAGTATAACTTAGGAAACTGGCTTCTAGGAGAGGGATACCAGAAGTACCTGTCTAGTGGAAAATCCATGTGAGCTTGCTTCATTGCCCGACTGCTGAAATATTTCCCTTGATGGGGAAGCATGGAAGGTCCCTGTCGTGGCATTCACAGGCCGTTTGCATCTGTCATAGCTAGGTTTTGACTGCTCAGTCTACTTCTCTTACTGAAAGTCAAGCAGCACTAACACGAATCTCCCTGCTGCAGAGCAGCAAAATCTACTGCTTTGGCTTTTATCTGTGACATTAAAAGACCTCGGGGTTTTGTTATTCAGTATAATTACATATTTTAAATCTGTGTTACTTTGGGCAGTTTCACCTTATATAACAAAATGAAGAAGCATTGGTAGTTTAAATTTCTTCATTAATCAGGATGATGTTTCAATTTGTTTGGAAGTCTTATTAAAGAAAGTGTTATTATACTGCAACCTCTAGTAAAGCAGACATGCCCTTGATTAAATGATTTACTACTTAGCCTTTTTCTTATATTTAATTGAATCTAGCCCATCTCAGTTGGACAGACAAGGGCTCATTGAAGTTTTTCCTTTATGTCAGCTTGCAACAAAAAAAATACAATTAATGTATAACCAGGTTTGACATTTATTACGGACCGTTCTTACAACAGTAATTAAATGCAATATTAACAAAAAAAGAGCAGTAAAAATCTTGGCGTTTCTTTCTCCAGTACTTTCATGTAAGTCTTCTAACATGGAGGACCAGCTTCTTTCCTCCATTGCACCAGCATAAGCAAGGAAGAATTCCACCAAAACCATCAGGGTTGATAAGAGGATGATCAGGTCTGTTGTTTACCCAAGGTCTATGGCAATGCAGGTTTAGTCAGCACAGTGCTTTGGCCTTCTTGCACATGGCATCATTCAGAAGTCCAAAAGCCGTGTGGAGATGGTTGTGCTGCTTCTTGGTTTGAGCTGATTCTGCAGTTAGATGTTATGAATGAGCCTTCCAAGAAAGAGTGACCCTGAGTGCTAGGAATAGGGGGAAGAGAAAGAAGAGGGAGTTGTTAACAGTGTCAAAAGCAAGAAAATATATCAAAGGCACGAAGTGGATAGGTGTCACAGAATGGTTGAAGGCTGGAAGACAACTTTGGAGATGATGTCCAACCCTCTTGCTCAAAGAAAGCTCAAGCTAAAGCAGGTTGCCCAGAACTGGATATTTAGTGTTTCCAAGAATGGATTTTCCAAGACCTCTCCGGGCAACCTGTTTCAGTGCCTGACCACCCTCAAAGGGTGAAAGATTTTTCTTATGTATAAAGGGAATTTACTTTATGCCAGTTTATATCAGTTTGTAACTGCTGCCTCTTGTCCTGTCCCTGGCAATCATCAAGAGTCTGCTTTTGTCTTCTTACTCATACTCATCAGTTATTTATGCACATTGATAAGATCCTTCTGAACCTTCTTTTCTCCAAGCTGAACGGTCCCAGCTCTCTCAGACTCTTCTCAATATGATAGGTTCCATTCCCTTAATCATCTTCATGGCCCCTTGCTGGACTTACTCCCATGTGTCTATGCCTCTGTTGTACTGGGGAGTCCAGAATTGGACACAGTAATCCATGATGTGATAGGAAATGTTTTCAAAATGTGGAAGTAGGAATGACCCAAGAAAGAGGCAGCATCAGAAGCAGGGCAACTGTATCTGAGTGAGGAATAGCCTAGGCTAGTGATTCTGTGTATCACATTGTCCTAAACAGAGCTGAATCAGGTATTTTTGCACCTTAAGCAGAGGCTTTGTGGGAAGGGGAGTTTAAAAAAAAAAACAAACAACAAACCAAAACCAAACCAAACAAACAAAGAAAAAACCCTCAAAAAAACCCCCAAAAATTAATCCAAACAAAACTGCAGTGGAAATAGGAAGTTTAAACAACAAAGAGAACTCATGTGTGTGAGCTTGCCTTTTTTTCCTTCACCCAGGGATGATTTGCACCCATTGCATAGAATCGTTGAATCATCTGGTTGGAAAAGACCTCTGACATCATCTAGTCCAAACATGCCTGTTCCCTTACTAAACCATGTCCCTAAGAAACTCATCTACCCACATTTGTAAACACCTCTAGGGATGGCGACTCAACCACCTCTCTGGGCAGCCATTCCAATGCCTGACTAATCAGTAAAGAAATGTTTCCTGATGTCTAATCTGAATCTCCCGTGGCACAATTTACGGCCATTTCCTCTTGTCATATCACCTGTCACTTGTGAGAAGAGACCAGCACCCACCTTGCTACAGCCTTCTTTCAGCCAGTCGTAGACAGTGGTGAGGTCTCCCCTGAGCCTTCTCTTCTCCAGGCTGAACAAACCCTCTTCCTTCAGCCACTCCTCGCAGGACTTGTTCTCCAGCGCCTTCTCTGGATGAGCTCCAACACCTCAATGTCCTTGTAGTGAGGGGCCCAGAACTGAACACAGTACTCGAGGTGTGGCCTCACCAGTGCCAAGTGCAGAGGTACAATCGCTTCCCTGGTCCTGCTGGCTGTGCTGTTTCTGATACAGGCCAAGATGCCATCGGCCCTCTTGGCCACCTGGGCACACTTCTGCCTGTCAACGAACACCCCTAGGTCCTTCTCTGCCAGGCATCTCTCCAGCCATTCTTCTCCAAGTCATACAGTTGTACAAATGCATGTGGAGGAAGAATTAGAAGAATGAGGAAATCTTCAAGTTATTCTGTAGGTGTATTTAGGGTCTCGCATGTGGGGTTTGAGAAGGTACAACGTGAATTGACCTGAGTCCAAAAGATCAAAAGATATGTGCCTGTATTGACATAATGCTGATGTATTTTGTATCTCATGAGGGCTTCCTTAATTCCTATTAAGCTCTATGTAAAGCAGGTACACCTTGTCTAACTCACAGGGCAGGCAGAACAAACTCAGCATCTCTTGTAATATGCTGTTTAGACTCCTGTGGGCCATTGCTGGAAGGATATAATCTACTACGGAAGCTCTTGGCATAGAAAAGGCAGGGTAGAGGCTGGAGCAAAGCCTAAGTGAAGTGGGAGAGCAAGTATTGCACTTAAAAGTTAATACTGTGAAAGCTTTGAATATTAAGTCTAAGGAGGCAGAGAAGGCAGGTGGATGACAGCAATGAAAGCCTTAAGGTAAGTGTCAGTCAGGTTTTCAGAGACAGGTGGGCAAATAAATGGAAGCAAACTATAGAATCACATAAAAGAATATAAAATACATGCTTTTTAAGAAGGAAGACTGTTTAAATAGCTGATTCCTGAAGGAATGTATGAGTCTTCTGAACTGGAAATGTATTGCAATTTAATTCACAAAGAAGCTGTGGTGAATCAAGGTGCAGTTGATATCAGCTCTCTATTCCTACTTCTTTATAATCAAAGAGCAAAGATATGAAGTTGTTGAAAATGTTTCCAGCTGCAGTTTCTCCCTTTACAGTATTATCACCATACGGCTGCTTTAGAACATACTTCAAGTTGATCGTATGAATTTAGTTCTGCTTGATGGCCTGCATGTTTTTATTTGAGAAAACTTACACGTCATTCTATAATGGTTCCAATTTTCATTTTAGGTCAGTATGCTTATAATGGCAAACAGCTATAAATGGCACGACCAGGTGCAGACCTGAGAAATCAAGTAGAAGAAACTCTCATCGCAATATACTCTCAAGTTTTCCCTTTGAAAGCAGTATTTCTCGTCTGCAAGATACAAACACAATGTTTGCAAATAAGTTATCATATCAGTCTTGGTTAAAGATGTTATACTACAGCATTATCATTTGTGAGGCTCTTGGTGTTTCATAGTGGAAGTCTAAAGTCTGTTATATGATTGGAGGATGTTGGGGACTTGAGGTTGTAATACGCTGTGAATGATCTTTGAACACATTTGGGTCAAGTTACATGATAACCCGCAAGAGTAGCACATGTGTCCTTTTCTAGTCCAAGACAGGTCTGGTTGTAAAATATAGTTCTGACTTTCATGCTGCTTTAGCATAAGCAATAGATAGCTTAGTTTTGTATTTGTTCTTACAGTGAAGACATTAGAATGCTTATATGTTCCATGAACTTCACAGAGCTGTCATCACCCTGCAGATGCCAATCTGCCAGCCGCTTGTGTTTTTTGAAATTATGATGTCTTTTCTTTGCATCCAAAAAAAAAAAAACTTAAGGGTTTTGGTTTTGTTTGGGAGTTGGTTTTGTTTTCTTCTTCAAATGGAGAAAAATGCCTGATAAAATGATTTGGAGATCATTTACAAATGTAATTCATAATTATTTAGCTAGCAGTAAGGCATTCACCTTAAACTATATGTGGCTTATGTGTCCTGCACAGTGTAGATGAGGAAATGAGTATCAAAGTGGTTTGCACACATAATAGATATACTGCAAAATGTTTTCTGTAGACCTATACCAGAGCCTGTTTAGAGCCAACTTAATTTTTTGGCTTAGAAATACCTTTGTTTATGAAGATCTCATATAAATTTAAATACATACTGTTTAACTATTCTTTATTTTTGTGTCTTCCATCATACTCATATCTCACTTCTATCCCTCTCTCTGCTTTCCTTCCTGTGAATCGATTTCTGAAGCTTTCCCAGACATCCAGCATTTCATGATGTACAGCAGAGTTCTGGGAACTAGCAATCTCCTATGTGAGGTGTGATGGCTCCCTTTGCTTAAATCTTTCGTACGTTGTGTTTTGACCATGGAAGTCACCTGTGACAAGCCAGTTTATCCCATAGATCAGTGAGCTTGCATGGCAGTAGCTGGGTGAGCTGTAGCTGGGTGAGCTGTGAATGTGAGGTGATCAGTGTTCTGAGAAAGGTTCTTGAAAGGTTGAAGTAATGGTGTAACTTGTATGAAACAGCAGAGAAAGCTTTGAATCAGATTTGTTATGAAATTGGATATCATTCTAATTGGTTATAATTGCATGTCATTCTTAACTGAGGTTAACTTGATTTTTTTTGGCGATATTTCTTCACAAGTAGCAGCAATATTTTCCTTTGTGTGATGTGCTATTTCTCTGATTTACATATCCTCATATCTTAGAGCTGTTGGTTTTCCTAGACACTTCAGCTGTATCAGTTCTACTTTGCTTTTGCTTGAAACAATGCTGAAGTACATATTGCCTGGGCTGAATTGTAAAACATCAGCCTGACATCATTGTGCTGTTTTCAGAGGTGAGCTTTTAAATTGTTATCTACAACATATAGCTGCATTGTATGTTTCAAAAGCAGAATGTAATGTTATTTTAAAGTGACTTTTGTCACAAGATTAAAAGAGAGAGAACCTTACAATTCAAATTCAAATCTCATCTGTCCTATTGTTTTGGACATTTTTTTGTCTGCATCTGTACTAAAGACAATACTGTCAAGGTAGCTGGAACTGGTCTACCTTGACAGTTGTACCATCTGGAAGCTCTTATCTTCTGTAAGTGAAAGATGTATTTGTTTTGTTTTGTGTTGTTTTGGTTTTTTTCAAATAAGAGGTACTTTGATTTAGAGTCACAACTGTGGCCGGTTGTGCTTGTCACATATTAAGTGGTGGATGGTGCAAACATTACTCCAAGCCAGGCTGGTTTCTTATAAAATGCAGATGAAGACTCTGCATGGTGTGGTTTGACTGGCAGTGGTTGCTTGGGATCTTAAAGGTCTTTTAGGACAGCACTGGTTTTACTTACTTTTGCCTGGCTTTTCTGCCCTGATATGTTTTTTTTTAGCTGGGGCTGTGGAGGTCTTGGTAGAAGTAGTCAGGATTGGAAGGCTGAATATATTTTATGCTCTAAAAATCTGTGAGTTAGTATTCATCCTGACTATCTGGAAAGCACTGAGCTTAAATAGGAGTATGCACTGTTTGCAGTAATTATCATTGCACAATAGATGTGAGAGCAGCAGTAGTCCTACTTTTCTTCTGTGACAGGGTTACCCATTTAATGGACGAGGGAAAGGCTGTGGATGGGCTATACCTGGACTTTGGTAAAAACTTTGACACAATTTCTCACAGTATTCTGCTTGAGAAACTGGCTGCCATTGGCCTGAACAGACACACCCTCTGCTGGGTAAAAAACTGGCTGGATGACTGGGCCCAGAGAGTTGTGGTAAATGGAGTTAAAACCAGTTGGAGGCTGGTCACAAGTGGTGTTCTCCAGGGATCAGTGCTGGGTTCAATCCTGTTCAATATCTTTATTAATGATCTGAACGAAGGGACTGAGTGCACCCTTAGCAAGTTTGCAGATGACAGCAACCTGGGTGGCAGTGTTGATCTGCTTGAAGGAAGGGAGACACTGCAAAGAGATCTGAACAGGCTGGATCGATGGGCTGAGACCAATGGGATGAGGTTTAACAAGACCAAATGCCGAGTCCTGCACTTGGGACACAACAACTCCATGCAGCGTTACAGGATTGGGGAAGAGTAGCTGGAGAGCTGCCTGGCAGAGAAGGACCTGGCGATGCTGGTTGACAGCCAGCTGAGTATGAGCCAGCAGTGTGCACAGGTGGCTAGTGTCTTGGCCTGTATCAGAAACTGTGGCCAGCAGGACCAGGGAAGTGATTGTGGGCGAGGCTGCACCTCGAGTACTGTGTTCAGTTCTGGGCCCATCACTACAAGAAAGACATTGAGTTGTTGGAACGCATCCAGAGAAGGGCAACGAGGCTGGGGAAGGGACTGGGGAAGTCCTGTGAGAAGTGGCTGAGGGAACTGGGGTTGTTTAGCCTGGAGAAGAGGAGGCTCAGGCGAGACTCATCACTGTCTACAACTACCTGAAAGGAGATTGTAGCGAGGTGAATGTTGGTCTCTTCTCACAGGTGACAGGTGATAGGATAAGAGGAAATGACTGTAAATTGCACCAGGGGATATTCAGATTAGACATCAGGAAAAAATTCTTCATCGAAAGGGTGGTCAGGCACTTGAACAGCTGCCCTGGGACATGGTTGAGTGACCATCTCTGGAGGTATTTAAAAGATGGATTGATGAGCTTCTCAGGGAAATGGTTTAGTGAGTGGACAGGTACGGTTGGACTCGATGATCTCAAAGATCTTTTCCAAGCAGATGGCTCTGTGATTCTTTCATTCACAGAGGAGATGAATGACAGCCGTTGGGTAGCCAGTAAATGCCCCCTCCTGCGTCTGTGCAGAGTTTGGCACAGAGAAGTACCAGCTGCCACCATTACTAAATGGAAGAGGTGGAAATAGGAGACTTACAGAGTGTTCCTGTGGCTCAGTGCTGACTCTGCAGGAATGTTTGCTCATTGTACAGGGGAAACATTCTGGGATAAATGACATATGAGAAAATGTCACAACTAAGGAGGGTTAGCCAGAGAACTATGAGATGTTTCCATGTGTCTTACCTGTAATTGCCTTGCTTTCACATGCTTGGTTTGGGTTAAAGAATCCTATGGCACAATTAATGAAACGTAACATTCTTATAGTTTAACCTACTGTCAGCCTATTCCCTTCTCCCTACTGTTCCACTGGGGGGACTTAGAGATACTAAACCCACATTCATAAAGAGTGGTATCACACTGTCCATGTTGTGTCCACATCACAAACCACATTTTGTTCAGAGCACTCATTTTGAAGAATTCTTTAAAATGAAATTAAAACAAGTAGTGTAGTTGGAAGTGACTTTTGCAGTTTATGCTCGTTAGGTGGCTCTACTGCACCTAAGAGATATGATAAACTTTAAGTCATTCTCATCATATTTGGCTCATCTAACCACTGCAGATATGTTTTTAATGTCAGTGACTATCATGAGTCTGAGTGTCTTCTTCACACTCCAATTTTATTTCATGCCTACCAGTAGGCTGCTACACTAGGTAGTTTCAAGGGGCTATCTACTCAGGATGCAAAATATCACTATTACTGAATTGTTCTCTTAATGCTAATAAAATGAAAAGGAGAAACAACTATCCATGGATAAAAGAATTAGAAAAAGTAGTCCATCTGGAAGATGTAGTCTGTTTATGGTAAGTTACATTAGTAGTAAAATGGTACCATGAACTGTTTAAAGAAATAAATACATTCTTGAATTCAGTATTACTTGAGTGTTCTGTCCTGCTGAAGAAATAATTATTATTATTGTATAGTAACAGTGGAAAGTAACCACAGAGTTGTGGGCCACATTTATACTCTTGTATGCTTCTGACTGATCAGTTAGAGCTAGTGTACCACAGAGATCAAGTAGTGCTTGATACTGATTTCAATGGCAGCGTACCTAAGACTATCGCTGTAGCTTTTTGTAATGTTACTCCTACTGGGTTTTTTCTACATTTTTGCCTTAATGCTGAACAGTTTATTGGATCCATATGTGCTTTATGTACAGTTTCTGCTTACAGTTTTCATTGTTAACTATCTAGCACTGAAACCTAACACTGAGCTTCCTTCAAGACTCAAACGTTGCCTGAATATGGTAGTTATTTTTCTGACGTGTCTACAGAAAAGGTTGAATTTGAGCAAAGCACAGTGTAAGTAATTCTACCTTGCTTGTCACATTTTGAAACAGCGTACAGAAGGTCAAAGTGTTCCTGCAGACCAGAAGCACTGAAAAGTTGATGAAGGGCATTGTCTGCTTAGACAGGATCAAATCACTCACGAAGGAATAAAACAAAGTAGTTTCATGGCCTGGAGGTTGTTGGACTGAACAGCATTGTAACTGATTGCCAAAATGAAAAATAGACAATTTTTTTAAAAGTATTTTAGGTCCCATTCCCAACACTAGTAGTGTTCTCCCCCCCGCCTCCTCCCCGCCCCCCCCACCGCCTCAACCTGCACAGTAACAGAGGGAGGGTCTTTTGGTATCTGTGTAGCAAATTGGAGACTGACAAATCTCCCAAGGTAAATTCAAAAACAGTGTTTATTTTGAGCACAGCCAAAATGAAAAGTCAAATACTCAGGTGCACTCCAAGTTGCAGCTTCTCTGGTACCCCGGACACAGTCAGGGTCACTAAACAAAACTACAACACAACTTGGATTTGATCTGATACACCATAGTGCCAAGAAAAAGAAATATAGTGAGATAAGTCAGAGAAGGAGAGAGAGAAAACTAAAAGACAAGCAGGGGTGAAGAGAAAAATTGTCACCACTTCTTTGGGGCACAGCAGTTCCTCTAGAAAACGTGGTCTTCTGGAGAATGTGGTCCTGTAGTTCTTCTGCAGCATGTCTTCAGGCTGGTTCCATGGGGTGGCGGGCGTGCAGCCGTGCCTTCTAGTCAGGGTCTATTTATAAGGTAAGTCCATGCCCTATTATATGCTTGTGCAGAACCTCCTTTGAAAAGTTTCTCGAATTGAGGCTGAGGGCTCCAGGGCAGTCAGGTGCTTCTTTTCAGCAGCACAGTCAGCCCATCTGTTAATCAGGAACCACAGCACTCAGATGATGTTTAGACACTAGTACAAGTAGTGTCAGCCTTTACAAAGTAGTCTGAGGTATTATAAAACCTGTGATTTTAGGAGAACGCCATTTCATGAAGTGCTTTTTCTGACAACTTTTCTAATTAATTCTTTCTGTGATGTTGGAATGGTTTGTTGTAATCTCCAGACTGGAGTATTATGCAGATCTGAAGGTGACAGCATCAAAGAAAAATCAATATTTGCAAACACTTCAGTGCTTTTTCATAGTATTTTGAGATACTGCTCTGATACTGTCGGATTGATCAGACTAAACAAAAACATTTTCTTTACCCAAGCTGCTGAATTCCATTGTGATGGATATGGCAAGCAAGGTTGTCCTTCTGTATTGACCTTTCCAAAGCTGAACGTGTCATATTCTCATCACAGATGGCATTGCTTAGAGGTTCAGATGACTTGTGACTGAGATCGTGTTTGTATTTTGGGTCAGTAAAATATAGGCTGATAAACTTGAACATTATTTAGGCATTATCCAAAAATGTAACTCAAAATCATCTGTCATACTTTTATGTATCAGAAAGCTGATAATTTTTTTGCCAATAGAACCAGGTGAAATAAGAACTATGTTTCTAAAACACTGGTCATAGTTTATTTAAATTCTAAAAATGTTAAAAAAGTAGGATTTATTAATTCTTGATCGAAATGGTAGTAAGCAGTTGACATTAAGTCTAACTCGGTGCTATTCTTAAGCATTTCACAAGACTACATTTTCACAAGTGGTCTGGTGAGGCCACTTTAATCCCAATTTTAATAATATCCCATTTAGATATAATAAACTTCTGACTTTCGTGTGCTTAAAAGCTAAGCCTTTCCTTATATGCAAGTCTACATGAATTTATAACACACAAGCGAGGGCATCTGTGACTGGATTTCTTTCCACGTTTCCACAACAAAGTATTGAAAAAAACAACATAAAATGAAGACTTTGCTAAAACCAATGTGTTTGCATTTTTTTTTTGTTAATTGAAATACAGTTATCAACAAGTTTTTGGGTGTTACATGCAACATAAAGAGCTTTACTTTGATACATTAAAGTATGGTGAAACAGAGTTTTTTTTTCTAAGTATGTAAAACTTCGTTGTGAAAATGGAAGATACTGAAATGAAAGCCAAGCTATTGTTACTGGGAAAAGTTACAATAAAATGACAGTGTTTAAGGTGTCATATGGGTCTTGGGCCTTGTTGCTGATAATAGGACATGAAAAATGACTGGTAGGAGCTGTGCTTGTGGAGACTCCCTGCCTAAGTTTAAAGCTTCTGCGTAGCTACCAATTTGTGTTGGTTCTTTGTGTAGTAAAAACTACCATGTATATAACTTAATGCCAGAGTAAACTGAAATGCACTGTGTTTTATCAAATGAAAGTCGTTTTAAACAATAGAACAGGGAGAGGAGTACCTGTGAAGGACCGTAAGCAGAGTCAAGTCATAATTGTTGAAGTATTTTGAAACTATGAGGCAGTTAATGTAACACTAATGGAAGTAAAATGTAAACACTCTGTGAAATTCGTAACTTATTTCTATCTGTTTGCAAACATAGTAAACATGTATAAGATATTTTAGTTTAATCAGACTAGTACATGTAGAGTCTGTCTTCAATTCCAGTTGGAAAATCTATGCTTTTTGGTTTCGTTGCTTTAACATAAAAAAGAGAAACTAAATTTGGGTTTAATAATTCACTATATTTTTTAATACCTTAGATATATTGTGCTTTTTATGTAAGTGTAGTCTTTTATTGTTTTAATTCCTTGTTCTTTTTTCCTAATTTTAGATTTTTTTAGATTTTTTTTTTAACAATTCATATTCACAATCACGATAAAGTTCAGTTGTGCAGCTATCTGTGAAGATACACTTTTTATATATTTTTATATATTTTATAATTCTTCAGAGTAGTAATGAATAGCATGTAGTATGAAAATGTGGTTTTATTTGGAAAAAAAACCCTTCACGATATAACCATCCTGATCAGGTTATGATTATAAGGGAGGAACACTCACAGTATGTAGCTTGTGTTCCATGGTTCCAATTGACCTACTGAGCTGTCTTACTTACTGCCTTGATTTAATTTTCCAGGCTTTTGATTTTAACAGAAATATTTCCAGATTATAATTTGTTGCTTGCAACTGTCACTCAATATGTGTTCAAATCTACTATTAGATTTCTCAGTCTACCTCTGAGATGCTGCTCTGGACTTAAACTGCTTAGGCTATCACTTGAGGACTTCTGAGGATTTGCTGTAATTATCCGTGTTATTCTTCTCTTTTCGACATTTACGAACCTTTCAAAAACCTAGTTACATTAAAATTTTACATACAAAGGCTTAGAAGACAGTTAAAAAATTTACTGGTTTGGGTCTCAAGGATATACAGGATCCTTTTTTTTTTTCCTAATTTTAATTTGTTCTTTTTCCTAATTTTTTTGAGTCTATGCTTATGAAACAATTCATATTCACTTTCACTGTAATGTACTACATGGGGAGGCACTTGAGTATTGAGCAGCATTTTCAGTACATGGTATGTGAATCAAAACAGTGTTTCCAAGAGATTTCAAACACTTTCTTAGTGTTATTAGTTTTCAATATTTTAATATTAAGAAGGAAAGGAGAATATAAAAATTGGTGTCATGAGAAGAAAAAAACGAGTCTTCACAAGAATTTCTACTATAATGCTGAATTATGCACTACTTGGCACTATCTGAAATGTTTCAAGACCTTCACAAAATTGGGAACAGAGACTTCCTATATATTCTTCTCACACTAATTATTTGTAAGGATTTTACAAGATCTAGTTCAAGTGTTCCATTATGAAAAGTGACATGTACAGAACCTAGTGTGTCAGCTGCCCTACCTGTCCAACAGAAATCAAGAAACTAAGTAGCTCATTCTGAGCCTGTAAGCAGATTTTTTTTTTTGTTTTACTCATATCACAGAACCCTCTTTGTGGTTAAGTTTGAAGGGGTGTATGTATTTTCCACCTGACTTAACCTTATGTGTACAAATGGAGCCATTTACATAAACAGCTATTGAGCCAATATATCATCTCAGACCTCAGGAGCAGACTTTTGATGCATTGCTCTCAGATTCTTTTTCCTACAAAGCAGTTCAGTGCTCACTAAAACACTATGAACCTTTTCCTGTTCCCTCCAACTCCAGAGTGGTCTGTATTAGTCCCTCTGTAGGCCAGTGTCCTGTTATTTGGCAGTCCCCACTGCTTTTTTTTTAATTAAGATTTCTGGGCTCTTCCTGGCAGGCATCAACTGCCAGACCTCCTGAACTCTTACGGTGCATATTTGTTAAAAACACAGCTTTCACATACAGTAAGCATTACCTCTTTTCTGTCAAAACCCCATGTGTTTGTGGGGCTGAGATAAAGTGAACAGGCACAAAATAAAGACTAATAATTTCCAGATAGTGATATGCAAAAATGCAAGTCTAATAGCTACTGCTATGGTGACTGCACAAGTATCCCATCACATATTTCTCTTTCATAAAGAATTATGGTCTCTAAGAAGATTGTTACCTCTAGGAGGAAATAATATGAAGCCTGTTCTCATGGAAGACTGTTGATCATACTGCTTTCATAATAAAGGTTAGAACTTCCCTGAAATAATTCTGCTTTGAAATACAGCAGAACCATTAGGGAAAAGACAATCTATCCTAATTTTCCACTTGCCGGTGAAAGTAATGTTTCTTAAAACTTTGAAACATATTCCATTAACTACTTACCCTTGCAAGACTTTTTCCCACAGATTTTGTTGAGAAGTCAGTTTATAATGACATTTTGAATTTATTTTGAGAGAGAGAGAAAGAGAGGTTATTTGCTGAGTGCTGTAGTGTAGTTTTCAGAACGTGTGGATTAGAGTGAATGGTTGTCAATTTATTGAGGGTGGCAGGTGAAATTCAGTGCTGATTAGGTAATGCATACTAGAGCGGATAATTAGAATTTCTCATGCACGTTGCAGATTTCTAAATTAATTGTAGTCACTGAGGGAAGAGACAGGCAGTGTTTTAGAGAGCTCAGCAAAAACAGCTGTGCAGTGTACTGCAAAAGGAAAATACTAGGACATTTAAAAACAATCCTAAAAATTGAGAAATATGTTAATATCATTAAGCTAATCTTTTACTATTTTCTTGTGTAGTGTTTGTTAGTTTCTGACAACTTCATCTCTGGAAGTGATTCGTCGAGAAAACAGAAAATTCTAGAAAAGGGTGCAGAGAAATTTGAGTAAGGGAATACCTTTTTTTGTAAGGTACCTTATTAATATTGTCTCATTTGAGGAGGCTAAATAGGATCAGCTTTAAAAATAAGAAAAGCTAAACTGAGTTCTCCCGTTTATCTTTTCAAAAGTTAATGTTGATCAGCTGAAGTGGACAGCAAAGTTTGAAGTGAAAATTGCTTTCTAGCAAAACAACCTTTAACTGATGGGATGAAAATGAATTTACTTCGATAGCCAATTTGTTCCATTATTGTTGAGTAGAAAGTTTTTATTAAGGCAGGAGATGAATTACCATTGAGACAATCCACTGTGGCATGTACCATGTTTAGTCCCATATTAATTTCTTATAGCTTATTGTGATTATCAGTTTATGTGGTAGGGATAATCATCCTGGCATGAATGCAATCTGTTAAGAGCTTTTGGTGTTGTTAGAACCTTCAGCTTTACTTTGCTTTCAGGTCATCTGCAAAACTTACCTGATATTGAAGCAAGACTGTATTTCTGCTCTAGAAAGGAGGAAAGGAAGAGAAGCAGAACTAGAGATCTATTAAACATGATTAACCTTAAAATGCCACTTACTAAAGACATATTTTATTAGGCATGCCTCACTTCTTGGCAGTACGCCACTATATGACCATATCTCACTTCTTATCATAAAATTGAATGAAGAGAAAATTTCAGTTTTCTACCTGGCAATGTTAGTTTCCTAAGACTGATAGTGCTGAACTTTATGGAAAGGACGATGCTTCAATGACTGTAGGTACTTTAATGACTAATGGAACATTGGTTATAGTTTCTGTTAAGGTAACATCTTAGGGTCTTCAAATCTACTTCTTACTATTAAGTTTGGTAGCTTTGAAGCTACCATAATTGTAAGATAGAAGAACTTTCTTCAGTTTTGCATCAAGTTGGAAATTTGGTCTCCATCACTGCTTCTTCAGATTTTCTGCTGTGAACAGAAAGAAAAGACAGGTAGCTGCAACTACTCTAAACCACTGTTTACATCCAGGTAGCTCTTTCAGCAATATGATTCCTCACAGCTTTCACTCTCTAGGAACTTCTCATTAAAAACTTTTTCATATCCCTGCTCCTCCTTAAGAGGCTATCAAAGAGCATCATGAGCACTTCAGGTACTCTTCTGGAGATTCGTGAAGTCACCTTTGCACCAGTTTCTGTTCAGATAATGAATGCATTATTAAATCCACTATTAAACTAAAAAAGACTTGAATCCTAATTATGTGTTTAAAATGCCCTTAACCCAAGTTAGATTGTTGAGTTAGAAAGCTATTATTGCTTTAAAACCTAATCTCATGCAGCATTCCAAAATTAGAGGATAATTTCTACTTTTTAGTAACACTGATTTCTTATGGTTAAAAAAGGATGGGTAACTTTATCACTTTTCTCAAACTGAATAAGCCAAGTCTAAAAAACTTACGCTAAACTGAAGGCAGACTGCTATCAAATAAAGTGTTACTTGGGACACTTAAACATCACATTTGCAGGATCAACATGCTAATCACACTGCTATGAAAATACAAGACCTGCCATGTTTATTAGTTGGAAATGTATTTTCTAAAATGTACTAGATTACTTGTTTTGCGTATTATTCTTAATTACATGGAAGACCATGTTTTTCAGAAGAAAGAAACAGAAAAATGTAGTACATTATTTTCCTTGTCCTTTTCTGATGTTTTATTTCTACCTTCAAAAAAAGAAAAAAAAATATGTTTATACAAAAAAAAACCCTCAACAATGTCTGAGCTTTATAAATGTTAGCAATGATGAGTATAAGGGCATTATTTTCTTTTAGCAACATTTTTTTAATATGTATGAAAGTATAGATAAATGTTAATCTTGCTGTTGATTGATAGAGATGCTTGACTGAGTTCTGCCAGGTACTGAGTGCTTTAAGCATCCGTCTGAACCTATGGCTATTGAGAGTACTCAAGAAATCACAGCATCAGGTCCTAATTAAGCAAAGCTAAAGTTGTTCTATTACATTTTAAAATTGCAGTACACATGACTATAGCCCATAGGGGAGCTAATAAAAGCTAATCCTGTGGTTTGCTTTGAAGCAATTACTTTATGTTCCTTTCTGCCTGCAGGAATCACCTTGTCACATCCCTCACTCACATCAATCCACCACTTCCCCTTCCCCACTTCTATTTTTGTATCCTGCCCTTTAACAAAAATAGATTTAAGAGGGTGACGTAAAAAAGACGCTTACAGATGTACTGAAATATATGCAGGCCTGCCACTAGCAGAAGGATTACAGACAGCTGGTGAGTTAGTGTACTGCAAGCAAAATAGACCTACTTATCAAATGCAGTATGAGGACTTCTTTATCTTTGTGAAAAAGGAGTCTAACACAACTAGCCTGGTCATATTCTGCCACTGTTCTACACAGGTATTTTCAAGGAAAGGGAATGTTTTAGTTCAGAATTGATATGATCTTTATTATAGCAGGATAGATTTTTCTACACTTTCTAACTTTTTCTTCACCTGAACACCTATGGCAGGAATGAATTGTGATTAATTCATTGGTGATCTGAGGCAAAGATAGCGTCTTACCCATACTAAATTCACCTTTCCTTGCTTCTTAAGATTTGAGCTTTATAGAGAAAAGCTACTGTATTCACCTGTTGTGATTCTTGCTAAAATGGAATTTATGAAAGGTTGATCAGGTCATGATCAGTGTTGAAGATGGTTAACAGAAAAAAAGGTAGAAATGTTTAATGATTATTGTTGTTACCTCTTAAGTTGCAGGGCACTGCCTGGCTCCATTTGAACCACATGTACAAGAGGAAAATAAGACACGTGTAATTTGCATAAATTATCAAAGAGAATCATTAGAAGCAAGAATGTAAAAATAGAAGTTCCAGATTCTGATTAATCCTTGTCCTCCCTGTGGCAGTCATCCCCCATAGGCATTTTCTGAAGAAGCGTTGAAATGAAAGTAGGAAACATTAATTACAGATCAATATCTCATGGAAACTCCTCTACTGGACCAACATTTTCAAAATTGGGGAGTAAGTCTGAGGCTAAAAGGGGATGGAACAGAGGAGGAGATGTTTTTTGTGCTGCCTTTTCATTCTTACAGTTTCTGATCAAAGAGAGTTACTCTATAGCTGAATGGATTGTCTTTATTGAAGAACAGGAAGTGAATGGCTAAATTAAAATGTTGTTCTCCTTCCTCTCAGCTGGATGCATTGTTCCAAAGAATAAATCAAACCTTTCAAGGATTTAACTGCCTTTCTGCTCTGTTAGCTCTCTGGCCTCATTGCACAGAAGTTACAAGGGTTTTCTTTCAAATTATGTTTTGTTGTATTATTTTCATTTTTTATTGTTGTTGTTTTCATTCTGCAGTGTGGACCAAATAAAGTAATTTGGGAAACCACAGTATTTCCTCTTAGGTTCATTGCATTCTCTTCCTGTCTGTCCCTGGGAAGTGACAAACTAGTATTCTCTCTAGATTTCATGTGTCTTATGAAGTCCACGTTCATCTTCTATTTACAGGTTTCTGCAGGAAAACATGAATCAGATTTTTCAAAGACCTATTATAGTACTGAAATTATCACAAATCTTATACCAACTTAATTGTAAAAAAGGATTTCTAAAGAGTGATATCCAGCAAGGAAGCACAGCATCTTAAATTTTACATCTTATATATGTGACTTAGAAATTTAAAATAAAAAAAAAAAAAGATATTTTCAATTTAAAAATGGGGTTGTTTGTTATAAAGCGTGTTTTAAACTTTTGACAATGGGAAACAAACATACTGTACTATAAAAAAATACATTGCAAGTAGTACTGACATCATTATTTGCTGAAAAGTCATAGAAAGGAAAACAGTAACAGTAACATTCAAGGGAAAAAAGGAGCTATCCATCCAATTAAATACCCTCTGTTTCCACTCAAGGAAACTTTGCTGTTGACTTTAGCATAGCCAGTTCTTTTTACAGACAGAAACATATAAACACTGCTTATGTGCAGTACAGTATGAATTTAAATACAATCTTACCTGTAAAGACGTAGTAAAAAAAAGTTGTGAAGTATAAATCTACAAAAAATATGCAGTGCATTGTTGCATTTTATTCTTTCATTTTAATGCCATTTTAGTTTAATCTGTAACATTAAGAATGTTCAAGATACTGATATCTATACAGGAAATATTTGCATAGGTATTCAGTGGATGTGTTTAAGTTTCAAAATTTATGTTTCTTATGTCTATAAAATGAGAAGAAAAAAAACATTATAATGAAGCAAATTAAACATAAAGAGTATGGAGAAAAAAAATGGCCCAGTCACATTTCCTATAGAAGTTTAAATTGCAGTTCATTTACTTCACTGATGTAAACCTATAACTGCATAAACTATAATAGTAAAGTTACTTTATGTAATGGATTTGAATGCTAAGTGTCAGATATGGTTTGAATACTCATTTCCCCATAGGAACTTTGCAGCTTTACCCTTTGATCTTATTACAATGGACTGCCTTCCCAGAAGCCTTTTTAAAGTAGCACAATACCGTCTGTTATAACATTATGTGTTCATGTATTACCTATGTAAACTTCTTAGAACCAAGTTTTAGTACTTTTAATATGATAATTTGAAACAACCTTTTGGGACAGTTAAAAAAAAGGACAGTGCTGATTAGTGTAGTTTTGGTTAACATACTATTGGTATCTTTTTTTCCCTTTTTTACGTAACAGCAAATGATGTATAAATGTGCCATAGAAGACGTACTAAGTAAGCAAGATTTTTACATTAGTCTTAGAGTAGTATATAGCTTCTGTTTGTCCGAAGTCACTGCACAGACAACGAGTTGGGATAATCTTCTGAAGTGTGATGAAAGAATCACTTTGAGTTCTTGCCATCCTTGATAAATCACCAAATGAAAGTTGCAATTATATAGTGGTTTATATGTTCCAAGCCCTGAGGTTTTCCCAGGAACACCTATTACATATATGCCAGTCCCCTTGATCTGACCAGTGGTGTTCTGGGATCCACACATCTGAAAGAACTATGCAGTTATGTATAGCAAGCTATAGAAAACAAAAAAAAAACCAGAAAAATCTAAACTCAGCAGACATCAAGGATATTGCAGGTAGGAACACGTAAGTAACCTGTCAGAAGATATACAGAGAGGGAGAGAAAGAGGCAAAAAAAGAGTGAAATGTTCAACAAATATAATGAGTCTTACAGGGAATGAAGGTTATGGAATCCAAAATATATTCCAGAAGCTAGACTGCTTAGCTATCAGGCAAAAAGTTGCAAAGTTACATCTAGGTTCTTGCTTAGTTTGAGATTCATTAATAAAATGCGCTATTGAATAGGTATTGTAGAAAGAGAGCTATGTGGACAATTAACTTCCTGGGACTTATTTTCATCTTTGAACATGAGGACTTTTTTCCCTAGTCTTGGAACATTCTGATAGATAAGTTGTTATCTCCAAGACTGTCCTTTCAATTTCATTTTTTTAAAATGACTATGGATGACTACTAAGAATTACTCATTAGCTTTTATTCTTTATCTTGTTTAAAAGAGTGAATTACTCAGCAACCCTTGTACATAGGAGTTTTCAAGAGGAGAGTGCCTGTTTCAGAAGATCTGTCACTATAAGCATAATTTGTAAGGAGTACATGCTTAGCCAAAGTTAGCGGTCTTCTCTTTCTAATCAAAGTTTTGCAATGAAGTCAGCTAACAGTCTATTAGAATTGCTAATTTAAATCAGCCAGCCTCGGGACATATTCCCATATGCACCTGTGCACTCTTTTGAGTATGACCTAAAATATAACAGTAAAAGAATCTATTGTTTTGTTTGACCGAATAAGAATTAATCCCAAGTAATTTTAGAGTACTTATTACTACAGACCTTGGGGGAAAGAAACCTACAAAAATATCAGTAATGACTTACCTTGATATCTAATCCCTCTGGGACTTTTTTATGGTTTGAGCCAGCATAATCAGGATTCTACAAGTCTTGAGGATATTACAGCTTTGGAAGCTTCAATCTAGAATCTCAGAATCACACAGAATGACTGAAGTTGGAGGGATCTTTGGAGGTCAACCTAGGCGGGGCTACCAAGAGCGGGCTGCCCAGCGCCACAAATAACAGAGAACTAAAGAATAACATCCAAATTCTGCAGTCACTAATAAATTTGTACACGGTTACAGGCAACAATCAAGGTCCAAAGAGTTTCTTTACAGGGCAAGAATTTGTGTCATTGTTGTTTTAAGACTAACTCACTCTCAGTACAGACTCTCAGTAGAAGTATTAAGTGAAGTATTAACTCTCAGTAGAAGTATTAACTCATGCCTTTGAAGCTGAATAGTATCTGATTCCTGTTCGAAATGTTATCTCAGAGTCTCTCAAACACAGTTTTGCATGCAGATCCTACATCTGACACTGGTTAGTCCCCACCTATCTGGAATCTGCAAATTACGCTGTCCTGGTGCTGCTTGCTGGTCTTTTACACCTTCCACTCCCGCTGCTTTCATGATCCATTGTTTTTTCCATGGATAAGTGTGACAGTAAAGTAAAGGATTTTGAACTGGAATTATAAATGAGAAGAAATTCACAAACAGCTTTGGGTAGGTTTTGCCTTTATATTTTTGCCACTCCTTGGACTCTGACTTCAGTTCAAGTCACTAACCAAGCAGAACCTCAGGCCTCAGGCTGCAGTCTTGATTATTGCAATGGATGTAGCTCTCGCTGAGAACAGGAGCTGCCTTTTAAACTTATCTCAGTCATCATACACTTGTGTGAAGTTTCAGATCCCTCGCATATATCAACAAATTTAGTTTTATACTGAGACTTACATAACATACTCCATTTTCCATCCATTTTGTAGCCAGAACACAGAAAAAAATTATAACCATATACATACTACAGCTGTGGAGATGCCACGACTAATTTTGAACTATCTATCTAGTTGCAACAACACTGAACTTACTGAAGCCTAGTTATCCTCTTTTTTGGCCCACTGTCAGCTCAACTGTACTGCTTAGTACTGCATCTAAATATTTATTATAGTGGAGTCTGTAACCTAGACATCCCATAGACTTTTTTTTAAATTATTTAGTCCTTGTTACAAATTCTGTAATCTGCTAAACAGATTATAGTCATTAACGTGTCTAAGACTATGGCAATACTACATCTAAGTTGTTTTTTTGAGGGGAGTGACACAGGAAAATAAGTTGATAATTTTCTAGTGTAGGTCATTGGAGAACTACATTTTACAAAGTGGTCTTTTAAGGGATTTTTTTGTCATGTTTATAATGACAAGCACCCTGTTATATAATTTTCAAGAAGTAGATTTGTGTGTAAGTTTCAGGGTGTTCCAGCCTAATGTATTCTGAACATGTGAGATCTGTTTTAGCTGTTAAGGATTAGTTATCTCAAATTAAAACCATAGGTAGCAAGCCAATCATAACCATTAAGCTATTATAGTATCTATCATAATTCTTATTCTCATTCTGTAGATGTTTCTGGTAAATTAGGTTAGACTGTTATAGGCTCTTTTGTACTGTATGTTCTTTTTATATGGTTTGCTTTTTTTTCTGAAGTATTTTTCTCAGTAGATACCATACACAATATTCTCATTCTGTAAATTTACATCAGTATCTGCTGTTAAAAAAAAAGAAATGGCTAATGAGGAACTGGTGATATAAGAGATATGAGGTAGAAAAACAGCAGAATATTCGCTGTAATGCTATGTTGTTTTAAGTTATATACTTAAAAGTATGCTTTTTGAAAATATGTCTCCTGAATTACTCAGACATTTTAAATCATTTTACTTACAGTGTCTTTGGTGGAAATGTATTATAAAACAAAAGAAAAAGTATAGTGAAATTATGAAATCTCACAGTTTTTTTCAGTTGCAAATAGGAATTTTGTTTGCCTCATAAAATCTAAAAAAAGGAACAGGAATACATGAATTGTAATGACATGCAGCTGCGCTACTGAAAGTGTTTATGAAATTGGTTTGATCAGTTTAGACCAATTTACTAAGCTTCCAGTTTCATAGAACATAGTTGTACTGTAGCTTATAGTATGTACTGTCGTTCAGAATCATTAATAGTTTGTTGATAAGTTCTCTTCTGTCTTAGAAATCGGTAAGCTCTTTGAAACTCTGATTACCCTCATAATGTTCTTGCTTAATCTTTAATGATGATATGTTTTTTCTTTGTTATAATTTTTTTTTGGTTTGGGGTTGGTGTTTACCCCCTCCAAAATGAAATGTTTGAGTGTCCTGAATTACTAGCACTCTTCAGTTAAACTCCAGTGTTTGTTAATAGACTAAAGATAGGAACTAAATACAAGTCTACTGAAGGCAAATACTTGGTAAAGATAGATTTTAGCTTCTAGTTTCCTGGAGCTTAATGTAGACAATGAAATAATATTAAATAAAAAGGGTTTCTTTATTTAAAAAAGATTTGAAAGAGTGACTCACATAAGAGAGTTCAAATACATAAAAGACTACTGCAGAGAGAAATGAATAATCAGTTCCTCTCACCCGTAGCAGGTAAAATAAGAAGTTACAGGCTTAAGTTATAATAAGGGAGTTACCCATCTCTGAGGCAGGCTTCACAGGAGTAGGATAGTAAAGCACTGTAATAGAGAGGGAAGTGTTGGAGTCCGTTGTCGTCCAGCTGTAGTTTTCTGTAGTTTCTAGCAAAGGTTACTGTGGCTGTCATTTTACTGCAGGACGAGAAAGTCTTGCCCAAAAATTTTACTTGAAGTAGCGATATTTTATTTTCCTAAACTGTTTAAAGTAATGAGATATATCAGTGGTTTTGGGGTCTGCATTGGCATCCCACCCATTACTTGTTAGGTTGACCTACATCACTGTTTCCTTGTTCCAAGACAGGTAAGTTCCTCACGGTGGTAGGTGGATTCCCAACACTGCACTGTCATTGCTGAAGTGCATGAAGGCAGACAGACGTTTTGTTTCAGTAGAGAGGGAGGGGAAAATTCTTGTGCTCAGAATTTCTTTAATTGGTTCTCTGAAAATATAAGGTCATGAGTAAGTTGTTCTCCTGCTGTGGCTGCCTCCTTCTGTTTCTTTTACCCTTTGTTGTTTTACCTTTCATTTTAAAGCTAAGCTTCTCTTCCATAGTTCCCAGCATTGGACTATGCACAATAGAATCTGAGGGGTATATTTCAGGTATCTGAACCAAGGATCATCAAAATCTGTTAACAGAAAATGGGGTAGTCTGAGAAATGCAACAGGAACCAGATTTGTTGTCTCTTACCCTGTTTCATGATCCTTTCTCAAAAGGACAGAACACTGATAGTGTGCTACTAAATGCTGCTAGCTCTCAAACATTCACCAGTTGCTAGTCTTGGAGATCAATTTGTTGGAACTTTTAAAATAAGAAAGATGCTTGCAGAATGTCATCTCATTTTCCAGTATGTTGACTGTGTCTTGTAGTTGCTATTTTGAAGGCTGAGGAAAGACCCAGATTGTCTACTTTCTTTGTTCCTTTATTCAATGACAGGGAATGATTATAAAGTATCCTGTATTTAACTTCCATTTATTTAAGTTGTTTTAGGAGGGGAAAGGCCACGCTATCCTCTCCTGCTGTCCTTGTGTCTACAGAGGCACTCTGCTAGATTCGAGTTCACCCTCTCTACTTCCGTTCTCCTATGGGCAGTACACCCTAAGCTATTATTTTTCTCTCTCTCTCTAGCTTTTCTAATTCAGATATATGAATGTTTAGCTTCTGGTAAATTTGGTTACTTGTAACCTCATACCTCTGCCTACTTCAATTATGCCACAGTGAGGATGGATTTGAATGGTGATAACTGGCCTCACAGGCCTACCAGGCAATTTTGTGTGCCCTTAGCACCTGACTCTAGAGAACTTCATGCTGCGAAGGTGACAAGAAGGTAGCATCCTTTTAGACAACAGTGATATGCTCAGAATTACTTTTCTTCCCTGACTGATCATTTGTTTAATATCACTGTCTTTGAATATTTTCCTTGCTTTTTTTATGCAATGATTTGAACGAGTAAATGTCAAAATAATCCCATTCTTAAATACACTTATTGTAAATAATAATTAAAAGGGATTCAGCATGTTACATTGAAATCATCCCGCTCTGTGTCAAACTGATCTCTTACTTCCATGGTCTTTTTTCTGTATATTGCATTGCTCTTGCCAACCTTCCAATTCTACCTGACCTTTCATAGCTATCTTTTAGTAATGGAAGGAAAGCAACACTTCCTGTGCAATACATAAATTAAATGATTTGTGTGATAACCCAAATGTAGCACAGACATTACTGTTCACAAGTTCACCCTCTAAGCTGAAAAGTGCAGGAAATCAAAAACATGTAAAGCTGGATGTAGGCAGTAGTAGTGGCAATTAATTTATACTGGAAATAAGTATATCTTCCTACATATTAAACATAGTTTGTTCTTATTCTGAATGGCTCCTGTATACCGACATAGTGTGAAGGTGGGTCTTAATCCTGTTTGCACTGTGTTGTCCTATTATGTGGAGCTTGCAGACATTGTTGAGATTGTGACAGAACTGCACTAGGGGAAGGTAAACCTATTTAAATTAGAAATATCTGAACTCGTAACCTGAAGATTTCCCCTATCTTTAGTGCTAGTTTGATCTTTCATTTGCACTGAGCCAATGTTCACCGCGTTCATACATGTACAGTGTCAGTAAATTTGAAACCATGGCAATGAATTGATCCATCTTGGGATTGTTCACTGCGTCTGTGAAATGGGAGTGCACCACTAATGTGATTAACCTGCTATGGAACTGAGTTCTGACTGACTCTGCAAGCTAAACTTAAGGCCAAAAATTGCAGCTACACAGTTCAGTGTTAGACTGTATATAAACTGTGTATAAACAGACAAAAAACCCTAAAAGTGCTGTACAAAGCAGGCAGAGCCCACAACACTCTCCAAGGGGCGAGTGGGTGGATAGCATTCATTAATGTAATGATTCAGAATCCATGAACTGGTACGTGTAACGTTTGAAAGAGATGGCTGAAGAAATCTATTCATCCTTTTTACTTAAAGAACAGATGATCAGATTTGTGAGGTCGCAAGTACTTTGTTAGTGGGGAGAGTGAAGCTGAAGCAATACAATTTAACTGTGTTTTGTAGAGAAGCAATGTACGTACCTTTCATTGTAGTGAATTGTTTCAATCCTTATATGAGAAACAAATATATTTTTTAAAGATGTATCAGTGCCTCTATTGCCTCAAAAAGTCTTGAAGTGTGCTAGATTTTGAGAATGCTTAGAAACATTAAGACAATTGCAGCTACTTGTTTATGGAATATTGCCTCAAGAGGACAGCATGTTTCAGAGGGGTTTTCAAGGTGTTTTTAAGATATTGGCTTTAATCCATAAAGCTTTCAGTTATCTGGACCATACTTTCTCCCTCTCACTTCTACACAATTAAGATCGTAAACAGTTGGCATTAAATCCATCTCGATTTGAAAAGGAAGATCCTTTTATCGGGGAGTTTCCTGTAAGTCAGCACAGACTGCTGCTTCACTATTTCCTGGCCACCTGCTTTACCTATAAGTATGTTAGTTTGATATGCTTCCCAGAAAGCTGAGTATTTCCCCACCCACCCTTTCAAAGTCTTAGAGAGACAATATAGTGTAACTGTGCGTGAACTGTTGTGGATCTCTAATTGTAGTTGGCAAATGTTATTATATACCCCGTGGACGGTCAATTATATGTGAGGTATATTGTAGATTTTGTATTTTGTCTGCTGTAAAAATTTCTTGAAGTGCCTAACGCCAGGGTTATGTGCTTAAATTAGAACTTGAAATAAATGTAATAAATAAATATTTGAAGCAGACAGTTTCAGATAATAAAGAGAGCTGGGTCCTGGGTAGAAAACACTGTAAGTCTTAAACCAGCAGAATTCTTAATAAAAGTGAAATAAAAGCCCTAAAGAATTTATTCTCTGAAAGAAAAAAATACCCAAAACCAAAATCCAAGTCCAAACCAAAAACCCAAATTAATAGGTTTTATGCTTGCTGAGTTAGAATATTGTATATTATACAAAACTAATTAATAGGGAACATTTTTTTTACCTCTAATTTCTATTTAATAGGCACTGCACTTGTCATTGCAGGTATGGTTACAAAAGTATGGCTACCTTCCACCAACTGACCCTCGAATGTCGGTGTTGCGCTCTGCAGAAACCATGCAATCAGCTATAGCTGCCATGCAGCAGTTCTATGGCATTAATATGACAGGAAAAGTGGACAGGAACACAATTGAGTAAGTAACCAGCAATGAACTGCTCTTGACTTTTCTGTTTCAAGCAGGGTAAAACAGAACTGAAAAACTTTATAACACATGTAGCAGGGTAACTGGGATACCCAAATAGTGTTACATCTTCAGATGGGGAGTTAAAATACCTTTTTCTCCTCACCTTTTCTTTTTTTTTTTTTTTTTTTTTTTTAATAATCTTCTGTATTTCATGGTAGCAGGTAGTCACCTGCCTAATTGCTGTCTACCTTTGGGCATGTGATTGTAAAGAAAATGTTCCAGAGTTAACTACAGAAAGGGCCAAAAGGTTATCAGTGCAGAAGTGGAGAAACTTACTCCAAATTGGCAAGAATTCCTGAAATGTTTCACATTGGAAGGAGTCTTTTCTTATGGGAACATCTTAAGTGTAAATTTCCTTCTTCTAATTTCAAACAATTTTAGCACTCTTCACTGGCCCATTAATTTGGTGGTTTTCTGTAACAAAGACCAGGTGTGGCCATGCAATAAAATTGGATTAATTTTGCATGCTTTTGCAATTCTGAAGTTGTTTAAGGCCAGCAGTCTCTGATTTTCCTAACAGACTGAACGCACATAAACTTTGTGAAACAGAGATGTTAAAAGACATTTCCAAACAACTCTATAATACATCAAATTTAAAAAATGTGGAAAATGAAAAAAAAAACCCTGAAACAAAAACCTTTGCAAAAGAATATTAGTAAACAAATATAAAAACGTATCTGGGACTCAGCTTTGAAGTGCTTGTTGGACCCATTCCAGTTAAAAGCAGTAAAGTTTATTTTGTGCTTTTAGAAAAAATTAGTTAGCTTGAAAAGCAAACAGCAACAATATAGTACTGTCACTACATTTAGTTTATTGAAATATGTCTCAACTACTTCTCTAAAAGGTTTTTGGGGTTTTTTTGGGTGGGGAGGGAGGGATCGGGAGGAAATCCTCCATTTTCCGTTTACAAGCCTCAATCCGATGTGTCATCTTTATTCTGGCATGAAGAATTTTTCTATCATTTAGAGTTTAGGGAAAAGACTACCCAAATGCTGGCAGGATTGGAAAAATCATTTTATTCCACTGACACATGCATTATTGCATTGAAAAGCAATAAAGCAAAGCAGATTTTAGGGCTGCCCAATGGGGAGGTGAGTTGATCACACATCCCTCTGTTTAGGAATTTAAAGGACCTTAGAACATGCAGTGCAGTAGTAGTAAATACCTTGTGAGAGAGCCATGCTCAAAAGTATGTTAATGATCCAATCTGCAGGGTAGAGAGGCTACAGCTTCAGTGGTTGATCCTTGAAGAGAAAGTGCTGCTGTGCCAGTCACTAGTAGTCTTTTCTAAACAAATATTAGTGGCAGCTTTGTAAGAGGTGATATATTTCACTAACAGGAAAATAGTTTGTTCACAGCAGTAAAGAGAGGACAAAAAGTGGTAACCTAAGGAAAAGCAGAGGCCATATCTTAGTTTAGGTTATCATCTAGTGAGCTGAAAAAAACCCCAAACTTAGGCAAAGCTGTAATTGCAAAGGGAAGAGTTTTATGTTTTCTAAATTGAGCTTGATGACCAGCATTTCAGCAAGGTTGTCTTTACTTCTTCTGCTGTGTAAGAGACAAAGGAATCCATCTATGCAGCAATCCAAAACATTAATTTTACAGTCTTCTGGATACTGAGAATTCCAAACCTTTTGATGCATGATTTGCTTCTACACAGAAAGCCATAATAAAACAGGGCAATTCATAGGTACATATAATTCTTGCTGAATGAATACTGCATTTACTTACACATTTGGAGTTGCATTAACTTGAGTCAAGTTGGGAACAGAACTGATTCTTAAAGACTTGTCACATTCACATTGGTGTTGAGAAAAAATAAAACTCATTAAAGTAAGCTGCGGCCTCAAGTTACCATTGAGTTCAGTTACTACTGAATATTCTTGGGAGATGTAACTATATAACAAAGGATATACTTTTTTTTTTAATTATTCATTTATGACAATATTTTGTAACTGTATGAAATAATTTTTCCGTTCATCTAAACAGAAAATACACATACAATTTTTTGGTCAGAAATATGTGGCAGTTTATAATTTGTTTCTCTGTGATGAATGTGTTATAATCACATACAATCCTGGGATTATGAAGTAAAGCAGGAAACTCATAACTACTATGTTCTCATCTTGTGTGTGAGGATGTACCTGCTTCTCTAGCATGTCTTAAGAAGTGATTACAATGTACCTCTTTGTCTTCGGAAAGACAAACAATTAGAAGTTATAGTATAAATTGATAAGAACCAGCTCT
Organism: Tapera naevia; assembly: GCA_033556795.1. Lineage (NCBI taxonomy): Eukaryota > Metazoa > Chordata > Aves > Cuculiformes > Neomorphidae > Tapera > Tapera naevia. The sequence goes on from JAUMJJ010000038.1 coordinate 9,768,284, forward strand.
AGTCATATTAACAGAGTAATAATATCCTGCATCATCATCATTAAAAGTCTCCTAGGAAAATTTTGTTGCTCTGAAAAAAAATACTTCATCCATGAGTATTTTGGCTTGCATAAATAATAACTGTGTTCATCTTCCCTCTACTACTGACCATTCACTTGATTTTGCCATATGTCTTGTTTCTGAAGTGGCTCGCACAGCATGATATATGCTTATTGCTGGAGATAAGGAAGACTCAGTGGTAGGTAGAAACAGACATCATTATAATGGGGTAAAAATCTGAGTATCGTGACTGTGACGAACCCAGGGAAAATACTGTGTGACGTTTGCATTGGGTTCCCCAGTATTTTCTGTGATTCATTTATGTATTGCCAAACACAGCCAATGATTCATTTTAAAGGAGACTTCTGAAAATGGATGCACTGTTGACGTCCTGATCTTTCACATCCCTAAACCAAATATGCTAAATAAAAAGCTAGTTGTTGTCATTTCTTAGAAGTGCTATACATGTTTATTTCCAAAACATGTTTTGCAGTTTAAAGGGGTACATCACAAACTTCTTGGTATACAGATAGAATAGTTGTATATAGGATGGTGACTAAATCTATTCAATAGTAACAAAGCATTCATTTTATTTTAATGTCTTTCTTTACAAATAAATGGTAAATGTACTTATTTTAATGCTTTGATGGGCTTCAAACCAAGTTTACTTCAAGGTTCATAATTAACATGTAATCTATTTATGTGTGATCTCTGCTTTTTATATTCTAATTATCAGTCACAGAGTAAGAGTGAATGGTAAATTTTGAGCTCTTGAAATAGACTCAGTGGTCTATTTTATTAGTAAATGTTTTTTGTACAAAAGCTGTACATAAGATCTAGTGCCCTCAGCAAACATTCACTGAGAAGCCTTGCAAACAAATCATCATCAGAATCAGGGCTGAAACACAGTATCTTACATCACTCTTTGACTGATTCCTTTTACTTAGGGAAGTGTCAGTCAAGCCCTGTAATAACAAAGTACAATAGGGAAGAGTAAAGATGTTTAGAAAACATATCTATCTGCCCACAAGAATTTTAAGGGTGCCATTCAGTAGTTTTCTTAAGGTATCTGTAATTTTTCCAGCCACTAAGTCAAGTTCCACTATGTCAAGTTGGACTCTCCTTTTTATTTTAATTTTTTTTTTACTGTAACTCTGCTAATCCCACCCCCTCTCCAAACCCACCACCGTCAAAAACATTATACAGCCTAAGCAGCAGTTTTGATCAGGGATAAATGAGGGGGGATGTTCAACCAAAAGGTACGGTTTTAATGTTTTGATTCCACGCTAGATCAAAACTTTTTCCTGAAGGCTTAAGAAAGTGAGGAGACAGAACGAGATTCTTACTCTAAAACCTCAAAGAAAAATATATGATTAAGCAATTCACTTGAGTTATGAGAAGTTTAGTTTCAGCTCTCTTCCTACTGGAAGAGCATTACAGTTTTGCTGCATGTTTTTATTTTAATGTTTTCTGATTTTCTGTGAGTCTAAACTGTTTTCTTTTGCCATAAATATCTCCTCAGGTTTTAAGCTAAAGAGCTCTAAGAGGAATTTGGTGTGACACAGTCTACAGATAAATATATTAGTCACAAAAGCCCCTTTATTAGAGTAGTGATAATATATTAATTTTGATTTCTGCATAAAAGGTTTCTACAAATTCAGAAACAAACAGATGAAAGAGAGGCCAAGTCATCACTAGTATGCACCTTTTTTAAATGAAAAACAATTATTTAAAAAAAATTAATTAAACTCTTGGAAGGAATGAAGAACATGGAAGACCTTGATGTTAAAAGCAGCTGTATTTGGAAGAAAATAGAAGTGAATACTTTATGTGTCAGTTCCCTCTCAAATAGAAAAGCGTGATTACTACTAACAGAATTCTGCCTCACGGTAAGCGTGAGAACAACTACTATTTACAAAAAAAAGTAATAGATTAAAAAAACCCACAGATATATGCACCAGAATTTGTTTGCATTTTGCCTTATTTCTGTACTAGAAAATACTGAACTCCAGTACTAACCATGTAATAATTTGTTTAGATTTCTGACAGCTAAACTTAGCTCCGCTAAGATCTAGGTGATAGATTTGGTGGTAGTCCAACTCTTCACCTGCAAATTGCATCTTTCCTTAAAATTTACATGAAGATGATTTCCTGAAAGCTGATGAACCACTTCTGCAACAACTTTCATTTGATTTACATTGTGTTTTATACTATGTGTGAACCACAGTCCCAATCCTCATGTAAGAACAGTAAGAACATTAGTGAGCCAGACTGCATGACAACATGGAACATCCCACTCCAATCCAAACCAGTGAGGGTACAAGCATAATGTTTGTGGTAGGTACATATCACTTCAAAATCGATGCAAGAACAAATTATAACTGCTTGAATTCCATATATAACGTTATTTTGGACTATGCTTTGTTTTGCTAAAAATGGATTGTCAGTAGTTCAAGTAAGATAATATTATTCAATGTTGAATTTTGAGTCAGTTCTGCCTATTGTTCTTGACTTTTTGTATTAAATCTTGTGTCCAACATTATTTTCTGTAAGAGTGTTCAACCTTTGACATAACTTGAGAGATTATTTCAATAACAGTTTTGTAGATTAATTTTTAAATTCAAAACTTGGAATATTTACATTGATCTGTGCCTGGCTTGTCAGTGAGCATACCCGATTATTAAAATAGATCTCGATCAGTTAAGCTAAATAATTAAAAGGGTTTTTTTTGGGGGAACTAATTCAATTGATGTAACACTGACCTTTTGTTATGTATATGTCTTTTTCTGCAGTACGTGTTTGTGCAGTTTCAACAGCGTAATTTACATACACCTTGTTATTAAAATGCATGGTAGCGGCATGCTGTGATCTTACATGCACTGCAAAAAACTGTTACTGACAACATGTCTAACAGTTTTCTGTGCTCTTTGCCAATTTCAATCTCATTTGTTGATATGTAAGTATGATATAACTTTACTAAGAAGAATAGAACTGCACATAGCTAAGATCTGTTTCTTTAATTTTTGGGTTTTTTAGAAAAAAATAAACTTTTTCAATAATATTTCATCCTAGTAATGGCTAACATCTTCTTTGTTGAATTGACAATTTTTTAAAAAAAAAACCAACAAAGCGTCCTGAAGTAAAGATGTAGGGTGTTTCAGAAAATACTGGTAGGGTAAAGTTTTGTAGATTTTGTAGTATTTTCTTTGCAGACACTGGGGAAAGAAGATTGACTCCCTTATAAATACAAATAATAGTCAATTGTTTTACTCATTTTGTCATTATTCTGACTAGAAATTAAAGTAAATAATTCTCTGTTTCTTACTTGGAACAGGTTATAATGGACTCAGTGTTTTCAGTTCATGCAGTCACATTCCTAAGTTTTGGCTTCCACTTCTACAGTCTTTGTCAGTGCAAGTGAGATGCAGTGCCATCACTAATTTTTTTTATTTTCCAACAGAAGTTTTATGACTGTACTTTAAACCTCTTCACATAGATTTATGAAAATGCCTGTGGCTGATTTTGACTGTATTTGCCCATCTCTGGAAGTTCTTTCAGTATGCAATATGGCTTGTCTTTTATTAGTAGGTCTAAAGCTTAAAATGCACATCTCATTTCTTGACTACAGAACATATATACATACACAATTAGTGTTTGTCCTGCAAATATTCCATGTTTTCTGTTGACTAAGAGACATTTTTCTTCATTTTGCATATATTGAACTAAGAATATGTAATGGAAAAGATGAAAAATGGTTTGCTGGTTGGTTTACTTTTTCTTTCAGCTTTTATTACCTACACATATTTTAAAAGGAATCTGCTAACTGAGATGACATTTCAAATGACTTTTTTGTCTTCCAGACATACATACATACAGCTGCTGTGTGTATATTTATTTATGAAATAATCCTTAAAGGCCAGTTTAATGGTCAGAAATTCATTCATGCGAGCCTGAATATGTGATATGCCATTGTGAAACTAGAGCTTTTATGTCAGTAATTATTTGGCACGTTAGAAATGAAGTCAGATGAACTGGAAAAGTAGCAGAGGAGATTTGTCTTTTAATTACGAAGTGACTGTTTTTAATCTTGCTGTCTTCCTAATAGTAAACTCTTCTGCAGCCGCTCAGCTCATATAAAATAATTTCATCCGAGTTTTGTTCATTTTCACTCCAACTAAATAATTACACTACAAGTAAAAAATGGTTCAAGGATACTGTTAGCGAACTCACGCTAACAAATGCTGACAAATTTGAAATTTTTTAAATGTTGGAAAACATTGAAATATTGAAGGCAGCTCTAAAGATCGAGGATTTGTGCGCAAAGCCTTGTGCTCCTGCAATGTTCATTTTTGTTGTTTGTGTTTTAGACCTTTTCAGTTTGATTTTGTGCAGAATATTACATATTCTTAGGCAGAATTCTTGAGTTAAGTATATCCAGTAGGAGCATACAGTTGCAAAGAGTTACTTTTCATTTTGTGGAAAGAGAGTAAGATAGAAGAACTTAATAGTATCATGAAGTTATCAGTTTCAGTATCTCAAAGTAAAAAAATTCTTGCAGTTGACGGGCTTTTTTTTAAGACTATTTAAAAGAATTCAAGGCTTGTTTAAATATCATGACAATGAGACAAGTATCACAGAATACAAAAAAAAATAGAAACTAGTGATTTGGCTAAATCTTTGTGTATATACTTCACCTTCAGCAAGCAAGGTAGTAGTACAGGTCATAATTACCTGGAACGAATCAGAGTAAATTATTTATTTTGAAAGATTTGTACAGTGGTGAAGTCTTTGTTCAGAAGTTGGAACAAAAGAAAAGTAGGAAAAATTAACAGCAATTGAATTTGTTTCTGAATGTTATGTGAGGCATTAAGCCCTACAAACTATATATCTAGTAACAAAATAAGTGTTCCTTTTAGTAGTCATTGCATGTAGACACAAAGTTGATAATACCATAACTTAAAAAATGTGTGATGTTTCTATTACTTTGGAGCAGTGGTTATGGTTTTCCTTTCATGTAGGTTTAACTATTCGGTTCCATTTCTTGCAGCTGGATGAAGAAGCCACGATGTGGTGTGCCTGACCAAACAAGAGGTAACTCCAAATTTAACATTCGACGGAAACGCTATGCATTAACAGGACAGAAATGGCAACATAAACATATCACTTACAGGTACCAAAGATATTAATATAGAGCTATAAATCTTACTAATAGTGCTGACTTTTATTTTAACGTAAATATAAATTTATGAAATATTTTTCAATATTTTTCAATATTTTTAGAAGTTTATTATTAATGTGTGATGTATAAATGCTGATTTGGATACCTCTTGGATAAGTACGTATGTGCTACATAAGAAGAAAATTATTTTCTTCAATTAAAGTTGCATGCATTTAGTAATTGGTAAATTCTCTGAAGCTTTCAGCATAGATTTAAGATCCTTAAGTTCACCTTTCAGTCCTCTTGGCAACTTCTGAAAGAACACTTAAGAGCACTTTAATGAAACTCAGGTCTCTAACTTAAGTATGCAAAATAGGTTATTGAAAGGAGTCAGTCTCTGCAAAATGTAGATTTCTGCCAGTCTACTAAGTACGAATAAATTTGATTATAATTCGGTGAGTCACTCACCCAACCACTTCCTGTCTACATGATGATGGGCATACGGGTATGTGCGGGGTGTACATTGGTATAACTCTTGAGTCTTGCATGTATCTAAACTGATCTTTGCAGGGAGAGTTAGATGGAAACTCTGTATTTGCTAGAGCTCTGTCAACCAAACAAAATGTCATGTATATAATGTAAAATCCTTGATTTGTCAGCCAGCTAAGGATTCCAATACATTAGATTCGAAAATTTACACAGCCTCATTGAGATTCCTGTAATATCTAAGAAGAACAAGTTCTGAGGAGAGATAAATTTGTTTTCAAATTCATTAACGGGTGCTATTATCCATGAACCCATAGGAGAACTAAATTTTGGTTCATAAGTTCCAGTGTAGTATGGATAGTTCTTCATACCACAGTGAAGAGATAATTTTATTAGTAACCCTGTGTCCATGCTGTGGCTTATGTCAGAATTGGAGAATTCTATTTTAAGACATTACACATTGGTACAACTTCAAGCAATAGAGAACCGACTGCCTTAAGATTAAAGTGTTGCGTTTACTAGAGTCCTTTATTGCTAATGTAAATGTAATGCATCGCTGGTTAGAATAGAATGCCCACCTGTACTGCAGCACTTTACATTTTTCTGCATTTTAAAATTTAAATATAGTGAGTGTGCAGACATATGACAAGACATGTGTGGTCACCTACAAATATATGTAGCTTTCTATCACTCTGATTTGTAGAGAGTCCAATTCTATGTTTTGTTACAGGATCAGATCACTTATATATCTTCTGTACTGTCACATAAGACATTAATCATAACAACAAATGAGGTTGCCCGGTATTAAACTATGTGGCAACTATCTATTAATCTTTCTTACTTTGAAGAATTTGTAACAATTCTTTACCTCCTGCCTTACCTCTTGTAAAATGTTCTCTCTCTCAATTTGACAAAACCGCCAGTCAACCAGACCTTTGAAAGGAACAAGCCTGTAATACTTTTTGCAGTGTATTACACAACAAAAGACTTAAAGTAGAAAACCTAGATTTTATTAGAAGAAAAAATGCAATATTAATCTCTGAATTAAAAAAAAAAATCAAAGAAAATAAAGACAACAAAAAAAGAAAAAAATATACATTTTTCTTTCCCTCTTTTGTTGTTCCCAGCAATTCCCTGCTTACAGACTTAATACTAGCTATCTGAATGATATTTTGAGTTACTTTATTCCCCAAACTTTCGATCATATCTCTAGCATCACTTGTCTGCTTGATTTTTCTCAGTGTCATTTCTAAGTCTCTTTATAAACTTCCAGATGTCCAGTTGCTTTCTGTGTCTTCCTGGCCAGTCAAGTCTTGTAGTCTGGAGTGGACTTGCTAAGCAAGCTTAGTAATTACTCCAAAGTAAGAACACTTTCTTTCTTATTTCAGTATCTACTGCCTCTTCCACTGTGGTGGGGTGACCCTGGCTGGCCGCCAGATACGAAGCCACTTTATCGCTCCTTTCCTCATCTGGACAGGGGAGAGAAAATGTAGTGGAAATGCTCGTGGGTAGAGATAAGGACAGGGAGAGATCACTCAGCAATTGCTGTCATAGGGAAAACAGACTCAACTTGGGGCAATGAGTTTAATTTTATTACCAATTAAAATCACAGTAGGACAATAAGAAATAAAATCTAAATCTTAAAAAATTTTCCTCCCACCCCTCTCTTCTTCCTGGGCTCAACTTTACTCCCTAATTCTCCACCTACCTTAGGGTTACAGTCAGTTCATAACATGTTGTCTCTGCCACTCCTTCATCCTCAGGGGGAGGACTTCCCGCGCTCTTCCCATGCTCCAGCATGGGGTCATTCCCATGGAAAACAGTCCTGCAGACACTTATCCAACATGAGTCCTTCCCATGGACTACAGTTCTTCATAAACTGTTCCAGCATGAGTCCCTTTTATGACGTTCAGTCCTTCAGGAACAGACTGATCCAGCACTGGTCTTGCATTGGTTCACAAGTCCTGCCAGCCTGGAGCATCTCCTCTCCTTCATTCTTCACGGACCTTGGTGTTGACGGAATTGTTTCTCTCACATATTCTCACTCCCCTCTTTGGTTACACTTGCATGGATCGTTTCCCCTCTTCTTAACTATGTTATCCCAGAGGTGCTACCACCATTGCTGATAGGCCCTTCGCCAGCAGCGAGTCCATCTTGAAGCCAACTGGCATTGTCTCTATGAACACAGGAGAAGCTTCTAGCAGCTTCCTACAGAAGCCACTGCTGTAGCGCTCTCCCACACACGCCCTCTACTGAAACCTTGCCACACAAACACAATACATCCCAATACATAAACTTTTCTGGAAAAGAAAACCAAAACCCCACAAAAAAACACACTTAAACCCAAGCCCCTCTCCCCCAACAGAACAGAAATGCAGAACAAACAGAAATATTCCATCCATCACAGCTGTCTTATCATAGGACTGCACTCACCAGCTTTTGTGAACAGAAAGGGCAATAGCAAAAAAATTATTTTGTGAACATACCCATTATGTTAAAAAAAGACCAACAGATGAGCAGAACATGGAGTAAATGAGTTTTCCTGAAGTATTTAGTGATTTCTTTGCCAAGGATTTTGATTGGAGGAAAGTAAGGCAAGATTTTCAAATTTTATTCTTCATTGCTTACTTCAAAAAAATATTTAATCTAATACTATAAATGTATAAACACTTGTTGGACTCTGCGAAATTCACGGATGTGGAGTTCTTTGTATGTATCACTACCGAAGATGTAGAAGTCCAGTGCTGAGGCCAGCTCTTGGAAAGAGGTCAAAAGCTACATCTACAACTTACTGTCTGGCTATCTGTCTTAGATTATATCCTCAGATGCTCTGTTTAAATGAAATAATTATCTCTTCAGGAAAAACACCAAGACATATTAATAGAAAAATAGAATTGAGATCACATGCAAATGCATTTTAACTGTGTCTACTTATATTTTTACTCTAGCATTTTCTGTCTGTCACTAATTTTTTCCCCAAGATTGCTCCTGGCACCTGTTAAGTTTAAATTAATTAATTTTATTCAGAATATATTTCCTCTTATATTGTCCCTGTAAGCATGGGTAGGAGGACTGAAATAGATGCACACACAACATAATGTTATTTCTACATTTCCATATTTTAAATTTAAAATTTGTTGAGCTGAAACACCCAAAATTTCAAAACAGAGTTTCAAGGAGGTGACCTGCTACTATAATATACATGCATTATGCCCTTTTTTGGCCACATATAACATTTTGGATTAGGTGATAACTACTGTTAGAAAAATATATGTGTGCAGACAGTATCAAAATTCTGCAAAGTTTCCAGTATTGGGAACATCAGCATAGAATTTGCATTGTACTGGATTAATTATGCTTTCTCTTCCTCAGGGAATGCAGCTTCCTGCTGATTTGAGCTAGTGAATAAGATAGTTCTTACAATTTCTGTTTCTAATGAAGTTATTCAGCAATATGACTTACTGTATCTTTTCTGCCTCATATAGTTCATGCTGGTATAACTTGTAGATATTGTTAGTACTTATGTTATGCACTAACAGTACTTTTACAAAGGAAGAAACATAAAGTGGCAATTTGAATATTTTTACCAGCCAGAAGAATATTGGAGCACAGGAGAACATCTAGAGAAAATGAAAATTATAGACCATTACAGAAAAAAAATACAAAAATATAATCACAGAATCAAAGAATAATAGAATTGTTTAGTTTGGAAAAGAACTTAAAGATCATCAAGTCCAATCGTAAACCTAACACTGCCAAGTTCAACACTAAACCACATCTGGAAGCACCACATCTACATGTCTTGTGAATACCTCAAGGGATGATGATTCAGCCACTTCCCCTGAGCAGCCTGTTCCAATGCTTGAGAATCCTTACAGTGAAGAATTTTTTCCTGCTATCAGGTCTAATCCTTCCCTGGCACAGCTTGACACCACTTCCTCTCATCCTATTCACTTGTTACTTGAGAGAAGAGACCAACACCTATCTCACTACAGCCTCCTTTTGGGTAATTGTCAAAAGCAATAAGGTCTTCCCTGAGTCTCTTTTCCTCCAGACTAAACAACTACAGTTTCCTCAGCTGCACGTCATGAGATTTGTTCTCCCAGCACTTCACCAGTGTGCCTTTCTCTGCATACATGCAGCACCTCAACGTCCTTCTTGTAGTGAGGGACCCAAAACTGAACACAGTACTTGAGGTATGGCCTCCGCAGCACAAGGTACAGGGGGACAATCACTTCTCTGGTCCTACTGGCCGCATAATTTCTAATACAAGCCAGGGTACTCTTGGCCTTCTTGGCCACCTGGGCACACTTCTGGCTCCCGTTCAGTCAGCTTTCACTAACACAGAGAGGTTCTTTTCCACTAGGCAGCTTTCCAGCCATTTGTCCCCAAGGCTGTAGCGTTGCATGGGAATGTCATGGCCCAAGTGAAGGAAGTGACACTGAGCCTTATTGAACCCCATAAAATTGACCTTGACCCATTGATCCAGCCTGTGCAGATCCCTCTGCAGAGACCTTCTGTGTGTTGTCCTGTGTGAGCTGCGTAATAGCTGCATGATAGATGATCTGCTCCATAACCTTATCTGGCACCAAGGACACGTTGACCAGACCTGTGTTCCCCAGATCCTCTTTGCAGCCCTTCTTGTAGATGAATGTCACATTTGGTAACCTCCTGTCAACTGGAACATTCGCAGTTAGCCAGGACTGCTGATAAGTAATGGAAAGGGGCTTGGTGAGCACTTCCACCAGTTCCTTCACTACCCTTAGTGGATCTTATCTGACCCCATAGACTTGTATGTGTCTAAACCATGTAGCAAGTCGCTATCCATTTCCCCCTAGATTATGGGGGCTTCATTCTGCTGCCAATAAATTTATTCCAGCTCAGGAGTTGAGTATGCAGACAACAAGTGGTTAAGACTGTTACAAAGAAGTACCTCAGCCTTTTCCTCATCCTCTGTCACTAAGTTTCATCCCTCATCTGATAAAGGTTGGCAATTCTCTTTAGCCCTCCTTTTGCTGCTAACATATTTATAGAAAGATTTTTTTATTGTCCTTTACCACAGTAGCCCAAGTTCTAGCTGGGCTTTGGCCCTTCTAATTATTTGACTGCATAACCTCACAACATCCTTGTAGTCTTTCCAAGTTATCTGTTACTTCTTTCAAAGGTCATAAACTATTTTTTTCCTGAGTTCCAGCCAGAATTCAGCCAGGCCAATCTTTTTCACTGCTGGCTTATCTTTCAGCACATGGGGACAGCCTGCTCCTGCACGTTTAAGACTTCCTTCTTGAAGACTATCCAGCATTCCTGGACTCATTTGGCCTTCAGGACTTCCCCCCAAGGACTTTGTTGACCAATCTCCTAAACAAGCACTCTGGAAGACCAGGGTGGCAGGGCTGCTGACCTGCTCCTCACTTTTCCAAGAATGAAAAAATCTCTAATTTGTGATCGCTGTGCCCAAGACAGCCTCCAGTCATCACACCACTCACAAATCCTTCTCTGTTTGCAAGGAACAGGTCCAGCAGGGCTCCCTCCCTAGGTGGCTCATTGACCAGCTGTGTCAGGCAATTATTCTAAACAACAATCCAGGAACCTCCTAGACTGTTTCCTATCTGCTGTAATGTATTTCCAGCAGACATCTGATAGGTTGAGCACTTTTGTCACAAGGACATAGACTAGCAATCTCAAAATGGTGATATGGTCTTGATTCTTCCTTAGTGTTTTAGATTGTATTTTTGTACCACAATCCTTGGACATTATGTATAGAGAGAGAAGAAATCTATGAAACCTATTAAGGGATTTTCTGTTTGTTTTTTAAGGAAGTGTTTACTTACACACATTCTCCTTTTCTTCTATGGGAATAAATCATCCTGTACTTTAAAGAAGGAGCAACAACGTGAATTGATAAATCAATCAGCTTTGCAAAAATAGAACATAAATATTTATATGTCCTTTTTATACAAAGAATTATTGAATTTAAAGTCATCCTCATCAGAATTTTGTGCATGCTATTCATAATTTTAAGTCCAACAGTCATTGATCAATTACTCAAATAAAATTGGAGAATACTCTCTAAAAAAGCCAAGCTTTGCTTTGAATTGCAGTCATTAGTTGACTTAGAACTTGTAACAATTTAAAATAAAATAAAATAATAATTTAAAAGCTATTGGGATTTATTTTGCTGTCTGTAGGAAGAAAATACCTGATTTTTTCATCAATATATAAAAATTTAATTGGTGGAGGAAATGTATCTGTAGATGTTCAATGGCTTCCTCCCAAACCAACTACTATTAATTTGATCTTTTTCTTTACCTCAGTGGAAATTAGGTTAAGCCCTAGATTAATGTCTTTTTCCTTTCTCAAGTTAGATATATCCTGGATTTCAGATCTCCAAAAACTAACAGAAGATGAAAGATTTTGTCTTTAGGGTGTTCGGTTAAATGGATTAATGCTAGCTGGGAGCTTCATTATGCAATGAAAAGTCTTATCTGGCTCATTAACGATAGACTGTGTTATTTCCAGGATCTGAGTGATCCATATTGTGAGGAACTTGAAAAGACAATTTTTTCTTGGGTTTTTAAAAGCCACACTGAAAAGTAATAAAGTTAAGGAAAAACTTAGAAAATAGTGTTGTTTCAAAGTAGCAACAAAACATTTTTATAAAAAAATATTTTAAGTGTACTACTACAGAGGAATGTTTAGAAAATATTTCTTAAATCAAGGAAATGCACACTTTATTAATCTTACTTGTACTGATGTTCATGCTACATAAATCTTGAAATATTTGGCTATGCTGTTTCAGCAAATTTTTTAAATATGTGGCTATACTGTTTCAGCTGTACTATTTCCTAACTAGGAAAGGTTACTGGAGTAGAAGACCAGCTGTGGAGAAATACTAATCTTCTCTTCCTGATATTTTCTATTTAGGAGCTTTATTTGGTGACCACTGCATAAAACTGAGCACTCTGTTGGGAATGTTTCCCTCCTGTTCCCTACAATTTTCATACGATGACAAGGTGGAAGGATGGGGCAGGGGATGAGATACATTCATTGTGTCATCTGGCAGGACACAAGTGACCGCAAATAATAGGCTAAATCACTAACTGCAAATTATACTTAGTTTATTTACCTAAGTGTTCAACAGACAAAACTTATAAACTTCTAAGTATTTGCATACATAGTATCATAGAATGGATTGGGTTGTAAGGGACCTCAAAGCCCATCCAGTTGCAACCCTTCAGCCATGAGCAGGGACACCTCTCATGAGACCAGGCTGCTCAAGGCACCTTCAGGGAGGGGGAATCCACAGCTTTCCTGGGCAACTTGTGCCAGTGTCTCACCATCCTTACTGTGAAGAAATTCTTCTTAATGTCTAATTTAAATCTTCCCGCTTCCAATTTAAAGCTCTTCCCCCTTGTCCTATCACTACATGCCCTTGTAAAACGTCCCTCCCCAGCTTTCCTGTAGCCCCTTCAGGAACTGGAAAGCCACTATAAGGTCTCCCCTGAGCCTTCTCTTCCCCAGACTGATCAAGCCCAACTCTCTTAGAGCAGAGTACAGGGGCAGAATCACCTCCCTCGATCTGCTGGCCACACTTCTTTTGATTACAACTCCAAGTCTAGAAAGATAGTAATTTGTCTTAAACAGACTACTTGTTTTCTAAAATAAAGTTCTCATAAACTTTTAGACTGCCCACAGGGCTTAAACGCTTAAGGTGTAATGGGGCAGGAATGCACTGGTTCCTGACACTAAGCTTTAGCTTTTTGTTGTAAGCATGGATGTAGAATTAGATTTTAATTAAGGCTCTATTAAACATTCTTTTGTTGTTATAACTACATCTTTTAGCAACTTTCAATCAGAAATACCATAAAAAATGCAATTGTAGCAAACCTGATGGAACACAGTTTCCAGTATCTATCTATCTGATATCTGCTGATGTCGTTACAGAAAATGTTTAGGAGTCTGAATAAAATGGAACACTTTGGTTCCTGAGTGTTGATGTAAGCATATTTACTCCTCTGTTAAAGCTTGAGACTTTTGGAAAGTCCAACTTAAAAAAGATGATGTTTGTCCTTTTCTTAAGTAACCATGTTAGCGGTGTAATGTACCTTAGTATTTCTAACCTGTGAATGGAAAGGGGTAGGACACGTAAAATATACCGAATAAAAAGAGATTCATTTACACTGTGGGGATTCTAAAGTTTATGTAATGGAATAAGTCTAGATAACTGTAGTTGTGAAAGAGAATTCCTACGTAACTATCAATTAAGCCAATTAGTTGTGCTTTTCCACAGTGTTAACAGAAAAATACTCTTCAGCCACAGTGTTAACAGAAAAATACTCTTCAGTATATTTGCTTTTAGTGTCTGTCTTTTTCAGATAAAATCTGAATATTGTAGGATATCAGTTCTCATTTCATTAATATTTACCTGCTTCAGCAATCCCGAAATAATTAAATATTTGATTACCAATATAAGTGCAAATTTTTATGTTATATTTTATTCATTTAAAATTAATTAATAGTAAATTATGACATGGGATTACTTGAAACATATTTCCTATAGAAGCGCTTCTCTGTCAGTTATTTTGCTAATCTTGGTTTTATATCTTGAAATCTCATCTTTGTTAGTTTTAATCTCCTTTTAATGAGTTATGGGGAGAATATTATCAATGAAACGGAAGAAGCACGAGAATTATAATTTTTTTCCAACATGGCTGCAGTAGGTTGACTTTTAACATTTTCACAGAACAAGAAAATCAAAAGCAGTAGTTCAAACTTGGTTTTAATATGCTGGAGCAGGAACTATATGAATAAAGATCACATTTTACATGAGAAACATTCTTAGGTTATAGCTACAAAGAGTTAGAAAAGTGAGACTGGGAAGAAGTTGAAGCTAAGAAAACCCACATCAGTAAGAGATTAGTAAAGCAACTCGATAAAAAGTATCTCTAGAGAAATGATGATACAAAAGGAAAAATACCACTGACTAGAGTTAATCTACTAATTTTTTTAAAAAATGTAACAGTGGGATTAAAAAAAGAAGAAAAAAGAAAAGCTTTGGTTCAGTTTAGGTTTGGTTTACAGCGATGGCAATGAGTAGGTAGTTTCTACAATTATTCAAATTTAAGCTATGTTTCAACTCATTTTATTTTATCTCTTTCATATCCAGTACAGATCTATAATTGCCTTACTTCAAACAAATTACTGACTGGATCTTTTTACCTACTCAGTTGAATTTCCTTCTCTTTCATCTTTTGTGTCTTTTCCTTCTTTAGAATAGGGTTTCCAATTTGTGACTTTCCTCCAAGAAAATCTTGGAATGTTTGAGATGGATGTGATTGCAGGAATAATTTCTTCATTTATAATTAATTGATATATTCATGTTCTAAAAAAAATCATCTTACATCATTATAATTACCTCATAATTCTAAAGGCAGTTATTAGTATCCAGTCCAATCAACACAATAGAGCTGTAAGATATTGCTAATCTTGTACTCTGGATTTAATACATGAATTAGCATAGAACCAATTTTAAAATAGTATTTATTATACGCAGTGAAGAATAGAAGTATGAAAGGCTACAGGCCATGAAGAAGTCTGTCACTGAGTTATTAAAACCTTTGTAGAGGCCATTACTGCTAAGGTAAGCAGTAATAATAAGCTTTATGTGTTTCAAACTTTGTCTACCCTTTGCTGAACCACCTCTTGGGTCTAGCTTGGGTCAGAAGGGTTGATTTTGTATGCCAAATTGTACCAATTTATGTGAAATTATAATGAACTGCTCTAATGACACCTCAGTAAGAAAAAAAGAAAATATTGAAATTTAATAGCAAATATGTGCTACTTAATGCACTGTAGTTAAATTTTGGATGACTGATTTTATACAGCCAAGTAAGGTATGTCCTGACAGCCTTGCAAGGCTCCTGAAGCTGTTGAAGCCAAAAATGTGTCACTGAAACATGGATATTTTTTTCTGAGGTTATTTTGGGAAGGAGGGGGTGGGGAAGGAAAATGCAAAGCTTTTCTAAAGTCAGTAGGCTCAGAATTTCAGAGTAACGGTCTCCAAAACAAAACTCTTCATGCATCTGTAGAAATAATAAATTACTGTGAAAAGTGCGATCTTATTCTTCTTGTGCAAGACATGGATTTAAAAGATATAATGTTAAAGCAACTATCAGGTTGAAAACGATGTTTGCATCAATCAGCAGTAATAACCACAAAATACTGAATTCAATTGATACATGGCTGTGGTTGTCTAAGAATAACAGCTTTCAAAATTTATACAAAGCATCATTTAGTTTACTATTTTGTAATAAATGACATTGTAGTAAATGTTTCATCTTATACATATCATCTTTTGCTTACCAAAACACTTTCTCTTTGGAAGAAACTGCAGGTATGTTCTTCAGCCTCTTAAGTTTGCACTGCCAATCTTGTCAAGGTCTACACTGAATCTTTCCATCTGTTGAACAACTTTTCTATCAAATCATCAGTAGGCTTGGAGGTTGGGAAAGTAATACTTAGGAAATACTTTTTCTTATTGTGATGGCCTTTGTTTTGCTATGTTATCACTTTGCCAGAGGAGTGATTCTGAGCTGACATGTTCCCTACTTATTTTTATTTGAGCTACATTATCTGGACATGTTGAATGTAAGATACCAAGTTCCTTTACACTTTTTCAGGTGACTGCTGGATTTTAAGATGTAGAGCCAAATGTAATAGGAAAAGGATTCATTTAAGACTTTTATTTATTATTGCAGCGATATGCCTAAACTGTCTAAACTGAAGACTTTCAAGAGATGAGTCCTAGAATTTCTGATTCTGGTTGCATTGTTTGTATGGATTCATCTTCTTACTGTACTTCCTCTTTGAAGTTTATATGGTCAGCATTATGAAAGAAATATAAAATACCTTGGATTTCATATGTCTACATCGGTAAATTATGCTAAGCAACATTCCCAGCTAGACAACTTCAAATTCATGTTACACACAGTATTGGAATTTACCCTTCTAGGATTGAGTGTGGCTTGTGTTAAACACACAAAAATACTCTTATATTGGAATAACTTCTGATTTATTTTATTTCTTTTAGTAGCTACATTTTTCAATATAATCTGACCCTCGCCAGAAGGCTGTTTTAGACGACAGAAATCTGTCTTGTTTTGATATGGAATATTGCTTTGAAAAATCTTTTTTCTTGAAAATCAATCTTGAGATGTAGTACGTTATTTCAAAAGTAGTTCAGTAGCTGAATCCCCTAGAAAATGTCTCCCATCATAGCTAATCACTCCCAGTTAACGTGTCAAACTAGCACTATGGCTTAATTTTTCATTTGCAATCAATAACTAAGACTTAATTCTATGCACTGAAAAAGCAAAAAAAGTAAAGTGATAAGGTTTAAAATGTGGGTAAAACACCTTTAGTCCAAGTGATTAATCGGTTTATCAAACTTTTATCCACTTGCCTGTATCTTATTCAACAGCATATGACCATCCTTTTGCTCTGTTTATGTAATCCCAGTGTGACATTTCCTATAGCAAAATGTCAGTTTTCATATTTTCTATGAAAATCTCTTGATTGATTTGCTGTATTCATTATACATAGAAAATAACAAAGGCTCTAATCCTTCATTTAACTGTAATTAAGATAACTTATGTGATAGCTGCAGGACTGACTAAAAGAAAACTCATCAGCTTTGTAAATGGTGTTTTCTTAGCATAGTAACAGGTAAGCTGTTGTCAGGGTTTTGGTAGTGGCAGTTTAAGTGTGCATTTGTGAGGTGTTTTGGTTTAGTACCACATGACACTGGTTGTAAAATACTATACATTCTCAAGGGGCACGGGATGAGTAGCTGACAAACTTGCTAACTAAAATATTTCACAAAGGAAGGAACTTTTAGAGAGGGGATCTGTAGGGACTGATAGTTGGTCGGGTGCATATCCAGTATTTTTTTAATCACTTGAAAATTAACACAACCCTAATCATAAAATTGCTGATGAGTAAATAATGTTGAAGAAAGGGCATCATACAAAGGAATTTGATTCACATGATATTTACATCATATGAGGTAAGGCAAAGGACTTTTACTCTCTGACCGAGATTAGTACAGCATTACTTTGTACTGACAGAGTCAATTTTAAAAGAACTTCGCAAAATTGGAGAGAGTACAATAAAAATTACAGAAAATATTCAAAAGACTGGAGAAAGTGTCTTAGATTTCAAGAATTCGAATTTTAATTTTAAAGAGACAACAAAAAGGTAATGACATTGCAGTGCAGAAATGTCTTTTTTTTAGAAGGAAAAAGATGTTCTTAAAGCTCATGCATGTGAAAGAGAAAGGCAGATCAAGAACCTTTGTTACAAGCCAGGCAAATATGAGAATAGGCACAAGTATGTTATGACTGGTTAAATCATCTTTGGAACAAAACATCAAGGGAAGCACTGGATTCTATAGTACGCTATTTTCTAATCTGTCTTGATGTCTCTTTGGAGCATACATACTAGCTAAAAATAAATAATGATTTGGTAATACTAGCATTATTGGACTCAATACAAGAGTATTTTTTAGAGTGGAAGTCAGAATAAGGTAACTGTGTTTTCTACATGAACCTATGAACAAAACATTATGTGAAGCCAGATCTATAAAATTAGATTTGAGGGATTTATTTCTACTTACATAATCTTATAATACCATATAATCAAACACGTTTTACACACCAAACAAATCAATTATTTCAAGTTTATTCATGAAAATATTTTTGTTCTGCTTTAACATGCCATGCTGTGTAAACTTACATAAATCTTACATATATTCTAGAACTATGTAATTTCTGAAATTTGTGCTCGACATTCATTCAAGTACATGTCAAATGAACAAAGAACATCTAATTGCAGCAGTTTCAGAACAGACACAAACCTAACAGAGTTTTTCCTGGTCATATGAATCCAGCGAAATTTATAGAGGAAACTGGATAGGTCAAAAATTAGCTATTTTTGTTCTTTTCTTCAACTCAATAATTAAAAAAAATTTTAAAGATTATTTCACTATGATTTACTAATAACTGACTTTGATCTCAACTGTAATTGTAATTTTTTTTGCCTTTCTCATGTGTATGTCATTTGAAGAAGCAGTGGAGGCTGAAATTTCTGGTTAAATATATGTTTCTGAATTAGAAGATAATTGTCTTCGCTAAAATACTTGCTCTGATGATTTCTTCAGTTTTCTGCAAGATTTATAGGAGTAATCAGATCATAAAAGGAAATCTTAGCCTATATTGAAATGAAAAGGCTTGGCTTCTGATAAGGAATTATCTATCCAGTCACAAATGCAAAAAGAACTGGTTTTAAGACTTTATGAATACTAATTGGTGGTCACAGTATGGAGCTCTGCTGTTGTTAATGGACTTACTAAGAAGTTAAAATTTCATTTAACTGGAAACGTTTTCCTTTTCATCAGAAATGGCATGCTGTTCCTTAACTGTGTTGAATTCTAATTGTGATCCAGGAGGTAAACAGTCAGTGGTTGATTAATCTGGTTGTCCCACTGTTAGAAATTTTTCATTTTAAAATATTTTTAGTCTTCTAAAAATAAGATTTTTGTACTACTGAGAGTAACCTAGCTAACATATAATAATTTCTAGCATAATGGGCTACATAGATCAACACAATAATTTTGCATGTTTGTTTGAAAATATTCTTCTGAAAGGCTATATTGACAGGCTAGCACATTCTTTTAAAAGCACAACGCTTTTCATAATTAGAGGGAAGTGAATGTAGGGAGTGTCCCTTACCACTGTCAATCTATTTAACATTTCTCTGTTTCTTACAGCATAAAGAACGTCACTCCAAAAGTAGGTGATGCTGAAACTCGTAAAGCTATTCGCCGTGCCTTCGATGTGTGGCAGAATGTAACTCCTCTAACATTTGAAGAAGTTCCTTATATTGAATTAGAAAATGGCAAGAGGGACGTGGATATTACAATCATTTTTGCATCAGGTTTTCATGGAGACAGTTCTCCCTTTGATGGAGAGGGAGGATTTTTGGCTCACGCATATTTTCCTGGGCCAGGAATTGGAGGAGACACTCATTTTGACTCAGATGAGCCATGGACTTTGGGAAATCCCAATCATGATGGTAAGAGAAGATTTCAGTTTAAGCAAAATAAATAAAGTGTTCTCAGCTAACAGAACAATGTCCATGATTCCCTGTCCCTAAAGTCACACAGTTTTCTCTCTGAAGTTCATGTTGCTTTAGAAATATCTTTAGTTGATGATCTTATTAGAATCTGAGGCAGAAAAATTTCTGTCTAGTTACCGCATGAAAATACGTTTCTCTTGAATACCATTGAATTCTTGTTAGGAACCTTTGCTCATTCAAACAATGCACTGTTGAGTATTTACATAAAGGTTTATATTATATTTACATATAATTTTATAATATATTTACATATTTTATAATTTTATAATATATTTACATATTTTATAATTTTATAATATATTTACATATATTTTTAAATTGTTTGCTATATAGATCTGATTTAGGTTTATGAAAAATGTGGCATGTCCTTGGTTAGTGATACAAGAGAGCTTAAGAACAAGTGAAATACAGCGGATACCAATGTACCTAAAACCTAGTCTTCTCTGGTTTTTCCTTGCAGTGATTCCGTAGCAGCATTTGAAGTCAGCTCTTAAAGATGCAATTCTAAGTACATAGTTAATGGTTCCCAATGACTTTTGAAGACTTTTGGAATTGTTAATCACTACAATAATTCCAATTTACTTAAGATGTACATTCTCTGTAGTCAAATAAGCGACTGTATAGTACAGTTGACATACCTAAAATTTACCAAATCAAGACTAAAGATACTCTTTAAAGTTGCTCTTCTCAGAAGTAAAATTTAGCCCTTGCCAAGCTCCAAATTGATGTGACTAAATTACTGCCATTATCTGGGAAACCTAATTTAAAGCAAGCCTTTGCATCTCTGCAGAACAGTATCAAAGAGGTTTTGTGTAGGCTTATTCTGTGTTTGATGCTTTGGTAGGTTCCAGCATCCTCAGTTGTCCTAGCAGATATCTGTAAGCCAGTTACATAGAATTTGAGACAGTCTCTTCAGCAAACAAAGATGTGCAAAAGAGGATGCACAGATGCACAAACAGGATGTTTACAGCATGCGAAAAAATGATAAAAGAAGATAGGAAGTACATAACTGTTGTATTTGAATGTTACACTGAATTTGTGAACAATGAGAGGCCTTGCCTAATTCCTTTCTGTTCCCTTTCTCACCTGAGATCTCCCAAGTAAAATTAGAGCTTTTTATGTAGCAGTATTTGTAGTCTGGAATTTGCAACAAAGCTTTAAGTTAATATTTCAGGAGTATAAAAATGGTATTGTGACTGTTCTAATGGCGCAATACTACTGCCATGCCGGGGTCAGTGAAGCAAGAATGCTACACTGCTACCCTTAGTAGCAGAATGTGTTCAGGAAGCTTATTTCTTGTGGACCAAGCCCTAGACTCTTGTCGAAGCGAAATCTGTGGTATTGCATTGCTCATATTTGCCCTCTTCACAAGTTTAGCTCAAAGAAATAACCCTGGGAGTCTTCTGTTAGTGCAGTTCAGGTACATTGTCAGTCACAGCATTGTGAGGCTAACTTAAGGTCTTTTTTTGGGCCTCAGTGGGAGGCCAACACTGCACATACTGTTCTGTGGTTTTGAAGCTATTACTTCAAGCACTCAGAAAGATCTACAGGCCTATGTACGCCAAAGTCAAGGTGTCAATTTGAAATGTGGTAACTCTTTTGGATCAATTCCACATACAGATACTTTTAGTCTGTATGAAAGTGTTCAAACTTCTGGCTATCTCATTCTCCTTTAAATAATAATTTTTAGAGTACAAAAGGGGATTCGTGTCTTTATGTCCCTTTATATGGTTGAGTTTTATAGTGCACTTTTCAAAAGCTATTTCTTGTGTTAGTGAATTTTAAGATGTTTTGAAGGAAAAAATCAAGTGAAAGTAAAACGATTCTATCAGTAAAAATATACTTCTGTGTCTTAGAGCATTGCAATTTTATAATAAGAAAAAACTTTTACTGTCTATATAATGAAGGTTTAATAGTTATCATGGGAATTTTTTTCTGAAAATCTAATAGCATGTACTTTGGTGTGCTCATATATACTTTTCCGAAGTAGCCATATTCCTGTTAGAATGGATTAATCAAGGTAGAAACCCCAGAATATTTTATGACTGGAAAATTTCTGCAATATACATGACAATTAAAATAAATATCTATGCAAGTTTTCTGAAGAATTTTGGTGACTCCTAGTATCATTGTTAAGATAGTATAAACCGTGGATCTTAGGTTATAGCTATTGTCCAGAGAAAAACTCATATGTCATTGTAACTCTAGAAATAGCAGTTCATGCGCAGTAGCTCTATATATGCAGAGTGCTTGTTTGTCTACTTGGTGACTTCCAGTTATCAGGTAACCCAAGTTTTGCTCATAATCTTACTACATTCGCGTGTGTATAGGAGTACAGAAGGAACATCCAGATTTTTTTTTTGTGACTGGAAAAAATTTCCAGGTGGAAAAAGAAGACAAGCATGCCATTTAGGATTGACAGGAAGACTTACAGCTCTCTTAGGCTCCCTATCATCCTAAACTCAGTCTCAGTGCACTGAAAAGTAGAAAGCTAAAAAATTTATTTATGATCTTAGCTATGAGTCATTTTTTCCCAGGTGAGTGCCATTTTTTTTAAGGTCAATTGCGCCAGTAGTCCAATATTCATCCTCCTGTAGTATTATTAGAAATACAATAGAAACAGAAAAAGATTTTAGGATTTGTTTTTATTTTTAAACTACCTCTTGCCCCAAAGGGCTGATTTTTTCTGACTTCTGTTAGTCTAGAGTGATTTGAAAATATGGACCAACTTGGTCATGTAGCAGCAAAATGCAAATATAAGATCCTCTTGAAAAGTACTAGCCTCATTCTCCAGCTTGTGTTGTTCTTCTAATGAAAGTGTTTTGTGTACTGTCTCAGAAAAGACAGGCAACATCTCAAAATGCTTTCATAAACTCTTTCCCTTTTTGAAAATAATTTTAATTACTAATAAGGAATTATATACAAATTCAATATTCTGAGTATAGTTAATTTGTAAAGTAATTTATCATTACTGGTTAAATAATGTAGTGTCTTCATAGTTTAGGTGTGGGTTTTGTTTGTTTTGGTTTTGTATTTTTTTCCAGTCACGTTTGCTTGATTTTTTTTTGTGTGTTTTGCTTGTTTTAATAATGTTCTAGGCTGAAAGAACAGTTCAACTGAAATACATCATCTCCACAGTGCAGTGCTGATTTCCTTTGTTCTCACTTTGGTGGTATGTTTTTGTGGACCGCAGACATATCTTATCAATCATGTTCTGGGGAAAAGATCTGTGCTTTGACTCCTCCCTCATTCTGAAGAATGAATAAGGCTCTTTCAGGAATAAAGAATAATGGGCCCTTTGCTCAGGAAAAAACCCTCCTGTCATACAATTTAACACTTGCAGGCTCTATAAGATCATGTATTTCTTTGCCTTCATAATGCCCTTTAAGCAGAGTACAGCTGGTACCAGAAGTCCAGCTGAACTGTAGAGCTCTTTCTTCTGGATTTCCTTCCATAGTGTTGCGGGTGATGCCAGAAAGAAGGACAAGGAATTTTCCACCGCAGGGGAGCAATGGAAACAAGAACAGAATTTCTTTTGCTGGGGAGGGAGGGATATACTGCAGGATAAAAAGTGCTTGGGTTTGGGGTTTTTTTGCAAGGTAAAGTATTGTAGTCTTAAAATACTTTGGGCAGTGTCTTTGTATGCATTGGACTGTAGGGTTCGTCCAATTAGTTTTCGTGTTCCACTTGTTCTTTTAGGACATCTACTTTTCAGGTTGTTCTGTGGGAGTAGGCCTGTTGTAGATGCCATTTCCTTTATGATCTGCCTATCCAGGCTTCACTGTGAGATGAGAGCCTGAGGGTTTTAGGAATTATTTGGGATGGGACAGTTTCTTCTTGCATCTAATGTAGTACCTGACACTCCTAAGCAGTCTCAGTTAAAACACAGTTAATCTGGTAACACTAGAAACTATGGCAGAAGAAGAGGATGGAGGAAACAAACATTAAATGTGAAACACTGTTCAGGAATAGCAAATCAGAAAGGATAGGAATATCACAAGCAAACATTTCAAAATATGTGCACATAAAGATGCAAAAAGATAAAGAAATGAACAGTAGATAAAAATCAAGTTATGCAAGTAGCTGTCTGAAAAAGTCAGCACTTATTAGGAAAACTTTAAATCCTTATTTCCTGCTGAACTTAAGTGCTGTGAAGAAAAAGAATTGGAGAACAAAAAGGAAAAGGAAAAAAATCTTAATATACCAGTCTTAAGTTTAGGGAGAGATTTCACTGTTCCCATGACTCATGTCCATTCAGATTACGTGTATCACCTCATTTTTTTTTGATGAAATACTCATGTACGTGAATAATGTGTTTAAATCCATAAAAGGTCAATGACTTCTTGATAAGAGTAGCAATATTTTGGGGCTACTGTATTGTCAGAATCCTCAAGAAAAATCTTTTTCAAAGGATTGTTTTCTGCTCCAATATTTCAAATCTTGTGATGAAATTCAAAGTTATTGCTGGGGACCAGTAAGATGGAGACTGTCTCTGTAGCAAATTTTCTAGTAGCTGGGGGAAAAATTTGTTCCTATGGCCTGCCTTCCTGCAGTAAAACTGAAATTAGTTTTCTTATTAGCCTTAATAAGGCTGTCTCACCTATTATCTTCATTTGTCCATTATTAAATCTGCAGCTTATTTTTTTTTTTATGTACTGCAATATAATTAGAGATTGGACTGTGTACTAGATTTCTGGAATATCTGCTTCATTATGGAGTTGCTAAGCCTCAGAGCCTATAGTCTCCTTCTCCACTTTCCTTCAGAGTTACTGCAACATGATGGACCATACACATTCACAAGGTCTATAGATAACATGGTTTCCCAATCATGAGACTGGCAATTACTTGTTTCTACTTTTGTTCTCCATATTTTGTTCTAACTCTGAGCAAGTCTTTTGAAATCTGTTAATAATGTCTGTTGAGCATAGATGTTTGCTATTGGAAAAAATTGAAGGTGTACTTACACAAAGAAACAATTAGGACTAGAACTAACCATGCAACTCTGCCTTGTTCATAGCATAAAGTAATAAAACCATTAAAATTTCAGAAGGTCGGTTTTCTTATGTGTACTGCTGAAAATGCAAATTTGAAAGAAGCCAAAACATGTATTATATGAAATACTCACTAGATTTTATTTCATTACCTCTTTCTTGTGACTGAAGGTTGCCTGTGGTCCCATAACAGAACTTTGAGAAATAGAGGAGGCCACATTTGATCAAAGAGCTGCTAAATGCAGTCTGTACAGTAGGGGCTGCTTCTGAAGTGTTGAAACAGATACATGTCCCTTAACATAGGATTGTTAATTGCCGTGTTTTAGAGGGGAAATGTTGTCCGCTTTTTTGAGTTTTGTTGGAGTTTTTTTTGTTTATTTGGCTTGCGTTTTTTTGAGGAATCCCTTGTAAAACCTTGGAAAGGAAAAGAACAATTCTCAGTTTAGTTTGTAATATTTCTCAGTAATTCGAAAGTAGACAGTTTCAAAAGCTAAATAAATCTCAGACCCTTCACCATTTCTGAAGTAAAATCCAAGAGATGATGAGTCTGAAAACAGTCTTCTGAGCAGCGACTTCAGAGAAAGCTGCCTCATCTGTAGAAATCCATGTCTCTTGACTAGTTCTGTTGGCAAACCCCAAGGGCCATTTCATGGGTCAAGTTTGTGTAGTGTTCGGATAGTCCCTGGCAACCCTAACCCATCAAAGCCATTTTCCTTAACTAGTGACTACACTCAGAAGTTTCATTGTGGCAGATAGCAGCTGGGAAAGAAAGAAAAGACTGTGATGAATTTTGCATTTAATAGTCAGTGCTACCTGCATTGAATGAAACACAGACTTCTACAATTTGGGAATAATAACTGAGATTTATCTATTCTTCTTCCTCATTATTGCCTTATGTATTTTCCACCAATCTCTTTTCCCTGGATCTATTGCATGAATTATTATAAACATAATTCCTATTAAATAAAGGAAAACTCTCAAACAGAATCCTAAAAATTATGGCAGACAGAGCAGTATATATGCAATGTTCTAACAGAGAGTAAAATCCATTACAAACACATATCATCATATATTTTATGGCTTCTTAATTTATATATTTTCTTTCTTCACCTGAGTGTATGAAAACGTTTTTGCTATCTGATGGAAGTTAAACAACTAATTTAAGGCATAAACTCTTGCCTCTATTTTAAAAATTGTATAGGTTTATCAAAATTGATTTCAAATTTGCCTGGCTACATGCACTTAAGTTAGTCTAAACCTTGTTTAAGGCATTTATTTTTTCCTGGAAATTACTGAATGCATTGAAGCGTATTTAAGGGAGTGTTAACCAGTTTGAATGATGAGTGCACTACTTTTAACATGATTAATTTAAGATTGACCTACTTACACAAGTGCAGATTTTTAAAACAGAGCAAGATTTAGAAGTAGCTCTTGGGAAAAACAAGGATTTGTTAGGAGCTTAGATTTCAAGCACATTAGACATGATGCATAATGTACCAATTACTGGCTAAAAATTGACCATAGAACTGTGTCTTCCAATGGCAGAAAATATTTGGCAAAAACCTAGGTAAAGTTCTTGTTAGATAAACACAGAAGGTCAGTAATGGTAGGCTGTTACCTGTAATCTTCATGTTCACATCTGCAACAGAAATAGAAATCAAAGTAATATGCATTAGTTTTTACTTCTGTAGTGAATTTACCAAGGCAGCCCCTGTACCAAACTGAAATTCTGCAGAAACCAGTTCTTCCGCCAAAGAATATACAATAAATAATAGCAAGTGAAACTCCATTATGAAAGGAATAGATGATTTTAGTGTACAGTTACGTTTAAATGTAAGAGTATTACCACAGAGTGTTTACATTCATATGGAATATTTTTAACTTGTATATACACGAAGCTGTGTTTTCAGGAAAATAATACTCGAAACTTCAAGAATTCTTTTATTTTTTTGTTAACTTTCCAGCATGAAGGAAAAAACTCAATCCTGTCACTTTGTACCGTGCTGTTTGTAGACTGCCAAGTAAAAGCTTTTTGGACCTGATGCAAATACAGTATCTAGTGTAATATGCTTGGACTCTAGTCAGTGCATAGATTCTGCTGTGGGCACTGTGTTGGCAGCCAAGAAAAATCTATGAAAATCCTGATCTCTGAACTGCATAGATCATCATGTAGTAAATTTATTTTTGCTGCCAGTGTGGTTGACACAGTGAGATATATGGTGCTGGAAATAAGAACCAGAGGAGCTGTGAAAAGTAAGTCTCCTAAGAGACCTCTGTGTCTTAAACTGTGCTCGTGTCATATGCTCTGGTTAGGTGTAAAGAAAGCCGAACATTGGAGATTAAAGGATGCTCTGTATTATATTATTATCATGATTTTAATTTCATAAAGCATGGTAACTTAATTGATCATAAATGTTTTAACAAGCTCCTATCCATATCAAATTTGATATGTAACCAGTAGTGTGGCCTTGCAGTTATCACATGCTTGTTTTCCAGTTCTATACTGGAAAGGATTATATGTAAAATATTAATATCTTATTCAAATTTGCGTTGTATTGTATTTTTGTGTATACTTATAAACACAGAATTGCCAATATGGGTTCAGATGAAAGGTTGTCCTACAAAATATTCTATCTCCAGTTATGGCTATTAACAGATACCTAGGGAATAGAATAAGAGCAGGGCAAACATACGGCAACAAAACCCCGGCATATTCCTTCTTAGCTTCCAGGAATCTGTGGCTCATTTGATTTCTGAGCCACAGGCCATATTTTTGTATTTAATAGCCTTTGAGGGATTTCCTTTCATGAATTGGTGTAATCTCTTTTTGAACTAGTGTAAGCACTTGGTATCCACAACATCCTGTGGCAATGTGTTCTGTAGTTTAAGCAGATGTGAAAACTACCTGTTTCTGAATTTTGAATCTACTGTTGCTAAATTCACTTTAGGCAAACTGGCTCATATTTTGAGCAAGTAATTTCCTAATCATTTTATCTATGCCATTTGTAATTTTATGGACCTGTCATATCTTGTTTCCAGGATAAAGAAATGTAGACCATTGAATTGTAGTTTTGTTTATATGTAGTTATAAGGATAAGGAAGCACAACTTCAGTTTTAAACTGAATCTATTTGAGTTCAAAATGTGAGAATTAGCAATATTATAAAAGATGGCAAAACCCATCTATTACATTTTTAATATTGCACAACGATGAGGATGCCAGGATAATATTTAGAAGAGCTTTGACCAATTGTAGACAAAGGAGCAAATTTATTCTTTTCGTTTCACCATTCCCCCTGAAATCCACACAGACAATACTTTCTATTGCTGAACCTCTAGGCTTCCAGTATTTTAAAAACAAACCAGTCTTTCCCCATCAGTAAGTGCATGTTTTCCTGATATAACTTAATAGGGTAATCTGTCCTTAAGCTTCCCAGGCCTTCAAAGGAGTATATTTACTTGATGTGTGTATGCCCACCTGTTTCATATCCAGTCTTACGTAACATGGTAACTCTGAAACTTTCAGTGTCTGCTGCATGAAATGTGTCCTTGAAAGTATTATCATAGGATGCAAGGCTGCACTTGAAAATAGAAAGATCCCTTTCATCTATTAAAGAGATGGAAAATGATTGAAAATGAACTATAAATGGCCTTGGCCATTTTGAAGACTCAGTCGTTAGACATAGGGTTGTACAGATTGGAGAAGAAGATCTGTCTGCTAGACCCCCTTAACTGGCTAGAAGTCAGATGATGTAAAGTATTATCTGTTGGCAAGGTAATGACCTCATTTTTGTTGTTTTGAGGGAGTTTTTTGCTGTCATGGAACATCCTTTTGGCTTTGAGAAAACCACTTCATTTGCATGATGTTAAAAGGGAGATCTATTAAACACTGGCGGTCAGTGAAAGCAGTCTTGTCAATGAATCCAGCCCCATGTTCTAAATGTGTGTTTAGGTGGCTACTTTTTAATACATCCCAGTGGCTACCAGTGTGCAATATCATGCTCTCATCTTCCTTCTTGGCCAAAAATTGCCAAGTGCACTATCATGCAAACTGAAAGAAAGGCTGAGGAATATGTCAAGAAGATGGAATTTGTGATATTCTCAATTAAAAGGTTGGAAATGTAGACTGTTACACACATTTTACATTGTACTTTTTGTGTCTATAGAAGCAAGGTGATATTTACCCTGTAGCTTAATTCAAATAGAGATGGTCACGATGCAGTTTATAAATGAAAAAAAGGCAGTGTAAACTGAGCCACTAAATTGCATATTGCTTCTATCACAGTGTAAGTAAACATATATTTTTGCAAGTCTATGTGGAGTAGTTAGGGAAGTTGCAAACACAGTTATCCATTCAAAGTGCAACTGGAGGTTATTTCCAGCTTACCAGGATCAGAAGCAGAAACTGCTTGCATATGCCATCTGCCTCTGCTGTCAACCAACTTATCTTAAACTGCATGTGAAAAGTGTTAAAACAAAGCTGGCTGTCTTTGCATAGAAATAAATGAGGAAAGTTTGCATTATCTATTACATCAACCTTACCGGCAAGGAAACTGCTAGCTGAAAGGCAGATTAGATACTTGCAAAAATTTTTGCCAACTTTGCACCTATTTCCACAGAAAAAGAGCTGCCTTTTTTTTTTTTTCCAGAGACATCTTTTTCTCAAACAACTGTTTGTACAACAATGAAGATAAGTTTATTTATGCAAATTGGTTTCAATTGATCAGACATTCATATTAGTATGTTAAGATTATTGAATTGATATAGGAAAATTTACTTGAAAAATGTTTGTTAAAATTGTTAGTGAATTGGGTTGCTTTGGGACTTTTTTTCTTTATTTTTTTTTTTCCCCTGCAGTATGCTAAAGAAGAGCATTGGAAAGGCTTTTTTTGTTCAGACAAACAGGAATATTTTTAATATGTGCATACATATGGTCCAACCCCTTCATAATTATTTTTATGACCCCACAACCACTCATACATGGTTACTGTGTGGGAATGACAAGGAAAAAAATAATTAACACCTCATAGATGGCAAATAAATAAATCCAGCTCCTACCTTAACCTTTTTTCCTCTTAGAAAGAAGCTCAGCAGATTTTGAGTCCTGAATCTGAGTTTCACAGATCCTCCTAGAAGCTATGCTAAAGCACATGGAAGACAGGTGACGCGAGACAGCCAGCATGGCTTCACAAAGGGCAAGTCCTGGCTGAACAACCTGATGGCTATCTGTGGTGGTGTGACTGAATTAGAGGACACAGGAAAAGCAATGGATGCCATCTATCTGGACTTCTCCAAAACCTTTGACACAGTCCCTGATAATGTCCTTCCCTCTAAATTGGAGAGGTATGGATTTGATGGGTGGACTGAACAGTGAATAAGGAATTGGTTGGAGGGTTGCATTCAGAGAGTAGAGGTCAATGGCTTAATGGAGATCATGGGAGTCTATACTGGGACCAGTGCCATTTAATATTTTCATTGATAACATAGGCAGCAGGATTGAGTGCACCCTCAGGAAATTTGCAGGTATCACCAAGCTGAGTAGGGCAGTTGTTGCACCAGAAGGACAGAATGTCATCCAGGGGGACGTCGACAAGCTGGAAAGTGGATCTGTGTAAATCTCATGAGGTTCAACAAGGCCAAGTGCAAAGACCTACACCTGCGTTGGAGCAATTGGCAGTTTCAATACATGATAGCAAACGGTGTCATTGAGAGCAGCCCTTTGGAGAACAACTTGGGGGTGCTGGTTGATGAAAAGCTCGACGTGAGCTGACAATGTGCAGTCAGAGCCCAGAAGACTAACTATATTTTGGATCGCATCAAAAGAAGCATTGCCAGTAGGGGGTAGAATGAAGGGAGGTGATTCTCCCCCTCTACTTTGCTCTCATGAGACCCCACCTGGAGTACTGTGTCCAGTTCTGGAATCCCCAGCATAAGAAGGATATGGAATTGTTGGCACGGGTCCAGAGGATGGCTACGAAGAAGATCAGAGGGCTGGGGCACCTCTGCTATGAGGACAGGCTGAGAGAATTGGGCTTGTTCAGCCTGGGGAAGAGAAGGCTCAGGGGAGACCCTGTAGTGGCTTTCCAGAACCTGAAGTGGGCTACAGGAAAGCTGGGGAAGGACTTTTTACAAGGGCATGTAGTGATAAGACAAGGGAGGAGAGCTTTAAATTGGGAGGGGGAAGATTTAGATTCGACATGAGGAAGAAATTCTTCACGATGAGGGTGATGAGACACTGGCACAGGTTGGACAGGGAAGCTGTGGATGCCCCCACCCTGGAAGTGTTCAAGGCCAGGTTGGATGGGGTCTTGAGCAGCCTGGGCTAGTGGGAGATGTCCCTTCCCATGGCAGGGGTGTTAGAACTGGGTTAGAACAGGGGTGTTAAGGTCCCTTCCAACCCAACACATTCTATGATTCTACAATTTTATGATTCTGTCCTTGTAGGTGACAGAAAGTGATAGAGAATGAGGGAGTTGGGGGGGAGGCAAAGCAAAGAATTTCACATATTCCAGTGCTTTTATTTTCTTATCCCCTATGCATCTTTTTATAAGTGTCCTGATTCAGCTTACAAAAAAAGGCAATATTTCTTTAAAATGTGTGATATAAAAATAATACTAATATATTCAGCTAATGCTAATCCTAAAGAAACTACCTTATGACATAGAAATTTCATACCAGAGACTGAAGTTCAGTATCTGTGCAGATTACTTGCTACGGAGAGTTTGTAAAAGACAGGTTGGGTTAAAAAAGAGAGAGAAAATCACCTTTGTTATTACAAATAATTTAAAGTCGGCTCATAACTGAAAAATAATCTAATTAATTAATTGCAATTTCTTTTTATTTTTCAACCTGATCTGCTAGTAGAAACAATTTAGGAAAGAGAAACTATCCATGATCTTCAAATTGTCCTTTTCATCAGAAAATGGTTGTTTCTGCCATTTAAAGAAGGCACCACGTTTAGCACTCCATCTCTTATGATCCAGAGATCTTAGAGTCTCTGCTGCGAGGACCAGTTCATGGAGGCTTTTTCACCAAGACAAGAGCTTTAGGAAATCTGATTCCCAAAGATGTTCCATACAATATTATTTCTGTGCTGCCCTCTCCTTTTCTCTGCTTTAACAGGTGCAAACAGAATCTGAAAAGTCATGTTTCCAGTTCCTATGAATGTTATCGTGTTTTCCTGAGAGAAGGGGACAAGAATTTTACAGTAATTATGTATTTATTTATCTATTAGGCAGAAATTTAATGGATTGTTGTTGCAAAAGTGGAAGGATGTAGGATAAACCTAAAATATAATAATATAATTGACTTTTTAAAGAATAGTATATTACTAACTAATGATTTTCTACAATATCTGTGTTCTCAAGCCTAGAGATTAATTTGTTCTTGATCCTGACAATTCTTTACTTCAAAATACTTAAACCATATGTTCTTGAAGCCAAAATATTTTTAATCTATATTTAGACTCCTTCCTGAGTGCCCTGGGTCTTAAAAAGTGCTGAGCAGTTAACACCAATGCCTGGAAACATTTACAGCTAAAACATACAGTTTGGAAAAAAAAGGTGAAAACAGAAAGGTCAAAAAGAACCAGTCAAATTAAGACAATAATATTGATTTGTGCAAAATATTTTGTTGTAGTGGACAGATTATGGTCTCTAGTTCAAGTCAATGATTAATGCTTCCTGATTCTGTACATGTATCACTTAAGCTCATATCCTGTACTTCTATAATTAATGTCTTGCCACTGACTTAAATGAAAAGACCTAAGTCAGAAAGCAGAAGATTTGATGGGGTGGAATTATTCTGAATGTATGTTGATGTTTATATCTGAATTAATCTCATAGAGTCCCTTTGGAGCTAGAGGAGAGATATATTGCCTTCCTAGGTAAGATTTGTCACATCCTGAAGTAGGTGTCTAAAATCAACTAGCTGAATCATGTCCTAAAATACCTGTTTCTTATCACTGGCTGTGAAGATACAGGTATAGATATTTGTGTTACAGTTTTCTGTAGCTAGGTGATTTACACAAGTGACATTGACTTGTGCAATTTCAGATTAGAGGAGACCTGAAGTGATAAGCACTTCCAAAAAACACCACCAACTGGGGTACAAAGAAATCTCAGCAGCAGAGATTCCTGGTTTTGGAGCAGTTCAATATTACACTCAGAAAAGGTAATTGCTGGTGTAGACTACTGGCCCTCTTTTTGCAGCACAACTAACCTCTCTTATTTGTGTAACTATGGTAATTCACAAATGGATTGTACCACTTAAATTTTGGATCCGTAGTTGGTAATATGGTAATGTGTACTTTTAGTTTCTCTTTTCTAAGAATCATACATAGGTCCTTTCTTATGATGCAGTTCAGGAACTGATACAATGTAAGTATGAGGAAATGGGATTATCCCTGAGTATTCAAGAAATTGATGACATGGTAGTGACATAGGATTAATGTTGCTAGCTGTACTAAGCTTCAGGAAGAATTAGCAGCTACAGTATATACCAACAGTCAGTCCTTAGCTGGTTTGTGTTTTTAATGATCACTTGTGTTGCTCACAGGGCTGGCCACAGTGTCTGAAACAGGTGGAGAGATAATGGTCCTGGACCTGCCTGAGCGTGGGGTGTTGGCAGAGTAGCTGTGTGAGCAGTGTGACCCCAACAACTCTGCACTCAGCTCCCTGCTTTCCAGTGGGATACTCTGGTCTGAGAGCCATCAGACATGGGACTTCTGACATTTTCCCTTCTCTCTGCCTCCACCAGCTGCTTTTTCCCAGGGTGGGTCCTGCTGAGTTCCTAACTCAAAGAAAGGAAAGTGTGCCAGGATTGACCTCCGTCCTGGCTAATATTCCCATGTCTAAGCTCTCCTACATTTTGACAGGGGCAGCTAAGTCTTGCTTTAATCTTCCTCTTTAAACTCTTCTTACATTGGCTTTCCTTTATTGGGAGGCCCAGGAAAATTACTTGTCTGCCTAACCATCGTGGCATCTCCAGCACCCTGTGCCATGGCCTGCGCAATCTTTCGTCCTGGAGGCTGCCCCTCCATTGCAGGTGCTAAGGCATCTCCATGTCAAGTGCCAAGAGTCACTACTGCCAAACTGATAGTGTTCTCTGAGTGCTAGAGGCTTACAGTGGTTGTTCTAGCTAGAGTGAAACAAACAGCTATATGGATATCCCATTAATAGTAGCAGATTAGCCAATAGATCAGAGCATCTCATATGAGTTAAGTTTTAACAGAGTGAGACAAAAGTAGCAGATTTTTCTTTCTGCCACTTTCTTCATATATATGATCCTCATTTTGAAGTTGCTTCAATTTAGAATATGGTATGTACTTGGATCAGGTCTCCCTTTGAAGTCTACAGACGTCTTAGAAAACATATCTACTTTTCAGGTCAGTTTACTTTTAATGATTTTTTTTTTCTTCTCCTAGTCACTTTGCCAATTAGGATTCAAAATGCCCACTTTTTATCACCACTATGTCTCTTCTCTTTAAAAAATCTTTAAGTCTTATGTATTTGTTAAGTACATAAAATGATAAGGTAAGAATAGCCTGGGTCTGAAGGCTTTAATGTGATTTAAGTTAGTATGAATTACTCTCTGTAGTTTAACAGATAGTGTAAAAATTTATTTTTGCAGAAAGCCAACACAAGATTTACACAAAATGAAATTCTATGAACATTCTATTGTGGAGATTTCAGTGTTCTGTAAGACCCTTTCAGGTTTCTGCCCTGTGGCAAGTTATGTCTATTGTGAATTTTGACAGTGTGACTTTGACCTTCCTCCTAGTAATTATGCATATTTTTTTATAGTAGGACACACACAACATCAGGGGAAATGAAGGGGAAAAAAATTATCCCTTATATAAAAACAGCCTAAGTGTTTACATGCCAGCACTTAACTGAATGGCTTATAGTCAAAACCTTCATTTTGTCAAAGGCAAGAATTTGATTTTAACAGGGACTCGTGAATAACTGATGTCCTTTTATTCTCACTCATATTGACACTTACTCAGGTGTGGTAGAAAGATGTCCATTCCCTTCACATGATTGACCCTCAAGGACAGGACCATAGAGGATAACTGAGATTTGTATGATACATGTTCTTTTCATTCACATATCCAAATCTTCAGTCCCAGCATGCGTTCATTTTCATATTCTTCAGAAAGGAGTTGAAATGCTTCTCCAGCTTATTGTTCCCACAGCAACAACTAAAAACAGAAATAAAAGACAGGAAAGAGTATGAATAGGTAAGGCTGCTACAGTATTATTTGCAGCATTCATAATTGCATTGAGTCTGGGAAAAGAGTATAAATGTTACTTAGCAATCTGATCATATGTAATGTTATGAGAATGACCATTGTATTTTCAAACGTTTTTACTGGTGTGAGCTTGCTCACAGAAATTGATTTATGAAGGTCTTTTCTAGAAAAATGCAAAATTCCATTATAATTTTTATTTAAATTATTAAAAATATTTATTATCTAAAGATGACCATGAAAACAAAAAGTAAACCTTTTAAATCTGTTAATCAATAAGACTTTTTTACTAGTATAATGAAAATGCCATTTGACACTAATATACGAATTCAGTAGTAGACTGGAGCAATGAAGAAGTTAATCCCAAGAGCTAGAGATCCAGCGTAAGTGTAGTTTTTCTCAGTTTGTTAGGTTCACTGTCATAGCAGGGTTTTCTCAAAGCAGGAAAATAAGCCATAAGCATTATATTTGCAAAAGGAACATGTGCCATCATATTTACACCTTTTGGGGAAGCAGCAAGCCCTAGTATCGTCTTTAACTCCCGTAGAATCATCTCCAACTGCTTCACTTCTCATGCTTTGGAGAACTTGGTATTTATTCATTAGTCAGAATAGTTTGTAAATTTTTTCAGTACTAGTGATTGAAGCTCTGAGAAGCAAGTAGGAATATCCTTACACCCATGCTTTCTTAGAAAGAAAAATAAGGTATATTAAGTGATTAGTTTCACCCATTTCAAGCAATTTACCAGAAGGTTGTAGAATGTACTTCGGTAATAAATCTAAATAGCAAGGCAGAAATACTTACCTTCTAAAGTATAGGCTGATCTATATTATAAAGGAATGTGGGCTCCTTTCAAATATGTTATTTATCTGGCTCCTGACTTCTTCTAAATTATGTCTACAATATACAAAATCAGTAGAATTCTGCCAGGAAGGACATACACACTTCTAAAGTCACATGTCCTTATAATAGCTCATCAACCATCACTGACTTACCTGCAGACAGTCTTGCCCTATAGGAGTGTCCCCTTGTCAAAAAGCAAGTTTAAATTTCACACCAATCTTTTTTAGATAGAATAGTTTTTTAAAAAATGTATGCAGGTGAGTGTAGGTGTACTGAATTATACAGAGTATATTAGTACATACTTTTTATATAACAAAACGCCTGTACCTCCCCTTTTCTTTGCTAATATATATATATCAGTAAGCCAACTTGTAAAGATTTTAGTATATGTAATAATAAAGTGAAAGAAACATATTTTTGGTAATTTTCTTATCACAATGTAAAAGAGGCTAAATGTGTAGATAGGTTATAGAAAAATGAGTGTTTAATATAGAGTGTAGTATAAAATCAATACACTGAGTTCCTACAGAAAATGAGTATACTAGATATGATACAAACCCACAAAAATTTTGCTCTTCATTTTTCAAAGCCCCAGCACCATCTCAGCTCTGTCTTTTAGCAAAACTTTCTTTCGAAAATAACCACCAGGCTACCAAATTTTAAAGCTAACAGCAGAAGTCTGAGATAATGTCAAGCGCTGTATGGGATTTCTTAGAGTGGAAAATGTGACACCTTTATTTAGATAAGAGTATGCCTGTGTTTTATATTTAGATCCATGTATAATCTCTATATAGCATATATATATGCATGTATGGTGCTTATGTAAGTGCATACATTACGTATATACTCGATTCTACTGTCTTGCAATAGGGACAGAAAGAGAAAGAATCTTTTTTTGTCACTGAATGTTGAAACATTTCCTTTCTGGAAAGAAGAATAATAACAAAAATATATTTTAAATTCTTTTTTTCTTTTTTTTTTTTTCTGTATGTAGCATCAGAATCTTACTCTAAACCTTGATGTATTCCATCTGGTTGAGATGAGCAGCATTGGTTTGATGAGTCAATGGTACAAATGAAGAGAATAATAACAATAGAAATTCTAAATATATTAGACACAAGTTCTTGAGTAGCGTGAGTGTAATATTTTCTGTAAGCTTGATTTTGAGGTACTGTCTTATTAAAATTAAGACTGTAATAGAAGTGTTTCTTGTACAGATTTACATTTCAGATTCATATATATTTAACCTGAAATCATCTATATGCATCACATGAAAAATTAATTCGAATCTTTGGAAGAAACATTTTTGTAGTTTTCAAATTTGTTTTTCATTTGAAATCCAGCTTCTGATAATTTTCATTTCTCTGGCTGGGGAAGTCTTCAAAACTGAGGTCACATGGCATTTAAATGATGGAGAACTCTTGAACTCACAGTGTGTTGTAGTAGTTACTTTCATGAGCCAAGGAAAGAAACCGAGTGACGTACCCTGAGGTGTCATTTAGTGCTGCATTAAAAAGATGGCCAAGTGATGAATCAAAGGCTGCCTAAGCCACTAAGGTATTGTTTTTTATAAATTCAGATCACATACCATTTAAACCAAGAATGAATAACGTAAAAACTAGGGTTTCTTGATAGCTTACTGTGGACAAACATTAGCTTTTTTTGTCTGTAGACATGAAAAATATTGTGTATATTAGTTACAGGGAAAGGCCTTCCCATACACCATGTTCCACAGTGCTGGCTGTTGAATATTTGATATACTAATACATATTTATATTCTAGAGTTTAAGCAGTGATTGTAAAGTCGGGCAGGTTTAGTGCCTATAATAGTTTATAGCCTCAGAGAAAAGTGTCAGTATAAAAATAATCATTTTGTCTTAGTTCTTTACATAGTGTCTTTTTTTTCCTTGTGAAATCAAACTTGAGATATAATAAGGAAAACAAGCACAATCTTCTTGAGTTTATATCCATTCTATTCCAAATCTCAATGCTAATGGGGAGCGTAAGAACAGAGATGCACAAGTATTGGACTTGTGTAATATGTTTTCCAATACTTCTCTTCTAACTACATATAGCAATATGTAAATGAGACTATCACAATGAACATTCACCATCACATTTCCTTCAGTGGCAACCTTTAATTTAGAAGTCATCATAGTCATATGTAGTTTCACGCATGCGTTGCTGCTTCATTTTGCCAAGCAGACTGAAATATATATTTCTACCTGGGTCATGTGTACTGAAATACAGAACCATTTGGGACATTCTCCCTCAATGGAGGCTACTGAGAAGTTTGAAAAATCATATCCAATGTCAGTACACTGACAAAGCTAACCTGAGCTGGTAAGAATTTTCACTTGCCTTTACATTCCTTCATCTTATTCTGACTACTGGCCAAAGAACTGAAGTTGGCCTTCTGTGAACCGTCCAGTCACAACTATATTTCTGTGCAGCCTGGAGAGAAAGAACAAGCACTCAGGGTTATTTTACCCTTCTG
The DNA here is from genome assembly GCA_033556795.1 of Tapera naevia. Lineage (NCBI taxonomy): Eukaryota > Metazoa > Chordata > Aves > Cuculiformes > Neomorphidae > Tapera > Tapera naevia. Next base: position 9,806,739 of record JAUMJJ010000038.1, read on the forward strand.
CAATATCAGCAGCTAGTTACAGTAACACTGAGATGCTTAGGGCAAGTCTGCTCCCAAAAGCAGAGGGATGGAGTAATTGTTGCCTAATTAGAGAAATCTAATTATATGCAAAGGAAAATGATGGAAACTAAGTCCTACCTGTGTTGGTCTCGTACAACACATCTTGAACTGGTTTAAACCTTAGTTTCAACTGGACTAAGTTATTTGGGTCAGTTTTAATTCAAGATGCCCTGGAGATAATCATGACTCTTGATGGAAATTGTTATGAATAATGGGGCTTTTTGACTATAAGTAGAAAATATGTTCCCTGTTAAATCACTGTCACCCCAGGCAAGAATACGGTTCTCCCAGCTCTTTCCTATGACCTTCTCCTTCCCCTCCTTATCCGTTTGCTCCACGGGCTGTGCTGTCTTTACAACGTTTAATAGCTCCCCTGATGGGTACAAGTTACATTGCAGAATGTGGAAATATTCATAGTCCTTTTGCCTTACTCTGTTTTGGACTTAGGCTTTAAGTGAGTCCAGACATGCAGTCAGATGTTAATTTTATTTTTTTTCACTCCTACCCAAAAGACAAGAGGAGAAAGAAACACTAAGAAACAGTCAACCCCTGCATAATACCTGTTCTCTGATGTAGTTCCGCTGTCTTCATTTAGAAGTACTACTTTGGAAATGCTCTACCATATAGTCATAATTTGTGATGCCAGAAAGAAGATATGCCAGTAGATGACAGCGTGGTTTATTTAGTTCCACTTTCTATGGAATTCACACCCTTTCAAGGTCAAGATAAAAACATACCATGGGCTGATAACCAAAGGTTGTATTGATTCATTGCATGACCAGCACAAATATAAAGAAGCAGTAGACCCTTCCAAGACTATTTATCAACTGTGGTTTCTTGAAATTTTAGAAATTGTATTAAGTTCAATTCCAGACCTCTGACCTCAAACACATGTAACATACCATATGTAAAACACTTTTTCGTCTACTGATACTGACCAGCCTAATAATAGTGGTAGAATCAAATACTATTATTCTAAAACTATTTGAAAATGGTTAAGTGGCCAGCCTTTCAGAGTTGCTCCTGTGCATCGCTTCCAATCATGAGGTTATCTGCAGAAGCTGTGGATTATTCATATGAGATAATGTAAAGATGAACTTTGACTCCATATGGAAGGGCAGATTCAGGTATGAACATTCATCGCTGGGACAGTCAATTTTATCAAACTTGTTGCTACAACTCACTGACAATCTGCTTTGCTATGTAAACAACTGCATCCAAGAAAAAATAACTGTCACAAAAATATTTAATCTGGAAATCACATAATTATAAGTGGTAGGATAAACTAATTTCTGAAAGTACATTATATCACATTAATTTTTGAAAGACTTGTAGAGTTATACTGAATAAAAAAGCAGGAACATTTAATTTTCATATTTCCAGATTAAAATCAGAAAGACATGAAAACAGTCTGTCCACTAAGCACATAGTTTTAGTGGTGACTGTTTCCATGTTTTCAATCAAACATTTATTTAAAAACATAAGCATTGCTCCATACATCATGAAGACATCTACTGCCACGTGTTTCCCCTTTCATATATGCTTGGGAGAAAGTTTATTTTTTTGTGTCAACAAGATAAAGTACTTGAAAAACTGGAATGCTTTAACTATGTCCTCGAAATTCTGTAACGATATATATTTTTTTTCCTAAATTCAACTTTTTAATATTAGTACTATTGCTATTATAATAGCACTTAGAATTTCAGATCAAATGCCGAAAGTGGAAAATAATTGTCTACCCCCAAAGAATTTACAGAGTGCAGAATAAGAGTTAATGTTGTTGAGCATTTTCTTATTTCAATATACAACTGAGTATTATGCCACATTGTAGACTTTTCATTATTTATACTGCTCTCTCAACAAGAAACTACCTACCATCAGTGGCACCTGTTCCACTTGAGTCCAGTCATCTAAAAGTTAGATGTTCAGTATAAGCTGCTGCTCTAGAGCACGTCTCTTCTCAGTGGGACAGGAACATAACTTCCAGAGGATGATTACCTAGGTGATAAAAATGAGCAGTATTCTGGATGTGACCCTTTCAAAGTGACCAGAACTTTTCTTCTGATGTAAAACATTTTCCCAAAGTCTCATCATATGAAAGGTTGGCTACAGACAGAATCAGTACAAAAGACTCATAGGAAAATATGTTGATCTAAGCCTTAGACGAATAAAAATAGACAAATTAATACCACAGAGATCTAGTTCTGAAATTTTTATAGAAATAGTCCCATTGGCTTTGATTTTTGTTTGCTTCACAGAGTTACTAATTCTACTGCCACACTTCTAGTTATGTCCAATACCCTATTAAAAAAGTGAAAAGATGATTTTTAGGAGGAAATAACAAAAAAAAGTTAATAAATAAGTGTGCTTTTTTTATTTTCTGGACCTTCAAAAATCAAAAAGTTCTAATACTTATAGAAGTACTCTTATAAGGGAATTACACAATGCAATAAATAAGGGTATCCTATTTTGAGAAGAATAGTACACCTGTATTTTCCTCGTTGGGGTTTCAGTTATAGTGAATCAGAACTGAGCAACATCTATGAATAATCAGCAGGGGTCTGATTTACAAGCACTTGGATGACTGAGCTCCCTATCGGGTTTGCCCTAAATAGGTGGTTCTCAGTTTGTAAAGTTTACACAGAGAAAAGATATTTTAATTTTGGAACTGTATCTTGATGCAAGCATTTATAGTCAGGTTCAATGCAATATCAGTTTCAAGTCATAGATTACACAGAAGCCTAGATGTGAGGTATGAAACTTGAACCCTACACAAATCACATGCAGCAGTTAAAAAAGATTACATTTATGCTGTGTGTAAAAGTATTATATGTAAAAATAATAGTTTTCTTGTTTTTAAAAAAAGGAAAACTGCCTTTGTTACAACATTGTCTTTATGGTTCATTATTAAGAACTACCTTGTAAAATTTAAATTAAATGAAAATGTCTTTCAAGTGCAGAGTCCTCCACTTGTGTTATTTTGTTTACTATGCCTGTGGTTTCAAAGGTCTTTGTTTCTCTTTCTTGTCTTCATAGGAAATGATCTGTTTCTAGTTGCAGTGCATGAACTGGGACATGCTCTGGGCTTGGAGCACTCTAATGATCCCACTGCAATCATGGCTCCATTTTACCAGTATATGGAAACTGATAACTTCAAACTACCTAATGATGATTTACAGGGCATCCAGAAGATATACGGTATGTCATGCTCTAATTAAGCAACAAGTTTTTCACTTTAGAATACATTAGAGGTCCTCCTGTGCATATTACTTTTCCAAAAGAGTTTGTTAGTGTAGACTGACACTTATTATACTAAAGGCCTTCTTGTGGGTAAACCAAATATTTTGATGAAGCTTTTTTACTTACACACTGTTCACAACTTGTATTTAAATTTGTACTCTGCTGGAATAGCAATTCTAAATGATTTAAAAAAGCCATAAAGAAAATATCTGCAAAAGGATCCCAAGCTATGAAAATATTAAGAAATATAGGCTTTTAACCATAACAGACTTATTTCCACAGTAGTCAAAGTATGTGTAACTGGGTTGTTTCTCAGTTTCTCAGTTATAATTTTAAATGGTTCCCAGGGTACACAAAATTTGTACTCCCAGAAAAACCCTTTCTTGTGATAAATATATTAAATTGATCTCAAAAGATTTATATTACCAGCCCAAGATTTTAAGCTGGGAGAAAAGGCCCACTTTTTTAAAAAATATCTTTGTTTGAGGGTTTTGTGGTCTGATATAAAATACACATGTGAAGTACATAAATTATGCATGTATTGAAATCAATTTGACAAGACAAGGTAATTGAAATTTAAAAAACGAATCAAATGAAACAATAAAGTGCTGATTATGGGTTGACTGTAACTCTAACTCCCATATTACTGTTCCTTACTTTTCCAAAGACATGTTTTTGTACTTGGTTTTAAAGAATTTGATTGTGTTGGTATCTGTTAAATCGTCTGGCTTTTGGTTTTTTGGGACTTTGTTTTGTTGGTGTTTTTTTTTAAAATATTTCATTTTTCTCTCCTACAGTGAAAACTCTGTCGTATCTATATGTTAATGCTACATATGCAGTATATGTCATTTGAAATTCCTTTGCTTAATCCCCAGTTAGCTCTGTATTGGATTCAGTTTCGCACTCACAATTATTTTCAGTTTAAAGGTTTGTCAGATTTTTATTAAATATTAACAGGGCCGTTCTTTACTGCTAGAAAGGACAGCTATGTTCATGCAGAATTACCATGCTTCTAACTGGAACTCTGCAGTGTCCATAGTGATGCATATTATGTTAATAAGCACAGATATATATTTTCATGAAGCACCAATAGCAACTTAAAAAGGATTGGCTGATCTAGTTTTGGGTTGCTCTTTGTTTGTTTTTTTTTTTTTTTCTGTGTGATTAGCTTGAAGGAAGGTTGTTTCTCCTGACCTCAAAAGTTGGCAGACTGGACTTAAGGGCTGAAATATTTTGCTGAAAACTTAACTGCTAAGCTCTAAAAGCTGTGGGTTATACATTAGAAGAAATGTGTGGATAGTGAATAGTAATTACTTTCTTCATTTGTACCCTGGTTTTATGGTAGTCGTTCGTTATGCTCTTTAACAACAGAGGAAAGGTATATTAGGCCACTTTTCCATTCCCATCCCACTCTAAGGATTTGCACTGCTTACAAGTTTTTGTTGTGTATTTCTTCTCTGAGTGCCACTGGTGGGCATGCAAACTACGTTCTGCTGCTGTACATTTTAAAGGTCCACCTGACAGGATGCCGCCACCAACAAGGCCTCTGCCAACAGTGCCCCCACATCGTTCAATCCCTCCAGTAGACCCGCGAAAGAATGACAGGCAACCTAAACCTCCCCGGCAACCCAATGGTGACAAACCTACCTATCCCGGAGCCAAGCCTAACATCTGTGATGGGAATTTCAACACTCTGGCTATTCTTCGCCGGGAAATGTTTGTTTTCAAGGTAGGAGGCTGTGAATTTTTCAATATTACATCAAATGTCTACATTTTTCCTTTTTTACACCATGACTCTACTTTCCCAGCCTCTTCACAGTTACAAAGGTCAAGAAAGAAATTAAAAAAATAAACATACATATGGATTAAATGTCTAGTAGATGACTGCTGTAATGTTCTCTTTTGGGAAAATACCCATATCAGCAGAAACTGTAATACCTCAAAATGTAAAGGTAAATAAATGCTGCATGTTATGGAGAGATAAAAATTGTGAATCAATTCATAAGTAATAGGAATTATTTTGTTTGGAACACAGCCACATCCTGACATCCAATAGATATTGTGTCTTCAACACTTCTTTTTTTTTTACGTGGTTTAACTTTACAATTAAGTCTGTCATTTACAAGGGAAGTTTGCCATTGTGTTGTGGTTACACTGAAACCACAATATCTAAGTAAATGTCTTTGCCACAAAATTCTTACTGCAAATGTGTCATTGTTTATTTCTACTTATCTTCCTGCTTTGAGCTGATAAATGTCATATATGCAACAAATTGAAGCTAACAAACTGAACCGAAAGGGAATCTTCTGATACAAGGACTTTGGTAAGATTTATGGACATCAAAGCTGTTTTAGGAGGATGCACTGCAGCATGGTTTCCAGAAGGCATTGAATAGTGAAGAGTAATTACAGAACCATCATTATTCAGTCTCTTATGTATTAAACCAACTTGCTGGCAGGTGGTGTTGTTGAATGATCCAGAAACAAGCAACAGGATAATCTATTTTGAGCGACTGGTGTGTCAAATTTGCTTAAGCAATAGGAAGCATGGGGTGTTTGTTCTGTAAATATATGATGCCATTCTTTTTAACTTCAACATTATACATAGAGAACAGGAGCCTTTCACATGAATAGATACTGTTTTTCCCTTCAACAATAACATAAGTACAAGGAAAATGCAATGAATTTTTCCCAAAACATGAAGCTCCCAGTTCAGTGTCCTTTGCTATTGTTTCTGATAGGACTCATTTCTCCCTTATATGTTTTCTTTTTTTTATGTAATCTATCACTAATTAGATTTTATTAGCAATGCAACCCAAATTTCACTTTCTTTAGTGTACATGATAAATACATACAAATAGCTTTACATGAATTCATTCAGAATTATTGAGCTACAACCCAATGGGCAAGAAATATTTTTCACATAAACAGCTAGGGATTGCCAGCCCTGCAACTGTCAGTCCTTTCTATAAATGGTATATCTTCAAGTACTTGGAGGTCCTGAACCATCAGTCTTTTTACAACTAAAATTCAAAGGTTAAAAAAGAATCTAATTTTCTAACTTGACATTAAACAGGATATTAATATACCTGCTTCAATCTCATGTCATCCACCTCAAGAGCAATAGAACATATTCTCATTTCTTTTAGACATAAATCGATAAACAGTGAAATGCTGTTCCGCTAATACAAACTTTCCTGTCTAGCCAACTCTGTGTTCCTCAATAAATTGATTCACCACTGTTACTAATCATACTTACATATTCCGATTGAAAATACAAATTAAGGTTTCTCTGAAAGCGTTTACTGCTTACTGCTTTAACACCACATATTTACTATACATGTATACTGGTATGCTTACTAGTGCGTAAACTGCATTTATGTTCCAAAATTAAAAATAAGACCACTACAAAGTCTCCCTGGAGCCTTCTCTTCTCCAGGCTGAACAACCCCAACTCTCTATGCCTGTCCTCGTAGCAGAGGTGCTCCAGCCCTCCTATCATATTGGTAGCCCTCCTCTGGACCTATTCCAACAATTCCATATCCTTCTTATGTTGGGGATTCCAGAATTGGATACAGTACTCCCAAGTGCAGTCTCATGAGAGCAGAGTAAGGGGAGAGAATCACCTCCCCTCGATCTGTTGGCCACACTTCTGAAGTATACTGAGGTACACAAATCTTGGCTTAACAGTCTGAGTGTCTTTGAATGTTTAAGGTAAGTAGTCCTTAACTTTCTGGTTTGTGCATTAATTAGCTAATGAAGATTTTTGTTGCAGGAGTTTCATTACCTATTTGAGAATTCTTTTCTTTTGGTGGGGGTGTTTTTTGGTGTATGGGGCAAAGTAGGAAAGGAGTAGGAAAGGGCAGAAGGAATTAGGAAAGTCAGAAATTGTTAGTAATTTTCAACTTACTTTGCAGAACCTCATGGCATAGTTTATAAAGAAAAGCTCACACTGTAGCAGGAGCAGTGCAGGAATTAATTCTCAGAAGGTATAAACAGGAATAGAAGCATAACACAGGGAAAGCAACCATCAAGGGAAGAAGCAAAGTTGGACCTTCTGTGATCTGACACAACAAAAAAAACCCAAACCTCTTTGCCCCTTAATGCTAGTATAGGAATAGACTGAGAAAGCGTGAGTAATGGGCTGAGAGCCAAGCATGGAGAGGTGGAGAAGCAGAGGGGACTGCTGGCAGTACTGTATCAGGTGGAAACAACTAAAGAATTGTGGCCTACATTGAAAGAATTGTTGCTGGATAGTTCCCAGATGAGTTAAATTAATAAAGTTGGAGACTTATCAAATGATATCCTTTTCTTTCTTTGTCTTTATCCACAAGTCTGTAATGGTTGTGTAGTGGTGGATTTTACTGACTTCTGAATGGCGTGTATGCCATGTACCAAATTCAAATTTAAAATAGCCACTTTTTTATCTCACGTGCAAGTCTCAAGCTCAGGAACTCAATTTGTTTAAATAATTCCTTGAAATTCCTTGGGATCTTAGGCACAGAGTTGAGGGATGTGAACCCTTTTGAATGATTAAGTTCTAATTTAAACATAAAACTGAAGCATGAAAGAATAGTTTGAGATACACTGTGGATTTTCATAGTAGAAGACAATATTAATTTCAAGAAGATTGTTTTCTCTTGGCTGTTGAGCTGTTGAGCTAGTAGGTGCACTTAAGAGTATTAGAATATAAGAAACAATTTCTGTGTTCAGTTGAATTGATAAACTGGTTTTAAGACTATTTGGCATTCTCAAATGAATATATCTAGGGTAAAACTGAGTAAAAGTAAACATGGAGAGAAAGTGAAATTTACACTTATCCATCCTTTTTTATTATTTTACCTTTACTTTGAAAAAATAACAATTCTAGCAACACTTGGTAAAAATTGTAGGGTTATAGAAATGGTAGAAAGAGGAACTGTTCTTGATCTGGCATGAACAGGAAACACAAAAGCAAAACCATCAACTTGTTAAATATCACCAAATAAAATTTTGTGCATCAATTGTTTTAGTAGCAATGATTGGATTTTAAGGAAACAAAATTGTTTTTCATAAAAGGTGCATGGATTACTGGATTATGGTGTATTGTCCCAGAAGGATTTCTTCCTGAATTCTTTAAATTAGATGCCCTTAAAATGTTCCTGCTAGATTAAGGCTTGGGGACACAGGGTGTTACAGAAGAAAAATAATCACTAAAATCAATGTAGTTTAACTCTCGGTTTCAGTTGTTATCAACTGATGTTTTAAAATGTTTTGTCTTAATTTAATTTAATTTTTAATTACTGCTATTATTTGATATATGCTTGAACTGGTACAAGCAAGCATCAGGACAGAGAAATTTCTATGTCAAAATTTGTGAGTGCCAAATTTTTATCTTAAGATTCCAGTTAGCTTCTATATTTATGCTGAATGCAATTAGTATTTAGCTGTCACTCTCATTTCCAATCTTTTCTCCAGCTATTTTTTCCCTCTAGTTAGTTAGAACTCCCCAGGGACACAGAAAATGACTGTAAATTAAGGGAAAAAATTGGTCTTCCTTTTCTGGGAAAGTTGTACAGAGTGGGATGATATTGCCTGCCTTTAATGGA